>OZ022256.1:1104778-3504778 GCA_963978905.1 Trichostrongylus colubriformis
TTGCTATAACAATAAGCCGGTTATTCATTTGCGATTATTTGGCTTTTTACGAAAGTCCTATATATTTTCGAAGGCAGTCCGTCGAGCTTTACAAGACGGTGCTACACGTTTTTCGTTTCCTTCAGTTTGGTAGTGAACCGGGTTTCACAATCTGAAAAGTTTGAGAGAATATTCCTGCAAAATCTGGTGAGCTGGAGATGCATTTCTTCACCGTCCCAGTCTGAACTTACAGGGATGTATGGATTTGAAAATTCTCTTCATTTCAGATGAGCTGCTCGTTGGCCTTGAATAGCACTTCCGTGGATACCCTCCTGTGAAAACCACCTCTTGATTCATTCTCAGACGCAGAATTCTAAATGAAACCTATACTCTCGTTCCCAAAGGATAATGGTATCGAATGGAAACTATAAAACTTCCGTGGCGACAGTTTCGCGCTTTTCCCATTTTTCACTTTTCCTTCTCATCTAGAGACTTGCCAGGCTCTTGTTGATCGCATGCAACTCGCCTCTCCCTCCACCCCCCCCCCTCCGATAAAGGAGGGTGGTTTGGAGGGGTGTGTAGACTTATGCCGAATTTGCGACGTCGCAGTCGCGGCGCTATCAACACAATTTGCCGCGGTCCTGTGAAATTCCACTCTGGATGCAGGGGTCTGGTACCATGGTCCTTTAAAAAATAGCTGTTTATCTAATCATTATCAAAAACAATATTTTTTGTGCTATAAAAAGGCAAAATAGTTACATAAAAAGTAAAAGAAACGATAGCATTACAGATAACAATCCTAATTGAGAAATAATTAATTCGGGCTTCAAACCTCAAAGGGAGTGTTGCAATGTACGCAATCACACGCGAAGCAATTCGCGGCGCCGCTGGCCGCGCGCGGCCGCGCGAAAGTTCAACATAAGTCTACACGCCCGGACTAGAGTGACGAAACCAATATTTCCGCAGCTGCACATCTTTAAGTGTACTTTAGGATTGTGAAAGAATTGCATCAACTGCTCATCAAACTTTTGCGAAATTTCGTCCCAAGCATTTCAGAGTGTGGAATATGACTTACTTCTGAATTGCAGAAAACGAAAAACATGTAGCATCACATTGTACAGCACGACAGGCTAATTTCAAAAATATATGCAACTCTGGTGGAAAATCGTTAATCGGTCGACGTACAGCAGAAAGCGACAAAAACGCGAAGACGTGTTTTCGCGCGTTTTTTCGAACCCTCACGACATTAGTTGTATACCAAAACGAAATCGACTGTTATTAATGGAATGCAATTATTCAATCTCGCTGTTATTTCCATTCTAATAAGTCTTATAATCTGTTTTCTTGGTGCGGTCCTTGTTGCGCTTATGAGATTTTGCCCAATCAGAAGCTCTAATTCATACAGTCGCATTTTTTCCATACCTTTGCTTTCCTCTGCTTTGATTACCTCAGTCACTCATAACATCCGTTCTTGCTCCCCTTAATCAAGCTCAGTGCAGCAGAAGTGGCTCAACGGAAAAAACTGATGAATGCCTGTGAAACTAGGAAATGAACAGGAAATGGATGTGGAAATAATCCTCAAGTGTTGTCGCCGATACACAAAGTTCATACCAGGGGTTTTCACGGGTTACTGCACGGCTACTGAGTACACTTCCATGATCCAACATTGAATGACGTGGGTGCGATATAAGGACGTTCAGAGGACGTGAGGAGAGTCTTCAGAAGGAAAGGTAGCTGCGCGATTCGAGGCGAGCTCTCGGACGGGCGGAACCTCATATCCGGCTACCATCACGGCTTCGAACTTCGTCTTCAAATGGCGGACATACCCGTAGGTTGAGATGATCGACCGAGGCAGCCTTGGAAAGATTGCATATTCATTATAAAGTCCGATCTCCATAATCAATCAGCCATGTGGCGTAGCGGAAAAACACGTCCGCCGATGAAATAACGAGGAAAACACAGATCTTATTTGTCGGATTGGTGGCAGCTTTATTCCTTTTTCCTCATTGTCGAAATACTGAGCAAATGAACTTTCGTGTTCGAATCGAGCAAATTACCCCTCCCAATCATTTTAAGCGCACTATGACAATTGGTGGGTCGTACATTCTCACAATACCATCACTAGACAATTAAAGGAATCGCCCTCGGCACTTTTAGTTTTTTCTTCACCCATATGTTTATGATTAAGCCGCTTTTTATCTTTGCTCACTAAGGGACGTGTGCAAAATTTCGAGCGAAAAATAAGAACCTAGCTGATAAAGCTCCTCAAATGAAGTTCGATTGGGGGGAGGGGGTAGGGGGTCCGAGAGAGCGCGCGAACGTGGCAACGGTCACGTGGTCAGGGCGCAGAGTGAGAGACAAATCAGCGCTGAACGAGAAAATTTTAGCTGCGCCATGCTCGCTGATAGCTGTACGGAGCTTGCTTGGCGGGAAGTCGAACATGTTGCTCCTCTTCCAGCTTTCGATTTTGCTCTGCGACAAAGGAAATTTCACGGTTCTTTTCGTTTCTATTGTTTCTACTCTATCTAGTAGAGTGATTCCAGGAGGAATCAGAATCATAATATGAACGATTCGCTCAGTGGCACACCCCCCGCTAAAATCAGATTAAAGACACCGGAAGAGGGTAATCTTGGCTTACGGTAGAACAGACGTAGTGTGGGCGAGTTTAAGTGGCCGCCATTGCACAAACTCGCTAATTTGACGCCTTGGCATGGTGCCAAAAGGAGATGTTTCTATTATAAATTTGTTTTTTCCTTTTACTTTTTGCTTTGTTCTTTCTTATATTGTTTCTAGATGTACTTACATGAATGCTAATGTAGTTGGGAATGGCCACTCCACTGCGCTGGGAGCCAGGTGCTACAATTATCATTGACCCGCGGCCCGTCTCCTACAGCGGACAACTCGGAAAGTCAGTGTGTTGGGTGCGAATGGGATGCGAATACACACCGCAGCGTCGCGCTTTGAGTCCGGGTTTTTTCACCGATTGTCGCTTCTAACCTTGAGTGATCGTTACAAAATGCTCATTTGTTTGCATCTTCCTCTTGTTTCGGACCCCTTCCGGTTCCTTTAACCGCTCTATATTGAGATCCTTTGGTAATACCCAGATTGCTCCTGTTTTGTGCAGTCACAATGCGCCCGTCACAGCGCTACGCGCACTCGAGCTCAGCCAACCACGTCCATGTGAACCGACTGGACCTGGTTAGCTCAGGTTCAACCGCATGTAGCGCCCTGATGGTGCGCCGTGGCAGCGCATCAATGGTACCATCTGGACAGTTACCCGGGGATCTATTGCCTTAGAAAGACAAGTCGGTCAATCTGATAATCGCGCCGCGTGACTTTTATGCTAGCGAGTAATATTGCTTCAATAATATCTGTGGGATGCGGATCATAATACTTACGATGAAGCTGAATTAGTCCTGCGGTCACATCACATCTGCAGTGCTCAGAAGAAGTAAATTCAACTAACAGGCTGCCCTTCGCTTGTGATGCTAATCCCACGAATACACGACGTAGATTCACACAGCAGGTCTAGTGTTTGAGAGAAAATACCGATATTCTCGTCATTTCAGAAAATATAGAGGGCTATCTTCTCATCCAAACGGCCATTTTATGAGGCCTAATCTCACTGATCTTTATCGTAAAGCGATTTTTGCATACATCAATGAAACCAGTGATGTCTCCTTATCACCCCCTGCACCACTTTGAATTTAGACTCCCAGCTTTGCTGCGAAGCGAGATATGGATTTCCGGTCACACACACCGCAAGCTTCAATGATTTACTATGACACCTTACTAATCGTTCCTGATAAAACCCAAAAATGGGACCTTGCGCTTAAAAAGCGTCTCAAAAGCTTTCCCGAGATCAGAGAGATTTTCGTCGAATTCCCTCTGAATAAAAAAATCTAGTACATTGAGGATATAATGAAATCCCGCGTATTCTCTCCATTCCATATCTATCTCCGTTCGGGCCTGTCCTATGCCAATTACCTCAGGTTGATTGCACAGCAAAGGGAAACAGCTAACAACTGGGGAAGAACAAAGGATTCTCACAATTCTTCAAAGAATACGTGTGGCTTTCCATGAAGGTGACAACCACAACTCGAAAGATTAGTCAATCGGCAGTCTTCACTCAGCATATTTCCGTCAGGCACTCCGGAAGGAACGATTTTAACCGATTAAGAATATGAAAATCGAGGTGATAACGAGGGTGATCTTTCAGGTCATGACCCCTTTTCTGAGAAAAATCGCTGGAAATGGTACTGGGGAGCTGCCTGAACTTTTGAAGTGCACATGCACTAATTTTCCTATCTAAATATTTACGAACCCACAAGTCGAACAACCAACTTTTGCAAAGTTTTGTTCTCATTGAGGATTGAACCATCAATTTTTTTTTGGCTTTAGTAACGCTGCTCAGCAAAAATGAACATCAGTTATATGTTTTGTGCACCTACCCCACATTATGCAATAACCGTTTTTTAAAAACGCGCTGTGACCTGAAAGGCCTCCCTTGTAAGTAGTGAAGGAACTGGATGGAACGATCAAAAACGCAAGGAGAGGCCTTCCTTGTCATTCCCTTTGCCCACCTCTACATCACAGCCGCTGAGGGCTGGATGCGGACGGAGAGAGGCCATGTCGCTAGCCGCCAGCATTGCCTCGCACTCCCAGCAACTCGGCCAATGGAGCGCCGCAGCTCGAAGTCAAGCACGGTGAGATGGCGATGGGGCCTGCAAGCGCGCTTTTCAACGCAAGCTAATTGGCCTTTTCATTTATGGAGAACTCGTACCGAAATCTGCTTTTAATCATTGCCCCTTCCGGTGCCTGCGAACCATTCGTGACCGTGTCAGCCATCGCTGGGTGACACCAAGTTGACTAGTTCTGACTTCATGGAGGGCGGGTAAAACTACTACCAGCACACGTCTGCCATTTTGCATACCCTAGACCAAAAAGGGGCCCACACTCTTATAGGACCACCAAAACTACCAGGTGGGCCGAACCACTGGCAATCGAACCACCATTGCTATTTGCCCCTTCTACCGATCAGATGTATGCTTTTCACACTTTCGCTGATTCCACTATTTCCACCTTTTAACGCTGGCTGATGTGATCAGGGAGGGTAGAGCTATTGTCAGGATACACCAGCCATCGAGGATTGCTCGACTGGAGGTCGTATTTGACGGTCGGGGTTGGTCGTAACTAGAGGTCAGCAATGGTCCCAGGCTGGATGATAAGCAGAACGTGCCGTCGACTGCACCAGTTATGCTAGGAAATAGGTTCTAATCTGAGTGATTAGCACAAAAATTACAGTTGTGCAATAGTTACTGACTCTACAGAGGGGGGAGGGGTCGTGGTGAAGCTGTCATTTTCCTCGACGTCTGGGTGTGCTCTGCTTATCGTTCAAACCGTTGTTTCCTTTCCGATACTGTCCTACAACCATCGCTATACATCAACACCCAAGTCGTGGCCTCGTGGAATCAGTCACATAAGGTTGACAGCACGCGGCCAACCGCAAGCGTACCACTCTGAACGCACCATCTCAAAAATCAGCGTGGTCGCGGATGGGTTAATAAGGAAGGTTTTGAGTGTTACACCCGGGTGCTGTCGGCCATAGGTACCAAACAGGAGAAGAGCTGCAATGCTTCGCTACTTTCACATTGAGCTTCAAAGCGCAGAAAGATACAATCGCGTCAGGTAGGTTTTACAGAGAGAGGGTGCACTAAATAGTCTCGATGTATGGATACAATCTCGCCCAGATCGAAGAAATCTAGTCAAATTTCCGGAGCCGAGAGTGCATTATGGAACACCTATCCGGTGGACTAAGAACGAACTTCACGGTAACTTCCGATCCCTTCGCTCCGCCCCTGCCTATGGCAGACAACTCACTGTTTTTCTCCAACACCATGCGATAGTTACTGATGCCTTTCGGTTCATTTCATTGGGGAACTCATTTTCACTTTCATTATCCTCAATTCGAGCTGAATTCCAGTGTGAGTCCAGATACTATGTGAAGTCCTCATCATATCTCATCACAGGGAGACATTGTGCGTGACTGTAGACGCCACTTCGAGCTTGGTGGTGCACTCTATTAATTTTGCGTCATGTGAAGCACATTTTTTTCTCTTTATCCTTTGTGTTTTTAATCATCCTATGTAATGGACAGAATGTTCCAATGCTATGGAGTACTTCAAAGTACTCAGATAAGGTTTAATTTCTTTCATATAATACCAAATGTCATAAGCAGTTGCACTCATCTTCAAAAATACTGCCACTAACACCTTTCCCAACATTTGTAATTACAATGTGAACCTAAAAAACGCGCAGTCCACCCAGTCCTTATTTTGAAGTGGTTCTCATCAGTTCTCTTGTAGAAATGACGGCTAACTTCACAGATGGCGAACAGTAGTCATAATGTATCACAGTTGTGGTCAAAGGACTTTATAATAGCGAATCTTTTGCAAATACTCTCGTGTTATCGGAGTATCCAGGTAAAGATCAGTGGATGAAGATAAGTTCTGTAAAGGACTGAAGATCCATGACAAACGACCTTACGGCCGAGATTAGCCGTCACCGTAGGCAGACTAGGCCGCGTACAGCAAATATCGCGATTTTTTCATCGACAAGCGGCTTACGCTCAGGTCTGAGGAAAAGTGTTCAATACCCATGTCCTTCCAGCATCAGTCTACGGATGAGAAGGATAGACTGGCAGTGACGCAGAGGGCTATGGAACGGGGAATGCGTGGTGTGTCAATTATGCAAAAAGTCCCCTGCACCAGATCCGGAAGCGATCCTGTGTCAGAGACGTCACTGAAAGCAACCATGGTTCGAAGAAACGATGGGGCTGCCAGCGACATTGGTAACACTTGGAATCTTTATAGTAAATCGGTCGCTGGGAAGGCCATCAACCAGAATGAAGATATGTTTTGGCCAGAAATGGTGGCAGGTGGCAAGGAATCGTGACGCTCGGTATAAATGAATTCCACAACTCTTGAAGAGAACATTGTAAGGTATTAGAAGTGAGGTGGTCTTCAGATCCATTCCTCAATTGCAACACCGTAGCAGAACGAGATCTGTTATAGGATACGATAGATGAAAGGTCTCTGGTGGATAGATTATGGAGCGTAGTTTGTAACATGATATATTCAAGATATCTTTTCCTAGCAATTAGATCCATGTCGTTGCAGAAACCGCTAACTTTAAAGTGAAACTCGCAACTTCTTCCTTTTCATAGAATCCTTAGCAGTGCCCTTGTTATCGATGAGCCTGACACTTGTCTCAGGCTACTACTATGTACTTAATCAGTTTGTAGAAGCTTCTTTTGCAAGGTTTGCATGCGTCTTTCAATCATATACGTGATTATCCATTCGAGAAAGGAAGGTTATTCTTGACCAGTTCTAGCTATGCGATGTAACTCGGCGTTGCTCGACAATGCTAGGGGCGGGCTACGCATTAGATAATTGAAAAGGAGTTTCTCAGCATGTGGTTCAGCGAATACGGTATACAGCGTTATTGAATTAATATTCATGCGAGTGGAACGATGCATAGGTGCGGGCCATTAGTTATGGATAGTAATGTTCTGCGACGTTGATCTTCCCATAACGGTGTGGCCCATTACCCGATACCGACTAAGCTACGGCTGAAAGACTTGTGATCGCTTTCCTCGTTTTCCTTCGACTGACCCTACACTAAACCGTACTGCTGTTCTGGCATTCATCACATCTGCGCGCTTTTCTCTGTACTGACACCTATGCGACGGTAGCAGAATGGCTGCGAGTGTACTAAAAAGGCTTTTAAATAAGTAGTTGGTACTATCAGATCCTTAGAGATACTGCTAACCACTGAGTTGCTCACCATCTTCGTGAGTGGTTGCTTTCTTTATCGGCTCCCTCATCGCAATAATCCATTTACGGATGGACAGGCTGACTTACATACCGACAAACGAACACACAAAGTTACTGGTTTATATAGTAGACGGATAACAACGCAACATCAGCCTATTTTTAACAAGTACTAGAGCAAGTATAGACTTCTGCTGGTCGAAACAACACCGCTCAAGCACATCTAAGGCAGCGCTCATGCCCAACCGAATGCGATTTTTGGGATTTCAGCGTAAAGTTAAAAATAAGTATCGACCGAGAAAATGAGCGCACTTGTGCATCCGTGATTTGGGAGAATTGGCGGATCGGCGCATCTGCGATTTTGGCTATTTTCCACAATGCAAATGAACTGACGCGGTGGTACGTGGCATCGCCGAAAACCCTAAATTGCGGGCGCGCGGATGCGTCGATACGCCGATGCGCCAAAAAGACCATTTAAATGTGTATAAACGCAGCCTGAGGGCAATCACGAAAATTAGAGCTTGGAGGACCTAATCATCATAAACGGTGGGGCGATTCTCGAAGAGATGCCCTGTGGTGCGAGTTGCATTGGGAGGCGCTTTCACCAAGGAAGGTTTTCAATGTCGTATGGAACTTCGAATTGAGACCTACATGGATCGACAGAGAGATTATGATTGTGAAAACCAAAACTGCAAAATTCTGAAGGGGGCTATAAGGGTTCAAAGTTTACTTGGTAGAGGGGTCATTTCGACCGCAAGCGAGGGGGACGTACCTGCAAAGGTCAGCGATAAGCACTAGTATCTTTCACTAGAAAACTTTCACTAAGCAGATGAGAAGCGAAGGGTATTTCACAGCGAACCTGTGGGAGAGGTGAAATAAATGTTCTCTGCTTTAGACAAGAATGCATGGCAATAAAACACATTGTAACTATACAATACGGCAATGGTCACTGACGGAGGTCAAAGAAAGGGGGGGGGGGGGGGCGTATCAGGTTATCCCAGAAAGGGGAAGTCGTACCAAAGCGGCCATTTTCCTCGACACTCGGGCGTGTCCTGCCTATTAACGGCCATCGTGGCTTAGTGGTAGCAGGGTCAAGTGTCCAGATGAGGAAATTTTCCAAAAAATACGACCCCCCCCCCCCCAAAAAAGGGGGTCTCAATACGACCCCCCCCCCCCTCTTTTACGTCTGTTATTGTCTTTTACGTCTTTCACGTCTAAAATAATGTCTGCGCGAGCAAAAATAAGCGACAAGCGAGAGATAGCGTTCATACACGGCGATGCAATCGCCACGATTTAGCGGCTTCACACTTCACAACTTGCGTGACGCGCGACCCTTCGATCACAACACCCGCTTATGTTTGTGGGCAGGGTGGCATACATAGCACGGTCGAACGTACACATAAAGTCTCAAAGAAGTTACCGAAACCAAGCTTCGGACAAGGAAATAGCCATGTGGCTTTGTGCGGTGCGAAGTTTGCGATTGGTGTAAGACGGGAAAGGTGGGAACTTCACTGTGTGCACACAACTGTGAGATTATACAACCTAAAGCTTGCACGGTGCACGCATTCAAAATTAGACAACACCAGAAATCAAAGTGGCTACACCGTAAAATGAGACAAAAAACTTCTTAGTGTAGCAATTGATAATAGTTTTTTTATACCACTGGGGATTGAAATGACTTTCAATTTCATGCTACGGATGAAGTTCTATATCAGTATACTCGGTCAGAGGAGAATGCAGGAGAGCGCACCGTCATTTCGAAGCAAAATGGTGACACAGCATTTTATTAAATGCTGACGCTTTTGACACAGTAAATATGAGCCACAGAGCATCCAGCGACTCTAACTGCCATACACCACAACCTGGTAAAATCTGACTAGCTTTAAAAATCGTGATTGGGCAATGGAAAAAATGCAGGAAAACGTACCGCCCCCGTGGAATCTCAGAATCAATGGAACCTTCATCCACTAACACAGTGGGAACATCGCAGTTCTTAAAAGGATGCCAGGACTTGACACGAGAAAAAACAAAAAAATTAACAATCAGTATCAAACACTGAATATCAGTTGAAACGGTAAAATACGCGGAATACATTCTTTAAGAATACATGTTCGATCCAGTGTCCCTAATAAAGACATTACGCTAAGCTACAATCATAAATATGCAACTATCGCTTCATGATCAAACGTGCCCTGCCTCAGCACGCAGCTTAAAGAGTGGGACCAACTACAATTTGCGATCAGGCGACGTGCGACGCGGCGATTACGATGGAGCGCGTTATCTTCCCCATACTAAATCCCGACATTCTTGAAATGCTCTGAACTTTACCTAGAGCCCATCTTTCAAACAGCTGTGAACTGTTTTCCTGATAACTCCTTCAGACCTATCCATTGCCCGTTTGCTTTCCCCAATGGTTGCTTAGTTCTCGATATGGGTTTTTTGATGAGGATTTGATGAGCAAAATTTTGAAGTGTTTCACGGAAATGGCCATAACTTCCTTCAAACTTAACCATATGAGTTCGTTTTGGTGAAGCAGGGTCTACTAGGTTGTCGCTTTCGAATGACTGCCTGAGCTATACTATATCTTCGAAACGAAGGAAGTTATTTTGAGGGAAGGGTGATGAGGATTTGATGAGCAAAATTTCGAAGTGTTTCACGGAAATGGCCATAACTTCCTTCAAACTTAACCATATGAGTTCGTTTTGGTGAAGCAGGGTCTGCTAGGTTGTCGCTTTCGAATGACTTCCTGAGCTATGCCATGTCTTCAAAACGAAGCAAGAAAAATTCAAAAAAGTCAGTTGAGGAAAGCTTTTTTTCGTCGAGTTTGCGAGATCTTCCCACGAATCTTCCCAAAAATCGATTCATTGTTACTGAAATTTTTCCAGTATGCATCCTTCGCTCTCGGAAGCGTGGGAAGACGAGAAGCGTCGGTCAGCTTTTCTGTGGGATGCGCCATGCATGAGGATTTCATCCACATTCTCAATGAATACAAACGTCTTTCCGGTCCGCGTAGTGGCCGCTAACGCCTGATTACATACTTACAATCGTAGTAAAATATGAAAGAAGTCCATATCAGCTAAATTTTCGTTTCATCCAATTGTTTCTGGAATGTCCATCCACGGTGGTACCCGCTGATAGGTATCGCTTTCCACGGTTAATTGGTGAATATTGGAAGTGTCTCTGTACGTGGTTTCGGTGTCAGCGGTCCAACAAAAGGGCTACTGGCGTTGACCGGTTTCGTTGGGGATCGCGCCATGCATGAGGTTTCCATGATGATTGCGTTAAACTAGTTTCAGGTACCAACCTAATTAGTCAGTTTTATCATTTCTTCCCTTACACTTTAGACCTTCTGCGTGGGAAATTCTGTTGATCACTAGTACCTCAACGATTACGACCCCCCCCCCTCCTAGCGGACCAAATACGACCCCCCCCCCCGTTGAGGACTCCTCAACGGAGGCTTGACCCTGAGTGGTAGTGCCCGGGATTGGTAAGGCCGCGGTCATGCTTATTAAACTTACTTGCACGTATTTATGAGACTGGTCATAATTCGGCGGAGTCGCAATGAAGTGAAACGTGCATTTCATTTCTTTGCAGTGGCTACGCCCCCGGAATTTGAGAATTGGCAGATATTGATCAGAAGTGATTAATAATCAAGCTGCGTAGGAACAAATGTAATGCAATCGGACCGCATTCCTTTTTTTAAAATTATAATTGGGATCTAGGATTTGTCAGTTTTCTTTATTAGGTTTCACAGTGATTCTTTTATCGAGAAGCCAATAGCCGTACTACTCTATAAGGCTTTACCCAGCCTACAGGTTTCACTTTTCTGCAACCCAATTCTCTCTTAAATGCATGCCCTGAAATGGACGTGCCGCGGGGCATGGAACTACATTTTTCCGTTCTCCTATTTGCTGAATGATTATCGGATGGCGCTCTTGGGACCCCTGACAGTAGACAGTACATATAGTTGCGAATATATTATAGCTCGGAAGCTTGACGTGATGGATGAAGCACAGCACAAGACCTTCTAAACAAGGCTGAGTCATTCTGCTGCACGGTCATGGGTTACCACATCTCGCAAAAATGTTCGAGGCTGCTTTCACAGGCTCGACTGGAAGGCTTGACATCTTTCTTCTTCATGATCTTCGCATCGCTTTGAAAGAGGGCCCAAACCCTGTCCAGGTCAGTAGAAGTGCGGCGTAATTACATCATGATGTGTTCGAGAAGCAAGAGGATCTCATAAGCAATGCTTAAACATGCTGAGTTATGGGCAAGAGCTTCGGTGTCGGACAGGACTTGAACCCGCACTCCATGATTTCCAGGCGCCCGCACAAAAATCAAAACCCCAGTATAATTTTCTTCAATGAAGGAAGTAGAGCTAGGACCCGATCAGGAACTACCATGACGGAGCGATTCTCCATGCGGGATCAAGTAGGGAGAATGACTTCATTTGAAAACAATCTACACTGACGGGGAGAGACATGCAGTGCATTGAGGAACGGTTGATCGGAAAGTTGGGGTACGCTTGCAATCATTGGCAACCGGGCCCAATAGAAACAGTTGCACCATATCCTATTCAAGTTGCACGAGTTGACGTCAGGATATTCCCATTGAGTCAGCTCAAGCGAAAACGTAGTCGTCGCACCTCTTTCACAGTTTCTTTCCAAAATATAATACATACGCAACTATCCTACTTTATATAATCGGCTAAGTGTATCTGCCATTTTGTGTGTGTTTGTGTGTGTGTCCGTTTGACCGGAAATTCGTATTTCGCGTCGCAGCAAAGATGAATTTCACAAACAATTCAGGGTTGGTAAGGAGACCCAGCGGTGGTGGACTGAAAGTGATAGCAGCTGATAAGGGCTCATAATTAGCCTCGGAAGGCTAATGTTGCCAAATCTGTTTTGCCTGTCAATCCTAGAGCGTCCACACTCATATGTAGGTGTCTCGAGGGGTGGGACGGGCACATCAATGGAGGGTGATCCAAGATAACGGTTGATAAGATTCGATTAGGAGTGTCAAAAAGCTAATGTCGCAAATCCGTTTCGCTCCTCTGGCTAACAGTGGAATGTTTACACTCACAGGTATTACAGGATCGGCGAACCTTGATGGTGACTTTTCAAAACTGATCACGGCTTACAGGGGCTGATTAGAACCATTGGGAAAATGGGGAAGGGATAAAACCTGGTGCAGCGATTACTACTCCTACACGACTGCTATAGCAAATGCGTCTGATGCTCAGTACCATTGGGTGAACATATTTTGGTTATGTTCTGATATCTCCTGCCAATGTATCGACCGCTAACTTGCCTAGCGTTCCAAATGATGGTGCATGTCTTTTGATACTGCGATCTACATGAATGATCAAGACACGATCTAGATTTATGATAGCAAAGCAAGCTATTTATTCTCTCATGCGGTGCCAGCAACAATACTGGGTATCGAGCGCTAGAGTATGTGAAATTCCAAACAGTTGTGCATGTTTACAAAAACGGTAAGCATCGGTAACTGGCGTGGATCTACCATCAGTATGTAGGAAATATGTAGATGCTCAGCAAAGGAACAAACTGCTAGTAATTGATGCAGTTGAATGCAGACTGTCGATCTCTTACTATCTAATTTCCCAATAGTGACCACGGATTTAGCCATGTCATTCCTGAACATTGATCGTCGATATCATTGAAACAAAAGGAATCGACCGCTAAATCATCTGGACCACTGGAAAATGATGGGTTCTTCAGCGGTGATATCTTCGATATCGGTTAATATCTATCACCCATATGTAGGAAGTAATGCTCAGCAAAAAATCAACATCGCCCTTCTCCCCACTACATAATTCTGTTGTGTTATTCGCTCAGTACTGTGCGATAGCTCGTCAGATGATATCTATATATAATTAATGTATTGGAGCCCTATTTCACACTAATCCATATGAGTTCACTTTACAAAATTTTGCAAATGTTTCGAGTGTTCCACATTTGTGATGTTGAGTAGTAACTCGGGGCGGGAAATCCAGAGATAGCAAACGGTCGAAAAACATTTATTGAACAAAGCACCATATTTCATAGGGCAGCTCAATTATGTGACACACGCTTAGTCCCGCCTTCTGCTGAACGTTCCGCTGGAGGGCTACATATTTGAGTGGCCGCGTATGTTTTTCCCAAATTTGTTTGTCAACCAAAATCTCTATTTATTTCAAACCGAACATTTCGAAGCGCTATCGTTATCATTCCTGAGGATCCTAGAAGCGTGCTTGTGAGATGTTAGTCGTTTAGAGGCATAGCAATGTTGAACGTTCAGCAAATTTTATCGTTCTGATGCATAAGCGTTGACAATTCATGAAATGCCTTTCCTCTCTTCGGATTAATAAAAAAATTTCTTCTATCGGTTTAACCGATTTTTGTCTACTGGAACTCTCATTTCAAAGGTCCAATAATTGAAACGAGTCCTCAAGACTCAAGATTAACCCTCGGCCTCCTAATTCGTTGGATATGAATTTGCCCGAATACCCTAACTGAAGTACTTAACTTTCGAAGCAGCGTGAGCCAACACCCGCTCTCATCTCAGATGCATCGATTACGTCGTGCTGCAAAAAGTTGGAATAATTCGTACAAAACTGCCCTGCTGCCATTGTAAACATCTCTGAGAACGTCGTCGTGCCCGAGTCGGTCACAGTGTCTCGCAATTAAGTACATGATTGCCAATTTTTCTCAAGTTAAGCTTCTTAAATTGCCCACATGTAACCATGAGCACCAAGAGTCTTTGATGGTTGAGATTATTTCCGCCACTTTCTGGCAATGGCTCTTTACCTCCACTTTTGGCGGGCAAGATACGCCATCGTCTTGAAGTACATATAAGAGCCATCATCAGGTCCACTAACGCTAAATTTGTTTAACAACCAGAATAAGGAGCTCAGAAAGCTCAAGAAACAAAAGCGATGGAGGTGATCGAGAAGCCCATCAGACATTCAGAGTCCGCCAAATACCAGTGTAAATGAGGGCCGGCAAACACTGTAATGACCAATCCCTTGCGAGCTCAAAAAGGTTTGACAGACAAAACAAAAACGACCATTCGAACCCGACAAACTATTTTTTGCGGAAGCAAAAGCGCCGACCGGACTTTTTCCATTGGAGAGGAACCTTCGAAATATCTGTGCCCGCATCTCAGTGCCCACACATGCGTGGCGACATCGACGATGGCTTGGAATATTCCTTTGTCGATGAGAAAGCAGAGACTTTCGTGTTTTAATGTTATTTTAGGCGCCATGCAAGTCGCTTGTCGCGAGGAAAGGTGGTCCAGTGAATCCTCCTCGTGTCGGGGACCCGCACCATCTCATTTCTTTGTCGCACAGCTCTAGTGAAGACGTCTGACTGTCATGCAGACGGTGCCCATATATTAGGCTGTCCCGAAAGTTCCGGAACACCTTGGCGGACAAGGGTTTTCGGTCCTTCCCGCGATGGATAACCAGGGCATTTGTCGATTGACTTTGAGGAACGTTCCATGCCATAGGCATATAAGGATTCGCGCCTATCCACAAAAGGAATAGAGCTCGAAATGGACGAGACGTCACTCCGAGAATTGTGCCTTTACGAGTTCTGCCGAGGGAGTTCCATAAGGGAAGTGGTCCAAATAATCAGCGTCGCATGTGGAGCAAGCACAACTATCTACCGTTGGTTCACCCGCTTCCGTTCTGAAGATATAGCCCTGAAAGATCAGCAACGCAGTGGCCGTCCATCTGAGCTGACGATCAGCTTTTCAGGAGAACTGTGCAGGAGAACCCCACGGCAAGCACACGTGAAGTAGCCCAGCTACTCGGTTGTGGGAACACCACAGTTGATCAGCATCTCACTCGGCTGGGATACCGGAAAGTGCTCTCGACTTGGACACCCCATGCCCTATCCGACAGCCGACATCTGGCAACATTCACCCGGGACACCTTGGCGACGCTAGGCTGGGAAGTGCTACCACATCCTCCATATAGCCCCGACCTCGCACCGTCTGACTACCAGCTGTTCGCCCCTCTACAGAACTTCCTAAAGGGGAAACAGCTCAAAAAGTAGCGCGAGATCGAGATGGCGGTCGAGCGTTTCTTCGCGAGGCAGTCTCAACAGTTCTGGGCGGATGGGATTGGCAAGCTTCCGGATAGATGACAGAAGGTGATAGATAGTAATGGTGAATATCTTGTTAGCTGAAATGTGTTTATGTTGTAAAGAAATAAATTTGAAAAAAAGTGGTCGGGGTGTTCCGGAACTTTCGGGACAACCTAATATTTTGTCGACGTCTTGAGGGACCAATTGGCAACGGCCGTCGTCCAACGATGAACGCAATATCGCATGTTCCCACCTCATCTTATTCCTTGCCAGACACGGCAAACTCACCGTATTGGAAGGCTGACGCAATTCGAAACTTCGGATCTCCTCTGTTTTTGCGAATTTGATGATGCTGATCGCGTGCTCTCCTGCCTCCACAGTGTTCTAGGCTCTATGGCATGCATATGTAAGGGTAGATAAGAAATGTAATGCTGAGACAGGCATGGAATGGGATGTCGTCATTTCATTCGGTGCTCCTCCACGCTCTCCAAACTCTCCGAACCAGTCGTTTTCACCTCCGTAGCTCACACTCTCCGCGCATCACACGACCGAATAGTCTCATGTGGACTTGATCGATGCTACATAGTGGAACGAAGTTCTACAGCGTGAGAGAAGCCAATTGATATCTCCGTACACGAGTATCCACCACTCTCAAGGGGCCCAGACAGCTTAGCAGTCAAAGCTTCGCTGTGCTAATGATTTCAAAGCCATTTTCAAGTCAAAGCTACCAACCATTTGATGTTACGCAAGTATTGTTTATTTACTACTGTTAACTTATTTCCATAGAAACAAGTTTCTTGGAATTCGAAATAGTAAATAACAGCGGTTGATGAGTTTTGCTCCAACTGATATCGGAGCAACGACGAAATGTCTTCGCCAATTGGTCATTCAACACGTGGGCTCTTGTGATCGTAAACCAGTAGTTAGCTATGCATCTCTAACTCAACAAACCTTCTTTTATGAGCTTTTGTCAAATTTTATTGAAAGTTATCACCCGTTACTTACGTCCCGTCCACCCTCGTATATATGAAAGTCATTGCGCTACTGTTATCACAGAAACGTCATAGATTCGGTGATTTGCCTCCCGACGCATCATTTTGGGCTTTGTCAGATGCTCTCTCTTTGGATCGCCCATCATTCATACTCCCATACCACCGTAAATCATTAGTAAAATGAAAGACCCACACTTGCTGCAACGCGAGTTTTCATGATGTGGTTTTTGATGTAAATTTTGTGATAGACAGACATGCATACACACATACATACATACGCAGCAAATTAAATATAGCTGATTATGTTGTTAAATAGATTTGGTTCCACCAGTGCACACAATTTCTTATACTATACTGAACTCTTCTACTTACTAATATGGTTCCAGTGGTATGCACTTTTTCTCTTGAACTCGACAGAATCATATCAAAGGGTGTAAAAAAGGCACATGCACGAGAACGGCGCTGAAGTTCTTGCCCTATCTTGTTGCTGGCTCTCAATCAAGGGAACATTTAAGGACATTTGCGACATTTGATGTTGGTTTCTGCCGTCTGATATCCGCGCCTAGCATGCTGCATACATGTTCTTGATATAGGCCTCGTGTTAAGGGTTTACCTCCTTTTTACATTCTTTGAAGGCACACCTCGCAATAATCAGATTATCTTCTTCGGGCACTAGATCTTACGGTAACTAGGTACTAAATGAGAACTTGTTTACGTCGCCACAGTACGCCATCGCGGCGCCACATCCGCATGGTCACCTCTGCTAAAAGTGCATGGTTAGCTTAGAATCGAGCTAATGTGGGGAGTTAATGAGCGAGTTAATGGCGCACCGTGGCAGGGTAAAGAAGTCCCCCTCTCTGTTCCCATTGTGTACTCTATTCCCATTTCCGTTCTCCCCGCCCCGTGGTAGGAGCAGGCATCGCATCTGTTGTCACCATGTTTTGAGGAATATTAGCAGATGTTAAAATTGAAATTAACTTGCATGGACAAACATTTTCAGCTGGATTCAAATGCTACCAAAGGGTATTGTGGAAAGATCGCGTCGCGTAAGCCTCCATATTGCTTACTGCAAAGAAAAGTGATGTAATCTATTAGATTGGTGGTAAGTAACGCTACCGAAACGCAAGATAGAGAGCGACAACAAGTCTCAGAGGCACAAATTTTTCCAAAATATTCGTAGACCTAAGAATAGCATATCGCTGAGGTTTTGAGTGCGGAAGCTATCCGAGGCTTTCTATCAACGGGATAAATGGAGAATGGCACAACAAAGTGGATAGATGCCATGTGCTGACAACAAAGCAAACTCTCCCCTATTGACCGACGGACGAAGGGACGCGGACAGCGTGGATCTGAAATTTGAAGGAATTGTCCACGGAAGTTTCAGTTCTTCTGTCAACAACATATTTATGTTCTATTATTTGGCTAATTGTAAGGTGCATGTAATGCGGAAAAACCAAGAAACCCGCCGAAGGGCAGTTTCTCGAGGTAATGCCGATAAGGTGGGAACAGGACTACGAAGGCGCTGGAAGCAAAGCGGTGACGGCCACGTGGCCGGAGACGCAAAGTGGAAAACAAACAACATCAGACCAGCAGCAAACAACAACTTTAAAATGCGCTCTGCGCAAAGCGGTAGTTGTTCATATGTATGTTCATCGCACAATTTCGACCGTTTTTTTTTGTTGTACCGTTTTTGGATCTCTGCACTAGAAAAATTTGTTGGCTGTTTTTATTGTTTTCGCGTTCCCTTTTATGCACTAAATCTAGTAGAGCTCAGGAGGATCAGAATCGTGGGATTTCCGGAACGATTGTTTTGAGTACTCATCTAAACTCGCACTGGAAAACAGCGACTCGGGGTCCTATCACGGTCCCGAGCACAGCGAGTCGTTCTGCCCTTCATTCGCCGGGGAGTTGCCGCTGAGAGCGCGATATTGTTTTACTTCGTTCTTTCTCTACCATTACACTAATAACATCCCTGCTTCTATATTCCATAATCTGCCAAATTTACCCCTCCTGACATTTTATAATTAAGACAGAAAATTCCCGTAGCCGCTTTTGCAACACGAGACGAAACGGTACGAGATAGGGGCGACGTACCAGTTGAGTTCTGAAGGGATTACGCCTAGAATAGGGCATTTTCGTTTGGAGGACTCATCCAACACGGCGCCTACAGCTCGTACCAGTCACCCAATCACTTTCCACGATTAACGTTTTGTCCTTGTCGTTTAATTCAAAGCCTGGAATGCCAAAGGTGAGGCAATTCGTCCTCAAAAGGCATTCTGAACTTATAAATAGTTCCACATAAATTAGAAGCATTCAGATAGATGTCGAAAACCATAGCGACAGTCGGACACACCTGAGACCATCGCGTATCTGACCAGCTCATTTACATGATGCCGATAGTGTTACAGCCCACACAGGTTGAGGAAGTTCAGTTTGCAATTTCGTTTGCTATGACTAAGCACTCGTATTTCGTATTCATTTCAGGGTTCTGGGGGTCAATCCGAAATACATTCGAAGTTTTGCGCGCTGGAAACCGTGTTCACGCAACAGGATGCCTGATGATATCCTTTTACACGTGATAATTGCATGCTTGGTTTTCAAGAGATGGGCGGACCTGAAAAGAACCAATTTTTTGCTGATGGATTTCCTATATCATATGGTTCGATAGCACGTATGTTCAAAGTGCAGCTACACGTTGAGGAAAGGGAGCTTATAGTCCTCGAGCTTCTCTCGTGTGAACTGGACGCTTTCCGTTAAATTGTTGACACACGACGTGGCAGTGATCCACATAAAGGGAATACAGGATAGGTCGGCGATCCAGGAGAGGGGCTTTACATTCCAAAGGATAGATCCAGCATGGACGACGCAATTCCAGAGACTACTGGCTCCTTCCCTTAAGCTGCAGGTGCGGCTCGAACGTGGGTACTATCGAACAAAATGTTGTAGGAAACCCAGTCGCAAAAAATGCTTTGGTCCATTTCTGGTCGGCACACCCTTTGGAAACCAAAAGGGCAACCATCGAAAAAATGTTTAACACGAGTGGAAGGATATTATCAGACACTCTGTCGGTGAAACCCAGACTTTAGCGTGCAAAACACTGGAAGTATTTTGGATTAACGCCCAAACCCCTAGTTGAATAGCAAAAAGAAGTAGCCAGCGATAGCTAACAGAAAACGGAATCTTAAACAGAGCTTCCTCAACGTGTGAGGGCTTAAAACGTCATAGATGATGAGTCAGATTATCTGAAGCCACCCCCTGTGTCAGACATGCGGTGATCACAGCGACTGCTGCTTGTTGTGCTTACTGATGAGTCCGACTGCAGTTGTGATTTTCGATAACTATCTAAAGGATTCCAGCCTATGTGAAACTAACTAGTAAATTGGAATGGTAATGGGAGGACAATTCGCGTCATCTATGGCTCAACAGGCTTTGACGAAGGCGACAAGGTCGGAACGGCAGCCAAAGAACCCATGGTATCAAGTAACATGTCCTCATAGAATGTTGAGTACAAACATTAACATTGGCTTCTAGAGATCATGTGTACATATGTAGGACACCACCGATGCACGCCAGTGAATTGAAAATATTAGGTTGTACTAGAAGTCTTGTACGTTTTTTTCCGAAAACATCAATACGAGTTTATTTCGAGACAAATCTAAGCGGTTCAGGAATATGGGAGAACGTTCCCTAAGCTTTCTAGGAAAAAATATATTGACCCACCAGATCTCGTGGAGAGAGCTACAGTGCCCGTAGTCGATACCCACCCATCAGGTGGTGTCATCTACTATGAGTGGTTTCACGGCACCAAAGCGACGGAAGCTTGCCACTACATCAACGCTGCATTGGGCAAGGGATGTGTGAGCTACGAGACTGTGCGCCGCAGGTTCATCAGCTTCAGCAACGGAGAGATTGACATGGAAGACGAGCCACGCACAGGACTGTGTACCTCTTGGACGCGGAAGGAATTCTTTTACAAGCGGTGCTGGTACAAGGAGAGTTAATCACCGCTGCTGTATGCACCCGTAAACTCCAGCAGCTCGTCGTCACTGTTCGAGAAAAGCGGCGAAGAAGATCCGCGGTCACCTTACTTCATGACAGCGCCAGCTCTCAAATCGCGAAGAGTACCCAGGCCAAGCTACAGGACCTCAGCTTGAATGTCCTGCCCCACCTGCCATGCTCTCCAGGCATTACTCCTTTTGACTACCACCTTTGCCATCCTCTCAAATGCTCCCTGACCAGGAGAAATTGATTATGACTTGCTTGCGAAGGCGATCGCTGACTTCCTCGACTGTCAAAACCCAGAGTTCCGGGTGGAGGGAATCAACGATCTACCTATGAGTTGGCACAGTGTTGTCGATAAAAATGACGAATACGTTGTTGCCTAATTTATTTGCCGGAAGAAATAATGATAATTAAAGTGATGATCTTGCAACAAATTCTAGACTTTTGGGAAAAGCTAATACATATTTTAGTGTTCAACGTTCCACATGTTGCCCACCCCATCCTCCTTTTTCCATTTCTTTGCTAGACAAACAACAATTAGGCTAAAACGAATGAGCCTGTGGTTCCACTTATCCTTTCTAGCCCTTCTCAAGCATCGATTTTTCCACACCAAGACGCTATATTCATTGAAAGATACCCTTGATAAGGCCTGCGCCGAATATTCAATTACAAACTACATATGTGATTCGAAGAATGTCATGAGACCCATGCTAATTCGGTCGTAAAGCAGAACTGACAACGTTCATTCGAGTGGTTTTCATATGTGTTTATCCACGGTTGTTACATTTTTTATGATACAAATATTACCCCATTCAACGGTGAAGTCATCTAGTCATCTCATCCACGTAGTCATTCACCTCATCTCTCGATAGTCCTCAATGTGCACTATTAAATTGCTGTGTATAGAGAAGTATAGAGAAAAAAGATCAGACTAGTTAGGGAACAGGGAGGGAGGGGGGGGGGGGGTAGGGGTGGGGGGAGGGACATCCTGTTGGATATGGAACAGTAACATGTTCTTCCAGGAATGTTGAAGAGTAACGCTAGCTTCACATTATCAAACACGTTCATACAAGCACGATGTCTGCGATACCTCATTGAGAGTCTCGTTAAAACATGTTCCACACTGAACGGTTGCTCCCCCCGCCCCTCCTCCCGTCACCCCCTTTTTTATGACTGCTTCAAAAAGAGGTTTTGGAGTAAAAGGCGAAGGATTTGCATGAAAAGCGAAGAGCTCATTGCCGTACCGAAACCCTTGGATCCTGGTTGCACCAAACCAAACGCTTAGTAATACAGTCATTGCCGTAAGAGTATTAAAAATTGCGTGAAAACGCGTTGTCGCGTTTGTTATGGTTTTTCGCCATAAATCGATTGATATTGATTTTTTACTAGACTTATATATAGTTTCAGAATCAGCTCGTCGACCTCTTCAAAAAGATACTATAAGTTTTTGGCTTTCTTGAATTTGGTACTAGACCATTTCTTCACATTCTGAAAAGTCTGAGGGGAAATTTCTCCCTATCTAATGAGGTGGCGGCAAATCTTTCTACAGACCTAATTTAAACACACAGCTGTGTGGGAATTTTGAAGTTTCTGTCAATTCAGATAAGCCCCTGATCTTTGCTGTGGCCCCAAACAACGCTTCTTGTGTACTATTAAGAAACTATCACTTAACCCGTTTCACACTGTTCGTCTATCCGGGAAAAATGCTGCCGAATGATATATAAAAATCATTTTGGTGGCAATTTTGTTATTTTCCTCATTTCCGGCCTTTTCCTAGTTGACGCCACATGTCAAGCTCTTGTACGCCGCGTGCGATTCACATGCACGGCCATGGGAGAGCGGTCACGATCAATGGGGTGTGGGCAAATATTCCAGCGAATCGCGTGGCCGCCCGCGGCGAGCGGCGTGACGAGTGCCAGTCCGGTGGCAGAGCATGGCAGGGTTCAAGCGAGGCAGTGTGGCACGGATGGAGGACGCAGGACGGCATGGCTGGGGAGACAGTGTGGCATGGGTGGAGTGCAGCCACGCTCTGCCGGGCTCCCAACAGCAAAATCGATTCGGCAAGTCGTGCCGATGGCGCCGCGAGCGGTACGCCGCGAAGCGATTCGCTGGAATATTTGCCCACACCCCGATCAATGATGCCTTCGGGCTTGCCGAGCACTCTCCCACGACCGTGCACGTGAATAGCACGTGGCGGACTAGAGCTTGACACTTCGACCGGCAACAAGGAAAAGGCTGGAAATGAGGAAAATAACAAATTTATCACCACAAAGATCTCTATGTATCCGTTTTTTCCACGGATTCGAACGGCTTACACTTCATTGGAAAATCTGCGTTAGGAAATGAGAATAAATGAGAATAAATGACAGAAACCTCAAAATTTCTACACATGTGCGCGCTCAGGGTGACGGTCGGGACACACGAATCTAGGCCGTGACCCTGTGACAGCCTGTTGCCTTTGCCCTGTGACATGAATAATTCAGACAATTTGACTATACAACGGAACAGACTTGCAAGGAGGACACGATTTATATGAACAAATTGTCTGAATTATTTAAGGCTTAGGTCAAAGGCCACAGGCTGTTACAGGGTCACGGCCTAGATTCGTGTGTCCCAACCTACACCCGCGCGCTCAGGGTGGGATCTCTGGAAAATTTCATCGCCATCTCATCTCCCCTCAAACTTTTCAGAATGTGGAAAAAAAAGGCCCAGTACCGAATTCAAGAAAACGGAAAACGCATAGTACCGGTCTAACTGGTCTTGTATAGCACAACAAGCTGTTCCCGAAAATATAGTTAAGTCCAGTAAAAAACCAATAATCCGTCGGTTTATGGCGAAAAAACGGTAAGAACGCAAAAATGCGTTACCGCCCGCTTTTCGATACTCTTACGGCAGTGACTGTAGACGCGAAAGGAAGTGATACGGGCTCCATCAGCGTATACCTCGCATGTACTGCAGCTTGCTAGGAAGAACGATGATCTTACTGCTTTCAAATATCGTTTTGTCAGTACAGAAACAAATAAGCAGGGGGTACCAGACGTTCCCAGTGAATGACTCAACCGAGCTACTTATCACTTAAAGGCACCAGAAGGGGTATGGGAAAACTGAGGTTCGGGAGTACATGATCTCTGAAAAAGAACCTTCTTATTCAGAAGAGGTCATATGTGGTGAGAATTGCACTGAAAAAGCGCGGCTTGGGGTGTTATGACGACCCCGCAGAACGGCATGTCGTTCTGCGGTCCTGTGGCCGGGGGAGTGTACCCTTACGTCAAGATTTTCGCACGACTACGAGCGGCGTGCGACGCAGTGTGTGGGAGCTATGTGCGTCGCGGTAGTTCGGTCTTGGATCGATTAAACGCTAATCTTAGGGATACGATACGCAGTTGACTTGTAATCGCTTCGAGACCCACCAACATGGCGCCTTTAGCTCGTCCCTATTGCTTCGCTTGCGACAAGGCGCGGTGCGAAAATCCTGACATAAGGGTACACACCCGTGGCCGAGCGAGTCGCTGGGAAGGGGCGAGAAAACGATGGCGGCCGGCTAACTCAGCCTCTGGTCTGTCCGCAGTCCACCCCGGCTAGTGACGTAGAGGGATGCGAGAGACAAACTGATTTTTAGGTTTCTTTTCCTCGGTTTTTTTTTTGCAGTTTTATGTTGTTCTTTCTCTACTCTTATATTGCTGAGCACCTCTACTTTATTAATTCCCCGATTCGCCTAATTTACCCCTCCCGGTGTCTTAAATTCGCTTGGTCACTCTTCATTACTTCCCTGGTTGGATCTTAGGTTGCATCAGAAGTGCTTTGATCTTCCTTTCAGGTCAAGTACATGGCAGCTGCGGTGGCGAACTGTAGCGATCCTGACAGTGTGCCGAAAGAAACTTGTTTCCAGGTAAGTCTGCCTCAACGAAATTTGAACTAACTGCAGCTCCGGGTCAGAACGATTCTCTGGCTGCTGAGCCTTTCTTTTTACATTTAAGCTCTTTGTTTTGATCCTCGCATGAGAGGGTAATCTTCGTAGCCTTCCCTACAAGCGCTTTGTCACATGGTGGTGTGCAATGGCCTGCTCTCACCTCCAAATTGGTGGAGTCTACCTCAATCACCGCAAATAAAAATCCGAGAGTTTAGTATCCACACCACTGGTGTACATGTCATCAGTGAGGGATTACATAGTATGAAATATGCCCCAATGATTTTTCGAAATCATGAAATTTCAGATTGCAGAAATACTACGAAATCCACTCTATCGAACAGCGCAAATCGTGAATCTCGTCGAATCCGTTGCGGCATTTCTGCTTATTGTTTTCTGCCTATGTCGCTACAGAAGGAAGATCACGATACATCAAAATATTGAGGTGTTGCTCAGCAACTTCGCTCACACTTCAGTTCACCAAATCTCCGTAAATCTCACTCTATTACAGATTCTCCTTGCTACCCTTTTCCTGGCCTGCTTGTGCCATGCGGCCGTATACAGTGTATCTAAGATAAGTGACATTATTTCGAATATCGTTATGCCGTAGTGATTTGTGAATGTTCTTATCATCCGAACGAACGAACCTGATTCCTTATGAATAGGAATCACATCAGTTCTTCATATCTTGAAAGATTCCCAGCTATTTTAACAGCTACTCGATTTTTTTCTCCTTCGAACCAAGGTCCACCTGTCATTAACGGTCGTCCACTCATTCCAATGTATACACATCTTCATGTTCCCACACCCCAACCATTCACTATGCCTCTGTTGGTAATGAATAGTCCTTGGCAAAGACTTCTGTCTAAATGTAAACAGCGTCGGAACCGAGCTATAAATCTTTGTTGTATGGACCGCCCATTCGGGGTGTGCTCCACCCACTTTCCCACATCTCTTTCATAATTTTCGAAAACTTATGGCGGACTCCGGCTCATCTTTTTTACGTTTGAACCATTTTCAACCGAATTTACAATTTTCGATCCGAGGATTGTATATTTCAATGCGCGCTCCGCCCACAATGGATGGAGCTTAATTTAGACCAGAAAGAATTTTCTCGAAAACTGCTCATTGCCTTGTCCCATGCCCTACCCATCCCATACTTGCCCATCTCCACAGGTTTTTTATGTAATGCCCAATTTCGTGACAGACGGACGGAGAGGCGGACACGGACAGACAAAGCGTCTAATATATAGTAGTGATACTTTGATGTTTTATGTAGTATGACTTGTTTTTGGAACAACTCTCTTACCCTGATCTATTTGAAGTCTGGTTCCCCTTCAGGTGACGTAGTTTTCCAGGTGCGAATTTAGTCGACTAAAATTTGCAAAATCTCAATCCTTCACTTAAAATGGTCGTGACTTCTTTAGAACGCAATTTTGTGAGAGCACTTTCCATAATCGGAATGCCGAATGCTAAAGACTTCTTCACGCTTAGAGATAGAAATTAGACCAGAAAGAATTTTCTCGATAGAATCGAACTGACAAAATCTTTCCGTCACTACTTGAAAGAAGTAGCCTGTTTTTGAGATGCAGCGCTCATGTTTTATCTCGAAAGACAACTGGACAGTCGATTACTGTTGGTCAGCCTTGGGAGGGAATGCGCCATGCGTTCAAATTCACAACCTCTGAGTAATCGAACACTTTTCCTGTCCACATAGTGGCTTACCGGGCGTAGTCTACGTGCTTGCTGTCATAATGCCTATGAAATGGCTCGTATCTTTTATTTTTCCATTCACACTCCACACCTCCATGAGTAGTGAAAGAAGCTAAACCATATCGACAGCTGGCGTGCCTCACGGGCGAGAAATGAATGCCGATGCGCTTTCAGTACCAGGTGACCAACAGAAAGGCTACATAAGTCAATTCAAACTTGTCTCTTCGTAGAACCTCGGCATCGATATTGTAGAACTTCTCCTGTTGTGCCAACAAGGTCTCGAAGGCCTAAACGTGGCTAAAGACTAGGATTTTGTTCACTGCACCGCCAAACGCCTCATCCTTAGAGCAGTTTTGACGGAGATCTAGGAAAACACCGGAGAAACCCCGTAAGTCACAAACAAACTCACCCAGTCCATCACCGTACGTGTGGAACAACGCTACTCCGAGTCAGTTGTAATAAGTGAATGAGAGATGCCATGTCGTCCTTATACATACATACGGTAGCGCTCAAAAGTCTTCGGCCAAAACTTTTTTGTCATAACTTTTTTTCTACTTGACCAAATTTGACAAAATTTTAATATGTGGTGCCTGAACCCATTGTCAACATTTCCTACTACTTGAGCGCCGCTTGCCACTTTTCATGATTTTTTACAAGAATTTACTACAAGACCACCCAAAAAAAAGTAAGAGGCTTGTTCAAGAAAAACGGCTTTCTATACAAAAACAAAAAGAGCAAGCCTCAGAGAACATTAATATTTTGTAGAAAGACCACGACTTTTGATGACAGCGGCACAGCGGGACGGCATAGCGATGGCATGCCAAAATTAAAAAATTTCATATAACCACGCAACCTACACCGTTGCGCGCCAAAATAGTATATTAAGTATGCAGTGTCTCCGAGTACAACATACTAAATTTCTCTTAAATTGGTGCAGTTGCAAAAAAGTTACAAGTGAAAAAACCCAAGTGAAAGACCATTCCGCCGAAGACTTTTGAGCGCTACTGTATATAGTATAGTTTGGGACATGCATGTCTCCCATTTTTTAGATCAGTAGCTCGCAATGTGATGCAAATGGCAAGAAGTTATTTGTTTTGCTACATAAGTCTTTTGTTAAGCTGCCAGCTTTACCAGTGAAAAGGGTACGTTATTACTTCGGTAGTTCTTAGTTTTATGAATTCAGATTTATCGCGACTGACCTCTCGAATTCGATGCCTTTCAGCGGGTGCGCATGGAATACGAGCAACCTCCATTGAGGATCCCTCGACAGGGACCTGGCCCTGATCAGAATAAGGGAACATTTTTTCGTAACTAAATGTTTGACTAGTTATATTTGAGAAATGTTTCATGAGGTAAAAGGCCATTGCTGCACGCAGATTCGTGATTACAGTTGCTAATTAGAACTCTAACATTTTTCAAAAAGGCGCCATGTAATTAACTGCAGTGACAGTAGTCATCATTCCTGACAAACAGAGCGAAAAAGTACTTGACCAGAAAATATGTGCAAGAGAAGATCTGGAAATGAGGGAGTGGCCCTAGGGGAGCCTTTTCTGCACATGAAATTCGATCCTATTTCTGAGAATGGCCTATTTGCTGACCTCTAAAGATGTTAGAACATCCCTTCAGAGGCCCATGTACATGAAGGAATCGCGCACGGAAAAATGAGTTCCTCTGTAACCCGTATATTCATTTATTTATTTGTTTATTTATTTATTTATCTATGCAGGCGAAGGTGCCACAGCACACATGCAGCAAAAACTATAAAAACCCTACATATACGAAAGAGAGTGAATCGTAGAATGAATCAACAACCCACAGGCTTCAATACTAGCAAGGACAACCGAAACTGAAGCAATGGCAATTGATAAGGCTGCTCTCCTCTTCAGTGCGTGAATGAGTCCAACGCGAGATCCTGGTCCCGAACCCAGAACGCGAGAAAGTCAACATACTGGGGCTTGCTGACAACTTAACCCGAATGAACGAATTCATTCAGGACCCCAGGCGAACAGGTTCAGGGGGACCTCAAGCGATGGGGTTCAGCAACACCTCAAGATCATAAAGCAACTGTTTTGCCATTACTCGATTACCAGTAATGAACGTGTTGGAGAAAAAATGGCCCAGAGCAGTCGATATTCTAACGAATTCACTCTCTTGTACATTGATTGTAACCGTCATAATGAATTACTACAATGAGGAAAAAATGTAAAATGTTAGATCATTACTCCAAACTTTGCTTCGAGCTAATTGAATCGGCGTTAGACTTCTCGCTATTGGTGCAGCAATCTTTCCCGAAATAATATCATATGTGGAAGGATAGTGTGTCCGACCGAATGGGCAATGCGACCAAAAAACTTTTAGTTATTGTCGAAGAGTATGACGAGATTTTTGGTCGAACTGCACTCGGTAAGCGGGGTTCCATCGACTTCGTACCTTGTATGTAGATCCAAGACAACCGAGGGGCGCAACCTTACTTTTCGATACATTTGCGTTGTACTTGCTTAAAAAGCGCCAGCGAAAAAGTTTAACGCGAAAAGTGAGAATCCAACTAGGGTACAGCTCCTCAACGTGACGGGCGGGGCTGGGTCTCCGAACAGGTGCCGCGCCCCGCAATCCACCGCGGTTGGAGATTGAGAGTGGGAGTGTTTACGCAACTTTCTGTTCTCATTATGCGTCCCCAACCGCGGTGGATTACGGGGCTGGATCGTGCTCGGAAGCCCAGTCCCCGTCCGTCATTTTGAGAAGCTGTATCCTATTCGGATTCTCACTTTTTCGCGTGAAACTTCGCCGCTGGCGCTTTTTAGCGAGTACAACAAATAAATAAATAAATAAATAAAAACATGAATTACAGATTACAGAAAACTCATTTTTCCTTGCACGATCCCTTCGAGTACATGAGCCCTTGAAGGGATGTTCTGACATCTTTAGGGGTCACCATATAGGTCATTCCAAGGATCGAATTTTATGTGCAGAAAAGGCTCCCTTGTGGCACTTTCCTCATTTTTAAGTCTTCTCTTGCACATAATGTCTGAATAAGTAGTTTTTCGTTTCGTTTGGTTGGGAAGATAAGTACTTTGTTAATTGGCAGTGTGAAATACCATTGTCACTGCCGTTAATTACATTGTGCCTCCTTGAAAAAAAAAACGTTAGAATTCTAATTAAATGTGCAACCACGAATTTGAGTGGAGCAAAGGCCTTTTCACCCTAGAAACTTTTCAAATATAACGAGTCAAACATTCGGTACTCGCCCGTGAGGTACGCCAGCTGCCGATAAGGCACAGCTTTTTTCAATATTCATGAAGGGGTGGAGTGTGAATGAAAAATAACAGATAGGAGCCATTTCATAGGCATTGTGACTGCAAGCATGTAGGTGTCCCACGTAAAGCACTATGTGAGCAGGAAAAGTGTTCCATTACAGAAATTGTGGATGGAAATGCATGGCGCATTCCCTTACTAGGCTTACCCACATTGGTCGCCCTGTATTAAGCAAATACAACATAAATGCAGTGCGAACCGAAAGTATACATAGAGGTATCCTCAAAAACAGCGTAACTGATTTTTGTAAAGCTGATCCCAATTTCTCTGACTATCGAGGATCACCATTCTCGAAAACCTAAATTGACCAGATTTCATCTATACTGGAGAAAAACAATGCAGATTTCAACATTTGGCTCCCATATGAACTGCATCGTAAATATAAACGCACCTCAACATTTATTATGATAACAAAACAATACAAACACACGAATAGTTGATGGGTCCTCTATGTAAGGACATAATTTTTGGAGATACGATGGGCACGATTCCAGAAGTTTATTCAGGAGCTGTAGGTTCATACGGTGCCCAGCCTGAGCGATCGCCATTTTGAGGTCTTCTGCGCTAGTGAGTCCCCACCTGGCTGTACTGGACCAAAACTCCCCGAACTCTATGGGGTTGAGGTCAGGAGGGGTTTTTTTGAGCTGCAACTTTTCTTGGCCTATGCCCCTCTTGTGTCCTGAGTCGTCAGGTGCATCTATATTCATGATACAGTCCATATAAATAGGAGCCTGTTAAAATCTGCCCTGTTTTTGGCCAGTATAGATAAAATCTGGGAAATCCGGGTTTTCGAGCATGCTGATCTCGATAGTCACAGGACGATCAAAAATGAGTTTTTAAGAAAGTTAAGGTCGGTTGTGATATTTTTGGGGGTGCCTCAATATTTTCAGTGCACTGTATACGGTAACAGAAAACTCACTTTACCGGGACATGGCCATGAATAACTGATGTGTCAGTAACTAGTGCACGTGTCCATCAGAGATATGTAAGACACAGGTCCTTGATAAGTTACTCATGCATAGGCATGTTGTCACCCCGAAAATACTCCGCGTTTATCCCTTTCGAAGGCCGAGAACATCACATCCATCGAAGTTTGTGTGATGATACACATTTTGGCAGAAACTGAACTCGGGTGCTACCAAACCATCACCGGCCGGCGCTTTCGCGAAATTTTCTTACTTGTCATGAGTTTCGGACTCATTAGGCGATCTCTACAAAAAATCGTAAATCGATTATAATACTGAGTGCTGCGTAGCAGTGCTATGGTTATCGATTGATTACCCTTCAGGAATGCTTCGATATGGCATCAGGCTTGAATCTGGTGTGGCTTCGCCTTGATCCTGTTCTTTTACAAGGGAGCCCTCAAGCTTAGACCAAAACCCACGTCCCTTGACTCAACAGTAATTCCATCCCTGATAGTTTTTGTTTTTTATGTTTCTTGTTTTGTTTTGCCATTAATTGCGGGGTTACACAAAATTGCTTGAACAAATTTACTGCCTTACTTATCGACACTTCAGTTATTGTAAAGAATACTGCTACTGAGAGTTCGACACCCAACAAGCTGCCCCCTCATCAATACGACATCCGCGATGGGTCCTAAATACATAAATTATATCAATTTCAGGTCTACCAATTGACGTTGTCCTTCTTCGTTGAGGATCCGTGCCATCTTTTTCTTCCACGACCTTTCTACATTGTTACCCACACTCTCATTGCATCTTCGAATTTGTGCACGCAGATCATTCAAGTCATGATGATCATCGAAAGAATCGTGGCTACAGTACGTGTGGATACCTACGAGACGCAATGTCCACTACTCGGCGCTATGCTCGTCACTGCCCTGGTTTGTAATTCACGCCTTAATTAAAAAAACTAAAGCGCAAAACCAGCTATTTTCGGTTAATGAAATAAATTAACGAGAAATGGGGAGCGGCATTCAATAGAGTGGACTCCATTTGCAATGCATCACTGTAGGGAGCATATTCAATGCAAAGAGATCCACCAAAAGGATCGTGCATGGACCCTTTCAAAGCGACTGCATTAGATTCAGCACTTGAAGGCGTAGGAGTAAGGAGAAAGTGAGAGCAGGGAGCACGTGAAAACAACCACCCCACTTAGCAGAAGTGATGAGTGAATTGCGCTGAAGGAGGGCGGATGGGATCTTACCACGAACACGCACCACTGCGAGTTCATCCGTCATGGGAGTGAGGAAAGCAAACCAGACGCTTTTGACAATCGGCTGCTACAGTAATCATGATTTCGCGCCAGGGCGCGTATCGACGCTGCTCGTTGTCATCACACACTCTCTCGCGTTTTGTCGTTCTCTCTGCGCTCTCCGCGTAGGAGAAAGCATGTGGCAAACTGCCCGTGAATTGTACTACGCAAGCCGTCTTAGGGAGGCAACACTCAGTGCGCTGCTGAGAGCGGCAGGTCGAGAGGGCCGAACGATGGAGGAATGGTTGGGGGAAGTTAATGAGATCCGGTGACGGTTGGGAAACCGTTCCCGATTTTTGGGAGACGCACGGGATGAAGGCGCGCATGCATTCATCAAGGCGCTCTACCGTTGTGGCAACTTGTCGGGGGTGATGGAGATGGGTCACGGTGCACACCTATGTTGTAAACCTAAGAATGCTTTCCGGCCACAGCCCATATTAACCCCTGCGTCGAAGGTTCCTTCCCCTGCAATGCACGCGAAGCGCGCCACGAGTCGCGTGAAGACGAACTTAGGTGCTATCGCAATTAGGATGGAGGCATCTCACAACACAACTGGACCCTATTCTTACCTAAGCCGTGGAGAGGAAAAGAGCCCTTCCTTCCCCCTCCGAGGCTTAGGCAAAAGTATACGCGTGAATATGCAGATTGACCATCAAGGATCTCTCCACGATGCGCAGATAAACAACTTTTTAGAGGATGCCCCCCCCCCTCATTGCGATAGCACTCAAACCTAAACGTTGAAACATCTGCTTTTAACATAATTCCTTCGTTCTATGTGTTTGAGGTAAGCAAACCAGACCCAAAATACTTGGAGGATGTAAGGAAGCATGTGTTGGTCCTGCCACGAAAACCTGATTATGGTAGCAGCCGATTGTCAAAAGCGTCTGGTTTGCTCACCTCCATGGGAGTTGCTGACAAGGGCTGAACAAAGTTTGCAGCCGGCTGACTTAGCCCTTCCGTCTGCAATCCACCCCACTGCCCAGTTATGCAGAGGAGCGCGTTTTTGGGTTTCTATTTCTCGTTTTTGCCGTTTTATTTTGTTCCTTCTCTTTTGTTTCACTGCTGAGGGTCCCTACTTTCATATTCCGCAATCTGCCAAATTTACCCTATCCGGTGCCTTCGAAGAAAAACATAAACAAAGCGAAGATATTCTTTGTGCTTAAGGGCAGTTGGTGTCATGCGTTCTACATACTTGTGGTGCACGGTTCAAAAAGGGTCGGAATATCTACAAATAGGTCTATGCCGATACCCTGTGTCGATTCCAGTGACGATAGAGCCCGTGAGCCCAAGTCTTGATGATACGGTGCTCTCTTCTAGCAACAGAAATTCCCTGGATAGGCTACCCTGTGAAACGAAAAATACTGCGACAACTTTTTACGACTGCGTTGATCACTTGCAGGCTGTCCCTGCACAGTCAGACAGCGCTGGATCTGCACATAGTAAAGGCGAAAAGATCTCAGAGCCGCGTTCTGCAAAAGAAAACGGACAGGACCAGGCAACTAATCGCCATAACGACTGTCGTACAATTATTTGGGCTGCTCAGCTTTCGGAACCCATTGATGAAACAAAGATGTGAAACAAAAAGTACCACGTAGTCAATTTGTACAAAACGAAGCGCTATTGGCCATTGTTGTGCAACTCACAAATGCAGCTCGACATCTGGAGGCTCCATCGTGTCCTGATCCCACCAAGTGCATACAGAGCGTGACTTTCTACGGCCACATCACGTTGCCCACGTGCCCCAATTTGTGGAGAGTTCAAGACCACCTATCTCTGCTAGATTTTGGCTTTTTAACGTGGACTTTGGCACATGGCCCGCAGTGAATAAGTTCAGCACAACTGTATTGACCTTGTTCATAGCGATTCAGATTTTCATGGACGATTCTTTTGAACCCGGAGGAAGGAGGACATACCACTGGTCACGAAAGCCATTAACGCTAGGCTCGAGCATTTATCACTGTAGAAAAACCACCAGGAGTTGTGGAACGATTCCAATAGTGTGCCGCGCTGTGGCAGAACTATTTTACCTTTTATTTTGACTAAAATGTCGACATTCAGTTGCTATCCACAATGTTCCTGACTGCTGGCGAATCCAATCATACTTTTGCCAACTTCTTGATGACGAACAGTCTCATGACCACGGATTCTTCGATAGAAAAAGTTTCGACAGCATTTGCTGTGATATTTGTTGCCTCTTGTATATCACTGCTGATCAACATATCGCTATATTACTACAATTCACGCCATCGAAAATGGTAAGTGTCATCCTCCTCCTATCACGCTGCAGATACTAATACTTCCAAGGTATACTGCTTGCACAGTGCTTTCCAAAGCCATAGAGCCTGCAGTGTGCGACTAGAAACAACACAGTCGCTGGGGTAACAACATCTCACTTTTCAGGAAGGGAATGCATATGGAGATTCCTTTTACTACATCACCGAAAAATCGTATTTACCTTCGCAAAGGTCGACCAAAAAACTCACACCTCACGTGAAGCTCTGACTTTTCTGCCGTGACTTATTGAAATTTGCAAAGGTCGTAGCGTAGCCGGAACTAGAGGACTTTGAGGAACACTGTTGGTTTAGGTATTGGTAGGAGCCTGGCAAAGGAGTACGTCCAAAGAGCAGAATAATTGAAAAGTATCACACACGAGGAAGTCGCAAGTAGGGTCAAGCAATTGGTTGAAGTCTAAAATGGTCAAGGTTGTCAATTCTAGAGAGCACTTGATCACCCCAAAAATCACTTAAAACACGTAAGACACGCGACAAAAAGGGTGCCGAAAACGCTAACTTGTAAGCTGTTGTTGCGCCCATTACTCTAAGCAGGAGTTTTGATTTAGTCCGATTGAAAAAAAAGGCCAACGAAAAGTCTCAAAAACGGTAAAAACGAAGACCTTTGAACACAATTCTTGTGCGAGCACTACAGCGTAGAAATTAGTCTTGGCTTGGTAATATCACTCAAATTTCCACGAATTCGAATTTCCTTTTCCGCCTTGCTAACGTCGTCTTCATCATCATAATTTCTGTCTCATCACGATGGCTCGCAACCTTCCTTTTCCACATAACGCCAAGTTGGAGATTGATGTAATTTGGGTATGAAACCTTATGTCAGGACTTCGCACGACGAGAGCGCGTGCGACGCAGTGTAAGCGAGCTATGCGCGTCGCGGTAACAGGGTCATAGAACAGTTACATGGTAATGCTAGAGACGCGATACGCAGTTAACTTGTAATCGTTTCGGGACCCAACAACATGACGCCTTTAGCTCATCCGCATTGCTTCGCTTGCGACACGCCGCGGTGAAATCCTGACATAAGGGACACACCCATGTAATTTGGCTATGGGAGCAGCTTGGTGAGATCGAGCGGAAGTAGCATCCTGGGGGTGACCTGTGACCTCGAGACGCTACCCCCGCCACGACAAGGGGCGTCACAGCAGCAGTTATCCAGGGATCTACTTGTTTTACTAATGAAGCCACTAATCTGCACTTGTGACCTCCTGCACCCCTTAGTTTCCAACACAAAATATGACACTCTGAGGATTCCTCAGCCCCTGATTGACCTGTTTACATGTGTAGTTCATCAGAAGAGGATGAAGCCTTTGACGTTTAGCAATCCCTTCTGTGGAATGCGCCGCGCGTTCTAGTTCCATTTATATTTTACTTTAATACTTCCGCAGCGATATTGCGTGACCAAGTCTCGCCCAATTCGAAAGTATTGGTATGTCATCAACCTGGCATACCTGTGACTGGAATCCAGAAGAACTCTGAGAAAGCGCACAGTATACCTTCTAATCAGCCAGCAAACCCCACTGTAATTGAGAAGGCAGGTAGCCCCAAATCCTTCCGCAGCATTCCGACGTGCAAATCGTATACCAGCTAAGTGCCGTTGTCAGTGTAACGACGCCCTGCCAGCAAGGAGATTGCCGCTAATGGCGAAACCCATTAGATCAGCGCACGATACTTCTACTAATTCTTGGTCAATAGACACCGAACGGCAGATGAGCTGTGTGAAATCTGTTGTTTTGCTATAACTTCCTTTGAAAGGAGCACGGCACCAATCAGCTATTTTCGCGGCGTTGTCATAAACCCTCCACTTCGACTGCGAGTTCCAAAACAAACAAGTTCAGCCATAAATACCTACATAGCAGGGGAGGAAGAGGGGGGTTAATAGCCCATGATCTTTTCGTATCGCTCATGTTACGATTCAGCACTTTAAGCCAAAATTATGCCTCAAAAATTACTTTTAAATCTCTGAAACTTTACATAAGAGAAGCTAAAATAATTATGGGTTTATGCTCTCTCGAATATGTAGTCTTTGTGGCTATGAAAAATTTGTTTCGAAACCTGGAATTATCGACGTGGAATTTTTACGACTCATCCGCGAAAATAGTAGGATATGCATATGCCCTTAACTATTTTCGCGGAGGAGTCGCAAAAATCTTAAGAGTTAGGTCAAAGGTCTGGTGGAAAATTACGTTCTACAACTTCGTGAAGGCACTTCAAGTGGAACTGTAGGAAAACGGCAGGTAAGCATGACTCATGCGATATCTGATATCAGTTGACCAAGAATTAGGAGCGGTGTTGTATTGCTGCTTTCTACTACGTCTGGATCATCATCCATGTTATGCAAACCCAGTACTTCAACAGAAGCACAACAACGACCGAAGAAATCCCTTTGTTCTGATTAAAAACATGGAAATTGGAAAAAGCTATAATCCGTTGATTCCCTTGCAACCTACTTTTTGACGTCTACAGTTTTCTGCCCATTGTTGACTTGCTCCCCATTGTGCGTCTCCGATCACCAATGCCGCGTTCATACTTTGCGCCGGTGGGCGTGGCTGCTTTCACAGGCAGCGAAGCAGAGTGGTACGGGGGAGTTGCAGAGAAGACGCGGACAACGAGTTAGGGTGGCACAGGCGGAGAATCAGAGACACGCAGCCCCGCTCTGCAGGCGGCATCGCAAAGTATAAACGCGGCTCAACCGCTGTTGCTTGCTCCACAGCCCTCTAGCGTCGCCGATCCTACGGACAACCCCACCAACACAATAAAGACCTGTATCCTGGCGGGATTTCATTTATTTCACGTGAAACTTTGCATGTGATCCGTAATACGCAAATACAACATAAACATATTGGTAACCAGAGACTCAAGATCTCGTGGTTGATTAGGTGTTCTTGATTAATTTGGTTTTGAATAGGTGTGATTATGAAGGGGAGGTGGTCAGTAGGGACGAGGTCACGCCGTCGACCGAATTCTTCAAGTTCCTGCATTAAAGAATATACCGTGAATTAATGTCACCTGCTGCACCCATGGTCATGGTCCTTTAATGGGATAATGGAATCAGAATCGCGTTCAGAGCAAAAGCGACTATTTTCTCAATAGAGCTGAGCATACACCTGGTAGTCCTTGCGAATGATAGGTAAAGCAATGACTGACAAAAAAATTCGAAAGGGAAAATTTTAAATTTCTATTTAAGCGTACTCTATAAAGTTTCCTTGAGGCCGACATTGAGCTCCCGTTATCAAGCGTTGGAAAACGCCTCTATATCGGCTATGCTGTGTGTCATTTCTACCGTTCAACTGACCACTATCGCCATATATGCCTTCTCTATGACATATCTTAGACTGAAGTTACACCACGATCCGATGTACGATCCCTATAAGGAGTGTTTTTATGTGAGTTTCGAACAATAGATTTGGCAATTAAAATGAACAATTAGCATAATCTTTCAAGTGCTTCAGATGGTTCCTTTGTGCACTCTAATTTTACCGGTGGCTACCATTGCTTTCATAGAAAGGTCGAAAAGAAAACGGTCTCAAGGGATAAAGTCACTGGTTAAGGTATGAAGCATCATTTCCGTGTAAGGGATGTGTGGCGTTTCAGCTAAGTATGAACGCGGAAATATTTCAGATGAAGGCGAGCGGACAGGAAGGCTGGAAGAACTACTCTGCTCAACTGAAACAGCAATGGGAATCACTTCTACCCAGGACTGCTTAGGGAAATTGCCTACCGAGCGATTCGACTGGTGCACACCATGGAGACTGCTGTCCCTACCTTGGACTGTGAACACAGAAGCAGGAAGTGTCTTGAGACGTCTTCACGGATTTATGTGATCGTGATAACTATAAATGACTTTGCTAGTGGAATGCTACTTTCTACTAGACACTTTGAAAATTCAATAAATATCATAAAGAGATTTTTCTGGACACTTAGCAAAATATCAAGTATATTTAGGCCATTTCCCAAAGTTTGGAAGACATAACTGTTGCGTTAATGGTAACAGACAATTTCGCGAAATATTAGGTGTATGCAGAATAAATGGCTAAAACACACCACTCTTTTCAAAACGCTAACTTCGCTCAGGCACAACTTTATTTGTAGAAATGAAACCATTCGAATCTAAACAACTTTGCCAACGATCTTGTAAAGAAAATATGCCGCATGATAAAATTCTGGACTGCGAGAAGTAATAAAGACAACAATGGCATTTTCAACCTGCATCGTATCGGCGAACTCCTTCTGACGGGTTTGCATCGAGAACCCGGAAAAAGTGATAATCCGTCAGGGATAGGTCTGGGGAATAAGGGGGGGTAAGGGGGGGGATGAGGGAGAGTCTCGATGCCTTACTGCATCAGTTTTTGTCGGGTAACTTGCGAAGTATGGGGTTTTGCGTTATCCTGCAACAGGATAGGACCCCTTCTATTTGTCAGCGCCAGCCACAGTCTTTGCAACATTTCATATATCAGAACCCAATCACGGCGATAGAACTCTGCTGTGATGGTGTGACCGGGTTGCAACAGGCTGAAGTGGATTACGCCCTTGCAACACCACCAAACGGTGAGCACCCTTGATGCGGCTCATCTTGAAAGATAAAGTCTCCAGAAGCAAACTTGACAAACCAACGGCGCACGGTTCTTTCGGCAGGGGACGCTTGGCCCCACACATGGCTGAGGTTCGAACTGGCTTCGGCCGCGGAGTGACCCAATTTAAACTCATGGAGCATGATCATGCGAGAACCGTTTCTTTCCATTCTGAATTTCAGAGCCTATAAAAAACGTGTCACCGAAGGCCACTACCAAAGGAAGTGTGAATTGAAAAGTGCTGAGCATGATTCACAGGATGGTATATTCAGGTTGACTCGCGCTGTGAAACAGCGCCAAAAAAGGCTTATCATGAAACGGCCATTTATTCTGCATACACCCAATATGAAAGTAGAGATGCTAGTACTCCAATAGTAGAGAAACACCGGAATTATGTGGTCGAAAAGCAGACGAATTCACACCAGCGTGCACCTAGGAAGGAGGATTCCTCGACAGGAGTTCGTAATTGGCCGAACAAGCACCTTTGACCAATTGACCGGACACCTCCAAAGGTCAGGGAGTGCCCCGATTCTCTGCCGCACTGCTTCTCACTGAGAACGTTTTCTCGCGCCCTTTGCGTCACTGGAAGACATAATGCAGACGACGAGGACGCAGCCCTTCCACAGGGCATGAACACGTAATATTACGACCTTTCTGTACCTACGATATACTCTCTAGGCCATGGTGGGATTGTGAAGCAATTGAATTCGCGACAGGATCGATATGTGTCATTCCTCCGTCGGCACCCATCGCACCGAAACTCTCCCAAACAAAGCAACCACAGAGGTTTAGGCGTACTTTCCATTATGATGGGAGTTCGTCACAGATACCTCAGATTATCATTCGCCAGTCCTTCTACATAGATCCTAACTTGCCAATTCTTATTTCGCCCATTGCTCCGATAGTGTCTTCAAGCAAATTCAGCATTCTTCTTAACTACGTAGCAGCCATGGACCGGTTGTTCATATGAATCCTCAGAAATAGCATCGAAAAGGGAATCAAGAGCAAAGAGTTCATTCGTATCGTCCACATTCCTATGTTAGGAAAACCATCTAGCGAAACAGTTGCTCAAAACAGCCTAGGAGTGCTTGACGGTGGAGTGGTTAGCTGCCAATGGTATATCCCTGCAACACATCAAGGGCTTCAATCAACACCAAGAGGCGGTCAAAGGGAAAGCGCAACCATCCAATGACTTGTTCTCTGATACTTCCAAGAAGCCATAATAGTGGTTGTGGCGGAAAATACAGTTTTTCTCATGTTCTCTCGCCCTCGCACGCGAAGACCTTATCCTTTCCACGATAGAAACGATACAGTTCCTTTGATGGAGTATTTTCGTGCATTATTAAAGTGGGGACAATGAATTGATGTTGATACTCATAAAGTGATGATAACAGTTATGACAATACGACAGTTTTGCCAGCATTACTGTAGAAAAGCCTATTCTGATGGTAGTCTTTACGAAGACGCTCTACGCATCAAAAGTCCTGTGTATCTGAGCTTGTTGAGGGGTTCCGCTTGATAGCAGCATAGGCAGACACATCAGATACTATATATATCAGCAATGTATCACATCAATAACTTTTCATGAAATCGTGGAAAGTTTGTAAGGAGCTCCTATCACTCGAACTTCAACTTTCGCGATATTGGAAGATTGCTTTCGTACTGAAGAGACAGTTTCGAAAAGGTGATGAACAAGACGTTCCTAATGTTCGTTTCGAAGTCGATGCTAATTTCAAGGTCCACCGAATATGGCATAAGGGTGAATTGCAATCGACGACAGGGAATATTTCGATTAGTTATGAAGCCACCGAGCCATCACCCCTACTTAATTCATCCACATGCATCCGCATGTGATCTAACATCAAAGTGCTATTAGGGTTAAGATTAGAAGCAAAGTACAGTATCGAAGCCTCTATGTTTGAGCTGACAGCACACTCTGAATTCTGAATATGTACGATTATTTCTCAAGAAAACTGCTTGATCGCTTCATTGTTCATAATATTCCGAGATTGCTTTTTCACTGAAGAGATTATTTTGGCGCCAGGGCGACTGGTAAAATAACCCGAGCGCATTACTGTGGAGATTTTGGAACTAAGTGTGTGAAACAATAGTTAATTATAGCGGAGAGACTGACGCACAGATCAGCGCATTGAAAAGAAGCTATTCCCGATGTTGCGAGTGTCTGCTGTGAGAACGTTCACCATTCTGTCCACTTTCAAGAATAAAAATCAAGCTCTAATCACGACGATTTTCATTTTGAACTCAATTTCAAGCTTGGACGAGGCCATTCAGATAGAAAATACGATTCCTGTTATCAAACTGAGATACAGCGATACTCAAAATGAGACATTTGTCATAGAATAATGAGTCCATACTGAGGGTGGACAAAGATATCGATAAAGACTCAGCGAAAACATGCAAAAAAGACATGCACTCACTTTGCAGAGCTCCATAGCTTCCCGGCCGATCCCTTCCAACTTGCAGCTGATTCCAGCAGACATCGTCGCGGTATTGAGAGCTGAAAAGTTCACAGATGATGAACTTGCCCCTCTGCATCGTGTGATGATCATCGGGTAAAAGCAGTACGAAAGAATTGTTTGGAGTGGCAATCAAGTATTCAGTAGCACGCCACGAGTTGAGTGCTATCGGTGCTACAAGGGGTTCGCATATACGATAAGTCGCGGACTCATTCCTGAACGCCGTGTTGTGATAAAATAATAAAGGTGAAGTCGGGGGGGAGGGGGGGGGGGGAGGGGGGGTGAAGGGGGGATGGGAGCCACAACTTTGCATCGACGTCGAAGCTTCTTTCCCTTCCTAGACTTGAGCTGAAATTCATATTCCCTCCTCGTACATAAAAAAGCATCTGCCGAAACACCTGTTTCATCTGTAGCCTAAGCCTAGGGAGGGAAAGGAGGTTCGACGTCGGTGAAAACTTGACCTCCCCCCACTTTATTTGACCCAAATAAGATTGAAATAGCGTAAAAATCACGAAAAGATGACCCCTCAAGGCTATAAGTTGGGCGCAACGGTCACATCGCCCCACGTTCGTCCTGTGACAAGATCGATTTTCAGATCACACGACCCGCCACATTTCTGGTGGATGCGTCGGTACAAACGATGAGGTGAGCTCGTTTGAACATCGGCTAGTCCCGTGAGCCGTTGCAAGAAGTACATGCCTTCGATTCCTCTTGAACTTCATGCGTCAAACTCAGTTGGGTGCTAAACCCATCCCAGTAATGTGTCAATCAATATTGGGCGATGAACTTCTTATTTCTACATTGCATCCGCTTGTTGGTCAACAAAATCAGTTGCACCCAGGGCACTCCCGGATGTCTTGGAAAATAGCCATGTCAGTACGACTCCCCTATACGGCGACCAAATACGACCCCCCTCTCTTTTATGACCTCTATAATACCAGTAACCGTTGCCGGATTGCAAGTTGCAATGTCTTTTATTGTTACATATCCTTTCTTGAGGAAGCGATATTTAATTTACATTTCGTCACACGGATATGCAATGAAATACACTTTGCTTCTCATCTGTTTATTGAAACTTTAGATTTTAGCGCTTCTCGCTGACCTTCAAAAGCACGACCCCCACCCTCATATCTGGTCAAATACGACCCCCCCTGTCGTGGAATCCTCGACACTTGGTGTTCCGGTTGCAGCTCCATTTTGAGAAAACCAAATCTACAAAAATGCAGGAAGAACGATGTGACCAGCTGTACATTCTGAACTGCTCATGCGATTTTACTCACTTAATGATTACCTCACAGTGGGCCCAGAAAGTGCTCTGACGCCGAAACGGCACTATTTCAGGAAAAACTTAGTTCTTCAAACTGAGCCTAGTAGCAGAGACTCAAGTAACCGAAAACCTCCAACAGCTAGACCTGCTGTGCAGCTGTAAACTGCTTTCATATAAGAAATGTTCATTGTGGAAAAGCGAGAACGGGGATTGCGAAAAAGAAAAATTTGAAAAAATGAATTAAGTTCCGTGCAGTGAAGTCATGAGATGCGAAACTGTGAAGTCTCGGCAACGACGAAAGCTCGGCTCAACCGCCATTTATGGCTGGTTGTAACCGAGAGTGACATCGATGAATCTGGCACAGGAGGAGCTGATGTAGCGTCTAACCCTCGACTTCGAATCTCACTGCGACCAAAGCAACCGCATGCGGAAGATCCGCGACGCCGCACCCGCCTTTTTGCCTATCATGAGCCTTTGATCAGACTTTCCGCGGTACTGCCAATACAGTTTTGAACACACTTATACCGACAGCATCACTTCAATAATCGTCAAGGAAAGGGAACCTGCTTGCGCGAAAGGAAGAAGCCAAGTAGCTGCTTATTTCCGAAATTGATTAGATCTCCGTAATGCATTTACAGTCATCCATAAAAAAATTCATGCTATCATTATATACAGTATGGCACAAACAACAACGTCACAGGCAATATATTACAGCTGTGTACAATGAAATGATAGTATGATAAGCTCGATTCAGAAATCAAAATCCCAGCCAGATTCGGCGTTACCCGTTGCGAATGAGTCCTTCGAAGGGAAGGTATCGAAATTACTCGTATCCACGTCTGATTTGATCTGAAACACTCACCAATTATAGAAACCAACAGTGGCAGATCCATAACTTGGCTGAATTATAGGCTAGCATCAGTAGATGGGGGCATCGTGCATTGTAGGTAATTACCCCTATGCCTATAATACACCTACCAGCCTCTGTCTGTCTTTCACGAAATTATGCTCCGTAAACAGTCCAGGTGACAGAAGAGTGTTTCCGCGGGGTGTGTGCACTCATGACGGAAAATCGCTTCGTGGCTACGTCACCTCTGCACTTCCACCCATGCCACACTGCCTTCTGCACCCGTGCCACTCTGCCTCCTCCACCCATGTCACACTGCCTCGCTTGAAGGCTGTCATGCCCTGCCACTGGCACTCGCACCCGCCTAGCCGCTCGCCGCGGGCGGCCACGCGATTTTCCATCATAAGTGCACACACCCGTTTCCGCGGGTACAGATGTATTGAGTGCAATAGTTGCGGTAACTGTCTACAATGCACAGTGCCCATTCATCCCTATATCGATTAAATTAGAAAATACTGGGTGAAGGTTTGTAAATTGTCATCGCGCTCTAGAACATTACCGGAACCACATCTCTTCACGGGTGTGTGCCATTAAGACAGAAAATTCCCGCGACCGCGTTTGTCTCGTGATGAGATTGGGCGAGAAAGGGACGCCGTACTAATTGAATCCTAAAGCAATTACGTCTAGATATTGCCAAAGCAGCGTCATCGCTTTAGGACCCATCCAGTACGGCGCGTATAGCTCGTACCATCGCGTCGCATAGCGGACGCCGCAACGCGAATCTCCTGTCCTAATGGCAAACATCCTCTCCTTCACCATCCCATAGCCGTGGAGGGATACCGTGTTCAGCTAGCCAATGGCGTCGCAGGGTCGCATTTATAAAGCGCGTGGCACATTATAAACGCAGTGCGAGTTTATACATATTTCCTTGACGCTCGTCATTTTGGCACTGTGACAATGGCACGTCTTTAAGAAATATGGGGATCACAACAAACAAATCATACCAGTTTATTGGTACAGTTTATTTCACAGCGTTAGATAGAGCGTGGCTCTTCTTCGGAGCATTAAAAATGAGGTAAGCGAAATCAGAGACATTACGGACAAGTTCTACGAGAAGTGGGGAGTCCTGGGAAATGAAAGTAATTTGAAAGCAGGTAATGGTTACGAGTGGGTAACAGCTCAGGTTCCCACCAATGTCGATTTTTACAACTGCTTGTCGGAAGGAGAGCTTCCTAACACTGTGAATGGTGGGATTTGGAAGGCCCTGCTTACTTCACTATCGCTGCAGCCACTTGCTAGCACCGTTTTAATTGGAAGCGCATGCATCAGAAAAAAAAGCATTTAAGAAGTTCATTGGTCAAATGCGGATAAGATAAGCGTTATCAAAAAGTAGACACTCACCACAGGCACTATAGGCGGTTTCACCTTACGTGCACGGAATTCGACAAAATCGAATCCGTCAAACCATGGATGCTCACGAACGTCGTCGAGATGGCCATAACCCAGACGTAAGCCCGGGTCTTGTTTACAAAGTGACAGTATCAAATCGATAGCTGCTTTGGAGAAGTATCTGGAAAACAAAATGTTAGTACTATCGCTGTGATTTGATATTCGGGCCGAAAAGAAAGAAAGGAGCTACCTGGGCCATGCCCATTTCTCGAATCCTCTCAATATCGCGTTGTACACGATTAATGGATCAGAATTTGAGAATGGTGGTCTAAATCGACTACTTAAACTCGAGTGTTCATTAGTGCAGAAGTAACAGCAAGCAAAACTCACGCTCCAGACAGCAACTCATACAACAGTATGCCCAGCGCCCAGAGATCTACGGCTGTATCCTGGCCTTTGTTGAGCACGATTTCTGGTGGTACTGAAATAAGACCAATACCGTCAATGTACAATCTAAAGTAAAGTTCAAAAGAAATTAAATGCGAACAAATGGGGGGGGGGGGGGTAACGTGTTGATTAAACAGTAACCTGTCTGTACATGTCGTCGGACGTACTGTGTGTGTCACACACATGTATGTGTAGTCATACATATAGGGATAATGTAAATGTACAACCCCCTCCCCTATATTTTCCGACATTATAAAGTAATATAATTCAGCGGGACGATCGAACTATCAGCTCAAATTCATTTACGGTAATTTCCCAACAAACAAAATCGAAAATTTGGTTACTTACCATATTCTGCAGTACCACAAAATGTCGAAGTTCGACCGTCTGCATTTAAACATTTCGCGAAACCAAAATCAACCTGCAACAGATCACCATTAAGCTCCTTCAGTTAACAATATGAATGCCGAAAACTTACGAATTTCGGATATCCATTCCTATCCAGAAGCATGTTTTCTGGTTTTAAGTCGCGATAGACGATATTTCTGTCACGCAAATATTGAAGTGCTTCGATGGCGGCTGCGCAGTAGAAGCGAGCCGCGTCATTGTCGAACCGACCTCTAAAAAAGCACTCTCTAAAGAGATACTCATAACCTCTACCACGTGTATACATTTCGCTAAACTAGGTTCAATGACTAAAGATCAACTATCAAGATCGATGAATCACCTTCTTTTCAGCACAGTCCATACTTCACCTCCGAGACACGGCTCCATGAGCATATACAGCTTTTCTTTATCCTTGAAGGTTTTGTACAACCTGGAATTTCACGGCATTAGCAAATATGTACTGGTAGTTGCCTGATTATCGCAATATCAAGCAGCACTAAAAATCCCATTTCAACTCCATCCCTGGATGTACTGCTAGTTTACGTTCAATGTGTAATGGGTAAACAATGACCTACTCATTATGAATATTGATTTCCTTACTTGACTATGAATGGAGAATCACTCGACAGCATAATATCCCTCTCTGACACCACATGCTTTTCTTGCTTCATATCCACGATGTGCTTCTTACTCATCACCTTAAAACAAACACTTCAAAGACCGGTTTCATTCGCGGTTTGAAAAGAGCTCATTAGTGTGTCACTATGTCAATCGCACCCATAGCCTCGCGGCGGCAGTTAGCGAACGGATTCTTATCCCTCGAGCACTCACCTTCAACGCAAACACTTTTCCGCTTGCCCTCACAAGTTCGACGCGACCGAAACCACCAACGCCCAGTGTCGTGACGCGTTGGAGAGCCGACAGCGGTATGGAGTAGTGCTCGTCCGCGGTACTAAACCAAATGGATTAATTCTCAGCTGGTAAGCTTGTAGTTTCACGCCATTTAACGAAATATTATTCATTGATTTCCAAGGTAAAGAGATCGCAACTTAATTTATAAGCTGAGATGATATTTAGTTGAAAACTTTATCTCATACTGAGTTGCTCTTTATGGAACTCGAGCTGGCCACAAAGATCTTATGATCAGCCTATTTGAGATGTAGCGACACATCAGCACTGTGGTCATTTGCTATTCACCCACTCAAGTACATAGGGTTTATAGTTGTGGCATCGACTGAGTCGTGAAATCGATGGAGAAGGGACAAGGATACCTATTGATTAGGTGGGTTGTGGAATTAATGGAAAACTTTAATAACGCCACGGATGAGCTTTCCGCTTCTTTCGAGCGACATGAATCTCTTCCTTTCCATCAGCTCAAAAATTCCGCATCCCAAAACTACGGATACTTCCATTCATCGGGACCGACCTGGACATAGTCCAAAGTTCGCGATCCAGGCGATAAACAAGAAACAAAAAAATATGTATCAATTATTCGATTAGTCGCGTGATTTCGATGGTCCAAGCGGTACTTTTCCCTTCTGCCTTATCGCCTGAATCGCATGCATGATCGCCATCTCTGAACACTACCTTAAAGAGTCTGGTGGTCCTACGTATCCGGCCCAGATAGGTTTGATCTCCCTTAGCGTTCGCTGGTATCTGGCACCCCTCCCCCTACCCCACACTTCATCATCTATAACACATGCGATCAAGATATGCCGTAAACGCTGACGTTGGTTAACGGTATTTCATCGACAACAATTCGAGCAGACAGTTTGCTATTGCAGAATCTCCATTCTGTTTATGTGCAACGTTAAAAACGCTCCACAAATAACTCACTGGATGCCGACCCCTCGAGGCGACGACCTGTTCCTTGTCAGTACTGTTTTCTATTCAACACACGTTACCACCACGGGCGCACACTATAGATGCTTCGTTTACGTCATTCACTAAACGATGCTGGCGACAAACACAAGAATCCAGTTACACAAACAGCAGTAATTCCCGTTGTAACACCAGTCAACTATGAACTCAATTATGACTACGCCCACAGAATGGGTTGAGAGTCTTACTCCTATTTTCATAACAACAATATTTTAAAGAAAAATACATATGCACCTCTTTTGACCAGAAAGCACTTTCGATTCCCTTCCTCCCCCCACAAAAACTGCTGATCCGACCGAGTCGACGCTTGCGGTCCCGTGAGAAATGGCAGCGTGACACTTATCACTGACGTTGATAATTCGCGACCACAACGCCATCTCGCCAAACAAGATGGCGCGACCTTGAAACTTTTTGGGCTTAGTGGACGATAACGATTGCATGCCCACTTAACTTTCTCTAGCAGCTTTGCCATCCAGACATAAAATCTGAACAGATAACCAAGGAGAGATTTATGACATAATTACGGTAAAAGACCACTCAGGCCAAGCAAGAGTAATTTCCAGTCTTGGTCACTAAGATCAGGTATAAGTGAAAGCACCGCGAAAAATGCAGGAGCATGTGTTCCTAGTCGGAGCCCAGTGCCCTGCAGTTACCCTGACACCCTGTCTAACTTTTCAAAAAGGCGCAGTAAACAAATAAGAGGCTACGCTTCTCCAGTAAACATACCATACAAAATAACTCGTTCGGTAAGACTTGAACAAGAGCAACTAAGGTTCCAAGGCAGTCCGCTGTCTGCCTCAGCGACCTTCATAGTATGTACCGCAAAATCTGTCAAATGCATTTGCAGATCGTGCGTCATAGATCAGTCATTAACTCAAACTGATCACTAATCGGTCTAATCGCGTCTTATCATCCAAGAAAACAAACCACGTGACATCCTGCCAGATTCGTATACGAGAGCGTCAGCCGTTCTATGACTTAACAAGCGGCATTCGCAGCACACGCTCCTCTCCCTCATCGCCCCCCCCCCCTCTCATCTTGGCTGTACACACCGAATGCACGAACCTTCCACGTGCTCAACACATGGAGCCCGCCCGCGCTGACAAACAACACGCCCGAAGAACGACCATTCAGTAAATTATGCACCCGGAAGCCACAAGGCATTGTTGGTAGGGCCACACCGGTACTCATCTTGGTGCATGTTCCGGTATCGTTGATACCTGAGGCACAGGGTAATACAGCATGCGAGGTAAACACACCGCTGTTACCATACACCGTGTGGTATCACACGAAAGGCATGTAATATACTGCTACACATGTCCACAATGCAGCCGTCTGCGACAGTATCAGTACAGGTAAATACTTCTGTTCGATTACCCTTCACTATTGAAGGTAGACATAGAACAAAGTCTATCAAGTAATCTCACAGGTTCCATCCATTACCGTAACCCTGGACTAAACCAACCAGGAACTAATGATAAGAGTGTTCCAAGGCCAAGCATTGCGCTGAGAAATGTTATTGAGGAATGCGACCCCCTTTTCAAATCTTCACTAATTATGACCCCTACCCGAAACCTTAACATTGTATTTGTAGATGGTACACCAAAAGAACGATATCCAAAATGAAGATCGCCCATCGATTAACTAGTACGTAGCACAATGTGTGATTTTCAGCGACAGCATGTCCGGGTTCAAAAAGTAAAAAAAAGTACTTTGTCGATGATTATTCGAGAATTTTGATCTGTTAGTACGACCCCTTTTTAACGCAAAAAACACTCTCCTTCTGAAGATTCCTCAACCATGCTAAACCCTGGATCCGCTATTATAATTAAAGGTACAAATACAAAAAGAAAAAAGGAAAGCTTGGGCTCCAAGATCAAGTTACAGGGAGAATACGGGACCGATAGCTGCGGGGTACATTTTGTGACAGAAGACAATGAGAAAATGCAACGTAAACATAAAAAAAAATAAAGCAAACATGCATATGAACAATGAATTGAGCTATAAACTCTTATTGTGTTCACCTTAATTGTGGCGTTATCTCATCGTCAAGATTTGCAGTGTCGAGTGCTTTACACAATTTATCCACGTGCATTCTCAATATAGCAGAAGTTCCACGCTTGGCGTATAACAGAAGGCTTTGTTTTCTGAAAAAAGACAGAAAATAACATGACAGCTGGTACAGGCTACGGTCTGGACTAGCGTGAACAAAACGAAAACATCCATCGAGAAAGAAAAAGATGCAAAATTATAGCTGACAAACAAAATAGAATATAGTATTGCCTTTCACATTGACAACATCCACTACCTAACTCCTTAATCTCGAGTCCTGACCACCTGTACCAATGCTGAGCTCTACCAACCCCCCTCGGTCTCCGTGACACAACGCGTCGTGCATCACAACGGAACAAGGGCGGGTCCTGATCGGCACAGCCCTCCAGCCACGTGCTCCCCTCCATAGGCGCGTGTCAACGAAACCGACGCTTTACAAGGCCAATTTCAGCCACAACTTGGCCACTTCAAAGAGCGAAAACAAAAGTAAAAGCGATTTTCAAAGATCACTCCGAATTCTGTGCAATCGATGCATCCCATGATTCAAGGATAACTATCCTATGACGTATGATATTGATTCAGGTGCGATATAACCCTAAAAACTCCTCCAAAAACGCACTTTCACTTTATGGACCACTTTCTCAAGAACCCGAACTCGTTCGTGATGCGGGACCATTACGGCCAGCCATTAAACGACATGAGCAAGGCAGCATACTTTGTCAAGTGAGCTAATCTTGAAGGAGGGAAGCGGTCTGCACCTGACTTTTGCATCTCTATAACCTTGGACAACAGTGCGCCCTTCGTGGTTTGTAAATGCTCAAAATAAGTGCAAAAATAAAAAAGCGAAAGTGTATCAAGGTTATCAAATAAACTATGTTGTAGCGTCAAATGGCCGCATTTTTAAAACACAACACTGTTCCGCAGTGAGAGCCCATAACATTATGATCGGCGGATTACGACGATGCGTCCATTGAACGACTGAATCCCTCTTCCAGTGATCAAATCGCATCATTATCAGTACTGGCACAGTACAATATTAATGGCTTCAGGTGTGCAACACCTGAAGCCATTAATAATGAGTAATTGGTTGTGCCAGTTAGGACAAGACTTCGCAACGCGGAGTATGGTATGCGGCGCGTGACGCCATTCGTGGAAGCTAGGGCGCATTGTGCAGTTCAGTCCTGAGGCGATTACCGTGTCATCACCTTATTTCAGGTGTAGGCACGGTAAGCGTCGCACTCCCAATTATGACGGCGGCCCTGACTTGCACGAATCGCGACATACGCCGCATGTCGCGTTGCGATTTTTTGTACTAACGATACATACTCAGTGGAGCCATTTCCTCTAAGCAAGAAGCGCAGGTCTCGCTGATATCCACGGAGCTTTTTTTTACCTGCTCTTGTCGAGCAATATACGAAGATGTACTCCCTTTGCACATATTTCGTGAATTCTCCCTTGAAGCCGCTAAGACCTCGGTAATGAGCTTTTTTCCAAAAGCTTCAGAAAATAACGTTTTACTGTCGGAGACGTTGCGTGATCAGACACTTCTTGTGGTGTTTACAGCTCTCTCTCGGTACCGTCTCGGACGCTGACATTCACAGGCAAACTGGACCCAGGGTGACATTATCATAGGAAACTGCTATAGATCAACTTAATAAGATAACAGTGATTGACAAAAGGGTGGACGAATGGAGGAATTCTTCTTTCTAATCATCCGCCACAGCGTACCTTGCTGCTTGCGTCAGACACTAAAAAAAGAATACGAGCCGCGGAAGCCTTGAAAAATTAAAAAGGAGAGAAACATGAGTAACAGATGCGTAACTGCCCGCGTGACTCATGATCTGAGGAGATAAAAATCTCGGAAAGTTCAACCAGCGATCCACATGATTCCCACGCTGTGGCGGTGGTGGCGATTAGCCGCGCCACTCTGTGTACAACTCGGCTTGGTCGGTACACACTGGAACAACCAGCTAGCCATCTTGGCGTCCAACTGTTTAAACGCTGATACTGTAGCTGTCATCAGCACGCGCCTATCTCAATTCCTATTTACAGAAAATGGCTTTTAGTCAAAGACCACAGAGGAAAACGATCGTATCTTCGGGTCAAAAAATTGGAAGACTCATATGAATCTTGATCATTTCGATTATGGTCATCCCTCAAAGGTCAGGCTTTACAACCTAAAGGGTTATCAACATCCTTGTAATCTTAACAGCACTCAATAATAATTTCAAAAACTTTAGCATAGGACCTCCACGTTTTTTCAAGCGGTCAGAAAGCGCGCAACCTCGTTAAAACCTTATGCCTTTTGAGATTCCTAAGATTCTTTCTAACCTGATCCGGCAATGGCTGGCACAGGAAAGTATTTCATGAGGTAAGCCTCCCCTAAAATGCACCTCCGATTCTTCTCTTTCCAACACAGCTCACTTAATGGTTCGCTACATATTGTGCTTACACGTTTTACCGTTTTGACTTATTTTATTGTATCTTACTTTAAGATAAGTCACAGTAGTAAACCATGTAGGCACAATAGTGAATCAGTGAGCCGTTCTGGAAAAAAAAGCAGAAGCGCAAGACCATTTGACGGAGGGCTCACCTCATGAAATGCTTTTTTAAGCCACCGACTATCGGATCAGGTGTCTTACATTCCAAAACATGCGTAAGATATATCTGACGAGAAACAAAAAAAAACGGGATAGGCTTCCACGGTTCATCCGCGTAACTATGGAAGTGGTGTCTCTGACCACTACACCATATCCACTTCGACTCAAAGCCCCACATAGTCATTAAATCGGACCAGCCACAAAAATGGTAGTTACAGCAGGTTTTGTATGAGATGGGCCTAGCTTCGGGATAGTGTGATGAGGGGGGTGCAACTTGTTGAACGGTGAACACTAACAAGCTTTTACACGACTACGCATCAAGAACGTGCTGCAGATGTCACTTACACAAATATACGATGATGTGCGCTGAAGCTTCTGTTCAACATTCATGAGAAGGCAGGTTACCATTCATCATTCAACAATTGCCCCCTCCTTAGTATATTTGCATTTTCCATACCTCCTAACTACCGATACACGCAGCGCGGTCTACCTTTCCAAGAATCCTCAGAAGTGAATATTCCCACGATGCAGTTCAGCTTCCCAGGTTCCACATGCACTCTTGAGCATTAACTCTGCTTACAAAGGAACATTGCCTCTGATGACATGGTACTGCGAGTGCTTGATCAGTGTTCATAGAACGTGAGCACTGATAACAACTGCTGATCTTCATCAAGGAAGCTGTGATCATTGACAAGTAGAGCACAACTGCCATTTTCTTTGCTATGGCCCTCGTTGTTTCTTTCTGTTTTCATTAATGACAAGATGCTATCACAGGTAAACAGCCGCTTCGTTGCCTGGTAGTTGATCGGTCCAAAGACCAGCGAGCAAATGTCTAATTACGTAGGCGAACACCGCAATCAAACAATCATCAAATGAACCAGACTATGTCGGACACAGTAGGGAAGGACATATTAGTGTTCCGGTACAGACACATTGAAGATCCAAATTCGAAAAGTCAAAAACAAAGGGAAATGGGCCACAAACAGATGTTACTGTGTAGAGCACACGAGCAGCTGAGCACTTATAGAACCTCGGGGAAGGGGAGAAAGGAGAAATGAAAAACCGAGAGCGAACTGGATAAAAAAGAAAGCCAAAGGAATGAGTGCGAATTGCGAGTTCATAAGGTCGTCAAAGTTGCGTCGAAGTTCTCCATACTAAACAAAATTGTAGCCAGCTCTTTGTGTTCACTGCTGAAGAAGTGACTGCAAGTTCACTGGATGAGAACGTTGCCGCTGTAGTCTCGATGGATACCTCATTAGTTTGAGAAGTGGGAAGGGGGGACTAAACAGTTATCAGTAGACGTCTATACCATCGGTAAACGCTGCAAATAACCAAGGCTACCTTATGTGCAGCGCTGAATAAACCAGGGAAAAACCACAACTATCCTGCAGAAATCTCAGAATCGATTTTTATTCAAAAAGGAGAAGTTCAAACTACAACGCTCCAGGCGAGCCGACGCCACTGTCATTTCATGCCGGGTAGGACGAATTTGCTTTCATTAATGATGATGTTAAACAAGTAAAACAGCACACAGCATAAAGGGAAAATTAAACAGTGAAAGGGAAAATGGGCGAAAAAGCCAGAAAAAGGGTATTTTCAATGAGAAAATCCAATGGATTCACACTCAATGTCTCCACAAGGTGCCGTGTGCGCAACTAACGCGCTACAAGCCACCGTAAGCACATACCGTAAATCAAAACTGTACCTTCTGGTATCTCCAAGAAGGAATAGCAGCACGCTGATTTTTCATTCGTGAAGAAGAACACAAAAAGACAAAACCTGGCTTTTACCCCCATCTGGAGAAATCGGAAGGGAACGACAGAAACACAGACTGAAAAAAACAAGTGATACTGCCGAAAATGTTGTGGTATGTATTGGGAAGCGAGTGACAAAAAGGTCTTATCAAATGAACCAACACAGCTTACTGCATTACCAAAAAAATGATAAATGCGACATGATCCACTGCATGCTCTATTTATAGCCCCACCGTAACATCTGAAGTGCTAAGTGCAAAGTCCAAACAATGTTGCGTCTAGCTATCGAGTCAACAGATGCGCCCGGCCAATCAGCTGTGCATGAATGAACCTACGACAGGCATGCGAACGTTATGAGTCAGTCACCAGATACTAAAATTATTAATTATGTGCACTCAGCTTCCCGCTTATTAGTTCCCGGCTATCCATAATGGGCCTGAGACCGTATTCGACGGTAATGATTCCGGCCAGGCACTGCACGATTTGCGCATTTGCCATAGCAACAAAAACTGCCGTCCCCTTATTGTCGAGCTGTAAATGCTCATTTGTGTCATTCGCGGACCCAAAAAAGGTATTATATCCAACTGATTAGCGACTCCCTTGCGAACATTACCGACATCCCTTGCCAACAACAGCTTATGGGTTCAATAATTTATTTTTGATCGAAGGAACAACGTGGGAGAGTTCTGCCATCAGGACGTTTTTAATTTAGCAATGTCCATTTTCTATAGCGATATCTCATATTTAAAAAAATATTCTCACACAACACATGCCACCACTTTTTTAAAGAAAGCGTGAATTCGAGTAGGTGACACTGCGATTCAGAGTAGATGACACTGTTGTTAATGGGAGCATGAACAAAATGAGCTTTCTATAAATTTTAGAGTCTCATTTATTCCCTTGTATTTACTAGTCCAATCCCAAAATGTTGAAGTGTGAAGTAAGCAATATGTCCTTAACAGACCTATGAAAAAAAGTCGAGCACAAAAAAACCGCAAGCAATGAAAGGAGGAAGAATCAATATTGTTGACATACCGTGGGAAAGATAAACATCCGGGAACACTTTTCTCAGGCCAGTTCTCCGATCCCAGGCGTCAGAACGCATCAACGTGCCACTGATCTGTATCCCTACCCAGCGCAGACCCAGGAGGAGAAAAATCCCTGCTTAGTAAGTCACTCGGAGATAGCATAACGAGCACAACATTGGCGCCTCATTGAGGTTGATGAATATGGCTTAATGGTTTCGAAGGCGCTCTTTCTCAAACTTGTCCCTTCCAGACCGCTATGCTGAGGAATTCAGAAGCATAAAACTACTCACATCAGAAAGCTTGCTTTTTGAATGTTCATACATGGGAATTTCACTCCTTAGAACCTTCATCGTGCCGAAAATTCGTTCCAAATGAATACGTTCTCGAACACAGCTCTTACACTGCTTCACGCTGTGCATCAAATTTTCGAGACCTAAGAAACACCCTTACAGTAAGCCTATGAACGGCAATAAACAGTCACAGCGCCTCAAGAATGCCCGATTACGGTGGAATCTGGGTAGTCGATGTTTGTTCGAGGTCTTTTTGCTCAAAAACGGCCCACCCTCACCAAATAAAAGCGCAGGGCGCAGGCCAATGCACAACGCAACCATGAGATGACTTTTGAAGGGTAAATTTCCACAAGAACAAGAAATAACCATTACAAAACAAGCACTATCACAAGACACGGTGCTCTAGATTTAGCCATAACAGTGTGACAAAGTGGTACACCGGTTCGTTAAAATGCGATCAACATCGAAAGATTGCCATAGTAAACCTGCTGCGCTACAACTACTCACTTCAACGGTTTCGACGGAAAACAGAGTTCAGTTCGTCTCCAATTGCAGAAGACCAAAATTCGAAGCAAGAAAGGAGGTTGGGATGTGGGTGAGCGCAGGCCATTGCAGGAAGTGCACACCCAGATGCCGAAGAAAATGGCGGCCTTAGTACGAGCCCCCTCAACGAGGACCCAAGTACGACCCCCCTCTCAACATCAACATAGCCACTACAGTATCAGTAACTATTCCCGATTGCATAGTGTTATTGGGTATTTTATTATAGTAATGTCAATCACTCAGACGCAATCACATTTTCTTACATGACCGAGTCAGCTGACTGCACGACCTGCTTAGCACCTACCCAGCCTGGGACCGGTGGGGTCGATTGGTCGAATTTTCGCTTCGCGGCTTCACACTCGCGATGCCGTGAGTACGAGTCGTTTTTAATTCCGCTCAAGACGCAATGGGCTGTTACCGAAGGGACCTCTAAAGATCGCAACTATTTTTAGCATTATGTTGTGAATTAGAATCTCCTAAGACTGCAATATGAGCTCTCCATCGTCCCTCGAAGCTAAGCTATCACGCTATTGTACTTGACGTTGTTGTTGATTGTTGTGTCATCTTGATGGGTTTCGTCTACTGTTAATGCTCCTGAAGAAATTTCTATGGATCACTCACGCAGAATGAGAGAGAACAATAACATTTAAATTACCTTTAATATTGCAGTTCTCCCAGAAAGCATAAGAACAAAACATAGCCGCCCGCACTGGAAATAGGTGCAATCTCTAAAGGTCCCTTACGGTGACAGCCCATTGCGTCTCGAGCGGAATCCCAAACGGTTCGCATTCGCCGGCCGTTCGCGCGAAAATTCGACCATTCGACCTCCACCCGCGTAAGACCATGGCTGACCTCTGCAGTCATGATCCCCCACCCCGTCCGTCAATTGCGGCTCTTCGAGGAATCCTCGACTCCCGGTGTACCCTGATAGGAGGGGCTGGTTGTGGCATAGCCATCTTTAGTGCAGCTGCACGCGATATCTATGCTATCGCGCACAGCGACAAAGCTTCAGCACGCCCCCGACAATGGAGCCTTCTCACGCACAGGAAGAATGGAAAACTCACCGGCGTCTGCATGCGGCGCGTGGTGGGTAATTTCACAGCCACCGCGCGGCGACCGGTGAGCGATGACCTGCTCCCATTGCGCTTCAGTGAGAGTAACTTGTTCTCATTCTCTTCGGATGGCTCTTCCTTTTACCACTTATTTTTACCACTGTATGTCTCCTCGCGTAATTATATATCCGACGGAGGAACACGGAAGCTCCTGAAGCTCCTATATTTTTAGGCTTAATTAGGTGAACCAATTCACAAAGCTGAACAGGTTCGCCACACCAGAATGATCAGCTTTCGCAACAATGACATAACTAAGCTTGCCGGGGCGTTGTGCGCTCGCACCTCATGTATTGGCAAAGTGTTAGGAAGGTTACCCTTATTGGAACACAATGGTAGGAGCACTACGCCCGTTGTCGCGTCGCGCGGTGGACCCAACACATGCGGGCGCCGGTGAGTTTCACGGGAAGCCTCACACACGTCTTAGGAAACGAAGTAGTTATTCTGTTTGGGTTATTTTCGTCGTTTATACGGAACTGTTCAAATCTCCTCATCGCTAAACAAGATTCTGCCTCACTGGGATCAATTACCATGCGTATTGCCATGTGCAACATGAAGTTCAACACAATTCGAGTGGAAAATATGAAAGCGGAAGAAAATGCGGCTGCTCCGAGAGTAATGAAACAATGCCACAGAATTTTTACGACCGTCAGGCCGCTGGCGCATCATCCAAGATGGGCCGATGACGCATGAAACAACAACGCTGGATGTAATGATGGTAAAAAAACATGAAGCTATTTAGGCATGTAGGGATGAAGGGTAACCCAAGATGTCTACAAATGTTTAATAAAGGATTGTAAATGGCAAGTACATAAGATAGTACACAAAAGAATCATCCCTGCAAAAATGTATATCAGTATCATGGGTTCACTTCGCAATAACTAAAGGAACACGTTAGAAGTCCGAATCACACCTGATAGGAACAGAAAAGGGACACTCTGGCTAGTTTGTTGTTAAGCCTTCCAAGATTCACGATCTTATTTATTCGAGGCTAACGTTTCGGCGTCTTCGCCTTCTTCAGAGCCTGAAAAGTCGAAAAGAACTTGAGACCTAATTCAATCCAAGACTTTCACAATCCCGAGAACTTTTCAACAGAGTACTAAACCAGCTCTCGGTATCGATCGATCGAAGGGTGGCATGGGCTCACCTTGGTATTTGCGACCGGGGCGCGAGATGGACCACCAGCAGGACAACTTCTTAGTAGACTGAGGAGCAGTACCTCCACCTCTACGACCTCAACCTCGTGTAGTAGGTCAAAACTTACAGAGGCTAAGGAAGGGCGCGAGGTCACGGGTTATGGCCACACATTCCTCTTTCCTGTTTATTTTAGGGTCTTTTGCTGTAATCCAAAATGCCTCCAGTGTTTTTCGCGCGGTGGTTTCGGGTTCGAGTGCCAGGATGGTGACTGAGACTGCAAATTCGGTATCTCCATGGCACTGAACACGATGCATACCCAAGGGAGTCTGGGTCTTTGACCTCTTAAGACCCTCCAGGTGTTCCTTAACTCGCGTGCGGAGGGGACGCCCTGTTTCACCCACATATTCACTGCCGCAGGCCTGGCAACGGATCAGATAGATTGCCCCCAGCTTCATGCAGTCACCCTTCTTGTTGAAGGGGCAGACGACACAATCAGGGGTGTCACACAAGCTGTCGTACAAGCGGTTTCGGACCAGCTGCCTCCTGAGGTTTTCTGGAGGTATCTCCACAATCCTGACATCCTGTTGTAGATCACATCTGTGCAAACTGGCCCTGATCGCTTTGCTCATTTCTTCAGAAATGAATGGCAAGAAAAAGGACACTTTATCGATCGGTGCTCTTGCCGGATCTCGACAAGGTGTGTGATACCCCCCGCGCTGCGAACCCGTGTAAGGGTACCCATTGGATCGTGCAATGTTATGGGCCATGTTCAGCGATTCCTTTTTAAGTTCCGCATCCGAGGCAGTTCTGAACATACTGCCGACTACAGCCTGCTTCATTCTCACAGGGTGGGCCGGATGGTAGTGAATTAAGATATTCTTATTGCTGGGTTTCCGATACCATTTGGTCCTGAATGTTCCGTTCGAATGCTGAATTTGCACATTGAGAAACGGTAACCAGTTCTCTCTAGGCTTCTCTCTCGTGAAGTGTATACGATCAGCCTGATCATTCAAAAGGTCGAAACACGCGTCCATTTCTTGTTGGGTAGAGCACATAATAATGCAGTCGTCGATGTAACGCATGCATAGAACTGGCTTGCGATCTATCACCGGTCTCTCAACTTTGGCCATGAAGGCTATGGCTAGCACTGGGGCTAGATGCTGGCCCATGGCCAAACCTCTAAGTTGTTTGTAGTACTCGCCCGACCACCTGAAGATCGAACACTTGAGGCACTCATCCAGCATGGACATTATCTGTAAAATTGAAAACCGATACAGGTTGAGAGTGCGCTCATGCTCGCACAGTACATTGTATGTAGCCTCCAACGCTGCCTCATTTGACACATTGGTGTATAACGCCGTAGCATCAAACGATTCCATGACGACTTCTTCTTGGAGACTGGTACTGGACAACTTATCAAGCATTCTAAGAAAAGGGACAGTCTGCAAAGAAGCGCGGGTTAAACGAAAGGCAAGACAGTCGAAAAAAAATCATACGCCGGTATAGCAGCATACATCATTTCAACGCCTTGAGCTAAAGTCCGAAACTATCTATACGGATGAGAAAGCGTGTAACCCATTATTTCCAGTTATGAGCTTTTTAAAATACCAGAATCCTTCACGTCTCCCCGGAGAATACCTGGATCCTCAATCACAACTATCACCTCAACCTATGAGACAAAGGTATTTGAGAAATCGTTTCGAAATTGTATTCCTTATTAAACCATCGAACTCGATTCTTTCAAGTGTCGTTACCGCGCGTCGCAAGTCGCTATACCTTACTCAAAGGGCACCCATTCATTTCTCCTAATTTTTTCACTCCTTATTCCAAACATTTTCAGTTGTTAACGATAAGAACAGTATGCATACCCATAAGAGTAGGGAAAGGTATAATTACACAACCACACATTTTTACCATACGGCAAATAGAAGTTTTCAGCATTTCGCAGCCCCCTCCAAAACCCTCATCCCGTAACCTAGGACTTGTCCCGAGTCTCTTGCTGAAGTTCTTGTTTGCATTCGCACTCAATGATGAACGGGAGCATGACTTTTCAATGCCAACCAGCAGATCTTTGAGCGTTCCACAAAAGTTACAGTCAAATACCCAAAACGTAAAAACAATGGCAACAATCTCTCCGCGTGACCATTTTGTCAGTGTTAGTCATTATCGAATTACCAACAACTGCAGCATTCATTTCTCCAAGGGAATGTGCACATCCCAATACGGCTTTAAAGAAACAAGGAGCTATTCTGGAAACGTTTAACGTGGGTCAATTTAGGTGGCGCTGAATTGAGGACGCTAGCGGAGAGGAGGCAGGGGTGGAACTTGTCGAATTAAAGTAATCGTGCACGGGAAAATGAGTTTCGCAGTTACCCATATACTTATGCTGCAAAATCAGGACCGCATGCAAAATTTTACGCGAAAAAGTGAGAATCCTGCAACGATACAGCTTCTCAAAGTGGCGGTCGGGAGGGCGAGTCCTCCGAGTAAGAACCCGCTCCGTCATCCGCCGCGGTGGAGGCGCAAAGTGGGAAGAGAAAATCACCTAAACAGTCCCATCTCTGTCTCCAACCGCGAGTCATGACGGGACAGGCACTTATTCAGAGGCTCCGCCCCTTCGGACGCCACTTTGAGGGCTGTATCTTTGTCGGCTTCTCACTTTTTCGCGTTGAACTTTGTATGCGGCCCACATGGAGCAAGCACAACATAAATGTATGGGTGATAGAGAAACCAATTTTTCCGTGCACGATTCCTTCAAACAGCAACAAGACCTTCACATCACCGATGTATTAACAAAATATATACCATATACAGATATAGATACCTTTTCGAACCGTAGGGTGATGTTCCTAATCATCATTAATGTGAAGGCATCCAGTTTTCAATATACAACCAGTTCCCCCTCACTGCTTTCGTTCCCATACCTCAGGTGGTACACGGATACAAAAAACAGTAATGTCAAATGTTTTTTGTATCCGTGTACCACCTGAGGTATGGGAACGAAAGCAAAGAAGAGGTATTCGACCCATTATAACTGGTCATACGGGAGAGATGACAGCTGTTACTATCTCTGTAACTGAATGAATGTTATCATTCGAATGTGCTATTAGGGCAGAAAATTCGCGATGCGGCGTCATGCATGCGAGGCATGGTGAAGCTATGCGCGCCCTATTGGATGGGTTCGCAAGCGATATTGGTACTCCATGCCATACTCATAGGCGTAATCCGTTCAGGACTCAAATACTACGCCGCCCCTATCTTGCACCATTCCTTCGCCCAACAAAAGTGTCCACGCAAATTTTCTATCTTAAAGGCATCAGAAGGGGTAAATTTGGCAGACTGTGGAATATAAAAGAAAGGGCTCAGCAGTGTAACAGTAGAAAAAGAACAAAATACTACTGCAGAAAAATCGAGAAGTAGGAACCCGAAAACCCCGTTCTCTCTGGAGCCCCTCTGTGCCACTAGCCGAGGGCAGACTGCAGTCGAGGGAGGGCTAAATCAGCCGACCGTGAACGTCACAATGTCCTAAGCGACAGCTCGCCCGGCTTATGAACTGCAGAACGACACACTGTGCTCTGGAATTGTGATAAAACTCCAAGCCGCGCTTTTTCGATGCGAGCTTCGCTACAAATCACCTCCTCTGAAGTAGAATGTTTTCTGTCTTCGGGGAAGATGTGATCCCATTTCTCTTTTTCTCCTTACCCCACTTACTGTTTTATGGCACACACATCATTCACTTGAACTTTTCTGTCTAATGCTAGCCACAGTGCTCACTGATGCAGAGCGCTTAAAGGCTAATGAGCACTCGTGATTAGCCTTGTGGTGCAGCAACATTCCCACGTGGTTCGGGAGATCACTCACCCAGTGATCTTAATTTTGGTGCCAACTGTTTACACACCCACGAGCGTGCTTCGCTATTCCAATGATCACGAGTCAATTCTTTAAGGCTAGAATGAGCACTGGCTATGAATATTGATCCCGGTGGACTGCATTTTGAGAAATGAGGGATTTCAGGCAATGTGCAATGAGTACGAAACTCCAGACAAGAAAGAGTTGCGTGGTCATTCAATCAGTGGACACACTGGGCAGGGTTAATGCTTAGAAAGAATAGGTGCGTGATTAGAGCAACCTAAGCCGAAAATAAGGAAGCGCTCTCAACTAGAACAAAAGCTAACACCGTGATATCTCGTGGCCAGATTTTGGTGGAGCCGTGGTATCTCGTGAATCGCCTCTGAGGTGAGTTGCCGTGATAACTCGTGGCTGGATTTTGGTGGAGCCGTGATATCTCGTGAATCGCCTCTGAGGCAGGGTCAAACCTCCGTTGAGGAATCCTCAACGGGGGGGGGTCGTGATTGGTCCGCTAGGAGGAGGGGGGTCGTAATCGTTGAGGTAGGCAGTGATCAACAGAATTTATCGGGCTGAGGGCCTAAAGTATAAGGGGAGGAATGATAAAACCGATTAATTGGGTTCGAACCCGAAACTAGTTTAACTTAATCATCATGGAATCCTCATGCATGGCGCGATCCGCAACCGGTCGACACCAATAACCCTTTCGTTGTTCCGCTGACACCGACACCAGGTACAGAGACATCTCCGAAATTCACCGATTAACCGTAGGGAGCGTTATCTATCCGAGGCACCACCGTAGATGGACACTCCAAAAACAATGGGATGAAAACGAAAAATTAGGTGATATGGACTTCTTTCATATCTTACTACGATTGCAAGTACGTGATCTGGTGTTAGCGGCTACTATGCGGATCGGAAAAACGTTTGTATTCATTGAGAATGTGGAGAAATCCTCATGCATGGCGCATCCCACAGAGAAGCTGACCGACGCTTCTCGCCCTCCCACTAGGCCTTCGAGAGCGATGGATGCATACTAGAGAAATTTCAGTAACAATGAATCAATTTTTCGGAAGAATCTTGGGAAGATCTCGCGAATTCGACGAAAAAAGTTTTCCTCAACTGGCTTTCTTGAATTTTTCTTGCTTCTTTTTGAAGATACGGCATAGCTCAGGTAGTCATTCGAAAGCGGCAAACCTCGCTGACCCCGTACTCTCAAAAAATGCACTCATATGGTTAAGCTTGAAAGAAGTTATGACCATTTGAAGTGGAACACTTCAATTTTTCAAAATTCTCCTCATCTAATCCTCATCTGGCTTCCCTCGAAATCAAACTTCCTTCGTTTTGAAGATAAAGCATAGCTCAGGTAGTCATTCGAAAGCGGAAACCTCGCAGATTCCGATTCACCAAAACGCACTCATATGGTCAAGTTTGAAGGAAGTTATGACCATTTGAAAAGAAACACTTCGAAATTTTGCTTATCTAATCCTCTACGGGAAACCCATATCGAGAAATAGGCAAGTATTAGGGGAAGCAAACGGCCAATATTTGGGTCTAATGAAGTTATTAGGAAAATAGCTTACATCTGTTCGAAAGATGGGTTCTAGGTAAAGTTTGAGGTATTCGAATGTGTGCAAACTTAGTATGTAGAAGATACCGCGCTCCATCGTGATCGCCGCGTCGCAGCCGCAGCAGCGGCTCGCGATCAGATGGGCAGCGTATTACATGACTCCTATTTAGCTTTTCTTTTGACTTTTGACTTTTCTATTCTTATTTTTTCATCATTTATCCTTGCCGCATAGAGCCTTTGCATGACTTCTAAGCCTTCCTATTTGTCATCAGAGCACGAGCACATCACCAATGGTCGGCGTCGTTCGTTTCTATAGATAAGTATCGGAATCGTTGGGGTCTTACTTAGACGATTGTTTTGCAATATGAGCACTGAGTTTTGATAGGTTCTTATTTCTCTCATTTGTCAGGAGTTTGGTTTGGCTTCAGTGTTTTTTTTACCATAAGCTCTTAATTTCCTTGGTGGATCGCACTGGCTTGGTAGAAACCACAGAAGAAGCGGAACCTGAAGAAGGGGGGGGGGTCGTATTAAGGCCCCCTTTTTTTAAGGGGGGGGGTTCGTATTTTTTGAAAATTTCCCTCAACTGGACGCTTGACCCTGCCCTGAGGTGAGTTGCCGTGATAACTCGTGATTGGATTTTGGTGGAGCCATGATAACTCGTGAACCGCCTCTGAGGTGAGTTGCCGTGATAACTCGTGGCTGGATTTTGGCAGAGCCGTGATAACTCGTGAACCGCCTCTGAGGTGAGTTGCCGTGATGACTCGTGGCTGGATTTTGGTGAAGCCGTGATATCTCCTCTGAGGTAGAGTTGCCGTGATAACTCGTGGCTGGATTTTGGTGGAGCCGTGATATCTCGTGAATCGCCTCTGAGGTGAGTTGCCGTGATAACTCGTGGCTGGATTTTGGTGAAGCCGTGATATCGCCTCTGAGGTGAGTTGCCGTGATAACTCGTGGCTGGATTTTGGTGGAGCCGTGATATCTCGTGAATCGCCTCTGAGGTGAGTTGCCGTGATAACTCGTGGCTGGATTTTGGTGGAGCCATGATAACTCGTGAACCGCCTCTGAGGTAGAGTTGCCGTGATAACTCGTGGCTAGATTTTGGTGGAGCCGTGATATCGTCTCTGAGGTAGAGTTGCCGTGATATCTCGTGGCTGGATTTTGGTGGAGCCGTGATAACTCGTGAACCGCCTCTGAGGTGAGTTGCCGTGATAACTCGTGCCTGGATTTTGGCAGAGCCGTGATATCGCCTCTGAGGTAGAGTTGCCGTGATAACTCGTGGCTAGATTTTGGTGGAGCCATGATAACTCGTGAACCGCCTCTGAGGTGAGTTGCCGTGATAACTCGTGGCTGGATTTTGGCAGAGCCGTGATAACTCGTGAACCGCTCTGAGGTGAGTTGCCGTGATGACTCGTGGCTGGATTTTGGTGAAGCCGTGATATCTCCTCTGAGGTAGAGTTGCCGTGATAACTCGTGGCTGGATTTTGGTGGAGCCGTGATATCTCGTGAATCGCCTCTGAGGTGAGTTGCCGTGATAACTCGTGGCTGGATTTTGGTGGAGCCGTGATATCTCGTGAATCGCCTCTGAGGTGAGTTGCCGTGATAACTCGTGGCTGGATTTTGGTGAAGCCGTGATATCGCCTCTGAGGTGAGTTGCCGTGATAACTCGTGGCTGGATTTTGGTGGAGCCGTGATATCTCGTGAATCGCCTCTGAGGTGAGTTGCCGTGATAACTCGTGGCTGGATTTTGGTGGAGCCATGATAACTCGTGAACCGCCTCTGAGGTAGAGTTGCCGTGATAACTCGTGGCTAGATTTTGGTGGAGCCGTGATATCGTCTCTGAGGTAGAGTTGCCGTGATATCTCGTGGCTGGATTTTGGTGGAGCCGTGATAACTCGTGAACCGCCTCTGAGGTGAGTTGCCGTGATAACTCGTGCCTGGATTTTGGCAGAGCCGTGATATCGCCTCTGAGGTAGAGTTGCCGTGATAACTCGTGGCTAGATTTTGGTGGAGCCATGATAACTCGTGAACCGCCTCTGAGGTGAGTTGCCGTGATAACTCGTGGCTGGATTTTGGTGGAGCCGTGATATCGCCTCTGAGGTAGAGTTGCCGTGATAACTCGTGGCTGGATTTTGGTGGAGCCGTGATATCTCGTGAATCGCCTCCGAGGTGAGTTGCCGTGATGACTCGTGGCTGGATTTTGGTGAAGCCGTGATATCGCCTCTGAGGTAGAGTTGCCGTGATAACTCGTGGCTGGATTTTGGTGGAGCCGTGATATCTCGTGAATCGCCTCTGAGGTGAGTTGCCGTGATAACTCGTGGCTGGATTTTGGTGGAGCCATGATAACTCGTGAACCGCCTCTGAGGTAGAGTTGCCGTGATAACTCGTGGCTAGATTTTGGTGGAGCCGTGATATCGTCTCTGAGGTAGAGTTGCCGTGATATCTCGTGGCTGGATTTTGGTGGAGCCGTGATAACTCGTGAACCGCCTCTGAGGTGAGTTGCCGTGATAACTCGTGGCTGGATTTTGGTGGAGCCGTGATATCGCCTCTGAGGTAGAGTTGCCGTGATAACTCGTGGCTAGATTTTGGTGGAGCCATGATAACTCGTGAACCGCCTCTGAGGTGAGTTGCCGTGATAACTCGTGCCTGGATTTTGGCAGAGCCGTGATATCGTCTCTGAGGTAGAGTTGCCGTGATATCTCGTGGCTGGATTTTGGTGGAGCCGTGATATCTCGTGAATCGCCTCCGAGGTGAGTTGCCGTGATGACTCGTGGCTGGATTTTGGTGAAGCCGTGATATCGCCTCTGAGGTAGAGTTGCCGTGATAACTCGTGGCTGGATTTTGGCAGAGCCGTGATATCGCCTCTGAGGCAGAGTTGCCGTGATAACACGTGGCTGGATTTTGGTGGAGCTGTCGTGGTAATGTCATTCCGTGAATAGTGTCGCTTTTTTTCAAAGGAGTTCTTCTCCCATAAAGTTACAACTTCGTGTAGCATTGTATATATCATTCGGGATAGATTACAAAACGACATGCTTAGTTTTTTTTGGCCTGTCATAATGGAGCAGATCCTCAGGCTGACGTAGTGGTTGGTTTAGCCGACAAAAATTGACCAAACCGACACTTGATTGAAATACCTATATTTTACTTTAGAAAAATTAACCAATCATGTGCCTCGTACTTAGCCCCGACCGCCTCTACAACTTCCACCAATTGGTTGCTTGAGAAGACGCCTTGCTCTTTTTCCATATTTGGTTTTTCCACCACCTCGGTGACTTTCGACAATTTCTTCAAATTAAGGCGAAAAAAATTTCAATCAAGCAGTTGAAAGAGTGGTGAAACGTCAAGTAGAGGTAATGAGTAGACACAGGGAAACATTACTGACCGGATTCCTTGAATATCTGTTCAGCAAATAAATTGTGAAATAATGTCATCTGGGCCCCTATCACATAGTTTTGCAATTCAATCTGAATCACAGCCAGATCAAAACTAAAGTATATTTTTGACAGAGCAAGAGATTCTTTGAAAAGACCATAAAGCAATGCTGAACAAGTAATCTGAAAGGTAAAGTTTCATTTTGAATACATGTGAGTGCTCTCGGAAAAAAAGGAACTCAGATAAAGAAGGACGTAAGGACTCGATCAATCAACTATTAGAATATGTAAAAGAGGTCGAGGATGGGTACGGGACACATGATTGGTTAATTTTTCAAAAATAAATTATAGTGTTTTAATTAATTGCCGTTTGGTCAATTTACAGTCATCTGGACCCATTCCTTCGCCAGCCCGAAAAGCGGCAACATTCCAACATATCCAAAATCTGGACATAACATTTTGTAGAGCAGAAAAATCACTCTCGAACGATATATATATGTCGCACAAATTTGTAAATTCATAAGAAATTCGTTCGTAAAAAACGACATTACATGTGAAATGACCCAACAAAATTGTGGATACCATGATTGTTTGGCGGCACTCAACAGAAGATGATCATGGTACGATGATGATGCATATTGTAGAGCAGCTTTTCAACGATCTCCAGAAATTTGTGAATCTTGATGTTCTGGTTTCCCATGAGTCAGCAGGAGGTACCCTAGTCAAGTCGAAAGGACAACTGCAACTCCAGCAACTGCAGTAATATGAAGAAATACCCCCACAGACGTCAACACATCAAACTTGAGTTCGATGGACCCTTTCAGATATCAGTGGAGACGATGAGAGGGCTGTGGAGACAAGAACCTTGTTGACTGTCTGAGACGCATACTCAACAGCTGTAGAGACTGGAAACGATACTTGTACTTGAGAAAAAACCTCTCCCCAATGATTGAAGTGAAGTACTGGAGCTACACTAGACTACAGTGCGAGGAGTTTGCAATCCAGACCGATTCCGTTTTTTGGAATCCCAAATTTGGCACTTTTCGAGACCTCCGAGATCTGCTCATCCACACAAATGAAAAGTGAAACAGGAACGGAGCGCTTGGCTCGGTGTCCACCAGGGATGAGAAGCTGTAGCAGGCAGCTCACAGCGGAGTTTTTTCACAAAAAAAAAAACAGAAGAACGAATTTTTAATTTTTGATAACTGCTGTTTATCGCCGCAGCTCGCGATGCGAAAGTTACTACAAGGATGCTGAGTTATGGGCAAAAGCTTCGGTGCCGGACGGAACTCGAACCCGCACTTCATCCTTTCCGGGGATATGTGCTAATCCATTACACTACCGACACCACCTTCACCTTAAAGGCACACCTCGCGATAAATTGTGAGAGTTATCGCGCGTATTAATGGACGTAAAGGCCCTGCTTCACACACCAGTGAAGAAAAATGAACCAAATCCCCTCACAACCACCAAAAATAGAACTCCCTGTATTCAGACCTGGTACGAGTATTGGAGATTGTAGAAGAGCTTTTGCTCGGCGATAATGTTACGATATCACCTGTTCTTCCCTGTTGAAACTGCCTTCGCTATTGATATCGCTGCCTTATCTTGTCTTATCGCAAGTTTCCTTCTTCACGTAAGAGCCACGTTGGAAATTTGCTCGTCTAAGGCCAGGAGTGATTTGGCTCGATGGGCTCAACTCGGCTCGTGAGCGCGCCTATCGCCGCGAGGATGCACTACAGAGTCGCAACAAAGGTGCAACCTGGCCACCTATCTAAGGACCTACTTCTCCCAAGAAAGTAAGACACTAATGTGATTATCGCGTGGTGTGCCTTTAACTCAGCTTTTGAATGGTATATTTACCATAGCTTATCAGCACTCACACGTATAACGTGTTGAGCCGGTTGGCCAATATCGGCATCGAACCGTGAAGCTGAAAGCTTCAGTAATAATTTTGATATTTTTATCAAAAATTAAAAATATCAAAATCATTACTGAAGCTTTCAGCTTCACGGTTCGATGCCGATATTGGCCAACCGGCTCAACACATTATACGTGTGAGTGCTGATAAGCTGTGGTAAATATACCATTCAAAAGCTGAGTTAAGGTGAAGGTGGTGTCGGTAGTGTAATGGATTAGCACATATCCCCGGAAAGGATGAAGTGCGGGTTCGAGTCCCGTCCGGCACCGAAGCTTTTGCCCATAACTCAGCACCCTTGTAGAAGAACGAATGTTATTTGACGACATGCAATTCCAACCCGGTATAAACCGAAATAACTGCTGCGGCTATTGTTTGTCGAAAGTTACCAAAAAACGATTAAGACTTTTCAACCATTAATGAGTAACAGCAAATGATATTCGTTCGAAAAATAAGCTTCTGTTAGGGCCTCTTGAATATAATATAGATGGTATATCAACTTCCCCTGATGAGTTATCATCAAGGCACGTAGAATGCGGTTGCAGCTGGCTCGGGGCATAAGGCCTCGAAATCAGCGTCTTCATTTCATTGCTTGATGATTAGGGCTCAACCTGAACACAGAACACCGCAGTATGACGAAGGATTTTCTATGGAAATGTGGAAAGCAGTCATCAGATCTACTATGCACCTCGGTAAATTATGTGATGGCGATGCAATTGACATTTCATTGTGCACAATATTTGCGAAGCCATATGACATACGAACACGTCCGCTGCATAACCTATCTTACAACGGGAACACCTTTACAGTGGCGGCTGACGAATTGAATGAGAGGTTTTTAGGAGGCTGATGTCAGATTTTGAGCGGGAATTTGCAACATTGCGAAGTAGAGAAACGTGAAACCGCAAAGACGCAAAAGTGAGTAATCGCGAAGTGTGACAGTCCATGGAGTTCCAACAAAGAAGAGGAATAGCTGTGTGCAGGTGAGCTATCAAAATCATGGCCCGGCTCTTCACGATAAATCCAACCTACCTCAAATATTCAGCAAGCAACTGCTTATAAAAAACCAAAACAGAGGAACAGAGAAAGGTAGAAAAAGAAGTTTGCACCTTGCTGACCTTATGAATCAAATTACCTCAACGAATGACAGGCTACATAGTAGCAATAGTTTTGAAAAATTTAGATGAAACCGCTTAAGATACCCAGTTCAACTTGTGCAACCCATGACGAAAGAGCGTTCTCAACAACAAAACTGCTCCGTCCACGCCTCATGCTCGTAAAAAACCACTTTAGTGATTCCAACAACGGGCAGCGATCAGAAATGCTGCCTAAGGATAGCTGTCAAATGCAGGCGCCTGTCAATGAGACTAGGGAGAGATAACGATGAGACTCATCACCTAAGAAAATGGCAAAAAAATTCGTGCCCAGGGAATGTACGTTAGCCTGCTCACGAATTAAAGGATACAGGAGCTTTCTATGTAAACCCGAACCAGCAAATTATCTGCACACAACATGGGCAGTGCAGACAATACTCGACAATCCACAATCAATCGACCGCTTAAAACAAGAGGTCTCAATTATCGCGTGACATTCAGCAGAGAGAACACCACGGGAAAACAAGTCTTTGAAGATTATCAGCAGCAGCGCAGCGATTCTAAAGATTGTGTGGCCACAAACATTCGTCATAAACAGGGCAGACAACGGCATCATCAAAAACCGGTACTGCTTTACGCTCGAAAGTGTGATACGTTACTGGCAGTTTGAGGCTACGCCATTTACTGGGAGAATAAATCTCGTAGAGCCTAGCAATAAAAATATGCAGATCAGCTGCATAGTATTAGGTTGTAAGGAAAGTTTTGGCCGGTTTTTGAAATTTCAACTTCGAGAGATCATAACTCGGCTCAGAGTGCATCTTTTCTCACAGAGTGAGCACCATTAGATTCGCCACACTCTTGGCAACACTATGCATACCTACACATCTCAATTTGATAAAGGGCTGATAATTTATATTGCGCGAAATGAAAAAAAGTCGACTTCAAATCGCCACTCTTTCTGAGCACACTGCTACTGAAGGAGCTGGCCAGATGTTTTGGGAAGTGGGGCATAGTTGGCGCTAGATCTGATGAACATGATAGACGAGTAAGGGCCTCACCCTGCAACTGCTTCAATTAGTGGAAGAGGATTTGTGAAAAATGCGCTTGCGCATGACTGCCGTGAGGGGTCCCGCGGCACCCATTTTTTTGGATTTTTCCAAATCAAGGCCACTTGAGGTGGTCAGCTAAGGTTGCTTGTTGAGGGCCAATACTTGTGGATATCCCCTGCAAATATGGACGCTCATCGCCTTCTGCCGTTTTAGTTAAAGCGATTTGATCAATTGAAAATTCGAGCAGCTCGTCCTCATTTCTGCACTTCTGAAACCGGAGACAATGTGTTCCATCCAGTGATACACCCCCTCCTCTTGCAGTATTCACATTTGTGGTCACCTTCGCTGGGACTCGGCTAAACAAGAACTCTTGAAGTGAAGTCATCTTAAAAGTGCCATTTTCGCAGCACTTTAAAACTTCCCTAATAAATTGAAAACCTTATAGCATTCCAAATAAAACATATATTCTGAAAGAGCAACTTTTTCTCTATCTAACGAGCACAATATGTCAGCTGATTCATGTTGACGCGCTCTGATATTTAAATTTATCTTGTGATAACGAAAAAGCGGCCAGAACTTTCCTTACAACCTAATAGAAATGCACGCTAACACTTCCGTTTCGTTTTTTAGCGGATAATGCGCTCATGACCCCCTGAATCTCAACAAACCGGCTTTTGTTTCTGTGTTACCTGTGGCTGAATGAATGCATCGCCGCTCGATGACCAACTCATAAGCGACAGTTATGATGCGCTAGAGAGTTACGTGGACATAGCCCATGAAGGATCGCTTTCCCCGTGGAAATTAGGAAGGCTGCAACACAAAATTTCAAAAAAAAACGGAGAACCTACCTTTGGGAGAAACTGCATGACAAAGGAAGTAGCACTGCACCCTCTTTGAATAATTGATCTCGTCTGACAACTTGTTAAAATCCTTGAAAAATTTCCGAAACACCATCTGAAAAATGGGTCCAATTTTGTGATACTCTTCCAAAACCTCCTTGCGATCAGTCAATCCTCGATAGATAACTTTCTCTCTAGGATACTGTTTTCGAAAGGTGCGCTCACAATGACCAAAAACCAAGGCCAAGACCATGAACTACCAGACAGAGTTCACATTGACGGAGCGAAGAATCTACGTAAAGCAGCGCTCATAGTGGCACAATCTGTAGCAAACGACTGGATGCGTATCGATCGGGAGAATTGTAGGACTGCAGAATCTGCGGTTATGCGAAAGTGTGGGAGCTTCATTTCACTAATTCCAGCGGAGCCTGGAAGTCGACACGTAATATCCAAGAGAGAGAAGGAACGTAGGAGCTAAGGGGGGGGGGGACATAAGCTCTGCGTCCAACTCCATTTTTGCACAACCTATTAGCCTATGCCATAGTTTAGGGAAATCCTTTTCAACGCTAAAGTGAGGCCTACTGTTAGGTAAACGTGAAGGCACTATTCAACTTTCACCATATTGCGAGTTGTACAGAAAACAATTTCCGCTAAACTTTGTCTGCAGGGGTTACTTAGGTCGCTGATCGCGGCTATGGCCTTTTTGATGTTAGGGCCGATTTCGTGCATTAGCTCCACTAGTGCAACAACTTTCCTTCAGCCATTTCGTTCAAATTTTTTCTGCATTATTATCAGCACCCCCCAATAACCCGCGTTCATACTTTGCGATTCAGGCGTATCATTCATCTAATCGTTACGTCACTTATCCTTTCCACCAGAGTCGCGCGAACAGCGAACTGAGAGCAATTTCTTGAACTGCATTCATACCCGAATAAATGGGATTTTTGGACTTTTGGCGTCAGAAAAACGGTACCCATCAATCGAGAAATTGAGGGCATCCGTGTATCCGCGATTTGTGTTTTTCGGCGGATCGAAGAATATCAGAGAAAAACCATTCTGCTATCATGCTCATTATTCTACACCTAAGTCATTCCTCGGCAAAGTCGACCCTAGGAGGCGGGCTGTCATGAGAAAGGCGGCTCGGCTTGATAAGGCCGCCTTCGCCGCAGATCAACGGAACTCCTTTCGCAAAAAATTCCCTCTTACAAAGGCTTCTCAGACCCGTAATTTTTCAGTGAATAACTCCTTTTGGGATTCCTTATCACCCAGATCACCCCCATCATGACTTTGAATTGATGATTGTAGATCGATTTCGAGTGAGGGATGACAGCTCGACAGTGAGTGCCCCCCCCCCATCTACATTAGAACCGAAAGGAAGGCGAACGATAATTATTTCGGTTATTTATTCGGGATATTTTTGGTTTCCCTGAAAAAAAAAGCTCGTCTCCTAAAGTACACGGCGAGCTGATTGCGAGGTGTGCAGTGTGACGTGCCCCGAGCGCGGGCAATTCAAATTGTGCTGCATTTGAACGAGATGCACGGAACCTCGTGTAATTGCGTTTCGCGAACGGCTACCGCAAGCTCGCAGCTAACGTTGTCTATTCACGTACAAAAATTCTTCGCATTCTCCTCCCACATGGGGGGAGGGACAATGCGAAGAATTACTTGTAAGCCAGGTACTGTGGACTTTGGAGGAAGTGGATGAATAACTCGCCCTCTCTCACTGTATTCACATAGCGCCGAAGCCCCATATACCACGACTCAAGCTCAGCTGGTTACTGAAATTAGACGAAACAATGCTGACAACCGCAGTCATGCGGCTCAATCGTCTTTACGTGGGATGAAATCAGCTTTCCGCTTTGCCGGAGGTTATTCGAATATGCCCTAGAAATCGTCACTCGAAAAGAAGTAATTTCCTGCTAGAATCCTCCCTACATGGCTCATCATAGCCCTGACCACCAAAGTGACCCGTTTTTGCAGCTTGCGCCATAATTTTTCCCATCAAGTTCAGTTTCAAATTCTTTCAACGTTATGAAGCGGAGCCCTTTGAACAATTAGAAGCCCCGGAAGGGAGAAAGCAAGGAAAACACTGTCTTCTGTAGACGAACATTCGAGCTTAGAAGAGACAATGTGTGGCGACACTCACGTTGAAAAATGCACCCTTGGCGCTATTATGATCCTAGCACGCTTCATATCGAGCTGCACGCTTCAGTGACCGAGTTGCCCGATGGCGGCGCACCGACGCCACTGTCATTTGATGTCGCGTAGGGCGAGTTTGATATCGTTCATGATGATATTGTACAAGTGAAACAACAAACAGCAACACACAAGCGAAGCACTGAAAGGTTGGATAAGCGTATGAATAAGAAGAGAAGTGCTTATGAAAAAAATCCAGTAAACACACATTCCATGTTTTGGAGAGCGTCTTATGTGCAAATGCGGAAACTAAAGAGTGTGCTAGAATTCACCGTAATACAAAACTGTCCCCTCTAGGTGTCTTTAAGCTCCAGCAATGTGACGCAAGCGAATGAAACAAGATTGACTGCTGGCTGGTGGATCCGTGAGCAAGAAGAGCAGAGGTGGGAAACAACCAGGGTCAAGCCTTACATCGGATCTCCTGGGAAATTCTACCTCCCCCGTCAACGCATCTAAAGGTCTGCTGTACCTCCATTCCAACCGTCTTCCCAGAGAAGATCCTTTCTTGGAGATCGATAAAAACTCGATGGTGCGTGGTTGTCGAGGAATAGTTGCATTAATTTCAAATACGTTTTCCCACTTTGGAATCCAAAGTACGACCGTCAAACTAAGCTTTATCCTGATCACAACTCGCTTCAAAGATTCCGAAGATGAGAAGCTGTAAGTCAAGCCTTGATGAAAGGAGTGCTTATTTGAAAAATGAATTTCAAAAAAGTTGAGAAAGATCCAGGATGTCAGAACAGCTGGAGCTCACAGGGTGGGCGTATTTATCAAGCAGAAGAGCTTTGCCTAATAAATAGCTCCGCAATGTTTTGCTTCTTGCGATGTCTAACATATAACTAGAGCCAACGGTTACTAGCTAGCATAACTACCTCCAGACCTTATTCAGTAAAACTTTACTACCCTAAAGTCCCATAGATAAGAGCGGTTTGATTTACTGGTAAAAAAATTCTTCAAAATTCTTAAAATTCTTTTAAAAAATTTTAAAAATTAGCATCGTTTCAAATTCCTCTCTAGCAGCAGTCACTCCCAATGCAACAGTAAAATTAGATTTCTCATAGCCGGTTTCGCAATTTCAACTTCGGGAGATCATAACTCGGCTCAGACTGCATCTTTTCTCACAGAACAAGCACCATTTGATTCGCTACACTTTTGGAAGTATTATGGATATTTGCATATCTTATTTTGAAGAAGGGCTGATGATTCATAGAGCGCGAAAACAAAAAAGTCGACTTCAAAACATCATTCTTTCCGAACGCACTGCTGCTAAAGAAGGTGTCCAGATGTTTGGAAAAGTGGGGCATAGTTAGCGCTAGATCTGGTGCATGATAGACGAGTAATGGCTTCAGCCTTCAACTGCTTCAATTACTGGAAGAGGATTTGTGGAAAATGCGCTTGCGCATAGCTGCCCTGATGAAACCCTCGGCACCTATTTCTTTGGGTTTTTCCAAATCAAGGCTACTTGAGGTGGTTGGTCAAGCTTGTTTGTTGAGGGCCAATACTTGTGGATATCCCCTGCAAGTATGGGCACTCATCGCCTTCTGTCGCTTTAGTTAAAGCGATTTGATCAATTGAAAATTCGAGCAACTCGTTCTCATTTCTGCACTTCTTGAACCAGGGACAAAGTGTTCAGTACAATGCTTCACCCCTCCCCTTGCAGCACTCACATTTGTGGTCACCTTCGCTGGGACTCAGCTAAACAAAAACTTGTGAAGTGAAGTCATCTAAAAAGTGCCATTTTCACAGTACTTTATAATTTTCCTAATAACTCGAAAAACTTGTAACATTTCAAGAAAAGCATATATCCAGAAAGAGCAACTTTTTCTCTATCTAAGGAGCACAACTTGTAATTTAATTCATGTAGACGCGCTTCGAAATTTGAGTTTATCTTGTGAACGCGCGAATGCGGCCTTTCCTTACAACCTAATAAAAAATAGCAATAGAAAAAGTATAGAAAACAGTAAGAATAAAGGTAAAGTTGTAGGCTAATAATGCGATAATCATGAGCACACATCGCCAAAGAAAAACGTATACAAACGTCAATTTTCATTTTCTAGCACAAACCGCTCTTATCTACGGGCCGCTCTTATCTATGGGACTTTAGGGTAATATCATCACAATGGCAAATAACTGCAGAACTGTCCTTAATTTCATAAAAACACTCCTGCAGCGATAGAATAATATTCTAAAGATAAGCAGAGTTCGGCTTTATGTACCGCGGTAAGGACCTCAACATTGCAGCAAAATTATGTAGAAGTACAAACCTCGGCATCGCAACATTTATTAAACATTACGAGCAATGACAGCATATCGACCTTCAGCGATTCGTTTCCGTTTAGTTTTTTGAAAATTCCACATATTTCGCTAGCCACTTTATCATATTTCAAAAACACGGACCAAAAACGGTAACACAGCGCCATTCTGATTACCACAATATCGAGTTCACTAGATACAACAACAATTTCAGAAACTTGTTGAAAGTCAGCGAATACATAAATAATTAACATTAAACAAATGGAAGGATTTACCTTGCACCCAATAGCCGCACAAAACATGAAAGATCACAACGCCATATTTCTGCCTTCGAGGGAGACACCTATTGCTCTCTTGGCCTTCAGTTTTTTAGTTCTTTCTAAGAATTCACGATGTGTTTTGTCGAGACGTGCAAATGCCTTCGCTTTCCGCTCACCCTTAAAACAATTTTTCACAGGTTGACATCTTCTACTCAAAATGGCCACTGAAATATTAACCTTGAATTCCCCTTCCACATTTGATTTTGGTCGCACGACGTAATCCTTTGTGGAAGGACGGGGCACACGAGCCCTGTTAATTTCTCGTTGGGCGATTTTCGAAGCGGAAGGCTCAGAGGGACCTGCTTCTCCGCTGAAAGAGTACTTAGATATTGTTCAACGTAAGATGTAAGTACATGGCCGGTACATGAGACTTGCAACACTTGCAAAATTTCTTGTGGTTCCACCGCCCTTAAAGTTTATCAAGCACTGATTACCATATGAGTTAGAGCATGCTCCAATGATTACCTTACAATGAATATGAGGCGGTCCCTCCATATACATATAAGGAAGAATCAGCTCAAATTCAAAACCATATCTCGACCCAAAATTTATTGCGAGTGGTTTCAATCCCGAGCTGAAGAGTTAGCCGCTTATATTTGTGCTGCATCTACTGTTAAGGCCAACTATCAATCTACGGGTGTGTACCCTTAGTCAGGATTTCGCACGACGACGAGTGGCGTGCGACGCAGTGTGTGCGAGCCATGCGCGTCGCGGTAGTCGGGTCTTAGAACGACTACGCGGTATTGCTAAGGGCGCGGTACGCAGTTGACTTGTAGTCGCTTTGGGACCCGACAACATGGCGCCTTTAGCTCGTCCGCGTTGCTTCGCTTGCGACATGCCGCGTTGAGAAATGCTGACATAAGGGTACACACCCTGAACCTACACGTGGCTAAACGCCCAGGGAACAGGACGACACTCTCAGAAAGACGGAAGGAATTAGTAAATCACTACGATAAGTAACAGCAACACTTATTGTACCCATACAACAACGCAAGCTGTCAAATGGTCATGGCTCCCAGAAACAGTTACCAACTCAGTTACAGTCCATTTCACAGCGCTACTAGGGCGTGGCCTGAGTGGCGAGAGTGAGAGTGTGTGGCGGTGTAAGAGAGTTTGATACACTCTCACCCAAGTCTGTAGCCACGCCCTACCAAGCGCTCCGAAATGGACTGTAGTCAGGCAAGACACCAGTATTTGGCTGAAAATCCTTGTTTTATGGTCCTAGATTTACAAAACAACAAACACACAGCATTATAAGTGGCTATGAAAGCTGAGCACGCTATATTGACCGTGAGATGTGTTACTATATTAGGAAAGTAGGCAGAATCGTCTCTATTTGGCTGCCGTATTTTGATACTCCAGCGTTTGCAAAGACAGGAAAATAACAATGTGTAGACGGTCAAGCCTCACTTCTTCCTATGCATTCTCTCAAGCCATTGTGTTCTAAGTACAACTTAATAAGGCCTTAAGCCTTACCAAAACTACAAGTTTGATTAAGTGACTGGCAGTTTAATTGTCCATGAATTTCTTGAATCGTTGCTTGTGAACTTTGGACAGAAGGCATTGAGCAAGTGTTCAGTGTACAAGTGGTAGAGCAATGATGACTGTATCGCTGATAGGTATCTGAGCGCTGCTAAATTTATGCACCGACCTAACACAAATAATAAGAAATAGATAATAAGGACATACCTCATTCGCCTTTTCTTGACATGAGACATATGTTCCAAGTCTCTCTGAAGTCTTTCTTCACGAGATACAGAACGGAAATCAGTTTCAAGCTGAATTCCGTCAATATTTCGGATATAAAGTTCGAAATAACTGTATCAGAAAAGATGAATGTCTCAACCTGGAAAATTGGTCTTGACCATTCTCTGATTATCTGCGCTGCCATTGCCTTGTTCTCCTTGGTTTCGCGAGGATGTTTGTACAGTAACATCACTGCACGTCCAAGACCTGACTGCTTCAAAACTCCCTAGAATCCAAGCATGAGAAGAATGGACTGTTTTTTCGAACTGCGGCCCCAACAACTTGTGAGATAGAAGTATAGAAGAAAAAAGAGGTGAAGGTTCGCTAAAGGAATAGAAAGATTGAATATCAGGTCTTTCGTCACGATCTCCTGTGGTCCAAACTTTCAAAACGATGGCTCGAAAAGAATGGGATTATGGTTGCAGCTGAGAAAAGTGTTGGATCAAGAAAGAAGACTAATACAAATTAATGAATACAGATTAAAGGGTACTAGGCAATAGCGAAGTACGATAGTTGTTACCTGATCCAAATTGCCGAAACCGGACAGGATTTTCAGCAGCTCTGTTCTTATTTCAAGAGCTGGTAAGCTTTTATCTGGAAGTGGAGCCAACCATTCCGAGACTGCGCTCATCATTCCTCCATCGATCATTGCTTCAAGCATGTCCATCTACAAGATAATAGTTAAGTACCGAAAAGAAAAGCGAAATAGTCCCGGTGAAACAGTAAACAGCGAAGAAACTTTGTTGAGACATTATTGCTACCATAAACTAGGTTAAACCTGGTAATGCACGGGTATGTGTCAAGTGACAGCAGGAGAGCACAGGTCTACTTGCTCTTAGCACTGGGCACACCAAAGCAGCAAAAAGAGGAGCAAAGAACAAAAATATCGCCAAGAAAATAGCTCTAGAAATAAAAATTGTTATTTTGATGATAGTTAATAGTTGCACTCTCGCCACCATCTATGCGGGTGGTCAAGAGTATGCACCGTTTAAAGTAGCCCAAATGAAGGATCATTACTTTCAAAAGCAACTGTTTTCAGCCGAACAAAACCCATTGCATTCAGCACACTTTTTCAACTATCACTGAGCAAATCATAATTTTTAATTCAAAAATTTCTCTCCATATAATTCAATGAGTGTAAGGGAAGAAATTTTTGAATCAAAAATTATGATTTCCCGACTTCTCGAGATCTGTTCTCTGAGAATTGTTTCAAAGTAGAGAAACGTGGTAGTCCGTATTGAGAACGTTCAGGATTGGCAAAAAGCAGAACTTTTGCACTTGCTTTTGTCCAGTTTTTTTTATATAGCTCACCTTTTGATAAGGGAGGGGTTGGCGTCACCGCGGCAAGCGATTGGACTCTACCTATTCGATGATAGAGAGGTATTCCCGGCAACCTTGGTCAGTTTTCATTATAGGATTCCGTTGTTATGTGAAGTACTCGTTCGTAGATTTTTGGCAGGCTAAGCATACGATAGGCTATGAAAAATAGTCGTTTTTTTATAGCACAATTGCAAGACTACTGAATACATGGCTTAGCAACAATGCTTTATAGATAGTCGTCACATTTCGAGTGAAACATACAACTGAAAAATCACTGCGAAGCAGTCAATGGACAAGAAGGCGGAAGCTTTCCGTCCGATCTAATACAACTACAAGTCGAAAGCAAAGTTGTAATAGTAGCCTAGTGTAATTAGTCTGCCCCGTAAACCATAACGCTTTGCGGCACGAACCTTGTGAATCGCGTGCACAGAAGCTTCTTCACCTCCTTTCTGTATAAGCTCATCCAGGAACCTGTGCTAGCTAATGAAACTGATTTCGCAACAAAAGAATCGAAGTAAACATCAGTTAATATTATCAAAATAGACTCAGTTCAGGCCATGCTTGGGGCAATTCGAACAAAGAACAACACGTGAGGCTAGCTACAGAGCTGTTATCCTACATTAAGCGAGAGCTGTAACACTTCAATTCTTTGCAGTTTTTCTGTGCATTAAAAAGTTTTACATAAATCACCATTGCTATCAAAACTTGCAACACGTATTAAAAGCAATTACCCTTAGAAGCATCATTTTGACGTCATGAAGCATTTTCCTTTTCTTGAGAGCCGGCTTCCGTTCCGTATTTGAATGGCGATCATCCTAAAATCCCAACACATGTCACATATTACAGCAATTACAAGAGGGTTTCCAGTACCTTTGCCGCGTTCTTCATTGCGTTGACCATATGGGCAATGACCCCATCGTCATCGTTTATTATGTCAATCCCAGCATCACGTCTCTTTCGCTTTTTCTTTCTTTCAGCTTTCTTTTCTCGTAACATCAGATCGAAATCCCATTCAAATCCACTGAACGTATGACGCGTAGTTACCAAAACGTTAACAAAACTTGGGACAATTAAAGCGTGGGAGGAGGGGGGTGTAGACGCAAAATTTTCACCGACGTCGAAGCTCCTCTCCCTCCCTGAGCTTAGGCTAAAGCGGATAAGACATATGCTTTGGCAGATGCTTTTCATGTAAGAGGAAGGGGTATGAATCTAAGCCTGAGAAGCTGCGTCGTTCCCCACACTTCAATTGACCCAAAAATTCTATTGAAAGTTCTCCACATCAGTTGAAAGACTGAGCAACAGCATTGACAAGAGCAATAAAGGGAAAAATTATGTCCAGGGCTCAGGAACCTGTGAACTATTCGACAAGAGAAAGCCAGCTCTATTTTGCATGTGAGATTGAAAAAAATGCATACGATAGAAAGGCTATTGAAGATAAATTACTAATTACTATATTCGATTTTAACACTGAGTATTTTCTCAGTAGATTCAGTTTACACCGTTGTACTATATAAAATAAAAACAAACGTGAATGAACCCACGCCCTATCTCTGCCGTCGTCCTTACTCCTGTCTCGGACATAATCGTCTTCATCCTCTTGGTTGGCTTCTTCCTGTTGCTTCTCATTCTGCTCATCATCATCATCATGCCCTCCTTCCGCATCTTCATCTATGTCTTCGCCGAAGATATTCACGATTAGGTTTCCGAGCTGAAAAAGAGAATTCATCACATAGCGCCTACCGAACGCCTCTTTGCAACACGATTTGTTGCAAAAATAAATTAAAAAAAACATGAGCAGCTTCAATGCCATAAGTTTGGTAGAAGCCTCTGGATCAATCTTGACACAAAAAATAGCGCTATTCATGAACACTTCCAGTGTATGTTCGAGTATCCATATGGGGGTAACTGCAAGGGGATAACAATTTTTCTTGGAGTACAACAACACCCTTGGAGTGAAGACTAGCCCGAAGGTGACAGCAGGAAAAGGAAAGATTTTTCATCAGAAGTGATTATTTGCTTTTTTACACGTCACAGCATACGATGGCCTCAGAATTTTGAAAGAAATTCGAAGATAAATGTGGAAATTTGGTCGTTGAAAAGATTCTATGTCTTCGATATGTCACAGAAGATACCGAGAGCCACATTCGAAGAATGTGATGCAAAAATAAAGACTTTTAATAGCGATTAAGCAAAAAAGGGTTCGCTGGAAAAATAAAAGCCAAAAAGAAATACCTTCTTCTTCCTTTGCTCTTCGTCCAATTCATCATCAGAATCATCGGAATCGAGAAGATTTTTCCTAAAAATAGCGATGAATAAACACGGGCAAGTGACAGTGCTATGGTCATTGCGTACTTGGGACTAGAAGCTTCGTTATCACTATCATCAGAATCAATCACACGTCTCTTTCGTGTCCCCACGTCACCTTCACCTAAACAGGTTACACTAAATATACCAAAAATCATATGCAAAAAGACTACCTAATAAAAAAGAGAAACAGGAAATACAGACCTTCATCACTTGAAGCAGCACTCTTCGGTCTTTTCGGAGTGCCTTCTCCTTCATCATCATCGGAAATGGCATCATGCTCCTTAGGGCTGAAAATTGGGTACTACGTCGATGCTTAATTGGGATAACGGTTGGAACACACGCTCAGTAGGGCGGCTAGGTTATGCGGTGACCATGCCCATCCCTTGAACGTGTTCTCTACACAGTGTTCTCCAGAGATACAGTAGCGCTCAAAAGTCTTCGGCGAAATGGTCTTTCACTTGTTGTTTTTCACTTGTAACTTTTTTGCAACTGCACCGATCTAAGAGAAATTTTAGTATGGTGTACTTGGAGACACTGCATACTTAATATATTATTTTGGCACTCAACGGTATAGGTTACGCGGTTATATGGAAATATTTAGTTTGGAGTGCCATCGCTATGCCGTCCCGCTGTGCCGCTGTCATCAAAAGTCGTGGTCTTTCTACAATATATTAATGTTCTCTGAGGCTTGCTCGTTTTGTTTTTGTAAAGAAAGCCGTTCCCCTTGACCAAGCCTTCTACTTTTTTTGGGTGGTCTTGTAGTAAATTCTTGTAAAAACCATATAAAGTGTCAAGCGACACTCAAGTAGAAGGAAATGTTGGCAATAGGTTCAGGCATCACATATTAAAATTTTGTCAAATTTGGTCGAGTAGAAAAAAAGGTATGACAAAAGAGTTTTGGCCGAAGACTTTTGAGCGCTACTTATTTGAAAAGCGAGTAAACCATTGTACAAATACCGTGACTTGTACGGAGAGGATAAGATCTACATGAAAAAGTCTGAATAAGTTACATGAACAAAAGTCTGAATAAGGTATGCCACAGGGCATTAGGGGGTGACAGGCCGAGGTCAAAATCCGAGCGCCTTAACCTACAGCCCCTCAATTAATGCTACAAATACTGAATGCGGCCACAACAAACCTCTTTTCATCCTCGCCATCCTCTTCGCGCTGCTGTGGAGACTTTGAGTGAGAGTCTTCCCCGTGTTGTGGTGACAGGGCCGTTGGTGATGACAACGGTCCTTCTGGTAAACTAGATGTCGGCTCGTATGCCTCAGTAACATCGCCGTTTCCAGTAATGGGATCCGCTTCGGGTGAACCGGGAACATTAGGGCTGTCGGCATTGAACTCATCTCCAGAGCTGAAATCAAAGAAATGACCTAACTTTTAGATTCGGGTGGATTGACCTTGATGATCTTCAACATAATTTGAAACGATTTGAGAACTGCAGAAGCACTTCAAAGACACACTGATGATAGAAATGAAAGATAGAAAGGGCCTCACTCATCATCCTGTTCCTTATAAGCCGGCGATGAAGCCACGGACGCGGATGCATGAGAAGGCGAAGCGACTGCGCTATCGTTTCCCGGAGACGAGCCTTGCTGAAAGTCTCTCGGTGAGCCTTCCCGAGGAGACCCTTTAGGTGAAGAAACCTCCTGATAATCCGGGGACGCCCCTACAAACGGTGACACCGAACCGTCACCGACAGAAGGCGACGCCTGACCATTCAGTGATGATGCGTCATCGTCCATGACCTGAAAGGCTGTGATTGTGGATATTTTCAAGAGTTTTATTCCTGGAACTTCTGCACGAACGCGACAGAACGGGTAACATGGAGGTTAAAAGCAAGGAAGATCACAGCGCTTCATTTAAGCGGCTCGAAAAACACTTGAAAAATATTTTCGGAACCATCAAGATTTACTTTTCCTCTGGATACTGATCAGCAGAGACATCGGTGCTAACGTATAAGGAAAGAGGGGAAATTTTGGGTCAATGCATTGGAATCTACATCCGAGCAAAGGCAAGGCTAACCAGTAAAAGTAGGACATAATCAGAAGAAGGAATCGTGAGCCTAGGGCTGTAGATTTTACTTTTTACACAGAACTCTGTGGAGAAAGAACCCCGGGATAGAAAAACCCCTTCCGCATCCCTCCCATCCATACAGTGCCCTCGGCTAAATCCACAATGATAGTATTCGGTTCTTCGGTGTTAGGAGACGATTACGTTTTCTCCCTGACCAATGTAATTCATTAATTTTGCTCAATCGTTGCTTCTCAGCATCTCGCTATGATTTGATTTCATCCACAATCTTCTTCTTCAGCGCCGTCGCACGGGCCGCTGATTTCATCCTCATCCATTCCGCTATTTTCCTAAGCATTTCTGGTTGGCTGAGATCTGACCCCTTAGCGAACCCGTTTGTGTAAAGCACGCAAAACAATGCACAAAACGACAGATCTTCCTTTGCTAATACCATAGTGTACGTGACGCATTACACTATGAATCGAGAGGTATTAGATACTTTCAGCGGTCCTCCTGATTACTGGTGCAAAGTGAATAGAATTCAAGATTCGACAGTATCTAAAAATGGAGACAAATGCTGAAAAACAAGTAGAACACAAAACTGTCTGTTTTGAAGCAGATGTTAACGCCACAACGTGGAAAATTAGGCGTTAAGTAATATGGAACAGTGTTTTACCTTAAAAAAATGAGCGCACGCCAGATTTAGATGAAAATGATGGGCATAGGTAAAAGAACCCCACATATAAAACTCTCGAAAGGCAAAATAATACAATACACTGCGCTCGACTTATCGTTCGCACGCAGAAGCGTTTCGTTGCATGCTATCCGTGCATTTACGGGTGCTGTAGCGTATTACACGAAGATCTTGGACGTGCGTGGAAGAAGGGCATATCGGTGATACTGTACATAAGGGGAGGGTATTCACTGTCGAGCTTGTCCTTCCTCACTCGAAACTGATCTACAATCATCAGTTTGTTCACTCAAGTGTATACTTTTACCTAAGCCTTACTTTGGGGCAGTAGGGGTTTCCCCCTTAACTAAGGCTTGGGCTGGAATCGGGCAAAAATTGCGCCGAACCCCGAGCTCAATGAATCCCCCCGCCAACTACAATAGCACCGGCATATCAAACCTGCCGAAATGGTGTAATGTAGTGGGTTTTCACGCTTATTGCCACCAGTTGAGCGGCGCACACAACTGCGCGCGTCACACATGGAAGCATGCTACATAATTGTGCTTGATCGATCTCGATCGATCAGTATTATCATTCGAACGGTTTGCAGAAACAGGGAATTCGCAAAAATGGACAAAGGAAACGAAATTCCTCCCGTCAATCTCGTCCTTCCGCATCGATCGATATCGATCAAGCTCATTTTGCATGCCTCTATGTTTGACGCGTAGTGTGCGCCAGCCCAACTGGTATCTAAAATTCAAGATGCTGTCTTTGCTGAGACGCGAGATATGAATTTCCCGCTATTCGCATTTCGAGGCTCCTTATCAGTTGCTATCACTTCCTCTCCCTCACCGCTGATGTTCCCTTACCACCCCCCTATATCACTTTAAAATTTCGGGGTCCCAGCTCTACTGCGACGCGAGATATGCATTTCGTGACAAACACACACAGCCCCTTCGACTTTATTTGACCCGAAAGGTGTACAAAAAGGTAGAACCATCAGATTCACAGCAAAAATGAAGGTGCTTCCAGTAATCTTGTTCCTTTTGTGGTATTCCAAAACTACTGGTCCCTTCCCTCTCTAGGGCTCTGGTAAACCCAGTGGTTATCAATCATTTATCTATACGTCCCCTTCTTTTATTAGCTGAAACGCCCCAGTGGCACCTAAAATGTGTCAGAGGTTTGTACAGCTTGGCCTGATGACGCTGAAGACGAGTGCTGACATACACGAGAAGATTTTTGGAGGGACTCTCAGCCCCTCAGTCTTTAATCAGCATTGAGCCGTTGCGAAGTTCGGAGTGCAGCACTCGAAAGTCTCCACAAAAGGATACTTCGGTAAAAATACCTGCAGCGCCGCGAACGCACGCTTCTTTTGGCACTTGTTATGAGCCAGGCTATCGGTCGCATTGGTTTCTTACTAGAGAAGGTTAAATACCTTCCTTAGTTAGGCGATTCACACTGCTTTTGATATTCGAGAACATTCGCTGTAGCACTTAGAATGAACCGAAAGTCGCACGTCGCGTTGCGAACTTTTGTTCTGGTGACATGTTATGTACTCATTTTCCAGCTTCCATTCCGCTGTAGCCATTACATTGAGGGAATCGTCCAAAATGAGCTCTTCTGTTACCCATATATTTAGGTTGATTTGCCTAATGTAGGCCGCATGCAAAGTTACACGCGAAAAATGTGTATTCGGCTAAGATACAGCAACACAAACTCTCGGCCGGGTGGGCGGGGCCTCCGAGCAAGTGGCCTCCCCATCGTCCGTCGCGGTTGGAGACGCATTGTAGGAACAGAAAGTTATGTACGTAAACAGTTCCGCTTCGCGTTCCCAACCGTGGCGAACGACAGGACGGGGTTTTCACTCGGAGGCTCCGCCCATCCGGCCGAGAACATGGGGAGTATATCTTAGCCGAATCCTCACTTTTTCACGTGAAACTTCGCATGCCGCCCTTATTGGGCAGATACAACATTAATAAATGGGTAACAAAGTAACTCATTTTTCTGTGGACGATCTTCAGGTTGTCAAATAAGTTTGTGATGGCGCCGTGTGTAGCTGGCTACTAAACCGATTACATCTAAAAAAAGGCGCACAGAGATAATAGTTTCAAACTCAAACTACATATGGCGACAGCGGCTCGCACGCATCGCGCTGTATGTCAAATGCCGCGACGTGAACTTGTTGCCCCAATGGTGCACAACCGGAATGACTCATGTAGAGGATGGCGTCTTCCACACCAAGCGAACGCTGATCTTATATTTCCACATTAATTTACAATCTTTATACAATATCGAATAAAACGAGATCGACAAAGGCATAGTTATCAAATGCAGTGATTGTACAGTAATTAAGTGAGCAAGACATGCTGAATCTTTTCTACTTATATGCATGGATAACTTGACAGAGGAGCATGTGAGTACAGCCAGTTCCAAATAAATTTACATCAAACAAAAATACAAAGAACTAGGAACAAGTAGCAAAGGCAGCAGGAGACTCCCTCTTTCAAGGCAGCTTTAGGGGAAATTGGACGAAAAGTGAAAGAAGCAGTGAATATGAAAGCCGAGATGCCTAGTAACAGGACAGTGGAGGAAAAACGGATGGAAATGGCCAAAAACCCGAAAAATAGGACCCCCTTTCCACCGCTGATTCTCGACCCAGACGACCTTCCCGTCAAGAGGCGGGTAGTCTGATCTAGTCTCCCAATGGCATATTGCCAAGTGAACACAAGGGAATGTTTGGAAATACGACAGGATCTACTTTTTGCAGTGAGCTTCAAGCTTAAACTGTGAAAGCGCGCCGCAAAACCTTTGATCCCGCCGCATCTTCTTGGCCGCTCCCACCCGGTCAATCGGGAATTACGTGATCGGAAGGCGGGACTGCTGTGTCCAAGAGGCGGAACCGCTGCATGGTTGCGACGTTTTGCAGTATTTCTACAACTTGGAGAGGCGCTTTTTCACCGGGATTTCTGCACAGATAGCCTTCTAAGGCCAAGGACTACCATATGAGTGACTCCTTGTAGGGATTTCTCCATTACCGCATTACCCCTAATGCTGTCTTTAAGTTATAGTATGAATCATTAGAACAGAATTTTGCAACGTGGCGTGCGAGGCGACGCGTGCGAGTACCAGGCGTCATGCAGTTGAGTCCTAACGCGATTGTCGTGCGAATCGTTTCGGGCCTTATTGCTCGAAATCCATATACACATGGCGCTCGTAGCTCGCACACATCGCGCCGCATACCGCATTTCGAAATCTCGTCCTAGTGATACATACCCTTTGCAACAGCTTGTCGCGCCTGCCAATCCGTTTAAGACTGAATAATTCTGGAATAATCCGTTCTTAGCTGCATGTAGATGAAGAATTCGAAAATGGCACAAATCATGAACGGTTGAAACTTCAGTGAGTGATCTTCGTCCGCTTCTTCAGAAGCTCTTCGGTGATTCGGGCTGGTACCACTTCGACCCTTTTCCTCGATTCACCTCCATAACCAGATTGTAACACGGGCTCGGGGCAATGGTCACACACGAGACCGTTACCTGGTGGTCCAGGTGGTCCCACAGCTCCAGGAGCACCTGGAGTTCCTGGGGCTCCGTCAAAACCTGGATCTCCAGGCACGAACCCGGGTGGTCCCTTCAGACCTGGTTGACCCTGCTGCCCGGTCACTCCCGGGAACCCTGCTGGACCTGGTGGACCAGGTGGGCCTGGCTCTCCGACGACCACAATTTCTTGAGCGTCTCCTGCATTGCCCGGGAATCCGGCGGGTCCAGGAGCGCCTTGAACGCCAGGCAGACCTAAAAAATTTATTATGTGGGTTTTTTCTTGGAAACAATTTCGGATTACCTTGATCACCCGGAGGGCCGGGGATACCAACGGGAGAAAAACCATGCTCTCCTGGAAAGCCAGGAAGTCCTACACGTCCTTTATTCCCCGGTGGTCCTGGTGGTCCTTGCTGAGCCTTTTGGCAAATCCAGCACGGCTCGCGTTCGCTTTCAGCGATTCCTGAATAAACGAAGACTTCCTTCAGACATTTACTTTCTCATCGGATGATTTTACCATCTTTTCCAGGAGCTCCAGGAACACCATTAGTGCCATCAACACCATCGGTACCATCCCGACCTGGCCTGCCCGGTGGGCCAGGGAGACCATATTGCCTCACGCACCCTACTTGGGTCGCCGTATCGGACCAATCTGCAAATACTAAGAGAAGAATTGGTGACTTATCCTATACTAGCCTAGAATTACCGTTGACATTGCTGGTCCCATGGGCGACATTACCGTAGTTGCTTGCCCTTTTCTCTCTCTGTGGGGGCAATACGTTGAGCTGAAAAATAATTTGAAGGCGATAACTGGCCGATCAATTTGACCTAAGCTCACAGGGGAAGTTGGCGAATATAGAAATTCGCCAAGTGGGTCTCTGTTTTAGGCCGCGCTCCACGCCTGACCAACGCCATCACCAACTACGACAATAGATTTTTTTAGCCAGCTAGTTCACACCTGTCGCTCCCGAAATTGCGACAGGAGCGTCCAACTAATCACTAGGTCACGTGCATTCGCCTACCGCGCACAGCGCGATGACCAACTTGGATCACCTCACGTACACCTATGGCTCTCAATCGGGGCACACCGATATCAAAGTCCATTCCATTCCACGCCACAAATTACCACTACTTCTATGACTGCAATGGGGAAGGCAAGATAGGCCGCGTTCATACTTTGTGATGCCGGCGGCAGGGCGTGGCTGCATGTCTCTGCGTCTCCGCCTGGGCTACTCCGTCTCGTTGCCTGCGTCGTCTCTGCGCCTGCCCGTGCCACTTAGCCTCGCTGAATGTGAACGCAGCCACGCCCTGCCGACACAAAGTATGAATGTGGCCTTAGGGGAATGTGCGCCAAAAGTGTCCAACAAGGCCATGCGAACTGCGTCGTCGCGCTGGCAAGTGTCTGCTGGTCCTGTTGTGATTTGGTCGCGTGGCCGTCGCATATTCGAAAGACTCGATCTGGTTGGACAGTCTTGGCGCACACCTGGGGTGAGGTCTGACGCACCCTGGGGTGAGGTCCGATCAACCGAGAAGGTCGACGATACGCTTTGCTTGAACATTGGGGAAGCTGCACAGGCAGTCCAAGCCTGTGTCCAGGAAACCTCGTCACGGGGTCTTATTTTGATTGATTAAGGAGTAGAACTCCGTGTTTGGGATTGCGATCATAATGGTTCTCAATTCAAAAGTTTTACCCATTTCGCAATCTCTGGCGGAGTAGGAAGGAACTGCAGTGAGCCTTTTACAGAAAACGTATTAACGTATTGTAAACTTCCAAAAGATGGGGGGCAGGGGTGGGCGGAGGGAAGAGGGGGGAGGAGTTGCAATGTGCTGAAAATTCCTCGACACGACGCCCACTCGTGCACAATATCTCCTGGGCAGAAATACGGTCAAGCCTCCAATCGTAGAGCTGAGCAAAGACAGAGTGAATAGTCGGGGCTGGTAGCTCGACCATTCGCTTCACCCAATTGATCGCTCGCCGTCTAACTCTACCTCTTCCAATTACTGGAGCAGTTCCCCAATGTGAAATTAGTCATTCTCACTGAATATCAACATCTCAGAGGAGGGCATATTCCATGTATGTGCGCAGTATTGTATTTCTGCCGGAAAGGAGCTGGAATGAGTTGTCGCTGCTAATGCTTGGTTGGTAAATGGGGTTTATTTATTTATTTATTTATTTATTTATTGCTGGTCAATCACAAAGGAAATAACATAGACGAACTCGAGACAGTACTGTCGATGTCTAATTGTCTAAAAAAATTTGAGCTGGCGGGTTATCCCACCAGATTAAACTTTTTGGGTCGAAAATCTGTCCGCCATGAGTGGATCGCTGGCCCTCACAGCAGCCAGACATCTAGTCTCCCCGCTTCGGAGGTGCACCTTCAAATGATCAGATTAGTCGTTCCAGCTTCCTGAGACAGTGGACTTTCGGTGAGTACCAGGTTGCACCCTTTTTGTGTCACAATGCATCACGCGATAGATCCTTTCGACCGCATATTAACCACGCCCTTTCAACTCAGCTGACCGATAAGGAGTTCAAGTGGGTCAGAGTGGATATGAGTGGGGACAGCGCCGTGATGGCGCACCATGGTGGGTGTGTACCTTTATGTCAGGATTTCGCACTACGACGAGCGGCATGCGGCGTGGTGTGTGCGAGCAATGCGCGCCGCTATAGTTGGGTCTTATTGTTAGAGGGATTATACGGTAATGTTGGAGCGCCATACACACTTGACTTGACTCGCTTCGGGACCCAACAATGGTGCACCTTTAGCTGGTCCACATCGCTTCGCTTGCATCTCACCAAATCCTGACATAATGGTGCACACCCGAAAATGGTGAAACCTGGATAGACACACGGGTAGATTCAGAAGTTGGGGTGATGGTAGATCAATGTCGAACTCATAGTAAATGATAATAACTGAAAGCGATACTGAGGGCTGACAGAAAATCGAGCGGTGACCTTTCGGGGATGTTCTAGGTTGTCCTCTTCTAGGGCACTTTTGCTGAGCGTGTGCTTGTGGCGTGACCTCGGATGCATCTCAGAAGCATCCGAGTGAGAGCGGCTGGTTCAAAGATAAATTCCAGGAACGAACGAGCTCACCTCCTGCAGAAGTTGCCAAGTGGTCGTGCCGGAGGAATGGCACGGTTCGAAAATGCGATCGGAATTGATCTGAATGAAAGGAAGAGCGTTAGGTAGCATTTATACTCTACAATCATTCGCACCGTACATGCAATGCAATGACATCGCAGCTGCGCGATTAGAGACACAGGGAGGGGTAAGGAGAAAGTGAGAAGTTGGAGTACAGATTGTCTGACAAGAAACCTTCCACTTCCGAAGGGTGATGTGTAGCGAAATCCGGAATGAAAAAGCGCGGCTTGGGGCCTTATCATGATCCCGCAGCACGGTGTGCCGTTCTGCACTTCATTAGCTTGGGGGTTGCAGGCAGGGTCAAGCCTCCGTTGAGGAATCCTCAACAGGGGGGGTCGTATTTGGTCCGCCAGGAGGAGGGGGGGTCGTAATTGCTGAGGTAGGCAGTGATCAAGAGAATTTCTTACGCTGAGGGTCTAAAGTGTGAGAAGAGAAATGATAAAACTGACTAGCTGGATTTGAACCCAAAACTAATTTAACATAATCATCATGGAATCTCATGCATGGCGCGATCCACAACGAAGCCAACCAACGTCAATGACCCTTTCATTGGTTCGCTGCCACCGATTTCACCTACAGAGACACCTCCGAAATTTATTAACTAGCCATGGAAGCGGAATCTATCCACAGTTATCACCGTGGATGAATACTCCAGAAACTATGGGAAGGAAAAGAAAAATTAGCTGATATGGACCTATTTCATATCTTACTACGATCACAAGTACGTAATATAGTGTTGGCGGCCACTATGCGGACCGGAAAAACGTTTGTATTCATTGAGAATGTGGATGAAATCCTCATGCATGGCGCATCCCACAGAAAAGCTGACCGGCGCTTCTCGCCTTCCCACTAGGCCTCCGAGAGCGAAGGATGCATACTGGAAAAATTTCAGTAACAATGAATCGATTTTTGGGAAGATTCGTGGAACGATCTCGCAAATTCGACGAAAAAAAGCTTTCCTCAACACACTTTTTTGAATTTTTCTTGCTTCATTTTGAAGATCTGGCATGGTTCAGGTAGTCATTCGAAAGCGCCAACCTAGTAGACTCTGCCTCACCCAAACGAACTCATATGGTTAAGTTTGAAGGAAGTTATGGCCATTTCCGTGAAACACCCCGAAATTTTCCTCATCAAATCCTCATCACCCTTCCCTCAAAATAACTTCCTTCATTTTTAAGATCTGGCATGGTTCAGGTGGTCATTCGAAAGCGCCAACCTAGTAGACTCTGCCTCACCCAAACGAACTCATATGGTTAAGTTTGAAGAAAGTTATGGCCATTTCCGTGGAACACCCCGAAATTTTCCTCATCAAATCCTCATCAAAAAACCCATATCGAGAACTAAGCAACCATTGGGGAAAGCAAGCGGTCAGTAGATAGGCCTTAGGGAGTTATTAGGAAAACAGGTCACAGCTGCTTGAAAGATGGGCTCTAGGTAAAGTTTGAAGTGTTTTGATAATGTCGGAATTTAGTACGGGGAAGATAACGCGCTCCAACGCGATCGCCGCGTCGCACATCGCCTGAAATGAACAATGAATTCAGTCAAATGTGTTTGATTCTTTGTGTTGTCGTTTCTATTTCGAATGTGTTTCAAGTGTTTCTATCTGCACTCCTTTCGATTCGCTCGTTTTGTTTTTTTTTCGGACTTTTTGGTTTCTGCAGGGAGGGATTTTATTTTCTCATCGCAAAAAAGAACGGGATGGGATCTCTTTCCCTGGGGTGGGAGGGAAAGGGAGGAAGGGAGGGAATTGTGTTCTCCACCTTTCGATCGCAAAAAGTTTTCTTGGGGTGGGAAGAAGGAAGGGAGGGTGTTTTCTTTGCCACGGAAAGCTGTTTTTTGAGAAAAACTGTGTTAACATTTAAAAATCCTTTATTGAAATGCAACAGATTGTAGCAAAACGAAAAATAACAATAATAGACGTAAAAGAGGGGGGGTCGTATTGAGACCCCCTTTTGGGGGGGGGGTCGTATTTTTTGAAAATTTTCCTCATCTGGACGCTTGACCCTGGTTGCAGGCGAAGGAGGGACATCGGCCGGTCAATTTAGACTTTCGCCCGTCTGCAATCCACCCCCCGCTAGGGACGCAGAGTGGCGCGAAAGAGAAGGGGTATTCGAGCTCCTACTTCTTGGGTTTTTCGCCGATCTATTTCGTTTTTCCTCTACTGTTACACTGCTGAGCACCCCTGCTTTCATATGATCCTATCTGCCAAACTTACCCGTCCCGGTGTCTTTAACCTGTTATCGTGCTCGAACACGTCAACCGTCAACGCCAGCGGGCATTCTAACAATGACCGCGCGGCCCTTGCTGGTGCGTTGCGTGTGTCGAACGGCGAGGTCGTGGAGTATAACTCAATCTTACCTGAGCCCGCAGTGCGGAATGAATCAGCAGTGGTATCAGAACGCCTAAAAGAACCACGGTTGACATGGCGATCGATGCTGACACAAACGCCAACCGCCGAAGACTACTGGCCACTGCTTCACGATCCGATCCCATCTGAATGGCTTTGATGAAATTAGCATACAAACCGGTATAATAACGGGAGACAACGAGAAGAACGAAGGAAGAAAAGTTTGAGAACGTTGTGTTAGGGTTTGTAAAATTTCAGATCAGCACTATACAATTATAGTGAGAAGAATCAAGGAACAAATTGGAAAACTTCGCTGATAATCAATACTGAAAAGTGGGGAAGATCGTAGTCACTCAGAGCTCGCCCTGTCGAACTTCCCTAGACCACCCAGACAGGCCACTGCGCATGCGTCGTGTATTTTGCAGCAGACTACCCTTTGATGAAAAAGGAAAGGAAGACAATTATTGCTTGGTCCCGCAGCACGAGAACAACCTTTTCAGGGGAAATCCACGGAAATTTAAAGGAACCGGAAGGGATTCGAAACAAGAGGAAGATGAGAAGAAATGCTCAAGATCAGAAGCGATAAACGGCGAAAAAACCCGGATTCGAAAGCGCGACGCTGTGGTGCGTATTCGCATCGCATTCGCATCAACACACTGACCTTCCGAGTTGTCCGCTGTAGGAGACGGGCCGCGGGCCAACGCTAGTTGTGGCACCTGACTCCCAGCGCAGTGGAGTGGTCATTCCCAACTACATTGGCATTCATGTAAGTACATCTAGAAACAATATAAGAGAGAACAAAGGAAAAAGTAAAAGGAAAAAACAAATTTATAAGAGAAACATCTTCTCTTGGCACCATGCCAAGGCGTCAAATTGGCGAGTTTGTGCAATGGCGGCCACTTAAACTCGTTCGAACTACGTCTGTGCTACCGTAGGCCAAAATTACCCCCTTCCGGTGTCTTTAAGTTTTTCTGATATCCATGTAACTCGTATATTTATGTTGTATTTGCTTACCAAACACCACATGCAGGGTTCACGCGAAAAATAAGAATTTGGTTGAGGTAGCTTCGCAAAGTAATGTCCGACGGGGTGTAGCCCGGCCAAGAGGGAACTTGGAGCAAAGAGGCGACGGTCACTTGACCAGGGACGCAGAGATACAAATCAATTGTGAGAAAGATTTAATTGCGCTCTGCCCGCTGACGACTGTTCAAAGGCAGCATTAGGGGAAATTCGGACGAAAAGAAAAGGAGTAGTGAATATGAAAGTGGAGATGCCTAGTAACAGGACAGTGGAGAAAAACGGATGGAAATGGCCAAAAACTCGAGAAATAGGACCCTCATTTCTCAGTGATCCTCAACGCGGCCGACCTTTCCGTCAAGTGGCGAATACTCCGACCGAAATTTCCATTGGCATACTGTCAAGTAAACGCAAGAGAATGTTTGGAAATACGGCAGCATTTTTTTTTCTGGAGTGGGCTTCAAGCTGAAACTGCGAAAGCGCGCTGCAATACCTTCGATCCCACCGCATATCCTTGGCCGCTCTCGTCGTAGCCGACCAGGTATCACGTCGGTAGAATGCGGGGTCGACCATCCAAAGGCGGCAGCTTCTATCCATTGCGCCGTTTCTACAGCTCGGAGGCGCTCCTTTTCACCGTGATTTCGCCACAGATAGCCTTCTCAGGCCCATATTTTCCATGTAAGTAGCTTTTTTCAGGTATTTCTCAATAACCACATTAATCCTGATGCTGTCTTTCAAGTGTCGCTCGACGGAAATCCAAACACTTTGCTCCGCTTTCACTTGTTTCATTCCTGCTTTGGAACAAAGGAAGTAGGAACAAAACTCGCCCCATTTATTACTGAGGTTGTGGTGCTGTAGTAATTCGGAGGGACAACATGTTGCACACTAACACGCCTTTACATGTCAATAACATACAGAAGATATTGCATGTACGATGTACGCATGCATGATCCTGCGAAATTCTTGTGACTGTTCCACATTCATGTGGAAACATGTAACTGTTCAACATTCAACGCGTTACCCCTTCAATTTCATAGCACAGACGTAGCTGAACTATTAGGCAACCAAAAAAGCTCGTGCGGTTTTTTCTAATTGATTATTTCTATGCAATATATTTAAAAAAAACTGATTGTGGTACGAGGAGAACATTGCATATGCTTTGAAGCTTGTTCTAGACAGAGTCATTCAGTGTGTCTCATAAGTTTCAGTAGTGCGTTTTAAGTCTGAAATTTCGGCACTTTTCAACTATCACTACCCCAGATATCGCGAGTTGATCAAAAAAATAATTTTTGCTGAAACTTTGTCCAGCGGGGGGGGGGGGAGGGAAGGTCCTTTGGGGTGCTGACACGAATATGACATCCATTTCTGGCGTTTGCAAAATGGTGCAACAACTGTTCTTCACCTTTGTATGAAATTGTCATCTAGAAGCTATTCAGGATGCTGATCACGGATATGACATTGGTGTTTAGCGCGAGCGCCGTCTTGGGCAAAGTTTCAGGGATGTGGAAACGATTTGTTGCACCAATATGGTGCAATTGCACCAATTAGCAAACGCCAACGGATGTCATCAGCACCCCAACTACCCCCCCCCCCCCCTGGGCAAAGTTTCAGCGAAAATTATTTTTTATTTCGATTAACTCGCGGTATCTGGGGTAGTAATAGTTGGATAGTGCCAAAATTTTAAACTTAAAACGCACTACGGAAACTTTTGAGACACAGTGAATGATTCTGCATAAAAGAAGCTTCAGAGCATATGCAATGTTACCCTCCTACCACAATCAGTTTTTTAATACATTGCATAGAAATAATCAATACTATGTTAAACTCCTTTGTGCTAGAATGGAATCTGTACTCGGTGGTCAGAATCAGCCTCAAGCGTCGCCAATTTTTGCTTTTTCTGAGTCTAAAAGCATTTGCCAGGTGGGGGACGTTGCCGAAAAGCATTGCGGCAATTGTGAGTTTCGCAAACGATGACGAAAAACTTGGGGGGCGAAGGAGGAGTGGAAGGCAGCAACCAACAAATTGAGGAATTCACAAGTGCCGAATAGAAAAGCACTGCCATATTCGAAGTAGTCGAACAGTTTGCGGATTTGTGTTATATCTCAAAGCAAGGGGGACAATGTGGAGCATGCTACCCCAGCTTCTCATAATACAGAGGTTACGTAAAGTGGGAGCGCATTTATTTTCTACAAATTCAACTAAAGACCGTTCAACGGCGGTTCTGTGTAAAGCGGGCTTGTTTCCTGCGGAACGATAGCAGCAGGGGAAATTCCTCGCTATTTCCTCATGCTAAAGCAGCTTTGCCACCCGCGTGAGATAGGAATCAACAAATCGGCCGTGTATAACAGAGGCGCTGAAAGGCACATGTCCGTGGTCCGGAGCCAGTGGGTGAGGCGCAAGGGCACATGCCCAACCCGCAAGCGCAAGATACGCAATATTTCAGCGCATACGCAAAACTACGTCCGCAAGTTACCGCAGGCGCCATCGCACGAGCGCCCCAATACGTCCGCAGTTACCGCCATCCCGTAGCCCTTCCGGAAGGGAACCAAGTACTCCTCATTGGCAGTCACTTGACCACAAAACGTTTTGTGATTTCTCCCTCCGCTTCTCCTTTTTATGCAGCAAATGGTTGTTGCTCGTTCACATTTTTCCAACGATTAGACCATTCCTACCCGCTCCAATTTCGCAAAACCAACACATTGATGTCAATTTTGAAAAATTTCGAGAGATTGGCGATCGTAAAAGAAAGGTTCTCAGCTGGTGAAGGTGATCCCCGGGCCGGGATCGCCGCTATTGCATGCATCTCATGGTTGATCAAGGTTCGCCCAAGCCAATAATCTTTTACACCTGCCTGAGCGCTATACATCCTATATGAGAGAACTGAAACAACATCATCCCTCATCAAATACTAAATCATCCTAGTCAGTCTAGGTTGAGCACTGAAGAAAATTTCTGAGAATGAGGAATTACAGCTCCCCAAACCCGATGATACGACCCTTCCATGATCCACAATTACCGAAAAATCACATAAGGAGTAGGTGGTAGTAGAAGATTCTTTGAGAAACAAACCAAATAAACAAAATACATGCAAATAAAAATGTTTGGAAAAAGCTGTTTCGACCGGTGAAGTGGATCAGTACCGTGGCTTCAGGCCCTAACATAGAAGACGTGCGTTGAATGGAAATTCGAATGCCTTTTCAGGTCGATGATCAGTAGAATAGTGACGGGGCGTGACTCGAGTGGGTTGGGGCAGGCGTAGCGCCGTGATGGCGCATCGTGGCAGAGCAACACGTGAAGAACTTGGACAATTACTCAATGATGTACTGTCGCAAGCAAGCTATTGTGACTATCAATTTCCCATACGGCGTCGAGCTTCAGACAAGAAAGCTTGTGAAACGACTTTCAAGCATGTTTTTAGCACAAGAAACCTACATGTAATGTTTATTTGACAAAAATGCGAAAGAAAATTGAATTTTTTTGGGAAGGGGTGTGTCAAGTAAAGTCAGTGGTATGCCGTTCCCTAGGTGGAATACCGACCTTTTTTGGGAAAATGGTGTGCGCAGAACATCACCAAGTGGATCTGTACCAGATCAAAATACCAGACACCACTTCCTATATGAAAAACTGCGCTCCTGATTAGGACGACTCGGGCAACTCAATCGCGATAACGTGGGACATTTTTGAGAAACAAAACCGCGTCTCTTTTGAACAGAATGACAGTGAAAATTCATTGCTACGGGTGTCATACCAATAATGGAAGGAGGTGCAACTTGTTCAACGTTGAACCGCAACATTAGCATTACAGGAGCATACATGTATACGACATATACGATACCCTGTTGACATATATGTAGTTATGTAAAGGCATGGTTCATTCCTACATTCAACAAGTTGTCCCCAGCTCCCAACACTATACCACCAGGTTAAGATTCCAACGCATTTAGTTAACGGATCATGGAAGATTTGAATTTGGCAGTGTTTGCATGTGTATCCCGAAAATTAACACATATGAAGAGATAAAAGAATACAGCATCTACCAAAAGCTTCAATAATGTTCTGCATAAAGCCACAACGTGGGCAAGAGCTATAAGAGCTCACATTGTCATGGCTCTGGGGGCTCCCAGAAGTTACATGCAATCTGAGGAGGAAGGTTTAGGCGATTGCGCGTTTCAGGAGCAAGGAAAAAAGACTTAGATCGATCGAGTGATTCAAGCGATCGCATGATCGCCTCAATCGCGAACTGTAAACAATGCCTAACCGAGAAGATTAGGGAGATTCCAGAATTTTGCATTTTCACAAAACACTGTCTACATACTTCTTCCGATCGATACGTAACTAATTTTTTTCAGCGAACACTACAATTCTGGAAAAACGCAAATTCCACCACGACGAACGTGATGTATACTCTTATGTCACGATTTCGCACTGCGGCATGTCGCAGGCGAAGCAATGCGGAGGAGCTAAAGGCGCCATGTTGTTGGGTCCCGAAGCGATTACAAGTCAACCGCGTACCGCACCCCTAGTATTAGCGTGTAATCGTTCTAAGACCCAACTACCGCGACGCGCATAGATCGCACACACTACGTGGCGCGCCGCTCGTCGTCGTGCGAAATACTGACATAAGGGTACACACCCCTACGAACGCTGCCTTACGGGAAACTAGCAAGGCACTGTTTTGGACGTAATGATAAGTGAACATATCAAATGACCGCAATGCCGTGAAGCACTGGGATGGTATGGTTCATTGCTTAAAGTTCTCTCAAAGAGGGCGGTTTGCAGTTCAGCTGCTTACGTTCGGCGCGTGTTGGTGAGTTGTGGATAAGTCCAGCTGCTTGTTCAGTTACTCACTAGTCTGGTTTGTTTCAGACTTGTTGGCGCCACCACTCAAGAACATGGCAGAATACGAACCTATAGCACCCCTTTCATCTGCACCGCCACCGCCACAAACTCAACGACCAGCTGGAGCGGTTCCTCCACCTGCACCTGCTTTACCTCAAGCTGCGCAACCACCATGGTTAGCTGCTCAGCCACCACCAGCATTTCCACCACCACAAACTCAACGGCCGGCTGGAGCGGTTCCTCAACCTGCACCTGCGTTATCTCAAGTCGCACCGCCACCATGGTTAGGTGCTCAGCCACCACCGGCATTTCCACCGCCACAGACTCAACGGCCAGCTGGAGCCGTTCCTCAACCTACACCTGCCCTATCTCAAGCTGCACATCCACCTTGGTTAGCTGGCCAGCCACCACCAGCATTTCCAGCACCGCAGTCATTCAATCCTTTTCGACCTGAGCTTCCACCCCCTTTTCCAGCAGCTGCTCAACCCTCCCCAGCAGCATCACCTTTATCTCCTCTATCAGCTGCACCTTTACCACCTCCAGCCCTGCCCCCTCCACCTTTACCACCATCTCCTATAGCGCCACCACCACCCCAGGTACCTCTGCCACCCCCTCCTCCAGTTCCTATGCCTATGCCACCGGCGCCTGCACCAATACCACCTCCACCACTTCCACCACCACCTCCACTACCCCCACCACCAGTACTGCCTCCCCCACCAGTGCCGCCACCACCACCGGTGCCAGCTGCTTCACCATCTCCATCTCCATCTCCATCTCCATCTCCTTCTCCATCTCCTTCTCCTTCTCCTTCTACTCCCCATACCACTCCTTCCCCTCGCACGCCTCTTACCCCAGGCTCTCCCCAAATGACTCCAGAACAGATGGTAATGATGAACGATCCATTTTACGCTTGTCCCAAGACAACGTAAGTTACATAGATTTTTGGAATGGTCTTACACTTTGAAATTAGATTCGCAAAGAAAAACTGATACATATTTAGTGAACATCAAGAGCATGCCAAGAAACATCCCAAGATAGCAGCCACAAAGGAGGGCAAAGGAAAAAGTGGGTTGACGTCAAAAGCACTTATCGCACTCCTAACCGAAAGTGGGGAGAGGGGAGAATAAAAATGGCGGAACTTATTCCTCAACCTAATTCGTGTATTCAGTGATATTAAGGGTACCGTTCAGAGTTCGTGATTCAAGCGATTGCGCGATTTAGGCGAAAAGAAAAAGATACATATCGATCGACTGATTCGGCGACCGCGCGACCCGCTCGACTCGCGCGATTCAGACGATCATGCATCTGATCGATACACATCTCGTCCTTTCCGCCTGGATCGCACGAGTCGCGTGAGTCGCGCGATCACTCGACTCGCGAACTATGAACGACGCGTTAATGACACGACCATCATGTAACGGCGTGTCACCGTTCAGAATTCAACAAGTCGCCCACCTCTTAAGGTTAGTGATCGAGCTCACGATTCAAGCGACGGAACGACCAGGCGATGCATACGGAAAGGAAACGATACGTATCGATTACTCTACCATCGCCTGGTTGTCTGCGTCGGCTGGATCGTGAATTTCGAACACTATCGCACTGATGTAGCGCACCGCCGAAAGTGCCTCATGAGTGTTTATCAATGGTTTGACTTGGAATTTGAGTAGAAGCAGATCGTACGTAGACCTAAAGTTTCAACTTTTGAAAACAGGTTCAAGAAGAAAGTCAAGCAAAAGATAGCCAATGGAAGCAATGTGGTTGGTTGCAATGGAAACTGAATTTAGAGTTCACTTTAAATTTTCAATGGGGAGCATTCAAGGTGATGTTTTTCAGGTGAAAACTGAACTGATCAACCATTAATTTCAAGATACTAGGAGTCCATTATCAATACTCTTAAAGTGTGTAATAAATTTTGCAAGTGAAATCCCACATAACTGTTCTATTCTAATTAAACAAGGCAAGGCTTTACAAGATGGTAAAATCTACAGTGGAGAGCACAGAGCGTGAGACAGGAGCTGATCAGTCTTAACTGACCTTTTTCTCTAGACATGGACAATTCATCATACCATTTTTTTATTTCATCAGCCAAGCTATAAAGCAGCACTGCGTGAATCACACGATCACTACTATATATAATCGGCTTAGTCTGTCTGTCTGTCTGTCTGTCTGTCTGTCCGTCTGTCTGTCACGAAATTCATATCTCGCGTCGCAGCAAAGCTGGGAACCTGAATTTTTAAAGTGATATAGGGGGTGATCATCATACCATTTTTTTATTTCATCAGCCAAGCTATAGAGCAGCACTGCGTGAATCACACGATCAGTACTATATATAATCGGCTTAGTCTGTCTGTCTGTCTGTCTGTCTGTCTGTCTGTCTGTCTGTCTGTCTGTCTGTCTGTCTGTCTGTCTGTCCGTCTGTCTGTCACGAAATTCATATCTCGCGTCGCAGCAAAGCTGGGAACCTGAATTTTTAAAGTGATATCACTACTATATATAATCGGCTTAGTCTGTCTGTCTGTCTGTCTGTCTGTCTGTCTGTCTGTCTGTCTGTCTGTCTGTCTGTCTGTCTGTCTGTCTGTCTGTCTGTCTGTCTGTCTGTCTGTCTGTCTGTCTGTCTGTCCGTCTGTCTGTCACGAAATTCATATCTCGCGTCGCAGCAAAGCTGGGAACCTGAATTTTTAAAGTGATATAGGGGGTGATGAGGGAACATTATTGGTGAGGGAGCCGAAGTGATAGCAATATCACTACTATATATAATCGGCTTAGTCTGTCTGTCTGTCTGTCTGTCTGTCTGTCTGTCTGTCTGTCTGTCTGTCTGTCTGTCTGTCTGTCTGTCTGTCCGTCTGTCTGTCTGTCTGTCTGTCACGAAATTCATATCTCGCGTCGCAGCAAAGCTGGGAACCTGAATTTTTAAAGTGATATAGGGGGTGATGAGGGAACATTATTGGTGAGGGAGCCGAAGTGATAGCAACTGATAAGAGGTGATAAGGAGCCTCGAAAGGCGAATGGTGGGAAATACATATCTCACGATGCAGCAAAGCTGGGAGCCTGAATTTTTGAACTGATATAGGAGGTGATAAGAGAACACTAATGGTGAGGGAGCCGAAGTGATAGCGACTGATAAGAGGTGATAAGGAGCCTCGAAAGGCGAATGGTGGGAAATTCATATCTCATGACGCAGCAAAGCTGAGAGCCTGATTTTTACAAGCGATATAGGGGGTGATAAGGAAACATTAATGATGAGGGACCGGAAGTGATAACGACTGATAAGGACTGATAAGGAGCCTAGATAGGCGAATGGCGTGGATTTGATACCTCGCGTCGCAACAAAGCTGGGATCCTGAATTATATGATATAGGGGGTTGTAAGGGGACAACAGTGGTGAGAGACCGGAAGTGATAGCAACTGATAAAGACTGATAAGAGGCCTAAAAAGACGAATGTCGGGAAATTCATATTTCGCGTCGCAGCAAAGCTGGGACCATGAATTTCAGATACCAGTTGGGCTGGCGCACAGTACTGCACGCGTCACACATGGGAGCATGCAAAATGAGCTCGATCGATATCGATTGGTGCGGAAGGACGAGATTGAAGGGGAGAGATTTAATTTCCTTTTCCCGTTTTTGCGAATTCCCTGTTTCTGCAAACCGTTCGAATGATGATAATGATCGATCGATATCGATCGAGTCTAATAAGCATGCTTCCATGTGTGACGCGCGTAGTAGTGTGCGCCAGCCCAACTGGCAGTTCTGAAGTGAATGTGGCATGGGAAGATGCAACTCCTCGGCACCATCGATCTTGCAATTGGAGGCTGTCCTCTACCCGTTGTGACTCTTCCAGATTTGCCTAAGCCTTTTCAGGTAAGGAGCTTGACAGCGTTGGCCGCGATCTCCAGGGGGCGTGTCCTCTGGCCGTGTTTGGCAAGAATTGTAACGGCAATGTTCATATCCCCCCCCCCCCTTCCATGCGACAGAACTCTGTAATGTGGAACTAGCCGATTAGGGACTTCACGCTTTAACGTTCACTTGCTGAGCAATTATATAGTTTTAGTTTTATACAGTCGAAACTCCAAGTGATTCAGCACTCATTATCCCTACTATATACAAAACGCTTCATCAATCTGTACGTCCTTCCCTCCGTCTGTTACGAAATCAGGAATTAAGAAAAAGGCCTGTGGAGATGGGGAGATGTGTGCATGGGTAGGGCATGGAACATGAAGTAAAGGCCACTTATGGACCATGTTAAGCTCCGCCCACGGTAGGCGGAGCGTGCTATGGAAAGTTTGGTTTTCAAATCGAAAATTGTATATTGGGTTCCAGTATGACCCGAACGTGGGGAGAAGGTGGTTAAGGTCAGAAATGAGTTTCCAAAGTCATGAAAGAGGCGTGGGCACAGTGGGTGGAACATTTGTGGAGGTGGGCGGAGTATGGACGTTACATGAAAAGAGATTTGTGGAGATCAGAACAAGTTTGGGATTGGTAGGGTAAGGAACAAAAAGTAAGGAACACTCATGCACCGAGTTAAGCTCTCACGGTGAGCGGAGCGTGCACTGGAATACTCTTACTTCAGGGAAAAGAGCAATTTCAATCGACCTACTGGCGCTCATGTTGTTTCGCGCTCAGTAGTGTGCGCCAGCCAACTGGTCCTCTTATAGAATTGATGCGAGAGTAAGAATGGAATTCCCGTTAATCATTGGACCACTGGGCTATATTGATCACTATTTAGAAGCTCAAACAGTCAAGCTTCTTCAGCCTTATCAATTATTATCAGATCGAACTAGTCACATTTCTAGCCCCGTACCGCTCCCTACCACTTATGAGTGTGAACACTTCAGCTTCAGGTAGCTAAGTGAAACGGATTTGGTGACCCTTCATATGCTTCTTATCAAATGTTACCGCTCTAGATTACCCACCACGATGTCCATATCCCACACAGCGAAACACCTATGAGTGACAACGCTCCAGGGCAATGCGAAGGGCGAAACGACTTTGGTGACATTCGTCTTTCAGGGCTGCTTATCAATTCTTATCAGCCGTTATCAGTTCGGATCACCCACCGCTTGTGTGCCCTACAAATTGAGGGCACCATCGACGCTATAAAGCGAGATATGAGTTTCGTGACAGACAAAGGGACACACACCCACCCACGCAGACATGCTAAGCGAGTTATAAATAGTAGACTATACGATCAGCTGCCACACGTTATTTGTATCAGTCCGAAACTTTTTCGCACGCCCAATATCACTATGGGATTGCTTTCAGAAGCATGAAAGTCGCGGAAGGTTAGCACCTGCGATGAATTATGGCGCTCCCAAATCTGAACTGACGCAGGTAATGCTTAGCTGAGGTTTGGTTCCGATAAAAAGAACTCGAAAGTACTCCCAATGGTTTGACGAGAGTGAACAGCATGCCAGACGTTTCGTGCTTCGAAGCCACGTATGCACTTCGGTTTGTTCGAGCGCTCAAAGAGACCGGAAGGCGTAAATTTGGCTTAGGCAGACTGTTCATAGAATATGAAAACAGGAGTGCTCAGCAATGCAACACTAGAGGAAGAACGAGACAAAACGGCGGGGAAAGACGGGAAAAAATTGAAATTCGAGAACCCCTCTTTTCGCGCCCCTCTGCGTCACTAGCCGAGGTAGAGTGCAGACAGGCGAAGAGGCTAAATCAGCCGGCCGCGGACGTTGGGTGCGTACTGTTACGTCTAAAAATCGCGCGGCCGCCCGCGGCGAGGTCGAGTAGTTTCATGGCGTGCGATTGCGTACACGCCCATTGAAGAAACAGATAGATAAAGAAATACAGAAACAGAAAAGAAAATAAACAGATGACTAAACTGCAAATAATTTCCGTAACATTCATAACATTCATAGAAAACAAAAACGGAAACTGAGAAGAAGCTGTTCCCCTGAAGGTAACCTATGTTATCAGATTATGGCGTCCTGAGCGGAACTTCGCACCGAGGGCGCCGCGAGGTCGACGCCGCAACGCGATTTTTAGCCGTGACGGTACACACCTTGTGCCGTCTCGCCGGCAAACCGCCCGGCAAAAGGTCCCTCACGATGCCAGCCCACTGCATACCTGTGCGGAATTCTAACCGACTGCAGCAAGATGTGCTGATGGCGCCGCGAAGCGAAAATTTGACCAATCGACCCCCACTAAAAATATATAAATCAACCCAAATTCTTGTTACTTACGTGTCCCTCCTGTCGACCTTCCCGAGTCTTTTCAAAAATTGGCGAGGAGGCCCACCTTTGAGGGGTCACTTTAAGAGGTCTCCAAATGAGAACCTCAATGTGCCGGGGATCATCACCACACACGCCGCACTTGGTTGAGCACGGCTGCAACTCGTAGCCTCAACCACCGGAACCGCCGCTGACCACTCCCTGGCAACGATTCCAACCACCACACTTTTGTGATTAGGTATTCAGGCTGCGTCGTACAAGGTGAGGCTTCACAACAGGATCCGTTCTGCAGTAGAAAGCGCGAGAGTCAAAACAGGCATCGTGTAGAGTTCGCGATCAAAGCAATTCAGGTAAGCAGTGGAAGACAAAAAAACACGTACCGATCGTTCGATCGAGCCTGAGCGCCTGAATCGTTTACTCCAGACATCATCAAAGCAAAAAGTCGAGAATAGTTGCTACAAAACACGGCTGTGAAAGAGTGATCCTATTAGGGCCATTTAGTTGGCCTGGGAGGTTAAGTAACAATAGCCACAGAAGGCGTCCTTTAGAGCTGAATAAGTCTGAAGGAGAGCTTTGCGGTTTAACGTAATCACTTTTTAAAGGGGAAAGTGGGAAGACAGGACGATAAAAAACGTAGACTGATACTCGTCGAACCAGCCCACGAAACTACAAGAACGGCAGATTTCAATCAAACTTCGCCAGGACGATCGGGGAAACTCGTTTCAGACATCTCGGGCCGCAGCCATGATAACTTTGCCCTCTGATTAAGACCTATAACCCACAAAAAACACGTGTCCGACCATAATTGGAGGCCTTTGCCATATCCCTTCAACGGCTCGTACCACTCAAAAGGCTTTGCCCGTCTATGGCGTATTCGATCTTGTATTCCCAAATTCCCTAACATGGGCCAGGTTTTATAAGTCTGACGTGATCAATTCACCATCGATTGGGTGTGGTTCATTCCTCCATATCGGCACATTTTTAGAAGTCAATACAAGAATTCAAATTCAAGAAGGTGATAAAAGAAGTGATGACTGAATATAGTATGGATGGAAATAACTCCGATGTGAGAAATGTTGCCACCCATATGAGGGGGGAGGGCATTTTATTGTTAAACAACCAGGTATCACTGACATCGCAATCCTTTGATTAAAGGAATCGTCCACGGAAAATGAGTTTTTGTGTTACCCATATATTTATGTTGTATTTGCCTAATGTTGGCCTCATGCAAAATTTCACGCGAAAAAATGTTGTGAATCTGGCTGAGATACAGCTCCACAAAGTGCGGTCCCAGTGGGCGGGGCCTCCGTGTAAAAGCCTCGTACCGCATCCGCCGTGGTCGGAGACGCATTGTAGGAACAGAAGGTTACGTAAACAGTCCCACTCTCCGTTCCCAACGGCGGCGGAAGACGGGACGAGGCCTTCACACGGAGGCCCCGCCCACTGGGACCGCACTTTGTGGTGCTGTATCTCAGCCAGATTCATATTTTTTCGCGTGAAATTTTGCATGAGGCCAAAATTAGGCAAATACAACATAAATATATGGATAACACAAAAACTCATTTTCCGTGGACGATTCCTTTAAAGTCTATCTAACATGCCTATAAAATTATCATCAGAGCGTGAAATAGCACATTCTATAGAATGTCCCCCCCCCCTCATTAGGATAACGCCTAGAAAACTTTGCATGTAACGCACATGAAATGTGAGGAAGATTTGGCTAAGTTTACCCGCTACGCAAGAAGCTACCGTGGGTAGAATCCTCCTCAGTCTCTCACTCTTACAGGTCCTTTCGCAACAGCTGGAAGGGAAGGGGAGAGGGGCATCCTCTAAAACTCTTAACACTTAAGCATTACTGACGCGTTAATCTCACACTGAAGGCGTGCACTCTAGCATGCATTTTTGCCTAAGCCTTGGGAAAACGCCTACAACATAAACAATAGTATGGCCAGACGCCAAGCACAGTGAAATGTCCCCACCCCCCCCCCCTCCCCTAGTTATGTAGCACGGTTCTATATCAATTTCCATTTTTGGAAACTATGAAAAAGTGACTGAAAGACAAAACAGGAATCAGTCGTTTTAAAAACAACACAACCAACTCCGAATCTCACATTCCTAACTCCAAAACAGTCAACACCTACGGAAAGTCTTGATACACCTGCTAACAATGGAATAAAAGACGTGCAAGGATGATTTCGGGCAACCTTGAGGTTTGCTGCCTGGCTCGTTGAAATCCTACCCAGTAAATGATAGAACTGAAATGTAGTGATAACGAAATGCGACGAAATCACCCATGAAGACCAAAGGCTGGCCAGCAGAATAAGGAACTTCTTCCGGTAGTAGAGACCATCATGGTCGACTACTTTGAATTGAATGAACGATGAGATGCCATAACTGGGATTGCTGCCGTAGAAGGTTCGTTTGGCTAATAATCGTTTAGGAGTGGAACCGACATGTTCCGATCCAACGGCACCAGTTTGTCGCGGTAAAATGATGCGCAGTGCAACGCCTCCTTTCTGAAAATCGTTGCAGTTGTTCATCACTTTCAATAAAAGACAGTCTCATCAATCAGACGGGTTTTTATAGACAAGCACGGCGGTATGGGAGGCTAAAAAGGGCTACAAGGCCAATTACAACATGTTTCTTTTGAAAAATGTGAGAATTTCTGAGAAAACAGAGCGCAGTTTTTCAGATAAGCGAGACGTATGCTGGTAGTTATAGCAGTTCTGATAAATCGCGTAAGCTGAAAACCAATGAAAAGAGGGCTGTTGGTCGATTTCCAAGCTGAGAGTAGGCATGTCGGCTCCTATTGGCCAAAACATGACACTGTGAAAAAAGAACACGAGAGCCCTCTTTCTCAGACTGCCTTTCGTCCCCACTCCATCACTGGCAGCTGAGGGGTAGATGCAGACGGTAAGAGGCTACGCCGGTCGGCCGCAAACGTTGCCCGCCCTCGCAGCAACTCGCCCAGTGGATGACGACAGTGTGAATGGCAGCGCTGCGAGGTCGCGATAAAAAACGTTGGGCGCGATTTGACCGAGATTCTCTCTACCCCAGGCAGTGTGTTCAACTTGTACTATATGCAATAATAATGCAGTGTTCATATCAAGCCATCGTTACTTTCTCCCAGACTTTCATTGCCCGGTTGCCCCGATTTCTTGAGCGTCAATGAATGAAGGATTTATCGGCCAAGGGCTTAGATCGGTCCGCTCCCATCTGGGAAGTGGCTTCGGTTTTCAGAAATTGCACAGCTGTTCAATTTCTGTAGTGCTCTGTTGAACACAAGCAACATGTCTAAACTCTCTTCTTATTTGAGCTGAGATGGAGCGCATTGGATTGAACAGCAAACTCAATTCTATTTGGCCCGCTATCCATTACATTTGCAAGCAGAAATGAAGACGAGCAAATCAATTTTGAGGCTATGGGCTACTTAATGCGAATAATAGAAAAGATCTGAGTACTCCTCCTGCGAACATTAGCCTGCTACATTAGAAGAAGCGTGCACGGAAAAATGAGTTTTTTGCATATTTATGTTGTATTTGCTTAATAAGGGCCGCATGCAAGGATTTACATGAAAGAGTGAGAAACCAACAAAGATACAGCTCCTCACAGTGGAGGCCACGCGGGCGGGGTCTCCAAGTAAGTGCTCCGCCTCGTGGTCAGATGCGGTTGGAAACGGAAAGTGAGATTGTTTACGCACATTTTTGTTTCCCCTATGCGTCTCCGAGTGCGGTGGACGACGGGGTAGGCACTTATCCTGAGGCTCCGCCCCTCGGCCTCCGTTTTGAGGAGCTGTATCTTATTGTTAGTCGGATTCTCACTTTTTTAAGCGTGAAATTTTGCATGCGGCCCCTATTAAGCAAATACATCACGAATACATGGGTAAGAAAGAAACTCATTTTTACGTGAACGATTACTTTAAGCAATTTCCGGGCTGATGCTCAGAGCCAAAAAGAAGGCTAGCTGTCTTTGCTCCACATACATATGTGTATTCGACAAAATCCGACTCAAAAGGGTCGAAAACCACCCTTGGTGAGGCCCTTCAAGCAGACTCGCGAGTGTCGAGGAAAATAGCGGCTTCAGTGCGACCCTCCCCCCACAGAAGGTCAAATACGACCCCTCCCGTTTTTTGACCTCGACAATTCCAATAAAGTTGCCGAATTATATAGATGCAATGCGTTTTACATTGGTGCTTAATTTTCCGATTCCACGCAGCGTCAAGCCTTCGTTGGGGAATCCTCAACGGGGGGCGGGGGTCGTATTTGGTCCGCTAGGAAGGGGGGGGGGTCGTAATCGTTGAGGTAGGCAGTGATCAACAGAATTTCTCAGGCTGAGGGTCTAAAGTGTAAGAAAAAAATGATAAAACTGACTAATTAGGTTCAAACCCGAAACTAGTTTAATTTAATCATCATGGAAACCTCATGCGTGGCGCGATCCGCAACGATACCGGTCAATGCCAGTAGCCCTTTTGTTGGTCCGCTGACACCGAAATCACGTATAGAGACACCTCTAAAATTCACCAATTAATCGTGCAAAGCGATATCTATTGTAAGCATTCGCTGAAAATCAGGTGGTCAGACCACCGACATGCCTCTATGAACGGGTACTACCGTGGATGGACGCTCCAGAAACAAAGGGATGAAAACAAAAAATTAGCTGATATGGACTTCTTCCATATCTTACTACGATCGCCAGTGCGTAATCTAGTGTTAGCGGCCACTATGCGGAAACGCTTGTATTCATTGAGAAAGTGGGTGAAACCCTCATGCATGGTGCATCCCACAGAGAAGCTGACCGACACTTCTCGCCTTCCCACCAGGCCCCCGAGAGCGAAGGATGCATACTGGAAAAATTTCAGTAACAATGAGTCGATTTTTGGGAAGATTCGTGGGAAGATCTCGCAAATCCGGCGAAAAAAGCTTTCCTCAACTGGCTTTTCTGAATTTTTTCTTGCTTTGTTTTGAAGATATGGCATAGCACAGGTAGTCATTCGAAAGCGATAACCTAGCGGACCCCGCCTCACCAAAACGAACTCATATGGTTGAGTTTGTAGGAAGTTATGGCCATTTCCGTGAAACACTTCGAAATTTTCCTCATCTAATCTTCATCTGGAAACCCATATCGATAACTAAGCAACCATTGGGGGCAAGCGGCCAGTAGATAGGTCTGAGGAAGTTATTAGGAAAACAGTTCACAGCTGTCTGAAAGATGGGCCCTAGGTAAAGCTCGAAGTATTTTAAGAATGTAGGAATTCAGTATGGGGAAGATACCGCGCTCCATGGTGATCGCCGAGTTGAAGCCGCTGTATCGACCTGCGATCAGATGGGGAGTGTATTACATGGCTCCAATTTGGCTTTTCTTTTAATTTTTGACTTTCCTACTCTTATTTTTCATCTTTTATCCTTGCCGTGTAATTTACATGACTTTTCTTCTTTGTAATCAGAGCACGAGCACATTACCAATGGTCGGCGTTGCTTTCGTTTCGGGATATAAGTAATGGAGTTGCTGGGTTCTTATCTTAAACGATTTCGTTTTGGAATATTAGTACTGAGTTTTGTTAGGTCCTTCATTCTCTCTTTTGTCAGGGTTAGGTTTGACATCTGTTTTTTTTTAACCATAAGCTCTTAATTTCCCACATGGATCGCAGTGGCTTGGTAGAAACCACAGAAGACGGAACCTGGAGAAAGGGGGGGGGTTGTATCGAGGCCCCCTTTTGGGGGGGGGTCGTATTTTTTGAAAATTCTTCTGAGCTGGACGCTTGACCCTGATTCCACGTTTTTGTGGATTAGGAGTGGGAGATCATGAGGCAAATTGCTCGGATGTTAACCAATGCCGTGAATATGATGAAATAGCGTGATTTTGATCGGATTATGCTCTTACTATGTAAAAATCCCTTTGTGCTAGAATGGAATTTATACCCAGTGGTCCAATTCAGCCACAACCCTCGTCAATTTTGCCTCCTGTGTCTAAAACATGCGCCAGAGTGAGAATCGTCGTCAAAAAGCACTGCGGCAATTGTGAGTTTCGCGAACAATGACGAAAAACTTGGGGGGGGGGGGGATGAGGAGTGAAAGGCAGCAACCAACAAAGTGAGGAATCACAAGTGGCGACTAGAAAAGCGCTGACATATTTGAGGCATGTCGAACAGTTTGCAGATTTGAGGTACATCTCAATGTGGAGGGGGCAAATGGAGCGCCTTACCCTTGCTTCTCATGAGAAACAGAGGCTACGTGAAATGAAAGTGCATTTATTCTTCACAACTTCAACTGAAAACCGCTCAACGGCTGCTATCTGTAAAGCGGACTCGTTTCGTGCGGAACGATCACATCAGGGGAAATTCATTGCTATTTTCCTCATGCTGAAGCGGCTTCGCGACCCGCGTCAGATAGGAATCAACAAACCGGCCGTGTATAATAGAGGCGCTGAGAACGTAACGGCCGTGGTCGGGAGCCAGTGGGTGAGGCGCAAGAGGCACATGCCCAACCCGCAAATCGCAGCGCAATCGCAATACTACGTCGTCGCAAGTTACCGCAGGCGCCATCGCACGAGCGCCTTAATACGTCCGCAGTTACCGCACACCCGTAGCCCTTCCGGAAGGGAAGCAAGTACTCCCCACTGGCAGTCACTTGACCATTAAAAACCTTTTGTGATTTCTCCCTTCGCTTCTCCTCTTTATGCGGGAGAGGTTACTGCGCGCTCACACTTTAATAAGACCACTTTTACTCGCTCCAACTTTGCAATCTTCAACAATATGATGTGCAGTTTCGAGAACTTCCGAGAGATTAGCGCTCGCAAAGGAAGGTTCTGAGCTGGTGAAGGTGATCCCCGGGCCTGGATCGTTGCTATTGCATACTTCTGGTGATGGATCAGCTTTGGCCCAAGCCAACCATCTCTTACACCTTTCTGGGCGCCATACATCCTAACAATAATGTTGAACTGAACCATTATTAACACTCATCAGAAGCTAAATCATCGTAGTCGGCTAGGTAGAGCACTGAAGAAATTTTCTGACAAATTACAGCTTCCCAACCCCGATGATACGACCCCTTCCATGATCCACGATTACTGAAAGATCACTCAAACAGCCTGTGGTAGTTGAAGATTCGTCGAGAAACAAATCAAATAAACAAAATGAATGCAAATAGAAATGTCTGGAAAAAGCTGTTTCGACCAGTAAAGTGGATCAGTACCGTGTTGAATGCTCACGTAGTATGGAAATTCATTAATGTTAGGTAACATTAACTTCACAGATCCTGCTTGTATACAGTATTTCGAAATATTATGGACACGTCAGTCATAGAAAGAACTGCTACCTTTCAGCACTCGACACGTTGCCCTTCCCTTACCACAAAATCAGAATGGTACCCAATTTTCGTTCAGTTTTTACAACACCGTAAACTAATCTTCCGTAGAAAATAAGGCGTAGGCAGGGCTACTCAGCTGAAGTGGAGCAGCTCCTGACCTACTGTCCTCACTTCACAAGCACTAACATCGAAGCAGAATTTCCGCTCCATCGTGACTTCGATCCTCCATCGTGAACTTTTTGAATCAGAGATTTGCAGACCGCGGAGGTTGCCTCCCGATGCTCTTTTTCCCATTGCATTCCTTTCAGTTACTTAGTTACTGACCATGTGTTCTGGCCATTTCGATGTCCAAGCAGTGTAATTGGACGAAAACCCCGCTATGGACTGAATAACAAAAGATGGGAACGCGCAAAAAAAACTCCCATCAAACACCGTTGAGAGAAAGCGATATGAACGTGCAGCCGCGGAAGTTCCCCGGAGAAACGGCTGGATCGAAATGTCGCAACGTGTCTGAACAATCATCGATGGCTAATCTACCTTCGACCACAGGCGAATGACAAGCAGGTTAGCGAGGTACTTCTAGATCCTCTTATCCGTTGGGTGAGAAAAATATGTATCACGATGGAGCGGTAATTCTGCTTCGATGTTACATATTTTTCTCACCCAACGGATAAGAGGATCTAGAAGTACCTTCGCTAATCTGCTTGTCATTCGCCTGTGGTCGAAGGTAGGTCAGCCATCGTTGATTGTTTAGACACGTTGCGACATTTCGATCCAGCCGTTTCTCCGGGGAACTTCCGCGGCTGCACGTCCATATCGCTTTCTCTTAACGATGTCTGATGATGCTGGGAGTTTTTTTTGCGCGTTCCCATCTTTTCTTATTCAGTCCATAGCGGAGTTTTCGTCCAATTACACCGCTTGGTCATCGAAATGACCAGAGGATACACATGGTCAGTAACTGAAAGGAATGCAATGGGAAAAAGAGCATCGGGAGACAGTCTTCGCGGTCTGCGAATCTCTGACCGAAAAAGTTCTTCTCCCAGATACGCCTAAGTCATTGTTAGGTTGGGTCGCTGTTAGAGTACGAATGCAGCCTTGCTCCTATGCCTTCTAGTGCAAACCGAAAAAAAACTGGAGAATGCCATAAAAACGAAAAAGCGTTCGGCACAAGCCAGTGCTCTACATGTTGGTATGCATCCTGCACTTTACATCCGTTGGTGGCATGAGAACGAACCGATACCAACAAGGTTGCCCCGGGAAAATTCAAGATCTATTACTCGAGGTGCTCAGGGGATCGCTGCAGACTTCCGCACCTTATTCGCCAGCAGTTCCACCTGCCAACTTCAGATCCTCAAAATTGTAACAGTCAATTTATAAAAATGCTTCGTGGTAGTGGAGGTTATACTGCGATATGCAAGGATACCTAACAGCAAGACTGTTGGGATCAATCAGCGTCTACATTTATGTCAGGAAGTGCCAGCAAACATTGTGAAAAGCACTTTGCATGTGTTTCACAATTTTTTAGCACCTTCTCATTCCCATGCAGTGTAACCCATAGCCCATACAAGACGTAAGACCGACAGATGAATTTTAATTGATACAGGACTCGTTCACTGGCAGCCCCCAAGGGACAGCTCCAGGAATCAAAGTTTCACTTCCTTTCCACGAGAAATAGCGGTTAGTCACATAGTTATCTCGTGATTCGATATGAAGTGATATTCGGTCAGCTTTCTAAGAGACATGCCAAGATAGGAGTATGTACACTTATGTCGATTTTCGCGTGGGCCGCATTTCTTCGTGTGTGGTTGGGTACATTGCAACATTCCCTCTAGAATTTTAGACCCGTTAGTCATCTCTCAGTTAAGATTGTTATCATGTAACGCTGGCGTTTCTTTTACTTATTATGCTACTATTTTGTCTTTTTGGGGCAGAAAAGTTATTCTTTATAGATAATGATGAAATGAGAGCTATATCTCAAAGGACTTCCATAATATCAGAACACTGCGTTCCGAGCGGAATTCCGACCGACCGCGGCAAGCTGTGGTGACGGTGCCGAGAGTGCGACATCGCAAAGCGAAATTTCGACATAAGTGTACACACTCGCCAAGATGGCTGCTGAAAGGAAAAGATTCTGAAATGTGAGTTATATCCGTACCGTCACAAGCGCTGATGCTCATTTTTTGTTTTCAATCCATCTTTCAAACCTGATTCGCGAGAGTGCATAGTGAAAAAAACTCACGAAAGTTATGTTTCTCAGCGAGGGCTTGACGCACAAGTGAATTCAACTCCACGTTGTGAAGGTGGAGTCGACCACATCGTCGGCTTCAGAATGAATGCAAATTCAAAAATTCATTCATTGGGAATACGTGAGCAACAAAGACAATTCCAGGGAAGATTAGCTTACATTTCAGCTATTCATTTAGTCCATGAGTTATCTCAAATTTCCAGTTGGAACTAGTTGAGTCAGAGCAAATTACGTCACCAGTGTCACAAGGCATTTATATTGGACATCATCAGATCAAAACTTAGCTGGCATCGACTACCGACCTGATTAGGTTGTCATCAACCATTCCAGCCCTGTTTAAAGACACCAGGAGGGGGTAATTTTGGCTTACGGTAGAACAGACGTAGTGTGGACGAGCTTGAGTGGCCGCCATTGCACAAACTCGCTAATTTGACGCCTTGGCATGGTGCCAAAAGAAGATGGTTCTTACATAGATTTGTTTTTTTCTTTTAGTTTTCACTTTGTTCTCTCTTATATTGTTTCTAGATTTGCATACGGGTCAAGTAAAGTCGGGAGGAGGGTAGGGGGAGAGGCAAAATTTTTACCCACGTCAAAGCTTCTTTCGCTTTCTAGGGATAGGCTAAAGCAGATGAGACCTATGCTTTGACAGATGCTTTTTAATGTGGGAGGAGGGGATATCAATTTTAGCTCAAGCCTAGTGAGGGAAAGGAGCATCTACGTCGACGCAAAGTTGCGACTCCCTCGACTTTATTCGACCCTTCTGAGATTTTCATGTATAGAAATGCACAATTAAGAAGATCTATAAGTAAACAAGTAAAATATGTCACTAGAAAACAGTAAAGAGGAAATAATTCAAAAATAAGGTTACATCAGGCCGAAGACAAGCTCCAAAATGAACGAAGCGTGGCTCGGCCACGGAAGCTTGCAGTTCGGACGGAAGCCCGCCCTGGGGGCAAATAGCGCCCTGTGGCGCGTTTTTCAACGCCGGTTTCGTTACACGTTGTATCTACCCAACCCATATGTTCGTTTTCAGACGCCATTGTTTTCGTAAACGTTATTCCGCCCTTGCCCCCCTCCCGGTGCCTTTAACTTTTGAAGTCCCCATCATTAGCTAGAGATGTGGTCTTCAGGAGATCTTTGAGCCCAGGCCATTATTTTCAGATTACGAGCTGGCTTGAAGCAAGCTCATGAAATATCCTCAGAAGCCTCGAAAAAAACGCGCCAAAGTCCGAGGAATCTTCAAAGAGCTGCAAGCAGAAGGCGGAACTCGCTGCACTCTTACCTTAGACTGAAGAACTTCTAGTTCGCAGACCATCACGGAAAGACAACTGCGATATCCGAACATGGCTTGGATATAAGGGCTCCATGTTACCTTCCTATCATCTACCTTGCAGCTCCTTCCCATCCTATAGTGAGCACAGCCTACAGGTACAGACCCAGAACACATCGATTGGGTCAATTGCCGGAGCTCGCGCCGCCCCCTGACCTATCTAGATTGTAAGGAAGGTCCTGGCCGGATTATTAGGGAAATTTAAATCGTGAGGGAAATTTTAAAGTACTGCGAAAATGGCACATTTTGGATGGCTTCACTTTACGAATTCTTGTTAAGTCAACTGTCACGAAGGCAACAACAAATGTGAGAACTGCAAAAGGTGGAGGTAAAACATTGGATGGAACACTTCGTCCCTGGTTTAAGGAATGCAGAAAAGAATGAGTTGTTCAACTTTTCAATTGATCAAATTCTTTGACTAAAACGACAGAAAGTGATGAACGTCTACACTCACAGGGAATATCTAAAAGTATTGGCCTTCCCCACACTAAGGTGGTTGACCCCCTCAAGTAGTTCCGATCCGAAAAAAAAAACCCAAAAAATGGGTGTCACGCGACTTCTCGGAACAGACACGCACGAGCGCATTCTTCACGAATCCTCTTCCAGCAATTGAAGCATTTGAGATGAAGCCCTCTTCATTTCGCGCTATATAAATCATCACCGTTCATCAAATTGAGATCTGAGGTATGCATAATGTTGCCAAGAGTGCAGCGAATCGAACGGTGCTCATTCTGTGAGAAAAGATGCATACCGAGCCGAGTTATTATCTCCCCAACGATAAGATGAAACTGCAAAAACCAGCAAAACTTTCCTTACAACCTGATACCCATTTCGTAAGGAAGGAGCGATTCATATGACGTGCGCGGCAACACGATTCGCACTGAGCCATGACCCAGTTCGGGAGTCCTGCCCGTACCAAAAACCACATACCGTCTCTCAAAATCTCTCAGTTCCTTTCTAGCGTCTCTACTAGAATTGCTACCAGGTTACTTCGACTGAGCTCGAATGTGGGGTGCGGGCCTTGGCTTCAAATGTTGCTCTAAAAATCCACAAAACGTCTCTATGTTCATGGGCTCATCTCGTCGTCCTCCTTTACGTTTCAACGGAGTCCATAATAGGGGACGAGGCTTACCAACTCCCTGAATAGCCCATTACCACTTCGTGGACAAGCCCTTTCTGCAGTTCAAAAACAGACGACGTCTTGAGATAGAATCAAGCCATGAGCTCTCAAAGATGTGTACATATCTGCGCCAACGACTGAGACTCGCTATGAAGCACCGTTCGCGTAGAAGCGAAATCAAACCCAAGAATGCTCGGATCTCCAACCAACTACATTTTAACATCTGTGTAAATCGCACTTTTATGCCACTGTACAAAGATAAAACAGGCAAATAATCGAAAGCTAGGCTGAGATCATCTTCAACGACAAATGACTTTGCACAGAATGGGGCAAAACCTCGGAAGGCACTTCGTACGATCATCCTTGTGTGATATGCAAATACAATAGACGCACCGCTATTCCCTCAGAATTTGCGAACAACATATACAACATATTAGCTTTTTCGAGAAAATTTTAGTGAAGTTAAAACCCTAAACGACTTCTATGTCAGGGGAAAAGAAGAAGCACAAAGTCTCACAGACCAAAAAATGTGTCAAGTGCCAATTGAAGCCACGAAAATGCTCTCTTCACCGAGAATTGAGTGTTATAAGTTTCATGCACGACCCTATATTACATAGAGGTACGACGTTGAAAAAAAATCTGTGTGTAAGATTACACGAAAGAAGAAAACCCGCTTGAAAGGTTCGGCACTGCCGGTTGCGCCGGCTGCTGCCAGATTGATGACGACTCGCTGCCGCTTTCGGTAGATACCGCCCTTGACGACGATGTTAGCGGGGGCCCTGTGCTACGAATCGCATCGGTCGCTTTCACTCGCCGCCAAGTGTCACTGAAAGTATAAACGCATCGATCACCAACTGCAAAATCGCATAGAAAACCTAAATCCTGGAAGTGAGGGAAACTGGGAACCTTTGAAAGGGGAATAATCACTCGTCGTGTGTATGAAGACGGGATTTTGCAACGAGGCGCGCGACTTGCAAGCAAGCCACAGACGCGCTATAAGGTTGAGTCCTGAGCGATGCCGTGTCTTGCGTCCAATTTGAGGCATATGGCTTTTGGACCCAACTTCCTGAGTCTTCCACAGATGGCGTTGCACTACGCGTTGCGAAACTCTGTTCTAACGGTGCATACCAGTGTCACACCACAGATGTTCCAGAATGATGGGTAACCACGAAGTTCAAGATACGCAACCGATAAAGACACCATCCGACAAAAATCCTGATAACACACTCACGGGAGACACTAAAGGGTCATGCAGACTCAAAAGAAACAAGGCTGCATTTTGATTTGGGGTGCGATAGCCGCAGCGCATATTTACACCATTTGTATCCAAGGAAGGCGAAAAAAATCTCTTCTTTCTTTCACTTCAACCCTATATTAATCGGGCTTCAGCAGAGTCTGACGAGGTATTTCAATCCCCAAATTCAAGAACACACCTCACACTAGCACTGAACCCGTAACGGCCTTCTTTACGAGCAGAATCGGGAACTTCTTCCGAGTGAACATAATGTGTCACCTCAACTGGGCAAAATCCAAGATTTGGTCACCTTCGTTCACAACCCTGCTACGGTCCGGTCACTCTAGTACCTGAGGCAATTCGTATTGTGTGGTATTGTTGAACATTCCGCTTTCTTTGGGTTCCCGGTGGCCCTTCGTTTTCAATAGACAGAAAGTGCCATCGCCACTGAAACCCTTTCGGAGGCGGTTTGCGACATGAAAAATGACGCTTCGCATCATAGCAGCGTTGACCGAGCAGCGAGAGTTCTGTGACTTCCATGAATCGAAGGATCAGTCCTCAAGAAGCTTCCCACTAGAGATGTAATACGAGAGCTGGCACTGCATTCCAAGGCGGATCCTGACGTCTTACGTGCCGACTGAGGGGCCCATATTTTCATGACGGGTAAGTGGTAAGCCTCCGCTTACTCCTGATTCTAGAGAAGCATTCATATTTTGCCTAACACTTTTATTTCTTTCGGTGGAAGTACCCGCGCAAACCCTTTCTATCGGTACCCCCTGTATTTTTAATGATGAATGTGTGCAAACCGCAGCGCGCGCGTTAGTATCAATAGCAATAATGCTCTGAACGTACCAGCCAGAGCACAGCCACTACTGTGGTATAAATGCAGCCTAACAGGGACCTTGAAGATATTGACTTCGGGTGAGGTTATAACTCTCATCGTACAATCGCGAAATCGCATGTGTCGTCGTTCGCACTCTCACTTGAACGCACTCTTTCCCCACTCACGTTTTCTTACCACTTACGGACCATGCTCTGCGAAAGCTAGCACGCTCAAGTAATAGTGCGCACGACGACAAACGCCATTTTGTGACCTCATAATTAGTGCAAACAGAATAAGCTTTTCTTACAGAACTACTCACCGATATTGATCTGTACTTCCGTAATGGCTGGCAATGTTTTCTGTTGGAATGTCAGCCTCTTCCTTGACGCTTCCATTGCCATCATCTTCATCATCGAATGAATCGTCAGCGAATTCCTCATGATGCACAGGATTCTCTGTGTGGCTGTAACCCACTCGGGTCGGGACATCACCACGTGCACAGTGACTTCTGGAAAAGCAGTGTGCTCCGACTGAAGTGAATTAGCCAAATGGTTCAAGCACGCAAACAGGAAATCCAACCGCGACGACTCAAACGCCCCGAAAAAAGGGATCTTATAACGGATTAAGATGACAGACAAGTATGAAACCCGCTCTGTTGTGCCATTAATGCGGTGAAACGAACAGTTCCACTGTACTACTTCGAACAACTGGAATCCCATGAGATACTTCTTGTAAGATGTTGCACTTCAGATTAATTAATGAACTCGCTTCACGGTACACGAAGACCAGTTTGAATGACTGTCATCACTGATTTTACGATTTATGGCAGGCGACGTCCACATTGACAGAAAACCCTTCACTGATGACAATTTGTTTGGAGAAACGTCACGTGAAGCTGCGAAGAGTTTAAACTAGAAGAATTTCTTTAAAGTGCAGCTTATGAGAGTAAACCTGATCCTGATCACTGCTGGATCGTCTCCAGTTTTCACGAGAGAAACACCAAAATCTCCGTTTTTTCAGCGCAGTTTCTGTTGCAATGCGTTACATTTGGAATGAAAACAGCACTCAGTCAATTTAAGGCATAGCACGCATACCACTAGCTTAGGTTAGAGAGTGGGTATGCATAGGATATATCACAATTCACTGGGGATGAGTTCAAGGTGGAGAGCTGCATGAGTGAACAATGCACTTTCCACACTTTTCAGAATCACCTAGCAAATTTTTAATGCTTTTCATGGGAAGAGGAGAGCTCGCGGAGAGGTGAAAATTTTGAACGATAAGGGGTTCTGGAAGAGAGGAGTCTGATCATCGGGTTACCAGTAACGACCTGTCCATTTTTTTTGCGATGCCTCATGCACACACGTTGACGGCACCACGAGATTAAGTAACGAGAAAAGAGTCTCGTTGCGCATATGTCTATGTTGTATTGACCTGATAAGGACCGCATGCAAAGTTTCACGCGACAATGTGAGAATCCCGCATAGTGGGAACAAAAAGTTACACAAGCGCTCTCGGCCACACTTTGAGATGATGTATCTTAGCTGGGTTCACACTTTTTTGCGCGAAGCTGTGCAGGCGCCCCTTATTAGGCAAAGACAACATAAATATACCAGTTGGCTGGCGCACACTGCTGTGGGCGCCATGGGTCGATCGAAACTGCTTTTTTCTCGAAGACAGAGCATTTCAGTGCACGCTCCGCCCCTCCGTGGGTGGTGCTTAGCGTGGTTTATAAGTGCACCTCACTCCCTCTTCCATGCCCTACCCTTTCCGAAACTTATTCTATCTCCACGGGTTTTTTCGTGTTGCCCCAGTTCCACCAACTGCTGGAAGAGGCACCTAATTTGGTGACAGACGGACGTACAAACAGCGAAGCGTTTTATATATAGTAGAGACTAATAGGGCAGAAGAGGAAGATAACGGCCAACAATCGAAAATTTATGACCCTCCCCCCCCACCCCCCCAATATGGACTATGCATCACTGAGTGTTGGAGCCACGACCAGCAAAGCCGTGCTTGCCCCAGGGTACTGGACCATGCGCCACTAGGGATATGATAAAGAGATTGAAAACACATTACGGATAATCTGATGGCTCGATCTATCTTATTAGAACAGTAGATTCTTGGGTGGTTGGTCAGGTTACACCTTTCTGCGTCGGCACGATGCGCTATCACGGCACTACACCTGCTCGAACCGTCTCTCTCATAAATTTTGCTCAGTTGACCAATAAGGGAGCTCAAGTGGGTGGTGTGTGTTTGAGCATGTGTAGCGCCGTGTTAGCGCACCGAGGCGACGCAAAACAAATGTGCAGCCCGATTAGTCACCGAAAGATCTACTGTTCCAAGAAGGTAGTTCGACCCTTCTAATTATTGCGAAATGTGCCTTCAAGGCCGCTTTGTGACGCGAGTTGCGCCACTCAGCATGACCTTTGGCCCTTTGCGTTCATTTGGTGAAGGTACCTTTTAGTTTCTGACTGAATCTCAAACCGCCCTTCGAGAGTGCTTTCAAGGGAAACGTCCACGGAAATTTCATGATGTCAATTCCTATTAAAATGGATAAAAACACGAGAACAATTGGAAATTCCCCTTGCTTCAAAACAAATCGAAAAACTGCACGAAGGGCAACTTGCTTAAAATTCGCCGAGCAACATTTGAACGGCCATCGACCAACGGAGCGTAGACCAGATTTTCGCGCTGTCGATTCGCCTCTCACCCTGCGTTCCTGACCGCGTGACCGTCGCCTCTCTACTCCTGAGCCTTCGCGGACCCTCCCTCCTCTACATGGGTGACAGAAAAATTTGAATTTCGTGGACATTCCTTTAATATTGTAGAATCAGTCCGTCGAGCTCTACTATAGCTATCATTCGCGTTTATAGATACGATAACTGACTTTCCCAAAGCGAATTCAGAAGGGTGCTTATATAATGAAATGATAGGGAACTTGAAATTTGACCTCTTGTACAAAAAACAAGAGTAATTTCCAAAAGGCATCCTGCTAACCGAGATGAGTGGATACCGTACTCCCCGCGACTACCGTACTTCGATTTATTGAGCATATCGACGGCTTCTCGTTGAGTAATATACGCACTTCCTCGAACATCCCGACCGACCAGTGCTGTCAACCTAAAGACAAAGTTGCGGATCTTAGTTTTGTGAATTGTTGAATTCCGCGAGCCATCTGATACAGCACACCGCACCTACCTCTGCATAGCCTCTTGGTTCGGTAACGGTGGTATGACATCGGTCTCTAATCCGTACATATTCACCACACTTCCACCACCATCGATGCTTTCTACAGTACGTATACGGCTCTGATCGCCGAGTACACTTCCGTAAGCGGGAGGATCTCGATCGGACAGCCACGACTGTTTTGTGCCAGGACGTGTAGGTAAATCATTTCTGGAAATTATGGGGACTGCGCATGTTGTGACTACGCCAAAATTTTACAATTTACCTGCTGCGACCAAGATCGCGGTGACTCGCTTCCATCTGGAACGCTACGAAATTGCCGTTCGCCAAATGAATGCTGTCCACCGATTCACGTTTTTCCCGTTTGTACTTCGCGACAGATCCTGGAAAAAAACTCGTGAACTTAATGAGCATTTCTAATTACTACAGGCTACAGAACGACGCTCACACCCCAGCCTGGTCCTCTAGCTGGCTGGAAAGAGCGCAGTCGACTAGAACGGGATGATACCTTTGATAGGTGAGCCATTTGAAGAGAGTACAGACGAGAATAGAAAAACAGCGGCACTTTGCGCGCGAGTTTCAAATCGTCTTCAAGATGCTATAAGCCCTCATTGACTGCGCGTTTTGCTTCAGTATATACCTAGTGCTATAAAAAGCAATTATAGGGAAATGGAACCAGGCCTCAACCAGGTCAGGGCCCAAAGTCGTTGACTTCTGAAGAAACCACTGTTCAGCAGTACTATTCCTAAAGCTTACCAGTAATGCATAGGAAAGCCACCACGAGCACAACCACCACAAACGTCGACATCGCGACCATTGCGATGAACCACCATGTTGTGTAGAATGGGTCCTCGGGTATAAAAGCTGAAATAGTCAACTACTGAATGCGCAGACAACATTTTTGTAATGCAGACTGGAAATGAAAGACAACCATGAAAACAAAGCTCATTCACGCATGGGAAGGAGAGGGTGTAGCAGCTTGTAAAATGTGGAATGCTACCATGCCACAGGATCACACATGCGTTTGTCACATGACAGCTAGGTACGTAATTAACACATTAGTTATGTGAAATCTGTTAACATAAATCCTAGAAAGCAAAAACACAAGTTGAAGGAATCGTCAATGAGAGTTCAAGTTTTTTTTGCCCATAGTTCATGTCCTATCTGCTTACTGGGGGTCGCATGCAAAGTTGTAAGAAAAAAAAAAGAAACCAGCTGAGACAGAGCTCCTGAAAGTGGCGGGCGACAGACTCTGGCATCCGAGATGGCGTGGTCACACAGGCTCGCGAAGCGAAGAGGCAACGGTCAAGTGGTCAGTGACGCAGAGTGAGAAGCAAGTGAAAATATTGAGCGCAAAAATTTGAACGGCGATCTACTCGCACGCCGACGGCTATCAAATGTCGCTGCGGGAATTCGAACAGATTGTTCCCCCTTCAGTTTTTTTCGATTTCTGCTTTGTGACAAAGAAAATTTCTCAGTTCTTTAGTGTTTCTGTTTATGCACTGTATGTAGTAAAGTGACTTCAAGAGGAATTAGAATCAAAATACCCGTGGACACTTCCTTCATCTTAGCTTAGGAAATTGAACTTAATGACATCACCCGAGCCTACGCAATTCAGGAGCGGTTCGTAGCAGTTATATAAGTCTTCTGTCCACTATCTAAGGGTTGTTCCACTTCATTCTGATCTGTTGCACTTGCAATAAATCTGGCATTTGAATACTCCTGCTATGTTCATAAAGACACTGAACCAATCATTAGGTCCAACAGTATTCAGTCCTATTGAATCCAGACACTTGGAAACCACCGGTTCCTTATTCATGACAACACAGCAACACTACTCCGTAAACCTTATTTGAAAAAGCTAACGGTCAGTACCTGGCACAAACAACTGTTCAGTTTCTGCGCTTGCCTTTCCGATTCCAATTTCATTACGGGCGAACACGCGGAACACATAGAAACTTGATGGTTCCAGTTCACGATAGCTGACCTAAAACACACGTTCGCACATCATGACACATAACAATAAAGTTTTTCACCGGAATAATGAACGTAATTGGGGAAAGGAACTCTATCTGCTCGTCACTTTTTCTGTGTGAAAAACTATAAACAAGTTATGAATCTTTTAAAACCGACATTGACGAACGGTGCAGTGAAATAGCGATCCTAAAGACACACTGTGATAATCAGCCAGTCGACTTACTTTCCCGATCCAGACTATACCCCTGCTACGACGCCACAGCGCTAGTCGAATCGAACTAACAACGCCAAGTTGTCCTAGGTGAGCGTCGCTATATAGTTCGGTATCAGGCGGGTGCTGTGATGGGGAGCCATGGCGATGCAACAAAGATGCAATCTGGACAGTTAGCCGACGATCCACTGTACCAGAAAGATAGCTTAACTAATCCAATTACCGCCGGAAATGTCCTTAAGGTTTACTTACTGAATGCTTCTAAGGATGGATTAAAAGGAAGCAATCACCCTGGAGACTCCTCCCTCACGGGTCGAAAATAAACACAATATATGCTAAACGAACAAAAATAGCGCTGATAGAAAAAAGAGTCGAACAAAGTATTCAGGTATTCTAACATTGTATAAGCAAAAAAAGAGGTACTCAAGAAGAAGTGCACAAACCTCGTGCTGTTGACTGGCCCCTTCGACTACCCTCAGAGTCACCCAGACACCGTGAATGTGCGTTGGACGACCAAATGAACGTTTGTTTCTCTTCTTCAAGTGAACAGCACCAATATCCTTGAAAATGCTCATTTAGCACAAAACCATATAAATACATTCCGCGAAATGAATTAGGAGAGTGGAACCTTCGACACAAGCTTGGCTTGGATCAGATGACCTATGATGCCATTCCTTTGCTCATCTCGCCAATCAAGTGTTACTGACGATGGACCCGGCGTCAGAGTAGGCCTTGTAGGGGCAGGTGGTCCATCTGTATCCAGCGCAGTTTCAGTTATCACAGAAGCCATGAGGAAGGTTATAATCGGGCAGACTCACTCGGATTTGGCCCCAAAGTCACATTTGCAGTCACTTCTGTCCCTCTCCCGGCTGATGTTTCTGCCCATACAGCAAAGAAGTACATGACACCCTCTTCGAGATTCGTCGCTGGATAGAATGTTTGCTGAGTGCGAGACTGTACTTCTTTTTTGAACTCCTCCTAAAACGATCACGAACAGTTGGATGAAGGCTACACTAGGAAAAAGTGAGCAAACAATGGATACCTTCATTTTGAACGTTCTATAGTTCACGATGTAACCAGTGATTCGGCCATTCGGCTCTGTTGGCGGTTTCCAAGAAACACGCACCTGCAAAAATGGAGCAATGCCTATTTTGCATACTGTAACAGTCTTGGAAAAAAGCAAAATATTCCCTGATTTTTGAAAGCTGCTGATTTTCGCCGCAGCCCGCGGTGCGAAAGTTGTTACAAGTATGCAGAGTTATGGGCAAAAGCTTCGGTGGCAGGCGGGACTCGAACCCGCACTCCATGCTTTCCGGGCATATGTGCTGATCCATCACACTACCGACACCCCTTTCACCGTCACTCAGCTTCTGAATAGATACTTACCAAAGCTTATAAATATACCATTAACAATTGAGTGACGGTGAAAGGGGTGTCGGCTGACGGTGAAAGGGGTGTCGGTAGTGTAATGGATCAGCACATATGCCCGGAAAGCATGGAGTGCGAGTTCGAGTCCCGCCTGACACCGAAGCTTTTGCCCACAACTCTGCATACTTGAAGCAAAACGCTCCATTTTTGGCTAAAGTGCGTCAAACACTACCACATGAGAAGGAATTATTGAATCATAGAAAACTAATGACGCTGATTCAAGCAAGTCCTATATAAAGGAGCAAGCAAGGTGCGGCAAACGCTAGCTTGACATTGGCAGGAGGTCTGTGAAGACTGTCATAAACCTACTTATAATGCGCACCTGTAAAAAGCTATTCCCGGTACTCTCCCGTTATAACCGTTATAACATCTTTTATCTCACAAGGAAACTGCTGCGACATGGATGCAGAGCACTTGAGCGCAGGATTATTAAATAGTTTTGCGGCCTGTGAATACATGGACATTTGAGGCAGTTACAACCAGTAGGGACAAGAATGTTGAACAGCTCCGTGGCTTGGAAGCGACGGGGCATGACCAGGAATGAGGACAAGAGGGCAATAATCCAAACGGCTTCTTTCAATCAGCAGGTTGGGGATTAGCGACTACGGTGGCGCAGGGCACTAGCCAAAGATTCCAAAGGCAGAGAGAAATTACACAACATCACTTGGCATTGGTCCGAAAACTACTCGAAGTGGTGATACTTGCGACGTGCTGTGCCTTTAAGACCTTTTTTCCTTCCACTGGTTGAGCTGATTTTGATCCGTTCACCCCTTCCCACTCTTATTCCAACTTGACGCCTGCTGTTTGTGACCTATGCGTCGCTTCGAGGGAGCTTCGCTAAGTAAACTTCAAAGTACACTGATCAAATACCTTCAGGCTTGAGCAATGTTCACGTGTCCCTAGCTCATGAATAGGTCATGTAAAGTCTCTTAGGGTCACATTTAAAAGGAATCGCCCACGGAAAAGTGAGTTTTTCTGTCACCGTATATTTACGTCGAAAAAATGCGAATCAGGCTTACAACACCACACACCTCGACCGGGTGGGAGGAGCCTCCGATCAAGTCCAACGCGTCGTCTGCCGCGGTCGGAAATGCATTTTAGAAACAGAAAGTTATGCTGACAGTTCCACCCTCCGTTCTCAACCGCGGCGACAATGGGACGGGGCTTTTACCCGGAGGATACGCCCACCCGGCCGAAAATTTGGACTGTATTTTAGCCGAAATCTCACTTTTTCTCGTAAAACTTTGCATGCGGCCCTTACTATGCAAATACAACATAAATGTATGAGCAACAAAGATTTCATTTTTCCGTGGACGATTCCTTTTACATTCAACGATGTCTCCAAACCCTCGACATAATGAGGAACCTTGGCCCTTATGTACCATTTTGTGATGCCCCACACAACTGAAAAACTTACAGGGACCATTTTTTAGTCATGTGACGCATCCTCTTATAGAAAGAAATGTCAACATTAACGTTAAATGAAAGTTCATGGAAAATAGATCGCCTTTCGCTCAAAGGCTCGGCTATTCGATTAGTACTTGAAATTTTAAAAAAGCTTGCGCGGTTATCAATGGATCAAGTATGGACAAACAAAGAAAAAAGCGTGTGCTCCAAGGACCGTGTGGCCCATCATAGGGTCACTGCTGCAGCTCGCGATAAAAGCGCGCGATGCGGCAGACATCTTAAAAACAGTCGCGCAGTAGTCTTCGGATTGAAGACTAGATTGAGAAAGGTCACCATCGGCCTCTAAAATAGGCAGCCACAAAATTTGGAAGTCAGAAAATGGCGACGTCTCACAAATTTAGCAGACCCTGCAACAAAACGTGCTACATACCTACGCTCGCGGGAAGAAGAAAAAGTAGAAAAAACATGCACATTTTTTATAACAATTACTAGAGAATACTCACTGAGTCCAGTAAGACATCCGAGAACTTCAGTGCACCAACCATTCCAGGCACGTCTTCCAGCGTTCGCACCCTGATGCGAGCCACAGCACCTTCTCCAGCTCGATTATAAGGAGTAATGGAGATCTGAAAGCATAACTTATCAGTTGAAGTCAAGAGATACTGATCCTGAGCGAAATGCCGCAGATTAGGCGGGTCTAACAACTTCCAAACCTGGTATTCCGTATATTTTCGCAGATCCGTTATTATACAGCTATTGTTCTCGACTACCATCAATTCTTCATCATGACTGAATGGAGACAACACAGAAGTCACCGGAACGAAACGAACCTGAGAAAGCATTTCTGAAGATTTTTCTAACAGTTTAGATGAACAAGATGAGAACTTTCCTTAAAGACAGCATTAGGGGTAATGTGGTAATGGAGAAATCCCTAAAGAAGTCACTCACATGGTAGTCCTAGGCCTAAGAAGGCTACCTGTGGCGAAATCCCGGTGTAAAACCGCCCCTCCGAGCTGTAGAACGCCACAAAACGCCGCAACCGCCCATCTGCCCCGCCTCCTGATAAGTCGATTCCGCCTCCAGATGATGTAATTCCGACTGACTGGGGTGGGAGCGGCCAAGGAGATGCAGCAGGACCGAAGGCTTTGCAGCGCGCTTTCGCAGTTTGAAGCTCATTCCAAAAAATAGATGCTGTCGTATTCCAAACATTCCCTTGTATTTACCAGGCAACATGCCAAAGGAGAACTAGATCAGACTACCCGCCTCTTGACGGACAAGTCGTTCGCGTCGAGAATCAACAGTGGAAGGGGGGTCCTATTTCTCGGGTTTTTGGCCAATTCCACCGTTGTTTCTTCACTGTCCTGTTACTAGGCATCTCGACTTTCACATTCACTACTTCTTTTACTTTTCGTTCGACTTTCCCTATGAATGAGTTCCTTTGTTACACATATATTTATGTTGTATTTGCCTGATAAGGGTCGCATGCAAAGCTTCACGCAAAAAGGCGAGAATTCGGCTGTGATACAGCTCCCGCCGGTGGGCGGACCTCCGAGTGAAAGCCCCGTCCCGTCGTCCGTCGCGGTTGGGAACGGAGAGTGGGGTTGTTTACGTAACTTTCAGTTCCTACAATCCGTCTCCGATTGCGGCGGACTACGGAGTGGGTACTTGCTCGGAGGCCCCGGCCACCCGGCCGAGACTTAGTGGGGCTGCATCTAAGCCGGATTTACATTTTTCGCTTGAAACTTTGCATGCGGCCCACAGCAAATACAACTTAAATATATGGTAATAGAAGAACTCATTTTTCCGTGGAAGATTCCTTTAACAATTGAGTTTGATACGTCGACACGGACGAATCACCCTGTAGTATAGGGACTGCTGAATACCATAGATAGCTCCAGGCCAAACCTCCCGCATAGCCGACCTCCAATTTACTTCGAGGTCGCAGTTCTAGATAGGACCAGCCACAAATCTCAACAGCTAAACCCACTCAAAACTATTTGGCTATTCGATGTGCAAAAGATCTGTCCAAAGAGTGAATAATTAGGGAAAAAAACAAAAAGTCAAATTGAGGGAGATATGGGATACGTTAACATAGTTCTATTGTGATTACAACTCAGCGCAACAGACAGCATGACACCCACTGACTTCGAAACGAGTAAAGAAAATCCAAGGAGGGAGGGGAGGGACTAAACCAGAAGCACCTGAATCGAGTGATCAAGGATATCAAAAAATACAGCAAAGGAGAGGAACCAATTACTGTTATCCGTTACGTTATACTGCTCGACCTCTCGTGTCTGCAGCCAATAAACCTCGAACATTATGAGCACATAATGGGTACCTTAAATCCGCTTATTGCCGCGTCTTCAGCTTCCGACCACGGATCCCACCTTACAGACAGCGAAGTGGAAGACAGTGGCTCTGCCATCACATTGGTTACATTTCTAAACATGTATTGTACATTGTCACCGGATTCTTAAACATACTGCATCATAGCCATTCGTGCTCCAAAGCAGAAGTGAGCTCACCTTTTCGGTATTGAATAGCCTACATACACAAAGACAGGCGAGGAAAAAGGGCCACTTCCTTCAGAATTAAAGGCACGCATTCTTACAATGTAATGACGGAAACTGAAAATAGGTTTGTATAATAACCACACTGTTTTTCGCAACAACTAGTAAAAGAAGAAGTGCAAAATGTCGGGAGAGAACGAATTTTCGAAAACGGAAATCGGAACGGCTTTCACTTCGCTGTGGCCACATTACCATTATGGGAGGAAAGGCTGCGAAAATATGTTTACCCGCATTTTCATCGAACCGGTGATTAGGTGTCATCGCAGATTTTCACTACTTTTATCGGACTGGCCAAGGTCATGGGAAAAGTGATCATTCCAAGACAGAGCGACAAGCATGAGAGCGGGAAGGAGAATTCAGGAAAGGAGAGCTCGAAGTGCTGTACTCACTTCGGCAAGTTAAGCAGCAAAAACTGTGGTCGTTTGGACCATGAAGTATTGGGCGATATTTCTACTGTGGACCACGTATCATTGTCGATTGACATGGGATACTCACGGAAAGCGATACGATAGCCGATTGCATCGGCATTCCATACGTCTCTGGAAAAGGTTACATATAAGATATTTTACTGCGAAAAAACTATACTTCATCCATGACATTGCATACCTTTCCGGAGTCAACCACTGAAGAAGCAACGTTGAAGAATCGTACGGTGATGCTGCTAAGGATGTCGGTGCAGCGGACGGCGGCGCCGGCAAAGTCCGCATCCATTCCGATTCCACTGACCACACCGACTGTGACGTGTCACCAAGATAGCGAATGCGGAAGCGATATTTCGAGTTTGGTAGCAACCTAAGAGACAGTGTAACAAATTGTTCATCACTAACCTATGTGGATACGCCATGCGCAAGTTTCTGAACATCACTACACAACGTTGCCTTCAACCCTTTGTCATACATATCCTAACATACGAGCAACAGTAGATGGCTTTTCGAGTAATACTGACACTCAAAGGCACCGCATGGATAATCTGAGTGTAGTGGAAACCTGGACATATTACCGAGAAAATAGGAAAAGCGGTTTCGGGAAGACGAGTGTGTGAAGTGTGCGCGCTCTGTTTCTCAATAAGGTGTATGATAGTCTCAAGCCGCACTCCACCCACAGGTGTGGGCGTAACATTTGTGCATGACGTCGTACGTCTCAGATACGCGTGGAACCGATCGATACATAAACGATGGAACGAGCCGGAAAACTCGTCTGCCAAAAACCCAACGGAGAGTGGGGCAAGTTGTTGGATCAAGTGGGTTCTTTTGACTTCATAGCACCTGTTGCCTAGTCATAGCAATAATTGGTGCCTTGGTCTTGTTGAGTTAGACAAACGTACGACAACTACCACACATATTCTCCACACCGCTTAACGCATACGAATGAATCGTAATATCTCACCTTGGCACCACTACACCGCTATCCTGTCCTGATATCACTTTTTCCAGTGCATTCCATTCATCACTATTTGATTTCTGATATTCGACCTACAAACACGTCCAGAATATCATACTGTGTAGTAATAAATACGGTGAGGAGCTAAAAAAATGGATTAAATCGTAGAAGGTAATTTCAGCACCTGCACAAACCGCACGGGCGCTTCATCTTCATCAACTTCACTATCGTCCCATCGAATAGCAATGCTATCCGAGCCATACTTTGTGTCGTTGCGAGTTGGTACAGGAGGTGTACGGACAGGCACTAAATGTCCCAATGCAGAAATAACTCACTTCGCGAAATTCTCTTCGGACATCACTTAATTCAAATTTTTCAATTTCGGTCCACTTTCCCTACAATACGCATCAAAACAGCAAAATGAAAATTTGTCTGGAGAAAGCAGGTATTCAGCAATCAGCATCAAAACCTACTTAGCGAATTAGTGTCCTAAACCTATTACACTGCAACATGCGTGCACTTTGGGTCAGCTTATAAATGGCTTTATAAGAGAAACAGTCGCATGAAAAAGCGCGCTGACTCAAAATATCCAAAATCTACTCACCTCGAACGGACGTTGTCACCACTTGCACTACCGCTTCCGGCCCCACCGAAATGGTATTCTCGGCTTGCACAGCAAATGTATATTGTTTGTTAGGTTCCAGCCCTAAAGCATCAAGATAAAAAAGCGAAAAAATAACGAACAGTTTGAAAAAAGGATAATGCAAGAAACAGTAACGAACAATTAATAGTGGCACTATTGATTCAAAGGCACACTCGCAGAATCATAGTCAATTCACCTTCTTGGAGCAGATCCTTGATTGATTATTTAGGTTGCACTCTTTTTGCACAGCCACGATGAGCCATCAGGCGCTGCACCCGCTCGAAACCCAAGCTAACCTCGTACTTTCAGCTCAGCTGACCAATAAGGAGCTCTAGCGCGCACTGCTCGTGGGGTCAAGCGATAACCCCACGTTAGGCGGCGTTCATACTTTGCGCACCGACGCCGGCACTAGCGGCGACGTACGCATAGTTTGGTACTATGCTAAGATTAGAATTCTAACTTGTGTCTCTCGCCACGACCATCATACTGTGGTGTGGTTGGGTCCAGCGTATCGCAAACGAAGCGTGCCACCAGAGTGTCGCCGTGGTGGGAGCGGACACATGGCTTTGACGCCGTCGCTGCTGGTGCTGGCGTCGGTGCACACATCATGAACGCGGCCTTATGTCGCACCATGACGGTGCAAAAATGGCCAACCTCAAAGATTGCCTAAGGATCTACTACAACGCGACCATAAGTTGAATACTCTGATTGTCGCGAGATGTGCCTCCGAATAGTTCGCAAAAATGGATTTCTTCAAATATCGTTACTTACCATTGGCAGTGAAAAATAACAGAGTAGACGATAGAGGGGCTCTAATCGCAGTCGACCGATCTTCGTTTGACTTCCAGTAGGACACGTAATACGCCTGAAAAGCAGTTGTTAAAATAAGATAGTAATAAGACGCTTTTCGTACTTTCCCCGTGAACACCTATGTTCTCACACTCAGTGTCCTCAGCCACGATTGCGCATCCAGTAGCAGCACTTCAGATTCTTGCACAATCTCTAATCGTCTCATTTTGGATCTCTTATCCCCTGAGGAATCTTCGAACGCTCTGTGCAGCCTCGCTGACCCCAGAATTGCCCTTGGAGAATTTTAAGAGCAGTGGGCCTCTGAAAATGTGAGCAAGGTGCTTGAAAGCGATCTGCTACCAGTCGCTGTTCAAAAACTGGGCGTCCCTAGGAGAATCGCCTCCTAAGTTCCCTATACTCGAGTGGAATAATTCTCACCTTGATCTTCCCATTCGGGTTCTCCGGCGGCGTCCACTTGAGGCGCACTTCGTTTTCGCTGATCAAGGAAAAAGCGACACCCGTCGGCACTTCCGGTACTAAATCCACGAGAAACATTACATTGATTTTTCGTCACATTCGTAAAGCAGGGAGTGAAGGAGAATTAGTAAAGTATACCGTCTTCTGAAGTCAACACCACGGTTGGCACCCTATTCTCAGGTCCACATCCCACTATGGTGCAGGCCGAAGCGAACACGAAGTAACTAGTGAAAGCTCGCAAGCCCGTTACCTGAAATTGTAATTCGAGATTCCTAATGTATATAAAACGCTTCGTCTGTCTGTACGACTGCAGGCTCGTTCCTCCGCCCTCCCTCTGTCACGGAATTAGACATCACATGGAAAAAAAAATAAGGAGATCGTGTTCCTCCGCCCTCCCTCTGTCACGAAATTAGACATCACATGGAAAAAAAATGTGGAGATCGTGACAAGGTTAGTATGGGTAGGGCGTGGAACAAGTGCTACGGAGCACACATGAACCCAGTCAAGCTCCGCCCACCGTGGGCGGAGCGTGGAGTGAAATGTTTGGTACTCGGAGCTGCCATTATTCAAACTGTCTCGCACACACTAAAAATGAGCGGAAATCTGCCAACAGTGTGCAAAGCGCATAACTAATCGGTTGGTGCTCACTATGAAATTTGTAATTCGGTTTTGAAATAACCGGGAAGAAGTGGGGTGGTCTAGATGACTAGGGTTATATACAGCAGCGTTCAAAAGTCTTCGGCCAAAACTTTTTTGTCATAACTTTTTTCTACTTACCAAATTTGACAGTATTTTAATATGTGGTGCTTGAACCTATTGCCAACATTTCCTTCTACTTGAGTGCCGCTTGACCCTTTTCATGATTTTTTTACAAGAATTTACTACAAGACCACCGATAAAAGGAAAAGGCTTGGTCAAGAAAACGGCTTTCTTTACAAAAACGAAACGAGCAAGCCTCAGAGAACATAAATATGTTGTAGAAAGACCACGACTTTTGATGACAGCGGCACAGCGGGTTGGCATAGCGATGGCACTTCAAAACAAAAAATTTCATAAAACAACGTAACCTACACCGTTGAGCACCAAAATAGTATATTAAGTATGCAGTGTCTCCAAGTACAATATACTAAAAATTCTCTTAGATCGGTGCAGTTGCAAAAAAAGTTACAAGTGAAAAACCCAAGTGAAAGACCATTTCGCCGAAGACTTTTGAGCGCTACTGTACGTGATACAAAATTCCACGGTGGATGGAGCTTTTGCAGCAGTGGGAGGAGCTACCGCAAAAATTCGTCATATGTCCCAAATGTCTGGGAGCGGCAAAAAAGATTAATAAAAATGAGGAGAAAATGCTGCTTAGAAGAAGTGTACATACGGCGAGGTGAGAATCCGAATTGAAAAACTCGCAGCACGATGGAAGACAGTGATGAGGCCGGGAAAATTCTATCATGTCATATCATATGTGAGAGGAAGAGGCGAACATTGTACTACACCAGTTTGTGATACTCCGACGCGCGTGTAATGCTACAGAGGTGAAAAAAGAGCTAAGGTGCTGAGTAGTGATGTTTCATTTCAGTGACAATGCGCGCTGAGTAAGGTTCACAGAAAAGAACAATTCCGATCGACCTATGACGCCCATCACGTGCTGCACGCAGAAATAAGCGCCAGCCAGCTGGAAAATGTAAGAGCATAGATTTCCTTGCGAAGAAGAAGAGATAGGATTCGGTCAAACGCTACTGCTGAAGAACTACAACAGAAATCGTGACCTACCGTATGCGATAATACTGAGGCCCCTGAGACAGTGAACGTTCGTGTTCCTTCCGCTCGTAGCCACTCTTGTTCGGGTTCCAGACGGATCTAAACAAATAAACATTACGGAGCCAAACATAAAGCCGCCAAACATATGTACATGCACTTCAAACGATGCAGCAGTCCGAAATGAGGATTTACGTAGGAATTGCGCAATCGGAAGGTTAACGACAAACAAATAACAAGAATAAAAAATCCACTCTAGAAGATAAATATCCAGTAATATCTTATAAAATCTTTTCATGAAATTCGAAAGTTCTCTACATGAGGTCATACAAACTAAACCTCTACTCACAAGGGAAGGTATTTTACTTCCCATGGAACTTTGAAACAGACCCGGGGAATCGATAGAGCTTCGAACGCTGATTATAACTGTGAAAACCTAAATTGCTAAATGGCATCCTGAAGCGAGTCACGATGGGTCAAAGTTTGCCTGTCACACCTCATTGGCGAGGCACTTCGCCATCAGAGGGTTTGTCGAAATGGCCATTTGCAATGAGACACATGCCACTGTACGCGCTTTTGAATGCTGATTTCAAATCTGTATTCAGAATCTGTCAAACAATTACCTTAATGAAGTTATAAAGGTTTTTTCTGATAGAAAGAGTTTATGAAGGCATGAAATTCAAAAGTTCTCTACATGAGGTCAGACAAACTAAACCTCTACTCACAAGGGAAGGTATTTTACTTCCCATGGAACTTTGAAACAGACCCGGGGGAATCGATAGAGCTTCGAACGCTGATTATAACTGTGCAAACCTATATTGCTTAATGGCATCCTGAAGCGAGTTACGAGGGGTCAAAGTTTGCCTGTCACACCTCATTGGCGAGGCACTTCGCCATCAGAGGGTTTGTCGAAATGGCCATTTGCAATGAGACACATACCACTGTACGCGCTTTTGAATGCTGATTTCAAATCTGTATTCAGAATCTGTCAAACAATTACCTTAATGAGGTTATAAAGGTTTTTTCTGAAAAAAAGAGTTTATGAAGGTTTTTTCTGAAAAAAAGAGTAACAACATTTCATGGTATGTTTGGGAGCCCATAGCGCGCGAGCCATACGTTTTCACGCAGAACCAGTGTGATTTTCGTGTTCAGCGGATCAAATTACCTTATGGGACAAGTTTTCAGCCGATTCGAGAATTTGACCAAATCTCGGTAAAATTTATGGGCTATTGGCTGGCAACCAATTTAACAAAAGAGTAGTCGTTGACCCTTGCCCAGCAGAAGCTCTTATTTGGCGCTTGTTACGTGCGTTTAGTGTGATGGGCAAGTGTGATAGGTATGTTTAGGTTATCTTCTTCAGCTTGCAGGATTTTTTGTGGAAGGAAATTCAAAAACTCCTACTTAACCCCTGGCCACCCCTAATTTTCGGAAGTTGGACCATAAACTGGATCCGGCTGGAAATTTGCACAGAGGGGTAATTCGACCCCCTACGCGCTAATATCATACAAGGAAACGTTTAAAAGTGAAAGAAAAGCACTTACTGACAATGAAACCAAAAGCAAAAAAAAGCCGCCACCAAGCCACGGAGACCATTGCTGGCTCTGCGCCAAGTCATGCTGATGACGAAGCGCTTCGCCATTGAGATGTCACAGGAAAGTCACAGGAACTTTGACCCATCGTAACTCGCTTCAGAATGCCATTTAGCAATTTTGGTTTTCACAATTATAATCAGTATTCGGAGTTCTATCAATCCATCCGGGTCTCATTTCAAAGTTCCCTGGGAAGTAAAATACCTTCCCTTGTCAGAGAGAAAACTGCAATACCCTAAGCACCTCGCAATTTGATTCCTCATGGTGAAGACATCGGGACCCTGAAATGCGGGCCTGTGTGAAGTATGGATTGCTTAAATGCGTTGTGTTGGTAATCCCCATTAAGAATCGCTATTCAGGAGGGGAAGGAAGGACATTGCTACATATGTACTTCAAAACATTGCTATATATGTACCTCAAAATAGGTAAGCATGAAAGTACAACGACAAACCTGATAGCCCCTGATGTTGCCGTTTTCTTGATCCTCTTCAACGGCATCCCACTGCACAATGACCGATCGTTTGCTGTCCACGTCCGCTCGTACGTTGCGGGGGGCTCCCGATGGAACTCCTTCGTAGGTCCTAAAGAAAGATATGCTTTCCGTTCTCTTCGATACCGAGCACTCAGAAATGTCTCACTTGGCTTCCGACGCTCCAGAAGATGCACTTCGGCCGAACATATTTTCTGCGAAGAGTTGCACTTCATAGCTGGTGTATGGTTGAAGATCACGTAACGTAAAGTCGCTAGCACGCAATGATGGTATTCGAATTTCATGCTTAAGAAAAACGGATTTAAAAAATGGTTTTGGAGGATATTCCATGTGATAGCGCCATTATATCTCTAATACTCACGAAGTAGCCTTAGCAAATGAAACTTCAATACCCTTTGAAGAACATTCAAAGAATCTCCCAGACCATTCATGGAATCCGTCAGCATTTTTGGAGGGTTAGCGCGCTCATTAGGGCGAGTAAAGTAAAGAAAAGGTTCTAAACTGTAAGCTAGTCAAGAAGATAGGAGAAAAATAGCTATAGTTGAAGTCAGGTTGGCCCTGCCATATTCAATATCGACCCGGACACGCTCATGTGTTGAGGAAAATATCCGCTTCGGCACGATCCCACATACAGTACCAATAATTATTGCCGGATTGTATAGTTGCAATAAGCTTAACTGCATTTTATTCTTACCTGAATCAAAAAGTTGTTTTTTCACATTTCCTCACAAGGAACCACTGTGAAATACCCTTCGCTTCTCATCTGTTTATTGAAAATTAATATTTTAGCGCTTAACGCTGACCTATGCAGGTACGAGCCCTCTTCCCGGTCAAGTACGCCCCGCCCTTGTTGAGGAATCCTCGACTCCTGTACCCTAGTGGTAGGTTGTTCTGTAGCTGCTATAACGGCCACAGCGCCTTTGCGAGTAATCGTCACGTCGCAATTATTATAGATCCACTGAGGACGGGTAGATCCGTCGAGACCAGGCGCATCCCTTCACCCACAACGACTCATGGACGAACTTACATTGAAAGCAATTACTCACCCAGTGTTCGGTACCAGTTTCTCTATAGAGAATCAGGTAGCCCTTTGGTTGACCATTCCACTGATTAGCCAGCAACGGGGTCCACGATAAGGACAAGGACGTCGACGAGAGCGGCTCGGCGAAAAGTCGCGATGCAGGTGTTTCCGGATTAGTTTGCTTCGTCTGAACAAGATCATCTACACTATTGCATAAAAATCGAAACTGACCAGAAAACCGCTCGAATCCTGCTAGACTGGGATAAATATAAGGATACGCACTGTTTTTTACCTGTTTACACGCTCATTTAATTATAATATATAAGTTTAACTGTGTGTGTACGCACCGAGGGGCACCATAAAGATAAGAATAACAGAAAAAAAACACAAATTTTGAGTAGAACATTATATAGTGACACAAAGTAAATAAAAATTAACTGCTGGGTAAAAAATCCTCATTCAAGCGAAAGCGTGGTCGTAAACATAACGCAACGAGAAGTTAAAAAAAAGAAGCCTAGAGTTTGATGGATGCAGGTTCTTTGGCCTCTTCGATTTCTCTGGTCGATTCTCCGATACATGTCACACGTCGCGACGTTTGACCTCATCGTTTTCCACATTACTATCTTGTGAGAAGAACTGAATCATTTCTACACCGAGCTACATGCGGCGCCCTGACACACGTACTAGTACACCGCACGCGCGATGCGAAAGTCTGTTCTTACCATACGTACGCCGCTTTTCTCTAGCTCAGAAGCCAAGGATATCCGATTTCCGCTGAATTCAACGATCGCCGCATTGTGTAAGATACGAGAAGTGGGAATATTGTTGACAGTACCACACTACTACAAGGGCGCAACGAAGGCCAGGAAGCCACTCGACTCACAGGAATGCAACCATATTTACCCAGACATGTACAGAATCAATGTGAAAAGTAATTATTTCGTTAATCGCTTCAAAAATGCACCCTGGCACCTCACCTCAAACGCTATAGATGGTTCACTTGGAGCCCCTCGCCCCCTGACATTCTCTGCGATCAGACGCATTTGATATCGTGTGAACGGTCGGAGACCGTTTACAGTGATTGACCTCGCTTTTGGAGCACTGAAAAGAGCATTTTCAATAAAAACAATCATCAAGGGAAAACACTGCCGAGATCAGTAGGAAAAGCATAAAAATCACGTAGCTACAAAAAACGTCTAGTAGAGCATGTAAACGAGAAGTTGCTAATCAAATCAACAGGAATCATGTGGCCCGCTCCGAAAAAAAACACGACCGCAATGTTTGAAAAAAAATTGTGATCGAATCCCAAGGCAACACTGACAAAAGTTGAATGATCTCATATTCCTTGAAATTGCTATCATTTGCGCGTATTTCATCAAAATCAAAGATCGAAAAAATTTGCGCTCACTCTGACAGAAAATAGAGATACAGTAAGTTCTTCACAGAAGTTTTTGGTGAAAATCAGCGGATTATAACTCGCTATGTAAGTTGTTTCAAGAATCTCGCAAGCTCAGCTCAAACGCGCAGAATGATGATTGTATTCAAAGGTGATCTATCACTCATTCTAGCGCATATGAAGATCCAACAGCTCCACGTCCTCGCCCTCAACGTTCGCAAAGCAAACTATGGAGAATTTTGTTCCACATGGTCAATTCAGATATCGTCAGGATCTGCATATCGTCTCTGCTAGACCGCGTTCATACTTTGCGGTGCCGGCGGCATGGCATGGCTGCGTGGGCCTGCGTTTTCGCCTGTGCCACCCACTCTCGTTGCCTCTACACCTCTCGCGTACCACTTCATCTCCCTGTGTGAACGCAACCACACTTTGCCGGCACAAAATATGAACGCGGCCTTACCGACAGGACCACGAGCGGGGCTCATCAGCCGGATTTACGTGAAATACCTCCAACTTTATAAACAGCTTCAGATCAAAATGTCGGAAGATTAAAGGCATCACCTCACATTACCTACCTCACATTATAGATGACCTGGAAAACACTGGAATCAGCCACCTTTGCTTCAACAATCCATTGCCGAATAGCTGTATGACCATCGAAGCCGGGGACAAAACTCAACAGAACTGATCTGGCACGGATATCCGACAGCGTCAGTGAACTGGGACGACCAGGCAACTCTACAGCAAAATTTTAACCGAAAAGTGCAACAAGATTGGATTTTCCAGACTAGGAATATACGGCCGATCTTACCCGGTGGTACGCCAGATTCAAATTTGGTCTCTTCACGAGGTCCGTCTCCCTTAACCGTAGACGCCATCACATCAACCTGAAGCGGATCACCACATAATATGCAGCGGTAATGGAATGAAGGAAAAGGACCGAGTTCTGTGTTCAGAACATGCTCCGCAAGTTCCCAACGACCATCAAATTTTGAAGACTGGGTAGGGGATATCAGAGGAGCGACACGGGAATCGGAACACAAAAATAGGGCTGTATGTCATTAGGACAATACTTCGCAACGCGGCGTGTGGTGTGTGGGCTAGAGGCGCCGTGTAAGTGGTGTCCTAACAATAAGGTAATTACGTTAAAAATACGAACTAATTGCTCCGCGTCTCAACTGCACATGGTGCTCCTCTCGCTCGCATCACGTAACATGCCGTGGTGAAAAATCCTGTTCAGATACCCGCCCGGAGTTGGCATTTGGAGAGCAGTCATCTATCATCATTAGTTCACCAGACACTCCCAAGTTTTCAAATAGATCTTAAAAGTTATTGAAGCCGACAGTACCGTATAGTGCGTAGATGGAGTCAAACCCTGGATGGTGGCATTCCTCTGTGAGCCTTCGAACTCCATTACATTCTTGTCATCCGGTGATGCATCATTCCAATATCGTAACTGAAATGAAAGTTTTTCCTTTATCAACAATCTGATCTGATATCTTATAGAACTCACCACAAAACGTGTGATTATACCATTAGGATGCTCAGGAAGTTCCCACATCACTACCGCACCATCGAACATAACCTGAGAACAATCAAGTAGAAACAGTTGGTATTTATACTCTGCGAATGGGTCATGCGAAGTACGCAGCACAGCAAATACATTAATGCCAGCAAGCATCCGTAGTAAGTGCTACTGTAAACGTATTTTCAAGAACTGACCTCAGCTATGCTCAACCCGCTCACAGGACCCGGTGTGTCTTCATCTGTCACGATAAGTATGGGATTATTTCGTGGACCATCACCGGGTGAGGTATAGCATAGCACTGTGAGATTGTAATGACCTAAAATTAAAAGTTTGAAAAAATGGAGGAAACTAATTCCAATCAAGTACCAACCGCTCTACTTCAGTTAGTTTGAAAGATGGTTCTTTGAGAAAAGCGACAAGAAGCATCGAAAACAACCCATTTCGATCAAACACTGTAATTTCTTCAAAAAATCACCGAATTTTTCCAGGTCGTTCACAACCACTTTTAGATCACGGGCGGTTGGATCCACTAGAACTTGGCGATAGAGATTACTGTGTTGCGGCACACCTTTCCAAAACTCCACCTGTTACAGTTTGAATAAAGCATACAAACATAATAAAATTAATAAAATACAAAGTAGTACTTCACTGAATGGCTATAAATTTCGATATTACCTTGTATCCCAGATTGACTCCAGGAATACGCTGTTGATCTGGAGCCGTGAAGGTGACTTCTACTGCGGTCGAATTCAGTACATTTGCAATCACATTCTTCGGAGCTTGCGTTGGGACTGCAAAAATAAAGTGAGAGAACATAGCGCCGCTCATTCCTGGCTCTCGATCCTAGCGCGCAGAAAAGCATGTCAATGCCACGGTCGGTTGTTCTTGTCCTTGCCGGAAACTTCACGAACTAAAGGAATCGTGCATTGAGAAATGAGTTTCACCTACCCACATATTTGTATTTGCTTGGTAAAGGCGCATGCAAAGTTTCAAGCGAAAAAGTAGGAATCCGGCAAAGAAAAAAGTGAACGATTTCTTTTTTTTTTGCAAGGATTTTTGCATGCGGTCCTCATCAAGCAAATACAACATGAATATTAGGTTGTTGCAAAATTAATTTCGGTTTCAAGGTATGTATAAATAAAGTAGATTTTTTACCCTGAACTATTCCATCCCAAGGAACGCCAGGCATACCATTTGGTGGGTTTTTTTCTGCTCTTTCAGAAACTTCTATGAATGTCGCTCTAAGTTTTCCAGCCGGCCTTTTCCAGGGCTAGGTATAATCATGAACCGACGCGACTATCGAGTCATCATGCTTTATGAGTTTAAATTGGAACACTCCGCAGCGGAGGCAGTCGTAATCTCAGCAGTGTTTTTGGGACGAATTGTCCTTGCGAACGAACAGTGGAGCTCTGGTTTAAAAAATTTACTTCTGGCGATTTTGATCTCGAAGAGAAGTCGGGTCGCGGCCGCAGGTCATCGCTTAATGATCAAGATTTAAGGAGAGCCGTCGAAGCAAATCCGGAGACGAATACTCGTACGTTAGCAGAAGACCTAGGCGTACATTACTCTACAGTGGCCAGACATTTGCTGACAATCGGCAAGGTGAAGAAGATGTCGAAGTGGGTGCCTCATGACCTGACCGATGAGCAGCGTCTGGCACGTTTCGACACCTGCTCTAATCTCCTAGTTCGCCATAAAAATGAGCCATTTGTAAACCGTATTATAACTGTAGATGAAAAACGGGTTCTTTATGATAACAGGAAGCGGGGATTAGTCTGGGTAGATAAGGATGCTCCTCCAAAAACTTTTCCTGAACCCGACCTTCACCCTAAAAAGGTTATGATTACTGTGTGGTGGTGTTGTAAAGGTGTAATCCATTACAGTTTCTTGCAACCTGGTCAGCCAGTCACAGCGGAGTCTTACTGTTGTGATCTGGAGCAAATGTATAGAAAGTTGCAAAAATTGTGGCCGGCGGTGGTGAATAGAGGAGGCCCGATCCTGTTGCAGGACAACGCAAGGCCACACACCTCACCAATCATTCGGTAAAAATTGACCCACTTGGGTATAGAAGTTCTCCCTCACCCAGCGTATCCTCCCGACCTTTCCCCAACAGACTATCACTTTTTTCGAGCCCTCAATTCTCATCTGCGTCAGAAACAGTTTACTAATTTAGACAATGTTGAATGTGCCTTCCTTGACTTCGTTGATTCTCGTGATAGTAGTTTTTATAGTGAAGGCTTAGATTTATTGCCTGTTCGTTGGCAAAAGTGTGTAGCTTCTGATGGTTTTTACTTCGATTAATAAACTTGTGTTTAAGCTGAGTTACAGTAGTTTGAAGTACGCGGTCCATTTCCGAAATTAATTTTGCAATGTGGTTTACAGAGTAACTTATTCTCCCGTCCTTTTTTCCGTTCGTCAAACTGTAGTTGCCGACCGGTCAAACTAACGCACATGCAGCTGCATTCGACCACTAATCTCAAGCGCGCTTAGGCTTGATTTATCAGAGCTTTGCATTAAATCAGTTTATTGGACAGCTGAGTACTATCAACATAAAACGTGGGTTACAGTATCATAACTTTGCGAGAACGATGGGAAAAGACGAATTATTGCGCCACAGATCATTAATGCAATCTGCGCTTCGTAGTTGGGCTATTTTTTCGAAAAGGGGTCAAGGTCAGGCAACGGATTCATGTGAGTTCAGGGTTGCACAATCCCTGAACTCTTGACAGAGTATCGCAAAAACTGCCCTTACTTCCTGAGATCGATCGCTGCTCGTGCAAAACCCCTTTGTGTTTGATTTTAGTGAAGGCACTGCCCTAATTATTATATCAAAACATAACGTCAGTGTCACTACAACCTGAAATCTTTAAGGCACGAAATCACCTCCTTCAGCAGTTGTCACATCGATACTCTTGCTGAAGACACCCAATCCTCGATGATTGTATGCCGCCACCTGGATCTCATATTCCCGCCATGTAATCAGCTGGTCAATAGCCTAGAATGCAAATATTGGGTTCAACGACATACTGCACCTGTGCAACTCGTGTAATTTATTCATTCACTACATTGTCACACGGCTTACATGCAATAAGGACGTATTGCCATACACACATAAGCAATAGGAACTAATGAGCTAATGCACTTTGTCAGAAAATATTTTTGTGACGGGCGGAGGTGGTGTAGTGACAGGTGGCGCGCAACCCACTCTCATGGTGCGGGGATCAAATCCCGCATCAACGCCCGCCCAGGCCAACCAAGCCTTCCATCCCTCCCGGATCGGTAAATTGGTACCAGACTCGTCTGGGAGGATAAAAGCACTGACTTGTACATCGGCTGGCCACTGCAAGTCATTGTATAGGCCACATCACATTCACCAGCCACCACGATTCTGAATGGAACTAGAATGTGCGGCGCATCCCACAGAAGGGATTGATTAACGCCAGAAACTTTACCCTTTATTTAACTTTATTTTTGTGACTAATTACCATACATTTCTCGTAACAAAAGATACGCAAAAGTGCCCGAAGGAACCATTTGCGGATTTTTTTAAATGTTCCCAGGGAGTTAGTGAGCAGTTAAACGGAAAATGTGTGGAAAATCAGGATATGCGTTTTTTGCTCACATTAGTAATGAACATGAATTAACCACGGCAACAGAACACTCCTGTGTGGACATGAGAAGGGAGCAGAACTTTTTCATCAACCCCGAAGCTCATTTTATTTTTCCAGTGAAATACACATCTCGTGGTCCATAATCAAACGCGCTATCAGAAGGGAGGGACATTTACTGACAGGGGGCATCACTCGATAATCAGACTAGTAGCTCACTTTTTCGGGGTGAGTAGGTCTTTAGATACCTGCTCAGGCGACATCCTTGTTTCGACTGCACGGTGCGCCCTCACGGTTTTGTGTTTGCTCCAACATATCAAACCACGCCCATACAAGCGAATCACGCCTAGCATTGAACGAACCAATTTCCAACGTAGCGCTCACGTGGAGAAGGAGACTTGCAACAACAAAGGATAATTCAGTGAGCAGCTTCCACATTCGAAATTTATTCCTTCGAGGCCAGGTGTAATTGGGTTGGGTCGGCTAGCTTGGTTGCTTTCAGTCATGCACAACACCTTGACCGCAACACCGTGCAGCCGCCACAAAGGTGTGGCCTGAGCAGTATCCGAGGACCTACTTGTACAAGAAAGTAAGCCATTGATCTGATTATGGCGTGGTGTGCCTCAAAGCAAAATTGCCTGACGTCGAGTACAGTGAGGTGTTCCCCCTCATTGCGATAACACCCTGTAGAGTTACAATACAACGGTCCCTTGCATAAAAGATACTGGCGTTGACCTCAGTGATTATCAATTTCCAACATTCTGGACAGAGCAGGTGGTCGGACCGATTACAGCGCCACTGTATATATAATTAACTGAACGTCTTGCTGTCTGAAGATTCAAAATTCAAAACGATTCCTTCCAAACGATCACTGTTCCACCCTTTTCGCATAACTAGTCCCATTTGCAGCGTTATGCTTTGGTAGATCCCGAATATAGCGCCCTTTATTGGGAACCACCTTCACACCCCCTCCGTCAATTGTAACCTGAGCATGGTCAAACAAGCGCATTCCAATACCCACACAAATATTAACTAGCAGCAAAAAGTATAGAATATAAACAAATTTAAAGACGGAAAGAATTCAAATTTTCCTAGAAAACATGAAATTTCCCGAACCACTCACCGTGTTGCGCGCATCTTTCGTCGTAACATTTTTCTCGATCCACGGCAGGGTGTAACCAGCAAGACGATATCTACAAGTAGTATTTATGAAGTATTTGTCATACATACCATGCATGATCAATATTCATAATCCATGTATCACCCACGACGCTTCCATCACCCCACAACGCTGAGCTTTCGCATTTTGAACCAACAGACAGATCTCTCTGATATATCTCTCTCTGATCTCTCTGATCTCTGATATACGCATCAGCGTTACCCACTAACCGCGGCCTGCGATTACACGGCTCACCAGCGCCTGTCAAGCCGAAAATTTTGCCCTCAATCCGCATCGCAAAATAACAAACCACGCAAACGTGTGTAAGTATGGCAAAGCTCTGTGCTACGGTATCAGTACGAATTGAAAGCCTCCACACGCACTTCATTAGCACCCAAACATGGGTGAGCTTGAAAATGACAAAAGTATAAAAAAAACTTCGAAGGGGCCACGAAAGGTAATTAGGGTAAGCAGGAGTTGAGGGACACTACAACTGTTCCTTCAACTGAACGATGGGAGTTTGAAGCAGATGTGCAGAGCAGATGGCGTCAAGAGAGGAGCGCTTCAAGCAGAGACAAGCATGGGTCGAGGAACCCACAGAAAAGTCGTCAATCTATTATCATACCTAGTAATGAGTAGCAATGCTACGATTAACGATTGACGTTCTTTCTCGAGAAGACACCTTACAAACATCGACCTGGGAATGGAGGTCCTACTCCCTCTCGAAAATTTCCCACAAGAAGGTTTTAAATTCCCCAACAAGGATTTACGGTAGCGCTCTTGGCACGACACGCCTCCAAGTCGCGGCCATGGCCGAAGAGCTTTGCAGGGGTGGGCAATGGCAACTATTCGGTCAAGAGTGCGTACGCACTGGGTGGTGAATCTGTTAGGTGGAATGACGCAAGGTGTACCGATCCTTCCCATTTTGTAAATCTCTCTGTTTTTGGCTTACTTTTTCATTTCTTTGCACCTTGCTAAGCTTCACGCAGTCTATATGATCCCAACAAGATAAGCCATACTAATTATCGATTGTACGTCTTACACATCCAAGAAGAGTTTGCTCCTGTCTCTCGACCGCGAGGAGGATCTACGGTGGGTGGTCCCCATCCCATGGTTTTTGCCGTTTCGTTCCCACAGTGGCACTACTTGGCGTCCCCACTTACGTTTACAACAACCGGTCAGATTACCCCTCGTAGTGCCCTTGAGGAAGGACAACGTGACTCCTTTCTCCAAACTTAAAGACACCAGAAGGGGGTAATTTTGGTAGAACAGACGTAGTGTGGACGAGTTTAAGTGGCCGCCATTGCACAAACTCGCCAATTTGACGCCTTGGCATGGTGCCAAAAGAAGATGTTTCTATTATAAATTTGTTTTTCCTTTACTTTTTACTTCGTTCTTTCTTATATTGTTTCTAGATGTACTTACATGAATGCTAATGTAGTTAGGAATAGCCACTCCACCGCGCTGGGAGTCAGGTGCTACAACTAACGTTGGCCCACGGCCCGTCTCCTACAGCGGACAACTCGGAATGGATGCGCTGATGCGAACGGGATGCGAATACACACAGCAGCGTCGCGTTTTTGAGTCCGGGTTTTTTCGGCTATTATCGCTTCTAACCTTGAGTGTTCGTTACAAAATGCTCATTTCTTTCCATCTTCCTCTTGTTTCGGACCCCCTTCCAGTTCCTCTAACCTTTTGAGATTTTAGGAAAAATGAGTGACTGTCTGTGCTTACCGTACTATGTATCCCAAGATGTCACCGCTCCACAGCTCTTCTTGTGGTTGCTGCCACTGCACAATGATGCTGTTTGCGGATCTCGCAGAGGCAGCTACATTGCGTGGCGCCGCTGCCGGTGGTTGTTGAGGCATCGTGACGTTGGCTAATAAGAGACAGAATATTTGAGGTTTACATCCATCACATTGCCTCAAATGGCGACAGATGTGTCAATCATTCACTCTCTACCACTTATTAACATGTGACTGAAGAATTTTTTTCTTGATCATTGAGGAGGGACTACCTTCTTTTAGCAGTAGGACTCCGGGCATTCAACCAGGCTGCACCCTTCCTGGCAGCCACGATGCGCCATCGCGACCTAGTCGATTCCACAGTAGCCATGTCTTTTCAGCTCAGACGATGAATAAGGAGCACTAGCAGTACGCCTCTGTGGCGCAAAAAAAGATGCATACAGGATGGTTACTCAAGGATCTGCTGTCCCAAAAAGGTAAGTGGTTCAATCAGAGTATCATGAAGTGTCTTAAAAGTATAAATTCAGTGTTGTGTCGCAACTAACTATGCTTATAGTAAGACCTTCACACAAGTAGCAATAGAAAACGTTATGAGAGGTCAGCATTAAAAGTAAACCCCCTCACCAATATGTCCTGTTCCTTCAAAGCCGCAACACAAGCTCAGGACGCGCAAGTCGCGACTGGCATACCTGTTAACCGACCAGCTGACTGGCTCAGACCAACCCTTCAACCTTTGGGAGCCGAGAACAAAAAGAAATTTCCATAAGAGGTGAAGCGAGCTTGTGACACGACATATTCTTATTTTTAAACTCACGCTCGAGTTTAAATTCGCAAAAATAGTGGATCGCAATAATTATGAAGTCATTTCCATATACTTTAGGAGTATTCTAGAACTCACCAGATGGCAGCGACGGCTTCCCAGATCCAAATCGATTCGAAGCTATCACTCGAAATTCTGCCGTCACGGACGGTCTCAGATTATCGATAAGAACAGAGCAACACTCCTGGAAACTCCACATGTCATTAACTTATGTACAGCCCATTTAAAGGCACCGGGAGGGGGGCAAGGGCGGAATAACGTTTACAAAAACAATAGCGTCTGAAAACAAACATATGGGTTCGGTAGATACAATGTGTAACGAAACCGGCGTTGAAAAACGCGCCATACGGCGCTATTTGCCCCCAGGGCGCGCTTCCGTCCGAACTGCAAGCTTCCATGGCCGAGCCACGCTTCGTTCATTTTAAAGCTTGTCTTCGGCCTGAGGTAACCTTAGTTTTGAATTATTTCCTCTTTAGACTGTTTTCTAGTGACATATTTTACTTGCTTACTTATGGATCTGCTTAATTGTGCATTTCTATATGTACCTGAAATCGGAGGAGGGGGGGGGGGGGTAGGGGTGGAGACGCAACTTTGCGTCGACGTCGAAGCTCCTTTCCCTTACTAGGCTTAGGCTAAAATTGATATCCCCTCCTCCCACATTAAAAAGCATCTGTCAAAGCATAGGTCTCATCTGCTTTAGCCTAACCCTAGTAAGGGAAAGAAGCTTTGACGTGAGTGAAAATTGTGCGTCCCCCCCCCCCCCCCCCGACTTGATTTGACCCGTAAGTACATCTAGAAACAATATAAGAAAGAACAAAGTAAAAACTAAAAGGAAAAAACAAATCTATAATAGAACCATTTTCTTTTGGCACCATGCCAAGGCGTCAAATTGGCGAGTTTCTGCAATGGCGGCCACTCAAACTCGTCCACACTACGTCTGTTCTACAGTAAGCCAAAATTACCCTCTCCTGGTGTCTTTAAGAGATTAGTCTACCGAACAAAAAACGGTAAAATCAACCAGGAAACAGAAAATCTCACCTCACTGGGCACATTATCCACCACAACTTCCCAGTCACTCCACAACTGTGTTGGCCCCAACGTCCGCATTTCGACAGAATGCCTGAAAATGGTCAGAAATACTGGAATGAATAATTCTATGCATACCGGCGAACATCCGCACACCGAATAGACCTACTTGATAATCGGGGAGTTACCATCGAATCCCTCCATCCAAGAAACACGAATCTTCGCTGGCAAAGTGGTATTGATGAGCTCAGCTTGTACAAACGTAGGCATTTGAGGACGTTCTTAAAAGGAACAATTTTAATTGGCTTCTCCTGGAAGTATAGACACGAGGGTTGCGTTGCGACCTGCGTACGACACGTGTGTTCGCCTTCGATGTTCACAAAAAGGCCTCTACGACCCATGACGGACAGACAACGTACAAAGATGGCGGCCAAAATCGGGATACAGATGAAAAGTAAAATTTTGAGAGAAGTCAGGAATGAAAAGCATGGCAGTCGAAAACCGGAAAATGAGCAATAGTGATACCTACCTGCAATGAATTCCGAAAAATAAAAACAAAAAACAGCAATTCTAACAATGTCAGATAGCGTAAAATGCCTTTTACCAACACTGGTTCTCTTGGAAGTATAGACACGAGGGTTTCGTTGCGACTTGCGTACGACACGGGTGTTCGCCGCAAGTATGAATACAGTCATCCTGCTAAAGCTTACCGATGATTCGCAGAAATGCTGAGGCGCTCTCCTCCCGTCCATCGGCCACTACCGTACATCGATACTCGCCAATACTGTCCGGTCCAACTTGTTGTATGAGAAGTCCGCCTTTTTTGTCACGACTCAGACGAAGACTTGGATTTCCGTTTACTGGGATTGGTTCGTCCTGCAAACAACAACTGAGAGCTTAATACTGAATCCACACATTTCTGTAATCTCACATTAATAAACCACATGAGCTGTGCAGTCTGTTTGTATTCAGGGCTGACTTCGCATGGAATCATTATGTTCGTGCCGATGACTACGCTCTGATTGGTCGGTCCGTACTCGATCAGATTTGAACCTAAATAACCACTTTCACGAACCGTGTTTGACTCCGCGACGGAGGGTCATCATCATGTCAATCACCTGTCGATGCCACTCTGGCGGTGGCGCTCGTCATCCCAATGCTGTTTTTTGCTATGCACGTGTAGCTTCCGCTGTCCGATTTCTTCAAATCGTGAATAACCAAGCCATCCGCGGTGACGTCATATTTCGTCGAATCCGAGGTGATGTCCGCATCTATAATTCTCAACAGTGCTTAACACAGCATTCACATATTCACGATGAGAAAGTCGACTGCCAGGTCTCGTCCGTTTGCAGCGCGGTCAGTAGCGCCGCTCACGCTCGCAGGCGCAATATGCGGTGTTTCGGATAGACCTTTTGGAAGGAATGGGGAAAGAAAAAACACACTCGCACAAAACCTCCTACTGGAAAAAGACTTTTTTCAACGACAAACTTCGCAAACTGCATACTAAATAATTGCTTACAATGATGGTCTACTAACTGTGATACCGCCGAAGAGCCACATAACGATTTTCGGCCGTGTTTATCTGGAGCAATTCTGCCACTTCGCATTTCGATACGGTTGAGGTGACGGCTTTCAAGAAAAACCCCCTCGGGTGAGGGTCGATTGGTGGGATTTTTGCGCGGCCGTCCGCGGCGAGTGCGAGTTGTTTGTAGTTTTATTCGTTGAAACAGCATTAACCACAACATATAAGACTCCCGGAGCTTCCAACCTGCAATCTTGAGGGTCCCGCACGATACCAGCCCACTGCATATCGAGCGGAATTCCAACCGACTGCAGCAAGTCGTGCTGACGGCGCCGCGAGTGAAACGCCGCAAAGCGAAGATTCGACCAATCGACCCCCACTCGACCCCCTCCGGCTAGAAATTTTCAACCAAGTTGGCTTGACCAGTAGAACACATGCATGATACTGGTGCGGGAAACCCCTAAGCTTCCACCGGAAGCGCCGGCACAAAAATGGGTCAAGCCATCGAATTTCTGTGAAAAAAACCTAGGTATTGAAGAGAGAATGTTATTTACGAAAAAATTTGAGCCCTATCCCGAAGGAAAAAATTTGAGCGAATCTGGTAATCCATCCCAATCGTCGAAGTCTATGGCGGTTCTGCGCCAAACGTGTGCCGTATTCGTTTCCTACCGTTTAAACCACCTCCAAATACAACTTTCCAACCAAACTGGAATGATTCCTGAAAGCGCCTCTTCAACCGAATGAAAATAAGTTGTTCTAGAAGAATGATGCCCGATTTACTTCTCCAGAGTCTTCAGTCAATTAGCAATTCACACCCACTTCGAGACCAAATACACCAAACCAATCAATGATCCACCATGCTCCTCCATGTGGTTGAAGCAAAACCTTGTCACCTCTACGAAACACCCGCAAAATTTATAAACCCTAGAGACCAGTCCTACACTCACACCGGCCACAAAATCCACCAGCGGGTGATCGAATTTGACAAAATACTAGACGTTCGCACTAGCGGCTACTCTTTCTCCACGCAATCGCAAAGGGAAAAAGTAGCCGTCAAGGTTTGCAGTGGAGAAGCGAAAAAGCTCACCATTGAATCGCCACATCACAGAAGTAGCTGGCAATCCCATGACAACACAAATCAACTTCAAACTTGCTGTTCCGACGGCGAACGAGACATCTCTCGGAGGTGTAGTGATCACTGGAGCACCAGAGCTGCTCTCTCGATCATTTCCTTCAAAGGCCTCCGTTTCATCATCGGATTGAGAAATCTCTGAAAACACCAATGGAGTTGGGAACCTCAACGAAACGCAGAGCTAGCCACCATACAAGTCCAATCAAATAGTAAAAGATGTCTAATGAGTGCATAAGATGTGATCGCATGGCTCAACCCGACGTACAGTAGCGCTCAAGTCTTCGGCCAAAACTTTTTTGTCATAACTTCTTTCCTACTTGGCCAAATTTGACAAAATTTTAGTATATGGTGCCTGAACCTATTGCCAACATTTCCTTCTACTTGAGTGCCGCTTGACACTTTTCATGATTTTTTACAAGAATTTACTACAAGACCACCGAAAAAAGTAACACGCCTGAACAAGAAAAACGGCTCTCTTTACAAAAAAAAAACGAGCAAGCCTCAGAGAACATCAGTATCTTGAAGAAAGACCACGACTCTTGATGACAGCGGCACAGCGGGACGGCATAGCGATGGCACTCCAAAAACAAAAAATTTCATATAACCACGTAACCTACACCGTTGAGCACCAAAATAGTATATTAAGTATGCAGTGTCTCCTTGTACAACATACTAAAATTTCTCTTAGATCGGTGCAGTCACAAAAAAGTTACAAGTGAAAAACCCAAGTGAAAGACCATTTCGCCGAAGACTTCTGAGAGCTACTGTATATTCGAACGGAATGAAAAATAACTTTCAGGTTTGGGATCCTTAAACTACACTTTCGTGAAAAAGAACTACGGTAAGGTTGGCGTAATGCAGGAGCGAATAGCACGTCGCATAATCTCAGAGGATACATTTGTGCGACAATTTCATCATGGAAGCGGAAACCAACATCGACAATCGTGCGGCGCGACATCGCATCGGCTCCACCAACACCACATCCTGGAGGACTTTTCGTTAAAATTTTGAGATGATGTGATATCTCGCGCAATGCTAGAGGCTTGGGAAGAATATTCATAACTCTCTGATACATAATGTTGGGTAGTAAGAAAATTTCTGCTACATTTTGATTCCAGCTTTCCAAAATTCCTCTCTTGTACCAAAAACTACTCAGTTTCAAAACAATGCAATTGATATCACTTTGACTGATATATACTCAGTCATAACGTCATACTCAGAGATATTACATTCAATGAATGGAGATTTGAAAAAAAACTAAAAGTGAGTTTTCAGACTGAGAAAAATGAAATGAAATATATTGGGTTGAGGAATAAGTCCCCGCGGTTTTTTTCAACCCCATTTTTCACATTGTTCCCTCTCTCTTTCGACGAAGCTTATAAATGTCTTCGATAGAGCTTTTTCTGCTCTACAAAATGCTTGTATCTGTTTTTCAATTCCTTCGACCACCTAATATTTATGAGGTTTGGAAGTGAAAGTATCTGAAGGCAAAAAACTGGCACTTGCGCACCTCATCATTCTCGTCTGCCATCGAGGTAAAAAAATGTATGTGCATATGTTTCCATAGAGCTTTTTCAGCTCTACAGAATGGTGCTACTTATTATTCAAATCGCTCAACGTTTCGCTGTTTTCAAAACTCGGAAACGCAGTACTCACAAAAGTGTGCACCTTCGTTATCTCCTCTTCCTCGCCTACCATCGAGACTGGAGAGAATGTGCGTACATGCATTCGATAGAGCTTTTTTTGCTCTACAAGAAGGTACCACCCATCTTTTAAATCCTGTCATATTTTAGCATGTAAGAATAAGTTTCCACCTTTTTTTCAATTCAAAATTGCGTAACGAAAATAATTTTTTTTGGCGAACTGCTTTGTAACATCCGATAGAGCTCTCTTCGCTCTACAAGATATTGTTTACGGTTTTTCTTCGAATAAATTTTTGACATTTTTTAGATCATTTAAATGTCGACGAAATCGAGCATTTTCGACACATCTAGTCGAACATGCTCGATTTCGTCGACTTTAAAATGATCTAAAAAATAGCAAAATTAATGCGAGCAAAAACCGTGAACAATATCTTGTAGAGCGAAGAGAGCTCTATCGGATGTTACAAAGCAGTTTGCCAAAAAAATTTATTTTCATTACGCAATTTTGAGTTGAAAAAAAGGTAGATATTTATTCCTAAATGCTAAAATTTGAGAGACTACAAAAGGAGAAAGGTATCGTCTTGTAGAGCAAAAAAAGCTCTATCGAATGCATACCTGAATATTCTCTTCAATCTCGATGGTAGGCGAGGGATAGAAGATAACGAAAGTGCGCACTTTTGCGAGTACTGCATTTGTGAGTCTTAAAAACACCAAAAAGTTGAGCGATTTGTATAAAAAGTAGTATCATTCTGTAGAGCTGAAAAAGCTCTATCGAAGCATATATACATACATTTTTTTACCTCGATGGCAGACGAGAAAGATGAGGTGCGCAAGTGCCAATTTTTTGCCTTCAGCTATTTTCACTTCCAAACCTCATAAATATTAGGTGGTCGAAGGAATCGAAAAACAGATACAAGCATTTTGTAGAGCAGAAAAAGCTCTATCGAAATAATGCATAAGCTTTGTCGAAAGATGGAGGGAACAATGTGAAAAATTGGGTTGAAAAAAACCGCGGGGACTTATTCCTCAACCCAATATATTCGATGTCAGCTCATCGTTGCTTCAATTTCCATGGCTTCGTCATTGGTTTGGAGTAAGGGTGACACGTCATGGAGGAGGCACGATAGAAGTCCTTTTCAAAAACCGTCATTTTTACCATAAGCGTTAAAAAGAACAAACCAAATATGTATATAACCGAATTGTGCTGGGTCACTCACACAAAATTTCGGAAACTTCCAGAGAAACAGGTGGAAAATGTCGCAAAATTAGCCTTTGACCTGATATGGAATTTACGCTTTTTGTTGAATCCCGAAGTGATACACAATTATTGCCAGATTTTTGATGGAGTACTTTGTAGTTTTAGGCAGCTCACACCTTCATTTAGTCCCAATTTTTCAGCAAGACGAATACTAAGGAGGGAAAGCCCCATCCACTCCACTGCCATGAGCCTAAACCTTTCGTCCACACCTACTACCATTTATTACCACCTAAGTACCATCATTATTGGATTATGACCTAACCCCCCACACGCCTTATCCTACCGTATAGCCGACCTCAAAAACATCTGCTGTTCTGCAGAATGGGTATTACTCTGCTGTCTACGAGCACACTACCCATCCACGAATTTCACTGGCCTCACTTGACCAACGACCAAATCCTCGGCGCTGATCGTTGGCAACGACAGCGGAACCACACGCGCCCCCGATCGCTCTGGCCATCGCAATTATCTCCCTACAAAATGCACTTCGCCGGGCTTTTCGCACCACTCTCAACCACTCGCGGAAACGATACAACTTTCAAGGACCTGTGGTGTCTAGTCATGACTTCCTTGACGACCAATAAAAAGTTCGCGCAACCTCATCGACTTTTGTATTCCGCCACGAAAAACCGTTCCAATTAGCTCAAAGGTGGTCGCAGTTACAGGATAGCCTGCGTAAGAATCGGTTGAAAGGGAAATCAAGGCCGCGTCAGGCTTTGCGAATTTGCGATATTGTGATTCTGCGATTTAGCTGTGTCGCGCCTCCCAACGCGAGAATGCGACATTCGCAATCTCAAGATAGTAGTATCGCGTGCGAAAGTGCGACGTTGCAAATGGCATCGCAAATCGCAAAGTCTGACAGCGGCTCAGTAGCAAGCGAAAGCACTGTAGACAAGACTGTGCGGCCAAGATTTGTTGAATACTACCGTTCTGTATACCCTGGACTAGTTCGATTTGACCCATTACGTTTCAAGTAGATACACTTCGCATTTAATGAACATATTCACCCGAGCAAAAATAATTGCACTTTTTACTGTGGTTGGAAAACGCACTTGAAAGTCTTTGACATCAAGCAAAAGGGCAACGAAGGGTGCGGACCACATCCATTTGACGCTGTTGAAAATCCCTTTCAACAAAAATTAAAATTTCACCGCGTTCAAGGGAGAATGGAACAATGTGGCCGAATGCGCAAAAATGGGAACCTCGTTCTCCCAATGAGTCGTTTCGACGGGCTTACAGTCAAAAACGGTCTTCGGACAAGATGACTTGGCATGTGTCCAACTCAGATTTGTGATTATGTACCGTTCATAATTAAGCATCGTTTGGATCACATACATAGGCTGTACAACGGGAAAAATGCCCTCTACGCCTTACCAAATAAGAACCACGTCGCCCGCGGATATGCAAAGCGCGCTGGGCGTCCACCCCTCACAGTTACTCGACCACGAATTGGTGTCACATATCGTTTCCTTGGGCCAGTCAGCGTTCATTTTTGGTGACCCACTCCCCAAATACTAAAACTATCCCTGGTGATGCCTTCAACCAATTCACGATTCTACGAGAGTCTGCAACTACTGCAAAGGGTTGCAAAGAGTGACACGAAAATCCGCGTGAATCCTCCGCTTCTCATTATGAAAATTGCGGTGTCGAGAGCATCTCCGACCAGTATTGAGGGGAAGGGGGAGCGCCGACAAAGAAACTCAAGAAACCAGTCAAACACGTCCCTGGTGATAACCGGCCTAACTGGATACACGATTCAAAGCACTCACAGTTGTTCTTTTTGGAGACCGCTTTAAATATGCTTGGCCAACATTGTACACATGGAAATAAGAGGCAAATGAAAAAATGGACGAAAATAAAAGTTAGCCAACAACTGGCTGCTCAAAAATAACACAACATTTAGGGAAATTTTAAGTCTCATACCTGGATCACTGACTCCTTCTTTCACCCAAATTGTGTTCATATTTGATCCAGCCTCGTTGGTCGCTTCACACTGATAGACACCATAGTCCCTCTGAGAAAGACTATCGACAACTAGCCGTCCGTTTCTTGTCGCAACCTGCAACATGATTATAAATGAATCTTCTTGAATGAAGTTTCTCTAATTCGCCTCCTCAGAACACTTCATATTCCCCTTCGTCGGATTTGAACTCTTTCATGCTCACACTCAGCTGCGAACCTCTTGTGAAATCGCTCAAGCCGATTAGCCGCGATCAACTGGCCTCAGCGATCCCATTATTAGTAAAACGCCGCCTGGAGCGAGACAAATGGATTGGTTACACCATAATGTCCACGGCCACAACCGGTCACCCGCCACTGACTACTTGGCAGCTATACGGACAATGCTGGCACATTTCCAGAAGTACAGCGTGATAACTCTCTAAAGCCACAGCAGCTCAAGGATACCGATGCAAAAACTAGAGACGAAAGGAGAGAAAAGGTGGTAGAGTGCGAACGTGAAATATAGCACAATATTGCGTCACTAGAGAGAGAAATTTTGAAATTTCGAATTTTTTGTAATTGGAATGAATTCTATTTATTCTATCGCCCCAAGATCCTTTGAGGCGATTTGGAATCAAAGTGGGTCAGTAAGGTTATATCATGCACTTTGACAAAAATTTCAGTCCAGACCATAGAGGTGCCATACGTACACCAAGCATTGCGAAAAAAAAGATTTCCAAAAGATTTCGAGGTTTCTGTTTTCTTAAAGAGATCTTGAATCCGTTGTTTACATTCGGTTTCTAACGCAATAAGATAAAACTCAAGGATGGTACAACAAGGCCAACTTATCCTAGAGAAAAATAACCACTTCCGCTCCCAAAAGCAGTACACAACGCAGGTAATTAAGCTGCTATAGTAATGGGGAAAGGCAGTTTCAATCTCGCCTTCTTCCTATTTAACGGAGAAGTACAGGGCAGACGTTGGCCAATTTTCGATACCGTCTGATAAGCTCTGGTCAAAAGCCTGAGCTCTAATAAGGGGCGGGGGGGGGGGGAGGGGTGGGAGGGAGCGGGAAGGTGAGAGATATGTTGAATGTTAAACACCAACAATATGTCTGCACATGATTGACGTGTCATTTATCATCGCAGATCTCGTTCGCATGTACGACCTTAAGAGATAGTTTTACTCTTCAATACTCACAATGTTATCGCTTCACAATCAACAATTTGCATCTCCCCCCACCCTTACTACAGCACCCCTGACAGCACTTTTGCTATGCTCACTCATAACCAACACTACGGATGATATGCAAATAAGGGCACGCTCAGCATATGTCCTCCTGGAATACGCAATCAAGAGCTCAACATCAGCTTGGATAATGAGAGTGAGCTCTTCACGCATCCGGTATCCCTAGTAGCGATAATATGACTAGATGAGCCGGGACCTTTCACTACGATTCAGCTCCGTATTATAACCACACCTGCGAATACGCCCAGAAATATGGAACTCGTAAAAATAACTTTTCGGAGTTTCTTAACCGAAACATAATATGCGGCTCATCCCTCTGACAACTTCAAGCAGAATTTGAGTATTCGCCGAATGTCACTTACATACTAAACCAAAGGGTCACTTCATAAGTTTCCGATAAAAACACTTGTTGCCCACTTCAATCAAGTAATGCCTCTTGGAGGTCAGCCCTCTCCCTTCGCTAATCAAACAAGCCAAACAGACGGAACGAAACAAAGACGGAGCTGCACCCCCTGTCCCAGCTAGCCAGTTACGCTGGGACCAGCACTCCTTTCCCGGTGACATGTCACCGTTGTTGCACTGTCGTCATCAAAAATAACCAGCCCATGCTCTGAAACAGTCTACGCCAGCATTAGTACAACCAGCCGTGAGAACAAATAAAGTTTTTCATCTTTTCATGGCTGGTTGTGCTAGTCAACGAATGGACCACCCGAATAACCTAAAAAGTTCTTCGGAGTTTGAGCAGCATGGACTGATTTGCAATGAAATTGGAAAATTCCACTCTCGCCATTTCACACCAAACCAGCCCGGACGATGACAGGGAGCTCGGACATCATGGGCTTACGTAAAAGTTACTAATTTGAACCTTATGCGATGAAATCGATGTCACCGTACCTACCGAAAAGGCTAAAAAAGGAAAGACTGAGCCATACTTGCTAGAACGATGAAACTGGCATAGAAAGAATGGAAAACCAAGCAGTTTCAACAGTCATTCCTACATCGGAGAAAAAAATTAGATCTATATGCTAAAAAAGCTCTCCAGATTAATCCTTCAGATCAAGATGTTGAGTAGGTCGCGAAAAGTTCGCCGAACGTTTGAAAACTAAATTTCATGTGGGAATCTATACTATTTACAATCGCTTGATTCCATACCAGTTTATGACCGGCTTGAAATTATCTATTGCCAAGCCTGAGAGCGCATTACTGCGAGGCTCCACAACGCTTATCAAACTTTTAAGCTAAACTCCATATTCTGGGTTGTATCTGACACCCCAGGTGTAGCAATTTTTAACATCAAATACTGAAATCGACTTCAACTAGACATTCTCTATGTTCAACTACTTGTGAAACTGGTTCTTACGTATCCCGCAATTCAAAAGCGTCGCCACGCCACAGTGCCAGGTCAATGACCAAATTAGGTCATACACCTCTACGATGTAGTGGTATTAGTGAGGAAGGCAGATCGGGCGGCGAGCATGCGCGAGGTGTCCGTCCGTATGGCGGGTGCCAATTAGTGCGGATAACTAACGGTGATCGTGCCAGTCACTACACACACTGGTTTTAAAGATTTCAGAGTGATATGGCACAATCACCCCTCCCAGATCAAAAGGAAAGATGTAGAAAAAATGAAAAAAATGTAGCAAAACAAAAAGAAATTCTGACAAGGCAAATTATATAATAGAATCGGAAAGAAATCAAACCTCATTTCCGTTAAAGTACCACTGGATCTTCGAGGGAACACCACCACGTTTCCTTTGCGAGCAAGGAATTGTCAAGCGAGAACTTAACGGTGCTAGCATTTCTGCAGGAGAAGATTTCAGTTTTGGTTCCTCTGAAACAACCTCGATCGACTTCTAGTGATAACGAACGATGGCTGTCATATTCCGATATTTAGTTCCAAAATCTCACCTACAACCTTTATCTCCAAGGATCTCTGGTCGAACAGCACGCCCGAAGCGGCATCCACCTTGCACTCTAATTTGTGCTCGCCACGACCCTATAAAAGTGCAAAACGTGCAAAACCACATAAGGCAAGCGGCGTCACTGTTCATTCAGCCAGTGCGACACAACATCGTGACTAATGCTTTTGTCAAATGGCTATCGAAATGGAGAAGAAATGACGAGGAACTGACATTTCCAAGAGCGTCTGGGACCATCACTGTTAGGCGACGATTGTTCTGGGAAAGCTCCACTCCCGTTTCCGTACCAGAAATTACCACACCATTGAGAAGCCATCGAGTTCTTGTTCCGTCCCTAAATTTGAAAGAACTGGTAAATGCAGTGCGAATAAAAAGCGAAATACCTAGAACACCCGTGGGTGAGACCATAGTGAAACGTGAGAAAGTTGGTGCAATTCGAGAACAAAGTGAGGGTTGGTTAAGGACTTCGCTATTTCCCAGCCCCTGTCCCATCAACAAGGGATAGTGGAATAAAACATAAATTCGCTATTTGAGCTTCGAGCGACGCACTTCAACGACGCCACACAGTCGAACGATTCTGATCGCTTTTGTGAAGATCCAGAAGAGTAGATTGTTCGGTCCTCGGAATAATAAATAATAAATAATCCTCCCGAAGATTCTCTAGAATGCACAGGTTGTAAATGTCGGTAATACCTTTAAATTAACAATGACTCAATACAATGTATTTACCCTGCATTGTTTCGTTGATGAACCGTGAAAATGTTGGAAACCGCTTCACCGAGTCCATCAACAGATGCGACCACCTATATTCACAGAAATTTGAATTAATAGAAATATCGTAAGTGGAAGGTGCTTGCTTCTACAACTTCTCGGCATTCGCGAACGAGTTTGACCCATCGAAACCGAATAAAATTTTTTACGAAAAATTGACCTAAACCCTTGGACAGACAACGGTTCATTACAGGACAGAATCTGTAACGAACAGATGTCTGTCTGAGTCGTGGTGTCACAGTTCGCGATTCTGCCATTTTGCATGTCGCAGAGCCAAACAGTCGCAAAACCGCAGTACCGATGAGAGTGGGTTTTACAAAGCGCAATCGCAAAAATTTGCAGATACCATTTATACTCCCATCACTGTGCACTCATATTACTTTGCAATTCGCAAGTTTAGAAATAATGATGTGCTATCAGAACAGAAACACTTGTCAAGTTCATTTTCATCAGATACTGCTCCTACCTTGTAATCTCCGAATGAAGACCGAGTAGCATCTACGATAACCAAATCTCCTCGTGACGTTATATAATGTGATCTGTTCGAGTAGACCTTGAAAATACGGAGCGGTTAGGTCTACGAACTCTGCTTTTTTTGTTGATGGAAATTCGCTTCACTTCAAAAGGTATGTTCACATCCCACTTGACGATATTTACGATGGGCACCCTTTCACAGGAGAAAGATTGGTTTCTGGAACTCATTGTGCTAGCCAAAGATGGCTGAGGCGTCTTCGCGCTTCTTTTCAGGTTTCTGCTATTTGCACAAGGGTGGACGGCTATCATAAACACAATACTAGCCGACCCGCGTTAGATGGCGACGAGCGAACAATTTCAGTGTCAAGGTAAAGCAAGAAGCGCTGATAGCTCGACACTCTACTACTTACACCATTGAAAAACGCGCTAATTCTAGCGGCGAACTCGTTTCGTGTGGAGTTTAAACGCTAATGACAGGTGGTTAGTTCGCGATCGAGGCTGGCTTGCGACCCATTTGAAAACGATGGGAACATGTCACTAAAAATCCCACTTTGTATGGGAAAGGTTATCACATCCCTTGACATCAAAGAGACAACCGCTTTGACTTCGGGGGAAATACACATATAAAACCGAATATGTTGCCTTGAAGGTCACTCTACCACCGAAATGACTAACAGTAAATGAATGGATCGATTAGATCACCGCATCTTTGACAAGAACGTCCGCCAGGTACGCATCCTCACATCTAGTGGCGCTCCCAGCCTACTCTTGTAACCATACATGGTAATTCAGAGTTCATTGTCAGTACCAACCAGAGAAAGAACGGGAGCCGGTTGCACCGAGAACGATAATACAGTCGTTATAGCCATTTGAGCCAAAAATATAAAAGGCGCTTTTTCATCCTTCCTATTTTCTATGCTATTCCCTTGTGCAAATGAACCCTGTAGCCAAAAAGAACGGAATTGGAGTAAGCGAGTATCGTAGACATATGCAAGAAAACCACAAAGAAAACCAGAAATATCCGTATACCCTTAAGTTCAGCCCCTAGTTCATTTATTTGCCTTTATGAAGCAGATGAGGATCATTTTGATTCTCATCCCGATTCCCATTCCGCACCCGATAAAATCTTCGCTTTTTGCAGCCAATCACGGGCGCGTGAACCGAACGAGCTAAACAATTCAGTCAATATGAGTGGGGTCAATGAGACAGACAGCAGTGGTAGCGCAAACCATCGGCCGCCACCGGCCGCGACATTAGCTCACATAAATAGCACGCCGAAACAGCCATGCAAGATGGATACTTGACGGGTCAACAGGATGTGAAAATCGTCCGAATCGAAAGAAAAATAAAGAAAAAATCGAATCAAAATCCAAAAATGAAATGGAATGAATAAAAGCTGACCTGGGTCTCGCCATTGTACCACGAGTAGTCAGTATTTGGTAAGGGATCAATGTTAGAAATTAGTGCAGGCCTTTTGATGATTAGATATTCTCCTTCTGCTACATAAAGCACCTGCTCGGACAAGTCAGGTTCTTCGAAGCCGTCCAAATCTACAAATATTTTGGAATAGTGTGCGTACTCGATCTCAAGATGATTATCGCCAAAGATTTCAGGAATGCAGCGAACACGAAAGAGAACGCGCCGCTGCACTTGAACGGCGAATTCGAATTGCGCTCTTCCCTGACAAAACAGCCACTTAACGCCTTTTCGTAAGCTTTTTGCCGCACTAGTACAAAGATATACAGATAAAACAGATATTGCAAATCAAAAAGAAATAAAATAAGCTCGATTTGTCACACAAAATGTAGGTGCGGAAAAGATGGCATGTAGACCAATGGAGCGCAATACGAAACACCTGAGAGAAATTGCTGATCCACATACACCATTCCCGGGTTCTCACGTGATTGTTGTCCTTTGCTTTTCCGAATCTGCCATCCGCGAATGTCTTTTACAACTTCACAAAACTTCGAAACCAGTAATGAACGTGAATGTCTACTTAGATCACCTACGCAGAGCTCTGTCAATCTTTCAGAGCGCTTTTCCGAATTCTAATATGCCTATGTTCACAAGAGATTTTAATGTTGAATAACTTGGCTGATGGCTGATGAGAAGAAAACCAAGAAAGGCATCATTACCAAGTACAAGATATTATATAAGAACCAACTCAATGCTAAACCTGATGTCAGCCTTTGCGATTATGATCGTAGGCTAAGTCGGTTTAATCCATTTGGACACATTTGGATACATTTTAGACACAACCGTCGAGCAGCAAAACAAAAAGGAAGAGTCTCAGAGAAATAACTTCCAAGGACATTCGTAAAAGCCATTAAAACTGAAAGATTGTGGGAAAGGAACAACTCAACAACTTCTATTTCTCACTAATCAGAGCGAAAATCAACATTTTTAGACAGTGTACATTTTCCGAGCAAGAGAACCCACACTAGAAATTAACACAAAACCACGAGCAAATTTACTTTATGGAGCTGTGTCCAAAAGGTATGTGTCCAAACTGAACGGCGACCAAGTCGCAGTATCGCAAAATGGAAGTTAGCAGATTCGCGAAGTCCCATGTGTAGATGTTCTGTCACGGTGGTTCGCATAGTTTTTCCGAATTCGAAACTATTTTTGGAGAATGGTCACCCCAGCTATCCAGAGCTACTGGGATCATGGAAACTAATGATGTTCAGTAAGACTGCTCACAAAAAGGACAGTGTGAAAAACAGTACTAAGCTCCAGCGAAAATTTGAATTTAACACTGATCGATTCATAACTGCATCAAGAAAATATCAAGATCTCATCTATTAACTTTATCAAAACGGAAAATCTGGGTTTCAAACTCACACTGCACAGTGACCTTGATAGGCGGCGACAGAGCAGACCCGACGGAATTTGTTGCCACACATCTATACACGCCAGAATCGTTCCGTGATGTGGGGCCTATTTGTAGCACAGTGGACAGTACTGCGATCGGAAGTCCATTTTTCAGCCAATGGACTCGCTCCGAGAGATCAGCCCGACAGTTCAGAATCAAGGGCTGACCTTCGGTGAGGAGAATCGAAGCCGGGTAGTCATCTTCACGAAAGGAAGGTGGCCGGCCTCGGACAAGTTGTGCCAGACAGGTGTAGTGTAGTAATAATAATATGAAGAATAAATGAATAACACCAGTATAAGTGATCGTTCGAAAGCACTTCAGCATCATGTCAGCGTCGCAGCTGCATGGCAATTGTAAAGGGCGGCCTGGAATTTAGTCACTTTTGCACTGCTATCTGAAGAAAACATCTACAAAAAGAAAAAAAGCTGCGCGTTCGAAAAACGACTTCGATTTAGCGATTTGACATGATTCTATACGATACAGCTGATGATAAATTGTATTTTGAAGTAGGAGACGGCCCGAAGCACTGTCAACACCACTGGTGGCTGATTAGATGATAAGCAAAAGCAATAAAAGCGCAAATGAATCAGCTTCGCGCACTTCCGAATTCAAGTAGGCAGAGGAGGTGCTAGCAGACTGACAGCACAAGGAATGAAAAATTTCCCAAAGGAGATGAAGAATAAATATGCGTCATTCGATTTATTAGGAAACTCTTGTGAGCTAATATTAAGAGAATGAAAAGGTCAAAGAGACAAACAGTTTTATGGAACAAAAATTAAATGTTAAAAAGTTTGAAAAGTCACTTTGATAATTAAATTTGACTCATAAAAGATAAAAGAAATATGACAGAAGCGATAAAGCGAAAGCGAAGAAAAGCTTCAAAAAAGCGACATAAAAACCAATTCTTGACTCATACAGATGTGCCGATGAAATGTCAAAGCATAACCGGTGATATCGCTGCAACTGTCTAGTACTCCTAGTATACTCCAAAAAAGAAAAAAAGAAAAAGGTAGTGAAAAAACACTGGCGTGAAAAAATGCAGAGAAACATGAATTCTTGTGCATCATAACTGACGCAAAAAGAAGCCAAAGAAATTACCCCCACGAGTTAGTGCAGTATTTTTCAACTCTGAGACATTCTTAAAAAGTCGCAAAAGAAGAAAGCAAATAAAAGTAAGTGAAGAAAGATTGGAGAGTAAAAATAAAAAAAAGCATATCTGTAAATAGATACGTTTGGATTCGAAAACTTTTCGAACTGAGCAATCTCGAATTTGATGTGCTACTGCATGCGCCCAGCAGCAAGTCAAATTTTCAATGAAAACGATAACAAAATAAGTTCTGCTGGAAAGTCATCAAGTTTTTATCACTCAGTGAGATCTGAATATGACCATGTGAGAGTCCTCTGGTAAAAAAAAAAGTTTGAAAGCAAGTACGGCAAATGATTTCTATTCAAGGAATTTAACATTACTATTATCGCGAAATCCGTAGTAATGACAGATCACGTGGCAGTAAACAATATGCGAAATCGCCGCCTATTAAAGTCAAGGAGCGAAATAGGGCCATGTGGAAAATAAATAAGTAATCGGTTCGTTAAAGATTTCATTCACCTATTCAAGCGAGGAAAGACGAGGCAAATGTTTCACAGAAGAATTCAAAAGACTAGGAATAGAAAACGGAACAGTATCGGAAAACAAGCACTGGTCATATATGAAGAACAATTACGTATAAAACCAACCACACGGAAAGCACACAAGTATAAATGTAAATAAACAGAACAGTAAATATAGCGCCAGAAAAGCGTAATATACAAAAGCAGTGGAGGAATAGTGGGAACGACAACAGCTTCGAATCAAGAAACTCCAAACCATAGTGACGACTAACCTCGGCCGCCGTCAGACTTCGCGATTTTGCGTCTTTGCGGTTTTTGCGCATCGCACGAAAGATAGACTCAAATTTCAAAGAAGGGTAAAAACCAGTTGAAAGTAACCAATGAATTGCACAATGCTTATAGCGTCCCAGATGACATCTATTATCGTTCACAAAAAGCCGCTACGACGATGCGGCGGGAACACATCCAAGTGATATTTCGTTTTTATAAATGGTGTGAAAACAATTACGTTGGACAACAAGAATTCAGGCTACATTAGCAAAAAACAACCAGAAACCAGTCATCACAAAGGAGCTACAGCTACAGGAGCTAGTATCCGTACATCGAGCACTGTAGTAATTCATCTAAAACGTTGCGAGACCATCATATCTGGGGTACGGAATTTTGCGATACACGTGAGATGAAAGGAAACCCTGGTTTCCATATTAATTTAAAACTTCATGTTATTTAAATTATTTAGCTTGTAAGCTTTACGATTCTGAGGCTAAGCGACTTTGCGATCTCGCCTGCAGAATCGCAAAATTGCAGAATAGTGAAGTCTGACATCAACCTCGCTGATAAATGACCTTGGAAAAAATCGAAGAATTAAAGAACGAATGTTGATCGTAAAAGTATTTGAATTAAGAAGTGGTAGGACGTGCTCGGATAAGGCAAGGCACCTGGGCAAAAATGGCGCTGGACACGGAGCTCAGTGCAGTGCCCCCCTCTACTACATTAGCACCGAAAAAACCTCAGAAAATGTAATTTAATATGAAAAAGATGGCCGTAATGTTTACAAGCCTGTGGACAGTGGTGTGAGTGGATGTCCAAGGAAGCAATGCAGTAACGGAATTCAAAGAAGTAGTGCTTGAGCGCCAAGAAAGTGGCGTCAATTGGCGTCCAGAGAGCATCAGAACCTGACCAGCAAACACGCGATTCCTGTATTGTCGGCCGGGGTTTGCGTAATAGGTCCAGGAGGACGCGGAATGGGAGGTGAGAGAGCAGGAGAGGCCGTGGAGGGTCGCCGGTCCGCCCCTCTCCCACCTCGCCGGCCGTCGTCGCGACGTACAATCAAGGCCGCCACGAAAAGGCGGAACCTACGGATACCCCACTCCTCACCTTCCCACCACCCCACCCATCAACGGTGGTGGGCATAATTCCCAGCAATCAAAATCAGTGCTCGCAATATGCAATCGTAGATATTTTCACATCGGTAGCTTTACAACCACCGCAAAAAGACGTTCCATGCGGGACCCGCTGAACGTGCGTAATTTTGCTGCCAGTCATGAACGTCTGGAGTTCGAAATTACTCAGCCATTGACATAACAGACATAGTAACAACTGTACTAATACCTTTTCATACTTGCAAATCGCTTTCAAAAAGCGTAAAGGCATTCTGTACAGGAACGACCACATGCTAACTGAGGTTTCTCCTCATCCCGTCACCGACAGATGGAAAAAATTGCTATCAATCATTAGCGAAAAACGCTTATTTACTGGTCGCACAACTCATCCCTCAACCGATCGTCAGCAGACATGAGAATTCCTTGAAGACTGTCATTATAACCCTGCTGGTGGCAAAATCTTACCGGTCTTGTCCGCCTAGGACGCCCTTGTCTGCTTTAGCTAAAGAAGCTGCATAGCTTCCTGGGTGGGCTAGCCCCGAACACTTCCTGGACACTATTGCTTCGGCTTTTGACTTTTTTTATCTCGGAATACTTCGCCGCGATCCACTATACTTCTCTCGAGCGCAGGGTGAGTAAGCATCCTGGGTCGATTTGGTAGACTCCCTAAATACAAGCTGTAAGCTTCCAGTTGAAACTTACAAAATCTGACGAGGCGTGAATCCCAGGTTGATATCGAGAGAGGAGGGTGGCATTTTTGTTTCAACGCTCCCCACACACAGTTGATTAGAACGGAAAACACGTATCACGGCGTGCGACGTGATATGTGCGAGCCAGAGGCACCGTATGGTGGGTTCTAAATTGATTACGCGTCCTTCGCCTTATCTAGGACCATCGCTTAAAGGAATGGTCCACGGAAATCTCATGATTCCAACTTCTCTCAAAATCATACTACTATAAGCAGTACATGAACAGAAACACGAAAAGAACCTGAGGTTTCCATTGTTCCAAAGCAGAAATTGGTAAACTGGATGAAGGGCAACTTGTTTGAATTCCCGGGGCGACACTTGAACAGTCGTCGGTGGGCAGAGCGCAGTCCAAATTTTCGCGCCCTCTATTGATTTGTTCTCATTCTGCGTCCTTGACCACATGACTGTCCCCTCCTTGCTCTTATGCCTTCTAGCGTCGACACCCGTTCCGAAAACCCATCCCATCGACCGTCCAATTGGACTCTTGTATTTTTGCGTGAAACTTCGCATGCGACCCTTAGTAAGCAAAATAACATAATTATATGGAAACAGTACTTAGATTTCTGTGGACTCCTCCGAACAAAAGAATAGAAATATTGTACAAAGTTGGTCGCGCATTTTTCGCATACGCTTACTAATCTCCTAAGGAAGAAGTGAAGAATATGCAGTTAAGGTGTGGTCGGTTGTTGATGCCACAAAAATTGAATATTACTGAACGAACCAACCAATTAATCAGATATTTCAAGGCGATGGCACACAATACACCTGATGGAAGTCGCTCAGGCTTGCCATACCTTTCTTGCCCGTTATCATTTCACGTGCAGTGACCAGCAGAGGAGCTGGGTGATCCAAAAAAAGTCACAAAATATGTTGGCCAAGACGGATGTGCACTTAGAACCTCTAGACGCCGGAGCTGCAGCTGTCACTGGGACCAATCCGTTCGAATCCACTGAGACCTCTTTCCGACGGGCTCCCATCACAAAATGAAATTCATTCGTGGCGGTTCTGGCGGCTCCGCTTGTTGATATGTGACACGGGAAGCATTTGTCATCCAAGCAAATACTATGATGAATTCACGACACTCGCATTCACACAGATGTCCCGTACCGGCCAAATGGATATTCGGATCACTTTCCAGCCAGAGGCCCTCCAATGAGATACCACAAAGCAGTTCATGGGGTTGAATGTAGGATAGGAGAAGAAAATACAATGTATGATGAATCCCTTGACGAACTGTCACATAAAAATGCCTCAATATAATTACAAAAGTAAACAAAAAATGGTGAGAGTGCAACAGCCATTATGCATCTGGAATTGAAAGTGCAATACGCAGATCAGCTGTGGAAACTAGAGACCTCGAGGATTTTATCAGAGGTTCAAAATGTGATTTTCATCCCCTGTGAGGCCCATGAAGAAAAGCGAACTACAGAAAACTATGTAAGGAGCCATACGATATAGATGTGCCCACGATTCTTCAAATTGATTTGAGAAAAGGAGAGTCTAGCCAAAGGACAACTGAAGGCAGGTGACCGTAACAGAACACGAACACATCAGATCACAGCGAAGCTAAAGGTCGAAGACAGAGACATACTGATGTAGATGGCCGGTGCTGGACTCTGGTGCTGAACAAAGCGATATCGCGAGTTCATGTTGAAGCTAGGCTGAGGCCTCCATCCCTCCTAACCTCCTCGATGAATCCTCAACACGCACACACCCTTTGGGAGAACCTATGACTGTTGAGAAAATTTTCGACCGTCTGGTCGATTTCAGATAGTCCAGTAATCATAATTATACTTTGTACTAGGCAGCAGTGGTATGATTGTCGCGGACTAGGCACGGACCCTTCAAATGTGTCGGCTGATCGAGGGGTAGGTAGGGGCGAATGATTGGGGAGCGGAGGAAGGGAAAGTGGGAGCCGTATTTTCCATGAAATTTCGAGGATGTCGTAGCGGAAACAGCCTTTTTTAGGGGTGGTATTTTTTCGAAATTTTTCCTCGATGCCAGGCTTGACCCACCCCTTCACCTGGTGCGAGCCCCATCAAGATGTGAAATGTAAATATTTATGAGTTCCATCAGTACAACTTTTCCAAAGCGGGGAGCGCATGATGATCAAAAGCTTATTGTTAGGCGCGCAAGCGCAAACACGGTGTTGCGCAGAATTATAAAAATTATGACCCCCCTCCCCGAACATACATACCCGTCTTTCTTCTCCTCTTCCATGACTGATGCTGCCGGTGTACCAAGATCCTCTTTGAATAACGTCAATTGATATTATTGGTATCGCTATAGCTAATTAGTAGTACAAAGAACGATTGTCGATCAACGACCTTGTTCTGAGACCATCGCGTCGGTCTAAAGCCACTAAAAAAGATGTTTGATGAGATTACTCCAAAAACTTCCTCTCCATCTACGACCGCCCCCTTTCGAGCCTATAACGACCCCTTCCTGATGAGAATTTTTCATACCAACCTCCACCCGGTTTGAGCTCAATGCTCTCGATGAAACAGTGTCCTCCTAGAAAAATCGGAGGGAATCAAAGGATCATAGCGTCGCATGTTTGGAAAACAGCGCTCAGCGGTGGCTGCTAGCGGAGTAATCACCGAGTATAAAGAGAGATACGACATGATCAGTTAGGCCGCGTTCATACTTTACGGCACCGGTGGCGGCAATTTGACGCCGTCGTTGCCGATGCCGGCGTGGGTGCGCGACGTATGAGCGCAGCCTTAAGGAATTGTCCATTTCAGTACGATCTCACACTGACACCGCCAATACCTCCCCAGACCCTTCGTCGATGATACAGCCCATACATCCGCGGTCACCCTCAAGCTCAACGCAATCAGATTTGATTAACGCCTCCTGTGGTTTACGAAGAGAACCAACGTCTAAGATAAACCATCTCATTCCGTCAACTGCAGGATACTGTTTCCCTTCGCCCCTCTTTACCCCACTTTTCACAAGAACGAAAGAGGACAGTCGGATCACGTTTTCCCATTTTCTATGCGTCATAAAAGCAAATCGCAATATAGATGTGCCGCCGCAATGAGCGATTACCCGGTGGTCAATTAGCGGTGGTCAGAATCACCACTGGAACTTGTCGGAACCTTTTGAGGTCATCGTCAAGAATTTGACTGCTCATGAAATAAGAGAGTCACGGCTGGCTCCGGTGGAACTCGTGAAATGCTGTAAGCACGCGACCACTCGGGGAGTGCTGGAGTTCGTGATGAGTTCGTATGATAGCTTGGGGATTAGGGTGTGTGCCATTAGGACTGAAACTTAGCGTTGCGGCATGCGAAGCGATGGCGCGAGCTATGCGCACCGTATTGGATAGTTTCAAATGATGACGGTGCGCCTAGGCGTAATCGCTTTGGTGGCTCAACTAATACCATTTCGTCAACTAACCTCTGTCTCGCACCATTTCGTCGTGTGCCAAACACGGCCACGCGAAGTTTTTGTCATAATGGCACATACTGGGAAATACCTCTGTTATTCTAATGAGAGGGTGTGGAGGTACTAGGTGGAGGTGGGGGGGGGGACAACTTGCTGGCTTTGCTCAGTTACATGCCTTTACAAGACTGACGTGTCAGCAACGTGTCGGTCCTATTAAGCTATGTAGTTCACTAGTCAACATTCAAAAGACTGCCGCCCCCCCCCCCCTGTTAGTACACCCATATGTCGACCATTGACACAATCAGGGAATGGACACTTGCATATCTCGAAAAAAAAAGCTGAAAGCGCAAAAAAGGAAGGGCGCTTCATGGCAAATTGTGCGATGGTTAAAAGACATTCCAAGATAGTCAGATTTGTAATGAAGAATGAAAAAATAAGATTTCCTGGCGATGTTGCGAAGAAAAACAAATCAAGCATAGTGCTGTCCCTCAGGAGGACCAATTCTGTTAGGATCGGTGTGTTTAACGCGGTCAATCTCGAAGCCGAGGAATTGATAACGTGCAAGGCTGAGATAAGATAAGATAGGTAGGATCAGCTGGGCCGTTGAATCGACGGCTGCATCGATCGGAGTACGATTACTGGCTTGAAGGCAAAGTTTGAACAACTTGTTCGATCACGAAAGCCCTCTTTCCAGCAGATCTCAGGACATGAAAAGGAACCTCCCAGTGCCCCTCCAACAGTTTCTACGCATTTTCGGTGCCATACTACTGAGGGGGGAGGGTCAACTTGTTAAATTTTCAACAACATCACTCCTTGACAAGAATGGTGAACAATAACATTAGCTTTACAGGACCATACATGTACAGACATGATACTTATTGTGCGTTATTGACGTCGATCGTGTCAATGCATGTTGCCGTTCAACATTCAACATGTTGCCCTCCCCTTCCCTCGTTACCGAAGCTATCAATATTTTCCATTGCCCTTCACTGAAAATTCTTCATTGTCGTACTATTCAGCAACGCCAGTTCCATCATTGGGACAACTTGTATATTGGAAATGTGCCTCAAGATTCCACCAAGAACTTCAGAAAGAGTTGGACCGATGTTGCTGTACTGTCACAACAGAGAGCTCCAAACCGAAAAGTCATTTGTGTCCAAAAGCAATCAAGCCAAGATAATTTCTGGTCACGCCTCTTGTCTAAAGCGGGAATTTGCAGAATTTTCGGGATAGAATTGTAGGCTTGGACGGCATGGGGAGTGCGATGAGAGGGTATGTTACTTGCCTGAGGATGATCACCATGAGAGGAGCACCGCTGATAACCAAAAACTACACATCATTCAAAAGTGAAATAGTACACAAAAAAGCTTCACAATACAATCATCAAAAAGAAGATCAAAAATCAAATATGCCGTCTCAATAAAAGAACGCTGACCAGCTTCCCTCGTATGTACATCAGCTGCTAGGAATTTTGTACCCTATAAAAGTACAGTACTCAAACTATCAGTTCGAAGAGTTCACGCAATTTCCCCCACGCATTGAAAAAGGGATTCAAACGTGGGTTTTTTTGCCAGTTGACATTTCAAGCACATGACGATTGCGGCGGCATCTTTTATGGTTGAGTGAGATCGCGCACAATTTCTCGGATGCGATCGGAGGCTTCCGTCCGCATCGCATAGCTGAGACTGGTCACCATAAGGTCAAGCGATTATGATTTTTTTGGAACGGCGATGTCCTAATTTCATCGCATATGACATTTCTGCCTTCACTTTAGAATGAACGAGGATGAAAATGAAGAAATTTTGGACATCACTGCGAACTGCCCCATTGCCAAAGCTGACCACCTCCATTCAGTGTGGTAATATTGATGAGGGGCAATTTGTTGAATATTAAATAGTAACGTTAGCTTTACAGGAAATCAAAGTATGATATGACATAAACGGTAGCTGCTGACACGTCTGTCATGTCAAGACATGTTCTGCCATTGATCGATGCGTAACAATACATGGCGCACACCACGCAACCGCTCGCGGGTGAAACAAAACATGAAAAATTATGCTAAAATCCTCCAATAGCACATAAACAAACTACATCTCAGATCCATTGCAGCGTAATGCGCACAAATTCATGGGCGCCGCAAGGAAACGCATGGCTTACAAAATAAATCCTGATCTACTGTAGGGCAATCACAGAAAATAGTGATATCATTTATTTATCGCTTCGAGAAAACCCTCGAAATAATCTCTGCTAATTTTTGGATGGCCACTTGCGGAATGATAAAGCGCTTTCTACGGAATTTTAAATTACCTAAAGACAGTGATAGGGGTGATGTGAATGATAAGAACTCCTTAATTGACTCACGCAAATGAAAGATATGGGTCTAAGAAGACTATGTGGCGACATCCCCGAAGAGAAAGATTGTCGCCGGGCTTCATAAGAGCCGTCTTCTTCAACAGCTGCCACTCGTTTTATGGCAGCCCGCCTCTTTTTTCAGGGCGACCAGCCCCTTTGGAGAATAAGTGCCGGGAAGGGGGTCTTATTTCTCGGGTTTTTGTCCGTTTCATTCCGTTTTTCCTTCTCTTTTGCACTACTGGGCACGTCAAAGTTTAATCTTTGATAATCTTTCCATACTCGGTCCAATTACTCCTATCACTGCCTTTGAAAGGCACCGGCCCTGCTATCGATTGATGCGCAATAGCAGCCAACATAAAAAAATAAAAAAAATAGAACTAACACCTACACCTTTTCACCCACCGAAAACACGACCTTTACCCTAGCCGAGGATTCCCCCAGCATTGTTTGTACATGTGCCCAAGTTGTCCTTCACCATGAGCCAAACCAGGGTAAAGGATAGGTTTGAGAAGATTTTATGGGAAAGATCACGCTTTCCCGTGGCACGAATCTTTCAGATACCGGTGGGCGGCTCCAAAATCAGATGAAGCTCAGTACCCTTCCCAAGATTCACTGACGATTTTGCTTATCAAATATGGTCATCCTGCCTTCGCAACCACAAAAAGTACACGCCCACCGCTTGCGGATTGCACTATCACCCACCGGGCTCTATTATGCTTGGCCTTGGGTCAGATTGTTGAGGGCTGTGGGAGAAAGAGAAGAGCATTTCATCGGGAAGTATGTTAGCGATCTCAATTGGTGAGCACTTACTGTATGCGACGATACATACACGACGCATTCTGGCTCCACGAAACAGAAGTGGGCACGGGACAGTGGCAAGAACACTGTGGGTGAATCATCTATTCCCAGATGTGCGTAATGATGACATATGATGACGAATTCGTCTATCTGATACATTCCCATTGCAAAAGGTTTATGTTTTACAAACATTTTTTTCATTTGCAAACCTCAGAAATGAAATAACATAGGAATTATGTGCAAACATCCACAAGAGAATTATTGAGTACTTCTTCGAAGATCTGGGTCACCTTGCGAAGTGTTCACGCGCTTACTAATTCTAAGTCAAGACTATGTCATTACTATATGAGAAATTCTAGTCTTTCCCAAGTGCCTCATGGGCGGAGTTTGCGCGATGGTCCGTCACCTGATTGCTTTACTAGTAAGAGTGATTCTTTCACGTTTAGAGAATACTGGAGACTCTATTCCTACTCCAATAAAAGTAGAGAGATGAAAAGAGAGAAAAGAAGGGGCAAATGAGTGCAAATCGAGTCTTTCGAAGACATCAGGGGGAATCTGGCAAGTCGTGGAATATGGAAATAGGGAAGCAAAGAAAGCACGAATTAAAACGGCGAAAAATCCGACAAATAGGAACCCGAGTACCCCCTTCTCTGTCGGGCTTCTCCGCGTCACTAGCCGGGAGCAGACTGCAATCGGGCGGGCGGCTAAGGCCGCTTCCATACTTTGCGCACCGACGCCGTCACGCGCGTGCCTGCGTCACGCGCGTGACGGCGTCCATAGATAATGCGGTCCCAATCACACTACAGTATGGTGTTGTGGCCGATTCGAATCTTGGCGCTGTGCCAATAAGGTGATCGTGGCCGCTTCGTGTATTGATCGTGGCCGCTTCGTGTATTGGCACAGCGCCAAGATTCGAATCGGCACAACACCATACTGTAGTTTTGATAGCATCACGGTGAAACGCTCATCCACAAGGGTAAATATACCACGGGAAAAATTTAAAAAACCACCAAGGAAGAATGTGGGATGCCGGAAAAGAACGGCGTAATGCACTCAGAACTCAGTGGCCCAGTTCTGGGTCCAGAGAGCGCAGGAGAGGGTTCGCATCTCGCCTTGAGTCAGAGGTTTGCCTACTTACGACTTCTTGAATATAACCAATCATTGAAACAGATCTGACATGGAAGTAGTTGGGGCCAAAAACTGTCAGGATCAGCAATTCAGAAATGCCGCACTTTACGAAGAAATCGACCTCTCAGCTATCAAACAATCGTATTATTACATTAATATATTATATATTATTATATTGCATATGATTATAGTGTGAACTATTTATTGATATATTATTCATTACATCCATTCATTTATATATGTTTCCTATCAGTCTGAGAGAAGCAGGCTATGAAAGAAAGAGTGGTCGTGAGAGTTCAGAAGTATTTAAAAGCTGACCGGCTTTTCAGAGCAGTTCTTTGCTTTGTGACGTCATTTGTCCCTCTCGATAGGATAGTGAAGTGTAAAGCGAAAAGCAGCTAGCATACGCTCGGCGAAACTATTCCTTTTCGAATTGAGGAGATCTATGCCATGCTCACACCCACCACTCGGTTCGGAAAGTTATTACTATTAAGTGCACTCAATTCTGATCAATTACTCATATAAGACTTAGTTTAACAAATGTAAGCCTTGCTAAAAGCTATCACTCTGGACAGTTCTGATATTTGCTCACAAAATCTCCCAATTTTCACCGATGTTTAGCGATTGATTCGTTTTCGATAGCATCGCATAAAAAATAATTACATTTATAGTCATCTACAAAACGAGAATTATTCACAAGAAAAGAAATAAGACAAATTTCAAATGTTTGCCACTTCATTGGTAAAGCGAACAGTTGTGTTTGAAATGAGAACACAGTACACGTGGAATGTGATGTGAAATTAAGTTTTTGCTGAGATGAATCAACTCAGCGCTGGGATAACTGTATGAGTGGTGACGATATTCCACGCAAACTAGGCCCGTCTCTTCAATCTCTGCGTAAAAAGCTTTATCGGCGTCATTGTCCTGGAACTCAGCGATCGAAAAGGACGATGAAAGTGTGTTGTGAAGGATCGACCCACAAAATCAAAGCTTGACTCTAAGTAGAAGGCTGCACCGACCCAGAATGAATTCTCAAGATATTCAGGAGCGCATAGAATTATTCCTCGGCTGGTCGTTAGAGTGCCTGAGAATCGAAACATATGGTGCCATGTTCGAATGCACTTACAGGGAGTGCATTAATTCATGAAGCTGTGACTCGCCACGACGACTGATTTGTTCTGAGCGCTCATACGGCACGTCTAATTGACTTTATTTGGTGGGTTGAAGGGGTTGGCTATAGCAGGATAGATTATTCTCACGATGTGTTTCCCATTTATAGTACGAGGATTCCCCTTTATATCTTCCCCCAAGGCTCTGCATTCATACTCTTTCACGCGATCGCCGCAACCCTGACCTACGGAATCGTGATTGTAGTTCCTCGAAAAGCACTCTACTAGACACAGTACAGAAGGGAAAATCGAAAAACACCGAGCAACTTTTTTCGTATCAAAGCGAAATCGAGAAACTGGAAGAAGAGGATCTCGTTCGAACTCCCGCCAAGCAACGTTCCCAGAAACAGTCGTCGGTGGGCAGGTTGCAATCAAAATTTTCATGACCAGTATTGATTTGCATCTCCTCTGCGTTTCTGACCACGTGACTGTCGTCCCTTTTTTCCTCATTCCTTAGCATCCAAACCCGCTCGGACGACCCACCCCGACGGCCGTCACTTTGAGGAGCTGTATGCTGTTGAATTCTTGGATTTTCGCGTGAAATTTTTCAGGATGCCCTTAGCAAGCAAACATAACAGAAATTTAAGGTAACAGGAGAACTAAGGGATCGTACACGGAAAAGTAAGTTATTCTGTTACTCATATATTTATGTTATATAATGAGGGCCGCGTGCTGTGCGTGTTCCACCCGAAAAAAGTGCCAAGGTACCGCTTTCTGAAGTGATTGCCGAGGGGGCAAAGCTTCATGGTGAATGCCCGCCCCGTCGTTCGTCAGCGTCGGACGCATAATGCAAATAGACAGTTCTCTAAACAGGCCCACTTTTCGTCCCCGACCGCGACGAACAAGGGGGCGGACATTTACTTTGAGGCCACCCACTTTGAAGGACTATATCTTGGCAAGGTTCTCATTTTTTGCGTAAAATTCTTTTAGCTTTGAATTTCCATGGACGATTCCTTCGAGCATGCGGCAAGGGAATCTCTAAAAAGACGAAATACGCTCCCATAATTTACCCTGTGGACTCCATGGCAGGTGTTTTTGGTAAACTAAAAGAAGTTGTACATTGTTTATATAGTACCCCCAGATAGATTGAAATATGGTTATCGACGATGCTATCTGAAGACCGCCCCTAAAATCATAAATAATTCAGAAAACTATAGCCTGTTGGAGTTTTTTGCTCCTTTTTACAGCCGAAAACCGCCCTCTTGGACATCCTTAAGTCTGTTTTAGACCCTGGTCCCGAGCGATCGCAGGGCATACGTTGCGAGCGCTTCGCGCATCGCTCCGCAGCGATCGCGTCGCAGCCTATGAACACTGCTTATTGTTAGGCTTATCACTCCTTGCCTGCAATCTCCACCTTGAGGGAATCTATGGCATCAAACACTCCAACTCGAAAACACCCAGACCACAAGTCCCAAGGTGGAAAGGTTTGTGCAGAAAGGGGAGAAATCAAGGCTATGCAGAGAAATAGATGCAGGTAAAGGACGCAGAGGGATTGTTTAAGCCACCGGTCGCTTCTCATCTACTTTCCACATGCGAAATAAGGATTTGGTTATTAGGACAGTATGCTGTGAAGGAACATCTCCCATCTCTCCTGAATGGCAGTGGAAATTGTACGAAAGTGGAAGCCGCCCTGACGAGCTCGCTTTTTCTCGTCTTTTTTTTTCAGCCGATTTACACCGATCACAATCGCACTACATATGATGACTAAGCCAAAGTGTTTACGTGCAAACAGCAATTAATCGCGAAAAAACGGTGACGGAACGAGACGAGAATCGGGATAAAAAGTCCATAAATCACAAAAAAGCGATAGACGAAGGTGGTCCAAAGGCGATAACATCAATTTTATGGCGACTGAGCAACTTTAAACTCACGACTGCCACATCAACCGGAAACCCATCTGCTGGAACCGTGTATAACGAAATGGCACACTTTCGCTTTCAAGATAACATAATTGAGGTAATGACGAGTAATGCCCATTGGCCGTATTGCTTGGGTCCCTTACACAAAAAAAGTTGGAGATTTGCGTGGTTAAAGGCACCGTGAGGGGTAAGGAGAAACTGAGAGCTGGGTATACATGCCCTTTGAAAACAAACATTCAGCTTCAGAAAAGGTGATGTATGGCAAAGGGCGATGCTTGAAGTTTTCTATAGAGGCGATTCTAACACTAGGAGTCGCGCTATCAGCATCCATAGAGGGAGTGCATGAGGGCAGAACAAGTACGCGGCCGGCTGACTCAGCCCCTCACCCGTCTGCATCTACTCCATCGGCTAGTGATGCAGAGGAGTGCATAAAGGAAGGAGTGAAAAGAGAGTTGAGGATTTTCTTTCGCCGTTTTATTTCGTTCTCTCTTACTGTTACACTGTTGAACACACCTACTTTGATATTCCACAATCTGCCAAATTCACTTATTTAGGTCTCTTTAAAGGCACTTTCCGCGATAATCTCACTTGCTATTTACCCTACCGCAGATGATAGACCCTCGGGTAACTGTCGCGGCTGTACCCTTAGAGCGGCGCCACGAGCCCTCCTGGCAGCGCAAAGCCCGCGGGAGGCAACTGGGACTCCGCCCACCGATTGTTGACCCCACCCAACCGGTGAGCAATTGGTGAAGGATGCGGTTGTCATTTCTGAGGTTCTTGGTCTTTTTTGCTGGCTTTTTCACTGATTCTGAGTAAATCAGGGGATCTGGGTTCATTATTGACCCCGATTATGGTCGCTCTCCTAACGCGGAAAGTGCCTTTAAGCCCATCAACTCCTCTAAGGTTTACTATGACATGTTTGAAATGTTGCAATCTCCTCATTAATTATGCCTTATCTAATATTATATTCATAACTGACATTATCAGTGCGCTAGCCGGGTCCTGCCCTTGGGAAACGACCGTACGATTACCGTCGTGCGCGATCTCACTGAAGTGCGCTATTTTTTCGGCTCGGTTCATTAATAGTCACAGACCAGAAGTAACAGAAGAAAAACAACCCTCTGAGTGAGAATGCGCACGACGGCATACGCAATTGCACAAATTGCAACTTTGCTAGGTATAATCGCTTCTTAATTGAAGTGATGTGTGGAACCTTTCCAGCTGGTCACTGGATGGATTGAGCCGCGATTATTGTGCCTCAATGGAACGATGCTCAGTGGATCTTTTTGAATATTTTTCGAATTCACCGACAGGGTAATTTGGTGCGACTGCGAAATATGAAAGAAATGATGCGAACTAGAGCAACCGTAGAGAAAAAACAAAATTCAATGTGAAACCCCCAGAATTTGACCCTTCTCACGATCCAGACGTGCTTTCGCCCCTTCTGCATCACTGAAGGGGTGAAAGAGACGGCGAGGGCATCAGCCGTGTCCGTGGCCTCTCCGAAGCTACTCCATCTTCGGCATCCGTCGGACCGAAGCACCCCAAACGGAGCCGCGATAAAGATTCTGAAGTGTTTTTTGGGCGAGATTCGTCATAGGTTAGTTCTTCAAAGCTCTTTTTCATCAGACCGCATGCCTTCCTAGTTATAATTTAATTCCTTACTTGTCATGGTGTCTCTACGCTATGTACTCTGAGGATGTGACACCGAGTGCCCCTACAAACAATATCACACTCAAAACAACAATTGAAAGCCGCAAATCAAAGCAATTCTTTTATTGCGATGAGTCCCCCTTTTGCTGCAGCGCTTCACATCATGGCATTACAGAGAATTCATTGGTAAAAACAAGTGTGTATATCTCAGGAATGTGGCTCTTCACGGGCTGAACAACGCAGAAAAAGCGGCGGCAGCCATCTGTAAATGCAATGGGGTGATGAAACGACGAGAAAAGAAAAATAAAACTAGCCCAGTTTGATTATCGCTGTACGATTAGAAAATTGCAGAATGCCCCCAAAATGCATTTAGGAATTCTGAAGTAATTTGATTTTGATAGAAACTCAGGCAGAGTGTAGGGAACTTGAACAACTGCTGGAAAGGAGCGGTTCGAAGGCAGCAGCGAAATTTGCCGTACATTCTCATTTTAGACTTATTCGTTATGGCTATGTTGGTGCATGCGGCGAAAACCGATAGTAAAGCGCCGCCTAATAAACTTCAAAGTGACACCAGTCAAGCATTTTTTGGTGACGCCTTATGCGATTTTCGGAGACGCTCTAGCCGTTATGTCAAGAGTATGCATGGTTTGGACAGAATTTCGTGGTGCAGCGTACGATGCGATGCTTATGAGGTAGGCGCGTCGTACGCTATTGGGTCCTAGGGCGTTTACCATGAACTACGCCTAAAACGAGGTGCAACATGCAGTAATCACTTCAAGCCCCTAATATGTACGGCACCCCCAACTGGAACGCTCGCAAGCCGCTTTGCGAAATCCTGTCCTAAAGACGACGCACAGGCTAAAGTCACATACCACTATTCTAAAACCATACACATGCTTATGCGCAGCTGAGAGTTGTCCAAAACCACCCTGTGGCGCTTCTAGTCAGAAGTTTGAAATAATCAAATGTGGACCTCAGGTCAATATCAAATTGCGAAAATCCAAAAAAACTCACGAAATTTCGAAGAAATCTTATTTTCAAGATATTAGTCACGCAGAAACCCTTTTAGTGAGTGAGACTGCTTGAGTATTGTTCTAACAAAAGGATCCAGCACGTCAATGCCAACAAGAGCGCCAGTGTTCTGATTACGAAGCCAGCGTGCGTGTGAGCTGATGGCACCTGACGATCGCATCGCAAAGTATGAACGAATAGCTTTATCGCAGTGACGAGTTTCGAGAGTCCACAAGCGAGAAGAGCCCACTGGTCAATTTGTCGCGCAAAAACGTTCAGCGAAGCGGGGAACTGGTAAAAGATTCGATAATCAACTAGGATGTCATACATACGGATATACCTTTTTGTGGGATCATATTTGTTTTCCTTATAGAGTCGATCACTTTCGCAAAATATGACATGTGAATGTGCTAAATCTTGAAAGAAATATTCAAAATTTGAAAGCGAGAAAAGCGTCGTTCGTGAATCATCTTAAATGGAACACGTGAGCTTGAAAAACATCTGGGAATGGGCTAAGAGGTGGTGCTTACATGTCGAACGCTGTCACGAATTGCAAAAAGCCCACACGCTATGAGATGATGAGCTGTCCTCCGTGTCAGAATTACCTTTGGGGTTTATAAAGGGCATTGGCAGCACGGAGTATCTTTGCTTGGGAAGGAAAAAATGCCAGCAATCCGCCACCTACACACCGAAAGGGTTTTGGGTGTATGCTATTAGGACAGAGTATTCGTGTGACCGTGAAAGGCCACGGTGAGTGCAAAAAGAGCCGTATGTATTGGGTCCTGGGGCGATTTACCCTGTCGAATATCGAAAGGAAGGATTGGGGCATGCAAATCGTTTCCAGACCCATCTAGTAACTTGCGCAATGAATCGTCCCGGTTTTTTATTTACTGTTCTCCACAACATTCTCTTCATCTTTGCCCTTTTCCGCCAAAAAAACCGAAACTAGAATAGCGAGTGTATAAACAGCTTTTCCAGTAATAGCTGGCATCCCTTACCAATGAAGATATTGTGAAGACGATCATAGTAAATCAGTTATACGCTACATTTGCCTCATTTTGCTGACTGTCAGTCGGACCGTAGGGACCTGGTAGTGTGATAGGCCAGAACGGCAATCAGCAAGAGTTTGCCTAGTTGAAGGCCAGCTGTAACCGCCCAAAGTTAGCGCTATTGTTATGTAACGAGTGATATTTAAGAGTAGTGATAGTACATGAAAAAAAGTGCACAAAAGAATTGCTGGAAATGAGTACACCAAATTCTGCAAAATCGGAGAAGGCTTTCAGAAAGGGAGACCATGGAGCTCCGATAAGCGACCCATCACTGTGTTCATGCAGAACGACAAAAGTCGTATGTAGTTGCGATTCATTTTATGTGGCCTATCTAGCAGATGGAGAAGATGACACAGAATCATAAACAAACATCTTTGAGGAAAATCGATCAGAAAATGAGAAAGCAGTTCAAAAAACACAAAACACTCGAAGAAACAGAATCGATCATGAAAGCACAGATTCTGGGCAAGGCGTGAATGCTGCGAATGCTGAGGTCGCGACCTCTTTGATAGTCCGGGGTCGAAGCCCATAACAAGGCGGGCTGGAGGGAATCCCCATACTGTCTTGCCTACCTACCCAAATGTGTTCTTTTTCTGTGTAGACTTCAATTTTTAAATATTTTAATACTTATAAATATTTTGCTTGCAACAATTTCAGGTTGCCGACTCAGTTTATTATTTACTTTACGCCTACACGAAATGTTAATGGCCGAATCTAGTCATTAATATTCCATTCCAAGTTTTTCAGTTTATTGGTCCTTTTCTTCTGATAACGGCTGGGAATATGATCACTTTTGTAGAAAGCTTACTGCGTAAACCACTCAATTACACAGTAGATAGGTATGGACTGGGAATGGATCACTCGGGGACCATAGACATCTTGAGCTCTCCCCAAAAATTCCGCGCCAGAAGCGTTCATTTTTCTGCTTCTGCTTGCCTCCTTTCGAAGAGCCTCACTCACCAGTTGGCACTCCAACGGCTTAGGCTGCTCCTCTACATCTGCACTCTCCTGTCCGCTAGAGATGCAGACCAAGGTGTTTAGGTGGTCCTGGATTTTCACGCAGCTCAATATGTCGCATGCGAACCATATGTGGGCAACATATCATTGGGTTTTATGTAAAACCGGTGTATGGTGCGTGCGTTCGCGTCGCGTGTGCACCTGGTATGGGGTCACTTCCGGCCATGAATACCGTGGTAATAGGTGATACATTGATTAAATCGATTCTAACTGGAATTCTATTCATACATCCTTTCCTCATCCAACATCCAATTCCTCATCCAACACTAAACCCCATAGTTAAATAAACCATACACAATGGCCCTTTCCAACTTCCACTGACTCTGCCTGAGCATTGAATTGTGAATGGTAAGAATTTTAATGAATATTTCCGATTTTTTGTAATTCTTGTTGCACCTTTTGCGAAGAACAAGGTACGTGCTGGGAGTAAATCAATTAAAATTATGCTACATGTAGCGTAAAAATGAAAGTCGAAAAAAAGACCGAAAAGATATGAGGGCCTTTGGTAAAGATTCAGGCCCCTATGGATCGACGGCTGCATTTTCGCGACACATATGGCCGGCTTCAGCAACAATGGCAGTTCCATAACCGTGCGGCACTTACGCATAAACAATGCCGGCGCTGGTTGACGTGTTTATTAGTTGACAGATTGACACGCGCTGCACTCGATAAACACTTTAGGGGGGAGGGGGTCGTTAAACAGCTCCACTCCAAGGTTGAAGTGGTGGATGGACAGTAAGTTCGATTGGCCAGCTGCAGAATAGTAACACTCGTCATCGCTCCTCCTGGATTTACCTTCACTACATATGTCATCCCCTTAGAAAAGCGTACGCTGCTTCACTATGTAGTGTGGGAGGGGCAGTTTGTTAAATGTTGAACAGTGACACATCCGTTTACAAGTCTGACATGTCAGTAACGTAAGGTACCGAAGATGTCTCATAGATACATGTATAGTCCTGTTGAGCTAATGCTACCGTTCACCACTTATCAAGTCGCCCCTCCCTTGATTTTCATAGTAATGGCACAGTGTCTCAATAGCCCACCAAATAGAAGCTTTACCATATACCAAGGTTACCTTCGGTACATATTTATGTGTAATGTGCCGGCTTGCGCGGAATCGAAGGACTTGTGGATTGTGAGCACTTTGAATTCGTTTTGATATAGATAAATCGTGTATGGGGTTTAAAAAACAGTTATCCATGCTGAATTAGCCCTCTATCAAATCATCCAGCGTAAATAAATGGATTCTTCAGACGAAAAATAATTTCCCATTCCGCCGAAAGATAATCCCGAGTGAAGGAGGTCTCACTGGCCCAATAAAGATCGCAGCAACAATGCAGGAGGCTGGCGTGATAGAGTATGCATTATAATCGTCTCTTTTATGACACTTCGATGGCCCTAAAATGTGATCCAAACAAAAAGCACAGGGCAAGGGTTTACGGAAATGTGAGGACCGAACAAATCCAAAGGAAAAGCCTTGTTTTCATAGCTGAATGGCCTCGTCTCTAATCAGTCACTGGGACTGAAACTCAAGCGGGAATGGGTGGAAGTTGTCAGATCCGCAGTGAGGCACACTATTGTGCAAACTCAGTAGTAATAGTCCACAATCTCGGGAATCCACATGTTTGAAAGAGCCGTGAAGTGACTTGGTCGGTTATCTCAAAGGAGAAGAAAGGTACCAAGCACTGCGACCGTTGGTCCTGGCGAAAGATTTGAGCGAAGCGAAAAAAGGGACAAATGGGGACCTCTCCCTTCGCCGATTCTTGTCGGTGGGGACCTCCAACCATCGATCACAATGTCCACAAAAAACTTGACACTGTGATCAGTGGTTGTAGTTCCCCAGCGACAAGAATCGGCCGAGGGAGGGGGGTCCCCATTTTCCTTACAAAAGCTTAACATAAAGAATACAAATGAAGATATCGAACAAAAACAAATGAGGAAAAATCAACGCCAGGGGTGAGAAGAAAAGAGCACTATCAAGATATATTCTCGTGACCGAAACTCAGTTCAGGAGATGATTAATTGCGAAGTTCCCATGGAGAATGCGCCTCAGGACCTCTATCGCAACCCCTGCCAGCCACGCTTGCCGAACGACCTGCCGCGAGGGAAGGACAACATCGCGGACGGTTCACATGGTCCCTTGCCCCTCTGCATCCAACACCACCGGTTAGTGAAGCAGAGTGGTGTGAAAGGGAAGGCGTAAGAGGGAGGGTTCACGGGTTTATATTTCTCGTTTTTTTTCAATTCCTTCGGTTCTTTCTCACTGTTGCACTACATAATGAGCACTTTCGTTCCACAATAATTCCAAAATCCGCCGAGATGACTCTCCACGATGTCTTTAAGCACGCTTTCCAACACGAGTGGCGCCACACACCGTCTCCTCGAACCACCACTGATCATTTCTGGTTAACGCCCCTAATTACTCGTCGTGACGACTGAAAAACCGTGTTCGCCACCAGTTCAATTTCTAGGGAAAACACTCTTGAATATTCGAAAGCCCACTCCTTCTCGCCCTTAACATTCAGACATTCCCATGCGTTTATACTGGGTGTGTGCCATTAAGGCAGAAAAATTTTGTGGCCGCGTTTGACGCGCGACGAGATAATGCGAGATAGGCCCGCCGTTAGTTGAATCCTGAAGCTACTACTCTTAGAATCCGACGTAGAGCGCCGTCATCGCTTTAAATCCATTCAGTGTGGCGCGCATAGCTCGCCGCGTCGCACGCCGGACGCTGCTATCTCTTTGAATTTTCTGTCTTAATGGCACACATCCGCTTATACTCAAACCGACCCGACGCTATCACCACCAGAACAGCAAGAAAACCAAATTGCAGCATCATCAAAAAGGTGATGGCACGGTGAAGCACTGGAGTTTTGCCCACCCCTGACTGCGTAGAGCTTATTCTTGGCAAAGCTTGTCCCTCCCTTCCCACTTGGAGGCAGCACAACTCCGAACTCAATGGCAGCTAATGAAGTCTATCATTCTTGAGGCCACCAGCTTTTAGAGAAAGTAGCGGAGCACGTAACGCCTCCCAAAAGGACGTCATCTTGTCGTATTTCTAGAGTGTCAATCAGAAGATGACAGTTGACATTCCATGTTGCCAAGGCTACTGGATGGGCGAGTTATTCGAGGGGATCCTGGCTAACTGAGGTAAGCACCGATCTCAATCTGCTTTCTGAAGGACGAGCTCCAAATGCATCAGCGGGACACCGACCGCATGAGTCAAGTTCTGTTCAAAATATAAAAAGGTGCAGTGAAGTAGCTGCCCAGTGAATTGAGCGCAATAGTGCATACATTGAACGCATTAAACCGCCGATAAATATGAAAAAAAAGAGCAAAAATGAAAAGTTAAAGTTGAATAAGAGACTACAGCTGAACGCCGGGGTTTTGGTTTAAGCTTAGGGGAAAGAGTTATGGGTAGGGGAAACATCTTTTTTGCACACAATGAGAGGTCTCTCATTACATCAGTGATTAAAGCAGTTCACTCATCCGAAGCCTGCTTTTCACCAGACCCGAACTGTGGTTCTCGGTTCATATCACAGCAAAATAGAGATCAGGGGAGGAAATTTCGAACAAAAAAAAAACGAGAAGAGCATCCAAACATACAAAATGCTGAAGGGCCGAAAAGGTCAGAGAGACCTGCCAGGCGCGACACACCGCGTGCGCGATCAATCGGTAGATCACGTCCAGACCACCACTAGTCAGAGGTTTCCATTTCAGGACTGCATCGCGGTCAGTGACTGCTTTCTATGTGAGAAAACTTCAATTATTACATAGTACCTCGTCAATGCCATCCTGCCAGGCATGGAATCCTCCTCAGAACACACCGGAAGTCGAGGACTCCTCGACAGAGGGTCGTATCTGACCGGATGGAAGGGGTGGGGGGGAGGAGGTCGTCCCTGCAGAGGCTCGCGATATGCGCTATAATCCAAACTTTCAATGAGCAGATGAAAAGATTTCCCAGCGAAGTTGTATAAGGAAATGTGAAATAAATATTTTTTGCCCCGAGTAAGAATACATAGCGATAAACCACATTGCAACTATACAATCCGGCAACAGTTGCTGATAGTGTAGAAGTTAAAAAAGGCGGAGGTCGTATTCATACCCGTACAGGAGTGAAGCGTCGTACTGGAGCGGCTATTCTCCTCGACACCTGGGAGGGCCCTTATTCTCCTAGACCATAGGACTGGTGCAGTGCAACTTTGAAGGGACATCGTGCATTGTAGCGTGACTACTGCGCTGCATCAGATTCACCTTATACCACGACACTGACGATTCAGGCGATTAAAGGCCCTGAGCAGAACGAAGTTATCAGGATCGATATTTGTATGTTTCTGCCTGATTGACACGGGTGTGCGTCGTTAAGACAGGATTTCGCACCGCGACGTGAGGCATGCGGCGCGATGCGTGCAAAGTTAGGGCATCGTCCGTGCGTGGTTCTGTACTAAGGCGATTAGTTTGTCCCCTGCTTTATTTCAAGTGTGAGGAAGGTAATAACTCTGAGTTCAGCTACGTACAGTCATGCTATGAGAGTGTTAAAAATCGCGCGAAAACGCGTTTTTGCTTTTTTTATTGTTTTTTTTTGCTGAAAGTCGATGATTAGTGGTTTTTTATCAAACTTGTACATATTTTCGGAATCAGTTCGTCGAGCTATACAAAATGATGCTATAAACCCTGAAAAGGTTGAGGAAAATTTTCTGCGGAATCGATGAGCTGGCAAAGAAATCTTCTTACAGACCTAATCTATATCAAGTTAACAGCTGTGTAGAAATGTTAGAGTTTCTGTCATTTCAGATGTGTCTCTGTTGCTTTGTGTGGCTCTAAACAGAACTCCCGCGTATACACTGTTAAAAGAAATCAGCTCTGAACTCATTTCCAGATGTCGTATACGAACCACAATGTGAGCTACATATTATTCGTTTTTTTGTAAAACCGGTGTACGGTGTGTGCGGCGTGCGTTCGCGTCGCGTGTGCACTTGGTATGAGGTCACCTTCGGCCATGATACCGTGATAAGAGGTGTTGCATTGATTAATTTTCGATTCTAACTGGAATTCTAGTAGGTCAAATAGCTCTCTCACTTTTGGCGGCCATTTTTGAGCATAGTGGCATTTGTAAGCAGAGTCAAGCACTTATGAAGAAGGTCTTTCAACCTCCCATGGAACTTTGAATAGGGACGCAGCCACCTCCATAGAGTTTTGAATGCCGATAACAAATCTGAAAACCAAAAGTGCTACGGGCTGTTTTGAAGGTAGCCAGGAGGGGTCAAGGTTTGCATGCGGTAGCTAATTGACCGGGTACTTTGCTTATCGTCACTTATCAAAAGGTCAAATCCAGAACAAATCCCGTTCCCCACCTCCAAGGCAAGAGCGCTACCACTGAGCCACGTCGACTGTTCCTGCTCGAACGATTAGAGTGTGTACCGTTACGTCTAAAAATGGCGTTGCGGCGTCACGCTCGCGGCGTCATCAATATGACTTGCCGCAGTCGGTTGGAATGCGAAGGATCTTCAAATATTGCAGGATGGAAGCTTCGGAAGTTCGCTTATGTTGTTGTTGTTGCTGCTTCAACATATAAAACTGCAAGAACTCGCACTCGCCGCGGTCGGCCGCGCGATTTTTAGACGTAACGGCACACCCAAGCGCTTAACCCCATTGATGCGTCACTCCAAGCAAAGCATCGCTAATGAGTCATGGCAAGCAAACGTTGACCTCTCGCAAGTCGCTTCAAGGCGGCCGATAGCACTTTTGATTTTCATAATTGTAATCAGCATTCAAAACTTTATTGACCTGTGTGGGTCTTTATTCAAAGTCATGGGAAGTTGGAAGCATTTCGTGCTTAGAGAGATTGTTTGAGAAATGCGAACCCCTAACCCACCCGAGACATTACCCTCTTTAGTATCTTCATCCAACACTAAACCCCATAGGTAAATAAACCTACACACAACGGCCCCTCCCAACTTCCACTGACCCAGCCTGTGCATTGAATTTCAAATGGTAAGAATTTTAATGAATATTTGAGGTTTTTATAATTCCTGTTGCACCTTTTGCGAGAACAAGGTACCTACTAAGAGTAGATCAATTAAAATTATGTTACATGTAGGGTAAAAAACGAAATTCGAAAAAAAAACACCGAGAAGCATATGAGAGCTTTTGGTAAAGCTTTAGGCCTTTATGGGTCGACGGCTGCATCTCTACGAACACATATGGCCTACTTCAGCAACAATGGCAGTTCCATAACCGTGCGGCACTTACGCATAAACAACGCCGGCCCTGGTTGACGTGTTTATTAGTTGACAGATTGACACGCGCTGCACTCGATACACACTTTAGGGGGGAGGGCGTTATACATCATTATTTTAAGGTTGAAGAGGCGGGTGGGCAGTGAATTCATATTTCGCCAGCTGCACTATAGTAACACTTGCCGTCGCTTCTCCTGGATTTACCTTCACTACATACATTTGTCATCCCGTTATTGTTAGAAAAGCCTACGCTGCTTAATTAGGGTTGGAGGGGCAACCTGTTGAATGTTGAAAAGTAACATGCGTTCACAAGTCTGACATATCAATAACGTAGTACCGAAGATGTTACGTAGATACTTGTATTGTCCTACTGAGCTAATACTGCCGTTCACCACCCATCAACCCCCCCCCCCTGTACCCCCGTGAGGGTCCAAACCTCCGGATAAAAGGTATTTGATATTGTAAGTTATCAGCGCACTCCACTCCATGTGCTACACCCAAGATTAGGCGCAAGACACTTCAATCGCTTCAAGACCCAACCTCCTGCGGCCTCCGGATTTGCACGCGTCACTTCGCAACCCACAAGCTGCCACTTAAATTTTTATAGTAATGGCACAGTGTCTCAGTAGTTCACCAACTAGACGTTTTACCATATACCGAGGTTACCTTTGGTATATATCTATGTGTAATGTGCCGCCTTCCGTGAAATTGAACCACTTTCGGGTTGTAAATACTTTACCCGCTTTGATATAGACAAATTGTGTAGGAGGTTCAAAAAAGGCTATCTCTGAATTGGCCTTTCATCAAATCATCCAGCGTAAGTAAATAAATTCCTCAGGTGAAAAATAATTTCCCATTCCGCCGAAAGACACTATCTCGAGTGAAGGAGGTCTCACTGGACAAATAATGATCGCAGCAATAATGCAGGAGGCTCGCGTGATAGGGTATGCATTATATTAGGTTGATTCATAATAAATCGGTGGTAGTGATGATTTCTAGAGATCATAACTCAGTAACGAATTAACGAAAATGGACGCGCGAGGTACCGTTGGAATGAGTATGAAAAGCTCTTCAAAGTACCGCAAAATAATCACTCCAAAGTAAATTCATTCCGCCACAATGCCGCACGATTTCAAGCGGTCCAGAGACCACATCCGCAACGTCATACTATTTATATCGCTATCTGGCCAGGAACCCGCGGATATCGGCAGACGTCTGATAGAAGTTCACAAGGAGCATGCCCCCGGCAGAAGTACACTGTAGTTGTAGCATTCGAAGTTTGCGTCAGGCGACTATTCCATCGAAGACGAAAACCGCGGTTGGTGGAGCGTACACGGCGTAGAGTACTGGGAGCTGCTCGATGAAGGTACCACAGTATCCGCCGACGTCTACGTTCGTCAATTACGAGAATTGAAGGCCAATGTCCAAAGTTCGCTACGGCGGCGGTCACATGTCTACTTCCAGCACGACAACGTGTCTACTTCCACAGACCGCACTTCGCAAGATCGACCAAGACCGAGCTGCTGTCGTACAGTTGGACCGTACTTCCATACCCACCGTACTCCCCAGACCTGGCCCCTTCAGATTTCCACCTTTTCTCCCACAGCCAACGCCACCTGGACGGCCAAGACTTCAAAACTCGCGACGAGGTCAAGGCGGCACTCGACAACTTCTTCGAGCTCCAGCTTCCGGCCTTCTGGAGCAAGGGCATCCATGATCTGCCTATACCGTGGCAGAAGGTCATCGATAAAGATGGAGTATATTTCAAGTGAATCCCTGTTGTCGTAAAAAAGTTGTACGACAATGATTAAAATTGGTCAATTTGTCCGATTTATTATGAATCAACCTAATAAATGCCTCCTTTGTGACACTTTGATGGCCCTAGTAGGTGATCCAAATCCAAAAAAACTGCAAGGCGAGGGTTCATAGAAATGTGAGGACCGAATAAATTCAAAGGAAAAGTCTTGTTCTCATAGCTGAATGGCCTCGTCTTTAATCAGTAACTGGGTTTGAAACTCTGGCGGGAATAGGTGGAAGTTGTCAGTATAATCTGCATTGAAGCACACTATTGTGCAAACTCAGTAGCAATAGTGGTATCTCGGGAATCCACACGTTCGAAAGAGCCGTGAAGTGATTTGGTCGGTTGTCTCTCAGGAGAGGAGAGGTACCAAGCACTGCGGCCGCCGGCCGTGGCGAAAGATCTGAGCAAAACGAAAAAAGGGGACAAACGGGGCCCCTTCCCTCCGCTGGCTCTCGTCGTTAGGGACCTCACGATCACTGATCACCATAGTCCACAGAAAACTTAACGTAGAGAAAAGAGATGAAGAAATTGTATATAAACAAATGGAGGAATTTTAAAAATGTGAAGAATTCGATACATCCTACGCAGCCCTTATCTCTACATTCAGTTCTTTCTCGAACATGGCTGTGGCTTTTAGGAATGTCGTGACCAAGCTCGCAGTCGTAAGTCCACCATAGAGTGCTTAAAACCACTGCCAGGGGTGAGCAGAGAATGAGCACTATTAAGATATATTCTTGTGAACGAAATTCAGTTCAGGAGATGATCTGCCGCGAAGATCCCATTGAGAGTGCTCCACAGGGTCTTTGACGCAATCCCGCAGCGCTGCCAGCTCAACCTATTTTCGCACTTCTTTAACTTTTCAAGATCACACACCAGCTAGTTTGTGCTATAGCGATCAGAGCAAGGAGTTTTTCGAGATCACCACGATTGCCAATAACGCTGATAGGAGGTCGACCCCTATCCGAGCTGCAAGTGTGTTTTCTCGGCAGTGCTTGCAAGAAACTGCTATACGTCTCTATGCAAGTGAATAAATTTGCGCTCATCACTCACTGTTGCTAGCTTTTTTTGCTCCATTACCCTTATTATTTTAGTCACTGGTGTTTTCTTCTTCCTGATCCCCAGGGCAGTAATTTGAGGCCACGACCACATCATTTTGGCTGTGGGTTTGATGCCCCTTCTGGACTTACGCACGATTTCTTGCGTGTAGAATCGTTCCGAAAGATTCACATCCGGTTGACAGTCGCAATGAGGTCCAGCTAAGCGTTTCGCAAAGAGTGCCTCAAAAATGTTCAAGGAAAGCGGCTAAATCACTTAGTACTGCGAGTTCCACGAAAGATTCCCATAGAAACGAAATTCTCGACCATATTGTCTTCTGATCGCCTACATTACAGCACTTTCTTCATAAGACTCAGGATGTGTGCCGTCTCACAAGGGTCAATCCGCGAGCCGTGGCTGAAATTCGTAATTCAGGCTGCATTTATCCTCGGCGACGCGTGACCGCCACGCGGAGCTTGCAATCGATATCTGAGCATGTGCCAGCCGTCGCACGTGACGGTTCTGGTCGCAGTATGTATACAGCCTCACAGTCCAGGATATACTATACTACCTCCTTTCTTTTTCTTCTTCTTTTTAGCCTTCTGCGACTGCCATGCTTCGAAGAAGTGGATTGCTTGAGAGTGAATGTAGTCAACTTTTTTACCAAACACATACGCCGTCCCTTGAATGAGCATTGCTGCTTCGGCAAAGTTGAATCTAAACAAACAACATCCAAGCCCTATGGAAGAAAAGAGTGAGGCCGCAACTACACCTGTGTAGTCGACTTGCAGCTCGGGTGAAGACTAGATACCTATTGACCTAAAAATTCAACGAGACCGGAAAACCACGACACATGGAGTACGCGAGACTGAACTGAAGTTTACCAATAAAAGGCCACCAGTTGTACGAAGCTATGCTCAAGCGGGGAAGAGGAAAATAGAATGCCCTTGTGAAAACGCGCAACATGTAATCTATCGTGTAGTGGCAAAGGTCACTTTGAGACACTGCGAGCTCGTACAGTTTTTTAGTTCTTTTTTTACAGAGTACAACGGCAACCTAAGTGACCTCAAATCCAGTGTAATGCACGGACACAGCAAAAAAGTACGGATAAAATACAAAAATATATGGATATAAACAACGGGCTACAAACAGCGAACCTGTGGTGACTGTCCACACAGCCGTGCGCTTCATCCGTGTCATCACCAAGCCGTTCGCAATATTTATCGAGTTCTTCTGCGATATTGATTTTAAAATTTTTTCCCAAATTTTTCACCGGCCGAAGGAGAAAAGTATACCGCTGGCCTGCATCCGCAAAGTCGTCTGCCATTCTCGTGAAGTAAATCTTAGAAAAATTTTAACTGACGCGAAACAAGGAAATCACTACGCAGTGAAATGGAAGCAAGCTAGTTCAGCATCGGGAAACAAATGTATAAAACATTATACTCACAGGAAAAAACAATTACATATTACAGGTGCTAAGGTAGACAAGCAGCTAACTTAAGTACCCAACCAAACATTTACCATAACCCTCAGCCGTCAATTTCGGTGTACGTAACGTAGAGTGCTCGTACTTGACGTTCAAAACATGATGCGACATGCTCACGAGGCTATACGTTACTCTATGAGCTTTGTTTACTTGTATTCGCTGAATATGCTTCGCGTATCTCGGTCACATTAGTATAAAATGTTGATGACCACCATGGGGCCTTTGCTACCGTTATATTCCGCTTCCAAATTTCCGTCGTCATAGCTTCAGGTATGGTGTAAGTGTAGCTGCTCAAGTTGGGCTCGAGATCTTTCATTGGTGAAATGGGCTATTCGCTGGGAATTAAGAGGCTATTTACAGGTGTCGTAGGCATAATCGGTTGTTGCTGAGCTGAAGATTTCTGATGAATAGCGTGGCGAACGTAGCAGTGGTGAGTTTCGAGTGTCTGGTATTATTTCGAACATCTTTTTTCCCCAAGGAGATTTATGGCGATTCCAGTATGAATATCGTAAACGACTCAAGTCACGCAGATCTACAGTGTAATTAGATGTGGTAGCTTGCTGTGGTTAACGTTTTCTCACTCAAAGTATGAGAAAGATCATGCCAACGATACCAATTTCATACCAGTTAAATGTATACTTGCCAACGGCCGGCCACGTTGTATGTATATAAGTCTGGTAAGTATTAGCTTCACCCTGCCTTTTAAGTGCATTCAATTCCAGTAAATAAAATCTTTTAGACCGGGCCATTTTCTGATGCGAAAAAGCGCATTGCAAAGAGCTGAAGTTGGCAAAGCCTATAGACAAGCTGGTGTTTGACAGCGAAGTTCTTAGTGATCAGGATAGTCCAGAAGCTGTTGGGATGGAAGCTGATGACGTAATTGAAATACATTCCAAAGATTCGCATCTGTGATATCATAGAAAAACATAACTAGCCCTTTCATCACCGGTTTTATGAACCTTTTGTTTGATCTTTTTTCCACTGAACATTGATTCTCTAATAACAGTGTCATTTCTGTGTAAGTGCTACTGTCTTGTTTTATGACCTGACTGCTGCACGGTAGTCTTTCTCGTTGTACGATTTATAGCACCAATATCTCCACTGTTGCAAATACAAAATTGTAACGGAACGGTACAGAGTTTACATTTGTAGAAGTTTAAATATAAATTCGGTTCACATATTTTTTTGCTCAATAATCTGATACAACTCACTGGAAATGCCAGAGGATCTAGCGATAAGTTCGTTCAGCATCCGTATAGAAAACAGCACGAACACAGCTGTCCGAAAAATTGTTAAAAGCTCAAGTATGTACCTTCTCTTCTGTGTTTTGACTTCATTTGTGCCAATTCTTTCTTAAGCTTTTCTGTAAGCTTTCTTGCAGCCTGGTAGCGACTATTCGCTCTCTTGCCCTGAAGAAATTTCAGTATTTCTGTGAAGAGAACAAGTGTCGAGGCTTCAGTCACATAGACAGAAAGTAACCAATCCAGTATACTGCTCTATTATCTTGCCCTGAAGAAATTTCAGTATTTCTGTTAAGAGAACAAGTGTCGAGGCTTCAGTCACATAGCCACAAAGTAACCAATCTAGTATACTGCTCTATTAGCAGTTTATCCTCTCGCCTACTTGCATGCATTCCTTTTATTTCAGCTTCCAGCTGACGGACTGTCGTGTCCAAAAGATGCCATCACACCGCTCACCGCGGTTTGGTCAATCGGTAGATCACGTCCAGATCACCACCAGTCAGGGGTTTCCATCTCAGGACAGCACCACGGTCAGTGATTGAGTTCCATGTGAGGAAACTTCGACTTTCATCTGATACATCGTCATTGACATCCTGCATTCCCCTCAGGGTACATCGGGATTCGAGGACTCCTCGACAGGTGGTAGTATCTGACTGGATGGAAGCTTGTTGACTTCGGTCATTTTTATGCCTTTACTAGACCCAGACTGACTTGTCAGTAACGTGTCGGTTGTAGTTCACTAGTCAACATCCAGCAGACTGACATCGATAATTAACACAGTCAGGGAAATCGACAATAGCATATCTCGGAAAAAGAGCTGAAAGCGAAAATGATATCAATTTTAGCCTGACCTAGGGAGGGAAAGGAGCTTCGCCGTCGCTGTAAAGTTGCGTTACAAAAAAGAAAGAAATACAAAAAATAAATCTCGTTCAGCACAAGCGACCGTTATACTAGCTTACTACCGTATAGAAAACAGCACGAACACAGCTGTCCAAAAAATTGTTAAAAGCTCAAGTATGTACCTTCTGTTCTGTGTTTTGACTTCATTTGTGCCAATTCTTTCTTAAGCTTTTCTGTGAGCTTTCTTGAAGCCTGGTAGCGACTATTCGCTCTCTTGCCCTGAGGAAATTTCAGTATTTCTGTGAAGAGGACAAGTGTCGAGGCTTCAGTCACATAGCCAGAAAGTAACCAATCTAGTATACTGCTCTATTAGCAGTTTATCCTCTCGCCTACTTGCATGCATTCCTTTAATTTCAGCTTCCAGCTGACGGACCTACAACATCCTCACAATTATTTTCGGTTCGGGGCAATCGTCAAAGCAGGTTCGAATTGACCTTTTTGCTCAAACGAGAATTGTGTCGTTTATAGGAGGTGTCGATGAAGAACACACGAGGCAATAATAACTTTATCAAACCACAAAATGCTTAAATACCGGCCCATATCATATCAATGCGGGCTTCTTATCAATCCATTTTCCGACTCCTTTTCTTGATACCATTGATATGGACCGGCCTTCCTTAAGCATGAAAAGTGAAGATAACAAACAGAACAGTTTCTAAACAGGCCATAAAAATGTGCAGACTCCTGTACACAGGATTCAACCTCCCTTTCACAGTTCATCACATCTGTGTTAAGAATTCTCTTTGATTAGTTGCCCCACACGGTTTTCTTGTTCCTCATTCTTTAAACGCTCCATGGCTAGTTCAGAAGACTCGTGTTCCATCTAAATAAGGAGGCTGTTTGCGTTTATGACCAGAGAAAGGAATTAAATGACGCCTTCGATATCGAAATATGCCTTGCGCTGTACACTCAGCTTCCATACACAGTCGTAGAGCGCCTTACTCATTAGGTACCAGGGTTTTTCAGAAACAATATCGAAAGCAAAAATACTTGAATAAAAAAAGTAACGGCCGAATAGTTTAAGTACCTGCGCAGTTTCATAGCGATGGTAGCTGTAAATGCCCCATACTCGTCTGGTTCTGATGAGAGGGCGCGTCGTTGATGGAGCGACTGAAAGTGCGCAAACATACTCGTAGTTGTACTCAAAAGCTGCGCGACAGTAGACGAGTATTAGCGACGTAAGCTTCCTTCGCAGTTGCCTGTCAGTGTATATTACGCACGAGGTATGACGTTCCTGTCACGTGAGCTGACATGACGCAAATATGCAAAAAAAAGTTTGTTGAGTGAAAGTATATGCGTTCCAGAAATTCAGCTAACGAATAAAACGGTTGAATAGTCCGAGTATCTGCGCAGTTTCACAGCGATGGTAGCTGTAAACGCCTCATACACGTGGGGTTTCGAGAGGGCTTGTCGGCGATGGAGCGACTAAAAGTGCGCAAAGTGTAAGTTTCCTTCGCAGTTGCCTGTCAGTGTATGACGCACGAGGTATGACGTTCCTGTCACGTGAGCTGACATGACGCAAGTATGCAAAAAAGTTTGTTGAGTAAAAGTATTGGGTCATTCCATAAGTAGTGTCGTTTTATTTCAAGCAAAAATGTTTGCCACAAGTCAAAAACTTTTGCAGCATATTATATATCAATCGGGAGAAAATTCTCTGCTCTACAAAATGGCGTGCTTGGTTTTCGATTATGTTAGAATGGCGCCGACATTTAGGCCGGCGAAGAGGTAGGTCTAGCAGACGAAAATTGGCCAAACCGGCAATCAATTAAAACACTATATTTTGCTTGAGGAAAACTAACCAACCATGGGTTGCGTACTCAGCCCCGACCTCTCCTGTAAGTTCCACCAGTCGGTTGCTTGAAAAGTCACGTCGCTCTTTTTCCACATTTAGTTTTTCCGCCACAACTCGGTGATTTCAGACAATTTCTTCAAACAAAGGCAAGAAAATTTTCTCAACCAATCAGTTGATAAGTGGTGAAATGTTGAGAACAGGTGGTGCCTAGGAACAGGGAAATACCACTGACCGGATTCCTTAAGTTTCTCATGGAAAAAATAAATTGTGAAAAAATGTCAACTGGACTCCCATCACATGGTATTAAAACTTAATCTGAATAGCAGCCAAAACAAACTAGAAGGATGTTTTCTATAGAGCAGAAAAAGCCCTTCGAAGGGGTTCATAAAACAACTCTAATCAAGAAGTTTGAAAGAAAGGATTTCATTTTGAATAAATGTGGGTGCTTTCGAAAAAAAGATTTTAGAAAAATAACGACACGACTTCTTGATCAACTAAATATTGAAAATTGTAGAAGAGGTTAGGACTAAGTACGCGACAGATGACTGGTTGATTTTCCTAAATTGAAATATAGTGTTTCAATTGATTGCCGGTTTGGTCAATTTTTGTCGGCTGGACCTACCTCTTCGCCAGCCTAACTTTCGGCCCCATTCTAACAAACTCAAAAACTAAACATGTCATTTTGTAGAGCAGGAGAACCCCTTTCAAATGATATATAACATGCTGCGGAAACTTGTAATTTCATAGGAAAAATTTACACTCGAAAAAAAACGACATTACTTATGGAATGACCCAATATTTGCGTTCCAGAAATTTAGCCATAGAAATTCATTCAACTCGAATATCCTCGGCTATAATTTGAAAAAAGTCGAAGAACCTTGAACAGTTTAGTCGAAGAACATAAGGGATCAGTTGATCAATTTAGCCATAAAGGAAACGGGGCTCTTGTAAAGGTACAACATGTTTCAAATAGCTGTTCCATGTTCAAATACTATGTACCATCATTACTGCTTTGCCTGATTATTTGAAGACATTGGTTAATCAATAATTGGCGAATTTCGGATCGATTACATAAGGTGCGCTCCTCACCAATGACGCGTATGTGCGACGTAGACCGCGGGACGTCAGACGCGGAACATAGACTCGTTTTCCACTTAAACTCTTAACGCCTTTTCATCGATTCGTTTTCTCCTTTGAATTGTTTCGGCCATGGTCTCTTTGCCTTGCGCTGCAAGAATCGCGAAGTCCCTCTTCATATCCATCTGAACTTCAATAAGAAGCTTAGCATACAGAGGTAAACTCGCATCGGCTTCCATATCTGCCCGATCACTAAAGAAGACGTTTGTACGAAACGATAATTCTCCAGTCACACGTTTTATAACACGACTCTAGGGAGGCGAACGAACAGCAACCTGTGAAACCGCCTGTGATAATTACAGGTGATCTCGAAGACACATTGAAAATATATCATGTAGCTCAACTGGTAACAGTAAAATGACCGGAAGGCCAACGCTTTTGAACCTCGATGTGACAAAAGTGCAGGTTTTTAACAATAAACAATTAAACGATCAAAAGCAAATAACATTGTTTGTAGAGCTAAAGCTCTATCGAATACGTATATAATACACATGTTTTTCAACCGCGTTTGTAGGTGAAGAGGAGGAGATGCCAAAAGTACGATTGACCTTCAGATTACTCCACTTCCCATTTTTATGAATGTTGGCCAATGAAAAGACGCAAGAAACATGTATATAACATCCTTTTGTGGAGCCGAGATGTTCTATCGAACACATATATAAGCTTTGCGGCAAATGTGAAAAGTGTTGTGAAAGAAGGGAAATAGAAAACGGCACGAGCTAATTGCACGACGTAATACATTCAAGTCACCTCGCAAGCAGAACATCACTACGCATTTTCTGTTCTAGTAGCATATGCCCAGAGGGCCTACCGAAAGGCCTTAGACTGTCCAAGTAAAATCGGCGGACGGCGGCAGTGCTCAATCAGTATCAAAAACAAAGAAGATATCTCGGAACAGAAAGCGAAAAGAGCACCTAAGCATCTAAAGTAGTGAAGAGCTGGAAATATCCGAGAGACCTGCCAGTGCGATGCACCGCTCACCGCGGTGCGCGATCAATCGGTAGATCACGTCCAGATCACCACTAGTCAGGTTTCCATCTCAGGACAGCACCACGGTCAGTGATTGAGTTCCATGTGAGGAAACTTCAACTATCATCTGATACATCGTCATTGACATCCTGCATTCCCTTCAGGGTACATCGGGATTCGAGGACTCCTCGACAGGGGGTAGTATCTGACCGGATGGAAGCTTGTTGACTTCGGTCATTTTTATGCCTTTACTAGACCCAGACTGACTTGTCAGTAACGTGTCGGTTGTAGTTCACTAGTCAACATCCAGCAGACTGATGTCGATAATTAACACAATCAGGGAAATCGACAATAGCATATCTCGGAAAACGAGCTGAAAGCGAAAATGATATCAATTTGCACGGTAGTCTTTCTCGTTGTACGATTTGTTGCACCAATATCTCCACTGTTGTAAATACAAAATTGTAACGGAATGGTACAGAGTTTACATTTGTAGAAGTTTAAATATAAATTCGGTTCACATATTTTTTTGCTCAATAATCTGATACAACTCACTGGAAATGCCAGAGGATCTAGCGATAAGTTCGTTCAGCATCCGTATAGAAAACAGCACGAACACAGCTGTCCGAAAAATTGTTAAAAGCTCAAGTATGTACCTTCTGTTCTGTGTTTTGACTTCATTTGTGCCAATTCTTTCTTAAGCTTTTCTGTAAGCTTTCTTGCAGCCTGGTAGCGACTATTCGCTCTCTTGCCCTGAAGAAATTTCAGTATTTCTGTGAAGAGAACAAGTGTCGAGGCTTCAGTCACATAGCCAGAAAGTAACCAATATAGTATACTGCTCTATTAGCAGTTTATCCTCTCGCCTACTTGCATACATTCCTTTTATTCCAGCTTCTAGCTGACGGACTGTCGTGTCCAAAAGATGCCGTCACACCGCACACCGCGGTTCGCAGTCAATCGGTAGATCACGTCCAAATCACCAGCAGTCAGAGATTTCCATCTCAGGACTGCACCATGGTTACCACAAAAAAAAATTTGCTTGGTTCTTTGTAAAAATAGCTGAAACGCATAAGAATGGTGGAAGTTCGCGACAGTTGTAGACACAAAAGCCCAAAATGCCTTTTGGAAAACCGTCTGTCGTGCTCCTTTCCAATGATATGGATATGAAATATTGGATACTGGATGCTGGATATGAAATAGTCGTTGAAGTGCGCGAATTTCTTTCGTACTCCGCAATCATTTGCTGTCCACTAAGCCCATCTCAAGCATAGCCTGTCGTCTGTCGAATCAGTTATGTCTGAGCCGCTCCCTATTTGTCACATTCTTTAATGCAAGAGCAAAGTGATGGCGACCAGCTCGACAGAGCACGGAACTGCAGGATACGAGCCATCCATCACTACGATCTAGAATTGAACGGATGAATATGACTGGTCCCTCCAACTTCGGAATTTCACTCACCATCGTAGGTGATTTTGAATGCCGACTATTCTGTCTATAACTTACGAGGGTGGTAGAATTGTTTAATTAAGGTGCCATCTAACGTTCGAAATCAGAACGCGGAACAAAAAAACGAGAAGAGCATTCGAGCACTCAAAATACAAAGGGTTGAAAATATCACAGAGACCTGCAAGGGGCGACACACCGCTCACGGTGGTGCTCAATCAATCGGTAGATCACGTCCAGATCACCACCAGTCAGAGGTTTCCATCTCAGGACAGCACCACGGTCAGTGATTGAGTTCCATGTGAGGAAACTTCAACTATCATCTGATACATCGTCATTGACATCCGGCATTCCCCTCAGGGTACATCGGGATTCGAGGACTCCTCGACAGGGGGTAGTATCTGACTGGATGGAAGCTTGTTGACTTCGGTCATTTTTATGCCTTTACTAGACCCAGACTGACTTGTCAGTAACGTGTCGGTTGTAGTTCACTAGTCAACATCCAGCAGACTGACGTCGATAATTAACACAATCAGGGAAATCGACAATAGCATATCTCGGAAAAAGAGCTGAAATCGAAAAAAGGAAGGTTCGCTTTATGACAAATTGTTCTGATGGTTCAAAGGCATTCCAAGATAATGAGATACATATTTAAGGATGAAAAAAGTAAGATTTGGTGCTGTTGCGAAGAAAAACAGTTTACATGAAGAAGAAGAAGAAGATGATGATGATGAAGAAAAATTAAAAATGTAATTAAGGTGCCATCTAACGCTTGAAATCAAATACCTACTTCGCTGGGAGTGAGTACAGGCATAGACACAGGGGTTTCGGCTTTAATTTCGGCTTAGGCCTAGGTATGAGCTCATATCTAGGCTCAGGTGTGAGGTAGGGTTTGACTTAAGCTTTAGCTTTTGCCTTCGCTCAGGCGTATCTTAGGCTCGGGCTGGGGTTAGGCTTGGGCTCATGCTTAGGCATAGGCATAGGCTCAGAAGCGTAGACCCTCAGGTATTTATGCACCTTTTTTACATCGTCACGAAGCCCCATCACGGAACCCCTTTGCTACAAGCATCCGGCTCAGTTGACTAATAAGGAACCCAAAAGGGCGTGCCTAGCTTGAGTTAGGGAGAGTGCGGCCCTTGATGACCCGTTGTGGCGGTACAAAAAGAGTGACCTGGATAGGACCCATCTACTGTTTCAAGAAGGTAGCCGATTAAAGTGCTCATCGCGGAGTGTGTCTGAAAGCTTCATTTTGCACCATTGAGTGTCACTGTAGGAATCTGAGTTGCAATTCTTTCTTTGCCGGCGCGGTATTGGTTGGCCGGCTGTGTGAGTGGGAGATACTTGTGGCCCCCGCTCCACATCCTCCGGAAATCAACATTATTTACAAACATGAGGTAAATATTTGTAGGCCCGAGGCAATGGATCAGAGTTTCTGTAAGCGCAAAACAGTTTCTTTTTTTCATATTCCAGCCAGAGTCGGTCGAAAAAATGGGCAAGTGAAGTGGGATTGCTAAAGCCTGTACTGATCGCCCCCTTAGTTATGTGTCCTTGCATCACCGAGAGTGGCCAAGACGGGCTAGGAACCAATCCGCGATTTTTCGACCGTTGGAGGACCCCCCGTTGAGAAGTAGCGATCGCAACTATCCTTTCAATGTCTTCCTCCGAAGTAGTGAGCCCTCACCGGCGGCATGATAATATTTCATTTCGAATGCATTGTCGAACAGCACGAGGTGTACTGTAGCCCATGGTGTCTGAGTGGGATGAAGACGGCTTGCGTGACACGGGTGCGTCGCAGCTGGCGCGCGAATGTAGCACGCACTATGAAGAGATGCAGGGGTGACGGAGATGATCATGCATGCACGGTGTGCATAGCGATGGTAAGCGGTCAGAAATTCATGGATGGTGCGCTGTTAACGAGCAGCACATTCATTGCTCTCTGCTGCTGACATGGAGGTTGCTGCCGACCTACGCCCTGTTCTCGGCACCGCTCTCGTTCGACTCGACCCCATGAGGATAAAGCAGTTGCAGTGAGTCTCTAGAGCATCCGTTTTTCTTAGGAAAGAGTAGAATTTCGCTGTTCGCTGAAAATCGTTTTCAAAATCTGTTCATCAGGGGCTTGTCTTTGTAAATTATGAAGACCTTGGTGAACACATACAATCCTACGCATGTTACGTGAGGGTAATGGGTATGAAAGAATCATGAAGGCCAGCTAAATTTTACAAATTTTATGTAAGTCAATCATTTCCAGTGATAACAATTAGTGAGATGGCACACAGGTACGCCGTGTTGTCGTAGGAGCAGCACCGTTTGGGCTAGATTGACCCAAAAAGACTAGATGAGTAAATGAGAACGACAGCAATTTTTTAGCAAGTTTTTAGCAAGTCTTTAGTTTGTGGCAGCTATCGTATTGTGTGCAGAGGGTCGGGTACGAATAGTGGGAATCTCCATCGGTGAGCGGAAGGGGAAGGGGGGAGGGGGGGGGAGGGAGGGGGTATAATCGCAGAACTCCGATTTCCATGGCTAGTGGGTGGCCATTAAATAATATGACCAATTGATGAGTCCACCCGCATAACTGTGAATTCGACAAAGTTACAAGTCATTTCTGCTGAGCCACATCGTTGAGTAACTCCTGTTAACATAACCTCATACGGTATACATCGCTCATCGTCAGTGCCATGTTATGCGTGAGGTACATAGCGTAGCTAAACTGGTTGTAGCTGTTGTATAATAGTATGCATTGCTATAGGTCAATGTGAAGGCGGAGGGGGCAGGGTACCCCGAGAGTCGAAAATTCCTCGACAAGGGGTCGTATTTGACCGAATAGGAGGGTGGGGGGGCCGTACCTCCAGAGGTCAGCGATAAGCCTTAAAATCTAAATTTTCAATAAGCAGATGAGAACCAACGGGTATTTCATCGCAAATCCGTGTGACAAAATGTAAAATAAATATCTTTGCCTCGGAAAAGGATATATGGCAATAAAACACATTGCAAGTATGCAATCCGCTGACCTCTGGAGGTACGGCCCCCCCACCCTCCTATTCGGTATTGTAGAGGTCAAAAAAGGGGGATCGTATCTGGTCGCCGTCGAAGGAGGTGTCGTACTGAAGCGGGGCTATTTTCCTCCACACCTGAGGGTGCCCTGGAGACACGTAATGTGGCGCGTAGTAGTGTGTTCTGTTGCATTGCACCCTCTCTATTGCTACCCTTTTACACCATCTGCATCCTTAGCATTTCATATTCCTTTTCCAAAAACATCGTTAAACATGGATAATATCCATGTTATCTTCTATCTATCTTTCTTCTTTTCTTTTCGGTATGGAACTAAGGTTCACACAGATAAGGTTATTAGCTCTCTCTCCACGGCTGGCCAAAAATGGTATCCCTCTACTTTACACAAAAAACTTATTTGGCATGATATGCTGTAGAAATGAAGCCGTTGCAGTGCCTCTTGTGTGCTGTTGGGTGTAAGTGGTGCAATGACACAACACAACGTGTCATAATACGCGCTGCCACTCGTTCTAGGCATTGACCGCAGACATTTTTGAGCACAATTTTCCAAGTTATCAATGAAGCACATTTTCTTTCTCTCAAAGATTCATGGTTTTCGCTTCCAGATCACCAGTGCTCAACAACGCTATCGATGAACTGGCAAAGCTATCCGCCCAATGCATGCATCTCCGATTGCCGCTTACCAGTGTCGAGAAGCTGGTTGCATCCGATCACACACTGTATCTTTGCTGGGAATATGACTCGTGAGCTATTAACTTCAAGCATAAACATGAAAACAGATATTTGATTATTTATTTTAGTTATAAAATTCACAATGATTTTCGGTGGCGCGTTGGTGTGTTGAAACCTATCACTTGCAGTGCTAAAGATAACACGAGCGATATTTTTGGTTTTCAGGATAAGGGATTATTACTAAGATGAACTCAAGAGGTTAAGCTAACAGTACATAGTATGATTCGCGCTAGAAACGTGATATAGGCTCTAACAATAAGGGGCGCAGCAGAGGCCTGGTGTGAGGGCTCCTCCACGACTATGTGGGCGTGTCACTAGATCGCATATCTCTGCAGCGGGAGACGAGCGTTAGGATCGTGGATCACCGCGCGCGGTAGTCTGAGTGACTTCAATGCGTATGGTACGGTACCCGCGACGCGGTTCCGCACTGGAGCGCAGTTTTTTCGCCTCTACCGCTGCTTCTTCGTATAATCCGCTTCTTCTCTCCTAGTTGGTTTCGCTAGTTAAGGTTTGCGGTCAGCTTTCATCTATTTGAGGTTTTCACTCACCCATTTTTGAACAAAGCGCAACGCAGCGTATGAGACGAAGGCGCAACGGTTGCGCCCCTGTGTAAAGCTGTGTCACGAATACCGTACCAGGCAGCGTTGAAGTCGCCTGAAATTTGCCGCGTGCGGCGATCCACGATTCTAAGGCCGCGGTCATACTCACCTCAGGCAGGGCGTGGCTGCGTTCACAGGCAGCGAGGGAGAGGTGCAGAGGTGACGCAGGCAACGAGCAAGACGTCATAGGCGGAGACGCAGAGATACGCAGCCACGCCCCGCCGCCGGCATCGCAAGGTACGACCGCTGCCTAACGCTACGCATCGCTTGCAGCGTGTCGATTCGAGTAACTCTGGTCGTACGCACTGGCGCGGTGCTCACAAAACTCGTGCACTCATTGACCATTGGGGGCGGGGGAGGGAAATGCTAGCCCTATTTCGAATTTCGGCCATTTCATTTCGTTTTTCTCTGCTGCCGCACTACTCAACATGTCCACTTTTAACTTGACTAAATTGTGGTCCCTTGACCATCAGTGTTGGCCTTTCACTTTGATGACCATCAGTGTTGGCCTTTCACTTTGATATCTGCGCTGCTGTCGCGAAGAAAATTAGTCTTTGAACTGGAAACACTCCCCCCAAAAGTAGCTGTGTGGCTGCTTCCTGGCGAAAATCCTAACTGCTCACACCTTGCCGCGCATTCGCTCAATTGTAGCCGCATATGCGAGTGGGTCGATTGCTCGGAGTTTTCTGGCAATGCCTTACCGAACTTTTGTAAAGGAAACTTGTTCCCCATCAGTCATTTGAGAGTGGAACCACCATTTTCCCCCTATTTCTCTTTTTCTGGATTACGAGGTATGTCAGTATAATTTTTTTAGAGAAAAGAATGTGAGCCGTCTTCTTGGTTTTGCTAAGGTCGGCAGGAAACGACTGTTCCTCTATGATTCCGCAATGCAGACTTATGAAGGGGAGGTGAGTCTTGCACTAAAGACTGACTGATATCTGATCTGATCTGATTGCACAAAGTTCATGCTCTCTAAGCATTTGAACCTTCCCAATAGAGGAAACCTACAGAACAACACTAATGAAAACGCATTTTGTATCCTTCATTTCTTCAAGAACCAGTCTACCCCTCTATTCCATGAACCCATTCAATTCCCAACTTATCTTGTTCGTCAGACACATTCACACTTTGCGATTAGTTCGTAGCGATCGCGCTTACCGCAATGCAAATCAATCGATCAATATGTTGTCTTGATTTCCCATGTTGGCGGGCTTTCAGTGGTCACTGCGATCGCGATAGCGTGTCTGCGTTGCGCTCATTATGATCGTTGCGATCGCAACGCGGAGTATAAAGGCAGTCTGAAGAGATGAAGGAAGTTTGAGACCAGATGTGGTCAGGTATGGTCCACGCAAGACTTTTTGTATTTTGTACTAACAAATGTCGGAATGCTGGCGAAGTCAGTTTCTTTTTGTCATTTTCCCACAGATACAGAACATTTGAAACTTCATTCGAATTTAACTAAAACTATGTCACAAGTATGATTTATTAAAGCTCATAAACTAAGCGATATAATGGCGTCTGGAAGGGTAGCCACCGGAACCAGGGTTAGGCATGGAAGCCGGTGTGCCTACGTTGGGGGGACTCGCCTGACCGACCGGAGCACTCGCCTGGGGAGAACTGGCAGCGGCACCACCGCTGATTGGGATCAGAATGGTACCTAGCAATGCTTCTCCTGTAGGAGCACTTTGTGCTGGGCTCGAGAGAGGGCCACTCTGTCCCGTGGGTGCGCAGCCATCGCTCCCGCTTCCACTTCCGGCAACCTAAAAATGCTCTGATAACCCTGAACATCTGCATATTCGAAGATTTCTTCCCTTACCGGGCTGCTCAGCAGTGGAGGACTGTCCTGTGGTAAGCTGTTTAGCACCTCTGCAGACGGCGGAGATGCTGCTGCTTGAGGTGAACTGAACGGATTAAATGGTGCAGGAGCAGCAACTGGAGTATTGGCTACGGGTGCATTGCCAAGGACTACGTCTCCAGCGTCACCAGTTGCTCCCTGTAATGTTCAGATGACTTTTGCCGTTTGTCAGGACCCATGGGCTCACCTGGTCACCGGCAGTTCCAGTGCTACCGCTTGAGGATACTGCGGGAACTGCTGGTGCACTCTGAGCTAGTCCAATGTTGCCAGTCCCACTGTCAGTATTGGTGCTGCCTCCTCCCTGAATGAATAAACGTAGATTTCCCTGATTATCGGTGTCGCGTGTGAGAATAGGTGTCTTCATACATTGCGGCGTCTGCCGTCGGCGTCGACTGTGGTTGTGACGCTGGCAGGGACGCAGAGTGTGAACGGAACCACAGCCGGCTGGCGGTAATGCACCGAAGTATGTAGTATGGAAGCAAATTATTGTTAAAGACGTACATTGGTGTAATCAACGGGCCTGTTTGGTGGTGATGACCGGACCGCATTCTGCACGGCAGCCGGATTGTTCCCACCATAACCAGACGGGAGCGCAACGTACCGCGCCGATGCGCAACTGATAACGAGGATCATAGCGATGACCATCATTCTGAAATAAGCGATCTCGATTCGAGTATCTGAAGGGTGAATCTGAGAGTAAAATGGCGGAGATACGAGCCACTCGGCACCTTATAAGCTATGGCTGTGGTTCACCTTCACATTTAGGTTTTCTGCAAACAGTATGACCCCTTATCGCTGTCAAAATGCCGCCACGGTACTCGATGTCCCCTCTTCCCTCTCCCTGTAATGCTCCGCAACATTATCGCTACTTGAATCATCTTTGCCCATCTCGTGCGGGATCTTTCAATTTCACTTCGATTATTCTTCAATCAATGAGAACATTCAATTATAATGGCACCGCCCCCAAATGCTCATCGGTACAGTGCGAAGTCATCAGGATACTGTAATGAATATTTAATTGGGTGCTCAAAAATGCCCTTAAAAAATAAAAGTGCTTAGAAATGTCCATTTCATACATTTTGGAGTACAGTCCATTTCCCGACGGCTGGCAGGGCGAGGCCTACGGACTTGCATCGATCTCTCTCACCCCGCCACACACTCTCACCCAACGCTGTAGGCCACGCCCTGCCAGCCTTCGGGAACTGGACTGTATAGGTCTTGCATATTTCTAGTGGTTTCGTGTGTTCATGGTGTAACCCGTAATCCAACAAAATAGTAATCGATCAGCACCAATAATGAAGACCCAGCACTTTTGTTTGTTTATGTTCTCGTGCGTTTATGTGGTATAACCCATAACCAAATTGAAGATTCGCCTATGTGGCGCGACCAGTAACCATGTCAGTAACTGCACTAAAAGCACTTTCGTTCTTAGAATTCTCAAATTATTGAATTTTTGTGAGCCATCATGCGATGTAATCCATAACCCAACGAAACTCTTTACATTTGAAAATTCACGTTCACGTGGTTTCTAGCCGAATGCGAAGTTCGTCATTTCTGTCTTGCTAGCTACTCTCCAGGAGGAGCCGATTAGTAAGACAATGCCTAACAGCTAGATCATCGGCTTCGGCCTCACACAGTAAGGGAAAGTGGAGTTAATATTATCAGACAAAACTGTATCTGTTGCAACTTTTAGAAAAGGCAGTGCATTTCTGGAGAGCTGGGCATGAAGATGCGGACGAGATAGTTTCAGGATGGCAGTTGTAAAATGCGGAAGTTAAGCGCCGGTCGCGTTTTAGCATCTGCAACCTACATATTTAGTTCCAGGGACATGAATTGAATGCGAATCCCACGTTGCCCAGTCTCACCTTGAGTTCCAGGCAGGGTACACGTAGAATCGAGGATTCTTCGGCAGGGGAGTCGTATTTCACCGGACGAGAGGGGGGTCGTATCTGCAGAGGTCAGCGATAAGCACTCATTAAATTTTCAATAAGCGCAAAAGAAGCGGGAAATATGAAATAGTGTTAATGAAATAGTGAAATAATGAAATAATGTCTTTCTGCTTCAGGTAAAACATAGCAATAAAACTCAACATTTGCAACTATACAAACCGTCACTTTTGCAGAGCCCAAAAAAAGGAGGGATCCTATTTGGTCCCCGTAGAAGGGGGAGGGTCGAACTGAAGCGGCTGTTATCCTCGACACTTGGAGGTGCCCCGTTTCCAGGCATGCCGAGGTTGACCGCGGAGCCTGCCGTGCGGGTGCGGTGTGTGCGACGCGTCGTACGAAGATGTCGCTCTCGACCTATCCAATACGCCTTAAGACCTGACTGAAACTTCTCCTCTCCTGTATTTATGGCACCACTGCCCCAGCAACGATGAACTAGCTGGCACCATGCCACCATATAGTGGGCGATAGTATGTTTGCCAATGGCTCGCCAACAAAATAAAAGAAGGTTATCAGTGTCTCTTGATTTTTGGGTCTTCTACACGATATAGAAGTTCAAATTATGCGGTCGGCAATCAATATTACTTCTGTCCCCTCCTGCTCTCACACTATCCCACGATGTGGCGCATAGATTGAAAGAGAGTCCAAGGAAATGAATTGTCCCTATTTGGTTCTCAGCTGTGCTGTTCTGAGGTTGCACAACTACACTGCTACCTGAATTTGAAAGGAGAAAAATCATGATGTCAATTTTACATTTTTTTATCAATTTATTTATTACTTATTACATTTTATTAAAGGAAGGAGTACACAGAAATGATCATCGTTGTTGAGGCGAAACGGTACCCTACGTGCTCCGCAGCTTGACTGGCGCTCCACAGAATAAAATTCCATGCCACTTAATGCTGAAATAGTTCACGATCAGATACGAATGACCAGCTCGATACTGTAAGAAATGGCTGATTGCCCCTCCTGAACCCACTATAAGGATTGGAGATAATCTAACTTGCTCGAAGAGTTGAAAGATGTGGTGCAGAGGGGACCGATGCGTTGTCGCGTCACGCCACCCTATCATAAAACGGTCGCATGTGCGTTGTCCTTTCAGAGTTCGCGATGCCGCATCGGCTCCTCTTGCACCAGTTGGACATGGTGCAGTTAATGAAACTCGTTTTCGGTGAAACTCTCGATCGCCCGTGATCTTCTGAACTCATTCCTACTCTTCCAGCCAACCTTTCTGAGCCTTCTTTTGCCGAGTGTGGAATCTCCAAGATTGGGGATAATGATTGCGGAATAAGCTCCGCTGAGTTGAGGACCTGCACCAGTTGCAGCTGCTGGGCTGAAACTGCTCTTGGAGGCAGTCCCACCATCCTGAAAAAGCCGGTTTTTCCACGGTCGAAAATTGTTTGGTTCAAGCGTACCTGTGAGGAAAGGTCACTCATGGGGCTATTAAAGTCAATCATGTAGATCGGACCGCGCTGATCATCATCACCGCCATATTGTCCATTTGTCAGCTGGAAGTCATTTATAAAAGCTCAAGGCACCTTCAACCTAATAAAACGGCGTCTTACGGATTCGTTAGATTGCCTTCATGCTTTGCGGCACCTGCTGCCATCTTTTCAGACGTCACAGACGACGTCGATAATGGCGACAGCGCCGCGAAGTATGGAAGCAATCTACATCTCTGTCCTCTTACCTTACTTAGCGTAGCTTTATCGATTGGTCGAGCGACCATGTTACCATTGATGCCTCCATTGGGAGAGGCAACGTCAGAGGGGATTAGTATGGCAGCGATGCTGGGACCACTCTAAAAGGAGAAATTCTTCCCGCTCAATCACCTGGAACACGACGCGCACCTGTTCAGTTGGTTGAGCATCGGCTGTTAGTGCTGCAGCCACTTGTGGGCCGTTCTGATCGCCTGCGGCATTCTGATCAGCAGTCTGAAAAGGCGCTATGATATCCCGGTTTCTTCGTTTGAGAGCGTATCTGACTCACTGGATCGATTTCCGGTTCACCCACAGCGGCTGCAACCACGTTACTTCTTTCGGAATCACTTGGAAGGTAGGTGCCTAGTGGGAAGGTGAACGGCCTGACGTTGTTGTAGCTAGGCTGAGCATTCTGAAATAAACACGTTACTATGTGGTATGCTGTTCACCCGAGGGATACTATCAAGGAATATGCTCTCTGGCCAAGAACATGCCACGTTGTGAGTAATTGTAAAGCCGCGTTCATACTTTGCGATGCCGGCGTAGGGCGTGACTGCGTGTCTCTGCGTCTGCGCCTGTGCCACCCTGTCTCATTGCCTGCGTCGTCTATGCATCTCCCCGTGCCACTCTTCCTCGTTGCCTCTGAACGCAGCCTCGCCCTTCCGACGCAAAGTATGAGCGCGGCCTAACACTCCCACCACAGCCTGAGGTGGCAAAGATAGGTGCTGTCCTAATTAAAGGAGGGGGGGGGACATTTCTAGAATGCGTTTTTGATGAAGTGATTAATCACATGATACTATGGACCCTTAGTCATTGAAAGGCATGTCATTCTTCAGGGTTCTAAGTTTGACACCTTATTGATGCAGCCCTACCGTTCAACATGCCACAAAATACCCCCCTCCCCTCTCCTCGAAATAGCACCCAAAAATCACCTGAACGCCTGAATCAGTGTGATTAGGTTGAATGAAAAAACTTTTTCAGAACGAGTTTTACGTTTTGGTGCTTTGACTGTTGGTGATTAGGCTGTGACTTGATGTCGTAGCGCACCTCACCGTGCAGAAATAAACAAGTAAATAACTCACGCCGCCACCACTGGTCGGTTGACTAGCACCAGGCCCCGTCTGGCTCGCAACAAGAGCCGGCTGAGCTGGCGGAGGTGGAGGTCCGACCTGATACGCAGCAGAATCTGCTGGCCTGGGTGGCTCGCCTGATTCGCCAGTAGTATAATCGGTCGGGCTATTCCTTGGCGATCTTGCTGCAGTCGCGCCATGGTAACCAACATTGGTTACCGTATGCAGTTGTTGGCTAAGTCCTATCAAAGCCAGCAAGATGAAGTATTTCATTCTGCAAAAAGAATGAAATACTTGAAGAGAATATCGAATGAAGAGAATCAAAGATTGACGTAAGAGGAAAAGGATGCGGAGAGGCTTTTCCTATCTCTGAAAGAATGCTACATCAACGATGGGGAGGGGGAGGGAGGGGGGAGCAATTTGTTGACTGTTGAGCAGTAACATGCCATTACATACTATCTCATTTGTCAATAACGTCTGTAGAAGTCATATATACGTGTAGAATTTCATAAAAAAATGTGATTTAGTAATATTCAAGTAAAAGCATGTCACCAATCAACATTCGACAGATTGCCCCTCCCTCATCGAAATAGCACCTTTGACAGCTCATATTGCAACATGATGAAATAAAAAATAAGCTGGAATTGTTCACATGCGGAGGCACAACACCTTCCTTACCGCCGTCATGTATTACAATTAGAGCCATTGAAGTAAGGCGACTATAGCGCTACTAGTACTGGTGTTTTTCGATGAGACTACAGAGAACGTCGTGGTGGATCTCTTAGGAGAGTAATAAAGCGTTTCGAAGGCAATGTCGCCTTCTAAAACTTTTTCGAGCGAATTTCGATTTCGCTTGCTTGGCATTGGACGGCAGAACTAGGCCATGCCATTCTAAAACTGCTTTGCTACAAAAAGCAGTTTTTCGACAACCAAACACTGTTTAAAGGTAATTTGCAATGCCAGGGTGCAGATAATGACTGCCTTCACGAAGCAATAGTTGAAAGAAAGCAAATAGGTTATGTTGAGAGCTCCCTACTGGCTTTCCAGTGTCTGCGTGTCGTGAAAATGTTTTTGGTCATCACAACGCCGCGTGCGACACGATGCGTGCTAGGACTGCGTTGTGTATGTAGTTGGGTCCTGAAGCGGTCCTCAAGAACTACTGTGTCTCACCCTCAAGATAAGGCGATGTTAGCGATGAAGCGAACCGTGTCCTATGCGCAAAATAAGCGTAGACTGCAGTTATCGCCTCGGAACCCTATTGCAAGAGGGTGTTGCGAATTCCCGTTCTAATAATACACACTTGATGATCAAAGCATCACGTCTGATGCCGTAGGCATATCATGCACGCTTGCTATTGCCTGAATGCCCTGCATGGGAACTTGAAGTAGTTCCTCACGATGGCAACGGCGGCAGGTTGAAGTGTGAGTGAGAAATCCTCGAGAGGGGAGGTCATACTTTGGGTGAGAGAGGGGTAGGGACTTTTGTATTTAAGCGACGGTAGGCTAGATTTTTTAGAAAGGATAGTCTGTCCATAATCATACTTTGCATCTTGTGAATCTAGTGAACAAAATGTGTTTATCGCTTCGATTGTTAACTTTTTGGAGATCTTCTTTCCAGGAAGATCACTAACCCTACATGCACGGAAGTTCCTACTATTGGTGGTGCCATTCGCGGGCACTCACTCGAGTCATTGCCAGCGTTCGCCATTAGGCTACGTTCACCACGTGCGAGTGTAAGCTCACAATCAGTGCCGTAAAACATTAAAAATCGCAGGATAACGCGATTTCAAACTTTTCAACCTGATATTTTCATCATTCTCGGTTCTTTTTTGCTGTCGATCGACGTCTTAAGCCTTTACCAACCAAGGCGATTCACGTGCACGGTTGTGGGAAAGCTGTGTTGCGAGCTGGGAAATCTACACGAACTGAGAATTGGGTAACTAAGCCGGTCGGCTGACATGGGCTCTACCACCGTGATTGTGGGCCAAGTCTGTAGGGGTCCTCCCCAGTATCAAAGGAGTGCTACAGTTACTGCCGTAAGAGAGTCATAATCGCACAAGAACGCGTTTTTGCGCTCCGTGGTTTTTCGCTTTAAGTCGATTAGTTACTGATTTTTTTATCAAACCTGTATATATCTTCGGAATCAGCTCGTTGAGCTCTACAAGATAGTGCTGCACGTTTTCGATTTTCCTCAACTCGACACTAAGCCATTTTTCACATTCTGAAAACTTTGAGGGAAAATTTCTCTGAGATCTCATGGAGTAGCGGCAAAATCTTACCACAGACCTCATCTAACTTCACACCTGTGTAGGAATTTTCAAGTTTCTGTCATTTCAGATAAGCCCCTGTTTCTTGGTGTGGTCCTAGATAGCGCCTCCGTGTATAGTCTGCTAAAAAAAACCATCTCGTAGCTCATTTTCGGGCGCAGATTTACCAGTCAAAAGTACACCAATGGATTCCCTGGGAAAAATGCTATCAAATTATATGCAAAGCCTTCCGAGGTGATAAATTGATTAGTTTCGTCAATTTCGAACTTCCTGATGCTTTCGATCGACATCTCAAGCTCCTGTCGGCACCGCGCGATTCACGTGCTTGGCGGTCACGATCGATGCAGCCATCGCAAGCACCCAGCGCTTTTCCGCGGCCTCGTGAATTGTTTGCAGATTTCAAGAGTATGAAATGTCCATCGAAAGCAATGAGAAGACCGAAAATGATCAAAACAACGAACTTGCCACCTCGGAAAGTTAGCATTTCCCCTACAGAATCGAGTGGTGCACATTTCACTGGAGAATCTCTGTCTATAAATGAATCCAGAGATGGCTTTTTTTCGCAGACTATACACGGAGGCGCTATTGGGGGCCACATCAAGGAACGGGGTTCGCCTGAAATGAGGGGAACATCAAAACTCCTGGACATCTGTGAGCTTATGGTAGGATTTTCGGGGAATTTCATCGTCATCTCATCAGTTTCGGAGAAATTTTCCCTCAAACTTTTTAGAATTGAAAAGTGGCCTAGTAAAGAGTACAAGAAAACCAAAAATTCGTAGCACCCTCTTGTAGAGCTCACTGCGCTGATCCCGAAAATATATACAGGTTTGATAAAAAAATCAATAACCAATCGATCCATAGCGAAAAACGTTTTCCTACAGTATTTAACCTTCTTACGGCACCAACCGTTCATAATGCACCTCGCTGAAATTCGCTAATGATCTCTCATTCGACTTCAGTCGTTTCGCCCTTTGCTATTCAGTCACTCAGATTTCTGACTGAAGACAACAGAAAGCTCATCATTTGCAGCACTTGCACACAACTTCAAAAACCAGCGGCATTCCTTCTTGAAAACAGTTCACCAGGTGTTCATAATGTGGAGCGCGTTGACATGGAGCCTCAAATGAGAAGAATCCTTGGGAATCAGAAAGGTGAAAGACCTATTGCGAATCGTTGGTTTACCCATGCAAGCCACCTTTCTGTGGTGCGCTGCTGCCCGTCCATCGTCGCTTGGTGTCCCCGTTCCCCGCTCCATTACGTATTCCCGCTTTTCCCATTAGCTCTTACGGAATTTTAAATATTTGATCAAACAAAATTCATCTCCGAAATCAGGATGAGGTCTGGACATGGATGCGACCGGCGTGATCTACGACTGGCGATCGATGCCGTGACAGAGCGCGCTCCCGCCGAGCCGTCTGCTGGCCCAATACGAGGGTTCGGCGAAAAATGGGCAGGACGCCAAAGTCACCCTGAATTTCTCCGAATGCGACTTTTCTTGGTTTGGACCTCTCCGGATCGATCCTCCCCTTCCGTGGTTTTCAAATTTTTGACTCACTCGGATCAACTATGTAGTATAGTTGTCGTTTGGAAAATGCAATACAGTACCAAAAATTAAAAAGATTTATGTCCAGCCCAGAAGGAACACTACCAATTTTGATGAGGGAGAAAGAGCAACTGGTAACAAAAAATCTGAACTTTGAAAACATTAATTAGCCGTCTAAGTTGTGGATTTACCTTCGATTGAAAGCGAGTCACTTGGGCTAGTGATAGGCATCACCTTACAATTAGGCCGCGCTCATGTCAGCCTTGCGGGATTTTCAGGTATTCGGCGTCGAAATGAAATGATTGGTGAGAAAAAGTAAGAACCGCGATTTGGCACGTTCGGCTATCGAAGATGCATAGCAGCGATTTGAGAGATTCACCATGAAGCATCAGATACCTATCGATTATAACTGAAGGCGTGTGATTGAATGATCGCAAATATCTCGAATCGCGAGCCACTGGTTCCACCAGTTCACCGCTCATCCCGCCATTGACGCGACCCCAAGAGACACGAGAATTCCGAAGCGATAATGGTGTATTCTTGCGGTGCAGTCACAATCCTTGTTTGTATGGTTGCTGAGAGACGTCATCAGAGGTTTCAGCCAATTTCTTCCAAATTCTTGTGCTCGTCAGCCATCCACAGCTCAGACGAGAAATCATTCATGAGTCGGTTTATTGCTGCCTGTTTTCAAAATGGATTTTGTTCTCAGACTCAGCTCGTCGAGCTCTATAAAATGGTGATACACACTGTCAGTTTTATCAAGTTTAGTTACAAGTTCGGTACTGCGCCATTTTTTTTTTGACGTTCTGTCAGGTTTGAAGGGATATTTCGTCAAATTGAGACGCTAGCGTAAATACCGTGAAGGGATCATGGGCTGTGTTCGGGGAAGTGCAAGAATGCAAGAATCTCGTAACTTGCGAGACTGTAGATCGACTCTTTTTCTTCGGTGTGGTCCTAAATAGCCTTGGCCAGGGTACTCGCTAAGAAAACCACCTCCCAGTGCTTCTTGAGTACAGGTGCCCAGACGAAATGTATAAAACTAGATTCTCCAAGGAGAATTCCATTGAATAATGTATGAACTTCGTGATGATGCATTCATAATTTTCCCATGATTAGCCAAGCTTTTCACGGCCGCGTGCAGTTCACGTACGCGACAATGAACGGCGCCGGCGCCCATTGACAGCCGATGGCTTCATCGGGGGGAGTGGCGTGTGCCTCCATCTTCTAAGGCCTCTTCTGGGTAAGTTGCCAAAGGCCAAAAATTCTTATAATCGCAAAATTTTCTGGGAAGGCTAGAAATTTTACTTTTTCATGTATGGGCGAGATTTTTGCAGATTCTGTGCATTCTCGATTTCTATGTGCACTATTCTGTACAACGAAAAGGTCACGGCAAAGCGATCATCGACTACATGCTTCAAAATGAACATACCGAAGCGTATCAGGTGTGTGTGGTAAATGTTTATATCAGCTCATCAGCGTTGATGCATTTCCTTGTTAAGAAGTAACTATGGGGGGGGGGGATAAGGACAGAGTGGCGCATTCGCAGTCTCTGCACTGTCACGGGCATGCCGAACTATGCCGCGCTTCCAGTTGATGGCGTCGATGTGAGAATGGCCTGATTTCAAATGAGCCCTTCACTGCAGTAGGGTCTATTGTTTGGTACAGGGTTATTTTAAAGGAAGGCAGTGCTGAGTTCAGACTTCAGATGGTCTTCGTAAGGGTAAGAGAAACTCTTGAAAGACCTTTTTATTATTGTAGAGGCAATTAAATGTGTATTTTTTAATCATTCTATTTTCTCCTCTTTTCGACCGCGCATTATCGCAGCTGGTAGCTATGCATGAGATGGAATAGTGTCCAAATCGGTTAACTCTTTTGGGATGTGCCACAGATCCCTCTTCTAGTCATATTGAGGCAGTTTAAGTGTATCGTAAATGGGGCTATGCACTGAAGGGTGGTCAGGACACTCCGACTGAAAAACCACGCCATGCGAATTGGTTCATCGCGCGCGACAAATGCCTTGCTGGGCCCATTGTGAACAAATGACGGTCTAGAGGTGCAGTCGCGGCCTCCTGGCATGTCTCAACCTGCTCGGACAGTCTTGGCGTCACTCGTGGGTTGATCTCTCGATTGCAACGATCATATCGCCGAGTATAAATGCGACCTATGGCTTGTGGCTTACTGTGATTTACCGCGGCTTGATCCCAATAGATGAGCACCCATTTTAGCTTTTCATTTGCTCTACATATCCCTATTCGCTCCATTTTCATGAAATCGAATTCATTCTGTGATTTTGCAGCTTGCTTTGGACAATCCATCTGTGACACTGCTCGGTTTCATGTCACAACGATATGGTCTGACAAAGCCTGTCTGGCAAAACACCAATTTCGTGGTATTTGAAGAACTCTTCAAATCGGTCAACTCCAATGGTCCAGGTCGGTTACCACTTCCCGCGCCTCCCTACAGCTTCCTATTTATTTTGCTCACTGACTGTGTTTTCTCTGAGATGACTTATGCTTGAATCGTGGTGACATCAGAATAACCAACGCCATATCGTATTTAGTTGAAAGTGCTCCGGAAGGCTGGCGTCGACCTCAAACACCTCGACGCATTGGCACCGGTGCTACTGAAACTCGCTGGCTGGAACACGCTATCAGTGGACACTCTGCGAAGGTACGGCAACATACCGCATTTTTTTATTTCGTAATATTCAGAATTCTTGAAAATGCTCCTTATTTCATACTTTCTAATAGATAAGTGTCCCACCCACCTAATTTCTTGTCTATCACGAACTTACTCCCACCCCTCCCATTCATTCTCTTCGAACTGCCGAAGGACCACCCCCTAATCTCTTGAAACCTATCTTCACAAAAGGCAGAGATTGTTTCATGAAAAGTAATCGAGTACTGCAGCATTTTGCTATTGGACTACGTAGTAAACCCCTCCCCACCCCTTCCTTCAGGCTCCGTCGAGGATCACTCAACGAAGTCGCATATCGGGTTGGGCGGTGGGGTTGGCCGTATTTAGAATCGGAGGATTTTTTTTTCAGATTTCATTGACAAATCTTTGAAGCCCACGCACCCTCGAGGAGAACTCATGCACCGTTGAAAAAGTTTTGGGCTGGTTGGTCTCTCTCGAAAAAAAGATGTCACTCGATAGGGGTCGTGTTTTTCAGTTTTCTGGAACTTTCGAGTAGGATCGTACCGGTCGTACCCTTTTTGGGAGAGGTTGTAGTTTCTTGGAACCCAGGTTTGTACCTGCTCCCGCTCTTCACCACTCTCCGGCATTCGGTAACTGATGCTGCGGCGACTCCACGAAGTGCGCCAGACCGCCTGTCTTTGTCTAGGTCATTGATGGTGTCAATAACTGGTGGATAAACCTAATGGGAAATATGACACCCGTATATCACCCATTGATAATTCCCTCACAACTGCTTCGCCCTACTCCCAAACATTTTTCTGGGTGGTCCCCAGAGTCCAGGGCACCTCGCGCTAGACTTACACCAGAAGAAATTGCCTGTGTGTTCAACTATGCCTGGTCCATTTGGTAAATTTGATCTCTAGATTTTCTTTGTCGAAGATTTTTCATTCATGGTCGGCCTTGACCACATTTGCACCACATAAAAGCATGATGGGATCCCGTTTTATCTGAAATGAGACTATGTACACACGTAAGGCTTTTTTGACCCAGCGCTACCTTCATTCCGTGCTTCCAAGGATGCATTTGGCGTACTCGAGCATAACTTAGGCACGGCGCCTGCGTTGCGGTTCAGTTGCGGCGTGCAGTGATGGTTGCGATCGCGTTGCAGAGTATGAAGGCATCCACTCATGAAAAATGCTGCAAGAACTTAAAGGCACACCACGCGATGATCAAAGTTGTCCTTATCTTCTCAGGGCAGGTAGACCCTTGCATAGTTGTGAAGGTTGCACCCTTTTCGCGGCGCCACGGCTCACCCCCGCCGCGTACGGCCCGGTCGATTTGAGCCGAGTTGAGCCCACCGAGCCGAATCACACCAGGCATAGACGAGAGGGAAACTTGCGATAAGACAAGATAAGGCAGCTATATCAATAGAGAAGGTAGTTCAACAGGGAAGAACAGGTGATATGGTAGCATTTTGCGCGATATCACCGAGCAAAAGCTCTTTTAAATATAATCTCCAATACTCGTACGAGAACTGAGGGTAGGGAGCTTTATTTTTGGTGGTTTTGAGGCATTTTTTTTTTCATTAGTGGGTGAACCAGGGCCTCTAATCCTGTAACTCGCGCGGTAGCTCTCACAATTTTTCGCGAGGTGTGCCTTTAAAGAACCAATTAATTATTCAATGACTTGAAGAATGATGCAGGCTAGAGTACGAAGGCAGTATTAACCTTTTCCAAACACCGTGTCCGAATAGAATCGATCTCCATTTCGTAATACGATTCTCCTTAGGGTCATGCGATGATGAATTCCACAGTGGACGCCGATCAGACTCCAGAAGGTGCGTTGGCGAATCGTTCCAATCAAGCCAGGACACGCAAAGCCCATATCCTGTCCAGTACTCCACTATGGTAGACTATTCCACGTAACGCCCAGATTCTGTAACGTTTTTCCGTTGCCGTTTTCCGCTCCTGGTTTCGCTTACTTACAACTAGACTTAAACTCGATTTTAATCCTTTGATCCTTTCCTAGCACTGTCAAGCATTTTTTTTTTTCAAATAGAATCTGCTTCAATTCGCAGAATAAAAGTTGTTGCTTGATGCGCGTTGAGCGAGAAAGCTCTTGGAAAGTCTCACAGCCCAGCTCCACGATTTTCGAGAATGACTCCGATGATAAAAATTTTTTATTAGTACATCCACATGAAGACAAAAAATAAAAGAAACATCACATCCACCGATAATGTTGAAAACGACAAATGGAGGCTTCATGATGTTAATACCCAAAGGAAGTGCGATGGAAAAACCGTGATTTCTGAAACAAAAAAAAAAAGAAGAAATGCACGATCGCCGCCCTTCGGTACCACCAACAAATGCCCCCAAATGTCAATAACGAGGCATTATCCAGTCGATCATCACAATGGAGCCCGGTCGGTAAAAATAACAAGTAATCATAAATTGCCGTGTTAAACAGTATCCACGAAAAAGAGAATACGCGCATTCGTTAAGGGGAATATTTCGCGCACAATTACCGTCCCGAATACTAACACATTACTGTGTAACAACAGACATACACACATCGTAGGATGGAGCCAAAGGCGGGCAGCATACGTTACCAATTATATTTATATTATAACAATAACGTACATTTGATTAAAAGAGCATTAGCATTACGATGAGTGAATGTGCTTTATGACTTCGAGAGCTGGTTCGAAAGCCAGTCCAAACCTTCATACAGACCGTGTCCTTGTGTAGCGCATGTTGCTTGGATGTACCACTGAAATAACAAAATCAAAAACGAAGTAGGCTCGCTGAGAATTATGAAGCAGCGAAATTGGCGAATTATCAAAAAGAAAGAAGTCGATTTAGCAACAAGAGACTAGTATGAGCAAGAAATCTCATCATATTCAGAACAACATAACTATGAAAGCGAAACGGAAATCGTTTGGAAATCCTTTCAAACTGGAACGAGCTATGTATTTATCATTGTCAAAACTTTCAGAAATATACCTATCCAGTTCCAGTTTCAGAATAAGGTTTCACAAAAGTTTCCGAGGTTACTGTTTTCGACTGAGGGAAATAGAATTTAAGAAACCCGGCTTCAAACCACGGAGTCGACAGAAATGTTCCATTTCACCTCTAATATGGAAATCGACGTAAAAGCGGCTCATGTCAAATCATGTACTACTAACGGTAAAGGAATATCTTCGCAAACATGAGTCATTGCCAATACCTAACTATCAATTCTTGCTTCCAACACCCCTCTTCACCCTTGAGTGCATCCTATTCAAATCGGATTACGAGCATTTTGCATTCTACCAAACTCTAACAATGAACCTGCACAATGACATTTGGAGAGAGCAGAAACCACCATTCCGTCGTCCATCGATATAGGAGCTAAGTACCACGGCAGCAATAAAAATCGACACCAATTTGAAATCATTAAAATTTGAATGAAGAAACCTGAAGAAGGACACCCGTCTCCCCCCCCCCCCCCATGGACACGTCGCCGTGGACGTGTTCTCACACGCAATGACCCACCCATGAGTCGGACCACGCGGATCTGTGATGCGGTTCGCGATATGCACTTATATCATGCGCGTTCCCATGTCAGGAAAGTTTGGCACGAAGACTTTACCTGCCAGCATTGAGCCTTGTTGGGAGCCTAGTGCGTATTTCCATTAGCACACACCAGGCTATCGGACTCCTGGCTCTCCTACACCCACATCGCTATTATCGCTTTTAATAAGATGCCTTGTGTCCAGTACGTGATCAAGCTCCTTCCACATTGATCAATGTAGTGAGAGGCCTATCATGCGCTGCGAACTAGCCGAGACATCTGATTTGTCTGGACATTTTATGCGTAAACACATCATCAGAAAGATGCTCTATGAGGTATTTGCGACATCTACATCACTTTTAACAATCATTCATAATTTAACGAAGCGGCGCTGATTCACAACTTTTCCAATTAAATGTATTATGCACAGCAACATTAAACTCAAAGTGAACGATAACAGACGCGCCGAAATCCAACGACAAAAACATGTCACAATCAGTACCTGTCGTGAGCGAAGATTATGCAGACCCAACTTATCCGTCAATTCCGCGGCACTCATAGCATTTGGGAGATCCTGAACAAAAATTGATAGAAGCGATGATCATATGCGATACAGACCAACGACTGCGTGTAAGAAAATTAGGCATTGTTAATGCATGTAGAAATATACCTGTTTGTTGGCGAACACAAGAAGGGTCGCGTCCCTGAGCTCGTCCTCATTGAGCATCTTATGCAGTTCTTCGCGGGACTCTTCGATTCGTTCGCGATCATTCGAATCCACCTGCACATAATACAAAAATTGTTGATCGTGAGAAAAACATATGATAAATGGTAATGAAAACGAAACAACATCGAATCTATGAAAGAATGATCGAAAGCGTGAGAACCGGTTTTTACATCTGGAAAATATCGACAAGTCTTATAACGGTGTTCTTACCACAAAGATCAGCCCCTGTGTATTTTGGAAATAGTGCCTCCACAAGGGTCGGATCTTATCCTGACCTCCGACGTCCCATACAGTGAAGGAAATGTTCTTGTATTCGACCGTTTCGACATTGAATCCTTAAAGACACTTAATCACAGCACCACTCGATAGGTAAATGTAGTTAAGGTAAGCTTAAAAAACCGTACCGATCGTAGGAATTGTAGTCACAATCTCTCCAAGCTTCAGCTTGTACAGAATAGTCGTTTTACCAGCTGCATCAAGGCCGACCATAAGAATACGAACCTAAAGTGAACAGAGAACTTTTCGCGAATAAGTATAAGAAAAGTCTTAAGGTCCCTCTTAGGATCCTCTACAGGTAACTGACATGGCTTTTTCACTGTCGATTAGTTATAAAAATTTACGGTGAGAATCTAACCTTGTACCAAACATGCCCCCTTCCCAACTACGGACTCGAAACCCTCAAAATAAACCGCTTAGGATTAGAGATTTGCGATTTCGTAGCGTCGCACTTTCGCACGCGATACTACGACCCTGAGATAGTGCAACGCCAAAATTTCGCTCGCGGGCCGCGAAGCTAAGCTAGCCTTATTACAGCCCAGTGCATTTCTACTACGCAATATTGCCAGAAATTTCTTTACGCCAGAAGCTGAACTGTTAATGAAAATGTGAAAACATAAGCAAAATATTATAGAATATGCACCTAACTCTTGCGTGCCTACGTCGAAGTTATTGCAGCCGGAGAATTTTTTTTCTAGGCCGCCATCAGGCTTTGCGACTTTGCAGTGCCGCGACTCCGCAATCGAAGTTGCGGCACCCCGAAATCTCAACGTCGCAAAATCTGTGGTACCACAAAATTGCTCATGACAGAGCATGACAGAACATGATAAGTGGTGAAGCAACGTTCACAGAGGCAGGATTGGCGTTTTGAAGTATTGTGGAATTCTTATCAATTTATAGGGTCATGTATCGATTGGGAGAATATCATTTGCGCTCTAGTGGATATGGGTCATTGAGGAATGGGCGAGAAAGGATCAGATACGTATCGATTTCCATCTTCAGCTTCACTTAGGCGACAGAATGAGATTCCACATTTCGTATTTCCATAAGAACGCAGACACCACATACCCACGAAAACACACATTTCGCTGATCGATGCATATCTGAACTTTTTCCTGCAAATTCCACAAATCGCGAAAAAAACGCAGCTGGAGAGCTATTCGAACTATTGCATTCTCCGTACAGGACACTCAACATGCTTCGAAACGCTCAAGAAATGGTCTTTACACGATATTATTTCCAGAAACAAGGAAAGAAAGAAAATTTATGAGCTTTCAACAGAATACCGGCTATAGGACAATGGATTGCGGCGCCCATGTACTATGGGGGTGGCACTCAACCACATTTGAAATTATAACAGAAAATTAATTCCATTACAAATCTTCAAAACATGTAATATCAACGTGTCCGATTCTCATTAGGATCATTAGGATGTTTTTATTTTATAATGTCAAAGGTAAATAAACAAACAAAATCATGACTGCCAAGATAATCTCCCGTGTATGAAATGTCCCCCCCCCCCCAAGGCTTAGGCTAAATGCTTGCTCCTAGTTATTTCATTGTCTCCTTTTTGATCTTTGGGTTTTTATGCGTGTCTATTCTAGTATTATGTTTTTTAATGTGTTGGAAGGTACTAAGATATCAGTGCAAACCGGGGAATGTGGTTTCTCCCTAAGCCTTGAGGGGGAAGGAGCTTCGGAATGGGTGGGTATTTTTTAGGGTAGCAAATACCTTTTCATCTTTTTTCTGGTTGAGGACACTCCTGGGAGCTCCTTCTTAAACTCTCAAGGTGAAGAAAAAATTTCCACTTCCTAGAAATTGTTTTTGAATGCCACCCCCATAGTACATGAGCGCCGATGTGCTTTCAGCAGAATACCAAGCATAGGTCCACTGAAGTTCCCCGCCGCGTAAATGACTTCCACACTACTCGAACAACTCGTAACCCGAAGAGCAGTAGTTCGTTATTGCCTCTCGATATTAAGCCTAGTTTAAAGCACTTGAATCGAATCACATTAGAAATTGGGATTGAGTTTTTAAAGCCTTAACCTGAGATATTAAGCGACCCATTTTCCGCATAATGCCTACTGCGCGATGTCCTGATTGACTCGTAGCTTTATCACCCAGAAATGAGCACAATAAAAAACAAGTCTGGCTGCTACTTCCCACAGGCAAATTCCGAACCAATCGATAGCCCCGTCTCAATTCGGACCGAACAATAAATCTCTCTTCGCAGTAAGAAATGTAGGTCAGCGACCTAGAAACCGAAATTTGAATAGTCCTGAGCGTACCTGTTTCTTTCCGAACAGCCGATTGAAAAGTGAAGAGATGGTTAACCCCATGATGAGTTGGTCACCTGTAAATGAATTAACTCAATCACTTTGACACAATAGCTCACCCAGCACATATCAATGCGTACAAACACAACATTCAACGATTCTGACGACCTCACATTGCAATCAATAAATCAATAACGACCACATGAGAACCAGCTTAATCAGCTGATAAATCGACCATCTGGGTTAAAGAGGATGGCCACATTTCAAGGATGACGATACATGGAATGCCTGGAAACGCCGACTCAACACGTGTATGTTCGATTGCAATCGATCGTCACAGGACCATAATGCATAGACATGTTGCGTTCCTTTAAAACTATTACGGGTTGCTAGCTGCATTTATTAGGGGAAGCACATGTGAAATGTAAAGTTATTTCGCGGAAGAGGAGTGAATGGCGAAAATCATGTTTACTATTACGCTAAAGTGCAAAGAAGGTTTCAAATCAATATGAATAACAAAAACTGATATAAACAGAGGGAGCACTATAAACCGCATGGCGAACACAGCGATAAGAAATGGGAAGGTTCAAAATGAACCGCTCGATAACACCGAAAACGCGTCAATGATCTACGGGAGCAGCCGCCACTCCACCCACTGGCTACTGTAACAACCTCGGTGTTCAGTGCAGGGTTGGCAATGGCGTCGAGGAAAATGCCCCCCCCCCCCCCACCCCAGAAAGGTCTCCGTACGACACCTCCCCTCTCACTGTCATAGCAATTACGACCACTCTCCTCCCTCCTCCAATAATATTGTTTGGGTGTCGATCGAAGAATTCTCGAGGAAAATTTCAAAAAACACGGCATCCCCGTAGAGGATTTCTCGGCAGCGGCCTCTTCAAAGACCATCATTTGAGGATTCAGTCAGAAGATTTTGACTTATCCAACGAGTAGAGGCAACTATTTTTCCATGTTAGGCCCCATATTTCCTCAGGCTCCCTCTTCGCTTCAGAAGCACTCACAAGGGAGGCTCTTCAGGTCATGGTGAGCTTTTTCTAAACGGGTTTTTGCATTTCATAGGGTCACATACATGAAGAAAAAACCGGTCTCAAATTCGGCTAAATGGTTTTGGGAGGCCCAGAAAATAAGTGACAAAAGTTGCTTAGAAAGAAGCAGTTTGACCAGTTTGCTGCAATGCTTTCCAGCTGCGGCGTTCAGTGTATGCAAATCAGAAGACTGTTTTCAAGCCTACGCCAAAACCACTGCGAGCTGGTTCAAGAATGTAGAATCACTTATGGTAACTGCTAAACGAATCGAAGAAAACTGATAGGGGATGCACAGGGTTGCACCCTTGCAGTGGTTGGATGGCCGAATGGATAGGAGATGGGTTGGCATTGGCACGGTGGAAGGGGTGTTTTTGGTTCAGAGTCCGTTCGATGTTTTCGCCTGTGCATTTCCTTAATTCTCTTTCTCCAGCGCTATACTATTTGCACACAAGCGAAATGACTGCAATTTTCGTCGCTGGTGCACGAAGGTGACCTCATTTGCAAGCTTTCAGTGGTTGAGGTGTTTGGACCCTTCGGCGCCCCTAGCACGCATGCCAGGAGTTTTCCTGGCAAACTAGTGTGATGTTCGTGCTCAGGAGACTCGATTAGCCCTAGGTACAAAATATTACTCAAATTAAGATTTTGACACGAACTCGAGACAGTGGGATGGACATGGGCACATAGCCACTGCTCTACTTGTACAAACGAACAACTAGCAGCCTCGATCAAATCCAACAGAGCATGTGCAGAATCAACGCATTCCAAGTGAGGTGCACCTAGCAACACCATGCGATGGCAAAAGATAGCATATATTTCCTTACATCGGCTAGCGACCTCCTTTCGTTGAGTGTTCTTTACTATAGTAGTAATACTAATGGTTGGTTGCCCAATTTTTCGAGCTTAGTCAAAATCCCGATTAGGCTGAAAACTTGTCACCTAGGGTAGTTCGATCCCCCGAGCATGAATATCACACGCACTTTGCGGGAAAACGCCTTGTTTCCTTGTTATGAGCGTTGAAAGGTCCAAACAAATCATTCGCTTAGTACGCAAAAACACTAAAGATAGCGCCCTGGTAGAATAAAAATTTGTTTTGCACACATTTGGTATGTGTGGTCATAGATGAGCACAAATTGATGAAAACTAGAAAATTGCAAAAATTGTCGTCAGTGGAGATCGAACCATTTTCTGGGCCCCCCAAAAGCAAAAAACCGTTTTGAAAAATTTTATTCGGCTAACGTTTCGGCCTTGTCGCCTTTGTCAGAGCCTGGAATGCCAAAGATAAATGCCATTTATCCCTCAACCACCATTTCAAATTTACAAAACAGTTCTACCTAGATCAGAAGAATTTAGAAAAAAGTCGCAAACCACAACCATGGTGGGACTAACCTGTAAGCACAACCAGCTGTCGCTGAGACCACAGCTATTCTGACTTAGTGGGTGGCCTCAGATGACCCGACCCTTCGGCATGAAGCCGATGGCGTTTTTAGCCCACACAGGTTGAGAAACGCGCTGGAGTCCGGGGTTTTAACCCCAGACTCCAGCGCACAAAACTTTGGAGGCATTTTGGATTAGCGCCAAAAACCCTAAAATGAATAGGAAAGATGAGTGCATAGCCATAACAAACGAGCTTGACCCATTTCTCAACCTGTGTGGGCTAAAAACGCCATCGGCTTCATGCCGAAGGGTCGGGTCATCTGAGGCCACCCACTAAGTCAGAATAGCTGTGGTCTCAGCGAAGTTGGTTGTGCTTACAGGTTAGTCGCACCATGGTTATGGTTTGCGACTTTTTCCTAAATCTTCTGATCTAGGTAGAACTGTTTTGTAAGTTTGAAATGGTTGTTGGGGGATAAATCGCAATTATCTTTGGCTTTCCAGGCTCTGACGAAGGCGACAAGGCCGAAACATTAGCCGAATAAAATTTAATAACATCTTGCTTACGGCTTCAAGAAGAATCACATATAAATAAACACAATGCCAAGATTTATGGAAAGTCGAACTTAGATACGTTTTGAAAAAGCTCACCATGCCGTGATGGGCTTTCCTCGTAAGATACGCCTGAGCGAAGGCAAAAGCTAAAGCATAAGTCAAACCCTAGCTCACACCTGAGCCTAGATATAGCTCATACCTAGACCTAAGCCGAAACCAAAGCCGAAATGCCTGTGTCTATGCCTGTATTGATGTCCACCAAAGTAGGTATTTGATTTCGAGCGTTGAATGGCACGTTAATCGAACACTTCAACCAGCCTTGTAATTTATTGACAGAGTGGTCGCCATACAAAATCACCTACGAAGGTGAGTGAAATTCCGAAGAAGTCGGAGGGACCTATCACAGCCTTCAGCCGTTCAATTCAGATCGGAGTGATTGATGACCCGAATCCACTGCAATTCCGTGCTCTTCCGCGCTGGTCGCCATTACTTTGCCCTTGCATTTTTGAAGAATGTGGCGAATAGGGAGCGGCTCACAAATAACTGATTCGACAGACGACAGACTGTGCTGGAGATGGGCTTTGTGGACAGCAGATGAGGTGTTTTGGGGTTTACGAAGGAAAATCGCGCACTTGAACGACCATTTCATATCCAGCATGTGGAAAGGAGCACGAACGACGTTTTTCCGAGAGGCACTTTGGGCCTCTGTGTCGACAACCGTCGCGAACTCCCACCATCCTGATGTGTTTTGGCTATTTTTTTTTTACAAAGAACCGAACAAATTTATTTGTGGTGGTCGTGGTGCAGTCTTGAAGTGGAAACCTCTGACTGGTGGTGATCTGGACGTGATCTACCGATTGATTGCGCACCGCGGTGAGCGGTGCGTCGGCATTTTTTGGACACGGCAAATATTTGATTTTTGTTCTTCATCATCATCTTCTTCATGCAAACTGTTTTTCTTCGCAACAGCACTAGAAAAGCGTCGGCATTTTTTGGACACGGCAAATATTTGATTTTTGTTCTTCATCATCATCTTCTTCATGCAAACTGTTTTTCTTCGCAACAGCACTAGAAAACCTTATTTTTTTCATTCATAAATACGAATCTGATTATCTTAGAACGAGCCTTCCTTTTTTGCTCTTTCTTTTCTTTTTTCGAGATATGCTATTGTTGATCTCCCTGATTGTGTTAATTATCGACAGCAGTCTGTTGGATGTTGACTAGTGAACTACAACCGACACGTTAGGCCGCTTTCATACTTTGCGCACCGACGCCGTCACGCGCGTGACGGCGTCAAATCGACGCCGTCATCTGCGTTGATTTGACGCCGTCATCTGCGTTGATTTGACGCCGTCACGCGCGTGACGGCGTCGGTGCGCAAAGTATGAAAGCGGTCTTACTGATAAGTCAGTCTGGGTCTGGCATGTAGCTGACCAAAGTCAGCAAGCTTCCATCCAGTCGGATACGACTCCCTGTCGAGGAGTCCTCGAATCCCGGTGTACCCTAAGGAGAATTCCATGCCTAGCAGGATGGCAATGACGATGTATCGGTAATAGTTGAAGTATTCTCACATGGGAAGCAGTCACTGACCGTGGTGCAGTCCTGAAATGGAAACCTCCGACTAGTGATCTGGACGTGATCTACCGATTGATTGCGCACCACGGTGAGCAGTGTGTCGCACCTGGCAGGTCTCTCCGATATTTTCAGCCCTTTGTATGGAGTGCTTGGATGCTTTTCCCGTTTTTTTTCCAAAATTTCCTTCCCTAATCTTTATTTTGCTGTGATATGAACGGAGTGCCAAGTTCTAGTCCGGTAAAAAGCAGCCTTCGGTCAATCACTAACATAATAGAAACCTCCCATTGTTGAAAAGAAGATGGCTAACTCAACCCATAGCTCCTTCCCCTAGGCTTGAACCAAAACCCTAGGCGTTCAGCTGTAGCCTCTTATTCACCTTTATCTTTTTCATTTTTGCGTTTTTTTTAATATTTATCAGCAGTTTAAGGCCTTCAATGTATGCACCAATGCACTCATTTCGCTGGGTTTTTTTTTTTGTATTTTGGGTAAAACTTGATCATGTGGTTGCTGTCCCGCTGATGCGTTTGCAGCTCGTCCTACGGAAGCAGGTGGCGATCAGTGCTTATTTCAGTTAGCTACGAATTTTCGCAATCGCCCACTGCAGTTTTTTACAAAGAACCAAACAAATTTTTTTGTAGTGACTTTGGTGCAGTCCTGAGATGGAACCTCTGACTGGTGGTGATCTGGACGTGATCTACCGATTAATTGCGCACCTCGGTGAGCGGTGTGTCGGCATTTTTCGGAAACAGCAAGTTTTCGATTTTTGTTCTTCATCATCATCTTCGTCATGTAAACTGTTTTTCTTCGCAACATCACCACAGAGTCTCATTTGTTCCATTCTTATTAGGTAGTAGGGAAAGTTTTGGCCGGTTTTTGCAATTTTAACTTCGGAAGTTCATAACTCGGCCCAGACTGCATGCGCCAGCAAGCAATGACCTCCTGCACCGTTATTCACAAAACCCACGGGTTTCAAGAAACAGGTGAGTTTCTATGCTAATTGAGCATTGAAGCCAGTTTATAATTTGAAAAAAGTGGGCGGATATGAGTGCGCGGTCGCGTCGCATTAAAGATTAGTGAAACTTTTTCGAATACTATTTTTGTAGCGACGGGGGCACACGTATCCCACCCTTCTTTTGAGTTCACTCGGAGGATTTTGGGAGAATTGTTGTTCAGATCCAGTATGAATGAATCAGAAAATAACACCTTAAGACTTTTCGAGATGATGTCTTTTCTTAACGATGGACAGTCACAAGAGCAAAGTGCAGGTGTCGTTTCGGTAAGTTTGACGTTTTGCAATTTTGCGACTGTGCGTTGTTTTCAACGTACTCTGCCGCAGAAAAGCCTCCTTCACAGGTGGACTCGCAGCCACGGTCTGCGACGTCGGTGTCTCCCGCTGCCCTCACACAATCAATTTCTGAGGCTCCTCCGAGACAATCAATTTCTGAGGGTCCTCCGAGACGTAAAAGGGTAGGTGAAGTTGCATGGTATCGGTTATGCTCGCCCACAGTGGTTCATTCATTACATAGCGGGTCTCGCGCGGAAACCGATATTTTCGATATTTTATCTTACCACGAATGATGCTGTGGATTTTTTACTTCTATGAGACTATTAACCCAATAGTCTCAACCAGATCGTGCCCACTACAAAAAATCATAACTCTCTCCATAGCGATCCAGAGATTGAGCAAAAGCCCAGTCAATCTGTGACAGCGAGGGTGACAAGAGTAATTTCAAATGGAAATGGATATACAGCCTCCGATAGGATACTGAACGGAAATATCGGTTCCTGTGTAAACGCTAGGAGCGGTTTATGGACCATGCCACTGAGGACTATCGTAGGGTTTTATCATGAATATCCTAATATTCATGACAATCTGCAACATGTCTGGTGAATTCCATCACATGGTCCTCCTCCGTACGAAAACCGACGGTTACGATCGCTGGCAGAGTTTCACCTCCTACGACTGATCACTCAAGGATATATCATGCTGCTTTTCGGCCCTTTACACTGAGATCGAAGTTTTCCATCAATCTTGACTAGGACGATCTCATGAAATTTACATTTCTGCTACTGCGCATACCTTTTGGTGTGGCTAGTTGGTCATCTACTGTTTATTTATATACATATAGGCTGAGACTGTAGAATTTCATCCTCTATTGCCCACCCACGCACGTGAGATCTCACTTCTTACTGGTCAGCCTCTTTCAGATTGGAAGAGTGCGATGCCTCAGTGGTGCGAAGTTTCGACAGTTTAACTGATACAGGAGTCCATGCCCGGAGGACAAGTCTCTTTCGTAGTGGCGATCTCACTTTCATAAGTACTTTCACATTAATCGCTGATATGACCAGTTCACTGAGAATGGTCAACGACTGTTCCTCTCAATCAGTTTTTTAATGAATACTCTTCAAAACTGTCGGAAACTCGTGTAGAAAACCTAAAAATTCAGTGGAAGTTCCACTGATTGGCTCTGTTTGAACGTTCTTGAATGAGCAAATTTTAGGTGTTGTGGGATTCCACCGTAGACGAAGCAAGTCTAGAAAATACCAAGCAGCAGTTTTGTTGGAATCACAGATTCGATGAACGATGTATTTCGGTGCGGCAATAAGTCTACAGGTAAAGTGCCTCTTGTGCGCGCGGCCACCGTGAGCGATCGGTTTTTTATTGACGTCTCAATCGACCCTCCCCTCCCCCCCCCCCCCCCCGACACCTCACGTCGCATAGTGCGCCCAAGAAAAGGAAGCCTGTGTCGCCTGTTATTACTGCTAATTCTGGTAATCGTCCTGCTACCTTACTCGACGACGACGCCGCTGAATTATTGACTTAGATTCAAGATATTCTCGCTGTTAGAGCGCCTCAAGCGCTGCCCTTATAGGAGAAACTTCTGAGCAAGTTGTTGTCGGTCTCGCTGAATGCTTACCACAATGAGAAGAGGGAACGTTCTGTCGTCATACATGGTGTTCCAGAAGCCAATGATGGACTACCAGCTTCGCTTCGTCAACAGCATACCGAGAGGTGCCGACATTCTCGATGAACTGGACATCGAGACACGTCCGGTAGAGAATTTTAGAAAGGGCAAGATAGGTGAAAGGCCCAGACTTATTAAACGTGTTTTTCCCGCCGGTAGATATTTGTTTGAGACGCCTCCGAAAGCGAAACAATTACGTTCGTCGTCCCGATTTAGTATTGTGTTCATAAGGAAATAGATGACCCCTGAGCAGCGTGCCATTGATCGTGATCTCCGTAGACATGCCTTTGAACTAAATAGAGATCAATGTAACGGGAGTCGTGTCTTCACAATTTATAGAGGCCAGGTAGTCAGAGCAACTGATATTTTTCACTCTGGCAATCACCCACCAAAAAACTGAGGAATTAAGTTTTGCCTAGGTATCATAGTAATTTATCTGTGTCGGCCTTGTCTTCTATTTCTGCCTTGTATGCGAATCTCTGGTCCTTACCCAGAAATTGTGTTTTTCTTGATATTATGACTTCTGCCAAATATGATTTGTATTTTTTCACCGAAACATGGTTGAAAAAGCGTCATTCTGTGTCGGCTATGCTACATGAATGGATTACTGATTATTCTGTCTTGCGTTGTGATAGGACAAGGAGAGCTGGAGGCTGTGTTGCAATGTTCATTAGAAAAAACATTTAATTACGCGATTACACTATCTGAATCTGTTCCCAACGGCTATGAAATCTTGGCCGCGGATATAGCGCTTTTGGAACCTTGGGTAAGAGCCGTAGTACAGGCCGCCGTCTATGCTGCATTCTATCAATGAGCAACTTGGGAAAGTGATAAGTGACCTAGCGTAAGTCTCATTTCCAGTTATTGTTGTAGGTGACTTGAATCTTCCCAATTTCAACTCTTCGTATTTTCATGGCAATGATGACATTTCACATCCACTATTGGATAGTTTAGCTACTCACGGCTTCAAGCAGTACGTTTCCGAGCCTACAAGGGGAGGAAGCATGCTGGATCTTTTGTTTACTAATAGACGTGATCTCATAAGGCCTTCCATAGGCTATAACGATCATCTCAGCATTTCCTTCAAGATCGCGGGTACGGCCGCCACTTCCGTTCCTATTTTCAGACGATTTTTTGCAAAATGTGATTGTTCTCTCATTTCTGCCTATCTCCTCAATATTCAGTGGGTGGACTCCTTTGAATCTGTCTCTAACGTCAACAAAAATATATGATGATTCTGGCAATACTGGAGCATGCTATGGACTTATATGTGCCTTGCGGTTATGCCACTACCACTCAAGCGAATTCGCCGCCTTATCATCAGAACATGATGAACCATAGGGATTGCCTAGTGACGGCTAGTGACGGCCAGTGACCAGTGACCACCCCGGCTAGTGACGCAGAGGACGGGAGAAGGCAGGGGGATTCTCGGGTTCCTTCCTTGGTTTTTTTCGCAGTTTTATGTCGTTCTTTCTCTACTATCACATTGCTGAGCACCCCTACTTTCATAATCCTCCAGTTTGCCAAACTTACCCCTCTCGGTGTTTTAATCTTATCTGAAGAATAGAGGAAACTCTTTTTCAATGTAAGGCCCCTTCTCACTTCAGAAGTGCTTCTCTCACATCAGATAAGCTAGACACCAAGGTTGGGGTTCAGACAGACATGGGTCACATACCTCGGGTCTGCCTAATAAGCGAGGCTAAACTGCACTAATTGTAAGAAGGCACTGGTGCTACAACTAAAGAAATCGTCCACGGAGAAAAGAGTTCCTTTGTTACCCATATATTTATGTTCTTTCTGCTTACTGAGGGCCGCACGCAAAGTTTCCCGCGAAAAAACCACAATACGGCTGAGATATAGCTCCTCAAAGTCTGGGGCCGACGGGGTGTGGCGTGCAGGTGAGAGCTGAGGAGCAAATGCGCGATCGGGGACGGCGGTCGGAGACGCAGACAGCAATTGGGCGCGAAGAAACGCGCCCAGTTGCTGTCTGCATCTCCGACCGTCAAGAAACTATTTTCGGTGACTGCTGCAAGATCTTTTGGCGGGAATTTAAACGGACTGCATCTCCCTCATATTTTCAAGGCTTTAGTCAGAACGAAAAGAATTTTTCACTCTTTTTGTGTTTTCCTTGAAGTATTTTATCTGACACAATGATTCTGAAGGGAGTTAGAATGACGGGATTTCCGTGGACGATTCCTCTGAAGGAAGGGGGGAGGGGGACAACTTGCTGAATGCTGGGCGGTAGCAATTGCTAATTAGGATCAAACGTGTATTATATTTAATTGTGTAGTCATGTTAGCATGTTACTGTTCAACATTCAAGAAATTTCCCTCCCCCCACTTCATATTACGCGAGCCAATAATCTTCATGATCCCATTCATTCTGTAGGTCTCCTGAGCCTCCTCAAAAAACTGAGGGGGGAGGCAATGCTGTGCAGCGTCGTTGAAATAACATATAGAGGATCCATTTACTAGAAGGCAGAAATTGACGTGCAAGTCATCTTGGGGCCCACGGGGAACAGTCCCAGATGTGGAAAACATAGTCCTTTGGAACATAGGAGGTCCGCATTGAGTTAGAAGTGGTTGATCCACTTCTTCATGGTCCGAGCTAATTCCCCCTCCTATTCCACTGAGTACGTAGCCTATATCTGATGTTCCAGCTCGCAGAAACTGAAGGGAACCCTGAAGGTTCACGGGTAGCGTACTGTTACCCCTTCTAAATGATTTCACTATCCCGGAAGCGTCGCGGATTCTGAGAGCAGACTACGTCGTACGTGGTTGGGTCCTAAAACGATTACGCACCAAATAAGGGAAAACACAAGAATCGCTTTAGGATTCGAACACACACGCTGTCACTATATCGCCTGCAATATGCCACACGATGCACAATCCTCTTCTAATGACACATACAGCGATTCCACGTTGAGTATTGAACTTGCGTGTTTAGAGCACTGGAAGTGGTAAATTTGGCAGATTGTGAAATATGAAAGTAGGGGTGCTCAGTAATGTAACATCAGTGAAGGAACGAAACAAAACGGCGGAAAGCCCGAGAAATGGGAACTTGAAAACCCCCTTCTATCTCGCACCCCTCTGCGTCACTAGCCGGCGTAGACTGCAGACAGGCGGAGAGGCTAAACAGCCAGCCGTTAACGTTGTCCCGCCTTCGTCGGCAACTTACCCAGCTGCAGAAATGCAGGACGACACGCCGTGTTGCGGGGTCGTGATAAGATCTCAAGCCGCGCTTTTTCAACACGAGTTTCGCCCCATATCACCTCTTCTAAAGTGAAAGGTTTGTTTTCAAAAAACATGCATTCACGGTTCTCAATTTTCCCTTGCCTCTCCTGGTGCCTTTAAATAACATGGCGCGCGAGCGACTTCAGCCCCTGTGCTGCATTCGCGATTCCATATAGCATCGTTACACGAATTGGAAATGAGAGGCTTAAATACGTTCTGAGTCCCTTTCACGCAGGAAAAGCAGTTTTATGTATTCATCCCAAAGTGCTATCCGCACACTACGTGGAAGCCAACAACAAGGAGAAAACAGCGTGAAGGGAAGTGCTTAATCGCAAATGCATGAACCGTCAAACCCATCCCCAGCTGGCTCTCCCAGTTTGTTATCGCAGCCCCTCCGCACATACTATGGATTACAATCGGAATTATCAAGGTAAGTCCTGCATTGATCGATTGATTAGACAGCGATCCTTCGAAGTATAAAGAAATAAACAGGAAAAAGTGACTGCGAAATTGTAGATGGAGTCAATCGACGAGGGGTGCAAAATTCCACCTACCTGGCTTCGGATACGAACTTTCTGCGAGCCGCTGAAATAATGACGACGTATGCATACGGAGAGACATCGCACCAAAACAAAGAAATCCAGGTGGGCTCACAGCTCTGCACAGGTGGCTGCGATAATCATCGTAGGCCAAAAATGGTTATGGTGAAATAGCCTTCAAGTAGTTGATTTGAATTTTACGAGCGCTCACTAGTAAAGAAGACTAGAGCGCTGATGGCTTTGTAAGCAAGCATGCCAGCAGCCGTCTACCTCGGGTGTGTACACTTAAGACAAATTTTCGTGCGGCCGCGCGTGGAGAGCGGCGCCGCGGATTTCTTCGCGTGTGATTGCGTACATTTCAACACTCCCTTTAGAGTTTTACGCCCGAATCAATTATTTCCTAATTAGGATTGTTATCATATAATGCTATCATTTCTTTTACCTTCTATCTCACTAGTTTGTCTTTTTAGGGCACAAAAGTTATTGTCTGTAGGTAACGATGAGATAAACAGCTATCTCTTGAAGGACCTCCATGGTACCAGATCCTTGCGTCCTGAGCGGAATTCCAACTGACCGCGGCAAGTTGTGCTGACGGTGCCGTGAATGCGACGTCGCAGAGCGAAAGTTTGTCATAAGTATACACACTCGTCTACCTCCACAGCCGATGCTCTCTATCCCCTCTCCGAAATCGCTCAACACTCTCGGAACTACGAAATGGGATTCTTCAGGCCCGTTCCATCTATGTGGTTCCGGCAGAGCTCTTATGCACTGCTGGTATCGCAGGTGATGAGGTTACATACTTGCCAACGCGACTATGATTGCAGCAACGTGTGGCCCCACTATCAATAAACTCGGTGATGGTTATGCGCCGGCCCCCGTGACGGTATTGATCGTGGCAACCGCGTAGGCCACCGTCATACTACGGCGCCGGCGTCGATTGCCGCAAAGTATGAAGGGGACCTAATCGCAAGCGTCTCCCCTACGCTCAGCCAGCAATGAAGGTACTCGAGGCAGAGGGATGTGGAAAATTCGCTCCCGCCTCGCACGCCTGGCGCCGCAACGCGGATTTTCTGTTATTGGCATACGCCCAGGAGGGTGCCGTACATGCCGATGCCCGAATCGCTGAGTTTGAAAGTAGCCTAGCAATAGCAATACCAATTTTACGGTGCCAAAGCTCGAAGTGAAGTCTCCCTCATCGCTACGCACTAGCCACGGTCACCTAGGACGCTACTCGTTGAGGAGAGTGTTAGGGGTAGTTTGGACCGAATACGAAAAGATTTCGAATATGAAAGTCGAAGTGCGTAGTAGTGAAGGTGAAATGGAAGTGAAAGTGAAGAAAAAACGGAAGGAAATGGCCAAAGACCAGAGGAGAGGAATGGGCCCCCCTTCCCGACGTTGATTCGCGAAGCGGACGACCTTTCCGTCAAGAGGCGGGTAGTCCAGACGAGCATTCCATTGGCATGTTGCCAAGTCGTAAACACGAAGGGATGTTCGCAAATACGACAACATCTATTTTTTGGAGTGAGCTTCAAGCTAAAACTGAGAAAGCGCGCCGCGATCCCGTCAACCCTGCCGCAGCTTCTTGGCCACGCCCACTGTTGTCAATCAGGAATCACGTCGTCTGAAGGCGGGGTCTGTCATCCAAAGGCGTCAGCTGTTAATCTTTACGCCGTCTCTACAGCTCGGGGCGCGCTTTTCGACGGGGGTTTCGCCATAAAGAGGCTTTCTAGGGCTAATTTCCATGTGAGTGACTTCTTTTAGGGATTTCCCAACAACCATATTACCCCTGATGCTGAGTTAAACAGGTAGGCTGTTAAAAAGACGCCTCCCTCAAAAATTCAAGAGCGCTCCTTTCAGTGGGAATTTCGCCACATATAGTCTACCTAGTCCTCATTGAGATAACTCACTTCAGGAGTCCTCACACCTCATATTACTCCTACCACTGTATTGAAACAATCCGAATGGAAATCTATATTGAATCGTTTATTTATTTATATATTTTAGTGCGATTTGATCACTGAAGATGGCGGTCATGAAATAGATCCTGTGCGGCTGAGTTACAAGTAGGCGTCAACACTATGGGTTGTTACCAGAAATTATATCCTACTTGAGCTTCTAATTTCTGGAAAGAAAAATCGAAGCTTTGGAGGTTTTTTTTCTTTTCAGAGAACGCATAGCCTGGCATTTGAAGGAGTTCTGTTATAAGACATCGAGTCACGGCATTCCTATGTTGGGACAAGCGCCAAACATGGCTTACCGGTATGCAATTTTGCCCATGGTAATTATTCCATTGATAACCAAGATTGTAATGTTGAACTGCAGAGTCGCGTGGATAATCCTGTTGTCTGGATGCGCCTTCACCTTTGTTTATCAAGCGATTGCCGTTGTTGACAAGTACTACCGAATGGATAAAATTACTGATATTCAGTTGAAATTCGATACTGGTAAAGGGTGTTTCTTACGTTTGCTCATCAATTCGTAACAGACGACGCGAGCTGTACGGGTGTAGCTGAGGACACTCGGATTGAGTAAGGGCCGCAAGAGATCGCGACGTCTACATCCCAGCGCTACGGCCAATGCACAACTGAAATAGGAAGCAAATGGGGCGTGTCGCGTTTCACATAGTGCGTGATCCAGTCCGAGTGTCCCGGCTTACATTAGGATACCACAGTCATCGCCGTGGACGGTCGTATTAATCTCAATATTATTAGTGATAGGATTTGCTACTGCGAAAAGCACGATTTACTTTTAGCTGCGTTCATACTCTGCGATGTCATCGCGTTGCAACTGTCGCAACGCGCACGCAACACGAGTCCCGTGATCAACATGTTGACGTGTTCGCTAAAGTGACATTGGCTTGCATACAGTAAAGACGATTGCCGCAACGCGAACGCGAACGCACACGGGCCCGCGTAGCGATTGCAACGACCGATGGCAACGCAAATACAATGCAGAATTATCCAACGGCTAACGGGATGACCAGCCAGCTAGTGTATGGTTAAATATACGCATGCAATGCTACAACGCAGTGCAACCACGCGCGATTCCTTGTTTTTTTTTGCGAGCGCTCAAAACTAAAGTTTGGCCCTCCTTTCTGTATCATAATGGGAAACTATACGAACTATTTCAGTTGTTTAAATTTAGCACCATTTCCTGCGATAACCATGTGCAATCTGAATCCGTATAAGGACAGCAGAATACGTGATGAGGAGAGCGTCCGTAAAATTGTGAGTAACTACCGAAAACTATACCTGTTCGAATGGGATTATGCATTCATATTTATCAGTTGAAGACGCACTGAAAGGGGGCTCCAGCTGGATCGTCATTGGTGGAAGAGCTTTCGTGATCATTTTTACCGAAGACACGACGTGTAAAAAGCGGGGCGACTTGACTCTGCCCACCAATGACCCAGCTGTGGCCCACCTTCCGGAAAGCGTATCACCAAGTATACTGCAGTACGTTTACTTTCAGCTGGATGTGTTTTCAAAAATAATGGGAAAAGCAGCGGCTGCAGGCAACTCACTCGAAGAATTGGAGGAGGTCGTAGAAACGGCTAGAACACTTTTGCCACCTGATCACAGTATACGTATAGCAAGAGAAACGGAAACCAAAGGATCATTTGAACCGGTCTGTTTTTTCTGGGATGTGAGAAACATCGTTCATAAACGGACGTGAGAAACTGATTTCAAGGCAAATTCGGTGTGCGTATGTGAAGACGATGAGTGCGAGGCGGATGCTCCAAAGGTATGGATAAAGCTGCTTCACAATTTTCTGTACACTGCAACAACCGTCTTTGTAACAGCTGCTTCACAATTTTCTGTACACTGCAACAACCGTCTTTGTAACAGCTTTTGTTTTCAAAAAAGAGCAAGAAAGTATGCAACCCGCAGGAGGTTCCGGCCTGAGCATGCATCTTTTTCAGGTACCCACTGAGTTGGACAACATGTGTATTTGTGCATTCGACAGACTCACCCAAGATGCATGGCCCTGTCATCCTAAGGTACAGTTTATCGCATCTTTAAAGGTTTCTGAATCAGCGAATATGGACCAGAACACTCGAATCGGGTCACTTCGTCGGACTCGCGGGACCAAACTTCCCTCTTTGCGTGCAACCAACTCACAACGAAAGCAATGGGACAGTCACCACGCGAGGTGACATGTTTCGCCTGGCGCGACGACCCAGTCCGCATGACCTGGTCTATATGCGAGGTGTGTACACTTAAGTCGAATTTTCGCGAGGCCGCACACGGCGAGCGGCGCCGCGGATAGCTTCGCGTGTGATTGCGTACATCGCGACACTCCCTTTCGAGTTTCACGTCCGAATTAATTATTTCTCGATTAGGATTGTTATCATGTAATGCTATCGTTTCTTTTACTTTTTATGTTACTATTTTGTCCTTTTAGGACACAAAAGTTGTTGTTGGATAATGATAAGGTAAACAGCTATTTCCCAAGGATCTCCATGGTACCTGACCCTTGCGTCCTGAGCGGAATTCCAACTGACCGCGGCAAGTTGTGCAAATGGCGCCGCGAGTGCGACGTTGCAAAGTGAAAATTCGACATAAGTGTACACACCTCCACGCGAATCAGCGACGGGCACGTGCCCAAAGCAACAGCATAGATCGATGCGCGAGGTGTGGTGGTCTGTGAAGCGCCTCGCATTCGCCAGCGTCTCAACTCAATGAGATATTCGTTTAGGCAATTTGGCAGAACACCACATGCCAGTTCTGTGACGACCACATGTTTTGTCAAAAATACTCGAAAACCGGTGAACAACAGAATGTGCCGTGCCTTTGTGGACACGGTGAGGCATTCTGCATGAAGTATGATCGGGTAGGTGAACATGGGATCAGGAACGACCAAAATAATGATGTATGTTACAATTCCAGATGGCGAAACTGCTGAATCTATGGGAATTTTTCAGTGAAGTGGGAAAAGTCGCAGACATCTCAGATGAGGAGATCGAGGCATTGGGATTCGGGGTAAGCACATACAAATTATCGGCATCGTCTGCGTTAAATTAGAAATGAGAACTGGGAAGACATGTTCTCTGAAAACAATCATTCCACTTCAGAAAAAGTGAGTGTGGCGAAACCCGCATTGAAGGCTTGGGGTCTTTTCGCGATCCCGCAACACTGCGAGTAGCGCTGCCGTGCATAGGCCGGGGGAGTTGACGTCGAGGGCAGGACAAGGTTCGCGGCCAACTGATATAAACCCTCGCTCGTCTAGATCTAACCCAACGGCTAGTGATGCAGAGGGTCGCGCAAGACAAGAGGGTTTCCGCTTTCTTATCTCTCGGATTTTTCGCCATTTTATTTCGTTCTTCATCGTTACACCGCTGAGTACCGCTACTCTCACACTCTACAATTATTTCGCATGTCTTCGAAGTTCTCTTTGAACTTTATTTCCCGAACATTTAGCGAGAAGAGCTGATGTTCCATTTACAGGACATGACCGATGAAGTGGCCATTGTGACCAAAGCGAAAGAGAACATCATATTTGCGATGAGTGCACTTAGTGAACAACAGCGGTAGGTACAAGTCTACTAGCTACATACTTGCCTTACTCACCACTTTCATATGAATAAAAAGTGGCTCTCTACGAATCTAACTCGGTATGGGGATAAACATTAGGGGATACAGCATGTTAGATGCTGGACAGTAACATGCCTACACTTGACTGACATGTGAATGACGTGCCATATATGCCATATACATGTGCGTGGTACGTGTATAATGCCGTAGAACTAGTATTACCCTTCAATAAAACGTAAAGACATGTTACATTCCGACAGTGAACAAATTGCCCCCTCGTACATAAGAACAATTATGCTTTTAGTTGAAAATGGGCGTTTCAGGAGAGATATGTCACAGGCGAAGCACAATCTGATTCACAAGTGCTCCTTTAATGGGAAAGCCTGTGATATTGACAGGTAAGCCTGATTTTTATTTTTTGGCAAAATGTCCGGTAATTATGTGTGGATGTTAGTACATATGTGAATATCACAGCAACGGGTGTAGCAAGCACAGAAATCGCTGGTGTATTACGTGCAAAAATCGTCGTAGAAGGGAAGGACGTTCACGGCGCTGGAACCTCCATCCATACTGGGCGCCTTGATCGCTTCCAAGCGATTGACGCAACTTCACATCGAAAAGGGCCTGGTGATCAATACACGCCTTTGGCGCGCTCGCAGCGGCGGCGCTGAACGAAGCGATCGCGTCTGTGCCAAAAGGTCACAAGAAAATGGACAAAGTGGCCATTAGATTACTAACCATTGAAAAGACTGTCTAAATGATACAGCAGTCTAAAACGTGTTAAAATGCGGGTTCATTGCAATTTTAAGCTGCTGACTCAAGTTACAAGCCAATGAGTGCATCCGTCGATTTGCTACTACGTACCGCTAAGCCCTAGTGATGTTGCATTCATACCCGGCGTGACGATTGTGCGACTCACGCAACGCGAATACAAGCTCACACTCAACACTGGTATGCAGCCGGTGTTGGCATGTTCGCGCAATTGTGCGATTGTGCCGCAGAATATGAATGGGTTGTATGCCATCAAGGCAAACAATTCGCATGACCGCGTTTAGCGCGCGACGTGATTGTGCGATCTATGAACGCCGTAGTGGTTGATTCCTAAAGCGAATACCTAGAATGAGGCGTAGGACACTGCCTTTGCTTCAGGACTTGTCTAATGTGGCGCGCAGGGGTGTGTGCACCTATGACGGAAAGTCGCTTCGCGGTCGTCACACTCGCGGCGCCATCAGCACGACTTGCCGAATCGATTGCCCTTGGGAGCCCGGCAGAGCGTGGCTGCGTCACCTCTGTACTTCCACCCATGCCACACTGCCTCCTGCACCCATGCCACACTGCCTCGCTTGAAGGCTGCCATGCCCTGCCACTGGTACTCGTACCTGCCGAAGCGCTCGCCGCGGGCGGCCACGCGATTTTCCGTCGCAAGTGCACACACCCGGCGCGCCCCCTGCACCATCGCGTCGCACACCGAACGCCGCAATGCGAATTTTCTGTTCTAATAGCATTCAATGCGTGAGCGAAATATTTTGAGAGATTTTGCTATCATCTCCGATCCAACCTTTGGCAACTGCTTCACCTTCAACCATAATCGTTCGGACTTCAAGAGCAGTCTGCGAGCAGGTCCTATGCATGGTTGGTTTTATTTGTGCGAGCAATCTCGTCCGCCCTACCGCTGACCATATCCAGGATTGCGAGTGATGCTATTCGTAAACGCTTCCGACTATCTGCCCACGTCTGAAGCAGTTGGTGTTCGTCTTACCATCCACGACAAGGACGAGTTTCCTTTTCCGGTGAGTGAACTTCAATTTTTCGAACCTTTAAGCTGCAGGTTTACAAACAGAAATTATTCTTAACCCATAACCCAGGACACCTTCGGCTATAGCGCACCCACCGGCTACATCTCATCATTCGGGATGCGAATGGTGACATATTTCTCTTTCAAGCACTGAGCGAAAGTCAGCAGATTTTATTGCTTTTAGAAGAAAATGTCACGTCTACCGGCTCCCTACGGCGACTGTATTGCTGACGGAGGAACTTCGAATTACATTTTTAAAGGATACGCCTACTCGACAGAGGTCCAACATATCTGAAATTGTCGGTTAGCATTAGGTATGTTACTAATGTACTATTGGTCTTAGGGATGTTATCGTACCTGCTTCCAACAGCTGATCATCGATCGCTGTGGGTGTGGTGATCCGCGGTTTCCGTCTATCGGTGAGCACAAACTTTGTGAGGTGTTCAACAAGAAAGAGAGTGAGTTTTTGTTTTTGGAATATTCAGCCATAGATGATGACCTTTATGGTTTGTTTTCCTTAGGCTGCCTCCATACTTTGTGGCCCTGCCGGCTTGACGCGGCTGTGATGGTGACAATGACGCCGGCATAGACGCATAGTATGTAACGAATCATAGCCAGCGTCACGACCTGCATCACATCTAGAGTCGATGCTGGCGGCTGGCACACTCGTAAGGTCAGCCAGCAGCGCCGCAAAGTATGAATGCCGCCTTACTAGGATGCTGAATCGCAGCCCCTCGCTCTTTCAGGAACTTGTCTCGAACAAAGCACGCAGGAACTCGGTGATATTCACGGATCATTCAAGTGCAGGTTAGAAAGAGATGAAGTTTGAATAGCTTTCGATTACGTTCATACATGGCGACTTATCGCGATGGCCACAACACATGACTTCACAAGAAGGCCTTTCAGGTCATGGCGCTCTTTTTGAAAGCGATTCTTTGCATGATGTGAGCATACATGCACGAAACATACGCTTTTAGCTGAGTGGCCCTACGAATGCAAGAGTTGATGGTACCATTCTCACACTGCACAAATTACAATAAGTGATTCAAAGTCCCCTTTTGAAGAAACTTCTCTTCGCTCCTTTTTTAGCATTAATAGGGGCGATCAGCAAAAATGGACGGCAGTCATATTTTTCATGCATGTGCCCCCATAAGATGATGACCTCTTCCCTTGTCAGATCAACATTCCCATTGTGGTGTAGGCCTACCCGGTGTGAGCATTGCCGCAATAAATACTGTCGCATCGCACTAGTCACTACCCACGTTACACTGGGTGTCGATCGGCTACCCTATGGCGCGGCAATTAGATCGCCAAGTATGAACGCAGCTGACCCTTTGTACATGTGAACATCAGGTGCCAGCAACCATGCAACCAAACGATCTACACGATGTCATACTCAGAAGCGATATGGCCAAGTCAGTCACTGAACATAACACTGGGAACATGCGAAGAAGAGCCAGAAGTGTGCAACGAACAGTACCAGTGAGCTCACCCATTCCTCTCAGATATGTGCGTGTAATGGAACAAGATTTCGCAACGCGGCGTCCGGCATCGACATGATGGACGCGAGTATGGGGCATCGTACGAAGTTGGGTCCCGAAGAAATTACTAAAACGGTAATCCTTTAGGACCCAACTACATACAGTTCCCATAGCTTGCAAACTTTGCGTCTCAGGCCGCATTGCGGAATTCTGTCCTAACGACACAGGGTGGAGTGCAAGTGTTCCGATTTGTGAGGTCAGGTCAGGTTGCGCGGCGGATCGCAATCAGGTAAAGACAGGTAAATAACGCTGCCAAAGCTTCTCCCCTAAAAAGGCTGAGGCAAATCTGGGAGAGCCCAGACGGCAGGACACGCCACTATTCGGACAATTCGCGAAGGGCGGTGACCCAGTTCGGTGCCGACCTCTAGAAATCGGAACACTTGCAACACACCCAACGACACATACCCTTTGCATGGACATTTCGTATCAGTAGCCCTCTATTTGATTCCATGAAAAGTTAAATTTACAGAGAAAACGCGGCGATGCTGGAAGTATTCTATGAAGCTCTCAACTTCGAAACTCTCACGGAGTCCGAAGCTTACGGTGTAGGTTTACTGCATTGCGGAATGGGTCCCATAAATTCCACTCAAGCCAGCGAACCTAGATGAAACTTAGCTGACCCTTGACAGAGGCCGTATTTGGCTTATTAAAGAGGGAGATCGTAAAAGTCACTACTGAACATCGTGCAACTCGAATAATTTGGTCTGACGCAGTGTATCACCTGCCGGCATCAACTCCGGCTGTGACGCCCGCTGGGTGTGTACCTTTATGTAAGGATTGCTGCACCGCGGCATGTCGCTAGCGAAGCAAGGCGGACGAGCTAAAGGCGCCATGTTGTTGGGTTCCGGAGCGATTACAAGTCAACTGCGATCGCGCCCATAGCATTGCCGTGTAATTGTTCAAAGACCCAACAACCGCGACATGCTCGCACATACTGCGTCGCACGCCGCTTCTCGTCGTGCGACAATCCTGACATAAGGGTACACACCCACGTCCGCTGCTCTTTCTCTCGCATTCTGCGTCTCTGCCAGAGTTACAAGCATGATCATATCCCGCGTGGATGCCGGTGGCAGATACCGCAAAGTATGAAAGCATTTTAGTACACTACAAATAGGAAAATGTTGGCTGGAGCTCAAGAATAAATTACCAAATGTTTGTGGAAATCTTTTGCTCTCAACCTATACATCCTCGCTACTGAGCTACACACCCTTTCCTTTCAGGTCGTGAAAATGCTGGCTGACTTTGGAGGGCAACTTGGTCTCTGGTCGGGCGTTTCATTCATGACGATCTGTGAATTCGCTTGCCTATTCTGTGAACTGCTCTACATGATGTTTTCACATCACTACAACAAGTATAAACAGAAGAAACTCGAAGAAGACAACTACTGAATTAGACGGGCCACGAACGGCTGATAGACCTGTTGTTAAAATAATTCGCTGAAGTTGTTAACAAATAAATTTATAGTCGTGCGTTGTGCTGGGTGTAAATTGAGCAATGACTTGACCGCTTCTTTCAGAAGGGCTACGCTCAGCGAATGGTGCAACTCTCAACTTCCAATTCCTCACCGCACCGTGAAAATGCTGCTTATCGTGCAACGCCTCCTCGGTTTTTTCTCCATCACACCCCACCAATGTGGTTCCCGGAGCACTTGCGAGCGACTCACCTTTTATGAGACATCATCGTACTCAAATAGTTATACAATTTCTTCGAGTTTACTCACTTCATAAAGTCCAAATCTTTTGTTTGATGCACCACTTTTATGGGATGCTCATCGGGACACTCGAACCTCATCGCGCGCCAAAGGCTGACCCAGGCGTGAGTGACCCAAAGAGTGTCCTGCTGCATGGCCACTTTCGTGCTGGTGGCTGACAGGTTGAAAATCAGTAGTACCGTATGTGGGTGAGTGATTGTGCACCATCTCTACAACAAGAATTCTGCAATGGATCGGAAGTATCAATCTACTCACTTAAATATCAACAGAACACATCAGAACGAATTTTATTCGATAGCAAATGGAATCGATCCAACATAACAACCACGAATAGGGCATTACAACAAATGTTGAGGTCACAACTTGTAACTCGGCTTACCAAAAAATTATCAGAAAAGCAGAAGCGGGTGAATAGGAACGCCCCTCTCCAGAGCAGCGAATTCCCATCGTGATTTATTCCTTAATTGAACTATAGAGCATAAACCACCGAGAATTCCCAACAATTAGCCGCAGTATGTAATCAAGACAATTTTGATCTGCAATTTAATACTAGCAAATAAACAACACATAGGTGAGCATCATTCACAGAATAAGAAGATAGCGACAAATATCAATAAGATTTCGAATAAATGAGAATATCGAGGAATACTTGCAGAAAATCAATCACAGTCCTACGGCTGTCCACAGTCTATTCATTATCGAGTCGTGCTTCATCGGCTGAGCGTCCTGAAAAAAAAATTTCATTCAAAATGCAATATGAGAGGTCTGGCGGAGGTGATCTCCAGAGAGTTTATTTAGTAGGAATGGGTAAGGAATAAAAGGCAAAATAATGACTTTTTCAGTTGTGAGAAAAGGAGCACAAACCATATTGTCCTTACGACTTTCATACGGGATAGTGAGAGACCGCATTCCTGCTCTAGATGCCATTGACATACGAGAACGACTGAAAAATTTCGTTTTACTATTCATTTAGCAGATGAAGAGCTGTAAAATAAGTCGATCAGCCAGTAGCACCTCATCGAGTCGTTCAGAGAGTCCTGGTTTTCTTTGCTCGGAGTGATTGAAGGAATCTCATTTGGAACTTCTTCACTTATCGATTGATCAACCACAGACGATCGATTGAAAAGTGGTGAAACCATCTGCGACGCGTCCGCACCCACAATCTCCTGCACATTAACACTTATTAATAACAATTCAGAATATAAGTTCGCTATTATCACTACCTTGTCCGTGCAAGGAATCACGCCAATCCGTAATGAAGAGTCAATAAGGGACGCATTGCGTGAGAGAGCTTGTCGTGCGTGTATAGGACATGAATAGCGGATGTGCATCCAATTTCCACGACTGGGAACCTGAACAAGTTGAGCTGAGACTACACAACACAAAACTTCCCTCCCCTTCGTTCAAAAATCGGACTTCAAAAGATATTCCATGCATGAGGACATGGCACCAACTGATTATATACTTTTTCTAAACCATTTCTAGTACGCTTATCATAACCACATTGATGGTCAACTTGTCCATACAGGTCTGCCAGGATATGCCAGCACCTTGGTGGTGCACTGGTGTAGAACGAGACAAAGGAGTCCTCCTTGTTTCTTCAACGACATGTTGGTTCAGAGCTCGAAACAAATTTATGCAAAGGAGCGATGTCAGAAGAACAGAGGAGGATGTTTCGAAAGCTGCCTTGGTTTCATGGAAATCGAGGTTGCCCATTTTGACACGAAGAAGTGTGGGAACATCATGATATCATACAGGAAATAAGTGGATCATAGTCAATACATTAGTAGCATTTTCTCAGGAATATTCTGCCACGAAACAATTTCAAATAAAGGATAAACACATTAAGTACCTGATACATAATAATGTCGTACTAATAACTTTCTAAAATAAACGTCAAAGTACTAACTGACCTGATGACTAACAATTTCACCATGACGAGAGAAGTGTTTGAGTACATTAGCCGCTTGTTCAGGTGGAAAACCATAGACGGTAACCCATGTTTCAGCAGGCGACTGTGTCTGCTCCGATACCACTCGCGAAGCTGTCGCTGAGGAGAAAGACGATTCTGTCACAGGAATGCTCATCGACCGACGCGACACCTTCCGTGCAGGTTCGATGTCATCGCGCAATGATCGTAGGGGAGGGGCTGGAAAGAATCATATTCCTGACGAAAAATCATTATTTCGCAATCACTACCTGGACTAAGATTGGAAGAAGGAGTAAACTGTCCCGACGACTGAGATGGCAAGGTTTTGAGCGTGGAACGAGAAGTATCGTAAGGATGTGCTCGTTCTTGTACCAGAGCTGGTGACCAGTGCACTGATTTCCCGCTGTTTCCAGCGGATTCTCCTTCAATCGTTTACTTCGAGTGGAACAAAATCATTAGGTTGAACCATAATTTCTGTTACACTTTTTATTTTTCTTCTGGAAAACTGTGGAAGCTTCTGGAACAGTTGGTAGTGGGGGGTATATAAAGCGAGTGAAAAGGACTACTGATTAACACATTCATATTCTCTATGGCTTCAACTAGCAGTGAATTTACGGCAACATCGCGAAAGGTGCGAAATTCACGAACACCGCCTCGGTTCCTCAGCATGCGAGGCCACTAACAAAATTAACCAGTCGATGGACCCAGGTACTGTCTCTCATATGGCGGCAGCCCGATGGCTCGATCGGCTCAAATTGGAACAGGAAAAATTTCAAAAAATTGCATTGAGAAAAAACTTTTTTTTGAAAATTTTCAAAAAATAGGAAACTGTTACCATTCAACACGACAGCCACTGCTGATCTCTACTGCAGGCAATTGGACACCGGAGCGGCAAAACTTGCCGGAAAAATGGACCAAGACTTCTTCCTCCACGACAACGCTCACCCACATGTGGCAAAGTTGGCGTGTCAAAGGATCCAGGACCTTGGTTAAACGAAGCTCCCCCGTCCACCGTAATCTCCGGGCATGGCCCCAACTGACTACCACCTATTCCTATCTCTGACCCACTTCCCCGACGGACGGCAGTTCAATGACGAGGATGATCTCAAAATCGACCTCCAGACTTTCTTCAACCAGCAATCCCCAGACTTCTATAAGCAATGCATCTGTCATCTCCCTATTCGCTGGCATTATATTGTTGATTATAATGGTACATATTTTGTTGACTGAAGTTAGACACAAATTAAGAAAAATAAATTTGAAATTTTTCGTCAAAATGTAACAGAAATTATGGTTCAACCTAATATTTCAGTGAAATCTCACCTCTCAACTGACTTGGTACTGGCGAAGCGAAAATGTCGTTCGACGGGGCATTTTGACCAGAATATGGGTTGTTCATGTCTGCAAAATAAGAATAACGTAAGATACGAGACCATAAAGGAAATGGAACCTAAAATTGACTTGAAACTTACATGATGGTGTTGCAGGCGCTACGGACCGCCTCTTTTGCCCAAAAAGGAATGATGGAGTTTTGGCAGGCGAGTCTGCTAGATTATCACCAGAAAATCTGAACAGCAAATGTTTCTGCCGTTGTATGTCAATCGTCGTTAGAAAAAAGTAATTGCCAGAATAAACATGGTGATCAACGAATGAAGTTTAGTTGCAACGGCAGAAGGTTCACAAAAGATTCAGATGAGCCATATTCTATCCGTGATGCTGTGATTTCAAGTTTACTTGAGCAAGGCTGAAATCAGACGATTCTGTGATTTTCGGCTTCGCAATTTCAAACAATTTCGTACGCGATTCCGCGAAGTCTGTTTCCAGAAATGAAAAACCGCAGAATCGCGAAGTTTGATATCAGCCTAGCGCTGAAATAAGCAAATGTTAACCGCTGTAACATATTTTCCTCATATCGGTATTCCTAATTATCTCTGCGACCGCAATCCAAAAGACATAGATCACCTTATGGAAAAGAGAAAGTGAAGGACCAACAAAAAAAATCACTCAAAAAGGTGATCTAATATTGAATCGTAGGGTAATTTATCTGTTCTCGGATTTTCTGCGAAATCTCACAGTTCTGTGGGTGGCCTTCATTAAGAGAGCACCAACGTTATTGTACAGTTCATTAGGACTGTTCTAATCTCTACGCTTGGGATAATTTGACGATTTCTCGGGACAGTTTAGGTTGCTTCTTCACGAGCATTACCAGGGCCGTGGCAGCCAAAACAATGATCTGATGAAATTTATATTTTTATTCTTTTTTTCTATTGAATCCTACTTCTTTGATTTTCCAACTTTACTATATTACACATATATTCTCATATAGGAAAGTGAATAGAGATAAGTAACAAAATCATTTTTCACGAATTAGCCTCTCATTTTCGGCCTGAAGGAACAGATGTGAAAAATATTAGGTTGTAAGGAAAGTTCTGGCCGGTTTTTCACGTTCACTAGATCTCAGAGCGCGTCAACATGTATCAACCCAAAAAGTTGCTCTTTCTGATTATATGTTTTATTTGGAATGCCACAAGATGCTCGATTTAATAGGGAGATTTTGAAGTACTGCGAAAATGGCTCTTTTTAGATGACTTCACTTCACGAGTTCTTGTTAGCCGGGTCCCAGCGGAAGTGCGAATGAAGCGTTTTATTGAATACTTTGTCCTTGGTTTCAGAAAAGCAATGAGAAATAGTTGCTCAAATTTTCGTTTGATCAATTCGCTTTAACTAAAACGGAGGAATTGATGAGCGCCCATACTTGCAGGGGATGTCCAAAAGTATTGGCCCTCAACACACAAACTTGGTTACCCACCTCAAGTAGCCTTGATTTGGAGAAACACAAAAAAATGGGTGCCGCGGGACCCCTGCGAGCAACTGTGCGCATGCGCATTTTTCACGGATCCTCTTCCAGTAATTGAAGCAGTTGCAGGCTGAAGCCCTCACTCGTCCATCATATTCACCAGAGTTAGCGCTAACTAAGCCCCACTTTCCCAAACATCTGGACAGCTTCTTCAGCTGCAGTGTGTTCAGAAAGAATGGCGACTTGGAGACGATTTTTTCATTTCGGCAATATAAATCGTGAGCCCTGCAGCAAAATGGGATACACAAGCATGCATAATGTTGCCAAAAGCGTAGCGAATCGAATGATGTTTATCCTGTGAGAAAAGATGCACTCTGAGAATTGCAAAACCGGCCAAAACTTTCCTTACAACCTAATACGAAAGCTGCGAAAATATCTCTCCAACCTATGAGATTCGTAACAAGAACATATCGATTACCTCTTCTGCATTCCTGTAGAGCTGTTGTCCAAAGAGGTAGCTTCCATGGCAGCTGACATCGCAGTGGATCGGTTTAGCAGCGGCGAGTACATTTCTAAAGTGATTTACGATCCGAACGGCTCATAGAACAAGAGATATTCAAAAAGGTATAAAAAGCTACTCAAAAACTATAAGAAAAATGAGGAAGTCCCAAAGAAATAGATATCAACAAATTCAAAGAATGGAACCACTGGATCGTTTTAGCTTTCTTCTTTGAAGATAGCTACAGTAAAAACCATGGATTAATGGTCACAGTAGCGATTATCAGTGGAGAATGGTGTTCCGTCCCCACCAAAGAATAAACAGAGACAACAACAACCGCAATTTCGAGCACCGAACATTTTTAAGTTGCCAAAGCACCCGCGCGCCACGGACAAAAGCCTGCGGGGAGCCCGCAACTCGTCAAAGACGCAGCTCGCGACGTCGCGTCAATTAAGAGCACCTGTGTGCTATGCCAATGAATAGGAGATGGGTCTTAGGATACGCTTTCGGAGAGCGTTTATTCACACAAGGAATCTGGAAACGTGATAACGGCACGGTAATCATATGGCACGAAGACCTACATAGACCTTATCATTGTAGCTTGCACATGGGAGAAGGGTTTCACGCTAAATGCTTCCTAAAATCCAATTATCCAAAAAGTATCTCAAAGAGATCGATATCGGTCTGGAACTAATCCCATCACCAAAGGCTATGAACAGCTATGGACTCTGGGCTATTGAAGAACAGGATGGATGAAGAAGTGTCGACAGGTTCAGCGGCTGTATTGAGATCAAACTCGGGAATTCATCGATGTTAGTACCGTCATTTTTTATAGGACTGCTTGGACGCGGAATTCACTTTTTATACCCGGCCTTTTCGCGTAAGCATAGACATTCAAAAGGCTCGAGGCTACTTTCAAATTGTGTGCGAAAATGAAGTGTGTAATATTTGACCCTAGATCAAATAGTGGATACCCGCCAGATCTTGAAAATACGCATCTCTTCGCAAACTTTCAGAAGACCGCCCTCGGTGCTGAATACCGCTACAACTTTGACTTCCTTTTGTTTCATCTTTTATTTGTTTTGTGTTTATATCTTCAGTTCGGTGGTCTTTGAATGGCACCATTGCTGGAGCGCGCTATGCGGCTCCGTGTTTTTTCGCACTTGTGAAACTCCGCACAGAGTGTTCTATCAAATGCTTTATCCCCTCCTTTTGCAGTACTCACAATTTTGGTTGCCTTTCCTGCAACTCGACTAAACAAGAACTCATGAAGTCATCCAAAATGTGCCACTTTCGCAGTACTTTAAAATTCCCCTAATAATTGAAAAACCTCGTGGTATTCCAAGGAAAACATATATTCAAAAAGAGATGCTTAATGTCTATATAAGGAGCACAATATGTACGTTGGTGACGAGCTTCCACTTGAGTTTTTCTTGTGAACGCGCAAAAGCGGCCATAGCCTTCCTTACAACCTAATACATATAATCGATCCAAATAAGGTCACTTTTAAGGGAATTTTATCACCCCTATTGGGGGTGGTTCAGTGGTTTAGTAGAATACGAGACGAGAAGAGGTTTATTGTCACAGTGCTCTGTGAACGACAAGAGTAGCATGCGCTTGGTAGAAAGGTATCGCCTCAACCTCGCTATCTCTAGTACAATATAAGCCCCGCCCCCGCCAGACGCATGGGTGGAAGGATCATCGCCGTGCTGGCGATGATACTCCGGCCGGGCGGCGAGGTTACAAAACGAATATGGAATATGATGTTAACATGACCATGATACATATCACTGTTTCTTCTTTGTCGATCGGTGGAGCTGTTGTTGGCGGCGGTTGTCGGACGGTTGTTGAAGGAGAAAGGCAGCATAGCGACGGAAAGAGGGGCAGGATCGCTGAGGAAGACGGCGTGCAGGAAGTCGGCGTGGAGGTAGTCGGCGATGAAGTTGAAGATGTCGGCGGCGATGAAGTTGAAGATGAGGGTAGAATCGTAGAATTTGTAGATAACGTGGTAGATCACGTTAGAAGTTGTAGTCAACGTGGTAGATCACGTCGAGGACTTTGTGCTAGTGGTTGCGGACTTGGTGTGCTATTGATCAAATGGTTGCGTTAACACTTATCTGCAAACCCGCGTGAGATAAGGAGCTTCGAAATGCCCTCTTGCCGCTTATAATATTTTGCTACTTTTGGTCGCCTGAATCATCGACCGTTGGACTGGATATGGTCTGCCAGCCGTCTACCGACGACCGCCACAGCCGCCGATTTTTATGGGGCCGCTCCCCTGGTAATGGTGAGTGGTCTTAATTTTGTAAGAGAGGCACGACTTAGGTGCTCCCTTTTATGAAAAGGGGATATTGAAAATGTGGACAATTGCACCTATACACCTGCACCTATATGTTGTGCCTATTTTGCTTTAGCATACCTTTTTTCTTTTAAATGCAGAAGGTTAGTGTAAAGTAGAGTGGACTAGGCAGTAGAAATTATTGACTGGTTACAAATTATGCGCAGGGGCGTGAGGGCTCTGCTCTGCCCATGCTGCCCGAGGTGCGTAGATTTGGCGCCTGTCTGACGTCCCCTTCGGATGGAATAGGCTGCAGTCCTGAATGACCTTATGATTGGTCATCAATATCTTCGGTGGTGTTGCACGGCAATCAGCTGCTGTAATTATCCCGGTCATCTTGCCGTTGGGCCAGTTTCTGGGTAATAAGGGTTGCTTGATGAAGACATCCAAACAAGATCTACTTGCCGGTTCTGATCGTCTTATTCTTTGCATTGGCGACGATTTTTGCTCACTTCGCTCACAAATGGCTGTCAGTTCGTGGCAGATATTATTTGTGGAGCTATCGGCTATTAAGAGTCCTTTGCCGTATATAGTTGGTCCGAAGACGGTATTTGATATGTGTAGTCCCGTGGGAGTTCTCATACCATGATTTGGACTTGTCACTAGTTCATGAAAATAGTCTAACCCGACGAGAACGTGCGGAATCTGATGTTCACCGCGAATTTTTGAGTTGGCGAGGCATATCTTGTTTGCTTTCAAGAATGTTATGTCGGATGGTGCCAGTCTGACGCTGGGGAAACTGTTGGTTAAGACTGGTTTAGTTTGGAAGGTAAGCTCCATTTCCTCTCCGAAAGCTGTTCCGATCTTGACGTTTACAGTGTGGCTTTCAAATTTTTCGATATGGCCACCAATTCCGGACATAGTACATATTTCTGTTGTCTGTCTTGGTAGCCCTAGATTTGTGGCCAGAGACTCTTGGATAACTGTTCTTTGTGCTCCCGAATCAAAGAAAAACAGAACTTTTTGGTATTCACCTTTTCTGTGATTCCATATATTACCCTCAGCTGTCATTAAAATCAACTGAGAGGTTCCAGTATCATTGGATTGCTTGTTTTCAGAACATGTTTGAGTGTTGTTTGCAACGAATCTTCTGTTTTCATTGCGATTTCCAGCGGTTCTTTGGTTATATGGTCTCTGATGGTTTTGCCCATTTTGATTGTTTCTTTGCTGGGAAGGGTTCCATGGTCTGTTTTGATACCCAGTATTGTCTCTACTAGTATTTGCGTTATCTTTGTAACATACAGAGACATGGTGTTTTTGTCTACATTGTGCGCAGTCCGGTTTCTGGCAGTCAAAGCTGTTATGGTAAATAGACATCCTTCATTGTAAGTGTGTCGCGGATTGATATACTTATCCTTGGGAGTGGTGACCTTATTGTTGACTTTATTGCCGAGTCTGTTTTCGACGTAAGCCTTGGCGGCAATCTCTTTCTTGAGGTGACCCATGAGGTCCTCAATTGGTTGATTGCATTGCGCCTTACCTAATATCAACACAGGTTTGATAATATCCTGAGGAAACTTTGTGAGAATAGTTTCCGACCACATTGGGTCGCAGGTATTTCGGACATCATAGCCAGCTGACACCATTTGGTTTATTAAGACCTGGATTTGTTCAAAAGTGAATAGGCAGCTATCGGCAAAATTACTTGCCTCTTTCATGTTCACGAGCTTTTGAACAATCTGCGACCTATTTGCAGAATAGTCGCAATAAGTTTCTTTCAGAGTCTTAATAATCCACCCATAGTTTTGTGGCAAGGGCTGTATTCCTTGAATGGCTGCCTTGGCTCTCCCTCTGAGACTTTCTCTTAGGAGTATGATTTTTTCCACGACATCTAGTTCCTCATTTTTATGTACTAGCGTCTCGAAAATGGCCCAATACTCAGGAAATTCCTCTGACTTGCCAAAAAATTTGGGTAACGAGGCTTGCGGAGGCTTTATGGAACGCCTCAGTGGCCCACTACGATGATTTTGATCTGTTAGTCTTTGATCGTGATCAGTTTCATCTGAATTACCATCAATTTCGTTGCAGTTGCTAGTTTGCTCACAGTACTGTTCCTGACCGTTTCGGAATTCCGTCTCGTTTGGCTCATTCATACAATTTTTCTGGGTTATGTACCCTAATTTAATGCCAATTCTGTTCTGAACGGACCTTGATTCATCAAGGCGCGCTGTGAGCATGAATATTAGCTCGCTCGAGTCGGCTGTAGCTTTATGCAGCTGAGACTCTTCTTCAATTTGCTTGATTTCGGCTATTAAGTCTTTTTTCTCTGACTTATTCTTGCAGTTCTTATATTCGTCCCTTATCTCATTGTATAACTTCTGGAGGTGCTCTCTTCCTTCTCTGATTTGTCGAATTCCGCTTTCTAACAGTGCTATAGCGGAGCGACATTTATCATAATTCTCCTCGTCTGCCGTTGAGTATTCTATGCTGACAGTATACTCTTTGTATCTATTAACTAAATTCTTTAGCGTCGTTGCGCTTGATACGATTGGTCTCTTATAGAAATGCAGAGCCATCCTTATTGATTATTTTTTATTACCTTGTTTTTTTTTTCAAAGGTAGTAACTCTTCGTTTTCTTTTACGAAGTCAGTTAGTTTTTTACTAACGTAGTTTCGCTGTAGTATGCGAAAAAGGTGGCTTCTGGTAATGAATACGGAAGCACTTCCTTTCTTCTCCTGTCTGGAGGAAACTCGCTTTTTTTTGCGAAAAAGGTGGCTTCAGGTAATGAATACGGAAGCTCTTCCTTTCTTCTCCTTTGAATTCAGGAGGGAATCGATTAAATCGAGATGCGGTTTATTAATCACCGTCTTATAAGCTCTTTTTACGAGCTATTACTTCTCAAGAGCCCAAGTTTGTACGCTTAGACACTAGAAAAGTTTGAATAATTTTGGCCGATGCACCAAAAATATTGGGGGTGGTTCAGTGGTTCAGTAGAATACGAGACGAGAAGAGGTTTATTGTCACAGTGTTCTGTGAACGACAAGAGTAGAAATGAGCTTGGTAGAAAGGTATCGCCTCAACCTCGCTATCTCTAGTACAATATAAGCCCCGCCCCCGCCAGACGCATGGGTGGAAGGATCATCGCCGTGCTGGCGATGATAACCCCAGTGATGTGGGTCTTTATAAAGAGACGAGAATTGTGACAGCACATTCCGCTGGGACTGGTTGATGACAATGTATTTCAAGGAGTGGATGTTTGTTGCGCGCCTCCATCACGTTCTTTACCCTCCTTGAATTTATCCTGCCATTCCATCTTTGGAAAAGCACCTGTGTAGCATAACACAGGGGCTTTTTCAACGATGGAATGGCAATATAAGTTCAAGGATTTTCTGTTTCTGCTTGGATTCTGTGGACTCTTCAAAACGTCTGACTCCAGATGTGAACAGCAAAACGACTGGCTTCTCAGATGTTCAGCACCTCAATTAAACGGTGACATGCGCAGGAGTAGGGTGGGGGTGGGGGAAGGAAGGGGCATTCGACCAGGAACGTGGTTTTTGAAGGTGGTTTTTGCTTAAGCTTGGAAGAAAAGGATCTTTGAAGTAGGTGAAACAGTCTCCTATTTCCCATGAACTCGTTACGGACAGGATCCACAGGCCCCTGGTCTCCCCCCTGGTCAGGACAGATCTTTGCCACCCTACCGCGAGCAGCAGAAATACAAATCAGCGTTGTGAAAAAGGTGTCACATTGCGCGTAGTAACTTGCCAGAGAAAAACACGATGAAAAATGATTCGCTATCATTCCCACCCCGATCGATCAGCCTTACACACACTAGAGCGTCCAGGAGCACTTTTAATTCGCCGGTTGAGATCACAATGTGGGCAGATCCTCAAAAACGAGAGGCGCAGGCAGTGAGGTACAGGGACCGACTGGTAGAAGGAGAAGGAGGTAGTGTCCAGCTGGCAGGAATGAAAGGGAGGGGATATGGAAAGAAGTAATTTAGACATAAAAGGAATCTATGTAGATATTTCCTGACGTACAGGAGACCAAACATACAACAAGGCAAAGGAACAGACTGGTGGAAGGATAGGAGGCACGGGACCAGCACGGCACGAGAGGCTGTCGAATGTATGGAATATCGGGTGTGTACACATTGGTACGGATGACCTCCTTCGCACTCCATGTGCGAACGCTTAATTACTTCCTCGCACCTCATGTGCGAAAGTAAGGCCGCTTCCATACTTTGCGCACCGACGCCGTCACGCGCGTGCCTGCGTCACGCGCGTGCCGGCGTCACGCGCGTGACGGCGTCCATAGATAATGCGGTCCCAATCACACTACAGTATGGTGTTGTGGCCGATTCGAATCTTGGCGCTGTGCCAATAAGGTGATCGTGGCCGCTTCGTGTATTGATCGTGGCCGCTTCGTGTATTGGCACAGCGCCAAGATTCGAATCGGCCACAACACCATACTGTCCGCTAGTATGAACTTATTAGTAACGTAATTGTAAGTATTAGAAAACATTACAGCTCAACAAAGTCTGTGGGAAAAAACACCCGAACGTGGATATTCAAACACCTGTTTGAATAACTGCATTTAACCTCTCAGCGGGCTGCCAATTCAGTTTGAGGCCACAAATCACAAGCCTCACATCAAAAGTGTGAAGATAGAAATATTTTCCTGTATAACTCCCGTACGGGCATTCTATAACATTTCATGATGATCAGTAATGATATGCCATTATATGGTAAGATTTGTTAACATTTGCGATTTAATAAATCAACCAAGTAGGTTTTATTCTATTAGTCATTATTATTCATTATTCCAACTAGTTTTTTTGATTGCAATACTGTAGCTTTTACAAATGTTACAATGATTCCCATTCACCACTGTCTGACTGGTTACCACAGCACCATCAAACCGAACCCTTTATTTCGAAAAAACCCTTTGATCAAATTCCACTCATGCTGTTTCCCTCTGTGGACATTACACTCAGTTAATGAAGTTGAGCGGTCTATAGCTGACCTCTGCTAGGTAATTACCTTCTCGCACATGAGGTGCGAGGAAGTGGTTAAACGTTCGCACATGGGGTGCGAAGGAGGTCATTCGTACCAATGTGTACACACCCATGGAATATCTTGTCCCCGAGTGAAACAAGCAAAACTGTAAGTCAGAGACCCTCCCTGTGGAATAAGGAAATTGCGGCACATTCAAGTTGAAAGGGACATTGCACTGGGGAGAGGAGCTTTAGTCAGGCTTCACCTTCCACACTTCCTACTTCGTACCTTCCCTAATTGCTTCGCACTTCCTCGAGCTCGCCCATGGCTTATTTGCTTTCAATCAACAACAAAAAGAATAATCAAGCGTGGAATTCAGCTGCTACAAATAAAGCCAAGCAGAAAGAAATGGAAATTAGGAGGGATGCATAAACCCAAAGAAAACAGAGTTCACTTTAGAGTTCAAAGTTTCATTCCTATATTTTTTTAGAAGAGTAGAGATAGCGTTTTTCAACAGGGAGAGAGTGTAAATTTTTGTGTAAGTCGAGAGGGAAAGGAGCGCGCCAGGGTGGGTGAATCTGTATCGCCATCGATGGTGATCGCTCTCCCATGGCCATGCACGCAATCGCACTCGCAAGTGGCAGAAACTCTAACATTTCTTTACAGCTGTAAATTAAGATTAGGTCTGTAAAAAGCTGCTGATTCTGTTGTTGTGTACAATACTGTAAAAAGGTTTCTTCGCCAGCTCATCATTTAAATGAAATTTTCGCAAATTTCACGTTGATGCAATCCGCGTCACACAGTGACCTGGTTCGAGGGTCGCACAACTCACACTCCCAACTATTTTTTATCTATTACATTCAGGGTTATTCTACATCACAGCGACAAGTGGAAGCTGTAGCACATAATTTGATACAAAAACTTAAATGACGAACGGGACACACTGTCTGTGGCAACACGCTTCCCGCCGCGAGGTCAGATACCGGACAGGTCAGACAGAGTACGCGACGCTGCCAAAGCTCCTTTCCTGGAAAGGCTTAGGCGAATCCGGAGACCCCAGACGGCGATGGACGACCTAGGCGCAGGGGTAAGCAATGACGGCCGGCAAAAGGTGAGTGGTCCCGCGCGGAGGAAGAGTGTCCCGTTCGTCATTTAAGGTCTTATTAATTTGATTATGTATGGAATGTAATTAAGCAGCAAGCAGGCAAGTATCAAAACCAATTTCAGTTTGATGAACGACTACATTTCCGTGCAAACCTAACTACTAACAAGTAACCCTCTAAGTCGGGTAAATATGAGGAATGAGGGGATTTGTATATGTAATGCAATTTCATCGAATAGCACCAAACCAAAGGATTTGGCCTAAGTTTTGAGAGAAGCATTTTTTTGGTGGGTGGAAATTTAATTGTGCCGTAAAGGAGCTCATGTTGGAATTCTCGTGGAATTCACGATTACCGGTGTATCCCGTTGTGATCGAAATCGTGATGATCGCGCGCCAACTCGCATATAAAAGGACCTACAGGGACGGATAGCTTTCTATTGATTTGTTTTGGATTGGATTTTCTCGAGACGCACATACATAAATGCCAATTCCACCATATTCTGTGACATTTTCTAGCATTTGTACGTCTCTTTGATGAGTTCATTAATTATTGCTACCGTCTTCGCCGTGTTCTGCTCAGCATCTCGTTCCATCTCCTTCTTCGTGTCGAGTTCGGTGGGTTGCAATGCTGTTGCACCCTGACCACCACTTTCGGCCAGATTTTGTAGTTTGTTCAGTGTTAATGTACGGATGTCCTTCATAGACAGCACGATATCATAGTCTCTCTCGAGAGCTTCCTTGATTTCGACACCAATCAACGAGTCAAGTCCAAGATCTCCAAGATTTGCGTCAGGATTCAATTGTGAGACATCGTTCACTCCAAGAATGTGGGCAATCGTCTGCAGTAGATTGCCACCACATTGTGACCCTGTAACAGCCTGTGGCCTTTGCTCTGTGACATAAATAATTCAGGTAATTTGTTCATATGAATCGTGTCCTCCTTGCAAGTCTGTTCCGTTGTATAGTCAAATTGTCTGAATTATTCTGTCACAGGGCAAAGGCCACAGGCTGTCACAGGGTCACGGCCTAGATTCGTGTGTCCTAACCGTCACCCGCTCCCCAAACTTGCAGTGGGTGGGGCGTCCAGGTGAGTTTGCACGCTAGACAGGTGGGAGCAAAGAGGCGACAGTCACGTGGTCAAGGAAGAGTGAAAGGCAACTTAACACTTCTGGCCGCTGACGGTTGTTCTCATATATTGGGTAGGGTATTGTGGCGGGAATCCAGAGAATCCAGAAAGAGGAACAGATGGAGTCTTCAGGCATGAGGAAATGGGCGGACTTTGAATATACATATTTCCTCTTTGTACATATATGAACAACCCTCTCACTTGTCGCGGCCTGCATTATAAGTCGGAAGGAAATGGACCTTAGGTCGTCGTCAGACTTCGCGATTTTGAGTTTTTGCGACTTTGCGGCGTCGCATTTCCGCACACGATACAACACTACACGGATGGTGGTGATTTACGTGCACTGTATCCATAGAAAAGGAATTTTTTGTCTTGCAGACGGTTTGATAGTCACAATGGAAGGTGAACATAGCAACAATGGCGCGGGTGGTCTCTCTTTTTCTGAGGTGTGTTCGGAAGGTACTAAAAGGATGCAAGATTTATGCACGGTCCCGCAAGGAAAAAATCACGCGTCGAAGACGATGACAGTAAGCTTTACACCCATTCACTTTTTCAAAAGCTTCGAAATTGTTTCTTGCAGTTCTTGTCAGTGTTGTAATTCTGATTCCTTCGATCAGTCGGAAGTCTAATAGGACAAAACGCCACAATTATGTCAAATTTAAAAAACGAGTATGAGTGCATTATGCAAGTAAATCACTGCTCGAATACCTATCCCGGTAAGCTTAGTTCTATTTATGAGCACATTTGAGTTGTGACTGCAACCAACGGTGACTGCTATTCGCCATCTTGGCACAGCTGAACGTATGTGTCTAGTCAGAGGCCGATTACAGAAGGCGATCTGCTTAATCGGTATCATTGTGGAAAAAATATCGGAGTGTTGTCAAGGATCATTCGATACGGACCAGTTCGATTTTACACAAGTTGACCGAGCGAATGAGGTTACTTTTATTTTAATACTTTTCCGTGTGACGGCGACTACTGGTGACCCCGTTTTTTTTTTCGCAGCTAATTACTGTTGCTTCGCACATAAGATGCGAGGTGACCCCAGCTGGCTGCGAGAAACTATGCGAGGTGTCCGATAAATGTCCTTCAGGCTAAACCTCAATTTCTACTGATCACATGATTAGACTTAAGCAAAATTTTCCGGATAAAGATACTTATACCAGACTCGTCCGCTGCTGTGCTTGCAGAAGAAATCAAAAATATTCGAGAAAATGGATCTATGATTCAGGTTGTTGTGTAATTGTTTTCCGGAAGTTTTCATTTATTTTGAAATCAATACTCTTGCAGTTATTTTATAAAGCGACGGAGGCACACTCACAAGAACGAATTGTAACACTGGCTCACGACAATCATTGGGTAGGTCAGTCAAACGTAGATTGTCATATAATCCGTTTGTCTGTGTGTGTGTGTCCGTCTGTTTGTCACGAAATTCATATCTCGCGTCACAGTAAACTGGCACTTTGAATGTTACTGGTGGTGCAATAGTTTCATCAAAAATGTTCAAGCAACTCCTGGAAGCCACTCGCCAAATGGTTCAAGTAGTTGCTGCAGACAACCGCATAAGGAATATCATAGAAAATCACTTTGGGGTTAAAGGAGGACCAGTTAGCGTAAATAATTTTGCACTGTTTCCTTTATCACATGAAGACTATTAGGCGAAAATCAGTGAATTACAGTTGACTGTTTAGCAACCCAGTGTTCATACCATGTTCCTTAATGTCATCAGAAGGAGGTCTGGTGCTGGGTCTAACGGCCACAATCCGGCTGCTGCCTTGTTGAGTGTGCGAAGAGTTACCAGAGAATTCGTAGAATATACGGTAAAGTTATAACTCACAGTGTTTGAAACACGGCGTATAACGTCGTTTTTCAAATGTCGCCAGTTGTGTCTACTAATCACTGGTAGATTATCCTAGTGTTTACAGTTGCCCGACACCTGGGTAGGTCTCGTGGTGGGATCTAAAGCACGGACGCTACAAAAAATTAAAGAATATGGTGGATGTAAATTAAAGTCTTTAAACGGGAGGAAGCAAAACACATACCGGAGAACACGAGATTAATAAGGTTGGAGGTATTTTAAAAGTTGATGTTGGAATTAAATAAAATTCGTAGCTTGATTTTTGCCTATTTTCAGAATATCTGGCGATAAAAGTGATATATTATTGGGGAGATATCTTATAGAACGTTTGATTAATGATGCAATTGAGCGCAAGGAAGGAGCAGGTAATTAGAGGAAGCGTCCTTACCGAAATCTTTCTTGCACTAAGCACGTTCTGCGGGTCCCGTTGAATGATGGGATGCAATTAAACGTAAGCTAATGTTCCAGTTTGTTGTGATCAAGCACTCATTTCTTGTTCCTTTTGGTTTCGGTTTCCTCTTTATTGCTTCACTCGTAGTTCATATACTCCATTTATCGCATGCATTACATTACTTTATCACAACTTGTAGGTCAAACTTATTGTCTTCAAAGTGCGCTCGTGCGCGTCTAGTAACATAGTATGTGATGCTTCGGTGTTTCATACAATAGTGGAAGTTGTGTCTTGCTGTTTTATTGGTATTGTTTGATCGATTCGTTAAGATACCATAGCGATAATGTTGTCTAGCCCTTTTTTTGGTCTGTCGCGCGTTGTTCCTCCTTCATCTTTGTTTATCATTGAATTTAGTTTCAGAGATTTATGTGGATATACGTTTGTTTGATTGTTTTCACGTCGCTGTTCGTTTTGTAATTCACGAAATAAATCTGTTGGTCGTATGACGAGATTATTCAACCATGATTTATTATTGATTTTTAACAAAGAAAATGTCAAAAGAAGGGCAAAGCTGCTCTTGCGTGTGGATTTTTTCTCAAACTAAGTGAAGTGTTCCCGCTGTTGATGGTTCAAGTAGCCTGTGCACGGAAGAGGTTATTAGCTAGAAAAAACGTAGTTCACCCATTCGAAATAATTTTACGTATAGCAAAAACATCCCCTACTCTACATTTATTTGCCATCATTTGCAGTTTTTAGAAGCACACACACAGGTTTCCATCAAGTTATATAGTGGTTAAAGAACTTACCAACCGTGTAGGGCCTCACACGTGTCTTGTTCTCTGCGAAATTTGTGCATGAACAGGATTCTCATTTCCGCTTTCATTCTAATGTCAAATGGTCTTCTTCGCATTTGTGAATTCGTAGTCATTCATGGTGTACAATCACGCTCGGCGAGCACTGTTTAGAAAACATCAACCACATGTGTCTCGCGCGTCCAAGAACTGACATACACGCAGGACAACAAACCGACATAGCGAAGCCAAGTATCAAGTGGGCTCATGCGAATGGGTGTGCACCTTTAGTCCAGAAAGTATACGGTAGGTATACGGTGAGATAATTACAGGACTAATGTGGCTAATTTCGCACTTCACCTGGCACCTCTTAGCCCTACCTGTGAGGTGCCCCTATTTGGTTGCTTCCACCGACTGTTGACCTTTAGGATGCAAAAAGCAATGCATGTGTGTAAGGGGAAAAGCTGAAAGTGTATAAAAAGAAGTTCATTTGTAGTCTGCAGTAACACGTCATTGAACAAACCAAACCCTCAAGTTCAATACCAGTGACCACCGCCACTCATGTGTGCCTAAATATATTTTCTCTGTCAGCTCATTAGTATCTTAGGGGTAAATAGACATCTCACTCAAGTCTAGGGGATTAATTCATAGGGTAGACTCTCACACCTGTACTTGATGTAATGTCCCTCTTTTTTCTACCTATTACTTTGTAAAAGGTCATATGAAAGGTATTTATATAGGTTCGATAAGAACATTTAATCTCTTTTCATAGGTGATAGTTTCGCATGAAAATTCTTTCAAGCCTACACTGCCGTAAGTTGTTTTAATTTCCGTTTCGTTATAATTCTAACATAAGTGGCATGATAATCCAAGAAAGGATCCGTACCATTAAGGCGTCTGAGCCGCCTGAGAAGAAGTCTCGACCTACTACCTGCCTTGCGTCTCCCTCTACTTCAATTATTGGGATAGACGACATTGTGGGACCAGACCAGCTGGCAAGGTTCCACTAGCGTTTCATTCTCCGTTTTCCTTTTCGATTTCTTTCAAATGAGGTCATTGTATTGTACACTTCGATTAGTTCAGGTTTCAGCAACGTGTAGAGGAGATCAACAAAATGAAAGACTTGGATGACAACCAGGTATGTGCATATGTATATTTATCGTGTCAGTGCCTATGCTTCTCAGAATGAACGGACTCTCTTTTATTGTTCTCTATTACTTGGCAGTTCATACAGCTCCCATACTAATGCTCGCATGCTCATTTTTTGAGTCTTCGCTCTCATTGATGTTGGCCAAGTATTTTCAGGTCTACCATGAAGACATCATAAGAAGGAATAGTCTATTTGATGAAGAATTGGTATCGTCTCAATCAACAGGCCAGAATCTGCAACAGAATCGTACAAGAAGGGTAGTTACCGCATCCTCGGCGGCACATCTCGGTACACATTTTATCACATTCTGATCGGTTTTGTGGGCAGTCTGTCAAATTTGTGTTTTTTGAAGCGCACACCTTGTTAAATGTCACTCCACTGGAAGTTTGGAAGTTGCCTAGAAATTTGCCTTCTCCAGAGAAGATGCCTCGAGTGGTGAGTTCTCCTACTTCATTCACATCGCTTTGGCCAAATCCCTGCTTCCAGATTCGTACCGGTGTGAGCGTAGTGAAACTAAAGAAAATCCAAAGAATGCGGGAGCAGTGCTGTGTCTTATCCCCCACCGAGTGCCAAAAGTCAGATCGCCTAGTGGAAGTAGAGTGCCTCCGTCACCCGTGCTCCACTTTAGGGATCTATCGTTGTTCATAACTGTACATTCTTTTTTTCACCACATCATCAGTGACGGAATCTTGCGAATTAGTTGTTTTCACGCCTGTTGATTGTTCTGATGTAACTAGTGTTATTTTTCCTTGAAACTAAAATATTGTATTTATTTTCATTAATGCGTCATTTTCTGCCCAACGCTCTTCTAGTCGACTGTTTCCTTCATTCCTAGACCACAACCATCATCTGTTTGATGCAAGTTATTTGCCGAAGTTGTTGCCAACCAAAATAAGCCGTTCTTGTCTTTCAGTTCGGCATATCCTCGTATAGCTTGTCATGCTACTCTGATTTGTTTTGAAATAACGGTTTCGGATTGTGGTATTGTCACGGCGTTTATTATTGTGCATTGCACCGAAATAAACAGATGCTGTTCGTGTTGTGTTTGCGCAAAGACACGGTATCAAAACCATATTCATTTTCCATACTTCATAGAACGAGCATGACGTTTTCTGCTCTTGCGATTGTTGATTCCGTGAATTTTGTTTATTTCCTCTTTCCTTTGTTCTTTGCTGCCCTTCATAGTATTCGTAAGGCGCGCATGCGTGGCAGCAAGAACGTGGACAGCAGGACGACGGAGCCATGGCGAAGCAAGAGCCAACGAATTGACCTAACATCCGCTTCCGCTGGGCGCGGTCGCTTACTCATGAAAAAGCATCCGTCTCATCTGCTCTAGTCTAAGCCTAGGGAGGGAAAGGAGCTTCGACATCGGTGAAATTTTACGTCTCACCCCCCCCCCCCCCGACTTTTATGGACCCACAGGCATTTCCTATATGGGAGCGGGCGGGGTACTATACCGCTCCGGAGTTCTCCTCAGGGAAAGCTCCCACTCCTTACTAGCGATGCTGCTGAGATGACAACGTTGGATTGGCATTCAGTGATGTGCTCGCTGCTGTTTTGATCTGGAAAACCAGCCCATCGGAAGGAATCTCTTATTCGTGAGACAATGGACATCATAACATTTTATAAAAGTTCAACAATAATGCAGGGGGAACAACTGGTTGAACGCTGTACAATAGCATGCCTTTCCATGTCCCACAGAACATCTACATATACAACTCCATAAAACAAACGTTACAATTCCAAATTCATGTAAAGCCCTCTCCTCACTTATTAGATCAGTTTAATATGTTGCCAAAAGATTGCCAAGACGTTACAAGAGGTTATTGCTTCCCTGTGCATTACTATTCTTAGGGTAATCTTTGATCTTTTTCGAATAGCCACTTTAGAATGGGTTATCATGATTATTTGTGCACTGATACTGATAATGAACGCTGCGACCTCAAACACTTTCGGAGTAGGTCCCATTTCGTCGCGCTGCTGGGCGAACGCTGTGGTTCATCGCCGTCGCGAGACAGTCGGGTACGAGTTTTCCTATGCGACCACGGTTGAGCGTAGCCGCGCGAACATTTCACTTTCAAATCGATCCAGTGCAACCACTCTTAATACTACACTTTCTTGCTATTTAGTACTTGAATTTAATGCTGATTAACTCTGGTCGCTGTCTTGTAAGTGAAGCTGCTTTTTGGGATAAGATTTATCGCGAGCTGCTGGCTAGAAGATTGTGAACCCTTGATTTCCTTCTTTTATTTTTCTTGTTCTTAATCTGAAACTAAGGAATTTTTGCATGTCTCACCTGTTGTTCAAGTACTAGGAGTTTATGCTAGAATTTACCATGTATTATAGTAACATTCGGCTTCCCTTCAACTATGCGTATCTTAAACATTACGGAAACACTTCGAATTGGGTTATAGAAAACACTAAGATTACTAAGATTGTTGGACTCCCGTAAATTGATAGGCGGCATTGATAGTTGTGGACTTTGGAGCCGTATAATTGGTGAACAGTATTCCACAACGGTGCCATCACAGTCAGGTGGGGGGGGGGGGGGGGGCATCTCATATCATCTTTCAAAAAGTTGCACACCTGAGTATCTATTGGGGTGCTATCGCAATGAGGGGGGGGGGGGGCATCTTATAAAATGTTGCTTATCTAAGCATCTTGAAGGGATCCTCAAGGGGTCAATCTGCATATTCAGGGATATAGGCGCTCATGTACTATGGGGATGGCACTCGAAACACATTTGAAAGTGCAATAGAGAATTAATTCCACTACAGATCTTCAAAACATTTAATATTAACATGTCCGATTGCCAAGGGTGTTTTTATTTTAAAATGTCGAAAGTAAATAAACAAACAAAATCCTGCCTGCCATTGATGATCTCCCGTGTGTGAAGTGTCCCCCCCCAAGCCGTAGGCTAAATGGTTGGTCCTAGTTCGCGCGCACTTCCTCGTATCGCCAAGAATCAGCATGCAACATTATAAAAAACGAAGGTGTGAAGTGGGAGTGAAAGTTGTTCTGTCAGGATAGTGGCGCGGCGTGTGTCGAGTGCGCAAGTTCTATGAACACGGCGTAACCTGTAAAGACTAATCACACTTATTTTATTGTTTCTTTTTTTGTTCTTTGGGTTTTTTATGCGTGTGTGCTCTAGTATTATGTTTTTTGATGTGTTGGAAGATATTAAGATATCAGTGCAAACCGGGGAATGTGGTTTTTGCCTAAGCCTTGAGGGGGAAGGAGCTTTGTAATGGGTGAATATTTTTTAGTGTAGCAAATATTTCTTTCATCCTTCTTTTAGTTGAGGACACTCCTAGCAGCTCCTTCTTAACCTCTCAGGGTGAGGAAAAAAAATCCACTTCTTAGAAGTTGTTCTTGAGTGCCACCCCCATAGTACATGAGCGCCGGGATATATTTTTGCCTAAGCCTTCAAGGAGGAACGAAGGGACTCCTTTCCCCTTCCTGTTAGGTAAAAATAGGGTCCGGTAGTGGGATGCCCCCCCTCCCTCATTGCGATAGCACCTCTATTGGATTTTTGTGGGGTCCGTGTGCTCATTCAAGCGTATATTCTTGCCTCAGCCTCAAAAGTGTAGGAAAGGAGAGAAGGGATTCCTTTCCTCTTCCCGACTAGGTAAAAATGGCGTCCGTAGTGGGATGCCCTCTCCCCTTCATTGCAAAGTGTGATAGCCCCACATCTTCTTTCCTCCATTAATGATTAGACGAAAAATAAATCCTGATTCCGCAGACTGACCCTTCAAAGATCCTTCAGCTGCCTAGGTGTGCAAGTCTTGATAATACGCTTGCGACAGCACCCCGCAACCAAGAGCACTGCGTTGCGGTCGCAACGTAAGGTTCATAATCGTGAAATTTGCGATGTTGCGATATGGTGGACTTCCTAAGAGAGGATTAGATATGCATCGAATGGCAAAATCATGGAATTCCGGAAGCAGCCAGCCTTTTTCCGCGAATTCCACAGTGTGGCCGGTTCCACAATATCGCCACCAGATATGGTTATTTCCACTATTCCTCTGATCGATAAATATGTAATTTTTCAACAAAGTCGCTATTTCCACGATTTCACCAATTTCCTTGGAATCGCAAGTTCCAGTTTCTTTCAATCGTCACGTATCTTTATCATTTTCCACCAGTTTGACAATACAGCTTACTCCACTGGTTACCACTATTGAACCTGCCTCATTTTGACTTGCAGTCATGGGTGAAAACGATATGGACATTGACGGAGCGCCACGAACCAGCACGGGATCACGGCCGAGAAAGGATTATGCTGCCATCATAAACGAGCTCAGAAGTAGACCGATCAACAATCCCTGCCCTCGAGGAAAGGTTGGTTTTCTTGTGAGTGTGGGCTCATTGTTTTCACAGTTTGGTCTCCTCTACCGCAAGGCTTCAACCTACGGTTTTCTGCTTGCTTGCTAGCTTCTGTACCTCAAATATTTAATAGTGAGAGTTTGTCATGTGACAGCTTTTGTAATTATATAGCCTTTTTAAAGCCACTTTTCCCACTACTCACAACGGAAATACAATGGCAGTTTGCTCATAAGATTAAGTTGTATTTGGGGTTTTGCGATGTTTTTCTCAGGCGTTCAAAAGTTTCCGCACACGGTTGTGCTAGCAAACATAGGAAAAGTTCAGTTGCATGGAAGGTCGTGCTAAGTACGCTATTGACGACATCTCTGCTGGAAATACTCTAGCGGCTTCTTGGATACGACCCCGTTACTCACTCAAGAATTGCAAAAATGGGTGCATTTCAGCAGTTGGTTATTTCCACTTTACACGCATTTAGTTTGAGTTCATTATCTGGAGAGAGAGTGCATAATATGCAGATACCTTACATACATTCCATTTCGAACTCATTATTAGTCGGGTTTGAAGTGCACAATACGCAGAGGCGTAGGGGGAGGGGGAGTGTCAGTTTTAGCTTGGGTTAGAGGAAGGAATTCCGGGGTTTGATCAAAATTTCCTAGTGTCAAGAGGTTTCCTTCATAAGCCCATTTTCATATTTTGTGACCTTGGCGCCGGTAGTCGACTGTGGTACAGACGGCGAGCCTGTCGCCGACATCTGCAGTACTCTGGCGACACACTCTGTTTATCATCGACCGTCCATACCACAGTTATGTTCGTGGGAGGGCCCGCACAAATTTGTGGTGAAAGCGTGCGCGAATCTTTTCACAATTTGGCACTTCTCCAACATCCAGATATCGCCACAGATTGGCGTTTCACCACGATCATCACAGGGTCTCCTTCATACCTTGCGGCACTGGTTGCAAAAGCGACAATCTGACGCCGCCACAATCGATGCTACAAAGTGTGAACGCAGTCTAATGTAGTATGGTTCGGACGAGCGTTTCAAACGGAGCGCGTCTCCAGTGTGCCGCCATTGTCGATGGCGGGCACATGATTTTGTCGTCAACGCCGGTGCCGCAAACTGTGCAGGCCGCCTAAGAACTAAGAAGTGATGAACACACCGCCCGCATTAATTCCTGCTACGGGGCCTCTGATAGTGCTAACGTAGCGCATCTTGTTGCAAAATTAAAGGCTGCAAGTTGGTTTCACTTTCAAGATAGACAGATAAGGAGAGAGTCTTTTTTCGCGATGAATACGCAGATTTTAGGTTATCATACATCCACTCCAAGCCCGTTATTTAAATTGCGACATCAGCCAAGAGGACAGTATGAACTCGACTACTACTACCACTTCACTCGTAGAATCTCCGGTATGCTACAATTTTCTCGTACAAAACCCATTACCGTCTGAATTTGCGCTTTTGAGGCTCCTTCCTATGGTACTCCACGAAGGAATCCAAAAAAGTTGACGGGTGCCGAACAGAGGGCTTTGGATCGGCAGCGTCTGAAGGAGCGTCAGCAGCAGTACCATGAGGTAGTTGCCACGTCATTCAGTTACAGTTGTTTCAACTCTTTTTTTAAGCAAGAAATGGCTCTGGGTGGATATTTCGATGTATTCAATGACCCATGTCCCGAATTCAAGCCTCGAAATTTTGCAAATGCTGAAACCTCATCTGAGAGTGACTCCATAGATGAGCAGCCCGAGAACTTGACGTCAGGTTTGTGCATGGTTTTCACCACAGTTTTGATGTTTACAGCTCTCTATTTTGAAATGATGTTCAGGTTCTCAAGAAGAGTCACTGAACGCCACTCTAACTGCGGATGAAGAGGAAGGTGGCAACGTTGCGACGTCATCACAAGGACGCGTCGGACAGGGTTGCTCTACCCCACAATGTATGGCCAATCATACGTTTGCCCCCTTGCGAACAATCGACGTGTCTGTGGTGAAATGCTCATCTGAGAGTACATCTAGTGATGTGAGATTTTTAAACAGTTACAATATTTGACTTTACGGAGTTATTTCGATGTGATTGCCCTTGCGTAGGTTGGGGTCAAATGATCTCATTTGGAAGGGGATACAGTCCAAATGTAGTCACCACTTTCATTTTCAGAGACTACCTGCGGCAGGTCAAACTTTCACGTGTACGCCCGTGGTTCATGCAGTTGAGCAAACCGGCAAACGGAAAGCTGTTCCTTGTGAGTGTTTGCATTGCAATTAAACATGCTTCGGACTTGCTACGCCCAAGTAAGCGTATTCATTTGGACCTAGCTCATACCCGTCAAGGATAAGAGTCATTGTAGTTAAATGACATTGGGTAAGAGAAGTATCTGAAGCCTGCAATCGGTTTTCAGAATTAGGCGATGTTTGTAGGAAATTTCACTGCGAATAGCTTAGCGCTGCTTAGAGTTCGCGATTCAGGCGATTGGGCAATTAGGCGAAAGGAAAAAGTTGTGTATCGACAGAGCGATTAGTCGATTCATACGTTTAGGAGGAAAGGGATACATTCGAATTCGTCATTCTTCACTCCCCTAGATCATGCAAACTCGGAACTTAGCCTAAGACTGCACTAGCGGTAATATGATGCGAGCCACCTATAATATTAATAGTAATAGTGTTAACTCTCAAATCAAACTTATGTGCCAAATATTTAAAACTCTTGGTTTATCATGTTTTGTTTTAACCGTCCTAACGTATCACCACCATGTCCTAACCTCACAATGGGCTTTTTTGCAACCAAATCAGCCCCCTTTCTGCAATGGCTTGACTACTGCCCATTGTAGAAAGAATACCGCCGTTACATTATAGCCCCAACATCACGTCCGCTTAACGTGGAAAGAGAAAGAAGAAGTGATTCCATGGAAGATGTGTTGTCAAAAATGCAAAAGACACCGAAGCGTGTTTCTACAGCTGCAAAGAGGAGCACTCTGAATGTGACAAGCAAAAAGGCAAATCTGAACGTGATCGCCGATGTCTCACACGAGTGAGTTATCCATGCCATGTTGAATATTTTTGTTCTGGTGGTAGTAGAGTGTAGTAGAGTGAGGATATGTTTTGTGAACAAATGATCAAGGCTTTTCATTTTTCTTTGAATATATTTTATATATTTTTTTCAGGAAAGCAGCTCCTGCCATGACAAGCTCTGTCCCTGAAGCAGCCAATGTCACATACTCCCTCGAGAAGGCAAATGACACATATACTGTTCAAAAAGATGGTACATATGTGTTGGAACCGGCTGATGCAAGGGACAACAGTGCGGATGGCACACAGCAGAATGTTACGTTCTCTATTGAACAGCCGGAAATAGCTTCCGTTGCACGCGCAACTGGTACGGTTTCTTGCTCTGAAGCAACGAGATCGGCTGAGCCGATTTTCGCGGTGCCATCCCTTCCCGTGCGAAACACAAAGAACGCAGGGAAGATTACTGTCGAGCAGAGAGAAAAGAGAGCGGTAATGAAGTCATGCTTTGGGGTTATTTTTAGTTCTCAAAATAGGATCTATTCGGTTTTGTAATTCAGGAAACTTCTCAGAAGAAAAATGCTTCTCTTTTGGAAATGATGGATGTCGACGTGCCGTCACCAGGAAAAACATTGTTCGCCGCTCTTCCCTCAAAGAAGGTTACTTTTCTCAGCTGGCTATGACACACCGTCCTCAACACAATTGTATAATTTTAGCAACGTACGTTGGTGAAAACACCTGTCAGAACGAAACCGCCTGAGAATGAAGGTATCTTTGGTTTTTTTTTTATTGTTTTCTGAAAGTTTCAGCAGTGATTCTTGTTCACTGTCTTGATGGCCAACATCCTAAATCTGCTTTTTGGGTATGGGAGAGCATGTTCTGAACAAGTTGTAAACGGCTGCGTTAGTTAAGTACTATCCCTGACGTAGAGAATTTTTCGCAGTTTTTGATGACTTGGTGGTTTCTCACTTGTTTATTGTATCTGTAAGCTATTTTAACTTCGTCTAAGTGTTAAGATGCAATGGAAGTATCGATTGCCATGTCTGATATAAGTCAACAGCCGTCAGTAGAATCAGGTGATGATTCGGTCGTAGATCCACAGTCGGATCCACGTCCAAGTCAGGCGACTCCTACCCGTGCTCCCGGTTTCAGCCGTCGCCCTCGCAACACGGTAAGTCAGTAAAGCTCTCTGATCTCTGATGACTATACATAGAGTTTCAGCCGGATGTTTCATTGACCGTTTCCTCTACACCGATATCACCCGACAAGAAGAAGAGTGGGCAATCGCCATTTGCAGGGTTAAGTCCAAAGAGTAGAGAAGAGGCTCTGAAGGTACTGATGTTTTTGTTCTCCTTCGATTTTCTTATTATAAACTGTTTAGAAAAGCGTTGAACGTCTGTCACAACCGCGGAAAGCAGAAGGCCTGTGTTGTCCTAGGGAGTGGAAGAAACAGGTGAGTTTGGAAAAGAAACTAAGTTTTCATTGGTTGCAGTGAAGCATTTCCATTCAATTTTTGATGTTCCAGGAGGGAAAGAACGTGGTACGACGAGTGCTAAATTCTCCGATGGTCAGTGTCGTCCGTGGCTGCAATGTACCCGCACCAATGACGCCGTTCCAGCCTCTTGGTTCGGATGATCTTATTTCAACGTACATACGTATGAAGCATACAGTTTTTGATTCTTTTGAAGATTGTTCGCGAATGGCTACATTCAATGCCGAGCGTAGTGGAACAGTGCGTCGTGGACCAACGTCTAGATTGCGGCTGAATGGAACTTCAGATTCCAACCTGCTGAAACGTCTGGGTGATTATAAGCCTCAAGAAAAAGAGCCTGCAACACTCCCATCAGACGGCGACCCTACTGCAAAGGAACAAGTGGTGGAAGTCGCTGACATGGACCCAGTGATGCCCTCCGCGGTGAGTTCCATAGTTCGTAATTCTTCTCATCAAGAAAGGATTCTATGGATGTTGCTTGCTTTCAGTCTCCTCCCGCTGGAAAAAATGCTAGCTCTACTGCCTCTCTCGTAAGTTTCATAGTCACAACTTTTTCCACGTGCAACATAACGGCCCGATTTGTCTGTTCATCTTTTCATTCAGAATATTGTGCCGGCTGAATATGAAAAGACACTCATGGACGCTGCTCGTTCACTGAGTTTAGAAGGTAACATAAAATTTGTGCGATTCATCGATGGTTTTGATGGGAGATTTTTTTTTTGACGTTTGGACATCCTTACTATCCAAAATTGTGTTGTTCGCGTTTGTAGGAGACTTACGAGTAACTGTCATTCGTTCATGTGTTCAGTTCTGTACCAAATTGTTCAGATATATCACCGGCAAGGATGGATCAAGCAGATGAGCGGAATACTCCAAGTGAAACGATGGCGGGGAGGAGACAGGCCCCTCAAAGTGCGCTTAGTTATTGTTTTCGTACGTAACAGAGAAGTTGAAGCTTGTTGTATAGGGCTGCTTGCTGATAGTCTATGTTCAACGAATACGCCCCATCGCGACCCATGTGCACCTTTTAAACGCCCGATCTACAAATCGTCGGATTATCAGGCATTGGAATCATTCGGTGGAGGTGTTGGAGCAGTTTCCTCTGGTATGTGATTCTAGATATGAATGTATTTCCACTGTATTAACGTGTATTCCATTCACAGAAGACTCCACAATCATCACAGATTTCGATCCCATAGAAATTGAGGGGGAAAGAAAGCGAAACAGACTGGAGCCTATGGTTTTGAAGCCACGGAGAGTGGGTGAGTGGTGACTTTCAGCGACTTTTCACTGTATCTGTACCAGGTTACTGACTTCGAGACTCCAGTGGCTTGCAAAAGTGAAAATTTTCAACATTCAGTTCATCCCGACCCACCACCTGATCCAAACGTGCGCCGATCATCGCGTAATCGGATGAAGCCTGTTCGCCAGTGGCTTGGTGAAAAACCGGTTTATGCCATGTCACCTGGAGGTTAGTCGTTACCGATTGTCTCAATGTTTTAGTTTTTGTTTCTTCCTTCATTTTTACTGTGCTCCCTTTTTTTCTATCATTATTAAAGTACACTTAGTAATATCGACTTACCTCAACAGATTTCTGAGTAGCTATCTAGGTTGCACCCTTGTTGCGCCATCGCCGCAGTTGCTCGAGCCGAGTTAGCCACGCCCATTTGGCTCGGGTGGGTGTGTCTACCGGTTCGAGTGGGTCTCGCTCTGTCGCTCAAGGAGATTAATCTGAAATTTGAGACGTGTGCCTCCGATAAAGGTTCAGAAGAGGATCAGGAACACGAATACTCTTATGCATTGTAGGTGGAAAAACGTTGGTAGGAGTGACTGAAGTTGAAATACGGGAAGAGCGGTGGTTAAAAGTGCGAACGGTGAATCATAGTTTGGCTATGGAAAGGGAACTAAAAATTGCGGGTAAGTCTTATTGTTCTGTTTTCCTTCCTTTTCTAATTCCTTTCATATTACCATGTAAATCAGGTTGGAAATCTCATGACTCACTTAGTCAAGGGATTCTCTTTCCTTTTGCAGCTCATAATCGCGCTCTCCGTGAAAAACGGAAGCAGGAAGCACGAGAACGAAAGCAGCAACGTCTTCGAGACCTGCGAGCCCGCCATCGAAGAGGGTTGGATCTCAATGTAACAGCTGATTCGATCGTGACGAGCAGCGATGAGGAAGACTCGCATTAGATTATACCAAATAACCCTTTTATTTCTAACTAATCAATGTCTTCTGTAAATTGAATTGGGTCACATTTACTAGTACTTTCATTTTGTAAGTATAACGGAAAGTTTGTGTGAAATTTCTCTGTAAATGGATGAATTGTATCACTTGTCTCTACATGATTTTCAAAGATAGCTGTTTTCCGTTTTTAGATTGATGGGTGGATTTTTTCGATGAATAATCGAAAATGATAACTGAAATAATGTGTAGCCACAAGTAACCTTATGTGGAAATGGAGAATCAGGGGTTGTGTCAGAGACTGGATGCACAAGAAAAGAAGGTATGATGAGTGAGCAGCAGAGCTAAAGTAGCTTGTAAGTAGCAGGCTGTACCTGCACTTACAATTAGCAAACTGTGGCGTGAGTCCACCGGCTGTTAATCGTTGGGACAAAGAGCGTTTTAGACAGCGGGTGTCAGCAACGGGCGTCCTATGCAGTTGAGTCCTGCAGCGCTTCCATCTCTTCCGCCCAAAATCAGTGACGACATCCCTTTGAATCCAACTATTATAGATAGGATGCGTCTAACTACGTGTGAGGCCGCCGACGGACTTCGCAATTTTGCGGCATCGCAGTTTCGCACGTGGAGCTACAACTCTGAGATTGTGCAATGAGGTAACTTCGCGTGCGCGGCGGCAACATCGCAATCGTGAAGTCTGACTGCGGCCTGAGCGCATATTAGCTACAACGGACTGGGTGACGGCTGAGGGATGCCTCTCACGAGCAAAGCTGGTCCTCGCGGCCCAGATCTAATTTCTGAACGATCGCATACCGGAAGCGTAATACTATGCGATGCAACCGCTTCAACCATTACAGCATTGAGTCATCATCGAACATCCACATGTTTTCAACATATATCACCAGCTGTCTAATTCCTCACCCGGATGGACGACATTCGACGGAAAAGTCTGCCTGATGAGAAAAAGCCTTGCCCAATAATCGTTCCACCATCTCATTTCATCGTACCTACAACCCTCTGATTCTGCATGGAAACCTCGCGAAACAACCGGCACCATCACTGAACGAAGGGTGCGGAAATTGTCGTGATTTCCCATGTTTCGATTTCCCAATATTGATCATCAGTCTTGGACGCATTATCGATCTGAGGAGGAATGAACATAAATGTAAAAGTGGCATATGTATAAGTGATGACAACACGCATGGTCGCTGTCATCACCAATCCTTGAATAATTCATCCGACTTCGGGAGAAGAATTTTACACATGGTTTTATTACGAAAAAACTTGAGATTTAAAATGTTATGTGAGGTTGAACGGAGATGAAAAATATCACATATTACAAAAATCTTCATCCATGGATCACTAGAAGCCGTACTTCTGCCGACCCATTCGCCTCATCTGTTTACTTTCAGCCCACTGTTGTTGCAGCGCTTCTTCGCGAGCAACTGCCTAAAAAACAGAAATGTTCGCCGTGTGTTCGCAAAGATAAACATTTTTCCAAAGAATTCAGAAGCACATTTTGCTGCAATTCAAACAAAAAATATCAACACCTTACCAAATTTGCAAGATATGTGATCTGATGCTTTCTTTTTGACGTCACATCAGCTGGATTCTTCGACTTTGGAAGTGGCGCCATGGCGTCCTTCGCACGTGCGGCCACGTGCAAATTTTTCAACAGTGTTGCCCGCACATCTGGTCCAAGCGCCTAAAATAAGCAAGAGTCTAATAACGAAAATTAAGAACAGCACCTGGTCGCAGTGCCGAGACAAACCGAGACATATACCGCTAATGATTCAATTCATAAAGATCCATAACAAACCGTTGTGCTTTTTTGACGAAATAAACTCCTATTTGTTCCCACATACTACCTATACCGCAGCAAGCAACTCAGCTGGATATACAGTCATAAGGACTTACGTCATCCACTCGAATATCTACTATATCTCCTGCTATGGAGTTGAGACTGCGATGCTCCATTGGACCCGCCGGTCCGACCTCGTACTTCATAATAAGCCGGTGAGCTTCCTAAAATATACAGAAATATCTGAGCGAGCAAAGAGTGCACAAGAAACTGAAGTGTAAAGTATGCCACAATAGAATCTCGCGAGCGCAAACTTTTTAGGAAATGATACGGTACCTTCCAAAAAGTTGGACGGTTACAAGCCTCAGCGCCGAAAGGCGCTTGGTCTTGACTGGCTTCTTGTTTTCTGACTGCTTACGATGCTGTTGACGTATTTCGCAAACAAATGAATAAAGCGCAGAAAAATATACGTTCGGTCTATGCGGATGGTCAGCTCTCTTATAGGTCTCACAGAAACGAATTCGATACAGCTGCTAAAATCAAGAAATTCACCTCATCTGTTATAACTCCTTCCGTTGCAGGTTCACTCGATGAAGGACCAACTTCAGGGTAACCGTAGGATTCGTCTACGTCGACATCCTGAAATACGATGACATTATCATTCAAATCAGCAAGAACCTTGGCTTTGAACTGGCACCCAAACTCGACAAAAATCAGGCGACCTGGGAATGAATTCTGAGCAGCCTACCAGTTTCGTTGGGCGTGACGGTCCTACGACGTCAGCGACGCCATTGATCAAAGCAGGAACGTCTCCCACTCGAGGAATTTTCGGTTCTGGTGCAGAAGACAGTCCAAAGAAATCCGTCGGTAAGCTGTCGTCGTCGGAATCATCTGACGCTGCGGAACGTTTCGCAGCCGCCGCTTTGGCAGATGATACCTTGAACATCGATGATATGAAGTCCAGAAAATAACATAGACCAGTATAAAAAACACTACTTGAAAGAAAAAAAAACCATGGCCCGGAGCACAAAATCGAAACCCTTTTCATACCAAAAATAGAATGCATGATTCGCATTCATCTTTAGGATGCACCACGGAAAAAACCAACCTTGCTTGTTGTACCCGGAGTCGTAGTCTTATTTCTCAGTGAAGGTGGGAGCATTATACCAGCACCTTTGCTGTTAGCACCTCCGAGGCCAGTCGTGGATTTCCCACTCTTCGGAGTAGGTAACATGGACAACAAATTTGATCCTTTAGGTTTGCTTGCCGGCATCGGTGACTTGTCTACCTGAATGTGCGCACCATTCAAGAACGAACGAGAAAGATCAAATGTATGCGGGTGACATCATAACCTTCAAAATACACTATTAGGTAGATTTTCATGGTGTTTTACAAGGATGGTAATTTTTAAGAACATTTTTGATATTATGCCATTTCTTTGAGGGCGCTGAAACTGACCATGTCACATAGACGTTGGCGCATAACTGGTGGCTTTGCACCTTTTTTCGAAAGAGAATTGTTAAGTTTTGCGTGCTTTCTCAGAAGATTTTCTCGTTCAGTCTAGGTAATGAAAATGCGTGGTAAACACTATGATAACCATGTTGGAAACACAACAGGATTGTCCAATAGCCGCAACAAATAAGTGTCAACTATAATTCTAAAATTTTCGACGTTCGGATCACAAAGTTCCAGTCCATCATGATATTCAGGGGGCCTATGCCCATTAAAAAGCCAATTGAATGGAACATCAGTTACCTTCTCATCCTCACTGTCGCTGTCACTTTCTCCAGCGATCGCCTTCAGAGCGCCAAACGCCGCAATTTTAGCTTTACCTGCAGGAACGAATTTGAGGAGAGAAAAAACAACCCTGACGACACTAAGTGATTTGGTGGCCAATAAGAATGAGAATACGAATAACAAGGAACCACTACCTTTTATACTCTTCTCTTGACCGCTTGAAGCAGCTTCCAGCATCCTCCTTTCTTTCCTAAGTTTTTCTTTTTTCTCTCTTTTCCTGGCCTGAAAAAGTATTTATAAACTTGGCTATTACTGAGGAAATAGTCAAACAAAATCACATTCAGATTGCCTGAGTAGTGACTCGGTTTCACTATTTGTCACAGCTATGGGTGTTATTGGCATGAGAAGACACTGAACAAACACCATGAGTTTTTGCCTGTGCTCAGGTGGAAAGAGCACCGGGACGAGAGAAGAATTTCCCTGTAGGAGGAGAGAATTTCGCATTGAGTTCGCATCTATTGGTCTACTACCGAAACTCCCTTCCTTGCAGGTCGAGCTATAATCCTTTTAAACCCATGGTACCCATAATTTTCACAACTGGTAAAGACTTTCCGCTCAAAATATCTTCCTTTTCTGAAAACTAACCTTCTTTTCCCTACGCTTAAGCTCCTTTTCAGCTAATTTGACCTCCCAGTCCTTCGGCTTCACCATATCCTCAAGCTCGTCTTCAGCTTTAGTTTCCGCAACTGCGTTAGTAGGTTCAATGACAGACGGTAAATTGAGCGAAGATGTGCCTAAAATAGACTAAAATGATATATTTATTAAATAATTTGGAGATGTCGAAGAGATAATTATGTTCACCCTCAAAGACGTCGTCCTCATTGAAATATGAATTGTCGCGGCCATTCACAGCTGATTGTTCAGACTTTGCCTTCGGTACCATGGGTTGGGTAACCTAAACTTAAGAGAAACAGTTTTGGTTGAAGGAATCAATAGCCACAATTTTCAGAAAATCTTAGAGTGGTATGTTCTTCTTTCTGCAGACTCCGACGTGCCAATATATGCGTTTCAGTAATAGAGGGTTTACAGATTGAAACTCTCTCCGAAAAGTTTTGACCCTGGTCAGAATGAGACTTTTGACTCAAAACTTCGAGAGCTAACCTTTAAAAGCAAAATAACGAACGAATTGGCTAAGGGTTTTTCTCAGGGAAAAGATACCAACATTTTCGACGGCACCGTTCGGAGTGTCGTCATTGTCGCTTCCGCTGTCACTTCCGTAATCTACAAGTCCCATCATTGTCCTGGAAAGCGAAGCATATTACCACATCTTAGGACGTCAACTTATGAAATGAATTATAGTAAATAGGGAAGCTTGCTACATTGTGTTTAAAAATGGAAATCCAAAGATGCTTTACAAATTTTAAAATTGATTGGTTCAGACTATCTACCACCTTTCAACCCGTTTCGTAGAAATAAACAAGGAATACCACGTACAAGAAGCTGTGTACACTGCCCAAAAATCAAAAAGCTTCACCGGTGCCCACAACGGAAAACATACCGTATCTCTAAAATTGGCGTTGGGTCACATTATTTTTGAAAAACCGCGCGCAGCCGCTCGCTTATCGATCCACGTCTTCATTTCCTTCTTCGTAGTTTTTGTTGGTTGACATGTTGTTTTTACCTTTAAGGGGCTTTATTGCTGCTTAGCTGGTTCTTCAACTGTTCCAGTGATCTTCACCACAGGGACATCTCAATTAAAGTTGTGCATCTAAGCATCATGTGGGGCCATCTGCACTCTCAGACGTGTATTCTTGTCTAGCTTTTAATGAAGGAAAGAAGGGGTTCCGTTCACTTTCCAGGCTTAGGTAAGAGTAAATAGCATAGTGGGAAGCCCCCTTTCTCATGGCGGTAGCACCGTTTCAGTTGCAGCTCCTAGGCGAACATTTTCGAATAGCGTTTGTTTCCTCTAGTTTTATCTTGGCATATGTATAATTGAAATTTAGAAAGATGATCGCCACACGGCAGCTGGTGTCCGTCTTCCAACAACCGACAATGCGACTGAAAATACCACTGACAATGGACGAGGTTATTGGAAGCATCGATGCTGAAATGACCGATGTCGAAGAGGCATTACTGCATCAGGTTGGAGCCAGGGAGGTTAGTGTGGATTACTGCGGTGCTTGAAGTGCGTGAAATTGAATTTTTTAGTTTTTAAAATTCCTTCATAATTCCATTGACCCACCACATCTATGTCGTTTACAGGTCCCTTTTGCTGGAATGGATAAGAGTGGACGTGGTGTATGCTTGAAGCATGTGCAAGGTATTTGCACTATGAATCTAGTCTGTCCTCTACGTCATATCGTAGGCGACAAAGCTGTTGTGTGTAAGCATTGGCTGAGAGGACTTTGTAAGAAGGTAGGCACCAAGAGGCTCCAGTTTAATGGCTTATCACTTTTCTGTTGTTCACTTTACTTGACTGAAGATGCTGGCAGTTGCATTTGATGCTGATCGAACATGAACTGAGTATTTGGTTTTCATTTGAATGATCTTTTCAAGTTTCATTCTCTTCAAAACATGATATTCAGGGCGATCAATGTGAATTTTTGCACGAATATGATTTGACAAAGATGCCCGAGTGTTTTTTCTTTTCGAAATATAGTGAGTTACATTACGCTCGCCTTTTGTATGTTGAAAATACTTTTGTGACTTCTTCAGTGGCTTGTAGTAATCGCGAATGTCCATTTCGTCATATTGATCCAGAAACAAAGATGAAGGATTGTCCATGGTATGACAGAGGATTCTGTCGGCACGGTATGCAAATTTTTTTGAATGCCTTTTTATACTCACAATGTGCGCATTCATATAGACTTCATAGGCAGGAGTAAGTAGTGCTTGATGATGAAAAATTTTACATTTCGTCGTTACTGTCAAGTTCCTTACTTTCAGGCCCTTACTGTAAACATCGCCATCGTCGGCGTGTTATTTGTCCCAACTATGTTGTCGGATTCTGCCCAGACGGTATGATACGTCGCATTTCTTCATTCTTCATTTTTGTTTTCCGGCTCACAAATGTTCGGAAACTGAGGGCATTGTAAGAGACCACTTCGTAAGAACGTGCTCTCGTAGTTATCCAGGAGTAAATGAAGCTTGAGAAGTGTCCCGCATAAGCTTCTCATTGCCATAGTTTCACTCCCTCGGTAGAGCTGAGCAGTCTCTGGTTCTAGATAGTTGGTCCAGATCATTATTTTTTTCGTACGTTGAATTGCAAAGTTAGATCCATTTCGATTTGTTCTGCGGTTTGATCCTTTGGTTGATTCACACTTAACCTGTTATTGATAAAAAGAACTGGCTGCAATGTAGGTGCAAATACCACCTTCGTGTCTTAGGTCGTGCAAGGCTTACTGAGGTTTCTTCGTCCTGAATTGGAGATTTCCAGCTAATAAATCGTAGGAGTAGCTCAATTTTTCACGCTCATCTAGTATCGCATTCATTTTGCGTGAACGCTTCCGTACCTCCTGAAATGTTTTCTTTTTTGCAGTTTTGTTTTGCAGTTTCTAGCCCAACCGGGGGTTTTCTCCTGGATTGAAAGAATCACTGGCTTTGGTCAAATAGGGCCCGAGGTTCCTGGGTGTGTCTCTGCGGTTAAAAGGGGGATCATTCTATTCGCATTGTTTCGTTGTCTCACGGCCATAATGCACAACCCAGCGTACCCTTTCTCTTTTTTTGACTTTGAAAAAATTTGACTCCAATAAATTAGTTCGTTGCAGTTTCCTAGAGAGGCTGCTTCCCATGTTATATTATTGAGTTGCAGGGAAAGAATGCAAATTCACTCATCCATCGTTTGCGCTGCCAGCTCCCGAGAACTGTGCTTCAAACAACAAGCGGTTGTTCAACCATCAGATCATCTGTCACAATTGCCATGAGCGTGGCCACAAGGCGACGCATTGCCCGCATTTACCAACTCAGCAAGGAAAGGTGTGTCTAAAAGTTGTTGATCTGCGCAGGGGATATATTCTGCTTTGATAAATGCTCATTTTAATCTTACTCTTCATTCAGCGTTTTGGTGCATTGCAGACGTCCGAGTCGAATCCGATCACAAATCGTACGGTGACCACAGTTCAACCAGTTGATCTGTCGTTGTTCCCGGACAAAAAGAGTTTGTCGGAAGTTACATGCTACAAGGTTAGGTTGTCGAGTTCGATGACAGCAGCTTTTTTGTTTGTTTTTTGTTATCGTCGCTTTTCTGTACAAATTTCAAAGTTCATTTGATATGATCGAATTTCTTTATTTTTGTTTACACTGGAGCTTTCCCTTTCGTGTTTCTTCAGTGGGTTTGTTTATTTGAAACTGAATTTAGTGCGGTGAAAAAGGACATTATGCAAATCGTTGCCATAAAGGAGCACTGGCGTTCTTGTCAAATACGGCTCATTTGGCTCAAGAACAACGGGAGAAGGACGAGCGGGAAGGCAGGCAAGTAGCTCAATCCGATTGCTTTTTTTTCGGGTTCATTAATAAGTTTGTGGATTGTCGATTGTCAATGCATATGGTGACAAGAGGTAATTGCAGGTATTTACCAGGGGCATACCTTGGTCAGCCGAGTATGAATCCAAGGACAGGCTAAGTCCGAGACTAAATTGCATTGTTATTATTATTGTCGTTTTTCGTTCGTGTCTAACATTTCAATGTGATTATGAGACTGTTTTTAGGGTTACATTAGGTCTCGTTTGCTTATCACAAGCGGGTATTATCATTGCCATTTTGTATTAAATATGCGTCGAATCGTGACTAATGTTTTGAATTTGTCAATGAACTTTCAAAGGAAGTCCTTTCTCTGATCTCAAAATCTCGGTGTTGTTTTGCACATGGTGTCTCTTCTACTTGAATATGTTGTGTTCTTCGTTATGTTTGACTTTTTATTATTTTTATGCTTCTATTCGTGTTTTTTCACTTCGGGCTTATTACTCCATGAACAATGACCAAAAAGAAGGATAAGGATAAGGATGAGAAAAAGGTCGAGGGTAGCCATAAACGAAAGCGAGCAGGAAGATCAGGCCATGAAGTAAAAGCCAAGGTCAGTATGGGATTTCTTTTTTTTTTTTTTGAAGTAAAAGATAAAGTGAGTTTGGAATTTCTGTTCATTCTTTGAAGTCTCCGATACCTCTCGTATGTTTGAAGGTATCGAAAAAGGAAGACGGTGACGGTGAAACGCGAGAGGTGAAGGAATCATATTCTCTCCAGTTGAAGAAAATCAATGCTCATTTGACATGTAACCTTTGCAAGGTTTGTGCCCTTCTCACTACGACTTCCTTTAGGTTTTGTAATACGACTTGGTGCACTTCAGGGCTATTTAATAGACGCGATCACTGTTATCGACTGTCTGCACACATTTTGTAAGAGTTGCTTGCTTACATACTTTGAAGAAGAGGACAATTGTTGCCCAAGCTGTGAACAGTTGATTCATCAATCACATCCTAGCCACTATGTCGCTTTTGATCGCACTATGCAGGACATAGTTTATAAATTAGTACCTGGTAAGTTATCATGCTGTTCTGTCAAATGAGTCATGCTTACGTAATGCTCATGTTAATTCCAACATTCACCATTAGTCTTTAATACTCTGCTGCTTTGATGCCAATATCTGATTGGACGTCATCAAAGGCAAATCTTTGTGCTCTGGAAGGTGAGCAAGCGAGTTGAATTCGCGTTATTTGGTTGATGTCAAAGAAGCTGAATGTAGGGGATGTAGGAGAGAGCTGTAAGTTTGGTAGATGAAGAATCCTACCCGTTTGAAGCGTCATTATCCTTGAAACATTTTAATGGTGAGGATTTAATCCTCTTAGTTTGGAGATTGCGCTGCATGGCGCCTTTATGTGTCAGGCATAAACTGAAGGCTACTGAACTCCTTGGTTGCTTTGGGAAGGCGATTAAAATCTAAGTACACTGGCCAGGCGTTCATTCTTTGAAGTTGTGGCTCTTCCCGTGTACCGTAGACCAAGTATGATCAGGGTTTCTTTAATGCTTCTGCACTTCCTCTCAATGTCGCGAAGATTTTGCTAGGCATCGCTCTTTGCATTTAACTGGCGGCACTTATACAGCAGACAATGAAAAGGATGCCTAGAAACGTGCTGCGTGCTTCTTGGTTCAGTAGGAATTGTTAGAGCTTGTGGTATGGAGATTACTGTGGTCTCTGGGCCCGCCAACAGCAGAAAGAATGCGAACCTACATTGACAGGCCCGACAATACCTGAAATTTCTAGGATCCTTCTTATGTGGAAGCTTACTCCGAAAATTGTGAAGTAAATATTAAGATGCCACATTAAAATGAGAATCTGTGTTTAAGGATTGCTGGAATCTGAACGTAAACGGCGCCTCGATTTTCTCAGAGATAAAAAACGCATGGCTGGTGAGGAAGTTGATGAAGAAGAGGATGAAACTGAGAAAAAGGTAGCGGAGCACAGTTTATCATACAATTAAGATCTGTCTACGATTTGCGAGTCTCAAATTTATTTGAACAGGACGAGTCATCACAAGGTACCAATCGCTGTTTTGAAGGGGAGCCAGGCATTTCACATCACAGGAATGACGAGCATGTGAGTTTTGAAATTACTCACATATGGCTGGAGGTGACCATGAAGAGAGTTCAGAGGGGTAGACTGAATGTCAAATGATCGGCCACAGCACGAACCTTAAAGACACCGGAAAGGGTAAATTTGGCCAAATTTGGAGTAACTGGAGAATTTGGAAGTAGCAGTGTAACAGCAGGGAAAGAACAATGTAAAAAAGGATTAGGTCCTTCACACTCTTTCCGAAAAATCCGAGAAATAGGTCTCTTCTTAACTTTTCCTCTTCGCGCCCTATTGCAACACTAGCCAGTGGAATAGACGCAGACGGGCGAGAGGTCAAGTCAGCCGTATGCGAACGTTGTCCCGCGTGGACGATTCCACGGCGGATGCGTGGCAGTGCGACGCGCAGCGGCGCGGGATCATGATAAGACCCCAAGCCCGGCTTTTTCAATGTGAGCTTCACCACTTATCACTTTTCTGAACTGGAATGCTTGTTTTCAGAGAACATTTCTCGCTTTCTGCTCACTCCAGGCGGTGTCTTCAAAGACACCGTCACAGGTAATGGGGAGAAATAAACTGAGAAGGCATGCTTCTTCTATTGGAATGGCGAGTTTTAAAGAGATGAGCGGGAAACTCAAGTTGTAAAACGTGCTTCGAGGTTTTCATCGTGGTCTCGATTGGGATGCATTGTGGTCGTCGGTTCCCGATGGTACAGCCCGGTGCGGGAGAGGGGACAACGTCTACGGCTAGGTGGTCGGGTGCCCTCTTAGTCTGTATCACCTATAAGTGATGCAGATGAAAAGCAAGCATGCTCCCTGAAGTGGGATATGGTCCCATTTCGTGGGTTTCTGTCCGTTCTATTCCATCTTATGTGTATTGAGCACTACTTCGCACTACTTCCAAATTCTACAGTCAGCCAACATTACCCATATTAGGATACTTATTTTCTGAAGAAGTTTTTAGATTCGTCTGCATCAGAATTTGAGTCATTGAAGCGCTGTAGAACAGTTACTCCTCTGCACTCATTGTTTTCCTGTTCAGATGATCGTATTACTGAGTCCTGGAGCACCTGATTTACCGAAGCCAACACGCCCAATTGTCCGGTTAAGTGGTATGGCGACGGTGAACACTCTCAAAAGGTACATCAGCATGACTGTCGTCGCAGCGCAGCTGTCAGCTTCATGTATTTTGGGTAATTTCATCAACTGAACCTTATTACTGTTGCTTGCAGGTATTTGGCGCAATCGATTTGGGCAAATATGTCCCGGTACAGTGAATTGGATTTGTTTTGTAATGACGAATTGATGGGCCGCGACTTTTCGATGCGTTTCATTCATTTGACTCGATGTCGAAACAAGCTCAAGGATGAGCCCTTGAAACTTGTTTATCGTTATCATATTGATTTTTAGTCAAATTTGTGATTTTTATTCTATACCTTTGCTCATATATGTACATAGGTTTCGTGATCTTTCTTGTGTTGATGTATTAACTAATTACCGTCATTTCAGGCTGAATCAGGTTTGTAAATTATTTGCTAGGTTGTCGTTATCGTAGGTATTTTGTTTGGGAAATGTGTAAGATGATTGGTAACAATTCTACATGTTAATTTAGACTGCTTTACTTTGGCATTTTTACGCCTTCATAACTTGATCTCGTGTTTGAGGTTAAATATATGGTTCAGTGGCGTTTGCAAATGGTGTTGTGTTTCAATCACTTGCTATCTTTTCAAACCATTTCACTTTACTTTGAAATTACTCGAAATGGAGTACTTGGTAGTGGGTACATCGATTGCTTTAGAAATCCTGATCACTTTTTCTGGGAAATCTCAGCACATTGCTTTTTCTTTCCAATCGCAGACCGCAGCTATACTCTAAATAATTCCTAGTCCGCCTGCAGTCAGAGAAAGGTTTATCGACCACAGCATTCGCCATTCCGCAAAATTGCCGCCAGGCATGAAGTAAACAAAACGGCTGTTATTGTATCCCGGTGAATGGTATGTGAAACAACGTTGAAGAGAAACTGGGAAACGGAATCTCCTGGTAAGAGTGTGGAGCGTGCCGCATGCTCCATGCGTCGCGATGAATGCGATTCTGCGACTTCTGGCAGTTTCGCAAAGTATAGCTGCGGCGTTTTTGCGAACTTGTGTGCTTCCATTCACGCTTCAGAAGAATATCAAGATGTGTGGGATGAGGTTATTATAACACTTTCATCAGGTAGAGCGATACCCGAATTCAGTTTTTCAGTTACAGCAGCTGACAGTACTTTTTTGTTTGTGAGTAGTCTCCGGCAGTGCAGAATTGCAAGGCCGAAATCACATCCCAGACTGTCATCCAAATTTTGTGGCGAGGTCAAAAAACGCATTCAACTCTTCAAACATACTCAACTGTTTGTATTGCTCTTCGTTGATCATATGTGCAATGCATAGCTTTATACACGCGTGGTTGTGTGAACAGCTGAAGAATTCCTCTGGTTGGTTCGTATTTAGAAACCTTTAAAACAGGTTTATAAGTCGAGAGCGGAACCAGGCGCAGCTGATCTTGATCTGGATCGTAATCGCTCAAAATCGATTAGAAACTTGGGTCGTCACCATTTCGCATTTGTTAGGTTTTTGTTTATTTGTTTACATCTCTCTTTTTCGTTCTCAACCACAAGGTTTTTCTCTCCTCACAAGGTATAAATTGCGTCTAGTCTACAATCGGTCTTTGCCAGTTCGCTCAACGAGCGTTTAGTCCACGCGTGATGAGTCTAGGGAATCACATAAGCACTGCATTCCAGCAGTCTGGAGTAAAGAAGAACCATGCGTTGAGGAAAGTTGTTTAGAAATTCTATTCCAGTGATGGTGCAACCCCATAGCTGGCTCCTGAAACGGTCGCTGTAGTTGTATTTCATATTTTGTATTGCTATGACTTTTTTTGAAGACCACTTGACCATCTCCAAAATGAGTAAGAAGAAACAGTATCTCATTGAGGATTTCTCGAGCATTCTGCCCACCTTATACCCCCTTTTTTCCAACTCAATGTAGGACCTTCCATTGAAGACTGCTCAACTTGTGCTCACGTTGGTGTAAAATAGGTGTTCCTATATTTTTGTGACAATGGTTTTTTTGGACCTGCGGCATTATTACGCTTGTGCCGTTTCAGTCGGATGAAGGGAGTCCTCGGCGATCTGCAGATTGTTGTGGACCGGCATTCAGACGTTCTTCGTAATAATGCATTACCGTTCCGAGTTCTTCTCGCCATCAGAACAATTGGTGAGTACTCGTTTTCAGAGAGTAGATGTGTTATCAAACCGCCGTTATATCCTGTGAAAGTGCTGTCCGCTTGTAGTTTAGCCGAGCTTCCATTTCACAGTGTACTATATTTTCACAAGGCATAACTGCTGCCATATATGTTTTTGGCGAAGCATCACGTACCTCGCCTTCAATTATATTAGAATACAAAATTCAAAATTACAATTTTTGATAACTGCTGTTTATCGCCGCAGCTCGCGATGCGAAAGTTACTACAAGGATGCTGAGTTATGGGCAAAAGCTTCGGTGGCGGACGGGACTCGAACCCGCACTTCATCCTTTCCGGGGATATGTGCTAATCCATTACACTACCGACACCACCTTCACCCTAACTCAGCTTTCTGAATGGTATATTTACCATAGCTTATCAGCACTCACACGTATAACGTGTTGAGCCGGTTGGCCAATATCGGCATCGAACCGTGAAGCTGAAAGCTTTAGTAATGATTTTGATACTTTTAATTTTTGATAACTGCTGTTTATCGCCGCAGCTCGCGATGCGAAAGTTACTACAAGGATGCTGAGTTATGGGCAAACTTATGGGCAACATCGCGAGCTGCGGCGATAAACAGCAGTTATCAAAAATTAAAAATATCAAAATCATTACTAAAGCTTTCAGCTTCACGGTTCGATGCCGATACTGGCCAACCGGCTCAACACGTTATACGTGTGAGTGCTGATAATCTATGGTAAATATACCATTCAGAAAGCTGAGTTAGGGTGAAGGTGGTGTCGGTAGTGTAATGGATTAGCACATATCCCCGGAAAGGATGAAGTGCGGGTTCGAGTCCCGTCCGCCACCGAAGCTTTTGCCCATAACTCAACATCCTTGTAGTAACTTTCGCATCGCGAGCTGCGGCGATAAACAGCAGTTATCAAAAATTAAAAGTATCAAAATCATTACTAAAGCTTTCAGCTTCACGGTTCGATGCCGATATTGGCCAACCGGCTCAACACGTTATACGTGTGAGTGCTGATAAGCTATGGTAAATAAACCATTCAGAAAGCTGAGTTAGGGTGAAGGTGGTGTCGGTAGTGTAATGGATTAGCACATATCCCCGGAAAGGATGAAGTGCGGGTTCGAGTCCCGTCCGCCACCGAAGCTTTTGCCCATAACTCAGCATCCTTGTAGTCAAAATTACAAGTTTTTTACATCGACTATTCACCTTGATTTTTTAGCCAGCACTAAATTTCGCAAAGTTTTTGATTTTTGAGTGGTGGCACGAGATGCCTCAGAACTGCAAAGAAATGCGTCGCGATTAGGAATATTACGAGTAGTTTTGGGATGTTGCCAGCCATTGATAACAGGAGGGTAGTCTTACAAGTTTACCCCGATAGAGACAATGGTCCAGAATGATGCTTGCTTTGGTCACCTTTTCATGACCTGTCGTAAGCGCAGATTCCAGAATTCTGCGAGCGAGTCCTTTACATAGCAGTGCAACCTTTCACTGAAAACCGACCAAGTTCACCGCAAATGCCCCCTTCTCCGTTGAACAGGCAAGGTCCCAGCACTTCCCGCGGTGACGCCAAAACGCCACATCCGAAGATAAGTGGTCCAAAAAACTGAACAGAACGGGGGACGGAAGTTCTGCTTCACTCCTTGTAAAACTAAGATGTGTCCAATACGGATCACTACTTTTTGGCCCTCCGAAGCATCTCTCAGAGGAGGTATGTCCAAGGATGTCAAATTCGCCTTTCGACAGCTTCCACATTCTAAAGAAAGAAAATCAAATAAAGATAGGATCAGCATTACAATTGTAGAGAAAAGTGTACTGAATTTAATGATTCTCGTTTCATTATAATCAGTTGTGTTTGAGCGGAATCGTGATCTGCCAAAGTTGAGCTATGCGAAACGGCGGATACTTTTTGACCGATCTAATAAAATAGCATGACTGGGTGCTGGTAATATGTATTGATAGCTGTTGTTTTTATAGGTTTCGTACTATCTCCGGTCGCAGCGGCATATAACTCCTTGGCATTACTCCCGTTCCAACTGTTTTCGATCGAAGTTTGGCGCTTGATCACATGCCATTTTGTTGGTCACAATATACTGTTGTTCGCATGGACCATTTGGAGTTTGCATTTCGGAACGAACCTCATTAGACAAAACAATAGTAATGAAAGCCTATTGAAAATCTACGCAATCACGCAGGTAAGTCGAGCATATTATAGAGCAGCAGTATTGTCATCTGAACGAAACTGATTAGATCCTGACGGTGCTCCTGGTGTGTGGAGTCGCGTACGGCCTCTACGCATCTGCAGCGAAAACTGCACTTCTCTATGAAGCCTACGTTGTGGACATGGTGCCTTTGAATTGTGCTGTGCTGGTCTTGATCAAACAGGTAATCGGTACGCCATCACGGCGCCACACCCGCTTGAACTTAAACAGGCCACGCTTTACCTAGCTCCTTATTGATCAGCCGAGCTGAGAGGGTGTGGTTAGCGTTGGCTAGAGTGGGTGAGGTGTGTATTTTTATGTGATGATTTCGCACTACGACGAGCGACGTCTGACGCAGTGTGTGCGAGCTATGCGCGGTCGCGATTACACAGTAATGCTAGGGGCGCAATACGCAGTTGATTCGTAATCGCTTTGGGACCCAACAACCCGGTGCCTGTAGCTCGTCTGCATCGCTTCGCTTGCTACATGCTGCGGTGCGAAATCCTGACATATGGATACGCACCCGAGTGGGCGAGGCGTTGTGGTGGCAAAGCAAAAAGATAGTTACTCAATGATCTACTGCGTGAAGAAGATAAGTTGACTGACCTGATCATCGCGAGGTGTACCTTTAGTATATAATAGATTACATTCACTTCTAACTTTTTCTTTCAGTTTCTTCCGGATACGATTCTTCTCGATACCCCTCTTGGTCGAATTAAGTACACTCATATGCCCATTTTGGCTGTCTTATTCACATCGATATTTTCTGTGCTGGGGGTGGTAAGACCGGTAAGTTCTATTGATGTTCAAATATTTCAAATCATATAGTTTGATAAATGGCTCAGGTGGTCATCTTGCAAGCTGTGTTCGCCATTCAAATCTCGTGGACCTATTTACGTTTCTTCAATCCACAAGATTCCGAAGGAACATATGGTGACGGCAGCGAGCATTTTGTGTGGGCTAGGTTGGTTCCATTAAGTTTCGCAAAGTCAATGGCGAAGGTTAAGGACAAGAATTTCAGCTTATTTCCTCGTATGTTACAACCGTTTTGCACCATTCTGGGCCGAATTTGCTTCAGATCTCTTGTGAAGTTGGGAGTATGCAAGAGAACGGTAAGTAAACGAGATATGTATATGCGACCCATGCTGTACCTAGCTTAGAACAGGGTTAAATTTGGGGAAGTGGCTAGTCACTCATCGTTGTTAAGCGTTTTATTCTGCGAACTCCATCCATCACCATGTTTATAAATATATTTAAAGGAACCGGAAGGGGTGAAGAAAGAGGAAGATGCAAAGAAGTGATCATTTTGTAACGAACATTCAAAGTAAAAGCATGGGTGGAAAAACCCTGATGCAATGCGTGACGCTGTGGTGTGTATTCATCACGTTCGCATCAACACACTGACTTTCCGAGTTGTCCGCTGTAGGGATGTCATTTGTTGCCTTGTAGAAAGTATTTCATTCATTGGTGATGATGTGAAGTATGTGAAACAACACACAGCAACATACAAGGAAAATAATTAAGAGAAAAAGAAGCGAAGGCGTCAGAAAAAAGTGTGATTACTACTTAAACCTGTAGTTCACTTTCGACGTTTTGACAAGGTGCCATGTGTGCATTGTGGCCAACGTTCTCCCATACCGTTAACCGAAATTGCCCTCCTCCTGGTGTCTTTAAACTCAGATGAAATATTTTGTCAGGTTCGCCATGTGGATCTCAATTCACTACAAAGTGTAGGTATAAGTTTGCGTGGACTCGATAGCACAGCACGTGATGCCGAAAGAAGAAGGTGAGTTAGATCCAGATAAACCATATTTTTGGATTGCAATATTGCAGAAGAAGATATTGTAATGTTTATTTACACTTTTCAATGGGCTATAGCAACCGGCTGGTGCAAGATAAAAAAAAAGGGAGAGTAAACAAAATACTCACTCATTCAGTCGAATATGAAAAGTAAAAGGAAAGCCAAATCAAGAAATATATAAATTATTGGATCTATAGGTTAGAGGAAGATTTCACAACGCGTTGTGCGACACGATCCGTACGAGCTGGGGTCGTTTGGGGTTGGATTCTAGGACGCGCCTTTCTTTGGGAGCTTTGGTACAACATCGCGTTGCTGCTCGCCGCTTCGCGAAATTCTGTCCTAACGTATCGAACAGTCGGTTCATCAGTTAAACAGCTTTTATAATAGCTAGTACGTCTAGCATGATTTATTTCGCAATTATTAGGTTGTAAGGAAAGTTTTGGCCGGTTTTTGAAATTTCAACTTCGAGAGATCATAACTCGGCTCAGAGTGCATCTTTTCTCACATAGTGAGCACCATTAGATTCGCCACACTCTTGGCAACACTATGCATACCTACACATCTCAATTTGATAAAGGGCTGATAATTTATATTGCGCGAAATGAAAAAAAGTCGACTTCAAATCGCCACTCTTTCTGAACACACTGCTACTGAAGGAGCTGGCCAGATGTTTTGGGAAGTGGGGCATAGTTAGCGCTAGATCTGATGAACATGATAGACGAGTAAGGGCCTCACCCTGCAACTGCTTCAATTAGTGGAAGAGGATTTGTGAAAAATGCGCTTGCGCATGACGGCCGTGAGGGGTCCCGCGGCACCCATTTTTTTGGATTTTTCCAAATCAAGGCCACTTGAGGTGGTCAGCTAAGGTTGCTTGTTGAGGGCCAATACTTGTGGATATCCCCTGCAAATATGGACGCTCATCGCCTTCTGCCGTTTTAGTTAAAGCGATTTGATCAATTGAAAATTCGAGCAGCTCGTCCTCATTTCTGCACTTCTGAAACCGGAGACAATGTGTTCCATCCAGTGATACACCCCCTCCTCTTGCAGTATTCACATTTGTGGTCACCTTCGCTGGGACTCGGCTAAACAAGAACTCTTGAAGTGAAGTCATCTTAAAAGTGCCATTTTCGCAGCACTTTAAAACTTCCCTAATAAATTGAAAACCTTGTGGCATTCCAAATAAAACATATATTCTGAAAGAGCAACTTTTTCTCTATCTAACGAGCACAATATGTCAGCTGATTCATGTTGACGCGCTCTGATATTTAAATTTATCTTGTGATTGCGAAAAAGCGGCCAGAACTTTCCTTACAACCTAATATGTTATGCAAGGATCCATTGCGGTGTAAATATTCTGTGTATAAAAACCTCAAAAATGAAAAAATGATGGTTTTAGAGGTCTACTGAAAGTGTGAAAACAGGAAAGGGAAAGGAATGTGACAGAATTGAAATTTCTGAAAAATCTACGTTCAGGCAAAAAGCGCTGCGAGATCTTAATGAGCGTCTGAGTAAAACAAAGAAGATGGAGACAATTGCGTGGGAAGAAGACGCTGAAGACGAGAAGGACGGGTCTGGAACCGTTGAACAAAGCACGGGGCACAAGGGTGAAAAAAATGAGGTTGGTGTTGTTATGTGATCCAAACCTTGCAAAGTACATCTTTTTCGACGTCATTCGCTCATAACTTTTCAAAAGTTATGTTTTTCTATTTATGCTATCTCCGGCAATGACTGGTTGCGTCAGCTGTTTCACTCATTTCTCACCTTTTAGCCAATACTCCTCCATTTTCAACGAAGTACCAATTATCTTTAAATTTACCGTCCCTACCTCTAGTTCTATACAATGCCGCAGTGAAGAAGAATCTAAATGTCTACCAAAAACTCGATACGCGGGGCTCCATTCCCTCTAAGTTTTCGTCGCAAAGGGTTTACGGCCAAAACTTAGGTCGCTCGGACGAGTAATCCCTTGGCGAGATGCCAAGTCATAAGTGTAAATGGTACACGATGTAATTATTGTTTTTTGGCCATTGCATATCAAGAGACAGGAAAGGCTAAATTTGGCAGAATGTAGAATATGAAAGTAGGGGTGCGTAGCAGTGTGACATTAGAGAAGTGATGAACTGATCCGGCGGAGAGCCCGGATGTGAAGGGATGCATAGCGAGTGAACATTCTTGGCCGGCTGGCATAGCCACTCGTCGGCTGAATCTACCCTTAACAGTTGGTATGCGGAGGGAGCGAAAGTGGCCGTTTCATTTCGTTCTCTATCTGTTGTTGTACTACTTAGCACCTCAACTTTCATATTCCTCAATCGGCTAAATTACCTCTTCTGGTGTTTTGAGAAGGCTGCACATGTGATCACGACAGTGGAATTTTCGCAGGGGTCATCTATCAATTTCCTCCACGTTCGATCAGATTCTTGGGCGGAGGTGGTGTACTGACAGGTGGCGCGCACTTCAGTCTCATGGTGCGGGGATGAAATCCCGCATAAACGCCGGCCCAAGCCTCCCAACCCTCCGGGATCGGTGAATTGGCACCAGACTCGTCTGGGAGGATAAAAGCACTGACTTGTACATGGGCTGGCCACTGCAAGTCATTGTATAGGCTACATCACATTCACCAGCCACCACGGTTCTTAATGGAACTAAAATGTGCGGCGCGCCCCAGAAAGGGTTGATTACCGCCAAAAAACTTTAGAACTTTAGAATGTGGAACTTTAGAATGTTCGCTGTGATTCTAGATTGCAAAGGAAACACTGGGTTTAGAAGAATGCAAATATGTTCGACTAGACGAAGTGTCGTTTTCAGGCTTCGCATGAAGAAGAGATTGTGGTGGAGCCGAGCACGACAGCGCAGCCAACAGAGGGTGCCGAGTCGCAAGCGTAGTCTCTAATTAAATATTTTATAATGATGTATGTGCGATCTCTGTGATATTTTCTGGGTGTCGGGATATTTCCAGCGGTGTTTAATGTCCATTTTATGCAGTGATTTTTGAGAAATTCGGCTGTGGAGGGTAGGAAGACATGGAAAAGTGGCAGCTCATGTAGTTCCCATGGAGTCATTGGAATTGAGTTCTCAGGACGTCCATTTTCGGTTACTTTTCCAACCGTCTCACTTTGTTCCATTGTGGAGGCCTTTTGTGTTTGTTAAATCAGTATGCATGTTTACTTACGCAGGCTACAGAAGTGTGAGAATGACTGCTTTGAAGGCACACCAGGCGATAATCGGATCATCTTTTCACCTTCTCAGGGCAGTGGATTCTCGGATATTTCTTCGTGTTCCACATTTTTCGCGTTACTACAATGCACCATCAGGCGCTACACCTACTCGAACCGACGCTAACCACGCCTTTTCATCTCAGCTGACTGATGAGAAGCTAGGGTAGGCGTGGCTCGAGCGGGTGTTCCGCCGTGATGGGGCATCATGGCAGCAAAAAAAAGGATACAACTTGGATAGTTACCCAAGAACTGCTGCAAGAAGGTAAGCCAATTGATTCGATTATTGCGTGTGTGCTTTTGCAGTAGGGTCCAGTTCAGAGCTTACGGTTTTAGAGTGGGAGGCTTTAGTTTGATAAATGCCCAGGTCCATTACTATTAAATCGAGGCTGTTTATACTTTGGCAGGTATGGCTGAGCGATAGGGCACTCCAGCGGAGTGAGGTCACGCGACCTGGCGACGGTCGTGCCCCTCAGCGCGTGGTCAATTCACCGCGGAATCAACAATGCACTTGAAGCACATGACGACGCCTTTCGCGTAGCGCGTTGACCCAACTGCAGTGTTCTGATGCCCAATCCGGGAAACATGAGTGGAAATATGTGTCATATTTTGGGGTCAATCCCCATTGTTTACGTAAGGTTCCGACCCCTTCCAACCTCCCACTAACCCAACCCTCCACTAAGCCTAAGACCGCCTTCATAGTTTACGGCACCGACACCGCCGTCGACTGCGATACTCGGCGTCGGCAACGTCAGCACTGTTGCGACACGCTCTATGCGTAATGTTCGACCGAATCGTACCACAGTATGATAGTCGTGGCGGGTGCTCGCTTGAATCTTGGCTGTTGCATTTGCCATTTTGTCACAGTTTTGACGCTATGCCAAGTTCAAGCGAAATCCTTTCACGATCACCAGACTGTAGTGTATTCGGTCAGGCGTTATAAGTAGAGCATGTCGTCGCAGTGCCGGCGTCGGTGCCGCTCACTGTAAAGGTGGCCTGACCTGCGCAGAGCATTTGTGCAATTGGCTTGGAGTTATCTGAAAGCCAACGACTTTTGTGTTTCTTTTTTTTTTGCAAATTCTAAGAATTATAAGCGAATAAGCGATGTAATCGTAGTATTTATGCTGCCACGATGTACTGTTCTTCCCTATAGATTTTATGGGTAGTATATAAGCCTTTACTAACACATTGCTAGCCTTTTTTCCATTTGTTATAGCAACTACAGTTTCTTCAAAGAGTATAGATGTACGAGGAATGAATGATGATTAACGTCACTGTTTGTCTTCGTGTTATCGTCATGGTTGACGCAGTTGACCGTCATGACCGGAAAGAGCCAAGCAGACGATGGCGGGTGCATCGTTAAGCACAAGCTCTACCGGAACACGCGATTCCAGCCCCGCTTCTATCTATCCGAAGCAGTAATAGCGAAGAGCTAAATTTAGCGAGCGAGAAGTTCCGCTGACGACATCAGTTGACGGCCTATATAAAGACGGCTGGGATAGGGAAAGCGACGATCCAGCCACTTTCCGTTCGTCAGATCGACGGAGCTCATCCTTGCCACACTTTCTCCATTTGTCTTGATTCTATGTAAAGAGGGACGCAGGGTGTGAGCCCTACGTCAGTATTCTATACCGCACCGTGAGATGCGATACGGGCGAGCTAGGGGTGCCCTAGTTGTTAGGTACTAAAGTGAGTGCCGTGTCATACACCCATCACTTACCACCGCTTTAGGACCCAACAACATACGGCACCCGTAGCTTGCACGCATCGCATCTCTCACCCCGCTGTGCGAAATTTCAAGGTAAGGGTACAATCAAAGAGATTTTCTGGTCAACATACTAGTTGTGGCTTGAAAATGCATTGTATTCCGTCTTTTTTCATTTATTCCAAGCTTCTGGGTGCCAGGGGTGGGGACTAGCTGTTGAATGTTGAACAGTAACATGTCTTTTCATGGCTTTTGAACAGTAACATCCGTTTTACAAGGTCATACATGTACATCTTGTATACATGTGACATCTATAGTACGTAGCTGACATGTCATTCATGTGAAGGCGTGTTACTGTTCCACAATGAACAAGTTGCCCTCTCCTTGCTGCGTTAAAGCATGAATTTCTGACCACAGCTTATTACTAGATCAAACCGAGCACGGAATATCCGTACCTTTCTAGGGAATGGACAGGGGGTAGCTAACCGTTCAAGTTTTTCAGTTCTAGCAACGCTTATGGAGACACTACTGCTTTTCGTCATAGTTTCCACAGTCGCTCTTTCTGCCGGATTTGCCTGGGATGATGAACGTAACACAGGTGACTTTTTTTGATATCCGTATAGTCTCCAAGGTAAAAAGGTATCAAACCTGGTGTAGAGCAGGTGGAACCAAAGCGGCGTCGTGAATACGACGGTGACGCTCTCTGTGTGGTGATCTGGTAATTGAAACTATTAGGTTGTCCCAAAAGTCTTGTCGTATTTTTCCAAAAAAAATCAGTAACTCTTGTTCACTTCGAGGCAGGTCCAGGCGGTTCAGGAATATGGTAGAACGTTTCCTAAGCTTTCTAGGAAAATTCATATTGACCCACCATATCCCGTGGAGAGAGCTACAATGCCCGTTGTCGATACCCACCCAGCTCGCGGTGCCATCTATTATGACCGGTCTTGCGGCACCAAAACGACGGAAGCTTGCCACTCCATCAGCGCTGCATTGGGCAAGGGATGTGTGAGCTACGTGACCGTGCGCCGCTGGTTCATCAGCTTCAGCAACGGCGAGATTGACATGAAAGACAAACCACGCTTGGGACTGTGCTGGTTCTGCAGCTCGCCGTCGCTGTTCGAGAAAAGCGCCGAAAAAGGTCCGCGGTCACCCTCCTACATGACGACGCCCGCTCCAATTTCCTCCGATTTCGCGAAAAGTGCCCAGGCCAAGCTACAGGAGCTCGGCTGGGATATCCTGCCCCACCCGCCAACACTCCAGACATTGCCCTTTCTGACCAACACCTTACCCATCTTCTCGAATCCTTCCTGGCCAAGAGAAAATTCCTTGATTATGACTTGCTTGCGAAGGCGATCGCTGACTTTTTCGACTCTCAGAACCCAGAGTTCTGGGAGAAGGGAATCAACGATTTCCCTATAAAGTGGCAGAGGGTTGCCGATAACAGTGGTCACTTAGTTGTTGCCTAATTGTTATTTGTTGGACGAAAAAAAAAATAAAAAGTGATGATCGAAAAAAATACGACAAGACTTTTGGGACAACCTAATATATTTCCGTAGCCGCATGAGGCACGCTACGCGAGGTTAAGGCTCTTTATGCAGCTGGGATCAATCTGCCCTACCACCAAATTCGATGGATATCCAAGAATGTAACCTACTAGTACTTGTTTTCAGCGCGGCAATCGGAAGTAGTAACGGCTGGTCGAAAGATGGGGGGGGGGGGGGAGAGATGAATGAGAGAGAGGGGGAGAGAGAGAAGGAGGCTAAGAATGGCGTAGGACCAAGAATGAACGATCTTATCAATACAATATTTGTTGTTTTCCCAATGATGCCCACTTTTGTCATATTTCAGATCTCGCCAAGGAACGATTCGCCCGCGATCTCGCTAAGCAAAAGTTTGCATTCGCATTTGCGAAACGAGCTCCAGGTAGGCAGTCATTTTCCATCGTGACTTCTACTCACTAAGAGTAGTGCAGGTCATGCCGGTTTATCCTACACAGTCGAAAATCTATGCGCACTAGTCGCATGCTTGCATTCGTCATTCTCCTTGTCGATCAGATCGAGTCGCAAGTGGTTGGGATACCATCATATCTGGCATTTCAACCTTTGTCATGCAACGCACGGTCTGTTAGACCGCATTCATACTTTGCGCACTGACGCCGGCGGCAAAATCATGGGTGTGTGGGATTAGTCGAATTTTCGCTTCGCCACGTCGCACTCGCGGCGCCATCAGAATGACTTGCCGCAGTCGTTTGGATCCCGCTCAAGACGCAATGGGCTGATACAGTAGGAATCTCCGGAGATTGCGGGTTGGAACTTCGAAAGCTCGCATATGTTGTTGTTGTTGTTGCTCTTTCAACAGATCAAGCTGCAAACGACTCGCACTCGCCGTGGGCAGCTGCGCGAAAATTCAACCTATCGCCACACACTCACAATCATGAGCCTGCACCGACCACGGCGGCATTCTAGTGACGCGCTCCGTCTGTAAAAAGCTTGAGCCAGCCACACTACGGTAGGGTGATCGTGGCGAGATCCCACGATACTGTGCCAAGATTCGATCGGATTCGAATCTTGGCACAGTTTTTCACTTTGCCAAGATTAGAATTGCCAAACTATGCCAGGATTCCATGGAGTGCCATAGTATGCTTAAATTCGAATCTGAATTTCTGGGCTTTCGCACGATTACCACTATGTAGTGTGGTTAGGTCGATGCCGCCGTCGCTGCCGGTACCAGCGTCGACGGTATGAACGCGGCCTTGGTGATGGCTGTGCACGATCAATACACTTAGCGCACTAAGAGTAGCAATCGAAAAAGTCTTTGTTGTGCGCGGTGTAAGAGGTAGGTGTGCTACAGGACACTCGAGTCGGGCCACGCAATCTGTGTCACGTGCGCGTTAAGTGCCTTGCTGGTCCCATTTCAAATTGTCTTCACGGTATGAGGTGTGACTGTCGTCTCCTGGCGTTATCTTACTTTAGTGTTCTATTGCGTACTCGTAGCCGCGATACTCGAATTGAGTGAGGTCGACGGACCAAGCAACAAGGCATCTGTCGCGCGCGGTGGTGCGATTCGCGTGGCAGGGTGAGCGGAGTGAGTGTCCAGTGTCCTAGTCAACACCCTTGTCCGTATGTTGGAACTGAGCGCGATGAGCGCAACAGAATGAATGTTCAGAATTTACTCAAAGTAATTTTGTAAATTAGTGCAAGACTCTTCCGTCCTTACAGATATGAGCGACGAAGCTCAACAGCGCTTTGCTCGAGATATTGACGGTAACAAAAAGTTCGCGTTCGCATTCGCAAAACGATTTGCAGGTGAGGTTTCCTTCTACATAATCGGACATAATGATTTACGACTGCGCTCCAGCCAGGTCAGATTGCGAACATTTCACAGTCAACTCTCAAATGACTTTGTGGACTGCTGACTACAGAAGTAGCGGAGCTAGGAAGTTCGGCAATATAGAGAAAACGAAATGAAATGGTGAAGGGGATCTCTGTCCTCCGTGGTACATTGTGGCGGACGTGTGTTCCGCTTCTTCCTATCCCCAACGTTTCGATCAGAAACAATCGAATCTACGATGTGTGGCGGTCCCATGCGACGTGTTCACTTTTGGGAGGATGTGAGACAACAAAAGGTTCGGCCAGGGGCTTTGTTGGAGGACGAGCAATTCATGGTACTCAAGGGCAGGTGGTGAGGGAGCCATGTTGACAGCATCTTCCAGTAATGAAAAAGTGGAGGTGGACTTTGATAACGGGGCTAGCGGCACGGAGTTCGTGAGTCAATGTAGTGGTGCCAGTGGGTTGGTCTCCTGTAAAAATCATTGGTGGTCATCCATCGTGGTCATTGTCGTCACCAGGGCGACAAGGGTTACTGCACTGCTTCGAAGCTGACGTCTCCATCTTCGAAACAGGGTACCATATGGGACGGGGTACGGTGGTGTTGAAGAGTCAAGTGCACTGTTACGGATGTCAACCGCTGCCCTTGTGGACTGGTTCTGCCTTCACTCAATCAAAGTGGTGGCTCGTCACAACTGCTTACCGTTTTGATGGTTATCTTTGCAGAAGACAAGAATGCTGATCGTGCAAACTCTTTTTCTCAATATTAGGAAGCCCACAGAATCTTTGGTAAAAGCGTGATCCTCTGGTAGGCTGTACTTCAACTTTGCGAGTCAGGACACTCGCATTGGGTCAGGTCGCGCAAGGAGGTGCCGACTGAGCACCTTATCGCGCGGTGAATCCACGGCGGGATTAGCAAGGCAATCGTCGAGCGCCGTACCGCAGATCACGTGGCGCTGTGGTCCAGTCTGTTTGTCCTACCACCCCATACTTTGCGACGCGATTGTGCGATTGTACGTTGCAACCGACCCGTAGTGTAGGTTGTGCAGTCATTTGTTGACATGCTCGCCAAAGGTTTCGTGCCTGAGTGCGCCAAAATATTCCAAAGACTTCTAGAGTCTTCCATACACGGCGCGAGTTAGAGCGCGTCGTGGCAAACATTGTATGCCGTGGGAAGTGTGCGCATGCAACGCGGCTTACTGCCAGCCCTTATCTTGGAGCGACTTTTCTTGAGGTCGGACGATAAGTCACGACACCTGTACCCAGCAATACCATTGAGGTCCCCGTACACTACAATATCTGCGAACGTGAACATTCCACTGTTAGCCGCATAAGCGAACCGGCCTTGGTGACACTCCCCTTCTCACGCTCCTAGTCGAATCTTATCAACCATTATCAGTTTGGATCACCCACTATTAATGTCCCCGTCCCACTCTGCTTAAAGGAATCGTCCACGGAAAATGAGTTTTTGTGTTACCCATATGTTTATGTTGTATTTGCCTAATATTGACCTTATGCAAAATTTTACGCGAAAAAATGTGAATCTGGCTGAGATACAGCACCACAAAGTGCGGTCCCAGTGGGCGAGGCCACCGTGTAAAAGCCTCGTCCCGTCTTCCGCCGCCGTTGGGCACGGAGAGTGGGACTGTTTACGTAACATTCTGTTCCTACAATGCGTCTCCGACCACGGCGGACGCGGTACGAGGCTTTTACACGGAGGCCCCGCCCACTGGGACCGCACTTTGTGGTGCTGTATCTCAGCCAGATTCGCATTTTTTCGCGTGAAATTTTGCATGAGGCCAACATTAGGCAAATACAACATAATTATACGGGTAATACAAAAACTCATTTTCCGTGAACGATTCCTTTAAAACCTATGAGTGTCAGGCGAAAGGCGAAACGGATTCGGTGACATTCCCTTCGAGGTTCATTATAAGCTCTTGTCAGCTGCTATCACTTGCAGTCCACCACCGCTTGGGTTCCCTTACCACCCCTGTATCATCTGTTAATTCAGGGTCCCTGCTTTACTGCGACGTGAGATATGACTTTCGTGACAGGCAGATGGACACACACAGACATACTAAGTGAATTGTATATACTAGGATATATAGGTAACAGAGAAACTAATTTCTCCGTGCGCTATTCCTTTTACGCTGGTAAAGCCATGTGGAGAAGCGATGCAATCTAAGTAGTTTTTCGTAAAAGCACACAAATACCTGATGACATATTGATGAAGTGGACGTCATAGAGGTGTCATATCCTCTAGGTTCTTCCGTTTCATTTCTCAGAGGCACTCCAACAACGCTGAATCACATAATGAGTTTAGCTTTAGATTCAGGTGAGTCCCGAAGGTTGGAGGATTTGGTCGGGCTGTAAGAAACTATCCTATGGGATGTGTGTCGTTAGGACAGCATTTCGCGGAGTGCAGCATCCGACCTGATGAGTGGGAACTATTACATCTGTATATAGCTAGTAATCACTTCAAGGTCCAAATACATACGGCACCCTCAGTCGCACACATCGCTTCGCCGCGTTGCGAAATCTGCCCTAAAAATACCCTAACCTCCTTGCCCCTTTTAGCACATGGAGGCACAGTTCTGAATGCCTTTTTTTAGATCGAGACGACCAGCTGCTTCGATTTGCCAGGGCGAGTTTTGCGTGAGAACAAGTTGGGTGATCAACGTCGTACGACAACACAGGCATCATCACTCGAATTCTGCTACTATTAATGTACATTGTTAAAGAATAACATCTTCTGATTGGTCCGGAATGTTCCTCGCTACAATTTCTGATCTTGCGTTGATGAATATTCGAATTTGTCAAACGAACGCTGAAAAAGCAGACGTAGTGTACAAAAATGAAGTTGAGGCCAACAGGCACACCAATGAAGAAAAAAACTGGAAACGATATTGAGAATGCGTTAGTGGTTGCACTGGGATCGAAGAATACTTAAGGAGTTTTCTTATCGCCGCACGGAAATTGTACATGGGAGCCGAGGCGGCGTCGCGAACGCGCTAGGCATGGCATTTTTGAGACGAGCGTGCGAAATGAATCACTCGGCGCGGCATCGCATCGGCTCCTCGATCTGCGAGCTTTGCTATATCGATTGCATGCTTCAAATGGACCCTTTCTGGACACCCGGGGTGGAGATCGATTGGTTGAATTTCGCGCGACCGCCTGCGGCGAGCGGCGCGGCGTGTACGAGTCGTTTAAAATTCTGCTCAAGACAATGTGCTGGTACCGTAAGACACCATTAAAGGTCGGCGAACTGCCGAAGCTCTCAACTTGCTATCTTTAAAGGTCCCTTACGGTATCAGCCATTGCGTCTTTAACGGAATTCCAAACGGCTCGCACTGACGGCGCCGCGAGTGAGACGCCGTGAAGCGAAAATTCGACTAATCGGCCCTCACCCGGACTCCCGCAGGGGCGAGAAATTTGATGTTTTGGAAGGTAACTGATGCTCGTGTTAGTGGATCTGCTTCTTGAAGCTGTCCGATTTCCAGGCTTCAGCCTACTTACTTATTCCACTTTTGGATGCTTGAAAGAAGTGGACAAGGGATGCATTTTCCTCTGAGCGTGCCAGTAAATGGATAGATCATTCACAACATTGACAGAAGACTCGTCTTTGAGTGCCTATTGTAGCGGTTCGTTTGAGCAAGCCCGCCTGGAGGGATCCGAGCGAGCAAAAAGGCAAGTGCAACACTCGAAGTGGACATAACCAGCAGAAAGGGGGGGAGCCTTCCCAAAATGGGCTGGTTCTTGTTGAATTCGTCTTTTTTTAGACAGTATGTACAAATCCAAATACAAGGTGGGAGGTACACAATGGAAGAGGCAAAGAGTGTGGAGCTGTATATCGATGTAGCGTATAGAGGAAAAAAGAGACGGTTATTCGCGGAAGAGAAGCAGAGGTCTAACAACAAGGAATAGGTCGGCAAATTTCGCGAGGGTGTTTATCAGGACACTCGAACTGGGCCACTGCGCCACGCGGAAGCCGCTAAAGTGTGATGAGTGTCGCTGTTGGTCACGTTGTGAATTGGTTGCGCGCAAAGGGGGGGGGGGGTGGTCGCTGTCAATTACAATCACCTAACCCATTTCGAGTATCCTGACATACACTCAACTCGCATTTTAGGGGCACAAGCAACCTAAGGCTCACTTTCAAACTCGAATTTTGCTCGAATCATCTCGTTGAACTACCGCAGTCATAATTTAAAGAGAACGTGTCCTTCCATTTTTAAGATTTCATTCATTACCCCTAAGGCCGCGTTCATAGCCATCGTGATTGGTGCATCGGCGCATCGGCGAATGTGCACAGGATACACATTGATTACAATCAGACGCTAAGGCGTGGCTAGGCGATCGATGACTATCTTTAAGTACATTCGCCGATGCGCCGATGCGCCAATCACGATGGCTACGAACGCGGCCTAACTGTGAATTCGAACAGATTGGGAAACCTACGAAAGCGGTAAAAGGTTAAAGGTAGGGATGCTGAAAAAGATCTCAAAGCCAACTGCTAACCAGTGACATTTGGATAGGCGTGTGGCTTATTATTTACTATCCAAGTAAAGCCATCTTTGAACACATTTGGAAGATTGATTGGATATCGACAAGTCAGCGTTTTGAGAAGTTCGAGAAGCTCCTAATTCGGCCTCGACTCAAGGGGACACAGGCTCTCGAAGGATCTGACTAAAGTCCCACCCACTCTGTACCATAAAACCGTCCGAAAATTTGAACTGCCGCGCATCACAGTAGGACGCCAGATCCGTGCGGGGCACTGACATGGATTCTTGGCGGAATCTTCTCGTACCGCCCGCCACCCGGCGCCGCGAGTTGATGACTGAGCGTTTGTGGTTTGGTTTTGCTGCCAGTCATCGGCTTTTTCGGGTTTAATTAGAAATCGTTTTTGATTGTGATTAGCGCTATCTGGCAGGCAAGTAGTTCCACTTTGTGTGGATTTCATTCATTTGTACTGTTTCAGTTCAGGCGGCTCAACCGCACACGTCCGGGTCCTTTATTTCATCTTTCACAGTTAAATAATGGCACTCAAAAGAATCCAGAAGGTTCGTTTCACTCATGAATAGCAACATGGCCAGCACCTACATCCATCCCACAGTACAAAACACTCGACAGGATCCGATGGTTATCCTGTGGGATGGCGTGATGGTTATTGATTTTTCGCCTACCTTCTTTCCTATGCATTGCGCGCACGTTCAAAAACTTCCTTTATGTCTTTAGCTGGTGGTCGAAAAGGTTCAATTTCAGGAATTACAAGATCTTGGACGTGATCCACCGGCACAGTGTTCAGCTGGTCCCGTAGGAGATGATCTGTTTCATTGGCAAGCGACTATCATGGGTCCTCCCGAATCACCATATCAAGGAGGAGTCTTTTTCCTGACTATTCACTTCCCTACAGATTATCCATTCAAACCTCCAAAGGTAATTTTGTTTTTTTTCTTTTGAATAGGTGTAGAGGCGATGATGATTCACGATTCATTTCGTGGACATCCAAATCAATTAATATTTTCACGGTGTTCATTCTCACCGCAGTTTGCTGTAGTATTGTCAGATAAACTGGGGCAAGGGACAAGCAGAGCATACGTGACTATAACCCGGTCCCAGATTTCACCAACCGCGCGCGAGCCCAGGTGCACTTTGCTGCTGGTGCGAGTTCGGCGATGGGATAAGCTCTTATGCTGAGCCTAGCGATGCTTATCTGGACTTTGTCCATGGTGGAGACTTATGTGAGCATTTATTGTGAAACTGCCATTTTCGTGCCTCACTGGTTACTTTGTTTTTGCTGTACCCGCTCACCTTTTCGGGTGAATTCCCAAAGCATCCTTTGTGAACCGGCAATCACTCACTAAGTTTTTTTTTGCGTCAGAAGATGCTGTTTTAAAGCGTGTTCTTTTTCTTACAATCATCTCGGATGGTGTTTAGAGGCTGCTGTATACGAAAGCGTCGAAGTGTTGTACTTTACGAAAGATCACATTTTCCTACAACTACCTATAAACCGCTGAAACATGGCTGGGAGCTCCCAGTACAGCTTCCAAATCCCATTATTTCTCACATCAAACTGTAAACCTTCCATATTCATCGCTTCCGAGAGTATGCACGAATAAGTATGAGCACAGGGCGCAGTGATGTACTGAAAGGGAAATGCTACACTTCCACGTTTGACCCTGCCTCAGTGTTTTCCAGTGGTTCTTTTTTCTTGCAGATGATGAAATTATGGTAAAACACAGTGGTCACTATAGCAGCCTGCGTAATTTGTGAAATATTCACGTACGGCTATTTTTCGCCACTAAACTTCTCTTCTCAAAGGAAACCAAAAGCACTCTGCGTAAAAATTTCAAATTTCCCATAATCATGAAGGGGAAGGGTGTGGGGTTGCTCTACGTTTCAGATGGTTTCCGTGCAGAGCGTTTTTGAAGTCTGTTTTGTTGTCGTCAAATATTTGTTCAGGCCTTTCAGGGGGGTTCTCTCACTTGCCCTGCTGAGTGCGCGTGGGTATCGAACTGAAGGTGTAGTCGCGGCTCAGTTCGTTTTTTGAATCATTTGTTTCAAAATGATTGAATAGCAGTCGAAGTTACTGGTGAAACTGAAGGTGCGAGGTGCAAGTCGAAACGGATATTCTAAATGGGCATCCGCGTCTCGTTACCATGGGTGGCAAGACCGACGCTCAGTACTTTAATTGTGCTTTCATGCCTAATTCCTTTATCAGCTTTGGTAGTTGTGAAATGTGGTGGAACTGGATTGTCGGAGTTCAATGTTTGCAAAAATTTTACAAATGCCTCCAGCTATTTTTTGAATCTACTCCATATTTGAGCCTGAAGGGTTTAATTTCGCTCAGATGACTGAAGGTTTATATTAAGGTCGCGTTCACGACTAGAATCTATCATCCCAATATAAATTCCAATGGCAGTATTTGTTTGGATATTCTAAGATCGCAGTGGTCTCCAGCGTTGACAATATCAAAAGGTACGTTTTTTTGGCATTCTTTTTTCGAATTCTTCAGAGCGGAATGTACCTTGCGAAAATGAGCTTTTGTGAAATCGCATCTGCCACGATGGATAGGACTGGTGGTGCGGTCGATTGCGTGGTTTGCACTCTCTCACTCGAGCCCGCCGACCATGTAATCGAGCCTGAACCCTTTCCGATCATCCCTTCCAGTCAGGTCTCCGTGACCTGTACCGATCCTTATGCGTGACTCTGTACTGCTCACGGCGACCTGATGGCCAACGCCTCACATATTTTGCGCGTCGCGCTTTTTGCGATTTTGAAATCCTGCGATTCTGCAGAATCTTGGTTGAAAGTACCTAATTTACCTAAAGTCACCCAAAGCACCTGAACTGCAATACACCACAGTTTTAGTTTGCCAGGTATAACTGCGACTTCGGTGGAGAGGAGGAAGCAACTTGCTTTGGAACCATCACATATACTGTTAATACTATTTTTCAGTACTGTTGTCAATCTGCTCACTTCTGTGTGATCCAAATCCCGATGATCCCTTGGTGCCCGAAATTGCTCGAATCTATAAAACAGATCGCGACCGGTACGTTTCTCAATGGATTCTAAAGTTTTACGGCGCCCTTTCGACTTTTTCAATTCAAGAGGAAGGTGTACGTGCTGTGTATAATTGAAATATCAAGCGGATGCGGTTAATTAATAGTCAACCGCAGATTGTTTTAGTCGGGGTCTTTTATTTCCCCTCGCTTACTCACAGATAAAAATCGCGGTCCTTATCTCAAGGAGAATACAGCATTTTACTGTCAGTAATGCGTGCTTTGGGTCCTTGTGCAGGTGCTAAGAACAGTGTACGAATTCGGCCTGTCATTTGTAAACATATAGCCCGCCTTTTCCTCACTTCTGTTTACCGCACCGCACTCCACACCAAGTGGTGGAGCTAGCTTTAGTTCAATTGCATATGAGTCATGTCGTTGGGAAAGCTAAATTCGGAAGGCCAGTGTCACAAAGCTTTTTATTTCGCTTATCGAATGCTATATCGAACAATACCATGTTGTATCAAAATTACATCTGGATGCGAAGGTGTTCTCTAGAGTGATGAACGTTCATCGTAATCCCTGCTTTCATCTCGCCATTCTACGCCTGGTATTGAATCCATCGATAGTTTTTATGACGTACTGAGCAGTGTCAAACATTCTGTATACACAGTCTGGGTCCTCTTTTTGACAACGCAGTGCTCTTCACCTCACCTTCTTCTGCTGTTAAGAGTCGAGAAACATTGGGAAGTATGCTCTGTTATAAAAAAAACAGGACGTCAGCTATTCTGGTTTCCAAGACCAGCGTGTCATGGGGTTTGATGTAAAGTTTACTTAATCAAAAGTCCTGTTTCTGGGAAGCTAGCGGAGTGACCCACATTCCCATTTTCAAGCTTTGGAATATATACACTGGAAAATAACTCCGAAGCACCCAATTTCTTTCCATTCTCTGGATGTGTATGCAGCAACTTCTTGTACTCCATATGTTTTTGCGGTGATTATTATTCGTGCACGTAGGATAGCCTCACGAGCGTCGTACGCTGGTTTCAGAATGTATGATTTTCCGTTATTCTTCCATGCACCAGTTTTTCGCTTGGGACTTCAACTATAACTATTAGGTGTATGCAGAATAAATGGCCGAAACGTAATTGGCCATAACTTCGCTCAGACACAACTTTATTTGTCGAAATGAAAACCATTCGAATCTACAGAATTTAGCCAACGATCTGGTAAGGAAACTATACCATCACGATCAAATTCTGGATTGCGAGAATCAATAAAGTCAAGAATGGCATTTTTACCGTGCATAATTTTTCTGCCGCATGTTTGCATCGGGAACCCGGAAAAAGTGGTAATCCGTCAGGGATAGGTCTGGGGAATAAGGGGGTGAGGGAGAGGCTCGATGCCTAACTGCATCATTTTTTTACTGGGTGCGCAAAACAACGCAAAACCCCACAGTTCGCAAGTCACCCGGCAGAAACTGATCGAGACTCTCCCTCACCCCCTTATTCCTCAGACCTACCTCTGACGAATTACCACTTTTTCCCGCTTCTCGATGCAAACCTGGGTCAGAAGGAGTTCGCCGAAACGATGCATGTTGAAAATGCCATCGTTGACTTCATTAATTTTCGCAATCCTGAATTTGATCATGATGGCATATTTTCTGTACCAGATCGTTGGCAAGGTTATGTAGATTCGAATGGTTTTTATTTCGACAAATAAAGTTGTGACTGAGCGAAGTTATGGCGTTTCGAAAAAAGTAGTCCGTTTTGGCCATTTATTCTGCATAGGCCTAATACCTTTCCTCCAGATGAAAGGGTATGTCAATCCGAAGTACGTCCATCGCTTAAACTTTGTGTACAGTGTACCGTAGAATTAGTGGTGGTGGAATGCTGTTGCCACATCATGGTAGTTCGGTCGTTAACCATAAAAGGTAGTATCGACATTATTTCATGAAGTCGCTAAGAATTCTAATGGCATACTCTTTCTGAATTCTGTGGCCGAAAATCCTCATGAGATGGGACCCACGCTCGCTCAACTTTTTTTCGTTCTGTTAACGAAATTTGAGGCTATGTCCTTGCTCAAGTACCCAAACTTTGCGAATTATTTGGGTATCCGTCCATTGCCCATAAAGCAGATGTGAAATATGTTCCACATGCTCTTCCTCAAAGCTTTCGCTTCGAGTGCGTCAATAGCATGGCGAACTAGTCGATTTGATTTGCGCAGAAAACCTGTAATCGATCGAAACGGTTAGTGGCAGGATGGTTTGTTGTTCGTAGTGCGGGCTAAAGTTTCCCTTCCTTGTGGATTCAGACTGGGTACAGTTTGTTCAAATTCAATTCTCCACATGTTGTATCAATTTTGGCGGGAGTAGGGGTAAAGGTTGCAACAATTATGATCGTATCGATCTGTTCCGTCGTATGATGTCATTTGTAGTCTACGGTGTTCGCAGTAATAGTGGATATGTCTGTTTTTTGTGAATGAGTTAGGTTTCCAGGTACTGTTCTTGGTGCTACCAAAGCCAAGAAAAGGAAGGAACCCCTTCCTTCCCCCTTTGAGAATGAGGCAAAAATGTACGTTCGAATGTGCAAAGTGAAGGTCCTTCAGAGATACTAAGGTGTTAAACTTCTTATGAGATGCCCCTCCCCTTATTGCCATAGCCCTATCTCCTTTCCTTCTGACAATCAAATATAACACAGGATATAACACGCTGTATTATTATCGAAAAATAGGTGAGAGATAGCGAAGTGACCTGACTCTTAGCGTGAATAAGTGGCTTTCATTCCTGTGTTAATGTTCACAGCTGCTGTTAGAAGTTCCTTCCACAAACCATCTTTCTTCTTATTGCACTGTGTATATTTCCTTTGTGCACATGGAGTTGCTTTTGATCGCTCTCAAAGCGACATTTTATCACGGCAAAAAATGTGGAGCAGAAGTGCAGACTGCAGTTGGGGAGTTCATTTCAATTACTTGTCGGGTTTATTGCTTGTTTGAATAAATTATTCGGAATATTTCGAGCGAAGTAGGATAGTCTCTTTTCAAGCTCTGTAAGGATTCTTATTGGTACGTAAAACAATTTCAAATCTCTGTGCTGCCTTAGGCCGCGGTCATACTTTACGTGTCTGCGGCAGGGCGTGGCCGCGTATCTTGCGTCTCCACACTGTCTCGTTCCTGCGTCATCTCTGCACCTCCCTCGTGCCACTCTCTCTTGCTGCCTGTGAGAGAGAGTGGCACGGGGGAGGTGCAGAGATGACGCAGGCAACGAGGCAGTGTGGAGGCGCAAGATACGCGGCCACGCCCTGCCGCAGACAACGCAAAGTATGACCGCGGCCTTATCGGTCGTGCACCTTGCGCAACAAGCTCCACAGGCTGTCTTTACTCGAGTTCCTTTTTTTAAAACTATTTTTACTTACTTATTTTTTATTCGTATATCATTAGCACAGGATTTCACCATATAACGTGCCGCGCGATGTGTGCGAGCGAGGAGCTACATATGTAGACGGGTCCTAAGGCGATTCCCGTGTCTGCGCGTTATTTTGGGCGTAGTACACGGGGTCGCTTTGTGACCCAACTACTTACAGCCCCGCGGCTCGCAGGCATTGCGCCGCAGACGCTGTTTTAACCTTCACAGCATTAGTTTTTGTCGTTTATTTTTGATTGAATTGTCGTTTCAGGTACAATCAATTGGCTCGTGAATGGACTCAGAAGTATGCGATGTGACCGTCGCAATGCTTGAACGTTTTGTAAAAAAGAACCTGTTCAATGTCTCCAATCCCCAACATGTCTTTTGTGTTTCGTTCCGCATGCTTTTCTTTTATCGTCCGGTTTCCGTACCGTAATCTATTTTTTCGGAAGCGTTTCAAGAGATAAATTTTTCCTACCATGAGTCGTTTTGTACACTTCAATAGTGATGGTTACCCTTCCATAGTACACATTTTACGGCAATAGAAAAATGGCATGGAATCAGGTGACGCATTATTGGAATTTTCCAGACGGAGTGCACATGTCGCACTCATCATTTGTGCCTTTTGGTACATTTATCGATACAACATTTTGGGCAGAGTTGAACAGAAGAAAGTTGCATGAGTGGCGTCTTGACGAGACTCCACGGAAAATAAGTGGACAGTTCTCATTATGTGAGTTAGTCGTCGTTATTGATCAGGGACGAATCAAAATTCGAGAACTTGCCTGGAAAAGTTATAAAGACGGTTGGAGATGAAGGGTGACGCGTGGCTGGAGGTGTCGAATGATGCACTGTCACGCTTATGTGAGGTAGGGATGGGATAGGGGCGAGTTCTGCAGTAGATCCGTTTCCCAGTGGTCCTAGGAGTAATGGAACCTCAAATGAATTAGCATTAAGGGGTCAAATAAAGTCGGGGGGGGGGGGGGGGAGAAACACAAAATTTCCACCGACGTCAAAGCTTCCTTCCTTCCCTAGGCTTAGGCTTAAGCAGATGAGGCCTATGCTTTGACAGATGCTTTTTCATGTGGTAGGGGAGGGAGGAAGGAATCAATTAACCGAAGCCTAGGTTGGGAAAGGAGCTCCGACTCGACGCAAACTTGCCTCTTTCCCTCCCCCCCCCCCCCCACCCCCCGCCCCCTTCCCGACTTTATTGACCCGCAGTAAGTTATGTGCTTGTCAAGTAGCCGGAGTGACAATTGTTATGATCGAGAATCAGAGGAATGGCTCATCTAACATCGTTTTCACGCAGTGAACCCATTTGTTGGCTGAAGAAACTTTCTCGCGCTTTGGATCCTTGCCCCGCCTCCCTATGTTCAGTCAAAAATTTTCATTTCTCCTGGTCTCTATGCTTTGATACTCCATGGCTGTGTTACCATCCATGATACCTCCTTTTACTTATATAGTCCCGCAATATGTAGTTGAAAGCAGTAGCTCGTCTTTTTACCATGGGAATTGTCCAATGTAAAATTTGGAGAGGGTGTACAGGTCGAGGTTACATTGGTATATAGCAACCGCTGAGTCCTTCGCGGCTAACTTCCGTGCCATTTTCAGTTGATACGACAGGGGATGAATGTCGATTATCTCTCAGTCACGAAAGCTTTGAGCCTCCATCTCCAGGAAGCTATTATGGCAGTATAATTTTGCTGAACACCCTGGAAAGTTTCAAAGGATTGGATCGAAGGACGCTACTTCAAGAAGAAGCATGTAAGGTGCGATTTCACTTCTTCTGAATTAGCACAGGATGCGTTTTTTGCTTCACATTTCTCCCATGTTTCCCACATTGACCGCTAGTCGGATGTCAGACATCCCAGTTTTACCATTACTGAAAATAAATTTTAGTGAATTAGTAATTAGTAGTAGGTTTTAGAACCTTGTCCTGAACTTGTGAGATAAAATCACAAAATTGCTTACGGATGTCGGCATTTCCTTCCAAATCATATTTGTATTATTGCGTCTAAATGAAGACTCACCCGGAACGAGCTCGGCTCGTTTTTCTCGCGAGAGTCCAGCAATAAAAAGGGGAAGGGTGATCTTTGCTGTAGGAGGGTCCGAGTCATCCGTAATTGCTATGATCGGTAGTGTCTTCTTCCAGGCTGTTTTATGGGAATATAATTTTCGTGAATTCAGGTTTGGCAAAGTATCGAATCAAGAGAATGGCTGTCGTATCCGGAACGGTTGATTTCATTCGTCTTCACGGTATATGCTGATCTCAAGAAGTTTCATTATTACTATTGGAACTGTTTTCCCGCTTTGTGCTTCCCCGAGAATATAAAACAGGAGGTTGGTTGCACTAGTAATGACTGGTTACTTTTTCTGACCCAGGATGGTAATGATAAAGGTCTGAAGCAATGTTGCATTCACATATAATCAGTAATTCAAGCATATTAATAGATTTCTATTGAAGGTTTTCAAGGATAGCCATGTATGAGGAGCCCGTTTACTTTTTTTGCCGGTGGTTTCGCCGATTTTACTGTTTTGGATGAGTCTGGTTTTGTTTGCTTCCATGTCTGGGGTATGGGGTGATATAGACGTGGTGGAAGGGCGAACGAGTCCCACACCATACATTCATACGAATTCATGTAATCCAGGAAGACGTGGGTTTTCGTCTGAGCCTGGCTGGGAAGAAGCTGCGGAGTGGCTGGCCAACTCCCGCAGGCGAGGTCTAGGATCACTTTGGAATTCGTTCAATCAGCACGAAGCATCTTTCTCTCTGAATTCAGGCGAAAATCCATAATCTTTGAATAAATTTATGTACCACATGTACGGTTTGCTATTAACACATCAGTCAGTGTGCCTTGTTACTGTTCAGCATTCAGAAATGTTCCCTACCCTCCCACTTATGCCCATTCCACCTACAAATATTACTACGTGACCGGGCGTCACTGCGCATCCAAGTGCTTTATAAAATTTATAAGGGCCTCGAAATATCAATCATATTCCAGTATGTGTGGACCCAAAGGTAAAACGTCGTGTGCCATTAATTTATCATCTCCATCCCAAGAAATTGCTTTAGAGCTTAGGATTAGAACGATGATCCCTTTTTCTGTGAACGCTTTACTAGCCTTTTATAAGAACTACACATTGCACAACTTTGGTTGCATGGCCTATGCTTGAGAGAACCATCAGCGTAAAGAAGTGACGACATACAAATAAAATAAAGAATTCACGGGCGCTGATGATTGAGCTCTCTTTTATTCGCTTCATTTCAGGTTCTACCTGTTCCTGATGATGGTAAATTAATGCGATATTTCGACGATGCAGAATCTTGCGTGTTTCTGTTGGACTCCAAAGGAAATTGTCGATCTTTACAGGAATTAGGTGGTGTTGAAGATGCCGCAGAGATAAAGGTACGTGAAACATTCATTCTTACTGAAGGCGATTGACCTCTTTTAAACTCATCGTGTCAGCCCGAGTTGAAGCATCCTTGCTGTGCATTTTTTGTTACTTAACAACGGGGGTCGAACTTTCGTCTTAATAAACAGCATTGACGCTCAGGGAGTGGCTGGAATCTGACTGAGTCGAAGGGTATGAAGCGCCTTAATGAACTATTTGTATCACCCAGAGTGGTGAAAGGCGAATGTTGGATGTGTTTTTTCAGGTAGTTTTTGCTGATCCATCACCAGTGGCTGACTGTGCAGGATGGCCTCTCCGAAATATTGTGGCGGCGGTCGCGTATATGAAAAAATCATGGCGGTGGTGTTCTTTCGTTTCGTTGAGAGGAGGAGGTGATTTGAAAGAATTCAAGATCTCATGGGATGAAACTGAGGTTATTTTTCTAAATGGCTCATGAAAAGACTATTTAGCACTTCGCAATTTAAAGCTATGTTCTTTTCCATTTAACTAGAAAATTTCTATAGGGTACAGTTTGCATTGCTACATCATTGCTATAGTATTGGAACTCAAAAACCTTCAGGTGACTCGAACGCCTGCAAGCGTTGGTTGGGAAAGAAACACGCAAGGGAAGATGGTCCCACAATTTGTAGATATGCGGAAGCAATTTGATCCCAAAAAGTAAGTTACTGTTTGCTTACCAGTATTTGATTGCATGTCATATTTCGTTCGTTTCCGGTTGATGGAACAATCAGTTGGGCTCAATCTTTCTCTGATCAAGTGGCGATTGGTTCCAGAGATGAAATTGGAGCGATACACATCTCTCAAGGTGCAATATTTTGTTATTAGTTTTCACTTTTTTTTTACTTTTTCATGCTGCTGTTTTCACTAATCAAAAGCTATTTGCGACGCAATTGTAAATTGCTGCAGGTAGCGCTCGTACAACGGCATCGCTGAGTATGAATGCATAAGGCTGCGTTCATTGCGTAACCGACGTCGGCACCGGCGGCGTCAAAACAATGCGCTCCACGACGGAACCGGCAGCAACGGCGTCAATCTGATAACGCGCTCTAGTTATAACGACCCATAATAAGTACGATGGTCATGGCGAGGGCCAGCGAATTCGAATCTTGGCGTCATCAGTTCAGTTCCATGCTGTAAGCCCGAAACAGTACCGCTCAGGTCGGCGGAGATTTGATGGGTAACGGGTTTACAGTCGATTTCGTGGGAGTTGTTTATTGTCTTATAGGTGGATTTGTAGAATGGACTCTTTAATGGACGTCAATTTGCGTCATCTGAACGTGTGATACGAGACCGTTGTGATCAACTGTATGCTTTCGGGCGTGTGCAGATATGACAGCGAATCGCGTGGCCGCCCGCGGCGGGACATGGCAGCCTTCAAGCGAGGCAGTGTGGCTTGAGTGGAAGCGCAGACGTGACGCAGTCACGCTCGGCCGGCTCTTAAGGGCAATCGATACGGCGAGTCGTACTGGTGGCGCCGCGAAGCGATTCGCTATCGTATGTGCACACATCCGTATGCTTTCTGACTCACTCTGCTCACGATAACGTCTCGCACATTTTCGTCATGGCCAAGCTTGCTGCTAGTTTTCATTTTTTTTAAGACGAGGGTAGTGACTGTGAGGAATGTTGGACTTTATATCGGAGGGTCGAAGCAACTCACAGAAGAAGCTTAAGCATTGCAGACACGATCGAGAAGGGTAATCGTTGTTGAATAGTCTGATAGATTCGAAATGACTGCCATGGCATGTCAAAATTGCCAGTCTTCCCTCGGCCTTGTTGATATGTCCCATTTTGTGCTACGTCGATGGTCTTTCGATTGCTGGATAGAAAATATTGGGGAAATTCTGAATGTTGTAAATTTGTGAGGGGACCAGTCGAGGAGCAAACTGCAATTGGTTTAGATTTAATTTTGCAGTACTAGTTTTTAATCATCGGGTAAAAGTCATGATGGGTTGAAGTCTCCGTCTGGTGTCATGTTGCTCGTACTCTCATAATAGGTCCTCAGGGAGCTACTTCAATGCCGCACTGAAATATTTCATCGGTTCATCTCTTTCGAGGGGGTGAAGATGAGGATGTGAAACGGATGCGTGCGTATTTGGTCACAAGGATCATTGCGAAAAATAAGACTAGGAGGGGAGTGGTATTCCCTCAGCTTATGAAGACAGTGCGAAAATTTAACAGAAATTCGCTTGCGGCTCAAAACGCGACTTTAAGAGGAGGCGAATGGCATTTTCTTGTTAGTTCTTGCTCTCTAATGAGAGTTCTATTTTTTGGAAGGCTTTAAAAAAGCATGGGCTCTCGCAGATCACTTTGACAACACTATTCGCGTGGCGCAAAATTCCTTCAATTTCTGTGTGGAAGTAGGATGCGTGGCGCATTCCGAGGAACCACTGACCTTTTTGTCATTTGTGAACTTTACTATGCAATATTTGGAAATAGTGAATTGTTTGAATTATGGTTTTTAAACTTTCTCTGATCCGTCATATCTTTGAATTTTTTATCATAATAATCTTTATGCACATTAAGGTACTTATCCTCGGAGCTGGCACGCTTGGAAGCAATATAGCGCGATGTCTGATGGCTTGGGGTGTGAAGAAGATCACCTTCGTTGATAATTCCTTCGTGAGCTATAGTAATCCAGTAAGGTTAGTTTCATAGTTCTCTTCGTTAGAATAGCGGTAGCGGTTCTACGTGGCACCTCAGGGGGTGGCCGATCCTTCTCACGTTTTATGGCAATGAATGAATTTTAATGGTTTTTTTGGAATTGCTCGTTTCCTCAGCTAGTGTCTGGGTAAATACACATTCAAAAAACTGGAAAAGTTCATGTGTGAAAAAAGAGTTGGTAGCTGCATCTCCCTTCTCATTATACTACTTCTCGTTTTCTTTCATCTAATAGAAGTTTAACACAGGGAGACGTAGGTGCTATACTAGTAGAGGGGGGGGACAACTTGAACTATTGAATGTTGACCAGTAACATTAGCCTCACAAAATCATGCATGTATACTCCATTTCGGAGCACCCGATAGGGCGTGGCTTGCGGACATGGGTGAGTGGCGAGAGTGAGAGTGTGTGGCGGGGTGAGAGAGTTCGACACACTCTTACCCAAGTCCGTAGGCCACGCCCTATCAGGCGCTCCGAAATGGACTGTATTATATGTGACATATGGATGACACTCGGTACCACACTGACAAGTCATTCACGTAATGGAGTGTTGGTGTCTAACACCCATCGAGTTGCTTCCCCCTTTTCCCTTTCCGCTGATATGACATCAAAATGCCTAGCGAAAGTGTGACAATCAGTGCTGTTCCAAGGAAATTGTTGCAGGCAGTCATTGTCGGAATTTGCGGATGCTCGAGAAGGTCGTAGTAAAGCTGAGACGGCTGCAGCTGCCTTGCAACGGATCTATCCAAGTATCGAGTCTGAAGCAGTTCTTTTGACCGTGCCGATGCCCGGTCACACGGTAGCCCCTAGCGGTTGGTTGGTTGAGATTTTCGTGATTTCCATAATGCGATTCAATCCAATTCGAAGTTTCCAGAAGAAGCTGCTTTGGTAAGGGATGTGGAGGCCATTGAACAACTGGTGTCCGCACACGACGTGGTCTTCCTAGCTCTCGACAGTCGAGAAGCCAGATGGTTACCAACTGTATTGGCCAGCAAGCATGGCAAGGTCACTTACCCCACGAGTAGATCCATAGGTTGCTTTCCTGGGTGAAGTTTTTTTGCTCAACAGTTGTTTTCAGATGGCGTTCAGTGTTGCCCTTGGATTCGATAATTATGTTGTAATTCGTCACGGTGTGAAGGGTGGCGAGGTGGAGGATATGCAGTGTTCCTCAGGTACGAACCAGGCACGTGTCGAGAAAATCGGGTGCGCACCGTTGGGACCTGATCGCGTACGGCGCACGATTTGATGTGTGTGAGCGGGGAAGTCACATGTGTTTGGGTCCTGAGGCAGTTACCGTAATCTACGTCAAAATAAGGTGAACGACATGGTAATCGCTCCAGATCTCAGCCATGTATAGCACCTCTAGCTTGCACACGTGGCGCTCCGCGTTGCGAAATCCTTTCCTACCGTTACAAACCCAAAAAAAATTGCCTACTTTCTATGAATTTTATGCTCCTTCGTTCCTTTTGCATAGAAACGGTCTTCATCAAGGATTCGTTGACCAGCGCTGACCTTGCTCAGATATCGTGGCTTGTTTCAGGTTTCCAAGGTCACAAACTGCAAGTGTTTTTGAGGCTCAATCTCAGAAAGACCTGCAGTTTGCGACTTTGGACGTTGCCTATGCAGTTCGTCTTGCACTTCGTCTTGTACCTGGCAAGGAGTCATCCTTTTTTTGTGGAATTATATATAGCACGTTGCTATAAGAAATGCAACTGTGAAACGACGGTTTCATCGAGTTCTAAGATCTCTGTATTCGCGACTGTAGACGGATGACGTCGTCTCATATAGAGGGGATGATGCTGCACCTGGATTCTCATGTAGTCGCTACATAAAACTACCGAGTTTTCTAGGTCGTATTTCACTTTTACCTTTATTTTACAGATACTACGTCTGTTCGAGATGGTACTGTTATACCGTACTCGGAATTGGCTTGCTATTTTTGCAGCGATGTGACTGCCCCTGGTAATTCGTCAACAGATCGAACCCTCGATCAGCAGTGCACGGTGAGTTTGCCAATGTTTCGTGGGGGGGGGGAGTGTCTTTTTGCTCCCATCAGTGCAGAAAATTGTGAAGTAAACTTTCTCAACGTTTACATTTCTCTGTTAAAAAAAACAGGATTCTCCATAGCTTGGCTGCTGTAACTAATACCATAAGGGTGTGCCGTTAGGGCAGAAACGCGTCGCGACGGGATGAGTGCCAGCTGGAAGTGCCTTGTGTACTTGGTCCTGGAACGACTACGTGCTCTACCCCTTACGTTAGGTTGATCGCTTAAAGATCTAGTTGGCGACGCTCTTAGCTCGCTTTCTGTTTGAATGTCACATAGCCCCACCACCGACGTCAGTGCTAGTTCGTATGTGATGCTGCAGTTTCAGGTCAGTCGCGCTGGACTGTCAATGATAGCCTCGGGTGTTGCTGTTGAGCTTCTGTCTTCCGTCCTTCAGTACTCGGATCCATTGCGCGCACCAGCGAACATTGGTGAGCCGGACGATTCATCATCATTGCTGGGGGCAACACCGCATCAAATCCGTGGATATTTGTCGCGTTTCAGCCAGGCAAGTGTCTCTGTCCTCTGTCTGAAGCCTTTCTTACTGAATCCAATGCAACGATGCAGCTTTCGAAATTCTTCTTTTTTTTGAATTTCGATCGTTCAGATGACCCCGTGTGTACGGCGATTCGAGAAATGTGTTGCTTGTGGACGTACTGTGGCAGAGGAATACGCAAACAGAGGTGCAGAATTTGTCAAAGAGGTAGGTTCAGTATTTCGGAAGTCATTTTCTGTTCCTTATTACTCACATTCATTTCCCCCTGCTGATCAAGTGTTCCTGTGATCCTGCTAGGGATTTCAGCGACTTTTGCATTTTATTTTTTCAGGTGATGAACTGCCCATCGTATTTGGAAAAGCTGACGGGACTGGATCAACTGCAGGCGTCAATAAACGATGTACATATCGAATTCAGCGACGACAATGATTCGGTTATGTCTTTGTAAATATGCTATCGCATTGCCGTGATTCAGGATGATTTTCTCTGTTTGATTAATTAGGATTCGATTTGTAAGAAATCGTGCTAACTACAGGCACTCGTCTCAGAGTAGCATTTGATCGTGTTTATAGTCAGCGACTTTGCGGTGATTCTACGGATGCTGGTGACCTGCGTGTCCGTTTTAATGCGCTTGTGTGAGGCGTAAGGCCATATTCATGCTCTGCAATGCGGTCGTGTCGCCGAGTATGAATGTGCTGCCGTAGTCGTGAGAAAGTGAGAGGTGGAAAGGCAAAGGAAGGGCTATCCATTGAACAGCCTGAGATTTCCTGGAATGGGGTGTTGTGAACTGATGCCGTGGAATCACGTACCTGTCCAGTCGCACACTGAATGTATCCAAGAAATGCGTCATCGATGGAAATTAGGGTCAGCACACTTATAGAGTTCGCTTTGTCCTAGCTGACACTTTAGCTTATGGGTTTGGTGCAGTTTTATCAACTGTTAGTTTTAGCATGCGAGAGTGATTTCATCAATTTCCTAAATTTGTAACATTTTGATGTACTGCTACGATGCTCTTATGACCTCGATTCGCACAGTTCTCCAAATAATCTTTTCACTTAATTTTCGACATTTTTTCTCCCACCTTTCTGTAGATATTGATCGATTGGTTGCGGTGAATGTTCTGGGTTTATATGCCATTGCTATCGTATGAAATTTTTTATGAAAAGAAAGATCTTTCCATTTTTTATGTTCTTGTGTAGTTTCACGGTCGTGCGAAAAAAGTTCTTAGTTACTGAATGTTCCTTAGTGATAGTGGTTCGAACCGGTTATACCTGGAGTGTTGGTCCGCGGCGCGTGCGATTGCAGCGTAGCTGAGGCCGCGGTCTGACGTGACACACATCAAATGTGTCATGTCGTCAAGCGGAATTTGGATCGTCCTCTTGTGGATTTATGATACTCGAAGGGTCCTGTTTCAGTAAAGTACCTCCAAATGAGTGAAGAGTCAAAAACTTCTAGATGTACAATATGTAAAAAGTCATTTGCTTGTCATAGGTGAGTACTCCTTCATTTCTCACCTTCAGAGACTGATATAGTGCTGCAAAATTTGAGAATGTAGATCAGAGGCCAGTGATGGTTGCAGCAATTGAGTGCGCTATCTCAAAATGTGAAGTGTGACAGGGACATGTTGACTGTCATGAGCTTAAGGTGGTGGCCACACTGGGCCTTTTCAACGGTTGAATTAACTCTCTGCGATATGATCGTAACTCGTGCTCTGCGGCCAGTATCTTGGTTGCTAGCTGACGTTGGAGTGCTGGGCATAGCGATCATGTCGCGGAGTATGTACGCAGCCAACTGCCACATGCAACAAGAGGAATGCATCTGGTATAGGGCGTTCGCTTAGTAGTACTGCTAGTTTCTAGACGTACAGTAAGTTTTTTGGACTCTTTGGACTTTTTGGACTGAAACTCTTTGGAGTTTTTGCTATCTTTTACGGATGTGTATTTACTTTTCTGGTTCCAAATTGAGATTCAGTGAGTGACACGTCCCAGAGCTAAAGCGAAGGATATCCTTGTGAAGAGATTCAGATGAGTGGCACGTTTTGAATTATTAGCCGACGTGATTGACATTTTCTGAGGATAAACGGGCGATGTGGGTTGCTTTCATGTGCGCGTGCACCATTTTTCTTTTCTCGGTCTCTTGCTTTCAAAAGGATGGCTCACTGAGGATGGATAGCACCCCGTGGGTCATTCTGATTGAGGATCGGTCACAGTTGTTCGAGCTATCCACTAACAGCCATTACTAACTAGTTTTGGTCGCAGCTAAAGCGATAGGAAGGCGTAATTGTTCAAAGGTTCAAATTCTGTTAGTCTCTGGCCTTTGATTAGGTTGGACCGAAGGCTCCAAATCGTAGGCATGCGTTTCGTTTTGATCTAATATACTTTTTCGTCGCGGATAATGTTGGAACGCAGAGCTGCCCAGAAAGCTTTTGCTCTCAATTTGTACGTTTTTGAAGTTCAGACTGTCAATTATTGCAGAGCACCACTTTTGAGAATATTAACACACTTTAAAATATGTGAGGTCAATGAAAATGGACTGAAAAATGAGTGATATAGCTCACTTGCCGCGTTGCTCCAGTCTGCATCGATAATTGAAATTTGTACAAAATTATGGTACTTCCAGATACGTCGTGAAGCACATGGCAAGGGTTCATAGTAAAGAAAAGGAGGACAAAAAGCCACTGGAATGTTCTATATGCGGCAAGGTGAGGCGAGGTAGGCCTAAATTTGTGAGAGAGTAGCCTCCAGTGTTGCTTTAAGGCCGTGCAGTTCACGATGTCTGTATCTTCCAGAATTTTCCCCGTCTCTCTCATCTTCAACGCCATCAACTCATCCATATCAAGCAACGTGAATGGGCATGTCCGTTTTGTGAACACAGTTTTGTTCAGAAGGTGGGAGTCTTTGGAAATTCCGATAAGCTAAAGTGCATTTATACTGTGCGACGCTATCGCGCGACGGTATGGCACGACGTACGCCATGTACATAATGCAAACTCTGCAGTCAAAGTTGATGGAGCACATCAACGGAGTCGAGCACGTTAACGCTGTCCACGGAGACTTTATTGAGAGTGTGTGGCGCGCACCGTACGATTCAGTCGCTTGATGGCGTGGCGGAGTATTAATGCAACATAAGCTGCATTGGTCTGAGCACTTAATGCAAGCTGATGACCTCTGCTTCAAGTCTGTCGCTAGTGAAATGGGATATACGGGGTGAATTTCAGCCTCACTTGATGCGTCATATTGGACGTCGTCATACGTCACAATATCGGGATGGACTGGAGGATAAAATTGCCACCAACAAGTGGAGAACTGAAAAAAGTAAGTGTTTATTCAAAAAAAAAATTAGTGTCCGAGTCTTGATCTAGCCTAAGTGAATAAAGTTAAGGTTCGCATCCCGTGAAGATTTGGTTTTTTGATAAGAATTTTTTTGTGAAGGTTGGAATATTTCTACGATAATGTTTCAAGAACCGATTGAAGTCGATCTGCCGATAAAATTCGACGAAGACACCCCGTCTACGCAGCAGTGTGGTGACCTGGTGCCGCGATTGCTTTGCGTTCACTGTGGTGCAACGTTTGACAACCGAACTGATCTGGATCGTCATGTCACGGTAAGAATTCATTGAATTTTAGATTTTACTCTGCAGCGGAATGTTGTGGCGAGCACGCTTGCGGAGTGTAGGCGTTCACTTTTTGTGACCAGAGCGTTCTGGTGATTCAAACCTCCTGTGGCAATAATTCTCTTTTCTCTAACTCTACTCTCTTGATTCTTTGATTACTCTTAACTCTTTTTGATTACGTCCCTGAATGCGAAAAATATGTCACGGTGATTGCGGCAAAATTGTGATTACGAGTGTCGAATGGAACCATCGTTCTACCATTGTGAATCCAGCTTCACAGGAACCCACTGCTAGAGTCAGTGGGTCACGGCGTCACGAGAATTGCATCATCCGCGCGAATGAGGCTACTCGGCGACGACACAATTCGAGTGTCATGTCACACGTTCAAGTCAATGAAAGATTTTGAGGGCGTTGATGAATTAGAAGCTGGTGATTGCTTCAGATCTAATCGTCATTAGTGGAATCACTCTTCTCTTTTCATTCAACAGGCATGACACCAGTCGTGATTGGGACCATCTGCCCATGAGCTTGCAGTTGGCTGGGCGCGGCTGCTCCCTTAGAAATCGCCTAACATGGGTTGCTCTCGCTCATCGGATCCCGTATGTTTGTACACTACCATGAGGACAAAGGAGAAAGTGGGAACTGGGAATTCCACCTCAGAAGGGGTGATGTGTGGCGAAACTATTCATCGAAAAAGCTCGGTTTCTGATCTTAATACGATTTCGCAGCACGGCGTGTCGTTCTGCAGTTGATCAGCCGAGGGAGTTGCCGGCGAAGGCGGAACAACATTCGCAGCCTTCTGACGTTGCCCTCACCCGTCTGCATCTGTCCCTCCGGCTGGTGATGCAGAGGGGTGCGATAGTGTAATAGTGGAACAAGCGTTCTCGGACTCTTATTTCTCGTGCTTTTCACCTTTTATTTCGTCCTCTATTGTTACACTGCTGTGCACTCTTACTTTCATAATCCAAATCTGCTACAGTCGTGGTTGCCCGTGTTTTTAGAGATTTCATAGTATGTGCAAGTGTTTTGACAGCAACCTTCTTGCTTTCAGAATACTCACCGTTCTTTGAAATGCCAGCATTGCGGCGAGATCTTCGATGGTTATGCAAGCCTGAAAGCGCATGAAATGCGTCAACGAGCACAATCTTTTGTCTGTTCATGCGGTGCCTCGTTTTCACGACAGTCCGAACTACGGTGGGTTTGACATCGCATCAAACTAGCGAATTAGAAATTCGCACAGGGAAAGAGAATGGCGTTGTGGCATTGCTCGATTCCCGCTTTTATTATTCACTGCAGGCATCAGAAATACCGCCTACATTGCTTTCACAAAGTCGGGTCCTGCATCGCACTCGCGTGCGGACTCTTTTTATGACCCACAAATCTATTTTCAATAAAATGAGACGAAACGCAACGCAACCGCCTGTATCGGCACTTTTTATTCATTCACCTAATGACGGCTTTTTATAGAGTACCGGAATGGAGCGCGCATTGCGCAATACGCTTCACTTCGGTACTCTATGAAAAGCCGTCATGAGGTAAATGAATAAAAAATGCCGATACAGGCGGTTGCGTTGAATTTGATGGTCATGCCTGTATTGTACCAGAGCGGTTCAAATTTTGAAGTCCCCCTTATTTTGAATTGTTCTGTCACACGTGAACCTGTGGTGCGCAGCAGTCATGCGCAACGCTTAACTCGCTTCTTATGAAGAACGTCCTTCGTGCGCCAATCGTTTGTTTGAATATCTGTAAGTATAGGAATATTTGAGGCTAAAGAGATAGTGTTCAGGGCCCACCGAGATGCATGCCGCAAGCGAGGATCATTTCTATGTCTTGTATGCGAACGATTGTTCACTCAACGTGTGCAGGTGAATATTTCAATAAATGAATAATCATTTGCTGCTGAAGTCACTCAATTCTCATCTACAGTTGGATAGACACTGGAAAAAGGAGCACTTTGTGAATGCACAATGCACCGAATGTGGATGGATTGCAGCTGCACCGTTGCGCAAAGCCGAGCATGCCTTGGAGGTCCACAAAAAAGATATGTAAGTTCCAATAAAGTCATACAAAGTCCTTTCTTTGACGTCAGTGACAGTTTAGCTGTGGATATTGTGGTGTAGATGAGCCGTCCATTGATCATGTATCGGCAGAACACTGGAAACGGCTCAAGAAATCCATTCCTGTACGGCAGACGAACAAGAAACAGTAAGTTTCATGTACAGGGTGCGGGAAAAGCTCCAGCAACGGTAAAAATGTGCCCGTAAAAAGTGGTCAAACCGATCGATACACGATAGAACTTCAACAGCTTTTTTCAACTGTTATTTAAATCACAAAAACAAATAGATCTTGAACTTACCTCCTTTATTGCGAATACAGGCTGAAAGTTTCCTAGAAAACGCGTCGACGGCGGTACGGAGGTAGTCTTCGTCTGAATCCTCCATGCTTTAACGAGGGTCGCATGTAGAGTATCCTAACTTTTATGCTTTGTAGAGCAGGCTTTCGTCTTAAGAACTGACCACACGGAGTAGTCCAATGGATTTAGGTCTGGACGGATTGAGGGCCAATCGTTCGACGAGATATAGTCCGGGAAGTGCGTTCCGCACCCTGTGTGTGCTGAATTACTGGCGTGAACTTTTCTATCGCTTCGTCGTTTTTATTTTGCACTACATTTTATTGTGGGCTGCGTCGGAAAACGTTTGATATAGATAAATTTTCTGAAATTGTGCGCGGTACACCGCATTTATAGTAATTTTGGGGGTAAAAAGTATTTGTTGTCATTGCGCACACACTATGCTCTGCCACGTGCCAAACACTTTTGCCATTTTTTCTGCGCGTCCCTCCCAAATCCTCCACGGCATTAGGTGAGAGGTCCGAGCTATTCAACTAGTTCTCGCGCCTGCCAAATGACTTCGCGCCAGGATGAGGGCGCCGCACCTCACGTAACTTGACTCAGGACAGTCCTGACCCCCCCCCCCCCCCATCTTCTGAGAGCACTTCGAATATTGCCTTCCATGGGAGGGGTTACGGATGCCGCACGCTAGCGTGACACCCACCTGAGCCAAGAAGAGAAGGATACGAGCAGTGCCGCTCTAAAGGATCACGCGCCATAATGGTGAGAGGTTGGTTTTAGCGCGCGACTGTCTAAGAGCGTGCAAGGAATAGGAAATTGGGGGGGGCGAGGGCAAGGGTCAGGTAGGCGCTTCCGTGGGGGGAGGGGTAATGTACTGTGTATGCTTTAGTCCAATTTTTTCCTGACATACCTTTTCTGTTTCTGTTGCTGATCTGCTCATTTTTGCTATGTTCACTCGTTATACACTGTCCAGTGTGTCGTGGAACGGTCTGAAGTGTAGAAGAGCCTGTCGCATCCGAACACACATAATATCAGTGAAATGGATTTTTCGACCAGCCGTGATTCGAAAGTTCATAGGAAATCTCAATGTTTAGGGATCGATCAAGTAGCAGCCGTGCTGATACTTCCCCTGAGCCCACTGATGCACCCTTCAATGTCGAAGAGGATCAAAAGCAGCCATGTGAAGAGGCTCTGCGAGAAGAGGCTCCTCCGAATGCCGAAAAAGGTGACAACATAAGGGGGTTTCAAGTCTTTCCAGGGAGAATCAAAGAGCTCATGAACAGATATGCATAGTATTTTCTGAATTCATACCCTGCTAAAAAGCATCCCGGTCGAGCATCGTCAGAACTTCGCCAGTTTTCATGTCTGTCATTCCAGACACCGCCCATATAGAATTTAGGAGGCATCGTCAGAACTTCGCCATTTTTCATGTCTGTCATTCCAGACACCGCCCATATAGAATTTATCGATATAGCAGGTTAAATGGGGCAGTTCACACAAACGGTGATGTACCTGCATTCATACTCTGCGACTTAGTCATACGAATGGTGGCAAAACGCTAACTATGAACACGACTTCAGCTTTTCTTGTTTTTTTCGTGTTTCTTGTGGAATTGTTGTTTTTGAGCAGCCTTCACAAAACGGTCAATTGAAGATGAATCCTCGACTCATCTTCTAGGGCAGTAAATTCTCGTAAACTGTCAGGCTACACCTTTTTCTGCGTACGGTGCACCACCATGAAGCTACACGGCTACCACGCGCTGTTGAGCTCCTTATTGGTTGGCTGAACCAAATGGGCGTGATTATTATGGGTCGGAACGTGTGTTACGCCAGAGTACACATCGGGACGGCTCGGAAAGGGTGGAACCTGAATAATCGTCCAGGGGTGTATGCACTCATGACGGAAAATCGCTTCGCAGCGTTGCACTCGCGGCGCCATCAGTACGACTTGCCCAATCGATTGCACTTGAGAGCCCGGTAAAGCGCGGCTGCGTCACCTCTGCACTTCCACCCATACCACACTGCCTCGCTTGAAGGCTGCCATCCCTTGCCACTGGAACTCGCACCCGGCGAACCGCACGTCGCGCACGGCCCTCGCGAAAATCCCTTATAAGTGCACACACTCGTCATTCAGGGATCTAACACACAAAGATGGTATGCCGAGTAATTCGGTTCTCGCAGAGTGTGCCTTTAATTTAAGCGTTTTCCTTCAAGAATCGCCCGTTGTGGCTGGCAGTGGCACTTCTTCCACCGCTTCGACGTCAAGCTCTGAAACAGAACCGGCGGATGGTTCTGTTGAAGAAACTTCGGAACGCAAATATGGTAAAAACCACGAGAAATTTCTGCTTCAGGATATGACATACGGAAGGGTCTCTTTGCAGATCGGTTGCACCCTGTGACTACTGACGTGTCGGCGCCAGCGTCTGTGGGTGAGGAACGCTATCTGAATGTGGTTCTGTCGGTGCCAGATGACGTCGTGGATGAGTTTTATTTCGGTGATCGTCTTCCAGAAGAGATTCGCCAACTGTTTCCTGAGCTTTTAAATGCACGTGGGTTGGAAAATATCCTCAGTTATTGTCGTTACTTTGAATTTATCCTCGAAAATTCGAATTTTCTTCACTGTATTACAATTTCTACGAAGCTGTGCTCGATTTCCAGGTGTTTGCATAGTGGAACCATTCGCTGGACAGAAACGGTTTTTGTCGTTGCACATACCAGTGATACGACCAGAGGGAGCTGACGCAAGAGCTGACCGTCTGCTATCGGTACCAATCTACGTGTGAAAAATGTATGTCACGGCAATGTTCCCGTACACTCCTTCTTTAAAGATGCATGTCACGACAATGTTCCCTTTCACTCATTTCATGGAGGGTCATTTTGTTGAAGGCTAACTATAATATCTCTGCACCGCTTACATACCGGCGGATATGGGACTGTAATTGTCGGAAATTAGTCTGCAGTTGCAGCGACGGAAGATTGCTGTGTGAGGCCACTGATACCTGCATATTCGCTCAGATACTGAGGACAAAGGCGAGCGGGATTCCTGCAGGGCAGGCGACTTGAAGTGGACCACTGAGCTGTTTTCTAAGAATCGATTGAGGGCCAGATGGAGGACTTTCTGTGAAAAGCTATCACGAGCTATATGTTATGAGGGTAAAGTATACTCTGCATGACTGACTTATCAAGAATCTGTGCTTGCGTGGCTCAAAGTCCCATATTAGTCACGTATAAGCTGATTACTAATACTGTTGTTGCAATAATTAAATATGTCCATTTCCTGTTTTGATAAAGTGTTTATTACATGCTTGTTTTGCTAAACTATGGTGTTTCGTCACAAATACTATCAATAATCGCGAATCTCATCTTATATGTGTCTACTAGTTGTAAGTTGGATTTATACTCTGCCACGCGATCGTTTCGTGAAGCGCCCATACGCAACGTCCGCGGTGGATATTTTGGGTGATCAAAATGTCAGAGTTTGCGATTCTGCGATTTTTCATGCAAAGTCTTGACAATGCGGAATGGCATGCAGAACGCAAAGTATGAAGGCGGCTTCAGAGCATCTGGGAATATGTAGGCGGAGCTCGCGCACGCGGTCAGCACGTTTCATGGCATGTACTATGGGGATCCTTCTTGTTTAAGATGTATCCACGCAAGAGCCAAAGGCGCATAAGTAGTGAGCCGGCAGCTTTTAATTCCTGACAGTGGTTTTTTACCGCGCAGTATTTGGGATATTTTTATGTAAAACTTCCCAGTTCAAAAAGCATGTTAGCTTAAAAACATGGATGCAGGGTTTCGCGGCATTTCGCCGAAAGGACCCGTGACAGTAGCTGACACCCATTGCATAGACGCGTCGCGGCTGCGCGCGAGGATGCTGCGAATTCGCGTGTGTCTTTTCGTCGGAACCATGTGATTTACTTAGATCAGGGGGTGCCAAAAAAAGTAATTTTGCCCACGGCTCACATCTGCCAATCATACAAAACATAGGGAAACGAAAAAGATAAAAGTATTGGGGCAAAATATTCCCGAAATGTTCCTCTGCAAGCAAGAACAAGCTGTGGCTCCCTACGTTTACCTTTATGAAAATATGGAGCTTTCATTCGGCGCAGTCTTGCTTCGGAGTACCTACAGTATCAAGGTCCGCGTAAAGCCGTGGGCAAAATGATGCGGTGATGCCAGGCTCCGTGGTAGGTCTCCTGTGGGAAGCTTCCTGAGGATTGGCCCTTCATGGAAGTCACAAAGCCCTTGCTGCTTGGACAGGCTGCTATGATCCGAAGTATCATTTTCATGCCTCAAATCCGCCTCCGGAGGGGTCTTATTGGTAAGGGCACGTTTTGGCTCTTGGAAACGAAGGGCGCTGGGAACCCGGAAAAAACGGAATCTTAAAGAACACCACCCAGTATGAATCCCCTTAGGTACCCAGAGTGAACGGACCTCAGCAAGGTTGTACGAGGGCGACGAAATTTCGGATTTTGCCCAGTTGAGGTGGCACATCTTATTCACTCGGAACAAGCTCCCGTTCCTGCTCGTGCAGAAGGCTGCCACGGAGTATAGTGATAGAGTGACGTCTGCTCTTGAATCCGGGGATGAAATTACCTCAACAGAATTTGCTGTGGTTCGACTAAAATGGGGTTGAAAGTGGGGGAGACACCAATTACTTTTTTTGGCACCCCCTGTATGGTTGTCCAACGTGCCCTTTCAGTTGAAAGCTGATATGGTGTAGCAGGTTTTCGGAGATAACGGCTGTGGTGCGAGACGCAAGCTGAACCACCTCGAAATCGAAATCGAAGGTTGACGTTTCTGCCTTGGAACCCCATCCCCTCTTGAGAATCAGGCAAATATCCTCTTGCTTGTGCAGGGTGGCGATTGCGAGAATAAGCGGTCACGTTCCCCCTCCCAAGTCCAGCAGCACTCTACGATTCTTCAAAGTATTAAAACCACCCGGCTGATCTTCAACTTTGTGCTATTTATTGGTTTCGGTATTTTCATCGATTATTTTTTTCATCCACAGACCATGCAGTTCACGGCGAAACTCCTTGGTGCGAAGGACGATGCCTTGACAATCGACGTAAGCCTTCCTGCTTTTTCATGTCTGGTTTCTTTCGAGCGGAAGGTGAGGTGTGTATGTGGTAATGGCTACGACTGAGCAGTGAGGAATAAGACAATTCACATTTTTGAGGATATCTACCACTGGGGTTGACTGGTTTCTTTACTAGCGTTCATACTCGGCGAACCATTGCACGATCACGTTGCCGAGTATAATTGCGGTCATAGAGTAAGATGACAGAGCGTACTATAACGAGAGTAGCATGGTATCTTGTCAATTATACGAAAGGAACTCAATTCGTGAAAAAATCGGGAGGAGAGGAAGCGCACATGGTTTTTTTTTTCAGGGGTACGCGTCTGTCATGGGTGGTATTTTTCTGTTGGGATTCGCTGTGTTATGTGCAAGCGGAAGGGGATGAAGTGGGGTCATAGTGGACCAGCATAGACTGCTTTCGCACCAAGAGCCATGTTCAGCTTCTACCACAAGTGCAAGTGCGACATCTCAAAATGAAAATTGCTCATGAAATGCTTCTTCCGTGTGGATCTTTCAAAGTACTGAATGCTGGAAAACCACTCAACGGTACTTGTACGAACTACTACGACCTTCGAGAGAATCTCTAGAGGTTTTCTGAGCCTGCTATTTCAGATGATGACTTGCAGTTGGTTGCAGCAGGACTGAAAGAAGGCGCCAAATTGACGGTTGTGATCAATAGTGGAGATATGGTAAGGGTAAAGTGAGCTTCTCATCCAATTATGAAACAGACAGCCAAAATATAAGCAGAGTGGTATGCTTTTAACTAGGCTGATTCGAATCCCGAGATGGAAGATCGGCTGAAGGCAATTCTCGGCGATTCAGCAACCCCGCTCAACATGCTTCGTTTACGACAGGTATGATTCCTGAACGTCTCACAGTCAGTGGTTCGATCGTTGCCGGACTACGCGATTTTGCGTTTCTGCGATTCTGCTGTTTTACGTTGCCATGACTCCACTCGCGAAGTTGGAGCATAGTAGAATCTCAACGTAGGATCGCAGGAAAAAGTGCAATACCGCGAAATTGCAAGAGCGCGACGTCGGCTTCGGGCGGAACTCTTTATTCGGTAAATATTAGTGGCATGAAAAATCACTTGATGAGGTTTTTGCGAGTTTTTCCACTCAGTGAACAGTAAAGCAACGGAAAGAGAACCCTGCTCCGTTGGTCTCTCACATGGAGCTGAAGACATTTTTTTATTTTCCGTATCCGGTTTGAATTTACCAGACGACTCTGTCAAAGGAAGGGCTGAATCGAGTGTTGACTGGTCGAGGAAGCCTTAGCTCTAAAAGCCAGCTGTACCTGTGAGAAGAAATTGGAATGATTTTTGGTGTTGATTGTTCCTAGTCTTTTTTGAGTCGTCACATGTTGTTTTTAATCACATGTATTTTTACATGTACTGAATTGCAACTGGAATGACAACACTCACATAATTAGCCTTTTAATAGTGCGTTCTTCCAGCCAGCTATTATGCCCTGCGGCTCTCATCGGACGGTTATCTGTCAGCAAGATATGTGTATGTCACAAGGATTGTGCATCTTCTAGGATCCGTATAGGTGTGGAATGCAGGGCGAATCTGTAGTGAACAAAGGAATTGTTAAAGCCCTTTTGTTGTCACCCCCCCCCCCCCCCCCCCAACCTCCTTTTCATTCTTCCCGTATCCCATCACAAAAGAGCTGCAGTAAAGGCGGCGCTAATTGTTTATCGGAGGGCATCACGAAATTTTGACGTCGTGGTTAATTCGTTCTTCAGGCATTATCGTGGGAAAACAACTCTGTCAGTGAACGAACAAACATATATAATCTTACGGACTCGTTAGAACCTCCTAAATGGTTTTCCTTGATGGGATTTTTGTCGAAAGTGTACCCATCTCGTATTTAGATCTTTTTAAAATTCACGATGTGGGTCGTATCCGCTGATAGGTTGGTGAAGCATCTCGTAGACCAGGAGTTTCGAAGGATGTTGGGCAAAACCCTAGACAGAAGATAAAGTTCCGCAACATTTTTCTCTCCAGAAAGTGAATCCAATTCTATCTTCGTTCGGCAATACAGCACTACGTGATTGTGGGTGGTTGTTTTGACAAGAATATAAGTTTTGCATTCGTCACATTGGCTCACCGTAATCACTACTAGGCGCTCCGATGCTGCTGAGGTCCCATATAGTGAGGGAGGGGCATTCCACGTTACTGACATGTTCAAATTGTCAAACGTTGAACATTGAACATTGCAAGGCTTTTATGTGTTCAACTTGTCACTAGCATGTCTTCAGATTGTCCATGTGAATGATCTTTTCCTGAAACAACGCTTCCTATAAAATGCCCCCGCCCTCCTTGTAAGGATACTAGCTGATAAACATTAGACGTCAGATGAAATTTAACATCGCCGTAAATGCACACAATATGGCCGGTTAGAATGCCAAATATTTTGATTTTCGAACAGCACTGGAATCCGATCCTTTTCACCCCAGGCGACTTTCTCGTATGGAAAAGCAAATCGCACCGATAGGTAGCCATAGCTTGCCACAGTTGTAAACAAAAGCAAACAACGATTAATTAGCAGTAAGTATTTGGGCACTATTCAACTTTCCCCACCCCAGATACCGCCAGTTGGTCAAAAAAATAATTTTCGCTGAAACTTTGTCTAGGGGGTTATTTGGGGTGCTGATTACGAATATGACATAGGTTTTTGCCATTTGCGCCAAATTGGTGAAATTGCACCATGTTGGTGCAATTGCACCAATTTGGCGCAAACGGCAAAAACGGATGTCATATTCGTGATCAGCACCTCAAATAACCCTCCTGAGCGAAGTTTCAGCGAAAATTATTTTTTTGACCAACCAGCGGTATCTGGGGTGGGGAAAGTTGTATAGTGCCAGTATTTGAATTTCTAACGATATAGCTTATATTTCAGAGCATTCAAAACTATGTGAACTTTATGTCATTGGATGATCTGGAACGCTATGCTAAGAAGATGGCCGAAGATGCTGAATGATGTTGAAGCACATTTTCTGCATTTTCTGGGTGTTACTATAGTGGGGGGGAGGACTCTCTTTCGCGGGAACTTTTGTTGTTTTTATCGAGTAGGACTGTCTCCCCCACACTTAGCCGGTGAGCTTTTACCCCTGAGTGGCTCGCGGAGGGAGGATTCCTCTTTCCCCCGGACATGGCTGAAGTAACGTTCTTCCACCATCAAAATTGCACCCTCAAGGTGTCATCCCATTCATCTGCGCTTTAGCCGTTAGCGTTAGAGACGCAGGGTGGTCTCCATTTTTCTTGGCAGGTTTTTTGACTCTCCCCTTTCTGTTTCTTTTGTCTCACTTAATTTCGTTTTTTTGTGGTTTCAGGGATATCATTCAAATGATTAGTTATGTTTAATGTTGTAGAAGCAGCAGCAGATTCTTCTCATCTCCTTGTCTCTCTCTTTTCCATATTTCTTGATTTTGGTTTTTTTTGTTTTCGGGATGTTCGATATTAGTCAATAAATGTGAGACAATAATGTACCAAATTTTTATTCATGCTCGTGTCAACGGAGAATTTTTTGTATCATACAACAGTGTTCGAAACATGTATGAGCTTCCGAAGGAACGTTTCGTGCGCGTCCGAAGGAGGAGTCGAGTTGGCTGGTCGGGTTGGTAGTAGCACGTTGGAGGCGTGATGGCCACGCCTCTTATCGTGCAATCGGGCGGGGCGGCACTCCTTTGGCGCTATCATGCTAGTGACGATTGAACTCGATCACTACTTCCGATGAACGCGGATTGTACTTTAACGTATTGAAAAGTCGTCCTGATGAGGGTAATGTTGACACTACCCTTCGCTAATAAATTGTGAGGTCGTCACTAATCAACTCCTGTTTTGGTGGAGGATACTGATGCCGCATTCATACTTTACGCCGGCATGCGTGACTACATTCACAGGCAGCGAGGCAGGGTGGCACGGGGAGGTGCACACGCAAAGTATGAACGCAGCCTGAGACTTGCTGTCACCATCGAAGTCGTGCCACTTATACTGCACCACCTCGTCTAATTGTATCCTGAAGGACATTGTACAGCCCCAAAAGTGAATGTTCCAGAAAAGACAGTGCCGCAGATGGAACGAGTGGGTCCCAAAACTCGACAGTCGTAAAGGTGATCTCCAACGTTTTCATGTCGTCTATGTCCAGGCGGCACCGGATAACCTTCATCGAGTTGCATCCGTGCAGCTGAAGCTGACGCGGACGGATGCTTCGATCCGTAGGCGCTATATGTTCCGTTTGTAGGCTTTGCTGGAAGTTGACATAAGTTTGGAGAGGCTACGTCATACGTATTTAGTTGACGGGGATTTGCAGGCTTGTACGAGAGCGACATGGTCAAACGCCGAGCCCAAACAGTGCGTATTGCTAAGACGACGAGTAGTTGGTTGGACGGCGGCCGATACTGGCTGTTTTGGCGGTTTTTTTCAAGGCCAAAGCTACGTCGCTGGAATCGGCAGGTACGGCTTTAGCTGTTGATTAACTTTATGGGATTCTCATTTGTGCAAATGTGCAGCTCAGCGACGGAGCTCTTTCAAGATTAGAAATTCTGAAAAATCTCAGAAATGCAGCCTGCGAACGAGAACACGTGAGAGACTCATGAATGTGTCGGAAGCTCAGAGGACACAGTAGCTTGAAGAGTTCGTATTCAATTCCGAAGAAGAAAGTGACATGATTTTAAAAGGAATTTTTATGTGACTCTATAAAGTACGGTCGGAGACAATTCATGTGTTTACAAGGGGGAAATATTATACTGTAAATAGATGCTTGTGATTCAACGTGACGGTGTGTGGCGCAACCCCCGCTGCGATTCATTTTGAGTTCCTTTAGCATGGCATCAAGACTGCGCGCTCGACTTGACACCCCTTCAAGCAAGATTACGGCCGAGGACTGGTGGAGGGAAGAGCGTCGATCATGGTTTAATTTGGCTCGGTACAGTGATGCAGCTTGCGAAAGTGGGGAGGCTCTCAAAAGTCCAGAGTAGTGAGGTGTATTGCGCTCGCCTGCGGCATCAGCCCTGCTTTTCCCACAAGTAAGCATGTCACGCACGACGCATGTTCGCTTCACATCGCAGATCTGCGTGGCTTCGATCGATAAGTGTAATGCGGCGCACCGGAAAAACCTATGCAATTTACTAGGCGGAAAAAAGGGGGATATTTTTTGGTTTCTACGTTTTTTTTCGTTTTTTCCCATTGCAATACTTCTTGCATCTCTATTTACGAAAACCGATCGAATTCTGCACCGCAGCTAAGAACTTTGCACGGAGAACGGCGTGAGTCGTCCTCTGTGCAAAATTCTTCGCTGCGGTGCAGAATTCTGTCCTAGAAGTACACGCCCTACCCAGTGAAAGATTTATGCAATCAAGCTAACACCTCCTATTCTTCCTTTTTTTATGCATCTATTAAAAATTAAAGGATCATGAAAGGTCTGTGGGAGTCACAGTGCTGGGTTTTGACCATGTAATAATCGGAATCCAAGTGAAACAGTTACACATATTTATGCGCTCGTCTCTTATTGTTCTTACAAACAATGAAAAATAAATGTTCTCATACACGATGTAGGGTACTGATTGATTGACAGAAACGGGTTGTGGAGGGGAGGGGGACGTTTTCTGGCGAGAGACCGATCACCGTAATGGGTGTAGATGAAGACGTGATGGCTGTGGTGTGATCTTCTGACTAGTGGCGACAGATGGCGGCGTATTTACTTTCGTCCAAATCGCACAAAACTCGGCTTTCGTTTTTCCATCGCCAGCTCACCTTCGCTGCGCTTCCCGAATCGCACGAAAGATGGTTTTCGCTTGTCCATCTGAAAAATCGGAGCAGTTAGTGACGTTAAATAATCCCGGTTAACGAGAAAAACTAAATTCCGAAATTCAAGGGTATTCGTGCACGGAACAATGAGTTTCTCTGTCACCCACATATTATGTTGTATTTGTTTAATGAGGGCCGCATGCAAAGTTCCAGGCGAAAAAAATGAGAATTCGGCTTAGATACAGCTCCTCAAAGTAGTGGCCGATTGGGCGGGACCCCAGAGTAAATGCCCGCCCGGTCGTCCGCCGTGGTCGGGACACACAGTGTGAACAGGAAGCTGCGTAAACTGTCCCACACTTCGTCTTCCAATGCAGCGGACGACGGGATGGGCATTTACCTGGAACCCCGCCTCCACTACCACCACTTTGAGAAGCTGTATCTTAGCCGGATCCTCTTTTTTTCGCGTGGAACTTTGCATGCGGTGCATTATTGAGCAAATACAACACAAATATATGGATAACAGAGGAACCCATTTACCCGATACTTCTTATCAAAATTCAAAAATCAGAAGAAACTCATTGAATTCCGGGAGTCAATCGTGATTTCGAAATTTAATGTCTATCAAAAATATGTCTCCACTCCCTGAAATTTCTCGAACCCTTACTGAACCTTGTTCTCCTGCTTCCGCAGCGAGGATCATACATGTATATGTGTAGATCTACGGGTTGTTGACACGTCCATCATCTAAAGGCATGTTACTGCCCATCGTTCAACAATGTCCCCCCCCCCAACCCTCTTTGATGCACGTGATACGGAAATTTGAAAAACACTCACTACTATTCTTGGACAAGGGAACTAATCACGAACACATTTTCAAAGACATGATAGAGGTGATATGGGTAACGGGAACTCCTTAAATGAGCCACGCAAATGAAGCTGGGGTTCTAAGAACACCATATTTGGCGAAATTTCCGATAAGCAAGAATGCCCTTGGGCTTCATAAGAGCCGTGTTCTTCAGCAGCTTCCACTTGTTTTATGCCAGCCCGCCCCTTTTTTCGGGCCGACCCGCCTCTTTTGTAAATGCGGCGGCGAGGGGTTTTATTTCACGAGTTTTTGACCATTACATTCTTATTTTACTTCACTTTCGCACTACTAAGCACGTTCACCTTCATATCGGATGATCTTTCCATATTAGGCCCGAATTACCCCTATCACTGCCTTTAACAAAATTGTGGAAATCGTGAGTGTTTTGGTCTGGTCAAAATCGTACCTCAGGGACATCTCGTGCTCCAAGGCCACCTTGCGCAAACAGCTCCTGTGGGCCTGGCTCTTCCTTTTCTTTTTCTTTATAGTTTTTCGCTACTGATGTGTCGCTGTTTCTTGGGAATAAAGTGTTTATTATGGTGGAAGTCTTTTCGTTCTTTCGACCCCCCCCCCTTCTTTTTGTTGCATCACACTGCAAACTTTGCTGCTGAAAGTCGTCTTGCTGAATGATAGAGGCGTTGTGCGAACATTATCGTCGTGGAGGGGGGGGGGGGGTTTACACTGAGCCATCTAGTAGGAGGTTGCTTTAGGCTGAAACAATCCCATCGTGCATGAAAAGCGTCGTGCCGTATGGAGCTTGACCCTCCCCCTCCTGCCTCGTCGCATAACCCAAAATAGCAGCTAAGTCCATTTCGGAGCGCCTGATAGGGCGTGGCCTACGGACTTGGGTGAGTGGCGAGAGTGAGAGTAAGTGGCGACAGTGAGAGTGTGTGGCGGGGTGAGAGAATTTGATGCACTCTCATCCAAGTCCTTGGGCCACGCCCTATCAGGCGCTCCGAAATGGACTGTAAGAATGTAAGTACGTAGATACAGTCAATGCTGAACCAGCGACGTGCAAGAGGGGCGATTTGGTGCTGATTGATGACTGTCACGTTACAAATGTCATTTCCGACTTAAAATTTGTCAAATGTCCCCCCTTCCCCCCACCTCTGATTGCGCCATTTATCTCAGAGGGTTGGTTCAATTCATTTCGGACCGATTGGGCAAAAGAAATGAACGCTATAATGGGTTTTTCTTTTGAATAGCAACGAACTCAATCGCCGTTACCACGCGCCGTGATTAATTATTTCCATTCATGAGACGTTTTTCCATTTTCCCTTTTGAATTTTTGAATCTCTTTGAGATATTTCTTTTGTGAGGTTGCAGTATTAGTCATGATGATTGACTGTCATTTCTCCACGGTAGGATGACCTTAACCATATAGGCTCCTCCACCATGATTTATGTTATTGCCCCGTGATCCTAACAATAAGTAGCTGAATATTCTTCAAGAATTCCTCCTCCTCCTTTTCCTCTTTTTCTGACCCAAAAAGAGCCATCTCCCGAATGAGGATTCTCCACCCTTGCTAGACAATGACTAGGGTGCTCACGAGACTGAACTCATAGTTATACATCCACCATCATTGGTAAAGTTACTATTCCCTTTTCCCATTTAACCTATGACTTTGCTGTGCTCTTCACCTTGAACAAAGTGTTTCTTGTCGTGTTTATTTCTTTTGCTCAGATGGCTGATTGTATGCCCCTTCCTCCCTTTTTGAAGGAATCGTCTACGGGAAAATGAGTTCCTTTGTCGTCCATATATTTATGTTGTATTTGCCTAATAAGGGCCGCATGCAAAGTTTTACGCGAAAGAATAAGAATTCGGCCAGATACGACACCACAAAGTCTCGGCCGGGTAGGCGGGGCCAGCGAACAGGTGGCCATCCCGTTGTCCGCCACGGTCGGAGACGCATAGTAGGAACAGAAATTTACGTAAACAGTCTCACTCCCTATTCCCAACAGCGGCGGACGACGGGACGGGGCTTTTACTCGGAGGCCCCGCCCACCCGGCCGAGAATTGGCGAAGCTGTATCCTTGCCGTATTCTCACATTTTCGCGTGAAACTTTGCATGCGGCCCTTATTAGGTAAATACAACAGAAGTATAAGGGTAACAGAAGAACTAATTTTTCCGTAATTTTTCTCCAAGCGAGAGTAGCGAAAATAAGAGATAATATTTAGGAGACGACGCATTTCAACTGCGATTGCAGTTGTTTCCTAATATGTAGAATTTGGATTACCCGGGTACGGGTATCGGGTTCCCCCTCCCTTCCCTCCCCCATTGGTCTAGACTGCCGTCTCCTTCCCCAGTAATTCGTGATGCGATGAACACTACAACGGGTGGTGAGATTCGAGCGGGAACGACGTTGTTGACGGCCAGGCTGATCGAGCAGTTGCATAGCCATTCGCGCTAGACAATGGACCCCGAATGAGCTTTGCCTCTCAAAAACATTGAAGAAAAGGCTAAACGAAGGAATAAATGGTCATATGCTATGAGCTCTCAGAATGTCTTTTAGTATCCCATAAATGTATGGGCATCCATGAATTTTGAGGAGTACATATCCATAAAGACGTGAAACTTGGTCACCTGCCTAATAAGAAAGAATGACGTTGATAGCCCCCACTTATATGGGAGTGACATCAGTTACACTGTAAGCAGGTTTCAAGTTCATGAGTACCCTTACTAGCTAAGCGGAGCAGTGGCGAGATGCGCTCGATCATTGCCCCCCCCCCTATATGTGCAGCCTAGGCCTACATGGCGGGTTGCACGGCTCGACTCATTGCAAGCCCCCCTCCCCCCATTTCTACCCGGTTTCGTAGAGCGATCTTGCACTTTGGTTAGGGATAAGAGCCTCGATGTTAGTTTGTCATGTGACAGTAAGACAGCATTCATACTCTGCGATGCCGCAACGCACCCGCCCCGCAGGCCCCGCGAGCGTGTTTACTGACATTGACAGGCACGTAGCCATGATCACGACTATTGAGTTTTCCACAACGCATTTGTTGCGTTGCCTGCGTAGCGGTTGCGTTGCGGCATTGCGCAAAGTATGAATGCATTTTTAACGAGAAAAGACCCGTCACCAACCTGTGGCATAGTTTCAGATCCATCGATTAGAGCGGCTAGTAGCTGATCACAAACTTCTCGATTTTGTGGTTGTGCACAGTACTCCGCCAATGCTTCCTGATCCTGCAAAAAATAATGAATGAGCACTCAGATGCTTCGATGATCCCCAAGTAAAATGCAGATTCTTGTGGAAACCACCTGGCTAGTTCAGTCCAATTCAGAGATCACGTGACCGAAAGAGACTATTTTTACTTCATCATTTCCACTCAGGAAATGCTTCACGAGCAGTTCTCGATACGGTGACCGAGCGATCATTAGTGCGAACTCGTAAGAATTCAACGAGCTGTAGTCAAGGACGGGATTTACGAGCCCATTCTTTATATTGGAAAGTGGTCACACATGTGAATTATGATGACTGATTTATATTAGTAGCCGGATTATATTGCCACAAATGAGAGATTGAAGCTTGAATTCAACTGCGATTGCAATCAACAAAAATAATATGGGTAACAGAGAAACTCATTTTTCCGTGCACGATTCCTTTAACAAGGAATTTTTTTAGTGCACGATTCCTTTAACAAGGAATTTTTTTTTAATATTGTGCTGTTCCGGAGTCCCATATTTATTTGAATGCTCAACAACAACTGGGACTCCAAGATATATATATTCAAAAAATTGAAAGTCTCAAAATTTTTTTGGAATATTTCTGCAATATTTCGGTGTTTAACACCTTTCTCAGGCCAATTTTTTGGAGAAAGGTGACTTTTTTCGGTGATAAGTTTGTTATTTCCTATTCTCGACCCAATCTTTATGGACGCTTTTGCGCGGCCCGTGACGGTATCATGTGTCACGCAAGTATGAATTGCACGCTGGGCACTTCCAGGTGTCGAGGAAAATAGCCGCTTCGGTACGTCCCCCTCCCCCTCTACGGCGACTAAATACAACCCCCCTTTTTTTGACCTCTACAGTACCACAACTCTTGCCGTACTGCATAGTTGTCCTCTCCTGAGGCAAAAAGATATTCATTTTACATTTCGTCACCGGATTTGCTGTGAAATACCCTTTGTTTCTCATCTGCTTCCTGAAAGTTTAGATTTTGGTGCCTATCGCTGACCTCTGAAGGTACGACCTCCCCCACCCTCCTATCCGGTCAAATACAAGCCTCCTGTCGAAGAATCCTCTACCCTCGGTGTACTCTGATGGCATGTGACCACTGAGAGCCTGAGAGGTTGACCGGCCGTAGGGAAGAGGTTGGAAATAGAGAAGGAACAATTCAATTGACATCGTTAGGCATAGTTAAGTAGCCTTTTTCTGCGGAACTAAGGCATGCATAATTCAGACAAAAGCGCCTGAAAATAAATAAAAAAGTTGTTTTCTCAGAAGAATATGCTACGCGCTGTTAATGAGGACCCCGCCGCGAAAAAGGCACACATTTGTAGTCGAGTGGATACGAAATTTCTCACATCACTTAGTGTAGCACGTAAAAATGCAATAAAAATTCTGCACTCTTTTTTCTAATGAAGTACCCAGAAAACTCCCGCAAAATGTCTTGAAGAGCACACTATACGCTGAGTCCAACAGTACTATCTACTTCAACAATAAGCGTGTTGTGGCAGAAAAACACAATAATATGAATTCAAGATTTTTCGAAGTTCCACAGCGTCAGTTCAGTACGACGTCCATAAGTAAGAAAAAATAGAATAAGCAAAAATGCAATTCTAAATTGTCGTTGTCTATGCAACTATCAACATTCGAAAATATCAGAAGCAATTTAAAATTTTTTTGGATGGCTTTCTAAAACTGAAAAAAACTCCTCAGCGATAAATGAGCGGCAGCGTTGCGGAAATTCGTCCGAAGAGTACTTTTTAGTGAACTCGTCCAATACTTTTGACACACCTTTTATCACTAATATGCGTGAAAGTCTAATACGTGGGGCTTTATTGTGGTCCTCCAAAGCTGACAATTTTTTTTTGGTGAATATTTGTGGCTTAGTGGTATTTGCCGGATTCGTTTCCTGGGTTGAAGACTTTTGACCCCTCCAATCAATCTTTTTCGATACGCCGTGAACTTGGTAGTGTGCCAGATTGTGGCCCAATGGACCCTTGGGAATCCGCAGCGAGCGCTTCCTCTCCGGAAAGTCAACTCGAGAAGGACATGAGAGGATTCACAATGCTCCTCGCTTGCCCACGTCCGCCACTTTATCCTTCACAATTCTACGGACGTTTTCTGAACAAATTTGCTATTCCCAGAAAAACGTCCTTCCCGGAACCAACAGAGCTCATGTGCATTCTTTGTGGCAGGCCTGAAAGCACAAACCAAATGAATTTATCACGGTGTTGTTGCTGAGACCGACTGAAGGACATTCGATTTGTGGCCAGAAATCCGTATAAATCGCATTGTTCTGCAGTTTATTGCACTTTTCACACTCTGCTGGGGGTAAAAAAAGTGTCTGATATAGTGTAATCTGTGCTTGAGCTTGTGTGATGTGGCGGATAGTGCGTGTGAGGAAATTCTACCCTTGTTGGTGGGAAGCTGTGTGATGAAAATTTTAAATTTCTGAGAAAATCCTTAACAAGTGTGTCGGTTGTGTATGGTTGAAGACACCAGACGGGGGGGAGACAATTTCATCTTACGGTATGGACTTGGGTGGGTTGCAGCTCGTTGGCTCGCGATAATTGCACACACGGCGCATTGCTAAGACCTCGAGTGTAAACTCATTGGGTTTTTTATTACAAACACTTTTTTCTCACTCTTTCGCTCATATTCCCTTTCATTTTGCTCTTGTTTGTGGCTGTGCGCATCAGAAAAGATACCTAAGAATGGACATCAATTTGAGGTACACGTAAATATTCACTGAATGAAAATCTTGAATGAGAATCGTTAGCTCGCCTTGTAGAGCGTTAGACTTTTACTCTGACAGTCAGGAGTTCGACCCCCTGTAGGGTCTAAGACTTTCGGTGACAAGTTTTGAAATTTTATGGTTTCACTTTGGCATGAAGGAAATGACACGAATGACATCAAATTTTCCCTTCGCGACACCAAATGGCAATGGCGTCGGCCCGCCTGAAGAGAGCAGTTTATGGTGAAGCGCGCTAGGAATACAACAACGCCCCAAAGACGCGTTTTTTTAACGCTTTTTTTTCGATACACGTCATCTTTCCTAAGTTCGAATGTTCGTTTGCACAGGACAGTGTTTTAGGATACACTTTTCTTTCTTGCCCCTACCCCTTCTCTCCCGGTACTTTTGAGAGAGTCGCATCGAAAACGTCGATTTTCGCAGACTCTGCTCGTCATCTTTTGTTCATCTATCGCATCGTAAAAAAGTCCTTAGCGGCCATTTTAGCAATTTTCGACATCCACCGCGTGCTTTCGTTCCCAGCCTGCTTCCATGGCTATCGTGGGGGCGCCGATGGCGGCAATCAGATAGATGGCCGAAAGCACGTCGAGCAGTCAGTAATCCTATTCGGCGATTCACCGATTGAATAAGCATGCCTGCATGCACGCTGATTCACGGACACATCCCCTCACAGGACTTCAAAGACACTATACATGGGTACCAAAAGCGGACGCCCTACGTAAGGTGTCCACGCTGGGATGGAGATTTCCTATAAAAAGCTCAGCTCTGAATGAGCTTTGGCCTGATCTGGCATATAAAAAATCTTCCGTCCAATCTATAACTTCTTCCTTCTGGGCTCAGACAAAATTCCACGCTGAGCTGTTGCCTCCTCATCCCGCCTCCTTTCACGTATGTTCAGAGACGCAGAAGTGTCCTAGTGCGAATCAGGATTAGGAGTTCCCATTAATACCCAAATAAGACCTCAAAGATTGCACGTATGAAGGTCGATGCTTCGACACTTGCTGGAAAATATGCTTTTATTGTACTTTATACATACACAACAATAATAGGCTTTCGTTTGCGGCGATAGCATTTCAACTGTGGTGCAAGAGGAGCCGATGCAGCGTTGCACCGACCTTCCTTCCCCGCCGCGCGCGTCGTGAAAATAACGCGTTCGCGACGTCGCGTCAGCTCCCTCTGCACCACACTGGACCCAGGCCTGCTTCAGGTCCAGGGTCGTATGAATCTGCAATATGGCTGAAGTCACGGGAATGACTCCCAGGCATGTCTTTTGCAGGAACCCCTCTCTTTTCCCGTGAAGGGATTCTAATAATATCTTTTGCATCCTTCACCATTTCCTGCGTCTGTGCCCCCCTCGATTGTCTGTGAAACGAAACCCATGCGAATATGAGTGCTCAAGGTGGTCTGAACAGAGGTCTCTCACTTGAAAATCCACTCGCCTGCATGAGACATCTCAATCTTCCTGCAGTGAATCTTAACCTGACGGCCAGAGCGCAGTCTGTTAGAGAATGGACGGTAAGTGAGCCATTCAGAGAGGGCGCAGATGAAGCAGAAAAACGGGCGCGGTTTGCGCGCGAACTTCAAACTGAATACAGTGGTTCTTTCAAATTGCCATCTGGGTAACCACCCAATTTGCTCGATTTTATATGCCATTTCTTCAATGAATAACCTACGTCAGCCATTACCATAATCTTGATAGCTACACTTGATTTCATTAATTCCAATGGTGAAGCGAATGAGACCGGACGCTACTGAGAGCAGGCCCATCGGCAAATATCCATGAAGGGAATTACATGAGTGGTTATTCATGATTAAACAGACTAGGCGTTTTTTTCTGGGACGTTGCATAAAATATAACCTTTGTGGCCTGGAAGGAACAGGGTAGGGCTGAAAAGCAATCATTCGAAGAGTTTAAAGATGGGGGGAGGGGGCAATTTGTTGAATGTTGGAAAGTATCATGTCTTTACATGAATGCTGTACAGTACATAGCATGAAATTCACTGGCTTGTACATGTGCATGTGTCATGGGCTGTACGCTGCTGACACGTCAGACATGTAGAGGCATGTCAACGTTCATCCTTTAACATGTTGCCCTCTCCCTCACCAGCAAATTTCACAAAAGTCGAAGTGAACGCATTAGGAAACTAGGGGCTGCATCAGAGTCACTTAAACCTTCCCGACTATTTCGTACAGTTACAATAACTTGTTAGACATATTTTCAAGTGGCGGCTTCATGCACCGCCAATTCCGCTTCCAACCAGAAGGATAGACTTCATGGACTTTGGATGGTTGCCTAGGCTGACTTCCACGGGCCCCGATCGAAAGGTAATGGAAGTGAGTTAACTGCGCCTCATAGCACTGCGTCATTTCCGTCACGGATGCGCATGGAATTGCGGCTAGTGGTTCAGTGAAGCTCTTGAATTCGTTCTGCTGACCGAGTTTCATGCTTTACAAGGAGGCCGATAAGGCGACGAGAAGATGACTGTCCATGGCCAATTATATTCTGTGTAGGACCTTATAAGGAGGAGAGCAGCAGCTGTTGAATAGTGCATGGGTGATGGCATATTATGAAGAAGGCCTTTCTTACAACCATGTGAATTTTTAATGTTTTAATGTTTCAACAGCACTCATAGTAATCAGCTTTCCTTATGCTATGCCCTTTGGAGCTTTAGGTCAACGAAGGGGGGGGGGTGAACGTGTTGAATGTTCAGCTGTAACAAGTCCTTATCTGAATCTGACATGTTTTACATGCTCACTTTACAGTTTACGCGTGGAACATTGAACAAGTTGCCCCCCTCCCTCCCCAAACGTAGCACCCCAGAGGTATAAGAAGATGAGTCTCATGGCGAAGGCCCCACGATTCACTGAGCTTGTGATCGATTCACTGATCAATCACTATGGAATGCACCCGCAATCGATTTTCACACAGAATGGGTTTTCAGCTGATGAATAATTGCGAAATTTCTAGATAGTTTATGCAAAAATATTCATAACTATAATATCTCGGCAGAATAAACCATTTTTTCCCACTGATGGGGGTCATAATTCATTTTTGAATCCTTGCGGAAGTCAATCGAGGTGGTCGTTCTCATTTCATTGTCGCACTCTACCCATATTAGGCGATAATTCATCGCAAATGTCGCGTGGAGCTACCGCAAATGATATCGGAATATGTTGGCATTGGGTGTGGGGATCGGTCACACTCGCGGGAAAATTTCCTAGCACCTAAACAGGCTTATTTGCTATATAATTACTGTAAATATTATGTCTATTTGTTATCTAAGAAACAGAACAGACCTATAATCAACTTACTTTGACGAAATAAACCATTCCCTGATCAGTGAAAGTATTATTAAACACAAACTTGTAAATTCAGGATGTTAGGAAAGTGCACAGTAATCGCATCCGCTGTTAGTCAATGCATTGAACCCTGAGAGTACATACCTATTAATGGCTAGTATTATGTAAGAATAATAATATATATAATCGGCTTAGTCTGTCTGTCTGTCCGTCTGTCTGTCTGTCTGTCTGTCTGTCTGTCACGAAATTCATATCTCGCGTCGCAGTAGAGCTGGGACCCTGAATTTTTAAAGTGATATAGGGGGTAGTAAGGGAACATCAATGGTGAGGAATCGGAAGTGATAGCAACTGATAAGGGCTGATAAGGAGCCTCGGAAGGTGAATAGGGGGGAATTCATATCTCGCGTCGCAGCAAAGTTGGGACCCTGAATTTTTAAAGTGATATAGGGGGTAGTAAGGGGACATCAACGGTGAGGGAACGGAAGTGATAGCAACTGATAAGGGCTGATAAGGAGCCTCGGAAGGCGAATGGGGGGAAAATCATATCTCGCGTCGCAGCAAAGCTGGGACTCTGAATTTTTAAAGTGATATAGGGGGTAATAAGGGGACATCAACGGTGAGGAATCGGAAGTGATAGCAACTGATAAGGGCTGATAAGGAGCCTCGGAAGGCGAATGGGGAGAAAATCATATCTCGCGTCGCAGCAAAGTTGGGACCCTGAATTTTTAAAGTGATATAGGGGGTAGTAAGGGGACATCAACGGTGAGGGAACGGAAGTGATAGCAACTGATAAGGGCTGATAAGGAGCCTCGGAAGGCGAAGAAAATCATATCTCGCGTCGCAGCAAAGTTGGGACCCTGGATCTTTAAAATGATATAGGGGGTAGTAAGGGGACATCAACGGTGAGGAATCGGAAGTGATAGCAACTGATAAGGGCTGATAAGGAGCCTCGGAAGGCGAATGGGGGGAAAATCATATCTCGCGTCGCAGCAAAGTTGGGACCCTGAATTTTTAAAGTGATATAGGGGGTAGTAAGGGGACATCAACGGTGAGGGAACGGAAGTGATAGCAACTGATAAGGGCTGATAAGGAGCCTCGGAAGGCGAATGGGGAGAAAATCATATCTCGCGTCGCAGCAAAGTTGGGACCCTGAATCTTTAAAGTGATATAGGGGGTAGTAAGGGAACATCAATGGTGAGGAATCGGAAGTGATAGCAACTGATAAGGGCTGATAAGGAGCCTCGGAAGGTGAATAGGGGGGAATTCATATCTCGCGTCGCAGCAAAGCTGGGACTCTGAATTTTTAAAGTGATATAGGGGGTAGTAAGGGGACATCAACGGTGAGGAATCGGAAGTGATAGCAACTGATAAGGGCTGATAAGGAGCCTCGGAAGGCGAATGGGGGGAAAATCATATCTCGCGTCGCAGCAAAGTTGGGACCCTGAATTTTTAAAGTGATATAGGGGGTAGTAAGGGGACATCAACGGTGAGGGAACGGAAGTGATAGCAACTGATAAGGGCTGATAAGGAGCCTCGGAAGGCGAATGGGGGGAAAATCATATCTCGCGTCGCAGCAAAGCTGGGACTCTGAATTTTTAAAGTGATATAGGGGGTAATAAGGGGACATCAACGGTGAGGAATCGGAAGTGATAGCAACTGATAAGGGCTGATAAGGAGCCTCGGAAGGCGAATGGGGAGAAAATCATATCTCGCGTCGCAGCAAAGTTGGGACCCTGAATTTTTAAAGTGATATAGGGGGTAGTAAGGGGACATCAACGGTGAGGGAACGGAAGTGATAGCAACTGATAAGGGCTGATAAGGAGCCTCGGAAGGCGAATGGGGGGAAAATCATATCTCGCGTCGCAGCAAAGTTGGGACCCTGGATCTTTAAAATGATATAGGGGGTAGTAAGGGGACATCAACGGTGAGGGAACGGAAGTGATAGCAACTGATAAGGGCTGATAAGGAGCCTCGGAAGGCGAATGGGGGGAAAATCATATCTCGCGTCGCAGCAAAGTTGGGACACTGAATTTTTAAAGTGATATAGGGGTAGTAAGGGGACATCAGCGGTGAGGGAACGGAAGTGATAGCAACTGATAAGGGCTGATAAGGAGCCTCGGAAGGCGAATGGGGGAAAATCAAATCTCGCGTCGCAGCAAAGCTGGGACACTGAATTTTTAAAGTGATATAGGGGGTAGTAAGGGGACATCAACGGTGAGGGAACGGAAGTGATAGCAACTGATAAGGGCTGATAAGGAGCCTCGGAAGGAGAATGGGGGGAGAATCAAATCTCGCGTCGCAGCAAAGCTGGGACACTGAATTTCTAAAGTGATATATAGGGGGTAGTAAGGGGACATCAATGGTGAAGACAATGTTACGCTCCGCCCACTGTGAGCGGGGCGCGCGCTAAAAATGTGATGATCATCTGAAATTGATCTAATTCGGTTCCAAAAGAGCCCAGACGCAAGGAGAAGTTGGAATAGTAAGGTAATAAGGCACACACATAGACATAGTACGCTCCACTAACTGTGGGCGGGGCGCGCGCTAAAAACGTGATAATATAATTCGGTTCCAAAAGAGCCCAGACGCAAGGAGAAGCTGGAATAATAAGGTCATAAAGCACACACATGGACAATGTTACGCTCCGCCCACTGTGGGCGGGGCGCGCGCTAAAAGTGTGATAATATAATTCGGTTCCAAAAGAGCCCAGACGCAAGGAGAAGCTGGAATAATAAGGTTATAAGGCACACACATGAACAATGTTACGCTCCGCCCATTTCGGCAGGGCGCGCGCTAAATTGTATGATAATCATCTGAAATAGATCTAACCAGACGTAGGGAGATGTTGGGATAAGGTCGTTACATTCCAGCAAAAATACTAATGAATCATAAGGCACACACATGAATCGGCGGGGCGCGCGCTAAAATGTATGATAATCATTTGAAATAGATTTAACCAGACGTAGGGAGATGTTGGGATAAGGCGTTACATTTCAGCAAAAATACTAATGAATCATCGTTATTGATTGAAACATAAAAATAAAAGCATCACATACCAATACCGACTTCTTCCTCTTACATCACAATCTTACCCTTAGGTACAAACGCAGCAGAGGAACCCCCATTTATTGAACGAGTGATGGTAGAATTGTGCCGGCTTTGCTGAAGGGTAGATATGCCCCAACAGCCGCGAAAATCGGCTCGCCGCGTAAGCGGCGAGCCGAGAGTCGCCCCCTGTAAGGCCGGCCCAGCCGGCCCCCCCCCCCCCCCCAGGCCGCCGAAGGCGGCCTTCCGGGGCCGGCGAAGCCGGCCCCTCCTCCCTCCAGGCCGCCGAAGGCGGCCTTCCGGGGCCGGCGAAGCCGGCCCCCCCAGGCCGCCGAAGGCGGCCTCCGGGCCGGCGAAGCCGGCCCGGACCAGTCGGATTGGCCGGCGTCAGCCGGCCAAGCCGACTGGTGTAAGAATAATGTGTGATTAACACAGAGCACTTTGAAAATGGTGACCTTGTGAAAAAAATACAATGAATTTCCTCATATGAGAAAAATTGGACCGCTCATTCAGAGAAATATCGCGTGAGATTAAGCGCAACGTGTGCTCTTACTGTAAGTGCACACATGATTTAACGCCTGCCTGATATTGCTTCGAAACTCCCTACGAATGTGGTAGGAGGGTACGACAGTAGGCGCTAATGCGGTGTTGCGATGTCTCAAGAAGCGATGCGCGCCCGGGGTTTTCACGATTGGAGCGGTGGAAATGCGAAGAAATTAGAGGAACGCATGGCGCGACGCCACCACGTCTTATGTTGCTTACAGTATGCCATCCTGATGTCCTGAATTTATGATTTTTCAAGTTTAGGTTACAGAACACGGTAAGGGGTGCAGAAGAAAGACCCGCAGTTTCACTGAGTTTCAAGGACAGAGAATGCGATACTTGTGTGGAAGCATCGTACGTACTGATAGGTGTTTGTGTGGAAGGGAGGAGGGGGTAGTGGACAAATTGAGTTAAATTCTAAAATACCATATATGTATATTATATGTATATGTGGGTTTTCAGCGATAGGATAAATCATGGTTACCTATATTTCATTTTCCTTCAGGCCACACGTTCCAAATATTTATAGACATCAACTTCATTGTTTATTAGACAGGTTTATGGATGCTGCTATCATGAAAAAGCGTTGAAGGCGACTTCTATTAAAGGACTCCGGTGCTATACCATTCGGGGTTGGGGGAGGGACAACTGTTGAATGCTGAGTGCTAAACATCAGCTTTACATAATCATGCATGATGTGTTTGACATTTCTCCAAAGTTATCGACAGGTCATTTTTGTAAAGACATGTTACTGTCTACCAGTCGACAAGTTGTCCCCTCTTCTTGGCGTTACATGTACTAGTCACGATTTTTCTATGAACTCATGGACTTTTAGCGATTTTATTACCGCCGTTTCATTTCAATTTCTATTCGAAGTGCTCTTAACTGGTAATTAATTTCAAGAGATAGCAGTACGCGGATTAATAGAACCACGCAGGGGAGGTTCCAATTGGTGGTCTACATAAATGCTTTTCGCGCTCTTGAAAAAAACCTTCGGGAAAGGAATGAAGGATTTTTGACAACCTTACGAATCAGGAGGAACTCGAGTGTTTTATTGCCGGGGGGGACAAGTTAAAAGCTGAACAGCTTGACATGCTTTTACATGAATATTGAACAGTGACATCAGCTTTACAGGATAATTCCTGTATATGTGTCTTTTACCGTACCTAATCAACCCGTCAATCATGTAAACCCATGTAAACTTTAAGTTTAACCAATTGCCCCCCCCCCCCCTTCAGAACTGGAGGACAGGGGAAATAAGCGGTCGACAGGTTGATTCTCGACATTATCTACGTTCACAATATCATGCCGTTTAGCGCACATTTAACACAGTTGTGGTCCAAGTGACGAGCCAATCAAATTTTCATTGATGAACCTGATGATTCAGTGGCAGCGGTACCTGAGCCGTAATGAATGCCGTTTAACTAGAATCGCAGGAACGGGTGAAACCGTTGTGATTGCGCCTTCCTGGATATTGGCCACGCGGTCAAGAAATCAGTCCCGCGTCAACCGCCCACGCACGTTTTCATGGAGTTGCAGCTCATCCCCTGCTGATCGCTAAGGTTCTTTGTCCCACTGCCGAGAAGCAAGCCTACCTAATTTGGAAATTTGACCTGTCGCGGGGAACATGACAATGGAAGCTAATAAAGATATTTAATAATGCCATTATATGATGTTATTTAACAGTGTTTAATAATTATATGATGGTTTGAATTGTTATATTACAGTCATAATTGTGTTTTATAATTGTTAATTGTTCTATAATAATGTTATGATAAATATTTGAACTTAAGGTTTTTGAGGTCCGCCATGCTCAATCGAGCTGGCGCTGAAAGCGGAGCCAATCTCCACATGCACGGCAAATGGCACTTTTAGCAGGGTCTAGCGTCGCTCAAGTAATGCTCAAATTGTCGTACTTGGCTACTAGAGGGAGGGTCGTCACTCGACAGATGGGTAAGCAAACAGGCAGGACAGATGCACCCTTGGTTGTGGATGCGTACCTTTGCACCATGATCCCGCGTGCAAGCTAGGAACGCCGTATGTGGCCGCCGTGTGATTGCTCTGGGACCCAACCACATACGGTGCGTCTAGCTCGCACGCATCGCGTCGCATGGCGTGCGTACGGTGCAAATTTCTGTCAGGACGTAAAGGTTCACGTCTTCGGTCGTTCATCCACTGATGAGGGATATGCAAGCTCAGTGAAGAGTGTATAGCAAAATTACATAATTTTACCTCACCCCGCTTTACGGTACCTTTTAGAGTGTGATAGGAGGTTGTATCGGTTGACTTCCGAAAGGGAGGGACACCGTAAAGCGGGGTGAGGTAAAATTATGTAATTTTGCTATACACTCTTCACTGAGCTCCGGTTATTACTCGCTGCATCAGTCGAGTGCGTATCATTACGGCAAATTTGCGCATCACGGGTTAGGGGCGGCGTATATAGTCTTGAAGCGGTTATCTTGTTTTGCGCCGAGGAGTAGGATGCGCTAGTCCCTTCAGGACCCAACTGCAACGACGCCTGTAACGCGCACGCCGCAGCCGCGTTGCGAAATCCTGTCTTCGATACACGCTACATCGATCACCAATCGTGAAACTTGACTCACGGGTATGATCACCACCTTCTCAACCCTTAATCACCTAGACTTTTGTCAATTTTAACCTGTTCTCCTGACTTTTAGGGTGTTACCCTTATATCAGGATTTCGCATCACGACGAGCGGCGTGCGACGCGGTGTTTGCGAACTATACGCATCGCTAGAGATGGGTTTCAAAGCGATTACAGTAATACTAGGAGCGCCTTACACAGATTAGTTGTAAGCGCTTAAGGAATCGCTTCGCTTGCGACACGCCGCGTTGCAAAATCCTGACATAAGGGTAGACAACCACTTTGTTATAGGGTTGACCGGTAGTTAAGCTCAATTCCATTCTCCTCAAAAGCTTCAGTGTCATTTTCCTTGAAAGGGTCAGAGAGGAAAGATGGAAACGGCGAAATGAATCTGGGGAAAGTGCATTTTTCACCTCTTTGACCATGCACTCAACGTGATTAGTAACCGGAATAGATGCCCCAAGCGCCCTTCGAAGTTCAGTGAGCACTTTGGGATGATTTAATTCTGTTGAAAGCACCGCGACTTTTTGGGTCATCATTGTAAGTAAGCGATCGAAGCTGTTGAAAAGAAATGAGTAAAGACGAAGTGACGAAGACGGATGAGTGTAGGGGTACGAGGCGCTGTTAAGAAAATCCGATGGCAAAAGTACGGATCTCACCCAATGTGTCAAAAGGCTGAAGCTGTGTTTAGTGCAGAGTAACACATTCAAATCAATTTACTCCCCGATCCCGAGGACACGGCGCACCTCAAAGTGGCTCAATAAACAATCCGAGGATTTCCTCGAAAAAACCACCCTAATCAGGGACATAATTGGGCGTTTACTCACGTCTTGCTGTTTTGACTGCGAATCGTAAAGACGATGGGGATTGTCCCGATAATCCCTTCTGTTAACGAATTTCACGGCCTGCATTACTCTACCTCGTTTATGGGACGAGCAGTATTATGATTGGGTTGTAAGCAGGAGTAATGATGAGGATCACTTTTACAAACAACTGCTGAATGGTAGAGGTGGGCAACCATAGGAAGAAACAAACGGGAAACCATTTGTGAGGAGGGAAACCACAGTTTTTTTGGAAAGGAGGGTTAAAGGCTTCCCGTAGGGTGGGCAACTAGTTGAATCTTGAAGAGCAACATATCTCAACTTGACTGATTTGTCAATAACGTCGATGGTATACATGTATGAACCTGCAATGTTGATGTCACTTCAACATTCAACCAATTGTCCCCTCTCTCCATTGCGGTGGCATCGAAAATGATCATCTGATTGTGAGCGGGAGACGGGCCTTTAGCCTGTTTGCACTGGCGCGCGACAAATTGCGCGGCAAACTGCGCGACGACGCTTCCTACCGGTTCCAAAGAAAAACTCACTGGCACGCGCATTCGGCGCGTGTCAGATGACGTCACCTGCTACCCTTGCGCTCCGATGGAAGCAGCCTTCCCGAGACTTTGCCAACACGCACGGGGCGAGTTCATGGTGTTTCGGCAATCTTTGCTATGTGATAACTGCGAGAGATGGTATTTTGGTGTCGCGGACCCGTCCAGCCTGCCTGACCCTGCGTAGAAGAAGGAACAGCCATCTCAAGGTGTTGGTAAAGTGGCAGCAGAGTCATCGAGATCAAAGCGCAATTGTAGCCGCACACAGCATCGCACACGGTCCCTTTGCGCGTAGGCGGTGACGTCACCCAGCACGCACTGCATGCGCGCACCCGTGGGCATTTCCCTCGTTTTCCCGCTTCCGACCTTAGTGTTAGTGACCAGGGCGCGAATTCGCAATCAGGCGGTTTCAGATCAAGGTGCACAGGCGCTTTGCCAAGTCTAAACTTTCCCATTCTCTCATTAAAATGAGCTCTCGTATATAAAATTTTCAGAAATTTGATGACATTGATAGATTCTGCTTTTTTCATTGCACTTTCTCAAAGCCGTACTAATTAGCTCGCAACACATAATATTATTTGATTGTTTCACTCCTTTTTTAATTGAAAGTTACTTTTTCGATCACGAGGACGGTGTGATGTAACCCATCCATAACTCTCAATAAATATATACTAGTTCGAAAGTAATTAAGTGTGTTTGTATGTAACATGATCGAATCAAATAGAAAAAAGCGGACTCTGTAACAATGTCATCGAACTTTTCAAAGACATGTCCTAGAAAAAGAGCAATAAGTAATTTGTGTGATAGTATAGAGGTGTTAACGAATGAAAGGAAAGAAAAGCTCAAATGTCTAACGCCGCGTTCATACTTTGCACCGATGACGACAGAGACGGCGTCGAAATCATGTGCTTGCCGCCGACCGTGGCGGCATTCTGGTAACGCCCCCGATTGTGAAACGCTCGACCCAACCACACTACACTATCATGATCGTGGCGAGAGCCGAGAATTCGAATTTGAATCTCGACATAGTTTGACACTATGCCGGTGCGTCGGTGCGCAAAGTATGAACGCGGCCTAATCACTTCGATCTTGATCCCTTCCATTACGCTTCGCTTTCCAATCGAAGGTGCCAAGGTTGGCCGCGTCGACGCGCAATATAATAATAAAAAAAGAGGAAAACATTTTAATGATAGAGACACTGTTTGAGAATGAAATTTGGGACCGGGACCAGACAAGCACGCATTTCACTGCTGAAACGGTCCCGAGTTAGAGGGCCAAATCGACCCTTTTGTGAAGTAATATAGGTAAGATTGGGTCCGATCTATAATGTATCAAACAGCAGGAAGGACAGCCTCTGTAATAAAATCTTTTTTCCAGGTCTTGCACAATTCTTGGCAGACAATGAACTAGAATGATAAGTAAGCAATGAAACGAACCGGCGCGTACCATTGCTATTTGGGTACTCATTTACCACAACGGTTGAGTGTTCAGACCAGTGAATCTCGCCCGACCATATTCGTCCTACTTTTGATTGGGACAAATACTTGTTTGGTTTGCCATTGCAGCTTTAGGACGCCTTCATACTTTGCGGTGTGGTGCCGGTGTCAGGGCGTGGCTGCGTAGTCTCTGCACTTCCGCCTGTACCAATTGCCTCGTTACCTTTGAGGGCAGCCTCACCCTGCTGCAGGCACCACACCGCAGAGTATGATGACGGCCTTACCACGCCCCTTTGTAGAAATGACCGGATCCGTGCAATGCATCTCTACCCCGCCGGCTAGAGCGGTGACGATAAGATCAACGGCTGACTCACTTCTCGTGATAAGCCAGTAACGCCGCGTTCATACTTTGCGCACAGACGCCAACCACGACGGGGTAACGCCGCGTTCGTACTTTGCGCACAGACGCCAACCACGGCGGCACTCCGCTGAAGCGCTCAGAAAACTCCTGACCCAACCATAACTATGATGATGGTGGCAAGAACCCAGGAATTCAGATTCGAATTTGACCTAGTATGGCACTATGCCAAGACTCGAATTCGAATTTGTAGACTCTTGCCACGATCATAATACTGTAATGTGGTTGGTTCGAGCATTTTGTAAACGGAGCGCGTCACCAGAGTGCCGCCGTGGTCGGCGGCGGGCGCATGATTTTGACGTCGTCGCTACCGGTGCCAGCGTCAGTGCGCAGAGTGTGAACGCGGCCTAAGACTGAGCCTAGGTATAGAGGGAGCTTGTTAGTAAGTAAGCCACTTGAAGAGAATGCAGACGACGGTGTACAAACAGTCACATTTTGCGCGCGAATTTCAAAACAAGGTCAATGTTTGAAAGCCATTTGATTCGTGCAAGCAACCGCTGGACAGGGTACGAACGAGGAAGTAATTTTCTTTCTGCAGTGATCAAAGCCTTTGGAGGCCTATTTTCGTCCAAAAAATTCGTCGGAAAACCGGGCGAGTTACCCCACCAGCCATCCGATTATTCCACTGCAATGGACACGACCAGCACCTCCTTAGCGTATGAACAAAGACAGGAAGCTGGATAAACAACAAATACAACAGCATAAGGAGGAAGGAAGAGGGAATACATAATTGGACAAGATGTTGTCGTAGTGGGCCTCCTTGTGTGGCTTTTCGGTGAAGCGGCTCTGTTTTTGAATTAAACATGCGTGCAACGGTGAGTAGTCAGCAAACAGTAGGGGGTTCCAGGTACTACGCTGGGGGGACCGCGCCATAACTCCTTTTTCGGGTGCTGTTGATGTGGATAGCGGAGAGACTGCACTTCTTTGGAAAAGCAATCTCAGGGGACATGACTGAAAGAACAGGCTTCTCAGAAATGCCTTCTGATACGTCGTTCTCAGCTGAGCTCGCCAGCTTAAAGGCAGTGATAGGGGTAATTCGGGTTGAATATGGAAGGATCATTCAATATGAAGGTCGAGGTGCTCAATAGTACAGAAGTGAAGATATAACCGAATGAAACGGTCAAAACCCGAAAAATAATACGCTTTTCCCGCCGTTTATTCTCAAAAGAGGCGGGTCGCCTCGAAAAAAGGGGCGGGATGCCATAAAGCAATTGGTTGCTGTTGAAGAAGGCGGCTCTTATAAAGCCCGGAGGCACCCTTTCTCATCGGAAATTTCGCCACATATTGTCTTTTTAGACCCCTAGCTTTCACCGCTTTTTAGACCACATTACCCCTATCACTGTCTTTGAAAGGCAGAATGATCTTCCAAGATTCCGAGGACGGAAACTAATCCTACCAGTGGCATGAATGTCAAGCAGTAATCCACTTTCGATGCAGGACCTATTTTTTAAAATTAGTGCGGGGAAAAAGGTGCGTAGGAATAGGTTTGAACGAGGGGCAACCAGAAGTGTTGGATCTGGAAAAGGCGATGGCTAATGTCACAGGAAGACTTGAGCTGCGCTCGACCGCGTCGCATTATGGTTGTCAGGTGTTAATGAGTCTGGAACCGGTATCAGGTTATGCGAAAACCATGAACTAGCTCATTCTTCTGCATTTTTTTGAGCAGCGCTGGGATGTGAACTGCAATTTCTGATCCGGTCATGGTCGAGGATCTTGGTCGATCAGGGTTCAGCTTCACTTATCCACAATGAGGTGCAAAAGAGAAAAATAGTTGATAATCCGAGAAAAGGTGTTTTCGTGTGAACGCCATCTCAAATCTAATCACCACCCGCCGCGAATTTTGTTTTGGGAAGTGGCTTCAATCAGTGCAAAAGGTCATGAGTTTTGTCAATTCCTTGTAAAGACGATGCAAAACTGGAGGAACTCACACACTATTGGATCCCCCCCACCCCATAGTTCACTCAATGCTATGGGATGTCACTGTGAAGAAGATTACTAACGCAGTACTCAAATGCTCTTACTTTTTTGAAAAGGTGAGGTATTAATAGAGAAAATGCATTTTTCCATCTAAAAAGCTTCATCACGGGGAAACGTGAACCTTCCCCAGTGCTAGTTCCTGAAAATGACGCGGGAAACTACCGAGCGACCCTTGATTAGCTTAATTTCCGGACGATTATGTGATGTGAACCACATAATGAAGCATATGTGTTAGGCACGAGGGCTGACGGTTGCGGGAGCACCTGCACGTCATCGAGGTGTCAAGTTCAGAGCTAATAGGTGGGCCAAATGTGGCTCTCAGACTGACCAACAGAAGTGTTACAGCTAAGATATCCCAACTAACTTTATAAACAGTGCAGCTTATTCAATAAAAACCGACTCAGTGAAGGGGTCATAGCAGAATGAATGTAATAGATAGGTATCGATTGATTAAACGTAGTGGAAACCAAAGAAAAGGCATGGGTTCATTTAATAGGTGCTTATTAGGTGTGGCAATATCAGTTGAAGCATAACGGACTTTACAGATGGCAATATATGTCGCGCTAATTTTCTCTTAAGTCTGACTATAAACGGAAACCTTTTCACATTTACACGACAACTTCCCTTTTATTTATTAAATTAAACTTATTGATTATTAAAAATGAATAAGTGACACCGGAACCGAAAAAAGTAATTCGGCAATTGGAACACCAATAGCAGCCAGTATCTCGTATGCCTTATCTCGTGCGGGTTATGGGTTATATCATATATGGGGCGCGAAAGCGTATCAAGCACGTTTTCATATGAGTGCTACATCAAATTAGGGGGCAGGACCGGATAAATTCGCGCAGTGCCGTATAGCTTGATGATTAAAGTGTTAGTGTCTCGAATGTGTACATGTGTAATGCTGAAAATCTAATGCTATTGGTAAGGTTCTAAAAGTTGTCCCCTCTTCTATCAGTATGGCGCCATCACAAATACTATTATTGTTGCAATTTACAGTGGTCTTTCAAACTGTGTGTCTGGTCTTTTAAATAGCTCATGTGGGACGGGGATCTACCATGAAATGTGAAAATCGTTTCGTTTCTTCGTCGCACGCAATCACCAGCCAGCTTATTTGTCGAAAGGACTGCTCTCGACAAAGGCAATAACCACGCATCCAACCATGCGGCCATTGGGAAAGGAACAATTCGATAAACACCATCTTGCAAGGTTTGAAGGCGCGAAGGCACGCGACATGAAAATTGTTCGCTTGAACAACAGGAAATCGCCTTTGCTTCGTCTTTTCGCAAACGTACGTGCTGTAGGTACATAGACGAGCAATTACAATCCTTAAATGCACAATCCTCGGAAAGACTGATCGCAAAACAACAGGTCTTTGCTTTGCCCAATTGTGATCGTCACGACGACGCACGGCGCGTCAATCTTACATGTCTTGGTCGTTCTTAATTGCGAATCGGTTTTTCAGAACATTGGAGGACCTTCCCATATTAAAACACTTGTCCTTAGTCGCATCAAATTTGGTCGAAAAAATGCTCTTCAAGACACCATGTGAGGACAATGGTTAGTTATAGCTGAATCGCAGGGAAGAAAATATATTGAAGCGGCTGGAGAGCTTATAAAAAGGGCTATCGTTTCCTCGCTGACTTGTTTTTGGAGACATGCATGGAAGGAAACAGTATGATCAGAGTCACGTGAATCTGTGATATGCAGCGGTCATGCGCAACGCACATCGCGCTTGCTTGGGGCGGAGCGCACCCGTAGCAGGACTTATACGGAGAGCATGGAGCGCGTCTTTTGCCGCGAATCACAACATACACCCTCTCCTGCACCACCAGCTTGCATTTACTGTATCTATTTAGTGTGAATGTTTATTGACGGTGAAGTGATTGCCTGTTTAGAATGCGTCACGCATTTGGCTCCAGTATTGGACGTCAAATCATACATTCTTTGCATATATGTACATTCGCTTGAGAACAAAAATCAGTGATCAAACTAGTGTTTCGTTCCTATTACAAGTCTGGGGTCATTGGGTGATCATGGGCCGATGGGGCTTATCACTATTGCACGGGAAATACCCACAGTCAGTTCAGGTAGCAGCTACGCCTCCAACGACTATGGTTCTCCATCTCAGAACTCAAAGGTGGCCGCTAGGAAGAGTGACCGAAAAAATCTCCTCTGGACATGGGCTGAAAACTGAACAAGCAAACCTGCTTTGTGCTCATCAACAACTCCCTAACTCTGAGCGAAAAAATCCCTCCCCAACCTTGCCGCTCCGCATTTTTTCATGACTGAAACAAATGACGGCTCGTGTCAGGAGATAATTAGCTTCCATTACATGTCCTTTTTGAGAAATATGCTGGTCGCTAGCTGAGCAAATAGCCATAAGCCTAATATTACAAATGAGCATACTCCATCAGAAAATGAGAAGTACAACGAAGGCAGCGAGAGTCGAAGAAGAGTCGTAGCAAAGATTTGCACTTGTCGAGGCTTTTCCCAGAAATAATCTCGTCTCATTACGGAATGAGAAAATGTGGGAAATGTCATCTTCATTTTCTCAGGGTAGCCTCCGAAATAAAACTCCTATTCCTTTCTGCAGAAACTTAGGAGCGGTGAAGAGTCTGCCGAATCGAGGATTTTCTTTGAGATATGCATGGAGTGGCTGTACTACTGCGAATGGCCGCTGCGCAACCGCGCTGCGTGGTAGTCATCAAGTGTCAATGCGGCTGGAACCGACAGCATATGATAGAAAATCTGTGAAAGCGAGCTTTTCCTGGTATTTTGAGCAACTCTGGTCGCCCTGCTATCATCATCCGTCGCGGAGCTTCAGGTAATATTTAGGTTTGTTTTTGTAATTACAAGGGAGCTCTGTAGATATTAAAGGCTTATTTTTCGGCTACATAAACAGACCACATAGAGAAACAAGCTTAATCCCCGAGATAACGAAATGGAAGCTTTTCATCCGGGGTTTGCTCATCCCATTACATTATCTTGAATGAGATCGTGATTCTTGGGCGGAAAGTAAGAGGGGACAAGCTTGGTGTTGACCAATTCTTCTTCATGCAGCATGAACTAGCGTTAGCCTTGGCCCCTTCACGACATTTATGCGTTCCTCCACGAAGGTTGTCTTGATACATCAATGCTTTTACCCTTTTACGACCATATGGAAGAGTATAAAGTTGGGAGGAGGGTGAGCGGACAATGACGTCATACCCGTTTCCTAATTTCATTCTAAAGATCCACTTGCTGATTCGAACTACTCAGAATCATTCTTGATGAAGAGATGGCTCAAAGAAGAATAGGATATAGTCAGTGTAGCTTGTAAATTATAAGTAAACTATGGGTCAAGATAAAATGAAATGAAGGGCGCGTAAACCGTGCTACCGTAGCAAGAAGGAGTACTGTAGTGGGGGAACGAACCTGTGCGGAGACTGTAAGTACGGCAACGGCAAGAATCAAGGATAAGACGGCGAGCATGATGCTTCTCATGACGGACCGTGGAGTGCAGAGTGACGACCTCGTGGAGGCGGCGCGACGTCGTCGTTGTCGCCGATCCACCACCACCAAGCCACGCCCAGCAGCCGCGACGTCATTGACACTTCTACGGCAACATCGTCGTCGTGTGGTCGTCGTTACGAAGCGTTGGATGAGACATTTGGCGAGGGGGGGGGGGGGTGATTTTGTGCAGCGAGGCGGTGATTCCGGTCAATTTCCTCGAAGTGGATCCCGGGCAATCCCTTAGGATGTAACAAAAGTCTTAATTCTACGGGAAAGCCTGCTATTAAAGAAAAAATGGACAGTAAATGGGATTATCACACGGGAGAAAATAGGCCAGTCTGAAAATTTCTGTTCCAATGTTCAAGTCAAGAAATAATCTGGCATCTTGCAAAATAAATATCGATCGAGAGATGTTCCTACGCACAGAAATTGAGTTTTCCTGGTCCCAAAGCAGTATTTTAATCAGGAGTTACGCTACATCAGAAGGGGGGGGGGGCAACTTGTTGAATGTTGGACGATAACATCAAATTCAGGATCATGCAAGTTTATTTACGTATATTTTATTTTTATTTATTTATTTATGCGCTCATAAGACGCGCCTCATGAACAGAAAATTAGAAACAAACAACGCCTGTAGTAATGTATGGTGCACAGGGTACATGTAGGTGTCGAGCAAAATGGCCACTTCTGTACCACCTCCTCAACGGGACTCGAACTCGACTCCCCTCCCCCCCCCCTCCATCTGCATAACCTCTACAGCATCAGTAACTATTGCCGATATGGTACTACTACGTATTTTATTTCAGGAATTTTTATCTGATTTTTCGAATTCAGTCAAATTTTCCTACATTACTGGGTCAGCTGACGGCACGATTCGCTAATCATCTCGCATAGGATCAGTGCTACTTCGGCAATACGATTCCCCCCACCCTCTCCCCTCCGCCATCCGGCCGTCAAATACGACCCCCCGTCGAGAAATCTACTCCTAGGGCACCCTGTTGGTACATTACTGATAGGTCAATCATGCAAAGGCATGTTACCGCTCCACATACACGTTGCCCCCCCCCCCCCCTGTTCACAGAACCCTAGAAATCGAAGTGGACTGGTAGAGACAGTTATGCTGACTGATTTTGATATTGACAGCAATGAAGAGTCGTAGCTGGGGTGGCTGTAAGGAAAAGCTGACTTGGCTAGTGATGTAGCCGAAGCACATAACTCTGACTTGAAGTCAGGGTACACTGGGATTCGAGAATTCCTCGACAAGGGGGCGTACTCGATCGAACGCAGAAGGGGGGTCGTATTTCACCGCACACAGGAGGGGGATCGTACCTACAGAGGCCAGCGATAAGCACTTTCAGTAGGCAGATGAGAAGCACAGGGTATTTTTCAGCGAGCCCGTGTGGGAAATTGGAAAACAAATTTTCTCAGGTAAAAATACACAGCGATAACACCATTGCGACCACAAAATCCGGCAACAGTTACTCGTACTGCGGAAGTCAGAAGGGGGGGGGGGGAGAAGAGGGTGGGGTCGTATCTGATCCCCGTTGAGGGGGGGGAGGGGTCGTACGGAAGCGGCTATTTTCCTCGGGCTCTAGGAGTCCTGCTTGGAGTTCTGGAGCCGAGCCGATTGAGCCTACTCGACAGATCTACTGCCATCGCCAGCAAGGTCTAAATTGTTGACTTTGGATCTGCAGGGTCGAATCAGGGCGACAGCCACCTACGGCGTTCCGTAGACGATTTGCTCCACTGCATTTCATTGTTAGAGACATAGTTTTATTCGGCTTTTACTTGTCTATTCTGAAAAGGTGAAAAGCGTCAGGATTAATCAACCGCTTTCAGAATACGTCATGCATTTTACTTGAACTTTGATATACATATAGTGGCACTTGAATGCGTTTGGCCTATGTAAGGCTTTGCATGGTTTCTGTGTACAAGTCAGTATTTTACCCTGCCAAACGAATCTGGTACACATTTCTGACGTTATAGGGGTGGGAGGCTTGGTTTGCCTAAATAAGGTTTGATTCCGCACTACGCGAGCGAGAGCTGTCCCTCTTGTCACTATACGTCCCCACCTTGTAATCCGTACACCCTTCCTGAGGGTTTCTCAGGGGTTTCTAGAGAATATACTCATGGAGCTTTATGGATTGTGTGTAAAATAGAGCAAAACGGCAACAGGTAGGTTCTAAGCCGCCATGAAATGGCAGCTATGAATTTTTATTGAAACGGCTGTCAAACGATGGAAAATACAAATTACGTAGCCCAGCTGGGAGTGTAATTGAGTCCTTTATGATATTTTATGAATGGCATGTCGTAAGAGCAAAGCCACCCGGATCAATGCCATAGCTCATTTGTGGCTCTTAATTCGTTCATTCGAAGCCATAACTGTATCACATTACCACATGTTCCAATTATCACGGTCTTATTCTCATTTTTCGAAACGAATAAGGAAGTGCAGCGCTGGAGAATAAAGTACGTCGCACTCTGCTTCACTGAACTTTGTCGACAAAACTGTAACGCAAGAGGGGCCGATGCGGTGTCGCGCATTCGATATTCACGCGACTCCACGCCGCATTGGGTATGTGGCAAGTGTTCCGGTGAGCAGTGCTGGATCAGGTCATCCATGAGTGAAATTGCTTTGCGGGACGAACGATTTACTACTGATTACAAGGTATTGTCTACATAGCTGGTCTACTTATGTCAAGGGTAAAGGCTGAAGAATAAGACAGATATTTTTGGAGTTAAATTCGTTATGTATTTGATGTTTGTGAATTGGTTGAGTTGTGACATCTCTAGTTGAATACTATCATAGGTACCATCTATAAAAAACAAACTCCCATGACCCCCTATGGTGGCGTAAGGGCACCATTGCCGACTGGTGCAGGTATAGACTTGAACCCTACTCGCGGTCGCGTCTGGCTCAAAAGGAGGAGCTGTTTCCCATCGAGCATAATCCTCATGTTTTTTTTCGGTTATTGAGTTCCGCCCTGATCCGATGGTTGAACGACTAGAGACTATGTACTTTTTTTTTTATATACTACCTCATGTAACTGCGCAGAAATTGGGCGTGACCTGGCTCTGGCTATTCTTCTGGCGCATACAAATAAATAAATAAAGAGGTGGAAGCTAGTTACTTAGCATGAAGTTTGGCACTTTTCAACTATCACCAACTACTCCAGACACCGCGATTAGGTAAAAGATTATTTTTGATGAAACTTTACCTATAGGGGTTATTTGGAGAGCTGACTACGAATATGACATCTGTTTATGCTGTTGACGCAAGGTGCAATTACACCTGGTTGGTGCAACAAATCGTTTTCATCGAAATGGCTGAAACTTAGCCCAGGAGAGCTAGGGAGTGATGCTCACGAACATGACATCCGTTTGAAGCTTTAGCGCCGGTTTCACCACGGTGGTAATATGTATGATAGGGCACCTCAGTATTCCCGCAAGTTCTGCCCCAGCCTTAGAGGCACCTCACGCAGTAATCAGATCAGAAGCTTACTTTCTTGAGGCAAGCAGATCCTTAGACAACTGCTCACGCGGCACCTTTGTTGCGTCTGCACGGCGCACTCTCACGGTGCTGTGCCTGCTTGAACACAACCGGGCCCCGCCCATCCCCATATCACACATGGCCTTTTACCAACCAATTTCCAACATGGGACTCACGCGGAGAAGGAAACTTGCTATCATAGAAGATTATTTGATAAAACAGCCATTTCGATGATGAAAACAGTCTCTATTGAAAATTGTTCGTTTGAGGCCAGGTGTGATCAGGTTGGGTGGGCGTGGCTCGGTTGTATTCAGGCCGGCACATCACCTTGACCGTAACACCGTGCAGCTGTAACAAAGGTGCGGCCAGAGCAGTATCCAAGGACTTACGTGCTCCAAGAAAGCAAACCGTTAATCTGATTATCGCGTGGTGTGATTTAAAAGCAGCATTAGGTGAAATTCGGACAAGAAGTAAGAAGTAGTGAATCCAAAAGTCGAGATGCCTAGTAACAGGACAGCGGAGAAAAAACGGTTGGAATTGGCCAAAAACCCGAGAAATAGGACCCCCTTTCCACTGCTGATTCTCGACGCGAACGACCTGTCCGTCAAGAGGCGGGTAGTCTGATTTAGTTTTCCATTAGCATGTTGCCAGTGAACGTAGGGGAATGTTTGGAAATACGACAGCATCTATTTTTTGGAGTGAGCTTCAACCTGAAACTGCGAAAGCGCGCCGCAAAACCTTCGATCCTGCCGCATCTCCTTGGCCGCTCCCACCCCAGTCAATCGGGAATTACGTCATCGGGAGGCGGGATCGACAAATCAAAGAGGCGGGACAGATAAGCGAATGCGGCTTTTGCGGCGTTTCTACAGCTCGGAGGAGCGCTTTTTCACCGGGATTTCGCCACAGATAGCCTTTTTAGGCCCAGGACTACCATGTGAGTGACTTCCTGTGGGGATTTCTCCATTACCACATTACCCCTGATGCTGTCTTCAAAGGAACCGTCCACGGAGAAATGAGTTTTCCTGCACTCATATATTTACGTTGTATTTGCCTAATGTAGGCCACATGCAAACTTTCACGCGAAAAAGTGAGAATCGGACAAGGACGCAGCACCTCAAGTTAGTGGCCGAGGAACGAGGCCTCATAGTAAGTGCCAGCCCCGTCGTCCGCCGCGATCGAAGACGCATAGTGGGAACGGAAAGCATCGTAAACAGTTCCACTCTCCGTCTCCGACCACGGCGGACGACGGGGTGATTATTTACTCTGAGGCCTCGCTTCCTCAGCCACTATTTTGAGGAGCTGTATCTTAGCCGACCCATTTTTTCGCGTGAAACTTTGCATGCGATCTTTATTAGGCAAATACAACTAAATGTGAGAGTAACGAAGAACTAATTTTTTCATGGACGGTTTCTTCAGAAGGAAGGGAACATTTCCTTCTTCTTCATGGCTTAGATGAAAGTATACGTTTGAATGTGCAAGATGATGACTGGAGGATAGCGTCAGATAAAAGACAACGGCAGAAAAAAATGACGCTGTCCAGTTACAATAGCGCTGTAGCAAAACTGAAACAAAACTAGACATGGCTTGAGCAGTCTTGGGTCAAACGGCGCCCGCGCTGAAAACCAATGCCATATACGTGATCAGCATTATGGATAGCCCCTAGATGGCCATTTTTAGCGATATCGGTCGAAAAGAGTAGTCACGACAATTCGGTGCAATTGCGCCAAATTGGCCCCAACATCAAAAAAGGATGTCGTGTTTGTGATCTCAGCATCCCAGAGAACCTCTGGGTGAGGTTTCACGTAATTTTTTCGTCCCACTCATGGTGTCTGTGGAAGTGATAATTAGATTGTGCCTGTAGTTTTAATCTCAAGAGAATGGTGCTAAGTTCATCATTCCACAGTGGATTGCCCACCACGCAACCTTGAAACCCGACTTCACGAGGGACTGGTCGGAACAATTGCACGCCACCCCGTCGCATTGGCCCCCTCTGCACCCACCACACGCAATCGCACGCATTTTGCCCCTTCTGTGAGCAGAGAGAGCTTACAACTCAATATTGAAGCTCTTTTTCAGGGCGCACTTGCCCCTTCGACCCTTCTGGGCTTTGAACTCAGTTGAAGGCGAAGGACGGCACGGTGTTTATTGAAGACTTTGCATTGCCTCCAGCATGTGTTCACTCGAAAAGGTATGTACATACTTCTCTTCGTTTCTTCACAGTTGACTGTGAGGAACTATGTAATTCGTGGAGGGGGGGGGGGCAGCCGTGTGCTGACATGCCTCCACATGTCAAGCATGTCAAAAACCAGCGGGATTGTAAGGCCTGGACAAACCGAAGGTGTAACTCGGTATAAAGCCGTAGTTATGTAGAAAATTACAGGTTTTAACAATACCTAACGCCAGTCGTGTGAAGGCATGTTGCCCACCTCAGGTTACGCATACCGCGAATTTCATAGGGCGGCTACGCATCGATACATTTTCTTTTGTTTTTGTGTTATCACGAATGTGTTGAGCTGGAAACCGCCTCAAAATGGGTTGGCGCGCTAAAACGAGGGGTGAGGCTGCTGGAAAAGTGTCAATTCATGGGGTCTCCCTCTTTCGAAGTGACAGACAGCGCATTACATTTTCTTGATGACTAATATGAGCATGCCGTTTGAAAATGACCGTCCGACCAACTGGAATGAACGATTTTGGTTGCATAAAAACGACCTTGGACTTTGCTGGATAGGAACTTCCGCTTTGACCTGATAAGCCAAGTATGTAGTACCTAGACTAAACCAAGACTGTACTGCGCTGTCGATTGAAGGCATACCTCGCGATCAGATTGGATTAATGAATTTACTTTCTTGGGCAGTAAATCTTCGAGTAACTACTCAGGTTGCCGCCATGGTGCTTCGCCACGGTCTGCACCCTTCTGAACCCAAACTAACCACGCCCACGTGAGCCCCTCATTGGTCAGCTGAGCTGAGAAAACGTGGTTGGAGGGGTCCGAGCGGGTTAAGTGTCGTGATAGCGCATCATGGCGCGCAAAAAGGGTGCAACAAGAAGGGAGGCCGGCTGATCTGATTATTGCGAGGTGTGCTTTTGAATCGTAACAGATCTGGACAAAATCCATGCGGATATCCATCGTGGAGTTAATAAAGTATCGAGGTTGTTTATACTCTCGAATTTAGATTTTTGAGTAGATCTGCAGCATCACTTCTTAACTTATAAAGTGAGGTGCGCGATAATATCAAAATTTAAGAGTAGAAAGGTGTTTGAGCATGGGCGATAAGGGAAACATTCGGTGATTTCGACAAAAGGCCACGGGAAAGCTTGAAAAAAAGAAATTTCAATATCGACTATTAGACGCTGTCTCCATGCTTTATTTGTCCCTAATCCTATACTAAGCTCTCCATGCTTCATTGGTCCCTAATCCTATACTAAGCATTGTCAGTTAGAATTGTAATCGCGTTGATGAGCGGAAAAATCAGGTTTACTAGTTCACTTGTTTTTTTAGTTACATATTTCACTCCTCACTATCCTTTCCTACAACCATGATGAAGTCAGCAGTGGGTACTGTCAAAAGCATAGTAGGTATGAATCAATCGCTCTTTCAGGTGGAAGGAGAGTTGCTTAGCAGTTCTATGATAAATAGCGCCACTAGCATCTATTCTCTTCGTCAACTTCTATGGTGGACGTGTGGTCTGGCACGCCCATCGCTGCCGTATAGATCGGAGCGGCGTAGATCTGAGATGTGAGGCGGTAATGCGCAACTTTGACGCGCTCACTTGTGGACAGAACCGGTACTTGTGTGCCCGTCATATCTCTTCGTTGGGGAGCTGAAGGTGCGAATTCCGCTGTCAATTGTGTCCCGCATCCTCTTTTTAGTCTTCAAAGAGTCTGAAATATCATCCGCCATGATTGTGAATGTGAAGAGTATGCGCTGAAGAGTGACCGGCGCTTCTTCGTCATCCGTCCGGCTGCTGCAAGCAGCGTTGTGCCATTGAGATTGAATTCAAACGTGTTTCCTGTTTTCACGATTCCTCCTCTCATAGTAGCGGATTAATTCGCTTCATGCGAATCTCCTCGTCGAAGCGGCTGGGAAGAGCTTTAGTGGAATTTTGAGCAATGCTCGAAAGCCTCCGCATGGCACTCAAGTCCTCGAATGATAGCGCGCGTATGAAAAATTATTTTGTCACCCATTTCATGTGAGCCCTCCATACAACGTGAGCACGCCTCTGTGGCATGGTTCCCGGGAGGAAGATGGGATAAACGATTTGCTCTTAGATTCAGCTCTCAGGCTGACCTGGGGATCATATGGTAGCTCGGATTCACTGCTCAAATAATGGCACTCTGCAAGTTTCACAGCTTTTAATACTTCCATTCGGCACATACCACCCCCCCCCCTCACCACCAAGAAGAATACGAAGTTTACAAGCTTCATATGGCGGCGTCGGGGCGTGTCGTGGTGTAGAGCACGATATTCTGAATCACTTTCCAGACCAAATCGGATGAGAATCCGATTGGGTCGTAGAAAGGGCAGTGTATACGAATATCGATCGGAGCCACATGAACCTGTGATGTATGGCGACCCTACACAATGCATAATAAGCGCCTCTGAGGGAAACACGAGCTTTAATTGCCTCTTATAGAGTTCAGAGTGCATCTTCAATGCTAGTCGCGCCACCCACCTTGGATCCGTGTACCATTAACGAGTGATTTTTCCCAAGTCACCTGTCAGGCTCTATTCAGTACTGCCATCGCAGCGGTCTGTCGTTGAGTATGGATGCATCTAATGATTTGGCGGTACGTGACCGTATGTATCCTTGTATCCTCTAACTCTGTGTTGTGGACGTGGCACATGCTCAAAAGCACAATGTCGCATTTTATTGATCCATGACATTGAAGATTGCAGCAGAATATCGATCGATTGTTCGAAGTAATCGAAGACCCAAGAGTCACACAGCCTGCTGTCTTCGTTAACTGATGTACCATAAAAGTTTTCTTGGTGCATGACCGACGTATCGATCGCGGCCACGAGAATCTATGATATGTGCGGTAGACGTGGCACGCGCTCGCAGGTGAGGGTGGGGAGCAAGCAGACTGCGAACGAAGGGTGCGCCTTTCACTGCTTTTTTGCAGTCTATTCCTTGGAGCTCTGGGTTTTTTGAGCTTTTCTCCTTTTTATGTAGCATACCGTCTCCGTTCACTGTGAGTTTCGAATGGCCCCTTCAACAAATGGTTTTGCTTCACAAGTGACCAAAAATGCACAAGTTGCTCTTCTGACAGTTGCGAGTCTGCGTCAAGCGTCGTTAACAACTGCACATGTGAGACGTCATTGTAAGTCATTCAACTCGAGATATGACCTGTCGAATTTGCTTTATTCGAGGGGTGGGGGGAACTAATGGAAAGCTCGGAGAATCTGAAAAATGTGACAAATGTCAATGTTTATGGGCACCGACAGCGATGAAAAACGAGTGAATCGTCTCCAGTGTCCCCCACATGAGCACCAACCCATCCCTCAGGCCTTTGTTTATCAGCCGAGCGCAAGACAGGGTTGTTGGGTTGGTGGCACGCCAGGGAAAAGAGCCTGCAAGCGTCTCTTCACACGAGCTGGTCGAGCGAGATCACGCTTTTTTTCATTCTAGAGAAGGCACTTGCTATGTGAAACTCAGCTACGAGGAGAAAGCTGCGGTCTCCCACATGCCTTCCACTAAATACCGTGCTCTGCTGTCATACACATGGGTTAAGGCCTAGACACCGAAACTAACGGCTTCCAAACCTGTGCTCATGTAATCTGGAACATGGACTTTAGAATTCACACACTTGCGTGCACCATGCTCATTTTCTGTGGGATTCTAAGCGCGTTACAGTAATCTTCTATAAACTCAAATAATTCAAAAAAGAAAAATTATCAGTTTATACTATAAATGAAAACTGATCCTCATTTTTGGGTCTTGTAGTGATGCGAAACCCAAAACCAACAGCGTTTTTACACTCACATCCTGTTCATGAATGAAACATGCACATATATGAGGTGCTCCGATTCTCGGCAACGTTTGCGGGGGAGGTACTGGAACGTTTGCTGTGTTAGAGAGTCTCCCTTGGCTTCTGAACTGAGTCGAGTCTTATAAAGTGAATAAAAAAGTTATCCAGGAGATTCGGCCCTCCTGATCAAAGACAGGATAGAAATCGCGCTTTATGCTTGCGCAATCATCATGACCTGTCCCCTCTTGGCTACTAGAATTCCATGCATCTGGGTCATCTCATATTCCTCTGGGTGATCTGAGAAAAGGGGAAGGATTTATGTTGTATTTGCATAATGTTGGCCTCATGCAAAATTTCACGCGAAAAAATGTGAATCTGGCTGAGATACAGCACCACAAAGTGCGGTCCCAGTGGGCGGGGCCTCCGTGTAAAAGCCTCGTACCGCGTCCGCCGTGGTCGGAGACGCATTGTAGGAACAGAAGGTTACGTAAACAGTCCCACTCTCCGTTCCCAACGGCGGCGACGACGGGACGAGGCTTTTACACGGAGGCCCCGCCCACCTGGACCACACTTTGCGGTGCTGTATCTCAGCCAGATTCACATTTTTCCACGTGAAATTCTGCATGAGGCCAACATTAGGCAAATACAACATAAACATATGGGTAACACAAAAACTCATTTTCCGTGGACGATTCCTTCAAGGCGGTGCTTAGTGCTCATGCGCATTCTCAGTAAACTCCTAGTGCTTGGCATTCTATGGCCATCAAGTTGTGCCACATGCAATTGTGTAAAGGCTGTGGTGGTATGGTGGTGGTGTGGTGGTAGGAGGCGCAGCTCCCACTTGCATAGTGGTGTAGGATCAAATCTTGGATCATTGTTTCAACCACCCGATCGGTACCGGATCCATCTAGGAGCAACAAATCAATCATGTCACTGCGGCTCTGGACAGAGGTATGGCTCTGGATGTGTGTCCAATTGGGAGTCATTTGTTGCACAACTGTTGATAAGGGGCCTTTTTTGAAGAACAGAAATATGCGGCATTGTTGCATATAATCCCAATATGCTTCCAGCTATTCAACAGAGGAAGCGAAAGAGAAGAATGAGATGTCTCTATAAAGGATTGTCTTGCTACGTCATAATAATGGCTTTGTAATTTCGTAAAATTTCCATTTTTATCTTTTGTCGTAGTGGTCAGTCGAACGACTTTAAAGGAATCGCGCACGGATAAATGGGCCGCATGCAAAATTTCACACGGAAAAGTGAGAATCCGACTGAGATACAGCTCCTCGAAGCGGTGGCCGAGGGGTCGGAGCTTCAGAGTGTATGCCCGCCACGCCGTCCACCGCGGTCGCAGGCGCGGGATGGGAACAAAAGGTTACGCAAACAGTCCCACTCTTCGTCTATAACAGTGGCGGACGGCGTGGCATTTACTTTTACTCTGAAGCCTACCCTCTCGGCCACCACTTTGAGAAGTTGCCTCTCCGCCGAATTCTCACTTTTCGCGTGAAACTTTGCATGCCTTCCTTATTAAGCAACAATATAAATATGTATATGGGTCACAAAGATCATTTTTCCGTGCACGATCCTTCAAAGAGTCAGGGTGATTTTTCAAGCGTTGTGGACCCAATGAGCTCTTGGCAATCGTCCCAGCAGACGTCGTTACAAAAGTCTTTGGACGGTCTTCAATTCTGGGGGTGAGGAAATTGCTCCGCAGCTTTTTGTCGCTTCACAATTTCGATTTGCCTTCTACGAGGAAAGGGTTGGCGTCGACGTAGCAAAATGGTCGTTATGGTTCGTCTCCAGACATTGCAAATCTTGGAGATCCTTCCATAAATTGGAATTTCCCTGCTTTTCCACATCAATTATGATTTCGGATTCTGGCATGTGCTGTCCACCGGCGTGCATATGGCCTACACAATCGTTTGTGGTTCATAAGGCGCAAGTCGATCAGTTTCTTTGCTTTGACATTGGGTCATTTTCAATAGAGATTTGTCTCACATTGTGGTGTAGAAGGGGCCGATGCGGCGCCGCGGAGTTGCAAAGGGCGACGTGTGCGCGGCACGAAATCGCCGCATCGGTTGAGTGGAAATGAAAAGTGATGATGCGAAAAACATCCAGTCAGGTCAGCAAATTTGTGCATAGCAGGGGTGATGTTGAAAGACCATGCTGAAGCATTTCGTTGTAATCAAATAGGTGTAGAGGTGTTTGTCCCTAAAAACACTTTTGCTTACTCATTGCCCATCCGGTCTGTACCTCGTCTAACGCCACTTTCCAAAACCAGAGGGAAAGGGCAGACGTTTTCGGGGTAAACAAGGCCTATTGAAGTAGCGTCAGACATTGCAAATCCACTCTCAAAGCTTTTGCAGTTCATTTTCCAGTGCAGTTTATATGAAAGGCTATTCCTGAACGACTCGATGGTTATGTTTCTTCTTCCTTCTCTTTTTCTTTCCCTTTCACAAACTTTTTATTTTCTGTATTGAAACTTGATAATCTTCCAGCTTTTTTTATCATTTGCTATTTTTATCACCGTGTTTTTAAATTGTCGATCAAATGGAAAGAAGTGCGATTAGGTCACATCTTTCGAATAGAGCGCGTCGCAATAGTTGTCGCCGAGAGCGTCGCAGAGTATGAAAGCAGTTTACTTCTCCGAGGTCTAAGCTATTATCTGTCGAATACCATCCAGCTATCTTTCCGTAGCCATGAGGAACGTTGTAAAAATTAGTAAATTGTACTGTTGACGTTACTACATGTGCTACAGTATCTCGTTCCCGAGATAAGATGTATATCAATGAAATAGTAATTTCTATACGCCAAATGTTCTGACTGGTTATTACAGTATTTAGCAGGTCCACTAGAGAGCCTTTGTACCGCTGTCATACTTTGCGCATTGACGCCGGTGCCGGCGGGGCCGGCGTCAATGCGCAAAGTATGGCCGCGGCTTCATCCGCTGGGGGTGAGGCTACTTACGCCAGAAAGCTGCGTGGCCGCCCGCGGCGAGCGGCGCGGCAGGTGCGAGTGCCAGTGGCAGGGCATGGGCCTTCAAGCGAGACAGTGTGGCATGGGTGGAGGAGGCAGGGTGGCATGGGTGGAGGAGGCAGGGTAGCATGGGTGCAGGAGGCAGTGTGGCATGGGTGGAAGCGTGGAGGTGACGCAAGCACGCTCTGCCGGGCTCCCAAGAGCAATCGATTCGCAAGTCGTTCTGGTGGCGCCGCGAGTGCGACGCCGCTGAAGCGATTTCCTGGCGTAAGTAGCCTCACCCCATCAGGTGGAGGGGGGGGGGGGAGGAGGAGGAGGGTAAGGTCGTTGACGCGATGAATTGTCGTAATTTTGAAAACACGCCAAAAATTAGCTATGGGAGTTGATGATGTCAGATTCCACTGCATCCACCGATTCCATAACCATGCAAAAATGTCCAAGACACGCGAGATTTTTGAAGGAAAGTGCAAAAACTTGCATTTCTCAAAGGGAGCTTCTCACTTTGAAATCTCGCGATTTGGCAGGAAATAGGCCAATTTACGGCTGAAACAGGCCTTCTACTGCTTTTTATGAGATTCCGAATATGAGGTCGATCGCAAAAACTCGTACAAATAGGTAAATTGTTACATCTGCATTAAACACAGCATTAGGAGTAATGTGGTAACGGCGCAATCCCTAAAAGAAGTCACTCACATGGTAATCCTGGGCTTAAGAAGGCTGTCTGTGGCGAAATCCCGATGGGAAAGCGCCCCTCTGAACTGTAGAAGCACTGCAAAACGCCGCAACCGCCCATCTGTTCCGCCCTTTGATTAGTCGATCCGGCCTCCTGATGACGTAATTCCCGATTGAGTGGGGTGGGAGCGGCCCAGAAGATGCGGCAGGATCGAAGGTTTGCGACGCGCTTTCGCCGTTTTAGCTTGAAGCCCACTCCAGAGAATAGATGCTGTCGTATTTCCAAACATTCCCCTACGTTCGCTGGCAACATGCCAATGGAAAACTAGAACAGACTACTCCCCTCTTGACGGACAGGTCGTTCGCATCGGGAATCAACAGTGGAGAGGGGTCCTATTTCTCGGGTTTTTGGCCATTTCCATCCGTTTTTTCTCCACTGTCCTGTTACTAGGCATCTCGACTTTCACATGCACTATTTCTTTTACTTTTCGTCCGAATTTCCCCTAATGCTGCTTTTAATTGACCCGCTTCCTATGTGGGATCCTGCTCCGGAATTCCTCTCAGGGAAAGCTTCCATTCCTAACTGGCGATGGTACCGAGATGGCAACGTTGGGTTGGCATTCAGTGATGTGCTCGCTGCTATTTTGATCTGGAAAACCATCCCATTAGTAGGAAAGCTTTTATTCGTGAGACAATGGACATCGTAACCCTTCATAAAAGTTTGACAATAATGCCGGAGGAACAACCTGTTGAACGCTGTACAATGCATGCCTTTCCAGTCCCACAGAATATCTACATGTACAATTCCATAGAACAAACGACAATTCAAAATTCATGTGAAGAAGTTTTACATGTTGTTGTCATTCAAAATTCAACAACTGCCACCCTCTCCTCACTTATTAGATCAGTCTAATTTATTGCCACAAGCTCGCCAAGAGGTTTTTGCGTCCCAGTGCATTACTATTCTCCGGGTAATCTTTAATCTTTTCTCGAATAGCTTTCCTATAATGGGTTATCATGATTATTTGGGCACCGATACTGATACTGAACGCTGTTACTTCAAACACTTTCGGAGTAGGTCCCAATTCGTCGCGCTGCTGGGCGAGCGCTGTGGTTCATCGCCGTCGCGAGACAGTCGGGTACGAGTTTTCCTGTGCGACCACGGTTGAGCGTAGCCGCGCGAACCTTTCACTTTCAAATCGATCCAGCGCGACTACTCTTAATACTACACTTTCTCGCTATTTACTACCTGAATTTGTTGCCGAATAGCTCTCGTCGCTGTCTTGTAGGTCAAGCTGCTTTATGGGATAAGATTGGTTGCGAGCTGCTGACAAGAAAAACACCTGCTGCTGCTCTTGATTTTCTTCTCTTATTTTTCTCGTTCTTTTTTGAAGTAAGGGATTTTTTACATGTTTCTCTTGTTGGTCGAATACGAGGAGTTTTTGCGAGAACTTTCATTTATTACAGTATCATTCAGCTTCTCCTCAACTATGCGTATCTTAAACATTACGCAAACACTTCGAAATAGGCTATAGTAAACATTTAGATTGTTCGCCTCCCGTAAGTTGATAGGCGGCATTGATAGTTGTGGGCATGAAGCCGTATAATTGGTGAAAAGTATTCCTCAACGGTGCTATCACAGTCAGGTGGGAGGGGGGGGAGGGGCATCTCATTTCATCTCTCAAAAAGTTACGCACCTGAGTATTTCTGTTGGATTTTTGCTGGGCCAGTCTTCACATTGAAGCGTGTGTTTTTGTCTCAGTCTCTGAAGAGAAAGGAAGGCGAGAAGGGATACCTTTCTCTTCCCGTCTAGGTAAAAAATGATTAGGCGAAAAATAAATCTTGGTTATGCAGATTGACCCTTCAAGGATCCTTCAGGCTTACTGCAAATCTTGATAATACGCGTGCGACAGCACCCCGCAAGCAAGTGCACTGCGTTGCGGTCGCAATGTAGGGTTCATAATCATGAAGTTTGCGATGCGATATCGTGGACTTCCCAGGAGAGGATTAGCTATGCATAAATCATAGAATTCCGGAGAAACCAACCCTTTTCCGCGGATTCTACATTGTGGCCAATCCCACGATATCGCCACCAGATATTGCTATTTCCCCCATCCTTCTGATCGATAAATATGTATTTTTTCCAACAAAGTCGCTATTCCACGATTTCGCCATTTCCTCGGTATCGCAAGTTGTGCGTTTCCTTCAGTTGATTCACCACTATTGAACCTACCTCATTTTGACTTGCAGTCATGGGCGAACACCATATGGACATTGATGGAGCGCCACGAACCAGCACGGGATCACGGCCAAGAAAGGATTATGCTCCCATCATAAACGAGCTTAGAAGTAGACCGGTCAACAGTCCCTGCCCTCAAGGAAAGGTTGGTTTTCTCAAGAGCGTGGGCTCTTTGTTCTCACAGTTTGGCCGTCTCTACCGCAAGGCTTCAAACTATAGTTTTCTGCTTGCTTCCTGGCTTCTGTACCTTAGATTTTACATATTGAGAGTTCGTCCTGTGAAAGCTTTTGTCATTAAATAGCCTTTTTGAAAAGCCACTTTTTCACTACTTGACGTGAATACAATGGCAGTTTGTTCTTGCATTATGTTGTTTTTGGGGTTTCGCGGTGTTTTTCTCAAGGCGTTAAAAAGTTTCTGCAAGCGATGTGCTAGCAAACAAAAGAAAAGTTCAGTTGCACGCTTGGTAAGGACATGGAAGGTCGTGCTATGTACGGTTTTGACGACATCTCTGTTGGAAATACTCTTGAGGCTTCCTGGATACAACCCCGTCCCACCCAAGAATAAAAAAATGGGTGCATTTCAGCATTTGGCCATTTTCACTTTACATGCATTCATTTTGAATTCCTTATTCGGGGAAAGAGTGCGTAATATGCAGATACCTTACATAATTCCACTTTGAATTGGGGCCATGGTCACAGCCTGGCTTGCCTGGCATCTACATGATCCTCTTCAGTGATGCCGAGGGCACGAAACGCATTCTCAGGAGGATCACTCATTAGGACACTATTTCTCGGATTTTTTGGGCGTTTCATTCCGTTCCTACCACTTTAGCCTTACCTTGCACATCTACATTCATACTCAAACTTCACCCAAACCCACCCATATAATTTAAAGTTGAAAGGAGTTATCAGAAATTTGTGGATAGTTTTTTCCCATGATTCGTTAGCCTTTCCGAAAGCTGTTGTATACCTCCTTCGAATGGTGTACTTTTATTTCAGAATGTAACGGCATTGCGTGACTCGGAAAACCTCGAAGCAGAGGTCCTGTTTGGGAGATTCGTTTGGAGGGGAGAGGGCGAGTCGTGAAGAGAGGTGTCATGAGAAGAGTTATGGTAGTGTGGAGACCGGACCACTCGAAAAAGCATCGAAGAACAATTGACAAGGAAGCTTAAAAGATCACGTCCGCCGGAGTTAGTGATTTTTTTTCTTGTTTTTCCCGATAAACGTTTTTCTCAAGAATGTTTATGGAGGGGGAGTTAAGTCTAATTGATTTTGTGTTTCGTATTGTATTGTAACGAGTATTTATTGTATTTCTTGTACTCATTGTATTTTGTTGTTTGATTTCTTTAGGATATATAGGATTGTTTGAATTGGACATTTTGGGATGCATAGTGTATTGTAACATAACTTGCTTTTATTGCATTTTATGATTGTGAAATTTAGTTTTTACATTATTTGTTGTTTTAAATTAGGTTTCTTAGGCATTATTTGACTGAACTCTATCCCCTTGTTTATGAGGTGCTACGGAGTTTTGTGAGGTCTGATAGTAGATTATATGTGCGCGTCCGTGAGTGAATGTGTGTATGGATATCGAAAGTGAAAAAGAGGTTAAGCATGCGATGTTCTTTCAGCGAAGAGTTACATGAGGGGGAGGAGAAAAAAGGGCGCATGAGAGGTTAGGAAAAAAGGGGCATCGTCAAGGATTATCAATGATAGAGTGCAGAAATCACCTTCGATCCACGGGGCTCACGTAATTACGAATAAGGTTATCTAGGGGGTGGGGTGAGGGAGGGGGAGAGGAGCACTTAACGAGGATTGGTTCACTGGGTACATGGGTTCACGAGGGGGAACAGGAATCATGGACAGATGAGGAGAAAGAGGTGGCAAATATGAAATATGTATTAATGACATTCACATCCACTCCATTCATGACATGGTATTCACGAGCGAGAAAGCACAGGATATCAGGCTCCAAAGGGTAAGTGGACGGGAAGGAGTGAGGGGGGAGGGAGGAGGATCAGGGTGAGATTGCGATTGCGATTGAGTTCCGAATTCCTGTATATTATCCTTCAATTCGCGTAGATGCATGGGGATGTAGCTTGAGTGCGGGGTGGGGATGTGCAGGATTCATGGGCGATATATACATTGTATTACTTTTCGATTGACGGGGCTAATTAAGTAAATGGTAGGGTAGGTACAGGGGATTGTGGAAGGTTTGATAGGATTCATGGTCATGGGTCGCAGTGCTTACCTTTAGATTGAGCTCCTCGCTCTTTTCGTGCTTACCTTTAGATTGAGCTCCTCGCTCTCTTACCACCCGCATGGTTATGGGTGTAGTAATACCGTAGGTTAGACCGTGTACATTGCGTTTTTTGCGAAGGATTTGTTGGAGAAACGGTCGCCTTTCGGAAATCAGTCAGGTTGTGCTCTTGTGCTCTAAATTAATCAAAAAAATTTGGAAGCACATAAGCATGCTTGGCTTAATGTGGCATGGCTGAGGGTTTGTCATTATATGATTGCATGGGGTGAACCTGTATGCTGGATGTGCACTGTCTGGTGGGGAAGAGAGTGGGGGGAGTCTAAAAGAGCACAGTGCATTAGTGCGAAAGAATGTGCCCGGCAGCCTGGGGATCACGGGGCACAGTGGGGGGGGGGGGGGGTTCGCGAGAAAGGATGTGCAAGAGTTTATGTGCCCGGAAAGCGGAGAGGTGTGGGGTTCCTTGGGATCTATGTATATGCAAAGGAGTCTCTGTAAGGGGGATAAGGAGCAGTAAAAGCGAGTTTCCCGGAATGTGGTACGTGGGAGTGTCTCGGAGGTCTTCTCATGTTCGGAGATGGGTTTGTACACCAGGGATCATGATTAGCGGGTTGGGAAGAAGTACAAGTGCCCTGGTTGGTGGAGTATTTGTCAAGTTCTGGGATGTGTTTGGGTGGGATTTTATGCTTGGTGGGTCCTGTGTGGAGAAGGAATCTGGGAGTATGTGCTTGAGAAAGGAGAAATCTTTGGTTTGAATGTGCGGAAGCGATGATGTGTACCGGAGATTGTCTCGCGAGAAATGGCGAAAGCGTAGGTGTGGATAGTGCAGGACTTGTGCGAGGGCATGTGAGTAGAGATGAGATGAATGTGGAGTTGGAGAATACAGGGTGATCCGTAAAGTGTGCAAAACGGTCTTTGCGGTATCACTTTTCTTCAAGTGAACGTATCTGTTTTTTTTTTTTTGCGGATTTAATCTCGACCTACATTGAAGACAACCAGTGGCACGTTTTGGATTTGCACTCCTTTAACTGCGATCAGTGTTCTCAAGCTCAGCATACATTTTGGTGCCTGCTGACTAGGACCCTGGAGCGTAGTTTTTACTTTGTATGCTTTAGAAGCTATCAGGTATTTTTTGTTGTTCTCCCTTGAGGTTCAGGGTGGGTGGGGAGTTTTGACGATATTAAAGATTTCCAGCTTCGCTCAGAATAAAGCAGTTTTGTCGGCTCATTAACTGCAACTGTGTGTGGTTGTGATGTTGCGTTGTAGTTGGTGTGCTACGTTGTGTTGTGCTGAGATGTGTTTTGTTGCATTTCATATGTTTATTTGTTTATTTCATATGTTTAACTTATTGGTTTTAATAAATATTCATTACAAATACAAGGTCTCAAACAAATACAATCATATAAATACAATGTGTGCCCACCCTGAGTTTTCTCCACTAACACCAAAGGGCGTGTCCCTTTGCAGAGATTTACACCCTTCCAATGAATTCCCGCACAATGTTTCTCACTGATGGATCACCCAATGAGACCTCCAGAATGGTGTCCCTTGGCATGTCGAAAGCGACCCTTGGATGCTCTCGACTTCCACTGTAGCTGAGAAGGCTCACTGCTGAATGATGTTCACGACAGCCCCGGCCCCACTCTGGAAAGGAGCACGTCGCATGGCTCAAAGGTGTAGTCAAGCACGGTGAAGGACGGGTGCAGGCGATCGTCTGCTGATCGTGTTAGTCCTTCTCTTGTTGGGCTTTGGCTTAAGTGGCAGTTACTGCTCGAACACGAAATTGATCTCTCAATCAGCTGAAGAAGGTGGCAGGAAGGAGCATCATCACACTCATTATTAGGGAGCCAAAGGTTGGGTAATCCTCAATGGGCTAATTTCGGATTCGTAAAATGAGAGTTGCATTGGGTTAGGAAATGCACTGTTGTTGTGTTCGTTGAGAAAAGTTGAGAAAAGAGGAGTCGTATTTTGGATTGGAAAAGGGGTTTCATTTCTGTGTTGGGCGGAGGATGGTCGCATTTTTGGTTTGGCAAAAAAGGGTCGTTGTTTAGAGTGGGAAAAGTCACCGCACAGTCACAGTGTGGCTGTACTGATATCTAGACAAGCATGACTTTGCTCAGTTGGTGGCCAAAATATGACGAAGTTGGTTGTTTTTGAATTTTCGTGTAAAAAAAACTAAAAAAACCTATTTGGACTTCAAAATCAGCATGCTCCAAGCATTTTTATTCATTCGTCGGACATTTCGTTCTGGGGGGACTGAGGAGAATCTAGCCAGGTTGGTTTTATGGAGATAGGGGCAAGCATGGTAGGGAAACCTTTGAAAGGGGTCATATTTCTGGTTAAAAGAGAGTTCGTGTCTTGGTTGGGGAGAGGAATCCCGGGGTTCATCCTGAAAAGCTTATTTTCAGTGTTTTTGGCGTTTTTTGTTATATCAATCATGTCTGTTATGGAGGATCGTGAGGTCATGAGGTTGCATTCGGAAGGAGAGTTGGGGGGGGGGGGGGGGCGGAGGTGTACAACTCTCAAAATTCTCCACAGCGGCTATATGACGGGCTAAGCAACCGGATGTGAGAAGGCGGCTCATTGCCCCTCGGACTTCAGCTGGAGGTTCGCTTAGGGGAGTTGCCTAAAGCCGGCGGACGTTTCCATGGACGACACGCACGTGGATCTGCTTCTGGAGCTGTTTGGAATGATTCGCTTCTATCAAGGGGTACGACGAATTCTTCTCACGTGACCTTTGAACGAGAGAAAGAGTTAACGGTCCCGGATGAATTCTTCGCAAACGCTTCGCACGCAGTTGTATGAGGCCCTTCAGAAACACGACGCTAGTGTGGCACAGAATTCTAAGCTGTCAGCTGACGGCAGGGCAATTTCTCAGAACTCCATCTTCGCCTATCCCGTCTATGGACGCAACGTCGAAGCTACACGATCCTTCAACCATCACACGGACTCCTTTAGCTGTGAACTTTTTTGAAAATTACAGTGGAAATGACTTGGAATTTATGACGATTCTTATGCCTTCTTCATACTTGTTTCTGCCTTTCGAGATAGATAATTTATATCATCAAAAAGCGCGCCTACATAGAAGTAACGGCGAGAGCAACCTGCTTTTAGTTAGTCACGTTCACTATTGGGTTGAGCAATAAAATCCGCAGTTTCTTGTTTTCTTTTTCACATTGTTCCCTTCACCTTTTTAACAAAGCTCATGAATTCAGAAGGTTCAAAAATTGAGTAATTTCTAGGAATAGATCTGCACTTTTGATGCATCGATGTCCAGAGAAGGTGACCATTTCCACGTCAGATGAAATCAAACGATTGGAAATGAGCCATTCACTTCTGTAACTGAGGGTTTCTCGAACGATAACAGTGTTTTGTAAAATATGGATTTTTTTGCGAAAAAAAGTGCGGTTGGGCTTTTGTTGAGTACTCCATTCCTAAGCCTCGGGAGTATCGAGATTCGTGGTAGTATTCAAGAGGTTAATAGCATCACTTCGTAGAGCGAAAAAAAGCTGTATCGAACGCATACACAAATATTCTATCCAATTTCGAATAGGTGAGAGAAATGAAGATACCAAAAAAGCGCAGTCTTTGAGTGTGCATTTGTGAGTTTAAAAACAGCAAAAAGTTGAGCGATTTGGATAAAAGACAGTCATATTCTGTGGAGCGGAAAAAGTTCTATCGAAAACTAATGCGCATAAGTTTTCTGGTCTCGATGACAGACGAGGAAGATGAAGTGTCAGGAGTGCCCATTTTTGCTTTTAGCTTTCTTCATTTCCAGACCTACATATTACGCAATCGAAGGAATCAAAAAACAGATAGCAGCGCTTAGCAGAGCAGAAAAAGCTCTATTGAAAACGTGTATGAGCTTTGTCGAAAGGTGAAGGAAACAGAGTGAAAAACAGAGAACAAAAAAAAAACCGCGACTTATTCCTTAACCTTACTGTTTATATAATCCGATGAGCGATCTTTGTCAGTAAAAACCTCGCTGAATATACTATAATCTCAGAGATATTATGTTGTCGCATAATTTCTACTTCTCAGCTCAGCTGTTATCGACTTTAATAGTCTTCCATCATTATCTACCAAATGATACTAACATCTGGCTACTCCTGCCGCCCTTCTATTCCGCGAATCCGCCGACCACGATCGAAAAAGGACGTCTATTCTAAAATCATCCCTATTATTGAGAGTTTCCGCTTAGGAAGTAAGGCTAGAGAGGCAGCGTGCCATTGACGTGAATATGGGGCTATGGAGGAGTCGATGAGGAGAGGCTGTTCATCCTATTATCTTCTTTTTTCCTGCGAATTTTTTGCCCTGTTAAGTATGGCCATGACTAAAGCGAACACTGTTTTGTCGCTTTTCACCATTGCTATTGCGGTAATCCGCTGCTTAAATATGACTTTTCACAATGGCCACCGCACATAGACGTCTTGGTCGTCTTGGTCCCCAATGGCCATTCATTCAGTTCTCACCAGAACTACAAAGAGCCTCTGTGGGTTGAGCTTGGGCAGTGACCGTTCACATTTATGGATTCTCAACACTCAACTATTGCTGCTCGGAGGACAGATGAATGACAATAACTGCTTCTCATCGCCGGTAAATAATGCGTTGACACTGGATGCTCCTATGTGTAGACAGCATTAGGGGTAATGTGGTAATGGAGAAATCCCTACAAGAAGTAACTCACATGGCAGTCCTGGGCCTAAGAAGGCTACCTGTGGCGAAATCCCGGTGAAAAAGCGCCTCTCCGAGCTGTAGAGGCGCTGCAAAACGCCGCAACCGTCCAACTGTTCTGCCTCTTGCGTACAACGATCTCGCCACCCGATGACGTAATTCCAGATTGGCTGGGGTGGGAGCGGCCAAGGAGATGCGGCAGCATCGAACGTTTCGCGGCGCGCTTTCGCAGTTTTAGCTTGAAGCTCACTCCAGAGAATAGATGCTGTCGTATTTCCAAACATTCCCCTACGTTCACTGGCAACATGCCAATGGAAAACTAAATCAGACTACCCGCCTCTTGACGGACAGGTCGTTCGCGTCGAGAATCAACAGTGGAGGGGGGTCCTCTTTCTCGGGTTTTTGGCCAACTCCATCCGTTTTTTCTCCACTGTCCTGTGTCTAGGCATCTCGATTTTCATATGCACTACTTCTTTTACTTTTTGTCCGACTTACCCCTAATGCTGCCTTGAAGAGAATCATCACGATGATAGATCGTATGTAAAAGGGCTGCTTTGGAACGCGCTCGGCGCATGTTTGATCCAAACTTCGGTTTTCCGGATCTTCATGAAGTGCGTGAAGTACCTCTGCATTGACATCATTCCGCAGCTCAACTGCTGAGTCGTTCATAACTACGATTGAATCCCCGGTGTCAATCAAGGTTCTCCGGATATCCACTAATTACTGAACGATTGTTGAAGGGAACAACTATATTGATATTTGCAGTAATAATTACTCCAGTATTGATTCTGTGCATAATGATCCAAGCCATTTTGTGCATAACAGGCAGGAAATCACTAAATTTCCTTTTCCTAGATCACTTAACCATTTGTTTGAAGTTGACTCACCATACGAATATTACTTCAGTCACTGCGGTGAAGACGAGAAATGAAAATGAAACACAGTGAAGGTTGTTGAGAAATGAAAATTTATTTATTCATTTATTCATTCATTTCAATGCACTCAAAAGTGCGCACAATAAAACAGAAGATCAAAGGTTTGGAAATCATCGGCATGTAAACAGCTACACTTGGGCTTACCATTGTGTCAATAAAAAAATCAAATAGTAACTATATTGGATGTGCTGTGCTCTTCTAGATGAGGTGGCAAAGACTGATATAGCAGAATTAAAGTCACTATTAGGCACATTCACATATGTAGATTTTTTGTTCGCGAGGCATTCAGGAAAAAACTGTAATAGTACAAAAACATCAGACACAACAGAGTCAACTGCCATCTAAGATAACTGAGCCTGAGGCCGCAGCATGTAGGGCGGTTCAGGTTGCATCTCATTAACCTAAACACAGACCCAACACAACACCTAAACAGAAACTGAAAGACACTAGATTCATGCACAGCATCAATTGATCTATTTACAACAAGGGTGCCATTGGTGGCTCCACATCCAGAATGAGCCAAAACAGATGGATACACTCATGATCACTCGCACCTCAATCCACTACAAATAGTCGTAAAAAATTTGGCAATCGCGTCATGGTGATCGAGTAGTGGCGAGGCGGTGTCCGGAAGCTGAGCTGCTCAATCAGAAGCTTCATTACCACATAGCATCCCAATACCAAAATTTACAAGCTGTGGAATTGAATCTAGTGAGTCATTATATATGTATATGCACTTTGTTTCTATGTGATGTGCCTCCATGTTAGAATAATTTGCAGTGAGACATAGTCTAGCGTTCTTGAGTGTCTTATTATAGTTGAAGATTGTTAGTGATACAGGATTATCATGCTTTTTTTATTTTATTAATTCAAAATACACTCACACGAGTGTGCCCGAATAAGGGAAGATGGCCTAGTCAAATGCAACATAGCAGACAACAAATGGACGAACACTAAAAACAAACAATACCAAAGAAAAGAAAATTAGATCACTGACTCAAAAAGATTACAAGAAAGCGCAAGGAGAGAAGGGAAGGATAGGAGAGTGTGCATTGGTCCCATGAGATAGACCAGATAAAGGAAACAGAATTTGACCCACAGCTACTGGAGGTAGGTTCCTTCCAAGACCAAAGTAACCAACTTAGTTAAAGCAGATAAAGATTAAAAATCCCGTGTCCACGAGCATACCATGCACTGCACTCCTGCTTATATGTAAACATGATCATTGCGAAATGACAGGGTGGATGGTGCTAGGGATAACACCACTCGACAAGAGCACTTGGGCATGCAAGTCGAACCACGGAACCAGATTTTCGGCTGTTAGGTATTCCCTACCCCTAACAATCTGATTCCAGGCCCACCAAAAAATTAAGAGGAAAGCAGTGGGCATGCGTGCATGCCAAGTAGGAGTAATCAAAACTAAATGCAATCAAATCAAGGCTGGAAGGCAGCCGGACCTCACAGTATTAGTGGACCAAAAAACAGTGATCAAGAATAGCAGCACTCCAGTGGTAGTAGTAAGAGCAGGCCATGACCGAAAAGGAGCAAACTACAATCAGAAACAGAAACACTAACACTAGAAATACTTGTAAACAATCCTAAAGGAATATAATCACATTAGAGTTGTTTGAAATAAATTTATCATGCTCAGATCTAAGTTGCTTAGTATCAATGAACTTCGTAGATCCTTTACCTAATCATATGAATTATTCTACTTATCATGCTAGACAGTATTCTTAATGCTTAGACAGCCACGTGACCTGGATAGTCAACCAAGGTGGAAGGGGACTCGTGAAACTCACGTCGCCATTGAAGCGAAATGATAATGTACTAATTCTAACAATAACATATACCAACAATAGTAATGTGATGACAACCTATGCTCCTCACAACTTTCACTGCACTTCATTTTCATTTCTCAACAACTTTCACTGTATTTCCTTTCATTTCTCGTATTCACCGCAGTGGCTGAAGTAATATACGTATGGTGAGTCAACTTCAAACAAATGGTGAAGTGATTTGGGCAAAAAATATTCAGTGATTTATCACCTGTTATGCACAAAATAGCTTCTCAATTCACATTTATGTAAACCGTTCTCACTCAGATTACTTCATCATTTGAATTGATGGATTAATGCAATCTTAAACATGCCTGCCTCCCATCCCTTACTGATGAGCACAGTGGTAGCTGATTTCTAAGTCTAACCTCCTTCAAAGGGTCCGTGCGAAATGGAGGATGAACTACTTCTATGTTTTTCCCCCTTAAATCTATGAAGCATAGTCTCTTCGTTGATAATCATTCTTCTTCATAGATCACCTAGACGCACATAACAAATATTTGAGTAATCATTACTGCAAACAAGTTTGGATCAAACATGAGCCGACCACGTTCCAAAGTAGCCCTTTTACGTACGGTCTGTCATCGTGATGTTCCTCTAAACTAGACATAGGAGCATCCAGTGTCAACTCATTATAGTTATCGGCGATGAGAAGCAGTTATTGTACATTCATCTGTCCTCCAAGCAGCAATGGGTGAGTGTTGAGAATTCATAAATGTGAATGGTCACTGCCCGAGCTCAACCCACAGAAGTTCTTTATAGTCCTGGTGAAGACTGAACGATAACCATTGCGAACCAAGAGGACCAAGACGTCCGTGCGGTGGCCATTGTGAAAGGCTCATTCAAAGGCACCATTAGGGTTAAGGGAAAATTGAGACCTGAGAGTACATATTCTCTAAAACGAACCTTCTTCTTCAGAAGAGGTCACATGAGATGAAAATCGAATTTTAAAATTGCGGCTTGTGGTCTTATGACGACCCCTCAGCACGGCATGTCGTTATGCGGTTATGCGGTTGGGGGGAGTCGCCGTGGAGGGGCAGGACAACAATCGCGGCCGGCTGGTTCAGACTCTGGCCTGTCTTCAGTCCACTCCGGCTAGAGACGCAGAGGACGAGAAAAGAAGGGGATTTTCGGATGGTTTTTTTCGCCGTTTTATGTCGTTCTTACTCTATTGTTATATTGCTGAGCATCTCTACTTTCGTAATCCCCCAATTTGCCAAGTTTACTCCTATCGGTGTCTTTAAGCAGCTGATTATGGCAATAACAATGGTGAACAAAGACAAGACGGTGTTCGCTTTTGTCATGGCCATGCTTCACACAGCAAAAAACTCACAGGAAAAAAGAAGATAGTAAGATTAACAGCCTCACCTCATCGACTCCGTAGCCTCATCCTCACGTCAATGGCATTGCTGCCTTACTACTGTTGTTTCCTAACAAGGAAGTCTTCCAACTCATGACGCTTTTGAAAGCTGTTTTTTGAATGTATGGGGATACGTACAGGAAATATATAACTGATATCCATTTTTGCTGAGCAGCCCTGCAAATGCCAAAAACGAGGTTAATGGTTCGATCCCCACTGAGGATAAAATTTTACAGTATTTGAATTTTCAGTTTTTGAGTTCGTAAACATTCGAATATGAAGACTGAGTGCAGCAATTACATCAAGAATTTCCGGCTTGCCTCTATTGTCAGCTTTCAATTAGTTTGAGGATCCATTTTTTAGCCTCCCAGCGCTCATAGAGCACGAACAAGGCGTTTTTTTGAGCGAAATGAATTTGATATTCGTGTCAAGGTGGTCGAACTACCCCCAGGGATAATCTTCCAGCCCGATCGAGGTTTTAACCCAATTTCAAAAACTTGGGGTGGGCAATGGAGTGAATACCTTCTATTGCACGTTTGACGGAGGAGACCTCGATAGCACTTATCAAAAAATTCTCACCATTTCTATTGTTCAATGCTCGGTAGGATGCATGTGAATGATCTCTTCCGAATGAATAAATAAATATTAGGTTGTAAGGAAAGTTTTGACCGGTTTTTGAAATTCCAACTTCGGAGGATCATAACTCCGCTCAGCCTGCATCTTTTCTTACAGAATAAGCACCATTCGATTCGCTACACTCTTGGCAACATTATGCAAACCTACACATCTCAGTTTTATAGAGGGCTGATGATTTATATTGCGCGAAGTGAAAAAAGTTGACTCCAAATCGCCACTCTTTCTGAACACACTGCTACTGAAGGAGCTGTCCAGATGTTTGGGGAATTGGGGCTTAGTTAGCGCCAGATCTGGTGAATATGATTGACAAGTGAGGGCTTCAGCCTGCAAGTGCTTCAACTACTGGAAGAGGATGTGTGGAAATAGCGCTCGCGCATAGCTGCTCTGAGGGGTCCCGCGGCACCCATTTTTTGGGTTTTTCCAAAGCAAGGCTACTTAAGGTTCTTAACCAGGTTTGCTTGTTGAGGCGCAATACTTGTGGATATCCCCTGCAAGTATGGGCGCTCATCGCTTTCTGCCGTTTTAGTGAAAGCGATTTCATCATTTGAAAATTCGAGCAGCTCGTTCTCATTTCTGCACTTCTGAAACCATGGACAAAGTGTTCCATCCAAGGCTTTAACCCCTCCTTTGCAGAACTCAAAATCGTGTTTGCCTTCGCTGGGACTCGGCTAAACAAGAACTCAGAAGTGAAGTCTTCCCAAAAGTGCCATTTCGCAGTATTTTAAAATTTCCCTATAATTCGAAAACTTTGTGGCATTCCGAATAAAACTATATTTGGAAACAGCAGCTTTTTGTCCATCTAAGGAGCACAATATGTCAGCTGTTTCATGTTGTCGCACTCTGATATATGAATTTATCTTGTCGAAAAAGCGGCCGGATCTTTCCTTACAACCTAATATGAAGAAGGCATAAGAATCGTCAAAAGTCATTTTCACTGAAATCTTCAAAAACTCACAGCTGAAGAAGTCCATGTGTTGGAAGATGGATAGAGTAGTTTCGACGTTGCGCCCTTTGATGAAATAAACGAATATAGGGTTCTGAGAAATTGTCCTGCCTTCAGCTGACACATTGGAATCCTGTGCCACTCTAGCTTTGTGTTTCTGAAGGGCCTCATACGACTGCGTGCAGAGCGTTTTCGAAGAATTCAACAGGGACCGTTAACTCTTTCTCTCGTTCAAAGGTCGCGTGAGACGATTCGTCGTACCCCTTGAAAGAAGCGAACCATTCCAAACAGCCCAGAAGCAGATCCACGTGCGTGTCGTCCATGGAAACGACTGCCGGTTCAGGCAACTCCCCTAAGGGAGCCTCTAGCTGAAGTCCGAGGGGCAATGAGCCGCCCTCACACATCCGGTTGCTTAGACCGTCATAGCCGCTGAGGAGATTTTGAGAGTTATACCCCTCCGTCCTCCCCCTCCACTCTCCTACCAAATGCAACCTCATGACCCGTACGATCCTCCATGACAGATATGGTTGGTATAACAAAAAAATTGCCAAAAACATTGAAAAAACAGCTTTTTCAAGATGAACCTAAGGGAGTCCCCTCCCCAACCGAGATACGACCTCTTTTGAACCAAAAATATGACCCCTTTCGAAGATTCCCCAACCATGCTTGACCCATCTCCATAACCCAACTGGCTAGGTTCTCCTACGTTCCCCGCAGAATAAAATGTCCGATGAATGAATGAAAATGGTGAGAGCATGCTGACTTTGAAGTCCAAAATAGGTTTAAATTAGTTTTTTTTACACGAAAATTCAAATACAACAAACTTCGTCAATATTTTGACCACCAGGCGAGCAAAGTCATGCTTGTCTAGAGATCAATACAGTCACACTGTGACTGTGCGGTGATTTTTCCCACTCTAAACAACGACCTTTTTTGCCAAACCAAATGCGACAATCCTCCGCCCAACACAGAAATAGAACCCCTTTTCCGATCCAAAATACGACTTCTCTTTTCCCGACTTTTCTCAACGAATACAAAACAATGCTTTTCCTAACCCAATGCAACTCTCATTTTACGAATCCAAAATCAACCCATTGAGGATTATTCAACCTTTGGTTCCCTGGTAATGTGTGCGATAATGCTCCTTCCTGCCACTTTCCTCAGCTGATTGAGAGATCAATATCGTGTTCGTGCAGTTACTGCCAATTAGACCAAAGCCCAACAAGAGAAGGACTAACACGATCAGCAGACGATCGCCTGCACCCGTCCTTCACCGTGCTAGACTGCACCTTTGAGCCATACGACGTGCTCCTTCCCAGAATGGGAGCGGGGCTGTCGTGAACATCATTCAGCAGTGAGTCTTCTCCGCTACACTGGAAGGCGAGAGCATCCGAGGATCGCTTTCGACATGCCAAGGAACACCACTCTGAGAGTCTCCTTGGGACGAGTCCATCAATGAGAAACATTGCGCGGGAATTCACTGTGGAAGTGGGTAAATCTCTGCAAAAGGACACGCCCTCTTATCTTAAACGAGAAAACTCAGGCTAGGCACTACGAGGTGGCTGATAAGCCTGGGAGCCTAATGTAGAGTTTTATATCATATACTTAGCCTATCCCTTTGTTTTTGTGCCTAGTTGCTCCCTTGATCGTTGTTCTCTATCTAGTTTGACCGAAATTTGATGAAAAAATGTGAAAATTGGTTTAAATAGACCCCGCGCCCTCAATTTTTGTGTGGTATGCTAAGATTTTTGTGAGGTATGAAGTATCCCCACAAACACAGAGAATTTAATTTTGAAAAATAGGCCAAAAACATGTATAACCCTAGGAACCCCAAAAAGCCCCATAAAAGCTCCATGCCCATTCAGCCACCCCAGTACAACAGAAAACAATAAAAACAACACTAAAAAAACCTACTACTCTTGAGTGCAGCGTCAACTTGAAAAAGATGCTCCCGAAATTTTGAAAAATAAGCAAAAAATATGAATGACCCAAAGCCTCAGAAAGCCCCATAAAAGCTCACGCCTATTCCACCCCAGTACAACAAAAAAAAAAACAACAACAAAAACAACACTGAGAAAAACCCACTACTTTTGAGTGCACCGTTTGAGTTAAAGGAGATGCTCCCGAAATTTTGAAAAATAAGCCAAAAATATTCCGATAGCAGTCGATCAGCTTTTGCATCAGCTCCCACTGGTCGTATCACTGGAAAAGCCTCTCGTCGTAGAGCCTCTTCACATGGCTGCTTTTGGTCCTCTTCGACATTGAAGGGTGCATCAGTGGCCTCACTTGGGGGAGTATCAGCTCGGCTGCTACTTGATCGATCCCTAAACATTGAGATTCACCATGATCTTTCAAATTGCGACTGGTCGAAAAATCCATTTCACTGATATTATGTGTGTTCGGATGCAACAGGCTCTTCTACATTTCAGACCGTTCCACGACACATTGGACAGTGTATAACGAGTGAACATAGCAAAAATGAGCAGATCAGCAACAGAAACAGAAAAGGTGTATCAGAAAAAGTTTGAACTGAAGCATACACAGTACACTACCCCTCCCTCCACGAAAGCGCCTACACTACCCTTGCCCTCGCCTCCGATTTCCTACGCACTCTCTGCATGTTATTGGACAGTCGCGCACAGGAACCAACCGCTCACCATAACCGCGTGATCCCTCAAAGCGGCACTGCTTCGTCTCCTTTCCTTTTTTGCTCAGACAAGTGTCACGCTTGCGTGCGGCATCCGTCAGCCCTCTCATTGAAGGCAATTTTCGAAGTGCTCTACAAGGGAGGGGGGGGGCGTCAGAACTGTCCTCAGGTCACGTGGGAGGCGGCGGCCGCGCCCCTTGCGCGAGGTTGTTTTGGCACGCGCGGTGAACTAGCTGAATAGCTCGGACCTCTCACCTAATGCCGTAGAAGATTTGGGAGGGTACGCGCAGAAAAATGGCAAAAGTATTTGGCACGTGGCAGAGCATAAAGTGTGCAATGACGACAAATATTGGGTCATTCCATAAGTAATGCCGCTTTCTTCAATCAAAATTTTCTCCTATAAAGCTACAAGTTCGTGTGGCATTTTATATACCATTCGGAAGAGATTTTCCTGCACTACAGCATGATATGTTTAGTTTTTTGTCTGTCAATTCGCGAGCCGATCTTCAGGCTCGCGAATCAGTTGGTTCAGTCGACAAAAACTGACCAAATCGGCAATTGTTTAAAACACTACCTTTCACTTTGGAAAAATCGATCAATCATTTGTCTCGTATTTAACCCCGACCTCTTCTATAAGTTCCACCAGTTGGTTATTGAGAAGTTGCCTCACTTTTTTCCAGCCTTGACTTTTCCGCCACAACTCGGTGTTTTTTAACAATTTCTCCAAATCGAGGCAAAAAAATTTTCTCAACCAGTCAGTTGAAAGAGTGGTGAAACGTCAAGGAGAGGTGATGAGTAGGGACGAGGAAACATTACTGACCGGTTTTCTTGGATATCTGCTGGAAAAATAAACCGTGAAACAATGTCACTTGGGCCCCTATGACATGGTTTTGAAATTCAATCTGAATCGTAGTCAGAACAGGATCGAAACATCCTTCCGATAGAACAGAAATGATCCTTTCAAATGGTCCATAAAGCAATGCTGAACAATAAATTTCAGAGGAAAAATTCCTCTCTGAAGAGACGTGAATGCTTTCCGAAAAAGGACTTTAGAAAAAGAACAACGTGAGTACTCGATTAACCAATCATTGGAATCTGTAGAAGAGGTCGAGGCTGAATACGGGACACATGATTGGTTGATTTTCCTAAATAAAAATATAGTGTTTTAATTAATTGCCAGTTTGGCCAGTTTTTGTCAACTGGACCCATCACTTCGCCCGCCTGAAAATCAGTCATGTGCTGAAATATCCTAAAAATTAATGGATTTTTTTGTAGAGCAGAAAAATCGCTTCCGAATGATGTATGCAATGCTGCAAAAACTTGTAACTTTATGGAAAAAATTTTCGCTTGAAAAAAAAACGACACTACTTATGGAATGACCCAATACTTTTCACCCCCAAAATTACCATAAAAGCGCTGTACCGCGTACTTTGGAAAAATCATTCTTATCTAACGTTTTCCAACAGCGCAGCCCACAATAAAATCTAGAGCAAAATGAAAACGATGAGGCGATAGAAAACTTCATGCTTGTAATCCAGCACATACAATAAAACTTACTGTTTCTTGTTCGTCTGCCGTACTGAAATGGATTCTTTGAGCCGTTTCAAGTGTACTGCCGATACATGATCGATGGACGGCTCCTCTACACCACAATATCCACAGCTAAACCGTCACTGACGTTGAAAAAAGGACTTTGTATAACTTTATTGGGACTTACATATCGTTTTTGTCGACCTCTAAGGCATGCTCGGCTTTTCGTAACGGTGCAGCTGCAATCCATCCACATTCGGTGCATTGTGCATTCACAAAGTGCTCCTTTTTCCAGTATCTATCCAACTGAAGATTATAATTGAGTAATTTCAGCAGCAAATGATATTCACTTATTCAAATGTTCACCTGCACACGTTGAGTGAACAATCGTTCGCATACAAGACATAGGAATGATCCGCGCTTGCGGCATGCATTTCGGTGTGCCCTAAACAGTATCTCTTTACCCTCAAATATTCCGATACCCACAGACATCCAAAGAGACGGTTGTCACACCGTGGGCACGCTACGCATTGAGCGTGTTATGCGTTGCGCATGACCGCTGCGCACCACAGGTCCACGTGATACAGATCAATTCAAAATAATAGTGACCTTGAAATGTTAACCGCCGTGGTACCATACAGGCATGACCATCAAGTATTATAACCTCATGCGAGCTCGATTAAATTCGTTTTTAATAAAATGAGACGAAACGCAACGCAACCGCCTGCGTAGGCATTTTTCATTCGGATTTTGCTTGTGGGCCTGGTATTTCTACGATGCCTGCTGTGAAGAATAGAAGGCGCGACACAATGCCAATCGGTTCCTCCTGTTCTTCCCAAATTCCCAGTTTTAACGCTATGCCAAACCCACCGTAGTTCGGATTGTCGTGAAAACGAGGCACCGCATGAACAGACAAAAGATTGTGCTCGTTGACGCATTTCGTGCGCTTTCAGGCTTGCATAACCATTGGAGATTTCACCGCAATGCTGGCATTTGAAGGAACGGTGAGTATTCTGAAAGCAAGAAGGTTGCTGTCGAAAACACCTGCACATATTATGAATCTTTAAACACACCGGCAATGACGAATTTGGCAGACTTGGAAGATGAGGGGATATAAAGTAGGGGTGTGCAGTAGTGTAACAGTAGAGAAGAAACGATATAAAATGGCGAAATCCACGAAAAAAGGAGTCCGAGAACCCCTTTCCACTCTTACACTACCGCGCTCTGTGCATCATCAGCCGGAGGGATAGATGCAGAGGGACGAAGGGCCATGTCAGCTAGTCGTGAACGTTGTCCCGCTTTCGCAGTAACTCCCCCGGCTGATGAAGTGCAGAACAACAGGCCGTGCTTCGAATCGTGATAAGATCGGAAACCGCGCTTTTTCGATGAAAGTTTCACCACACATCACCTCTCCTGAAGTGGAATCCCTAGTTCTCACTTTCACCCTTGTCCTCATGGTGGCGTTTAAAACAAACGCAATTCGACGAGAGATAGCCACCCATATTCAGCGAATTCCAAAGGGAGCAGCCGCGCCCAGCCGACTGCGAGCTCATGGGCAGATGGTCCCAATCTCACTGGTGTCATGCCTATTGAATGAAAAGAGAAGAATGATTCCACTAATGACGATTAAATCTGATGCAGTCACCAGCTTCCAATTCATCAACGCCCTCAAAATCCCTGATTGAGTTGGACGCGTGACATGACACTCGAAATGGATCAGATCGCGGGGTAGCTGTGTCGCTTAGCGCATGGTCAATTCACAGTGAATCCAGCAGACACCTTTCGCGCGCGCTGATGCCATTCTCGTGCCATGAGCTGATGGCATTGAAGATGAGAGAGACGGGGAGAGTTCTGGAAGATACAAAGACCTTGAACGACATGGCGTTAAAGTAACACTGGAGGCTACTCTCTCACGAATCTGGGCCTACCTCGCCTCACCTTGCCGCATATAGAACATTCCAGTGGCTTTAAGTCTTCCTTTGCTTTACTATGAACCCTTGCCATGTGCATCACGACGTATCTGGAAGTACCATAACTTGGTACAGATTAGAATTATCGATGAATACTGGGGCAAAACGCCAATTGAGCTACATCACTCATCTTTCAGTCACGTTCAATACCTCACATATTTTAAAGTGTGTTAAGATTCTCAAAAGTGGTGCTCTGCAATAACTGACAGTCTGAACTTCAAAAACGTACAAATTGAGAGCAAAAGCTTTCTGTACAGCTCTGCGTTGTAACATTATCCGCGACGAAAAAGGATATTAGATCAAAACGAAACGCATGCCTACGATTTGGAGCCTTCGGTCCAACCTAATCAAAGGCCAGAGACTAACAGAATTTGAACCTTTGAACAATTACGCCTTTCTATCGCTTTAGTTGCGACCAAAACTAGTTTAATGGTTGATAGCGGATGTAACTGGAACAACTGTGACCGATTCTCAATCAGAATAACCCACGAGGTGCTATCCGCCAGCCATCCTTTTGGAAGGGAAAAAACGAAAAAAGGAAAATGGTGCACGCGCCGATAAAAGTAACCTACATTGTCCTCTCTCCCTCAGAAAATGTCAATCACGTTGGCTAATAATTCCAAACGTGCCACTTATCTGAATCGCTTCGCAAACACATCCTCAGTTTTGGGCTTTTGGGACATGTCACTCACTGAATCTCAATTCAGAACCAGAAAAAGAAATTACATATACGTAAAAGGTAGCAAAAACACCGAAGAGCTATACTGTACGTCCAGGATCTAGCAGTAATACTGAGCGGACGCCTATATCAGATGCATTCCTCTTTCTACATGTGGCAGTTGGCGACGTACATACTCTGCGACATGATCGCTATGCGTTCTGCGCCGCAACACTTGCCCAGCACTCCAGCGTCACCGAGGAACCAAGATACTCCGAACATATCGCAGAGTATTACTTCAACCGTTGAACTAGCTCACTGTGGCCACCACTTTGAGCTCGTGCAGTCGACATGCCCCAGTCACACTTCACATTTTGCGATAGCGACTCAGTTGCTACAACCATCATAGATCCTAATTTACATTTATCAAATTATGCATCACACTATCAGTCTCTGAAGGTGAGAAGTGAAGGAGATCTCACCTATGACAAGCAAATGGCTTTCTACATATTGTACATTTCGAAGTTTTTGACTCTTCACTCATTTGGAGGTAGTTTACTGAAAGAGGACCTTTCGGATGTCATAAATCTACAAAAGTACGATCAAAATTCCGCTTGAAGACATGACACATCTGATGTGTCACGCTGCAATCGCACGCGCCGCGGACCAACACTACTCCAAGTATAATCGGTTTGAACCACTATCACTAAGGAACATTCACTAACTAAGAACTTTTTCGCATGACAGTGAAACTTTACAAGAACACCAAAAAATTGGGAAGATCACAATTTTCATTGAAAAATTCCATATGACAGCAATGGCATATTAACCCAGAACATACACCGCAATCAATCGATCAATATCTATAGAAAGGTGAGAGGAAAAATGTCGAAAATTAAGTGAAAAAAAAAAGATTATTTGGAGAACTCTGCGAATCGAGGTCATAAGAGCATCGTGAAGCAGTACATGAAGTTGTTACAAATTTAGGAAACATTAATGAAATCGCTCTCGAATGATGAAACTAACAATTTATAAAACTGCTCTAAACCCATAAACTGAAGTACCACCAAAGACAAAGCGAGTTGTATACGTGTATTGACAACAATACCCATCCATGAAGCATTTCTTGGATACATTCAGTGTGTGACTGAGGAGGTACAGCGATTCCACGGCAAACTGAATGTACCAGTTTAAAAAAACCCCGTTCCAAGGAACCTCATTCCAGGCTGTTAAACGGTAGCGTTTCCCTGGGTGGAGTGCAAGTGTTCCGACTGGTGAGGCCAGGTCAGGTTGCGCGGCGGATTGGAATCAGGTAAAGACAGGTAAAAACACCCCTCCTGAAAGGCTTAGGCTAATCTGGGAGAGCCCAGACGGCAGGACCCGCCACCATTCGGACAATTCGCGAAGGGCGGTGACCCAGTTCGGTGCCGACCTCTAGAATCGGAACACTTGCAACACACCCCGTTTCCCTTGTCCTTCCGTCTCCCACTTTTTCACGACTACGCAGCACATTCATACTCGGCGACACGACCGCATTGCAGAGCATGAATATGGCCTTGCGCCTAACACAAGCGCATTAAAACGGCAGTGCAGGTCACCACCATCCGTAGAATCACCGCAAAGTCGCTGAGCATAAGCATGATTGAATGGCACTCTGAGACCCTAGCCTGCTGCTAGCATGGCTTTTACAAATCGGATTCCAACTGATCGTACAGCGAAAATCATTCTGAATCACGGCAATACGATAGCATATTTACAAAGACATAACCGAATTACTGTCGTCGCTGAATTCGATATGTACATCGTTTATTGACGCCTGCAGATGATCCAGTCCCGTCAGCTTTTCCAAGTACGAAGGGCAGTTCATCACCTGAACAAAAGAAAATGCAAAAGTTGCTGAAATCCCTAGCAGGATCACAGGAATACCTGATCAGCAGGGGAAAATGAATGTGAGTGATAAAGAACAGAAAATGACTTCCAAAATACCGAACCTACCTCTTTGACAAATTCTGCACCTCTGTTTGCGTATTCCTCTGCCACAGTACGCCCACAAGCGACACATTTCTCGAATCGCCGTACGCACGGGGTCATCTGAACGATCGAAATTCAAAAAAAAAAACTTCTGGAGAAATTCCAAGTGCTGCATCGTCGCATTGACTTCGGTAAGAAAGGTTTCTGACAGAGGACAGAGACACTTGCCTGGCTGAAACGTGACAAATATCCACGGATTTGATGCGGTGTTGCCCCCAACAATGATGATGAATCGTCCGGCTCACCAATGTTCGCTGGTGCGCACAATGGATCCGAGTACTGAAGGACGGAAGACAGAAGTTCAACACTCGAGGTATCATTGACAGTTCTGCGCGACTGACCTGAAACTGCAGCATCACATGCGAACTAGAACTGACGCCGCTGGTGGGGCCATCACTACCACTCACTAGTATATATAATCGACTTAGTCTGTCAGTCTGTCTGTCTGTCTGTCTGTCTGTCTGTCTGTCTGTCTGTCACGAAACTCAGAACTATCTGAAGAGCAACTTATAGAGGTCGGGTCAAGAATGGGATAGGTAGAGCATGAGCGAAGAAATAAGGAGCGCACATAGACAGTGTTACGCCCCGCCCACAGTGGGCGGGGCGCGTGCAGAAAATCAGGTGAAAACGACCTAATTCAATTCCAGAATGGCGCAGACGTGGAGAGAAGATTAGATAAAGTTGATAACACGATTTTATGAAGTCTATAAGGGCGATGGGCGGAGCGTGATTCAAATAGGCGGAGCTTAGGCAAAAATTCATAGCCTCGTTCCAGCATGGCCTATAAACTTCGTTCAAGGAGGGATGAAAGCATGGGCGAAGAAATAAGGGGGGTACATGGAAGATGCTACGCCCCACCCACAATGGGCGGGGCATGCACTGAGAATTTGATAATCAACTGAAAACAGCAAAATGACCCAGACGTAGGGAGAAGTTGGGATAAGGTAGCTTAAACGATTCTGTGTAGCCTGCAAGGGCGGTGGGCGGAGCGTAAATCAAATAGGTGGAGCCTAAACGAAATAATTCCGTTCCAGCATGTCCCAAGAACTCCGCTCAAAAAGGGATAGGTAGAGCATGAGCGAGGAAATCAGGGGCACACATAGACAATGCTGCAGCCAGCCCACAGTGAGCGGGGCGTTCCTGAAAATTTAATAAACAGTTGAAAACAATTGAATTCAATTCCAAAATGGCTCAGACGTGGGGAGAGTTTCGGATAAGGTCGGCAGCACTATTCCATGGAACCTTCAAGGTGGTGGGAGGAGTGTGATATTAGCAGGCGGAGCTTTGGAAAAAAAATTCATAACTCCTAGACAAGTCCAAGTTCTCTCATCGTAGAACCCCGGCATTGTTCGTTAATCTTGTTTAATATTGCCTCTGCCACGAGGTTTTTAGGTGGAATCTTTATTCGGCCAGCGTTTCGACCTTTCGTCGTTTTCAAAGGCCTTGAATCCACCGCAAAAGTGCAGAAAGCTACACTCGGTTAGTACATTAGTAACGAATCATTCGTTAACGAATCATTATAGAGGTCGCCAAGAGCAACTTATAGAGGTCGGGTCAAGAATGGGTTAGGTAGAGCATGAGAGAAGAAATAAGGAGCGCACATAGACAATGTTGCGCCCCGCCCACAGTGGGCGGGGCGCGTGCAGAAAATCACGAAATCAGGTGAAAACGATCTAATTCAGTTCCAGAAAGGCGCAGACGTGGGGAGAAGTTTAGACAAAGTTGATAACACGATTTGATGAAGTCTATAAGGGCGATGGGCGGAGCGTGATTCAAACAGGCGGAGCTTAGACAAAAATTCATAACCTCGTTCCAGCATGGCCTACAAACTTCGTTCAAGGAGGGATGAAAGCATGGGCGAAGAAATAAGGGGGGTACATGGAAGATGTTACGCCCCACCCACAATGAGCGGGGCATCATTCGTTGACGAATCATTCGTTACTAATGTACTAACCGAGTGTAGCTTTGCTGCACTTTTGCGGTGGATTCAAGGCCTTCGAAAACGACGAAAGGTCGAAACGTTGGCCGAATAAAGATCCCACCTAAAAACCTCGTGGCAGAAGCAATATTAAACAAGAATAATTCATAACTCCGTTCTACCATGGGCTGGAAACTAGTTCCAAGGAGGGATAGGTATAGTATGAATGACCAGACGTAGGAAGAAGTTGGGATAAGGTCGGTGACACGATTCTGTGAAGCCTGCAAAGGCGGTGGGCGGAGCGTAATTCGAATAGGCGGAGCTTAAACAAAAATTCACAACTCCGTTCCAGCATGGCCTACAAACTACGTTAAAGCAGGGATGAGAGCATGGCCGAAGAAACGAGGGGGAGCTCACAGACAGTGTCGCGTGATAAAGGGGTGAATCGTCTGATTACATTTCAGCAAAATACTAATGGTACTAACATTATTATTAAGGGAGTCACAACATAGAGAACAAGTGATAGTATAATTGTGACAACTTCGCTGAGAAGTAGATAGGCTATGGCAAGCACGTAGTTATCGTAGAAGTTGAAGTCAACATATAAAGGACAAGGGATATACATTACATACAAGTAAAAGCATCATATACCAATACCGACTTCTTCTTCGTACATCACATCTTACCCTTAGGTACACAGCAGCTGTGAGCCGTGAAGAACCCCTAGTAATGAGCAAGTGATAGTAGAACTGTGTCGGCTTTGCTGAGGGGTAGATATGCCCCAACACCCGCGAAAATCGGCTCGCCGCTTAAAGGATCGGAAGGGGGTCCGAAACAAGAGGAAGATGCAAAGAAATGAGCTTTTTGTAACGAACACTCAAGGTTAGAAGCGATAATAGGCGAAAAAACCCGGTCTCAAAAGCGCGACGCTGCGGTGTGTATTCGAGCCTCATTCGCATCATCGCACTGGCGTTCCGAGTTGTCCGCTGTAGGAGACGGCCGCGGGCCAACTTTAGTTGTAGCACCTGACTCCCAGCGCAGTGGAGTGGCCATTCCCAACTACATTAACATTCATGTAAGCACATCTAGAAACAATATAAGAAAGAACAAAGGAGAAGGTAAAAGGAATGAACAACTTTATAATGGAAACATCTTCTCTTGGCACCATGCCAAGGCGTCAAATTGGCGAGTTTGTGCAATGGCGGTCACTTGAACTCGTCCACACTACGTCTGTTCTACCGTAAGCCAAAATTACTCCCTTACGGTGTCTTTAAGCGGACCAGTCGGATTGGGCGGCGTCAGCCGGCCAAACTCACCGTGCACTGTTGATCAAGGGTTCGATCAGGTGACGAATTACCAGGGGCAGTCACATCCTTGCAAAAATAGCAAGCCAATACGAGTACGGTATAACAGTACCATCCCAAACAGATGTGGTATCTGTAAAATAAAAATGAAAGTGAAATACGACCTAGAAAATTCGGTAGTTTTATGGAGTGATTATATGAGAATCCAGGTGCGGCATCCTCCCCTCTTATATGAGACAACGTTATCCGATTGGCATTCACGAAGTCAGAAATCTCCGAACGCGACAAAACCGTCGTTTCACAGTTGCATCCCTTATATCAACGCACTATATATAATTCCACAAAAAAATATACGACTCCTTGCTAGATATAAGACTAAGTGCAAGACGAACTGCAAAGGCATCGTCCAATTCTCGAACTGCAGGTCTTTCTCAGACAGAGTCCCAGAAAGGCTTGCGGTTTGTGACCTGGAAAGCATGAAACAAACCACGATACCTGAGCAAGGTCAGCGCTGGTCAGCGAGTCCTGGATGAGAACCGTCGTATTCAAACAAGGAATATTAACTGAGAGCATTTTGGAATTCATAGAAAGTGAGAGATTTTTTGGGTTTGTATCGGTAGGAAAGGATTTCGTAACGCGGAGCGCCACGCAAAGCGTGCAAGCTAGGAGTGCCATACATGACTGAATTCTGAAGCGGTTACCATGTCCTTCCCCCTATTTTAGACGTACGTTACGATAATTGCCCCAGGACCCAAACACATGCGACCCCCCCCCCCCTCAAACACATCATCGCGCGCCGCACGCGACCCGGTCGCTACGGTGCGCACCCAATTTTGTCGACACGTGCCTGGTTCGTATAATTATCGAATCCAAGCGGCGAAAAATCCATCTGAAAACAATTGCTGAGCAAAAAAAACTTAGTCGATAGAGGAGCGTCAAAACTAAACAACTAGATCAGGCCACTCGAGAAAACGGCAGCCACGCCCCCAACGCGCGGCAGTTCCACACGGGGACCAGCCGATACTTGGCAGATGCGGCGACGCAGGGCGCATGGCGCAGTGACCCAAGGGAGCAGTCCTTGTGACCGTGTATTTGACGTGCGACCAGATGGAGCGAGATGGGGGCGTCGTACTAATTAAGTTCTAAAGCGATTACGCCATGAATAAGGCATAGAGCAGTGTCATCACGTTAGGACCCGTCCAGAACAGCGCGCATAGCTCGCACCATTGCGTCGCATGCCTGACGCCGCAACGCGAGTTTTCTCTCCTAATGGTACACACTCAATATAGCAAGAAACTATAGATGTAATGCGTAGGAATGAATTAACATCATTTCGTGATCTTCAAGAGCTACTCAGTTATGGCCTCGGTGAGGTCCTACCAAACCTCAAAGGACTCGGAACGGTCCACGTAGAAACTGTGAACTGTGCCACCACTCATTCACTTTTTTACGCCTGGGGTTTTATGATTCGCCTCTGCATGTTGTTTCTGGATGGTGGACGGTGCGATAAAACAATTGTGACCTAACAGCATGCATACTCTCATTTATGTATACCGGAAAGGAGCTCCGGAGTGGGTTAGTCAGTTGCGTGCAGTGAAAAGATCATCATAATACTTGTGCGAAGAAGCACCTCCTCGTAGATCCCATTTTCTATCATAAGCCATACCAGACCACATAGCACCTTCAGAAAATACTTTACATAGAAAAGCCACTAACCTTTACTGGAATTATCTTACGTCTTCACTACGTCATAATGTGCATTAGCATATGATATTCTAAATATTGAATCTATTCAACGTAGACATAGCCGCTCAGGTGATGACGATGTATATCAGGAGCGTTCAATGGATTAATGATATCAGATACATCTGAATGGAGGTGAATTTGAGAAGATAAAATGTACAACTAAAATCTGAAATATAAAACCTATAAAGTAATCGTGCACGGTATTTCGAGTTTTTTTCTTGCCATGCCATTATGGCGCATTTGTTCACTACCAGTATCAATAGTAACAGTAAAGAACATAATGAAACGGAAACCCAAAAAGTCTCCTTTTCCACTCCTTCCCTTTGTCCGCTCTGCATCACTAGCCTCGCTTCGGTCTCTCGCTGTCTGCATCACAGGGCGGCTGATGCAGACAGCGAGGGACTAAAGCTGTCAGACGCAAGCGTTACTCCGTCCCTGCAGCAACTCGGCCCACTGCAACGCGAAGCCCGATACGCAACGCTATAAGATCGTGATGAAACCCTAAGGCAGGCTTTAATGAGAGTTTTATCACAGATTTTTTTTTACTCGTACTTCATTTACAAGAAACATGTCTTCCAGTTCTCGCTTTTCCTTACCCTAATGGTGCCTCTAATTTTGGAGACACAGTTTACTCAAGCTGAGGCTCCCCCTTCCTATCCCTAAAATCAGATATCGCTGAAGAATGAGCAGACAAAAGAGCCGGCAAATGGGACAGAGGGGAAACGGAGGAGCGACGGGGAGCCTGAGGCGTGCTTTATCTAGACATCTCCGATTAGTTTTCTAGTCCCTGTTCGAGTAGCGTCAGCATCCTAATGACGAACCGTTGCGCCACTACATTAATTCAACTCGGATTGCCACAGAGGGATCTCTATGCTAATAGCGGGGAGCGGATTGGCCTCGATTATCATGAGCTGCGCCTTCGAAAACTCAAAGCTCTGTATCTCTACGCAACTGTCGAATCCAACGACAACCAGTTTGATACATGCACACTCCCACAAGAAAAAAAACTCAGCATAGTATCAAAATATATGCATCCCTTTGAAGGGAAGCCACGAAGTTGTCCACCAGCATGTAAACTGTGGTCACTAATGGTCTTCTCTTTGGTCAACGTCATTACCGATACTAACCAAACCACGACATCATCTGTCACTAAAATTTTTTTCCCCGAGACTAAAATTTTTTTTCTCATAGACTTCTGAGGGATTTCCCAAAAGAACTACAACCAACGGAATGAATTCGTCGGCTGTCCTTTGAATAGGATTCGGTAGTTGCTCAGGAATAAAGCCCCTTCGGCAGGCAGCAATTTCATGCTATTCCCGTGGCTATCTGCATTCACGGAACTTCTCTCGGGAGCATTACGCGATGCAAACCACCGATAATCACACGTTCGCATGGGGTGAGTAATATCGGTGACAAGAGTTTTGACTAAAACTACAACTAGAGTACATAAAAACTATAGCAATTGCAAAGTGATGCCTTCGGTGGAGGGGAAAGCTCACGACTTTTCGCATAAATTTCCAAGGTTATCATGTGGACAGCGACAAATCCAGGGATGTTCTCCTAAGTGAGCTTTTCGGTGAGGCTAGAATCAAGCGCAGCAGACGAACATATCCGATGAATCACTCGTGATCCAAGTCATAACCTGTATCACTTGCAATAGAGGATAATATAAACACGAATATGTGTGCTGCACAAAAGAAGAAAAACAAGAACTGTTACACACGCTCACTTCCTAGCAGTTTGTGCTCCTTGACAAGAAGTTTGTGTGTCATTAAGAATAGTTATAAATTTACTCACTACATTTCCGAAGTCTTCATCGCTAACATCTTTGTTGAAACCTGACTGGCCATCAGATTCAGACTGAGACTCAGTCTAAAAGGAATGTCTCGAAATCTCAGCCACATACATTTGAAATTTCTGCCTTTACTCGGAAGCAAATCACAGTTACAGAGCTACTCGCGAACAATTCGCATGTCCGCCCTTACTATGCATTCGTAATACAACAGAGATGGTTTGAACGCCGTGTGAAAAACATCGCAAGATCCTAAATACAACTTAATCTCAAGAACAAACTGCTATTGCACTCCAGTTGTGAGTAGTGAAAAAGTCGCTTTTAAAAAGGCTATATAATTACAAAAGCTTTCACGTGAAAAATTCGCAATATGTAGAATTTAAGATATAGAAGCTAGGCAACAAGCAGAAAATTGTAGCTTGGAGTTCTGCGGTAGAGGACTGTGAAAACAAAGAGCCCATGGTCTTGAGAAAACCAACCTTTCCTCGAGAGCAGGGATTGTTGATTGGCTTACTTCTGAACTCGTTTATGATGGCAGCATAATCCTTTCTTGGTCGTGATCCCGTGCTGGTTCGTGGCGCTCCATCAATGTCCATATCGTTTTCACCCATGACTGCAAGTCAAAATGAGGCAAGTTCAATAGTGGTAACCAGTGGAGTTAGTTATATCGTGAAACTAGTGGAATATGATAAAGATGTGTATCGATTGGAAGAAACGTAGAGCGATTCCGAGGAAATTGGCAAAATCGTGGAAACACTTTGAAATTATTCATATGGATCAGAAGAATAGTGGAAAGCCGTATCTGGTGGCGATATCGTGGGATTGGCCACATTGTGGAATCCGCGGAAAAGGGTTAGTTTCTTCAGGAATTCCAGGAATTGTCATTCGATGCATATCTGATCTTCTCCTAGAAAGTCCACGATATCGCAACATCGCAAACTTCACGATTATATGAACCTTACGCTGCGACCGCAACGGAGTGCTCTTGGTTGCGGGGTGCTATCGTAGGGCGGAAAACGGGGGGGGGGGGGGGGGTATTATCAAACTTTGCACACCTGAGCATGTCTGAAGGATCTTTGAAGGGCCAATCTGCAGAATCGAGAGTTGTTTTTGTCTAATCATCAATGGAAGAAAGAAGATGGGCTATCGCAATTTGCAATGAAGGGGGGGGGGCATCCCACTACGGACGCCATTTTCACGTAGCCGGCAAGGGAAAAGAATCCCTTGTTTCCTTCCTTTCTCTTTCGAGCTGGAAAAAAAATATCCGCTTAAGTGTGCAGAGTGAGCCCATTACAATCCAGTAGAAATACTCAGCAACTTTTAGGGAGATGAGATGAAATGAGATGAAATTGAAACTCCTAGAATTAGACCAACAGGTAATACATGCAAAAAATTCTCTAGTTTCAAATTAAGAACAAGAAAAATAAGAGAAGAAAATGAAGAGCACCTAGTTTTCTTGTCAGCAGCTCGCAACCAATTTTATCCCATAAAGCAGCTTGACTTGCAAGACAGTGACGAGAGCTAATCAGCAGCAAGTGTAGGTAGTAAATAGCAAAAAAAAGTGTAGTATTAAGGGTGGTTGCACTGAGATTTGAAAACGAAATGTTCGCGCTCACCCGTGGTATCAAAGGAAAACTCGTACCCGACTGTGTGGCGACGGCGATGAACCAAGCGCTCGCCCAGCAGCGTACTGGAATGGCTCCTACTCCACTCCGAAAGTGCTTGAGTAGGAGCGTTCATTATCAGTATCAGTGCAAGATAATCATGATTACCCGCTGCTCGAGAAAAGATTAAAAATTACCCGAAAAATAGTAGTGCACTGGGACGCGAAAACCTCTTGGCGAACTTTTGGCAATAAATTGGACTGATCTCATGAGTGAGGATAGGGTGGCAGTTGTTGAATCTTGAATGACAACAACGCGTAAAACTTTTTCACATGAATTTTGAATTGTAACGTTTGTTTCATAGAATTGTACGTGTAGATGTTCTGTGGGACATGGAAAGGCATGCTAATGTACAGCGTTCAACCATGTTCCGCCAGCATTACTGTCGAACTTTTATAAAGCGTTATGATGTCCACTGTCTCACGAATAAAGGATTTCCCCCTGATGGGATGGTTTTCCAGATCAAAATAGCAGCGAACACATCATTGAGTGGCAATCCAACGTTGTCATCTCGGTATCATTGCCAGTTAGGAATGGAAGCTTTCCCTAAGTGGAATTCTGGAGCGGGATAGGATCCCGCTCCCATATAGGAAGTGCTGTGGGTCAATTGAAGTCGGAGGGGGGGGGGGGTGATACGCCAAATTTCACGGATGTCGAAGTCTTTTCCCTCTCTAAGGCCGCTTCCATACTTTGCGCACCGACGCCGGCACGCGCGTGACGGCGTCGGTGCGCAAAGTATGGAAGCGGCCTAAGCTTGGCCTAAAATCGTCACCTGTATTTATACTTCTTTACTATTGCCGTGGAATGTGTACTATGGAAGAGTGACCATCACACTGTAATGTACAAAACGATTCACGGTAGGAAAACTTTATCTCTTAAAACGCTTCCGAAAAAAAAAGATTATGGAAACCGTACGATAAAAGAAAAGCATGCGGAACGAAACACAAAAGACATGGAAATTGGAGGCATTCAACAGCTTCTTTTTTACAAAACGTTTTTTTTACGAAACAAAATTATCCGCACAGATCATCGATACCACGTATTTTACAGATCCATTCATATAAAGTGTAAGCGAAGTCAAGGGATGTTATAAAATACTCCGACAAAGGTAAATTGCATTTGGCAATAATAAGGCAGTTTGGTAACAGATTGCGAATGACGTCGATTTCACAAATTAGTGAACGGTAACAAAGGAAGACTTGATCGACAGAGAAACCAAAACACACCATTGAGCAACGATAGGCAATGATCAGTGAGAGACTAGGGGTAGAATTCCAAAAAATTCATTCTACAAAAGAACTGATTTGTCATCAAAGATAATCGTATCAAGGAGACTTCTTTTTGGAAAAAAGTGAGGGGCGCTGATTGTTCAGATCATTTTGATTAAGCCTCCGCTTCAACCCGGGTTTCTTCGAGATCACATCAGTAGAATCATTCCTGAAAGCACAATTCGGCAAGTTTTCAAATTCGAGAAAACATACTTCACTGTTACCATGGCTCACAGAGTCAACCAAATTGAAAGTGTAAGAAAGGTAAAAAAGTTTTTTAGTAAATTTAAATGTTACCTGTTCTCAGGACTCGTCAGCGCTTTTGCTCCAGCATCCTGAACGGCGCCCAATCCCGTGGGACGGTTACTTTTCAAGCCTGAAATGCAATAATTTGAGCGTGAGTTTTACAAATGAAAACATTGGTCACTAACCACAACGACTACGTAGACGGTCGCGAATATTTTCCGGGATAGGAGAGCTCGGCCTAAATGAAATGATCTCGCTGTAAATTCGGTGAGCATAGTCATTACAAAGGAAAGTAAGAGACATTACATGGAAAGTAGACTAGGAGGATGCTCGAGCGAAAGATCACTGGTAGCAGCTTCGACTTCATCCTCATCATCCAATAAAGTCACAAAAAAATGGTTTAGGCAGCGAACTTGGGCCAAGTCCTGTTTCTTGTTACTTTACTTCAAATTGCACTAAATAGACTTCCTCCCCTTTCTTTTTCCTTAAGACGTCTGCGTTCAGGTCGACTGACTTATGACTGAATCCCAGCGAAACACGTCTTGATGGGCCGAATATTTTTTGTTGAAAACTGAGGCAAGCTAGCTGCAAAGGGAAATGCACTGAAAATCCCATACGTCTAACCTCTGGTCCAGCGCTAAACTCCTTGGCTTGGGATTGAGTGGTGAGGAGTCGATATTGGCGGCGCCGCGAACATCTCGAAGCTCTTTTTGTAGGATCTAAAAATGATCCACACTGTCTCTCAAAATGTGCAGAATACCTAAATTATACAATATGCATACAACAACTTTGTTTTTGAGATCGTGCTCCTCTTTCTTCAACTTGCTCACTGATTTTCGTTCAACTTTCAGCTCATCCTTTAACTTCTGCTCCGCCTTCCTCGCCTCATCCAGCTGTCTGAAAGAGGTCAATGAATCTTGGAATAAATCTTGGGTTAGTGAAAGAAATGCTTGTGGTCAGAGTCTAAAGTTTGAGGTTCAGTAAGATAAGAAGAAAATTCGGCACTATTTACTCAAAGCTACCCCACTGCCTCTTCTAGCGATGCGGTCAAAGAGGTCATTTATGGAAAACCTTTCGATTCAGCTGCGACCTCCTACCCGGGGGTATTTTGACCCGTAGAACACGAATATGACATTCGTTTGGCGCGAAAACGCTTGGCGCCTGCGCCCTAGGCGCCAGCGTCAAAATGGGGTGGATCATCAGACTCTCTCGAAATTTGTCCCAAGGGGTATTTAGACCCGTAGAACACGAATATGTCATTCGTTTGGAGAAAAACTGCTCGGCGCCTGCGCCACAGGCGCCGGCGCCAAAATGGCGCCTATAGCGCGGGCGCCAAGCAGTTTCGCGCCAAACGAATGTCATATTCGTGTTCTACGGGTCAAAATACCCCCGGGTAGGAGGTCGCAGCTGAATCGAAAGGTTTTCCATAAACGACCTCTTTGATCGCTAGAAGAGGCAGTGGGGTAGCTTTGGGTTAATAGTGCCGAAAATTCTTATCAATGCTAAGTTTTGCTTGCTCCGCATGATCTCCGTCCCAATTGTCTCCCTTCAAACATACGTAAGGAATGACGAATTAATTTAACTTCTTTTCATCCCTTGTAAAATCACTGAACTAGGAACCTTCAGCAGGAATTTCATTGAGAAGACTGATCACGACTGGCTTCCTCCTTTACGCTCAAAATGCCGACTCACTAATTACTGACTCGCGATTGAATCTATTCTGTGCCCACGCTAGAGGAACGTTTACAGTGGTAGAATTTGCGTTTTTGCGGAATTACAGACATATCGATGAGAGGAACTGTGGAAATAACGTTTTTTTGCGGGATTTGGTAGAGCGTTGGAATTGGTATCTAATCCCTTTCCGCACATACCTCAATTCACCATTTCTAAAAAAACCTAAATTCCACGATTCTCCCAATCAATACTATCTTTGCATTTTCTACCACATCCATAACTCCTCAAAAGCCACTGTAAACACTGCCTAGAAACGTTCTCGCCAGACTGCTAATTTTTAAGGCATAGCTATTATATAATTCTCAGATACATATACAGTTGTGAAACATACGATTCGCACGCTCGCAATCGATTTTGTGTTTTCTCAAGATCCTCCTCTAGTTTTATTCGATAGTCCCACATCTTCATATGATCCCTATGAAAATTTTGCAGTAATTCCATTTTTCTTCCACAGGACTTCTCGGCCGCTGCGAGCTAAATTATAACTTTCTGCGGAACTACTATTCGGCTATTACAACAATAGTGGGGGCCGATTGTTGCAAAAAAATTTTTTGCTAAAACTTTGCCTACAGGGGTAATTGAGGCCCCTGATCACGAATATCATATTGGTTTTCAGCGTTGGCGCAATTTTGCACCAATTCGGCGCAACTATTGCACTGCTGCTAACACTCTTCACTGGCATAGTTGCGCCATTTTGGTGCAAAATGGCGCCAACGCTGAAAACCAATGTGATATTCGTGATCAGGGCACCAAATAACCCCTATAGCCAAGTTTCTACCAAATTTGGTGAGAATGACCTTCGTCCAATAGTTGCGCCAAATTGGTGCAAAATTGCGCCAACGCTGAAAACCAATGTGATATTCGTGATCAGGGGCCTCAATTACCCCTGTAGGCAAAGTTTTAGCAAAAAAATTTTTTTGCCCCAATCGACCCCCACTGGGGTTGTAAGAGCCGAATAGTTCCCTTTCTGCAGTCAACTAAAAAAAGTTGGCAGAAGGGTTCAATCTCTGATTCTGTCATAAATCAATTAACATAGGTTAATATCAATAAAATACCTGCGCTTCAAGCTTATCAACGAGACTTTTCAGTCTTGTCACTTCTTCCGCAGCTTGAGGATGGTTATTTCTCTCCTGTTCTAGAGCCATAGAGAGAGATTCCACCTGAAACTCTGGGTTTTCAGAAAGCAAGGTTGGAATAAAGCTGAAGATTTCAGTGGCACAGTCGTAGGTTGGATGCTGAAGAAACCACGGAGCATTAGAATTACAAGAAAAAGTAAAGAAGCAGATGTTTAAATAACCTGAACAGCGCTAGGGATTTCCAGCTGAGAAGCATTAAGCTGAGAAGCATCAGGGTCATCAGTACTGTCGAAATATAAATGCTTCACTATATGACTCTCAGCCGTTGTTACTCTACAGATCGGGCAACTTTTTGAACGCTGAAATTGGAATAGGATAGGGAACTTCAACTCAAAAAAAAAACAAAGAACTGTACCATGACCCATTCTCTGATGCAAGGGAAATGGAAGGTGTGACCACAGCGTAAAGCAGCGACGTCATCTGAAGTGAAGAGAGAGGCGCAGATCACGCATTTTCCACGGATTTGATTCATTTGGATGATACGATGGAAAGCGCAAAACTACCTTGTTTCTGAAACTGTAACATTTTGTTGTAGTGTATGATCTAGTGTTCGTATTGCTATCACTACGACAGAACAGTTTTCCTCCGACATTTATAATATCGATAAGCTGTTATAAGAACACATTTCTAAGTAGCTCATGTTACTGGAAATTCACCAAAATTCAGAGCCATTAACTATACAGGGGGTGCCAAAAAAGTAATTGCTCACGGCTCACATCCTTCATGTACACAAAATATAGGGAAACGAAGGAGATAAAAGTATTGGGGCAAAATGTTTCCGAAATTTTCCTTTAAAAACAGGAGCAAGATGAGACTCACTACTTTAACCTTCATCAAAATACGGAGCCTTCAGTGGGCGCAGTCGGGTTTCAGGGCACCTACGGTATCAAGGTCCGCTTAAAACAGTGGAGCTAGGTTCCGTGGTAGGTCTTTTGTGGAAGCCTCCTGAAAATTGATAAATCGGTTCATGGAAGTCACAGAGCCCCTGCTGCTTGGACAAGGCTGTTATGATCCAAAGTGTCATTGTTCATGCCTCAACCTGGGGTTCCAGTGGTAACGGCACGTTCTGGCCCTTGGAAACTGAGGGCGCAGGAAATCCGAAAAAAACGGAATGTTTAAGAACACCACCCAGTATGAATCTTCTTAGGTACCCAGAGTGAACGGACCTTAGCAAGGTTCTGAACGAGGGAGACGAAATCCCGATTTTGCCGTGTTCAGGTGACACACCATGTTCATTTGGAAGAAGCTCCCGATCCTGTTCGTGCAGATGGCTGTTTCGGAGTTCAGCGATGGTGTGAGGTGCCCACCGTGGGCGGAGCTTGAGCAGAAATGGCCAAAAATCGGGTGAAATAGGAATGGGCCTGTAGAGGTCGGTCAAGTTAGGATTGGGTAGGGGCCAACCCATATGTACGGAGCACATAAGTTCTAAGCCTAGCTCCACTCACCATTGGAGAAGCTTGCGCCGAAATCGATGAATAAACGAATTTAAAGGCAGCATCAGGGTAATTCGGACGAAGCGTAAAAGAAGTAGTAAATGGGAAAGTCGAGGAACCTAGTAACAAGACAGTGAAGAAAAAACGGATGGAAATGGCTAAAAACCCGAGAAATAGGACCCCCTCCTACCGTTGGTTCTAGGCGCGGACGACCATTCCATCAAGAGACGAGTAGTGCGAAAGAGATTCCCATCGGCATGTCGCCAGTAGACACAAGGGAATGTTTGGAAATACGACAGCATCTATTATTTTCTGGAGTGAGCTTCAAACTAATCCTGAGAAAGCGCCCCGGAATAACTTCAATCTCTCCGCATATCCTCGGCCGCTCTCATCATAGCCGACCACGAATCACGTCGCTTGGGGGCGGGGTCGATTGTCGAGAGGCGGCAGCTTTCATCCATTGCGCCGTTCCTACAGCTCAGAGGCGCGCTTTCTCGCCGGGATTTCGCCACAGATAGCCTTCTTACCCCTATTGTTTCCATGTAGATGACTTCTTTCAGAGATTTCTCAGTAACCACATTACCCCATGCTGTCTTTAAGTCTCGCTTAGGTGCTAAAAAACGGGCAAGTTAGGAAAGAGGCTGGAGAAGTCAAGCAAGTTAGGGTACGATAGGGATCAACCAAAGTGTACGGAGCACACAACAAGCAAGTTAGGCACGGGCCTGTGGAGGTCGGGCAGGTTAGGATTGGGGAGGGGCCAACCCATGTGTACAGAGTACATAAGTTCTAAGCCTAGCTCCGCCATAATCCCAATATTAGTACCACACTCACTAAGTAGCTGTTTGTTCTCGGTAGCCATGAGGATGTAATGTATTATAATCGAGTGTATCTCTCGGCATTCAGCTGAGGCCAACGTTTCTTCTAGAACTGATACATGCACGTTCTCTCGACGCTTTTAATCTTCAAAAGTCAACTACTACGGAGCGCCTCCGAGCTCACGAAAAGACACCTCCAACTGCTGCAGCTCCATTTGACGTGGCTTGCCCCTCTTCAATTGTGCCTTACACACCTGGATCAGCGGTGGGAAGGGGGTCTTATTTCTCGGATTTTTTGACCGTTCCGCTCCATCTTCCCTACTTTTGTACTACTGAATGCTCAATTTTCTTTTTGTGTTCGGATCGAATCCTGCCATTCTTTAAAGGAGATCTCCTTTCAGTGGGCAGGGGTTATAGATGATGTTTCTTAGTTTTCACCAAAGCCGATGATTGTTGGAGGTTTGCCCGCGAAGCCACTTTGGGGGGGGGGGGGGGGGGTGAGGCTACTTACGCCAGAATATCGCGTGGACGTCCGCGGCGAGAGGCGCGGCGGGTGCAAGTGCCAGTGGCAGGACATGGCAGCCTTCAAGCGAGGCAGTGTGGCATGGGTGGAAGCGCAGAGGTGACACAGCCACGCCTGCCGGGCTCCCAAGGATAATCGATTCCCAAGTCGTACTGGTGGCGCCGCGAGTGCGGCGCCGCAAGTGCGACGCCGCCAGCGATTTCCTAGCGTAAGTAGCCTCAACTACTCTGCGAGGGCGGCAAAGCCGCCCCACGAGGATCGGCCGGCGGCAGCCGGTCAATCCGAGTCCAGGGGGGACTGGTTACTTTAGGCCGCTTTCATACTTTGCGCACCGACGTCGTCACCGGCGGCGACGGCGTCAATTTGACGCCGCCACCTGCGTCGATTTGACGTCGCCACCTGCGTCGATTTGACGTCAAACTCACGCAATCATTTGCCCGCTGCCGGCGACGGCGTCCATGGATAATGCGCAGCGTTTGCAAAATTTTTGACCCAATCACACCACAGTATGGTGATTGTGGCCGCTTCGAATCTTGGCGCTGTGCCAATACACGAAGTGGCCACGATCACAATATTGGCACAGCACCAAGATTCGAAGCGGCCACAATCACCATACTGTAGTGTGGTTGGGTCAAAAATTTTGCAAACGCTGCGCATTATCTATTGAGGTCGTTGCCGGCGGCGGGCAAATGGTTGCGTGAGTTTGGCGCCGTCGCCGCCGGTGACGGCGTCGGTGCGCAAAGTATGAAAGCGGCCTTACTACATTGCCATTTGCGCGCCACTACGTGAGCGCGTTAAAGCGAAATTCACAGACAGCACCCAAAACGCTCACCACTTTAACCGCTATGAAAAATTAAGAAGAATTACTATGAAAGAAGGAAGAAAGTGAAGAGCGAACATTGACTATGGTGAGCAAGTGAAAACCCACAATCACACAATTCCTATACAGAACGTATATGTGGAGATGCTGTTGTTGAGAACTACTGCCACTAATTGAACGAGTAGACGTGATGATTTGCAACCACGAAGAAAACCATGCCAGTCAACTGACGTGCGAGAATCCCTTCGAAGTGAACGAGTCCACATACGAGAAACCACGCCACCCGATAAAATCCAGCAGCTATGTACCATGGGCAAAGTTGATGTAAATTGCAATTCAAACGACTTAAATAAGAAGATGCAACGAATCAAAAAAAAAAAATCCTCAAAAACGCCTAAATTGTCACAAAGCATGCGCACCGCAGCCAAGCTCAGGCGTGAGTTATGAAGTCAAATATAACCGTACGGCACATCAATCAATGCGATATAAAATGTAATATTGAGTTAATATGAACCCCAATTTATATGAATAACTATGGATCGAACTAGTGACCGGCAATATGGAACCACATTATGACAAAAAATTGTCATAAGCGCGAAAAACATTAAAATGGTACAAGCGGCGCCGGTATCTGTGTGTGGACGTAGCGTGAACCGTAGTAGAGCATTTGAATGGACTTCGAGAGACAATATTGAGTAGATCAATGATATAACTCAGTCAATCACCGATATCTGCGCAAAACCCGTCAGTGTTCGCTCATCGGGAATCTCATTCGGAGCGACACCAGAGTCAGTGCAAATGTTACCGACCGCTTTTCGTTCTTCTGTTCGGCGAGGCCAATGAGCTTCCGCAGATTTGCGGCAACAATCACCGAATCATGGCAATCGATCAGTCCAACGGTCACCGATTCATGCGCAATACCTTCCACCGTGTCCAAGCTCGAGTATAATCGAAGTTGATATCATCTAGCTCACGCTGCTGAATCCTCACACGCAGAACAAGATTCAAGGTTTCGCCGGGAGCACCGATCTCTTCAGCCCGAAAATTTCCGCATTTGGAGCAGAGGTTAGGCCGCGATCGTACTTTGCGATGCTGGCGGCAGGGCGTGGCTGCGTATATCTGCGTCTCCGCCTATGCCATCCTGCCTCGATGCCTGCGTCATCTCTGCACCTCCCCCGTGCCACTCTCCTTCGCTGCCTGTGAACGCAGCCATGCCCTGCCTGCGGTGAGTGTGACCGCGGCCTCACTCTCCCCCTCCCTAACACCTGGTAAGTGTTTTCGAGTGGATCCGCTAGATACTGTAATAGGCAGTCAGAGTATTAAGCGTTTAGAAATTACTTTTTCATTGACATGTATCTTATCTCGGGAACGAGATACTGCAGCACATGTAGAAACGTCAACTATACAGTACAATTTATTAATTTTTGCACAAAATTATTATTCATGACTAGGCACTTTCGAAACAAACACGAAGATAACTGGTAAGATCCCTGAAAAGAAGAAGTCGTTGGTCATTTGCGGAGCAAGTGGTCCGAGATGCTCCAAAACCGGGCTGATTGATTAAATCGGGGGCAGCTGCTAGACGGATTTGAAGTTTTTCAGTGGTAGTTTATCGTCAACGATCATATTGTGGCTATCGTCTTCTTCCATCCAGCGTTCACCAACGTTCCTCATGGCTATGGAAAGATAGCTGCAACATATTGTATTTGACAAATAGCTTGGACATCGGAGCAGTGAACTGCTTTCATACTCTGCGGCGCTGCCGGCGACAACCGTTGCGACGCGCTCTTTTCAAAAGATGTGACCTAATCGCACTTCTTTCCGATTCATCGACAGTTTCAAACCACTTTGATAATAGCAAATGATCATTGAAAGAAAGCTGGAAGATTGTCAAATCGTAGTACGCAAAGTAGAAAAGTTGACGAAAGGTAAAGAAAAAAAAAGGAAAAACATAATACTAAAGTGCAGCGTGATTGGATCACATGTTATGGATAGAACCCGACGCAACAGCTGCAGCCGAATACGCCGCAAAGCATGGAAGCAACCTGATGGCCATAACCCTCTGACCTGGCAGGGATATCACCCAAATTGAGTGCCATCTGTTGAAGAACGAACAATCCATCTGGACCAAGTAGTTTGAAGAACTTCTCGGTGGACAGCCGACTAGCCTGAGTACCGGGATCGGTTTCTAGGTACATGGCCACAATACGACGAGCCTGAATTTCAGGATGAGTTGAGTACGGTTTGTATGTGAGCTTATCAGTTCTAATGCCAACTTTAAGACCAAAAGTTGTAATTGTATTAGAGACTCGATAGGCAATGAGGGGCACCACAGGAAAGACATGTTCCCCATGAGAAAGGAAACGCTGCAACTACTACTTGGCCATCTGAAGTCGTGGAGGACAACGGAAACACATTAAAGGAATAATCTACGGCGAATTCGCGTTGGAAGGCGCGCCCTAGGTTTTTTATCGTGGTCTCGTTTGGACGCATTTCGGTCACAAGGCCTTAAATGGCCGAGTAGATGTGGAGGGCGGGGTAACAGCAGCTACGGCTTGGCATTTGCCCCACACCTGCACCTGCTAAGTGCAGCACGCCCCCCCCCCCATGGCGGGAGAGTGATCTGTTTCTCGAGTTTCTGGCCGTTTCATCCTTCCTTTTCGCACATTACTTAGTACTTCTGCTTTCATATTTCAGAATCGGTCAAAATTTTCCTATCGGTGTCTTCGAATTATAGATGTCCCTCCTAAATTACACACAACGTATGGAGTTACAGCCACTCACCTTTGTGCTCACACAGAGGCTACCAATCCAGTAAATCGAATTGGATGTGGAAACGATGGCGACGAAAAGAAGCCAGAACCACAAAAAGATGAACAGCTTTTCGTAATAGATGTTCAGCGACAGCACGCAGAGTACGGTATCCAACTGAAAAAAGCCGAGATCATCACAACGGGCTCAACAAGCAGCGGCATCCATGCTATCCAGATTCTGTGCACGTTTGCTGAATGAAAGGAAGCGCTATTGGATCACATGTTATATGCAGAGCGCGTTGCAACAGGCACTGCCAGCAGCGTTGCGGAGTAGGAAAGCAGCCCAACCATATGTCCCCCCCCCATCGCTCTCCAAAAAATACAATGCTTTAACTCTGATCAAGTTGAACAATGCTAGCGCACATCTTTACATCTGTAGTCCATAGCTGTGCGAAATCGGAAACATTAGAGCCACGCTTTACATCCTTCTTAGCGATCCCCGAATGCGATCATCATGAATTCTCCACAAAGTTCATATCCTCCTTCATTTATATGGAAAAAGGCTCCATTGGACAAGGTGTACCGATCGCTGTAGGCCGGCATTGCTCTATGGCGGCGATTGCTCCTCCATAACAAAGAATCGCGAGAGGCAGCTAGATTCGGCAAAATTGAGGATGCTGAGATGGGCATGTGGCTGGGAGCGTTTCGACAGGATCAGAAACGTGGACCTCAGAGGAGTCATGCAGACGGCTCCGGTCCACCTAAAGATGACGGAGCAGCGGCTAAAATGGTATGGGCACGTGCTGAGAAGGTCGGCAGACCACTCATTCAGGAAGACTGTAAGTTCGAAGTACCCGGTAAGCGACCACGAGGAGCCCCAAAGAAAAGGTTGAGGGACGTCATGAAGACCGAGCCCACGGAAGTGAAAGCCACGGCAGAAGATACCTTGGATTGAAGAATGTCGCGATAACTGACAAGAACAGCGGACTCCGTGATGCCGCGGGACTAACGCTAATTGTATGGAGAAGAAGAAGAAGTATGACTCCCCATTGAGGATTCTTCGACTGTTACTTGAAGAAATCGTCCATGAAAATTCCATGACTCGTATTTTTTCACAAAATCACTCTACTGGATGGAGTATATGAACAGAAACACGAAAAGAGCCGTGAGATCACCTCTGCTCTGATGAAGAAATCGAAAAACTGGAAGAAGAGCATCCGTCTGAATTACCACCAAGCAACCTTTGAACAGCTGTTGGCGGCAAGAGCGCAGTTCGTATTTTCGCACTTCGCAAGGTTGATTCACAGTTCACACTGCGTCACTGACCAGGTGATCGTCATCTCTCTGCTCCTAGACGCTCCACCTCGCGGAAAGTTACGTTGAGGGGATATATGTCAGCTGGATTTTTAGTTTCTCGGAAACCTGGCAAGAACCAGCAATCTCGCCTTTACGATTATTTATAGACCAGTCTCGAACTAAAAGCCTAAATTCAAGCCCAAAACGTAGACAGAGAGACTGAAATATACACAATCAGGTCAGTTGAGACCCCCGTTAAGCCTCTGTCAGACTAAGGTCGGAAGAAAGCTTACCTGAACGCTTGCCGGTCGTCGTCTGTTGAAGTCACAGTGTGTGATGCGTGGAAAATGCCCGGTGACCTGGAATGAATCAGCTTTTTGAAGGTGTATTCCACGAAATTCACTGAGGGTTACTGTGTCAAAAATGAAAAATAACTAGAGAAAACAATTCAGTTTGTTAGAAATTAGGCTCTCTTCACTAGTCATCATTACGTTGGTTCACAATAGCGTTCGGGGGCGTGAATGCGATACGACATTCGAGGCGTCAACTCGCGCGGCAAGTGCCTTGCTGATCCTGTTACAAACTTGCCACCTCCGCGTGTGACCTGACCAAATTCGCGTGTCCTGATGCACATCTTCAGGCAACGGACCCATCAAAAGGGACAGAAGGAAAAGATACAGTACGCGCATAGCACAAAAAGGCTTGACTGCGGGATTCGAGATGAAACGTCATGGGCAGGAGAGCGCTGTTGAGCGTTTCTGCCACGCCAACGGTCTGCGAAGGAGTGGGGCAGCACGTCATCCACGCTTCCCTACCAATGACGTTTCAACCACGCCCCTTCCTCCTTCGAAGGAAGAAAGTGCGTCCAAGAAAGTGATGAAAGTGATGACCGCTATATAAAGATATAAATTAACAAATCAAAAATGTATGGAAAGATTTTTCCCAGTTACTCGTCTCGCACCTGCCAATCGTCTCCACGTATCAAATCGTGGACAAGTGCTGGTCCCCATAGTGTGTATGTCGGTGACTGCAGCAGTGCATTAAGACACAACCACTATAATGAACTCTGACGTAACTGAGGGGGGACATCTGGTGCACGACTTCTGGGACAACTCACATACCTGAACCCATGCGTTTAACGTCTGAATCACTGTTGAAACAGTGTAATAATAGGCCATGTCACGACTGTTTTTATTTCTGGCCAGTCGCAGTCCATCCCATATGTAGGCTGATGCTCGTCCCTCAAAAGCGGCTATGCGGGCTGGAACAACAATTCATTGGATATCCAGTTCAAATCATATAAAGAATGGCCAAATTTGGAGGACCGCTCACCTTTGAAGGTCGCATCGTTGGTCTTCACGGCTGTCCAGAATCCGTCCACGTATTGAATTGCACCCGCAAGGTCATACCCTAAACAACCATAAGCCTCACATTTATAATCGATCGATTATCGATTAGTGATCAAGGATTGATCAGATAAGCCGATACCGCTGACAGCAATAAGTGATTTCCATATGAAGCGTGGCATGTAGAACAGGAATGCTTGAAGGGCAAGGATGTAGGGCACCTGTAAGATGTTCAAGTACGATCAAAGGTCACGATCAAGGAAAAAGGTAAGTCGTTGAGACTTTGCGATGAATTCTGAATGCATTTGAGTTCTGGATGCAGTTTACACGGACTGCACCTCTGCGGGTCACTGACCACTCGCCATTTTCCCTCCTCCCTCCCCCCTGGTTTAGGCTCAGAATTACATTATCATTTTCCTGATTTAGCCTGATTCTCTTGTCGGTGAAAGGAATCGTGCACGGGAAAATGAGTTCCTTCGATACCCGTATATTTAAGCTATACTTGCTTGATGAGCGCAGCATCAGAGTTACGAGATACCTAAAATGATGGCCGAAGGAGCAGGGCCTCAGAGTAAATGCCCGCCCCATCTATCATCCGCCGCAGTCCGACACGAAGGGGGGGGGGGAAGTGGTTGTTTACGTAACTTTCTATTCCCACTACGCGTCTCCGGCCGTGGCGGACGACGGGGCAGGCATTAACTCTGAGACCCCACCCCTTCGGCCACCACTTTGAGGAGCTGTATCTTAGCCGGATTCGCACTTTTTGTCGTGAAACATTGCATGCGACCCTTATTAGGCAAATGCAACATAAATATAAGGGTGACAGAGAAACTCATTTTTCCGTGTACGGTTCTTTCAATGTAGCAGCGATCACCTCGGAATTTCCTCACAAAGGTCGTCATAAACCGAATTGTAATGGAATGTTGTCGAAAGAGCACTTTTCCCATCGGACGGAATCCAATAAGACAAATTGAGACGTTTCAGCCCGCTGATCATCGCTATTACATCGACGGCCAACCGCTCTATAACGTCCCTCCTATCACGATAGGAGCTACCCTCCTCCGACCAAAGGTGGAATGTTCATTCTACGAGGCTTCACTGAAGCCTTGAGAGCTGAGATTAGGTTGAGAGATTTCTAATTCCAATTTTGTGATGTGAAGAACACTTTTTGGCAAGTTGACATAAAATGCTTCAAGGTGAGGTTATGGAGGACGCTAAAGACTATAATGCCAGTAAGCCTTGAGAAGATTACCGTAGGAATCATTGAAATGTGGATTTAAAAAATTTGACGGCACAATCAGAGGTCATGGATGGAAATCGGAACTGGGACGACATGTTCTGTACGTGAATGAAATAGCAACCTTTAAAGCGGTCATCTGTGACGAAAAACTCGTCTCTATAAAGGCGTTTGCGTGGTCGCCGTGGCTTCGCCATGTGCGCTTCACACGTAAGTTTTCGGGTGGACGAGTAGCTGCGAAGGCGGGCAGCTGTCACGACTGGCTGGTTAAGCTGCCCTCGCTGTATGGATCACCACCTTCAGCGATCAGAGAGTACGAGAGCCCTTCCTCGATCAGGGGAGAGACCAGTCCCGTGTTTGGGCCGTTTCATTGCGTTCTCTCACCATCGCCCACGATTACCCCTACCGGCGCGTTCGATATTCATCAGATCTGACATATTTGGTCCTTAAGGGAGCAGTTAACTCCCTTCAGGGGTCAAGGTGGAAACGAAGTATGTACGAAAGCAAAACCAGCAAGAAGTTTGAAACTGACCCACTGATAATAATTGATGGGAATCTTTCGTCGTTCTGATTCGTTGAAGGAAAGTGATTCGTTTAGCGAAACGAAGTATGTTCCATGAACATAACAGTATTGATTCACAAAATCTGCCCTGAAATCGATAAGTAATCAATACCTATATCAGGAGAGCAAAAGTGCACGTGACCACGTGGTTTTCCAATATGGTCTGACGATGAGTAGGGACCCGGTTCAGAATGGAAAATACTTCCAAAAACAGGTGCGCCCAAATCATGAAGAGTGCGGTCGCGGGCAGCATACATACTCGACTAGAAGAGCAACAGCTTTGTAGTAGTATAGCCATCGCGTCGCAACCGCTCGCATAGCATTAGGTATCTCGCCCTCAACCAATAAAAAATAACTGGCATAAGGTAGTTCAAACAACGCATTGACGTTTTTGAAATTATTTCAAATCAGAATAGTTGAATCTACTCCACATAGCGTTTTCTTGGAATCCCGCAGCAACTAATCAAATGCGGAAGCTGCATTCGATTAGTTGCTGATGCCAGGTTGTAGGAATAGGATCTCCATAAAAAATGGCAGCATTTTTTTCGGTTTGAATAACAGCTACTTTTTTTGGAGGCGCAATGTAGAGACGGCGTTGAAGGCACATTCTGCGCTCGCTGAGAGGATGACTTACAACTGAATTTCATGGTAGTCGAGCGCTCGGAAGAGGCCTCTCCACGCCCCATCACCTCCGACTGCCTGCAAAGGGGCGTGGTCGAACCCGTCCTCCCGCCCCTCTCCCAGCGTCAGATTACCAGAGAGATTCAGATGTGTCTCTTCTCTTCCGTCAGCGCGGAATGTGTTGAAATGTCTGGAATGCGCCGACTGCTTTCAACTGCCTAACCGCGCTGCCTGATCATTCCAAAGTCTTCTCTCCAGAAGCAAATTTGGCCACGCCCTCGAAGGATGGGATAACTTTAAGGACTTCTGAGTAGGTCGATAACTAAATACTCAGAAAAAAAAGAAAGACTTCCGAGGGTCCATTCTATAGCAACAAGAAACATGAAATGTTGGCGTTCATTTCTAAAAAAAAAAGTAAATAATATGGAATTAAGTGCCAAAAGGTCCACAAAAAAAGACCGACCATTGTTTCGTGAATTGAGCAGGCGTCCAACAGGTGATCGGATCGCCCATAAAATGAGATGACAGCAGCAGAACTGATGACAGCGCTAACAGACATACTGTAATCCGCGAATTAAGTCGATCGGCCTGAAAATGATACGGGTAAATATTAACTGATAAAAAATCGGTAAAATACTCATCAAGATGAACCAAGACATCAAAAATCACTACTAGGTTTATTTTTTCAGTGGTCTGAATGTAAATAACGAAAATTCGAAAAAAAAAAACATAAACTTACACGTGGGTACTAGCAGCTGAAGCCACTATAAAAGGCACTGCCCGCTGATCGAACTCAACTAAACCATTTATGTCATCCACTACGGTTACTGCCCGGAACCCTTGAATCGAACCGCAGACCACGCGTGTCGAATCACAGCATACAGCAAGTACCCTACGGCTCCCGCTCTGAAATGCCCTAGCGCGCTGTAGTTCTCGTCCAAATAAGGCCTTGTTGGTCTGGGGTATAAAAACATAATCTCGTACATTGGCTAGCCACAGGATGCGATTCTGTGTTTTTTTTTCAAAATATACTGGCTTTACAAGCAACTGATAGCGAAGTCGACCTTGTGAAGTCTTTCCAATGGAAACCCATCAACTTCCAAGGTTTCTGTTCCCCTCCTCACGGGTAACTGTATATAGGTCAATACTGTGTAACTGCGAACAGGATGTTTGAGTACCGTTAATCAGTGAGCAAACAGTGAGTGCACCAAACAGTGTTCAAGGTAAGACACATAACGCCGATCAGGTGACAAGTTACTAGAGGAGGCAAGTTTTGCATGAACGAGCATATGGGCCACCGTCTTCCGACATCCCATTGAAATGAGGATGCTTGTGGTGCCAAGACACTCGTAAGTGAGAAGAGGAATCCTGTGTTACGAAGTACTTTACGAATTTGAGGTCAGAGCAGCTCAAGAAGCCACCGAATCGCGAACTAATTGGGCAGGACACGGCCTGCAGTATCGTGATGGCCGATGGAACGGAGGAGTTTCTACAGGGTGGGGCAAAAGTTCTGGTAAAATTTCTGGCAAAATTCCACAAAAAAAATGAGGCCTTCGATTTCGACACGATCTGTGCCACTATTTACTGCAAGTCTTCTTCCATACTTACTTACTTACTTAGGCGTCTGGCACATTTTACAGAGGGTGACAAGCAAAGTCCAGCGAGCCTCACCCCCTGGACCATGGCAACGGCACAGCACCTCGACATCCTTTTCACTAACGAATGTCTTTTTTCACAGATCAATTCCCAAACACCCAAAACGATAAGATGATAGCGGGAAACCCTGCAGAAGCCAGCCACCATGGAGGGATTGCTCAGCGATCTGGACACTCCAGGTTGTTGATGGTTTTTGGGACAATCACATCGGACGGCAAGATGCCTCTGATTTTCTTGGAGAAAGGGGTCAAAATGTATAGCGTGACCTACTTAAAAGGCGTGTGGGAGAAGAAGGTACTCCCCTGGACAAAACCCCATTTTGGCAACCGGACATGAACATCAACAAGACTCAGCTCCAGCAGATAGGTCCAAGGTGGTACAGGACTGGTGCGCAACGCACTTGCCCGACTTCATCTCGTCGAACGATTGGCCCCCAAACAGTTCACACCTAAATCCATTGGACTACTACATGTGGTCAGTTCTGAAGACCAAAGCCGGCTCTACTCAGCATAGAAGTTTGGATGTTCTACGTTCAACCCTCGTTGAACCATGGGAGGATTCGGACGAAGACTACCTCCGTGCCGCCGTCGACGCAGTCACAAGAGACTTTCAGTCTGTATTCGCGCAAAAGGAGGCTATTTCGAGATCTGGTTTGTTTTTGTGATCTATATAGCTGATGATAAATGCTGTTGAAGTCATATCGTGTATCGATCGATTGGACCGTTTTTACGGGCATATTTGCCGTTGCCAGAATTTTTGCCCCACCCTGTAGATATTTTCCACGAACCCCACAACATCCGCCGTTCCGAAGGTGAGAACGAAAGCACCGCGACAAGGAAACAAAGTCTTGCGTGGTCCTGGGACTGGACGGGTCTACTGGGCTAGTCTGGCTCGTGACAAAGACTAATGGGAGATGTTACTCGAAGACACTCGATCATAACCGGGACGGCAACTGGAGCAGGTAAATCACCCACAGCCACCTCACTTCGTCTATTTCGGGTCAAAAACTCAGTTTAAACTCCCTCTGGGAGCTATTAGCTTCGACAAGCCCCTTCTCTCTCACCGAAACTCTCTAAACACACCATCTGGTTTTTCACGCAAAACTGTCTACTACACCGGTGACCAGGGAGTGAACAACTCGGGTACCTGTGCCCGAGTGTCGTTTCCATGCCTAGGATGTCGAACTATGCCGGAGACGAGTTTCTAGGCAGCTTCTTGATCTCCTGATCAGCAGAACGTCTGTGGCAGGAGATTATAAGGTTTCGCAACGAACCATTGGTATTTTCGGGTTTAGTGCGACAATCCGACCTCGGGACAAGTTTCCCGTCATGTAGAGATCACAACCGATATCTTTTCGTTCAGAAGACTCTCGAAGAAGAGGGGACAATAAGGCGGCGTGAGTTTAACCTTAATTTTTGAGGAATAAGTTCCAAAATGAAGGAAACAATTTGTTTACATGCAAGTAGAGCGTTTCACTTTGAGTGTACTGCTCTTTTTTATCTATCGCTGATTCATAGACCACCGAAAACTACAATTCTCGATTTAAGGACTGCCTCGGATAGTCGAATGAATGTTCCATGTAAAGTATCTGATCTTGGACGGGCTCGAACCGTGGCATTCTGTGTGTTGGACAGATGTGATAACCACTACATGACGAGATCTCGGGATTCATTGCATGGCATTGTTCCACTCATTCCGCCAACTAAGAAAACCCCTTTTTACAGCACGACCAAAGGGTGTATAACTAAAATCTTAAATCTTATCTCGTGGTGTAGTGGTTATCACATCTGTCTAACACACAGAAGGCCGGCGGTTCGAGCCCGCTCGACATCAAATGTTTTGGGTCGCAGAGTTGGCAGTTATAGACCCCATAAAAACGCATAATTTGGCAGCCAAGGTGTTTAGAACGATGGATCTTCTTGCAAAGAAATCTATCCTGTCCGGCACATTATGTAGGCTTCAGGCCACTTTTGTGAGGGTCGGACCCGTATTTGAACCCTTTCGAAGAGATACCCATTGTTTGTATAAACCCACGTTGTAGCACTTCCACTTCCGTTGTCCCGGATTCATTAAAAGGCACTTGATGCTAAGCCCTACGTGGAAGCTGAATTATAAATAGCATAGCCTAATTTTCACTGTTACAAAAGTAGCCTCGAAGTAGCGTCCCCTCCGCGGATGAGTCCTCCTTTGCTCGTGGATGGCACCTCTGCGGGCAATGCCTCCGTGAGTGTAAGTGCTCGCGCAGTCGAGAGGAGGTGGGGAGGTGTGCAGTGGATTGTTTACCGACACCGTTGTTCTCCACAATGCACACGGAACGAGCAGACGAGTGTTTCTTTGCAGTAACATCCCCATCCCTTCCCCCTTCACTCGATGCCCTCGTTTGCGCGCAGCCACAAAGCTTCTCCACCGAGCTGTTCTTTTCGGGCTCATCCACTGGTTGGTCAACGGAAATAGGATCATTGGCAGGGAAGAGCCTAAAATTCGCCAAAAATGGAAACGCAAAGGAACTTACAAAATCTCCTTTAGGTTGTTTAAAAACCTTCGAGATGAGATTGTTGACAGACGCGATCGCGCCCACATGAGAACTCATCCTGAAATATGCAAAAACTCGCGCACTTCTTTTGACCTTCTGATTAATATTTGAAGAAAACGAGAATTACACAACATTTAACCAGTGCTTCGCGTGATTTGAACTGAGCGGTTTATACAGGGAAAGAAGGATAGAACAGTTTAAATTTCTCAAAAGCTGATAGAATCCTTTACGTGAACCTACCCCTAACTCATACCCAGAAAAGTCAGGGACAGAGGTATCGCAGCAAACTTTTTCCCCTACAGTTCCTCCAACGGGATCCTGGACATCATTCTGGGGACAGGTTTCTCTATCATCCGTCCTGTGAATCTGAGCCTGATGCTGGTAACGATGCATTTTTTGCAAATTTTTGCAAGGGCTGGTTTATGGCTCAGCGAAAGCAAACCCGCCGAGACCCTGCAGAAATTTTTGAAAAAATGTATTTTTTGAATGTGCAGACGTGAGCTTACACTTTGAAAGACAGTGGTAGGGGTAATATGAGTAATGAGAATTCTTGAAGAGTCACTGGAATGAAATCTACGAGACCAAGAAGACTCTGTGTGGTGAAATTTCTTAAAAAATAGGGCCAACGGGCTCTATAAAAGCCGTCTTTTTCAACTCCAAAGTGGGTAAAAGAAGTTGTTCACATGCAAGACGAGCGTTTCGCCTTATGTTAAAGATAAAAATGGTTTCCTGATTGCAGCTCCCTACTCTTTTGCTATCTACCGCCATTTATACACACACGGAAATTGCATTTCTTAGTTACCCAATGAAAAATGCATAACTTCTGCAGCCACAGAAGTACTGCATAGCTGCTGAGTCTGCCCTAAGTGTGTCTTCCTTACCCAGATAGAAACGTTCACTACGGGAACGGACGATTCCAAGTCCCTGAAGAGCATGTGGTTAAGGAGACACTCCGCCATAACCAGTTCTTGTTTCTAGAGGCGGTAGATCTTGAGTTACTACTCAGCACCCTTTTTGCGTCGACACGATAGAACTTGGATCCACGCTAACCACACCCCCTCGGCCAAACTGACCAATGAGGAGCTCAAGTAGACGTAGCAACCGTGTGTTTTAGACAGTTACCCAAGAATTTACTGCCTAGAAGGGAGGTTGGCTGGTCTGACTATCATTAGAGTAGCCTCTAAGGTAGACAAGGTCTCTCCTTCAGACATTTACGAGCACCTGAACTGGCTCATAAAAAGAAGCCACTCAACGTGGAAAATCGAAAAAAAAACGAAGGAGGAGTTACGAAGAAGATGCATAGTCGTAGGATTTTAAACAATGAGAACACTTCTGAAAGGATACTTAAACATAGCCCCGAACACTTGAGCCAAAATAAACGAAACACACGAAATCGATACCATATCACTATACAGCTTATGACGATTACCGTAGCCCGCGCTGTGATCCCCCCCCCCTCATACACGTGCTTGTGTGCTCAATAAGCGAGTAATTACAGATGTTCCCATTCCTCCAGGAAAGAAACTTCCTAAATCATGAAAGCAAAATGCACGAGGAACAGTGTAGCGCAGTGGAGAAAGACGTCAGTGGTATGAAGTACCCCCCGGGTTCAACTCCTTTCCTTTTCGAAATAAAAATCGAAGCAAATTTTTCATGCAGTCGACATTGGTGTTTTTAGAAGGGAGTGAAGAACGTCTTTAGTTTTCATGTGTGCACTTCAAAACTTGCCAAAGCGTAATATCGGTCGAGATATACGAAGCCGCAACTTATGGACAGGAGGACCACCTTTCTCCAACTAAGAAATTCGAGAATGAGTAGAAGAAACCCTTGAAATTCACTTCTTCCTCCTAGCAGCACGAGATGGTAAGGCATTGTTCAAAAACGGCTATTTAGGCGATCAAACGCGGAAAGAAAAAGATACGTATCGATTTTTCTATGATACTACAGTGTGCGGCAAAAGTAACAATCGTCTCTTAAAGCTTCACCATACTAGGAAGAAATGAGGGATCAGTATGAGTTTCACCTACGTATGTAATCAATAGGCAGCTTCCACTAATACATCATAATATTTATTTATTTATTTATTTATTCAATCTTAATCAATAAGCAGTTCCCACTCCACAAACATATCATAATATTTATTTTATTAATTTTATTTATTTATTCAATATGCCACCAGAACTCGATAATATCGCCTTTGTCTTGGGGAAGTAAAGTGAAGAGGTTGAGGAAAAGCATTTGCTGTGGGTCGCAAGTGTTGAGAAACACGAAACAGAACCATCGAATAGCCTGATATCCAAGAAATCTGGAGAGGAGCTGTTGTAAGACGGTGCAACTAGAACCGAAATTCCACATCGGGCGATATTGGAGTCAAAACCAATGAGCACAACCAAATCAACAATGTCGTCGAGACACGCGTACATCCCTAGTCTAGACAACTCCTCAGCTACGACCCGATTCGGATGAATTCCAAAAGGAAACAAAAGGAAACCATTCACAAAGCATGACTGCGGCAACAGTGGCCTTAGCATAGCCTCTACGACTTCACCACCTCGCAGCAAGGACCACTGCTGAAGTTGAGCAGCGGCATGAGATTACATGAATGTTGAACAGCAGGCCGCGCTTATACTCTGGAGTGTGGGCGCTTGCGCGTGGCTGCGTCTCTGCGTCTCTCCCGTGCCACTTTGCTTCGCTTCCTATGAACACAGCCTAGCCCTGCTGGCTCGGAGTATGAACGCGGCCTAAAACGTTATTACCCTAAAGTCTGATAAATAAGTCCGCCCGCACGCGGTGTCGCGCGCGGCACAGGCGACCGCAGTCTTCCAAGAACCAAAGATGAAGGAAGTTTAGGACGCTATGATTTGTGGATTGTATTACTAACGAGTTTATATTGTATTGTATATGGCATTTGTTAATATAAAAGCGAGTACCAAGTAAAGTTGGGGTCGTACGAAAGGTGAACACAGAAACTTCACAGTTGGCAGAGGAAAGTGAACGAATGAGAGGAGACTACTCTACGTTGGCATTAATAAACCGTTCGAGGACAACTTGAGAGCAGCATGGGAACGATGAATGGCCGACCCAACAAAAGCCAGATATACCAAAAGCGGCATTAGGAAAAAGGATGAGCTACGGAGAGGTAGCTGCTTCAGTTTGCGACAATTTCTATCCATTCTGAGGAGAGATTGTTAACAGCTTCTTAAGGGCCTTCAACCAACAACCATTGTTAGATGAGATGAGTGAGAATTTTAATGTTATGAATGCTTGTGACCATGAAATGGAGACTGTGTAGAAAATTTAAGATGAATGATCATTGTTACACGGGTTAAACGAAGATTTTGATACGTGGTATTTTCAGATAATAAAAATGAAGATTGACAAACAGTTTCTACAATTCTGTCGTTTTAATAATGAAGGGTGCATTGCGATCCGTGCTCTTTGAAGACTGCGCCAGCGCCCGCCGCTGCTGCGCGCGACACCGCGTGCGGGCGGACTTATCTATCAGACTTTGGGGTACATGATTTTATCGTCACCCAAAGAAAATGCGGATTTTTACTTGAAAGGGGGAGGGGAGAGGCTCAGAGGTAGATGGAACGATTGCCTAATGATATACTAGTTACTGACATGTGGAAGCAGTTAAATGAAATCAACATTCTACAGTATTCCCCCCCCCCCCCCCATTTGCTTAGCTTCACAAGTGTTATAAAGTATGTAAATATTTCGATGAATATCCGAGCTTTCAAAACAACAAGTCATGACAGAAATGCATGACTAGGCCGAATTCCTGTGATATTCGAGCCCTTCATATACGCGCGTGATATAACCCATAACCTAGTATTTCAGCAGATGTAAAACTTGTTCAAATCAGGACATGGTACAGTTTACTGTGCAAAATTTCTGATTTGAGCGTTAGTACTGTAGCACTTTCTACCTTGACAGCTGATATCCCCCTTCATTCCTCAGAGTAACTCCTGTCGAAGGAAACAATCACAATATTATAAAAGGAACGCATGATAAAAAATAAGATTCCCAAGCCACGACAAGCAGCGTCAAGAGCTTCAGGCATGGGGCTGTCAAAGAAGGGCGGCTACGAGAAGCAGGGCTCTCACATGTGATATGGATTCAATTATAATGTAAAGCAACTGTTACTAGCCCGAGGGCTAAGTGCGCGCATGCTGCAGGTCAGGAGAGGAAGGCTTCAAGTGCGAAAATGTGTTGGTATTAAGAAAATACCATTAGATATAAAGATGGTGACGAAATGATAGATGATGATAGGAGATGATGATGAATGATAGAAGTTTAGAATTGTAGGAAAAGATGGATTCAGACTGCTTCTTAAGGAGTAGAGCACCGGTCAAAAGATTTCCGGTCGGCAATAATCCAGTTTTCCTTTGCTAAGCTCCTGGCGTTGGGCCCACTATTTCACCAAGTCACTTCAGTCCAGTGTTCACTTAATCATCACTCCCGAATCGAGGTTTTCGATGGTTTTCTAGAATCCAGGGCTAGAAAATACCGCATTGGAGAACATTCCAGAGTACAATTAGTAAGTTGGAGAGGGCAAATATTTAGGACAGCCTCCTCTCTTGGTAACACTGAGATTTCAAAAAGAGTTTCTTACCCGCATATTACTAGGGACAACACGTGGAAAACTGTAGGTGACTAGGAGGGAAGATGGACTTAAAGCTTGGTTGAAGACCCTCAATAGTCGTGCTCTGGCGCTATTGCAGAACCGCATTAGACAGTTTTTCAAAACGAATCGGTGCGAGTAATAGCAGCTCAGAAACATCTGTTGACGGGGGGGGGGGGCAGCTTTGGTGAAGCGTTGGTGACTGCAAACGTGAAGGCAGATTGTACTACTCAGTGCCTGTGCAAAACCTGCAGCACTGTAATAAAAGGCTTTTGACAGCCTCGCTCACAAGAATCACAGGCGAAAAAACTGAAGTTGTCATTGTTTAGGCTCCGCAATCAGGCGGCAAGGAAAAGATGCGTATCGATTACTTGATTGGTCGCCTGACTCGTAAACCCTGAACACTGCCTTACTGGAGAACACTATGCTCAGGAGCTCAACATGAAATATCAGGAAAGTTTGTTCAAAGCTTGCCACGAATATGAAACAAACAGCTTTATCTGCTTACAAAAAACCACGGCTTTCAGCAAAATCCGCCGTCGAATTCTATTGAAGTCGGAAAAGTAACAGAACGATGATTTTTGAGAGGACCTCCCAGCAGTGGTTTTTGCCGAGAAGTACCAAAGTGTCTTGTAACAAGTGGAGGCTCTGCTGGTGGGGTGGCAATGATGAGTCGGGCGCAGTGCGTCCTCTGTGTGTGTTCAACCACTCGCTTCTTTTCACCTAACAATCGCCCCAACACAGAGCATCAAACAAACGACGGCGTAACACGAGGAGCTAACGCTGGTAGACAACGCAGAAGCCGTGGAAATCGGCAGATGACCGTGGCGCGAAGGTGTTTTGAAGAGGTCGACGTTATTTGGAAGTCTTTCTGATCCACGACGAAAATCACAATCAGTCCGGAGAAAATTCGCAGAAGATTGTGTGTTCATAGCATTACCGATGTTAATCTGACGGCTTACAAGCGTTGGTTGCTGACGCGGTGAGTCTTCGCAACAGAATAAGATGGCTATAATCGCTGGGGTAGCAGTGGAAACGAATCGTGGTCAATGATCACGATCTCAGAGGAATCAAAACTTTCTTGAATGTCGGATAAGCTCATCTCCTTAAAGGAATTGTCCACGAAAAATGAGTTTTTCTGTTGCCCATATATTTATGTTGTATTTGCCTGATTCGGGCCGCATGAAAGTTTCACGTGAAAAATGGGAATCTGTCTAATATACAGCACCGCAAAGTCTCGCCCAGGTGGGCGGGGCCTCCAAGCAAGTGCCCACACCGTCGTCCGCCGTGGTCGGAGACGCATTGTAGGAACTCCAAGATGCGTGAACAGTCCCACGCTCCGTTCTCAACCTCGGGGGACGACGGGACGGGGCTTTTACGCGGAGGGCCCACCCAACCGGCCCAGAATTTGGAAAGCTGTATCCAAGTCGAATCTTTATTTTTTTCGCGTGAAACTTTGCATGCGGCCCTAATTAGGTAAATACTACTTAAATATGTGGGTAACAAAAAAAACTCACTTTTCCGTAGACGATTCCTTCAAAGCAACCGGGAGAGGTAAGGAAAAGTGAGAATTTGGAATACATGTTCTTTGAAAACAAACCTTCCACTTGATGTGTAACTAAACTCGCTTTGAAAAAGTGCGGCTTGGGGTCTTATCACAATCCACGGCGTGTCGTTCTGTAGTTTATCAGCCGAGCGAGTAGCCGTCGAGGGCGGGACAACTTTCGCGGCCGGCTGATTTGGCCTCTCCGCCCGTGTGCAGTCTACCCGCGACTAGTGACGCAGAGGGGTCGAGAGAGAAAGGGAGGTTTTGGGTTCCTATTTCTCGGTTTCGCGGTTATATTTCGCTTTTTCTCTACTGTTACACTGCTGAGCACCCCTACATTCATATTCCACAATCTGCCGAATTTATCCCTTCCGGCGTCTTCAGAGGGACCGGAAGGGAATGCAGGAAATCGGTACTGGACATAATCTCATTGGAAGGGGTCCAATGTTAATAAAATGAAGATCAAGATAGTTAGCGGATAATTAGCGAGACCGTCTATGGAGAACCTCGCAATGGAAAGGCGATCGAAAATGGACATTCCGTTAGAACTAAAGAGGAGCGAAGAAGAGTGGGGGCCTATGAAAGGTTCAGGTCTCGGTGAAATAGCTAGCTATTCTGGACAGTACGCACAATGACCTCCAAGTCTTCTTTTCATAGACTCTCGCCGGTGAGTATTAATCTTTTAAAAGGCGTGTAGAACAGATTTTAATAGTCCTATCGCGCCAACGGGACGATGGGGGCTTTTCGACCAGAACGTGCTTTTCGCAGTGCCATAGCACAACCCCATACCAGCGAAATGATGCATAATCGGTTGTTCTCAATAAAGAAAGACCTCGCCATAATCAGATTAGTCCAATTACTTCGTGGAACTGCAGATCCTCGTACACCTATTCAGGCTGCACCTTCTTTGGGCCATCAGCGCCAACCCAAGCCAGCCACGCCCACTTGAGGTCTGGTCAGATGAGTTGAGAGGGCGTGGCTAGCGTGGGTCTCAGCGAGTGTAGTGCCGAGTGTAGATGTCGCACCGTGGCGATACAAAAAACGCTGCATAATGAGTGATAGAAGCTCAAAATTGTAGAAGAGGGGAAATTTAAACGGCTTTTTGAGGAATGGGGCACTGGTCGAAAGATTCCCGGTCTGCAACAAATCAGTTTTACTTCGCTGAACTCTTGACGTTATAGTCCAACAACCTGCCCAAGTCCCTTCAGTCCAGTCTTCACTTGTTCAGATTAAATTGTGGAGTAATGCAACTTGAACAGGAGGGGGGACATGCAGTAATGTGCCGATAGGCTGCAAGTTTCACACACCTAGTTCACAATTGTAGCGGTTATAGACATGTCTAGAGCTATGTTACTCTCAATGCTCCCCCACCCTACCCCTCCCCCCCCCCCCTTCAACACTGGCAAAACCAGGCGGCTAGCTGTATAAGACCGCGTTCATACTTTGCATCGGCAGGGCATGGCTGCGTTCACAGATAGGGAAGCAGAGTGGCACGCAAGGAGGTGCAGTGAGGGCGCAGGCAACGAGACAGGGTGGTACAGGCGGAGACGCAGTGACACGCAACTGCGCATACCGCCGGCACCGCAAAGTATAAACGGCGCCTAACTACCCAAGTGTCTACAATAATGAGAAGGCAAATCGAACAACCTGGTTATCACCATGTGCACCTTCTGGCCTGAATAAAGTCTCACTTTGTGGATTAGAAGGGGGTCAATGGAGAGTTCCTCCTAATAGTGGCACAAGGTTCCAATAACCGTATCCTCAACTCAGCTCAACGCCTCAATGCTATAACTCATTGAAGGGGAACTCACCGAATTTCGCCATGTGCCAGTAGCTCAGGGCCCGGCATTAGTTTCCAGATAACTCTGACTCCTCAGACCCATCCAGTCCATCGAGCCCATCTTTAGCGTCGCGATTAGTGCCTTAAAATGAAAAAAAAAGTGCGAGCTGCACTGCAACTGACCAAGTTCAAATAATGGAACACCGGAATCAATCGAAAAGAAGGCATCGTGTATTGTAGAACTATGTGCGTAATGCATCAACGGCGAACTTTACTCCTGTCGATTAAAAGAGTTTTTCTGTTACAAGCAACGAAAGCAGTATAAAAAACATCAAATAAAACCAGATAGATAACTATGGTGCAGGTAAATGTATCGCCCCAGCCAACTAACGGTCAGTCCAAAGCGGGCAAAATTATTTTCACGTGGAACAAAGGAATTCATCACTCGTATTTGAATGGATATGTAACTCATCTCAAAAAGCCTTTACCCTAGGCCTAACGGAAATTCATGACTTTCTCAATCTCCTCCCCAGTGTGGGAGTGAAATGGTCGCAGTATCTTTGCGTGGTGTTAGGTAGGTATATTTGATGAAGAAATAGATTCCGTGATAACGTTTATTTATCATTCAAACAAATGATTACAAGGAATCGCTCAAAATCATTACAAAATGTAAAATTACCAATGAAAATTCCGAAGAAGAAGTGATGGTGAATCGCCTGGAAAAGGCCAAATCAGCGTTTGCTTGCTCCGTTTGATCAGCGTTGGTCATACTAAAGAGGGGCATTGCGAGTGGCACAGTACAAAGTTCAAGCCACCTTGTTACCTATGAGGGAAGCAGTGACAGCACCACACCGTATGCTGCAGATGTGGGTCGGAAAAGCCATGCAAGAAGTTCTCCGGCCCTCTAGAGCCGATTAAATTCTATCATTCCATCACGGAAAATAATTAGGTGGATTAATCAGCCATATATAAATTCTTCAATTCTTCTTCTCATAAAAGGAGAAAAAAGAGACGTGCTTGGTGCATTTCAAAGAAACACCTTATTTGATTGTCCCAGCTCTCGTCATGGATGCGTTAAAAGCATCTTGCGATAATCACATTAATCGACTTACCTTCTTAAGGAAGTATATTCTTGCATAACAATCCAGGTTGCACAGTTCACTGCACTGGCATGATACGTCTTCGCGGCGGTCATTCAAAGCTAAGCTGGCCACGCTACTCAGCTTGAGTGACCAATAGGGGCTCACGTGGGCGTGGGTGGCTTGGGTCGAAAGGCAGTAGCGTCATGATCGTGCACTCTGACGGCATCCTGGATACTCACCCAAGGATCTACTGCTGATCAAGAAGGTAAGTCGACTGATTTGATTATCGCGAGTAGTGCGTTCAAGCGACACTGCAGCGAACATTATTCGAAGCGCTTCAATACGGAGCTCAACTGGACGTGGCTAGCGTGAGTCTGAGGCCGTGTTCATACTCCGCGCCGGCAGGGAATGCCTGCGTTCATAGGCAGAAAGGCAGAGTGGCACGGGGGAGGTGCAGAGACGGTGCAGGTATCGAGGCAAGGCAAGGTGGCATAAGCGAAGACTCAGAGACACGCAGCCACGCCCTGCCGCCGGCACCGCAAAGTATAAACGCGGCGTAAGCGTGTGCAACGCCGTGATGGAGCACCGCTGTGGCGCAAAAAGGGCACAGTCTCGATCTGATCTGAGACCCGAAGATATGCTGCCCTCAAGTGGGGAGTTGACTAATGTGACTGTCGCGAAATGTGCCTTCAAGATAGTACGGTTAGTAAACCAACATTCTAATTGGATTGCTATTTTTTCTGCTCGGATATGACGGGGACGACCACCAAACGATAGACTTTTCTTGGATGTGGAATAGAACGAAAATCTTCTGTTTTTACACACTGCAAGAACTTTACCGTCAAACTATGGAACGAGTGCGCTGCTCCAGAGATAGGAATCTACTATCATTTCCAAGGAACCAGCTGGTAATCCGAACTATTCTCATTCCTTTCAACACGGTTCCTTGTTTTCCAAATAGCGCCAATAGTTCCCAAGATCCATCATTGTCCACAGCAATATGCACGGCTAAGATAATTTCCTCAGGAACTTGATCATATCCGCTCGCGCGCGCGTGAAGTTAATCGAAACTGAAGCTGTGAATGCCAGATTGGTGGCTTTTCTATCGTTTGTTACGAAATCGGTCGGCAATGCTGGGATGAAGATTGGGATCAGATAAAAACAGGTTTTTAGCACCCAACTATCTCATTGCAACAGGCTGTCATAGAAACCCGCCGCCACCACGTCTTGATCATCATCGCCATGTTGCGGGCAAAAATGTAGCATCGGTAAGGTTGAAGAGTGGAAGCAAAACATGATCCTCGACTCCGGGCAGAAGATATACTTTCCTGTAATGGTGGGCCAACTTCCAAAGAGGTAATCTGTGGTAGAACTACCGGTGAACAGCTCGCTGCAGGCTTTTTATCGCACACTCGTCTAGGTGCGTTTCAGTGCCGTACAGTAACCGTGAAGGCGAAGCAAAGTTGACATGTTGACTTGACGGGCTTCTCCGTTTGGGGCGTGTACCCTTATGTCAGGATTTCGCACGACGATGAGCGGCGTGCGACGCAGTGTGTGCGAGCTATACGCGTTACGGTGGTTGGGTTAGAGCGATTACACGTTAAAGCTAGGGGCGCGATACGCAGTTGAGTTATAATCGCTTCGAGACCAACAACATGGCGCCTTTAGCTCATTCGCATTGCTCCGCTTGTGACATGTCGCGGTGCGAAATCCTGACATAAGGGTACACACTTCTCCGTCTGCATTACCCCCTTCAGTGATAAAGAGATGGCGAAAGCACGTCCTCAATGAGGCAGGGAAAGGTTCTACGATTTTTACCATTGTATTCCTTTTTTCTTAACAGTGATTAACATACTCACCTTCCCTTTCCACGATCGGCTAAGAGTACTCCCAACAGTGTTTTTGGAGCGCGCCTTCTAGCGCGGGTTGTGCTGCACACTATCTCGCTGGAATCTCTGGCAGCTTCTTTTATGGTGAATGTTTTTCACCACACCTGAGCACTCAAATTACCGCACTCATGGCCCTTATACAGCAACGCACCTCCAGCAAGGACCGGCAGCGTAGGCTTTAACTTCGATGCACTCACGGCCCTTCCTGACTGCCCCATGTTTGGCTATAAATCTCAGTAATCAATCGGTTTCTTTGCCGATCCGTGAAAATCTCGCACAGAAAATTGACACGGAACGAAATTTTATCAGGATCGTTTAAAAATGTTGACGGACTTGTTTTTAAACCAAAGGCCGAACCCTAAGGCTATATTCTTGGGCCTGGTTCTACCGCCTCCACGACTACGAATTTATCAGCACGATCATCTTGACCTTCGTTGCCAAATTCACTGGACTTTTTGTTAGCTGATGGTGTTACAGTATGCATTAAATCCATTAAAAAAATTTTCCCTACAGCCCTTATGGACGCCTTTCGGACTGACACAAGGCCGTTTGCCCCTTCAGCCACATTGCATTCAGTTTTCACTACTCAGACTGGTCGTTTGGCACAGTCATGTTTGCCCTCGTAAAGGATTGTACACTCGCCATCTTATTTGGACATGAAGAATGCATTAGGAGTAATTCGGTTTCTGGGAAATCCCGGGTTGAAATCGCTCACATGGAAACTAGGGGCCTGAGAAACCTATTTATGGCAAATCCCCGTCAAAAAGCGCGACCCCTGGCTGTAGAAACAGCGTAGCGATTAACAGCTGACACCTTTGGATGACAGGCCCCGCCTCCAGGCGACGTGATTCCTGATTGGCTGAGGGTGGGAAGGAGATACGACAGGGTTGAAGGTATCGCGGTACGCTTCCTCAAGTTTAGCTTGAATCATTCCAGAAAGTAGATGTTGCCCTATTTTTGAACATCCCTTTGCCTCTATGACTTGGCAACATGCCATGGGAAACTCACCCGAACCCGTCTCTTGACGGAAAGGTCGTCCGCTCAAAGATCGACTGTGGGGAGTGGTCCTTTCCCTCGGGTCTTTCGCCATTTCCATTTCGCCATCGTATTACTGAGCACCTCGACTTTCATATTCCCTACACTTTTCACTGTTCTTCCGAATTTCCCGATCGCTGTCTTTGAACCGCTCGAGTCGCTTCACGTGCGACTGTCAGCACTACCAACGTCTTTGTCTTTGCGATCACCGATGGAGAATGGTAATTGACCAAATTCATCTGCACTGCTCTGTTTCACGTGCAACACAAGCATATTACCCCATTACCCCATCTCGTAGCAAGTCTTCCTTTGAACCGTGGAAGTCCAATGGAGCCGACTCAATATTGCTTAGTGTCCTCTGTCGTCTGTCGTCGTCAGATTTCTGATATTATGGGCCCATCGCCACTTAGGCTTCCTCGCTATAACTCCAGCTGGGATACCTTGCGTAATTATGAACTGCGTAGTTCGGCTGGGCATTGTTGATGTGGACCGGCTGTACTTCACAAGAGAGCGCTCGAGCTCTCTGGGCTTTGACGGGTGAGCTACTTACGCCAAAAAACCGCGTGGCCACCCGCGGCGAGCGGCGCGGCGAGTGCGAGTGTCAGTGGCAGGGCATGGCAGCCTTCAAGCGAGGCAGTGTGGCATGGGTGGAGGAGGCAGGGTGGCATAGGTGGAATCGCAGATGTGACGCAGCCACGCTTTGCCGGGCTCCCAAGGGCAATCGATTCGGAAGTCGTACTTGTGGCGCCGCTAGTGCGACGCCGCTGAAGCGATTTTCTGGCGTAAGTAGCCTCACCCGGCTTTGACGCATCCAACCATATCACGGGCTGATAGGAGAGCGCACATAGGAAACTGGAATAAACCAGATGAACCCACAGTATCGAACCAGCCAGACGGTCGGTGACCTGGTTCAGAAGTGCGGAGGGTCATCTCCTCAATTTCTCCCTCTTGTCATCATGTAACATAGGCAACGTCTTTGCACTGATCTTCAGCCTTTTTAAGGAAATAACTTACAGGAAATGCTCCAATCATTACCTGACTTCCTTTCTGAACGCAGTCCTTCCTATCGAATACGACGAAGATTTGCACAGCATCCAACTCGTCACTATATATTTTGAGGCATCGCGGGAATAGTAGAGAAAGTGAGAACTAGGAAGGCGCGTTTTCTGAAAATAAAAAGTCCAGATCAGAAGAGGTAGCGCGTGGCGAAACTCGCATTCAAAAGGCGCGGTTTGGAGCCTCATCACGATTCCGCAGCATTGCGAGTCGCGCCGCCACGCATCTGCAGGCGGGATAGCGGCTCGCAATTTCCATGTCAGCAATGGTCTTAGGCTAGATGATAAGCAGAGCGTATCTTCAGCTGTCCCGCTTATGTAAGAAAATACGTATGATTGAATTTGGGTGGTCGCAATAGTTACTGATTCTGTGGAGATTGTCTAGATGTTGGATGGGGGGGGGTGGTTCAGCGGTATTTTTGTTAGTTAACAACCAAAAACTACATGAGAAGCTGGCGATTGTACGACGACCACACGACGCCGCCATCTCAGCTCAGCAGATAATTCCTTTTACCAGGTATTCCTTTTACCAGGTATAGCAGGTATTCCTTTTACCGGGAAGCGTCTCTTTTCCTAAGCAGTGCTGGGCCAATGTCACGCTTCATGATTTTGCAATTTCACGTCGTCGCGCTTGCACATGCGAAGGTTGGAAGCAGTCTGTGGATTTCATCACAAAATCACAAAGACATTGTAAAATCACAGCATCGCAAAATTCCAAGGTCGCAGTTCTAAATGCGAAGTCTGACGTGAACCTAAATCCTCGAACCTGCCTGGAAAACGGAAGAATGACAGCGTACCGTGCACTGTAGCCTACAGACACGTAAGGGGATGACAACCGTGGCCAGAAGGATGTGAGTTCCAGCTTAAAGGAATTGTCCACGGAAAAAAGTTTCTATGTTACCCATATATTTCCGTTCCTTCTGCTTTTTGAGGACCGCATGTAAAGTTTCCCGCGAAAAAATTACAATCCGGCTGAGATATAACTCCTCAAAGTCTGGGGACGACGGGGTGTGGCGTCCAGGTGGGTGTCGGCCATGGAGAGCTGAGGAGCAAATGCGCGATCGGGGACAGCGGTCGGAGACGCAGACAGCAACTGGGCGCGAAGAAACACGCGCAATTGCTGTCTGCGTATCCGACCGTCAAGAAACTATTTGCTCATCGGTGAATGCTGCAAGATCTTTTGGCGGGAATACAAACGCACTGCATATTCTTCATATTTTCAGGTTTTCGATCAGAACGAAAGGAATTTTTTCACTCTTTTTGTGTTTTCATTGAAGTATCTTATTCAATACACTGATTCTGGTGGGAATTAGAATAACTGGATTTCCGTGGACGATTCCTTCAAGCCTGGGATCTGGAAGCACCCTACTCTATCACACACTTTGAACACAACAAATTTTTTTCTACATGCTTTAACGAACTGATTCATTTCACTAAGCAAACGTGAGAGACAGATTCAGTCCCTGGCAAGTTCTTTCTAACATGCTTTATTTCGAAACAACATTGAGCAAAATTATCTGCAGTTTGGTCCAACAGGCACGCATTTTCCAAAATGCGACTTGTAGCCTTTCTTGCACCCGCATCCATTCTCGCACATGGCCTGTATAGGACCCCGATAGTTGCATATGTTCATTAACGGTCTGCGACCGTAGTATATTTGATCCGGACCACATTTCTCTTCTGAAAATGATGTCATTTTGAAGAGGATAGTGGCATGATTTCTTGACTTCGAAAGTTGCGCAAAATTGTGACCCTCGGACTCCTTTACTTCTGAAGATCCCCTTGCTCCTAATGTTATGCAGTGTTCACAGTTTAACAGGGCAAAGAGCAGATTACTTTCAGTGAAACTTGTTCGTAATTCGAGTGTTAGGTTCCTAAAATAGTCTGATTTCAGCTGTTTCGCACCGGCCGGTCACTTGGAAGACTGAGCTGGCTAAGGTGAAGTTTGCTCCCCGAACCTCACGTGGTGATGCCTGTTTTTCATTGCTCCACTTTCACCTATACTGGAATTATGCGACGGGATCATGCGAGTAGCATAGTCAGCTGTGGATGCTGAGAACTTACCGGCGTTGACAAGTGCAATGGCAAGAATCAGCATGAGAATGAAAACTGGTTTCTGCATTTTCCTGAGAATACTGTAACATCAAAGCGCCTTAGTGATGCTAAGAAACGAACAAGAAGGAGTTTAGTTGGATTCGCATCTTCGGAGGTGTTCTCTGTGAAAGAGCAGTGCAGAGCGTGTGGCTATCATCATGAGAAAACCCACGTTTCAGCCATTCCTCAGAGTAGTCCCCCACCTCCTCCTGTTGCTCGCACTGCTCCTGTATCTGCTGCTCTCCTTGCTTGAACTCAGCTTCCGAAGACATTAACTCTGCAGTGAACAGCCCAGCTATCAAAGATTGTTACACGCTAGCACTGAAGGCTTACATAGTGGACGTCAACGTCTGCGGAAGCAATAATAGCTTTATGTGAACTTCGATACTATGTAGCTGTTGAAGGAGGGGGTCGTGTCTGGGCCCCCCTTGAAGGAGGTCGTACTGCAGCTGCCATTTTTTTCTCGACACCTGGGTGTACCCTGTTCCCAACATCCTCTTCGTAACGCGTTGCCACTTATGCTTCCATGGCCATCCCACTTTTCCAAAGTCAGGATCAAATTATCAAGTTGTCAAGTATGAAAATCGTCTTCCGGGGTAATTCGGTTTCTTGAACAAGAATATCGCATTCGTTTTGCAAAATACTACCTGGCTGGAGCGCTACGGACACTGGGACCGGAACAAGCTGGATTGCCAAGGGCGATGAATAGTGGTGGTCAGAGGAAGTCTGGTCGGAATGGTGGTTAGAGGAACCAAGAAAAAACCCCTCCAAATGTTTTTCATATGTTAATGAATGCGATGTGTTGATATTAACAGTATGGGTAAGGTTTTCACTTTTTCAATGCTGAAAGTACGAAATTTATGGATGGAAGTGTTCAATTTAAACTAGAAAAATACACACCGCTTCGTCAGTAGCTAATACAAAGAAACGTAATACAAAGATTGACACTGAAGCTAGAGAGGATGAAATCCACGAATTCCCGCCTCCGAATCAGGGACACTACTACTGAACAACGGTAGCCGTTGTTTGCTCAGCACTAACCGTACTCATGACAAAGTGCCCAGCCAATGAGGCATCAATGAGCATCACAAGCAAACTTTGACTCAAACTCGCTTTAGAATGGCCAGTATTTGCAGCTCTATCGATCCATCCCGGCCTCATTTCTAAGTTCCAAAAAATGTTTAGGTGTTTAGGCCCTTTGCAAAGAATTTTGCCATCAGTATCATGCCAAAATTTCAGAAATTGTTCTTGAGAAAAGTCAAATAACACCTCTTGCATTTTCATCATTCGAAGGTAATGCACTTCATTCCATGAAATGTGTGCTTGAGTTCGTGCGCGTGAAACTGTATCACATGAGCAGTCGGTAGTCGCAGCTGTCAGCACCTTCTCACACAACGAATATGTGGAATAAGGCTGACCTATTTATTTATTTATTTATTTATTTATTTATTTATTTACCAGTTGGGCTAGCGCACATTACTGCGCGCCTAACATCATGGGCGTCAGTTGGTCGATCGAAATTGCTTTTTTTTTTATAAATTTACTCACATCAGTACCCATTACTACATCAGGTTTCGCTCACTTCGGACGGGTCCCCGCGCGCTCCGAGTATGTTCAAGATGGCTTTACCATTGGTCATTGCTACCGATTTTTCCGGGTTTCTAGGCAGCGCTGACTGCCCATTTTGTGTGTGCCCCGCCCACTGTGCCCAGGCTCCTTTCATGACTTTCAGAAACTCATCGCTGACCTCAATCCTTCTTTTTTCCACGTCCGGGTCATATTAGAACCCAATTAACAATTTTCTGTCTGAACACGGGGCATTCCAGTGCACGCTCCGCTCACCGTATGCAGAGCATAATTTGGTCCATGTGTGCTGTTTACTTCTTGTCCCATCCTTACACAGCCCAAAATTGTATGTATGTAATATAGATTCAATGCACCAAACTGGTGTGCACAAAAGAAAAGGGAAAATATGAGAAGAGATAATCATCAAAAAGTGAATTACTAACTAATCATCGATCAGCATGGAGGAACACTATGTGCAGCGAGCTCTCAGCATGGAAATGCACTGCACATGCACTGCACATTGCAAAAGACTTGACCTCGACTTCATGCACTGGGTAGTTAAGGTCCCTGTAACCTACACATTCTTTCAGTGGACCATAGGATACTCTACAAATGGGACGTTCCTAATTTTCGAAGAGAAGACGGACGCAAAAATTTTTGGGACTTTCATCCATCCGCGTTGACGTGCTACATTACCTCGCGCCAAATTGTACTATGCGAGAAAGACGGTCGCTGAACTCTGGCAAGAAGTCAGAAATAGTGAAAGTGGATACTATAATTGTCGCTGGTTACCTAGGTATATTAAAACGCCTAACCCTGAGGAAATACGCCACAAATTTCCCTTCAATCTATTGGGTCATTCCATAAGTAATGTCGTTTTTTTTTTCGAGCGTAAATTTTTCTTAAGAAATTACATGTTTCCGCAGCATGTCATATATCATTTGAAAGAGGTTCTCCTGCTCTACAAAATGACATGTTTAGTTTTCGAGTTTGTTAGAATGGGGCCGACATTTAGGCTGGCGAAGAGGTAGGTCCAGCCGACAAAAATTGACCAAACCGGCAATCAATTGAAACACTATATTTCAATTTAGGAAAATCAACCAGTCATGTGTCGCGTACTTAGTCCTGAATTCTTCTACAACTTCCAATATTTAGCTGATCAAGAAGTCGTGTCGCTATTTTTCTAAAATCCTTTTTCCGAAAGCACCCACATTTATTTAAAATGAAATTTTTCTTTCAAACTTCTTGCTTAGAGTTGTTTCATGAACCACTTTGAAGGACTTTTTCTGCTCTATCGAGAACATCTTTCTAGTTTGTTTTGGCTGCGATTCAGATTGAGTTTTAATACCATGTGATAGGGGTCCAGTTGATATTTTTCACAATTTATTTTTTCCATGAGAAACTTAAGGAATCCTCAGTGGTATTCCCCTGTTCCTAGGCACTACCTGTTCTTAACATTTCACTACTCTTTCAACTGATTGGTTGAGAAAATTTTCTTGCCTTCGTTCGAAGAAATTGTCTAAAATCACCGAGTTGTGGCGGAAAAACTAAATGTGGAAAAAGAGCGACGTGACTTTTCAAGCAACCGACTGGTGGAACTTACAGGAGAGGTCGGGGCTGAGTACGCAACACATGGTTGGTTAGTTTTCCTCAAGCAAAATATAGTGTTTTAATTGATTGCCGGTTTGGCCAATTTTCGTCTGCTGGACTTACCTCTTCGCCGGCCTAAATGTCGGCGCCATTCTAACATACTCAAAAACTAAGTATGCCATTTTGTAGAGCAGAGAATTTTCTTCCGAATGATATATAATATGCTGCAAAAACTCGTGACTTGTGGCAAAAATTTTTGCTTGAAAAAAAACGACACTACTTATGGAATGACCCAATAATAAATAATAGGTCGGTTCATAATAAATCGGACAAATTGACAAATTTCAATTATTGCCGTACAACTTTTTAACGATAGCTGGGATTCACTTGGAATATGCTCCATCTTTATCGATGACCTTCTGCCACGGATCAAAGGCACCATTAGGGGTAAGGGAAAACTGAGATCTGGGAGTACATCTTCTCCGAATACGAACCTTCTACTTCAGAAGAGGCCATATGTGGCGAAAATCGCATTGAAAAAGCGCGGGTTGGGGTTTTACAGCGACCCCGCAGCTCTGCATGTCGTTATGCGGTTATGCGACCGGGGGAGTCGCCGTGGAGGGGCGGGACAACAATCGCGGCCGGCTGGTTCAGACTCTGGCCTGTCTTCGGTCCACTCCGGCTAGAGACGCAGAGGACAAGAAGGAGAAGGGGGATTTTCGGGTTCCTATTTCTCGGTTTTTTCGTCGTTTTACGTCGTTCTTTCTCTGCTGTTAATTGCTGAGCACCACTAATTTCGTAATCACCCAATTAGCCAAATTTACCCCTGACGGTGTCTTTAAGCAGATCATGGATGCCCTTGCTCCAGAAGGCCGGGGGCTGGAGCTCGAAGTAGTTGCCGACTGCCGTCTTGACGTCGTCGCGAGTTTCGAAGTCTTGGCCGTCCAGGTGGCGTTGGCTGTGGGAGAAAAGGTGGAAATCTGAAGGGGCCAGGTCTGGGTAGTACGGTGGGTATAGAAGTACGGTCCAACTGTACGACAGCAGCTCGGCCTTGGTCGATCTTGCGAAGTGCGGTCTGAGGAAGTAGACACGTTGTCGTGCTGGAAGTAGACATGTGACCACCGCCGTAGCGATTTGGACATTGGCCTTCAATTCTCGTAATTGACGAACGTAGACGTCGGCGGATACTGTGGTACCTTCATCGAGCAGCTCCCAGTACTCTACGCCGTGTACGCTCCACCAACCGCGGTTTTCGTCTTCGATGGAATAGTCGCCTGACGCAAACTTCAAATGCCACAAGTACACTGTACTTCTAGCGGGGGCATGCTCCATGTGAACTTCTTTCAGACGTCTGCCGATATGCGTGGGTTCCTGGCCAGATAGCGATAGAAATAGTATGACGTTGCGGATGCGGATGTGGTCTCTGGACAGCTTGAAGTTTTGCGGCATGGTGGCGGAATGAAACTAGTTTGGAGTGTTTGTTTCACTGCATTTTGAAGAGCTTTTTTATACTCATTCCAAAGCTGCCTCGTGCATCCATTTTCGTCAACTCATTGCTGAGTTATGATCCCTGGAAGTCATCACTGCCATTTGTCCGATTCATATTGAATCAACCTCATAACACCCGTTCAGACAGTCATGGAATCAAAGAAATGAGATTCAAAGAAAATAAATTGAAAAGTCAGTGGAACAGACTGGAAGCCAACTGGGATATAATTCATGTACTGCCACGTAATCTACTGCATAATGTCCTATATACCTGACGCAACTCCATAAAAATCGAAGCAATCACGACTTCCATCAGGACAATGCTTCAAACCGTTGTTCATCTTAATGATAATGGGAAAAAGCGTGTTTTGATTCATCAACTCCACCTTGTGGAATTTGTTTAATCGCTTAAATATGTTTCGCCACTGTTAAAACTGTTGAAATGACTGCGTATACCGCCATAAAATTAAAATTCTCTATCATAGTGTTGCTCGTTGGAAGAATGTACATAGATGGAAGTATGCATTACGATTCATGACGCGTGCCTTTTTTCTGGTCCGCATCTACGCAAATGACACCCTTCTCTTAGCTCGCTTATGCGCTCTAACCTTGTGGATGGCAAAAATTGTTTGGAGATGTCCACCACCCGTGCCTTCTGGCCGCGTCTCTCACCCTAGTATCCACCGTATTCGTGAACTCACCCAGTGACGAAAACCGGACATCAAAGAGAGCCTTTTCAACATAAGAGGTTATTCCAGAAAAGCATCAGTAAGTTTTTTACAAATAAAATGAGCAGCAGGTAGAATAAAATGTTGATATCTTAGAGTTAGGTTAAGGCAGTCCTACAGTGAAAGATGACACATTCCCAACGTCCTAAAAGCAATCAGTGTCGAAGTATATTCCCTACATATAAGTAGATAGACACTTCTTTGATAGTCAACCAATTGTTGACGCATTATCTGCTGAGAGTTTCTCTAACTGGCCATAACAGCTGAAGAAGCATGGGCTACGTGAGTTCTAGCGTTGCTATAGACGATAATTACTTTCTTATGGTTGTGTATTGCTATCCATTAGCTGATGTGGTATCTGGAAGACTGGTGATGGTACACTGCACAAGTGAGCGTTGTTGACACTGCACAGAGCTGCCAAAAGGCCACATTCCAAAAATTATTGCCGTGATGAGCACCATCTTGATCATTTCCTGTACCTACGTAAGCAGTTTGTCATCGATGTTGTTCCAAAACCGAACCACCATGTCTCTTTGATAGCCAAGGGCTTAGCAGCCGTGAGTGACGTTGGTGGTGCAGTACGTCCTCGCTACAAGCATCAATTAATCCCGTATTTGTTCTTATTTGAGAGGATGGGGTCCCAAACACACGCCTTATTAATTGCATCTTGAGCTTCTTAGACACAGCCGGCCGACAGATGAATGAGGAATGTCGACTTCGCAGAGAAGTTTTGCGATGTTCTAATCTCCACTCTCTGTCAGTTGAAGTTTAATATTATCCGCCCACTTTTCAGGAGCAGGCTGGAGATTTCTGGTGTCATCTCGACCATCAGCTGTTCCTCTTTCCACACTCGCGCCCAGGGTGTGTGGCCTTATGTCGAACTTTCGCGCGGCCGCTCGCGGCTGGCGGAGCGACGGATTTCTTCGCTCTTGATTGCATTGCGCACATCCCATTCGAAGTTTTCTTGTTGAGTTAACTATTTATTGATTAGGATTGCTATCATGTAATGTCATGTTTCTTTTACTTTTCATGTCACCACTTTTTACTTTTCATGTCACCACTTTGTCTTTCCAGGGTACAAAAGTTATTGATTTCAGATAATAATGAGATAAGCAGCTATTCCTTCAAATTAGCTCCATGGTACCAGTTCCCTGCGATCTGAGCGGATCGCGGCAAGCCGTGCTGATGGCACCGCGTAAGCGACGCCGCAAAGCGAAAATTCGACTTAAGGCTACATCCCCCCCCTCCCTCAGCCATCCATTTTGCATACTTTAAGGACCTACATATGCATAGCACCCAACTGTTGATCCAGCTCACTATGAATTTGAGCTGTAGATTTTCGCCATATGACATTATACAGGGAGTGCCATAAAAAAAAGTAATTTTGCCTACGGCTCACATCTGCCAATTATATAAAACATAGGGAAACGAAAGAGATAAAAGTACTGGAGCAAAATATTCCCGAAATGTTCCTCTTAAAGCAGGAACAAGCTGTGGCTCCCTACGTTCACCTTTTTAAAAATATGGAGCTTCCATCCGAAGCAGTCGGGCTTCCAAGTACCTACAGTATCAAGGTTCGCTTAAAACGGTGAAGCCAGGTTCCGTAGTAGGTCTTTTGTGGGAAGCTTCCTGAGGATTGGCCCTTCGGTTCTTGGAAGTCACAGAGCCCCTGCTGCTTGCACAAGGCTGCTATGATCCGAAGAATCATTTTCATGCCCAAATCCGCCTCCGGAGGGGTTTCAGTGGTAACGGCACGTTCTGGTTCTTGGAAACAAAGGGCGCTGAGAACCTGGAAAAAACGGAATGCTGACGAACACCACTCAGTATAAATCCCCTTAGGTACCCAGAGTGAACGGACTTCAGCAAGGTTGTGAACGAGGGCGACGAAATTTCGGATTTTGCCCAGTTCAGGTGACACGACTTGTTCATTCTTTCCTCGCTCCCGTTCCTTCTCGTGCAGGAGGCTGCGACGAAGTATAGTGATAGAGTAAGGTCTGCTCTTGAATCTGGGGATGAAAATACCTCAACAGACTTTGCTGAAGTTCGACTAAAATGGGGTGAAAGTGGAGGAGACAAAATTACTTCTTTTTTTGGCACCCCCTGTATTTGATTGTTATCAGTCAAAGGGTTCCTTGTTTGCCTCTGAATATTTCTTCTGTAGCCATTTCGACCAAACTGGCTAAGAATGCCTGCTTCGAGTCAAAGCGCTAGAGTGGTGGTTCCAGCTCGCTTACTTTTCTCCAAATTCTGTGGATGTTCGTCCAGGAGTGGAATGCCCCACTGATCTAGGTTTCTAATGGTGAGCCACTTCGCACCTTCAGTCCCATTTAGTGTGAAATGCAAACAAATTCATAGTGGGCTGGCATTAAATGGACAGTGAATGTATTCTGCTGCGGAATGATTTAACAGTTACACCATCCAGGAAACGACGATATAGAATGCGTTCCTAAAAAATTCAGACAAGTGAGGCAGAGCCGAGTACCACATGACTCCAAGAACATGCAGAGGTGCGAAACTGGGTCGGTGAACGCATCACTTCAGTACCGACATCATTCATGGCTACGGTATCGGTGACTTGCAAGCAAAAAGAAATGGAAAAAGCTAGTAAAAAGATTCAAACGGGATAACTCGTGTTAATTTTTTTGAAAGAATGGCTGCTACTTCGTGGCCAAAATTGTGAAAAAGTCGGTTTACCGCCCGACCATTCGGCTGTGAAGGGAATGGGTGTTCGAATTCCGCCAATCGAATCATAGTTCTCCCTTCATTTGAAAAATTTTCTAGCTTTTTTCTCCCACACGCACACACACATGGTGCTCATGTAAACATTTTGCTGTAGACGGTGAAATTTAAACCATACTGAATGGCAGAGGGACGAGAAAGACGAGGGGGTTTTTGCGGTCCTATTTCTCGGATTCGACACCGTTTTTTTTCGAAATTTTGCTACTGTAACACTGCTAAACCTCTACTTTTATATTCCACAATCTGTCAAATCTCTTTGAAGCACATTGCGCGACCACGCAAGGTACAGTAGACTACTTGTCAGTGTTGAAACAAAGGTACCACGGCCATCTAGCCGAGAAAAAAGCAGGAGAAACTGGGTTCTTTTCCACCACTCACGCTCCGCGATAATCAGACCAGTCAATTCACTTAGATCCCAGGGCGCATGTCCATGTTGCACCCTTTTTGCGCCCCATGATGCTCCATCACGCACCACTATCGCTCGGAGTCAAGTCAGCTAAGAAAGTTCAGTTTAGATACCCAATAAGGAGCTCATGTGAGCTTGCTGACGTTGGTTTCAATAGGTGTAGCGCCGTGATGGCTCACCGTGGGGATACAAAGGATGTGGAACCTGTAGAGTTACTCAGGGATCTACTATAGTCGACTAATCCGCATCCATGTGCCTTTCATCTGTTACACCGCGAGTTTATGAAGGTGCTATGCAAAAGAGCCAGACAACAGAGACGGAAAGAAACCAGATATAGGAGAGCTGACGGCTAGGGAGCAGGCAGGGTGGTTGCCTAGAGGTGGCAATTTCGTCCAATCGTTCGATGGGGCGTGACTTACTGTTTAGTCGCTATCCCGTTATGACTAACCGTCATGCGGCAAAAAAGGTACCGTAGAACCCTGCCAGTTGTTGACCAGTCCTGGATTTTCTTTCTGAACCTTTTGCGGCCCAGGCAATGAAGAACTTACATGAAGTCTTTTTCGATAAAAATAATCTGTCATCTTGAAGCTGCCCACATAACGCTTACAGTTCGTCATTTCGCACGCCGTCCGGTTGGGTACGCAATTACGTCCATGCTTTTATAATTGCCCATTGTCATCAATACGTAATTGACACTTGAAAATCGACTGACCACGTATTGCAAGCACCGAAAACTTGCAATGCAAGCGTCGAGATCGTGCGTCCAAGCAATGAACTGTCGTGACGACACAAAAACGCTCAACGACTGGCCCGTGCGCTTCATTTCAATGGTCGTTATGGAGCGGCCAACCGTCGATGCAATAGCGATGACCAGCGAACTGAAACGTTTCGATTTGTGTTACTGGATTCTGTCCGATAGGAAAAGTGCTCTTACGACAACAGATCATGACAATTCAGTTTTTGACGGCATTTGTGAGAAAATCTCGACGTGAACGCTGCTGCGTTTAAGGAATCGTGCACGGAGAGAGGATTCTTCGTCACCCTTATATTTAAGTTATATTTACCCGATAAAGGTCGCAGGCAAAGTCTCACGAAAAAAAGAGAATCCGTTTAAGGTACAGCTCCTCAAAGTGGTGGCCGAGAGGTGGGCATCAGCTTCAATGCCCACCCCGTCGTCCGCGTCCGTGGTAGATGAAGAGTAGAACTGTTTACATAACTTTCTGTGTCCGTTATGCGTCACCGACCGCCGCGGATGACAAGGCGGGCATTGCGCCTGATGTCCCACCCTCGTCCATCACTTTGTGAAGCTGAATCTTAGCCGCATGCGGACATAAATATGTGAGTAACAGCTAAAGTCATTTTTCCCTGCACGATTCCTTCAAATAGCAAATAGTGACGATATGTTTTGTTCCCATCATGAAAAAATAAGTGAGAAATTTCCAGATAAAGGGATAGTCTATGAAAACTCCGTTAATCCCCTTAAATCACTCTACTAGATACACTACATGAACAAAAATGCAGAAAGACCCAGCTCCAAAGCAGCAATTGAAAAGCGGAAGAACAGCAGTTCCTTTCAATCTGTGAAGTTTTGCGCTCAGTTTCCCTTTGCTTCCCGCCCTACGTCTCTGACCACATGACCGTCGTGTCTTTGATCCCGAGGAGGCCCCGCCTCCCGGAACGCGCACCTCGTCGAACGTTGAATTGAGGAGGCTGCCTACCAGCCAGATTTTCGTATTTTTTCGGTGAAACTTTGTTGTAGTCTATAGTGTGCACATACAACATAATATAGGGCTAAGAGAACTCCAGTTTCCGTGGAAGACTCCTTTTAATAACGAACAGTGGGGATATGATTCGTTTCACCTTTTAATCATATGTACTATACGTATAGTCATCCCTCTCAGGAAGCCAGTGATTTGTAATGCGTACGCGCAATCGCAAGAACCACGAAATTTCTGCACATCACTGAATGTAATCCAAGATCATCAGACGAACGCTTTCCTTTCAAGTTGCTTGACGACCACACCTCCAGAGGCGTCACTGAAGAGCTGAACCCACGACATCTTGTGACAGTCGCAAAATTTTTCGCTGAAGCGCTTCGAAACAGAAAAAAATCACAAGTTCAGGTTTGGCGAAATCTGTGCGATTTTTCGAGCTTTTCCAGTACATTTTCAATCCATCTTTTTGTATACTATTCTTTCATCCAGCCCACAGTGACATACTAAGCACGACACTGGATCTATCGAAGCCCATCCTACAGTAGCGGTCAAAAATATGTATATGCGGTTTTGGACATAACCATAATTTTGGCCGACTTTACAAACTCTTTTTTAATAATTTGAAGGCAACTGCTACTCCATGAAAAAAGTATCTTAGCCGAGTAGGATGCAGTGTGAAGGTAATAAGTTATCTATCTGGAAGCCCTAAAAATGGCCGAACCTTTCAGAAATTCAATTAGCCACAAAGAGCTTATAACTCAACGAAACGAGCCGTTATACAAAAATTAGTGCGAATGAGGCTAGAACATTATTACCCGTCGTTTGGAATCCCGCCAGCACCGAAGCGCGGTGTTGATCATTTTCAGTGTTTTCAGTTAAATAATTTTTTCCACCTTCACACTGCACCCTACTCGGCTGATATACCTTCTTTCACTGAATGACAGTTGTCTTCAAAAAACAAAAAAAAAATTGAACGAGATATGTAACGCTGACCAAAGTTATGGTCGAAATCCGGAACCGCATATACATATTTTTGACCGCTACTGTATATGTGATGCAAAGTAAATTTCCAAAAAAACAGATAAGAAATAAAATAATAATGATAACAGAATAAATAAATAGTGCGTGTAATGATAACAAAATAAATAAACAGAAAGTTACATAAATAGTTCCACTCTACGTCCCTGACCTTGGCGGACCACGAAGCGGGTATTAAGGCTGGTGCCCCACCCTCTGGGCCACCACTTTGAGGAGCTGTATCTTGGACGGTTCTCACTTTTTCGTGTGAAACTCTGCATGCCGCCCTTATTAGGCAAATGCAATAGTGCAATATTCCTTCAACACTTTGGACTACGCCTTTTGGGAATATCTGAAAGAGAAGGTCTGCGCAACATTTCATCGAAGTTTGAGTTCGTCAAGGCAGCCCTCCGACGGACGTGGGCAAAACTACCTGAGTCTTGTCATCGAGTCGTACCTCAAACATCTGCGCTCCGTCATTCATAATCAAGAAGGTCGAATCGATAAGTGATGATAACGTAAATATTGTTCAGAATTATAATATAAATATTTATCATCCAAACTTCGATTGTTTTGTTGTATTCTTGCCAGAGATATTCGCTTTTTTTTTGCGTAACAGTACTCAATGCGTACCCTGTATATATACCGGTAATCATTGCAAGACACTCCGTACAATCCTTTTTGAAGTAATCGGCAAGGCTAAACCGTACTGATTCCAGTGAAAGCTTCAAAATGATGCTTATCTGTTTGGCTATGTAAAGCTGCTATGATGGGTGAAATTACTGCTTTCGTCACCAGGTCAACCCTACTCGCTGAGATCATCCATCATCAAACGGATTTACCAGTGACTGCGAGAACACCGAGTGAAATGCAACGCAACAACCAATGCAAAGGAAAGTAGAGAATGGATTTATATGGTTTCGTTTTCTTGAGGTCATAGTCACCTTCAGCATTTCCGCTCGATTGTTCTTAAATGGGAAAAATGTGTCACATCATTCGGGGAGGGCAAGCGGGTGTGTACAATGTCGAATTTGTGCTTTGAGACGTCGTACTCGCGGCGCCATCAGCACAACTTGCCGTATCCATGCCGAAGAATTTAAGGAAAAAAACCTTCAGATTGTAATGAGGGAAAACGCAATCGCAAAGACACGTTTTTTGTGAATGAAATGACGAAAACGATTCTCCGCCCTCCACAGGCCTTACTAGGCCATCGGAAGCCATGTGATCGAAATGTATGGAGAAAAGAATGGGTAGAGTAGGTTAGTAGTTGGCCCATGCCTAGTTATGGAGTCGTTTGCCTGATCATATTATTAGGTGTATACAGAAGAAATGGCCAAAACATAATTGGCCCTATTCGCTCAAACACAACTTCATTTGTCGAATGAAAACCATTTGAATCTATAGAATTTTGCCAACAGTCTGGTAAAGAGAATATGCCATCATGATGAAATTTTGGATCGCGAGAATTAATAAAGTCAAGAATGGCATTTTTACCATGCATGGTATCGGCGAATTTCTTCTGACGCAGGTTTGCATCGAGAACCCGGAAAAAGTGGTGATCCGTCAGGGATAGGTCTGGGGAATAAGGGGGCGAGGGAGAGTCTCGATGCCTGACTGCATCAGTTGTTGCTGGGTGCGCAAAACCCCACACTTCGCAAGTCACCCGGCAGAAACTGATGCAATTAGGCATCGAGACTCTCCCTCACCCCCTTATTCCTCAGACCTATCCTTGACTGATTACCACTTTTTCCAGGTTCTCGATGCAAACCTGTTTCAGAAGGAGTTCGCCGATACAATGCAGGTTGAAAATGCCACCGTTGACTTTATTAATTTCCGCAATTCAGAATTTCTTCATGGTTGTACATTTTCTTTACGAGAATTGGCAAGGTTGTGTAGGTTGAAATGGTTTTTATTTCGAAAATTAAAGTTGTGTCTGAGCGAAATTATGGTGTTGTAAAAGAAGTGGTCTATTTTGGCCATTTATACCGCATACACCTAATAAAACTATAGAAGAGCGTTATTTCTATGCCATCATTTTCTCGATTTTGCACTGAAGACAATGTATGGCACAATCCAAACGTTCTATGTTACCATGAGAATAGGTAAATAAATAAGCAAATGAATAAATGAAAGCACGGATAAGCAAAGGTAAACCAAAAATAAATAAATAGACAATTGAATTAATGAGTAAATAAACAAGTGAATAACTAATTAGAGGAAGAAAAGGTAGACAAATATAATGAATAAGCAAAAAATAGATAATGGTTAATGAAACCACAGGTAGATAAATAGATGGACAAGTAAGCATAATGTATCAATAGTATATTGATAACTGGTTGTACAGTCATATAATGAGATAGATAAGGAAATAAATGAATTAATAGTTAATCATGGTCCTGTTCGGCATTTGTGATCAAAAGCAGCATTCATTACCGTATCGCATCTCGTTTCCGTTTTCTAGAATATTCGAAACTCGCAAATTTGATTAGCGGTCGCCGTTTATAGCTCTAGCCAGAATATTAGCCTGCCTATTCAGGGCTTCTCATAAGCGACTGACCGGTCCATCGTTCGTGGAGGTGTGGCCGCCGCGGCACGACATCGCCCTTCGTCGTCTCGCGGGGGCTCTTCCACACCCACCACGTGCCCACACAAATGGCCGGCAACGACCGCTGTCCATGGTTAGCACCGCGAAGTTTAGCGCTTTGTCTTCTGTTGCTATTCCATCTGACAACACTGGTTTATTCACAATGTGAAAAAGGTCAGTCATTCCTTTCCTATCATGAACTCTCAGACGATTCTTTTCCTTCATTACTGAGATTGCACACTATACATATATGATTGATCAAAATTTTTTCGATGCTACGCTAGCGATGAGGGGAGGGGGCAACTTGTTGAATACTGTGCAGTTACATCACTTCAGACGAATGCCTGCCGGATTACAAATACATGTGTCAACATGACGTCAATCATGTAAGGGCATGTTACTTTCCGACACTCAACATGTTGCCCCCCCCCCCCCCTATCAAATAGCACCGACTCTTGCTTTTTAAGCCCACAAGGGTCGAGGACACCTGCAAAACTCCTTTCTTGCCATCACAGCTCTTAGCAGTATAGCTCTGAGGATAGCGACATGCAACATCTTCACACTCCCCCGTAATGGGTACTTCAATGGATATATTAAGCTATGAAATAACTCAACATTGCTATAGTAGTGCCAAAATCCTTTAGCAAAAATCTAGGATGGGGACACTTGGACCCAGTGGTTAACATATCAAGCACTTCTGATATCATCAGTGCATTTTTGTGGAATGTGAAAATCTTCATTTCTTGTGGTGCTGGATGTTTGCGTAACTCTTTCATCCAATGTTTTTCACAAAATCAACATCATCATCATAATCTTATCAATTCCTATATTATCATCTTTGACTTCTATTAATTCTCTGAAAGACTATGTAGCGAAGTGAAGGCATCGCATGCTATGGCATTAGTTATACTCTCCCCATTCTATGTTTTGTATTTTTGATTTTTTTTTCTCAATCGTTCCACTTTCCACTGGAGATTCGAATGCACTGAGTGAGGGGGGGGGGACAAACTATTAAATATTAAACTGGTAAAAATGTGTCGTGTAAATACATGTATAATCGCGTAACGGTGATGTCAGTGAGCCTTGCCTTATCGCGAAGCCTCATTTTCATCTGAATGCATATGAAATAATGTGAGACTTTCAAAATTTCGCTGCGAAATGCCCAAAAAATTTTTTGAGCTTTTTGGACCAGTCATAGCACTTTCGCACTATTCAAGAGTTAGATCAGGGTGGGATCAACCAACTCTGCTCCATTACCAGTGATCCCGTGGTAGCAGCAAGTACACATACACCTGAGCGGTTTTCAAATAGAGTCCCTCAATAAGATCTAAGTTGTACCATTTCAGGCTTGATAAAGGCGCTACGCGTCAGAAGCTTGCCTGTAAGGCTCAAAATCCTTTTGCAACAACTTTTTCCAAACATCTTTTGGAATAAAACTTCGGAAATCTCACATAGTTTCATACACATTTAGATAATGCAAGTGCTTGTCATTGATGTGAAGGTACGGCATATCGTACGACACCAATAAGACGCCTTCGACCTCATTAATAAAGTCCCCATTTCAATAGTAAACTCACACCATTCTCCGTATTCATGTTGTCAAGGTCACTTTTGCAACTGAATGATCCTCCCTGAATTCAACTGACCTGTCAAAGATCGCCCTCTTTCAGCTCACGTTTCACTCTCGCCCCCCCCCCTTGTCACTTTCGATCTCGTCCTTGAACCTTTCGTTTCGATACGGTTCGCGACATATAATAGTTTTTCGATGAGAAATAACTAGACATCGGCATGAGATCCGTCCAGAACGCTCGCGTCCCTTCGAGAACAATATAGGAATTCATGAGGAAAAACACACATCGCTTCGGCCATTTGTTCCGGGTGGATCGGAAATAAACGGATTTACTTCCTATTCATTTCTTAAGCATAATAGCTCAGTAATTGCTATAGATCTTTCAGCTCCCATGTGTCTCTCTGGCTCTTGCCTCCTAGGGGATTAGCTCAAGAGAAATCATCTAGGGTCCTAATTCGGGTTCAACCTGCACAACCTGGACAATTTCAATGGAAGAGAGAATCACGGCAAATTTGAAGCTTTGCGTTACTCTCCTCTTTATTAAGGGAATCCCAAGGTTCTGAATGGCCGCGTGTGCCCTGCGATGCGATGCGTGCAAGCTGGGGCACCGTATGTAGTTGGGTCCTAGGGCGATTACACCGAAAGAAGGTAACTAATATGAGAAGACTAACCCTCTCCTCATCTTTCCGATAATATATTATTTGTCCTGTTTTTTTTCTTGCACACGCTTTTCTTACGGGGGCAAAACCGACGGGTATGGGAGGGGGGAAGGGAGGGGATTTGCAATTGAGAGCTAGATAGCCGTCAACCGCACCTCCCAGATGCTATAATTGAGCTCTCCATCCACAAGAATCTTCAAAGGGGACAGATTCAAGGAATGCGCAGAAACACCAAGAGAACATCGTGGGACCCCCACTCATTCAGTCACCAAAACGCTTCTCACAAGAAATCAAATGCGCGGCGCATTCTGGAGAGGGATCGATCAACATTGAGCACTAGGTGCTTTTGCTCGAGCCTGTCACCATGATCTATAGAGAAGATCCATTCCGTATTTCTATAGGAATTATTCAAATCCTATGGCAATTCCTGAAGCACCGGTCCTCACCGTTTCACACAAGCATTCTCCTTTTCGGAGGGAGGGGGGGGGGCAACCAATTGTATGTCGACCAGTAACAGAACTTACATGTATTACAGGATCACACAGGTGTATAAATGACATCAAAGGAACGTTAAAGACATGTTGGTCGTGTAAAGACATGTCACTGTTTAACAGTGACAAACCCCGCCCCCTATTACTATAACAGCACCCAATTTTCCTTGTTGAGCCCATAAGAGTCCACTCTATGAACATGTGACGTTCTTTTTTTCGTTTTTCTTGCTACAAAATCTCGAGAATAGAAGCATCTATGAACTTCACACCTCTACGGATTCTTCTCCTTATTCGGCACCGATTCGAGGGATTTGAAAATGATAAAAGTGCAAATCACGGCTGAAACCTGTGAATGTCCCAATTTCCTGCAGATGCAAACTGATCGTCCCCAAATGAAATGTTTCAGGGTGAGCCTGATTTGATCCCCAAAGTGGGTCTTATGCAGAGCGCCTCTATTATCTACATCGCCACAGTTTATGTGATTTAATGCGGCATTCTATGCACCAAGGAGGTTAATCTTTCTTAATCTTCAGCTATTCTGCTCACACTTTCACTACCTAAACCGCTTTTCGAAAGCGAAATTCAGTGGGAATGTATGAGAAAGCAATACAAAGTGGGAGGTCCATCACACCCCAAACGGGCGACCTGGACCTTTCCGTAGGGCAAAGAACTGGTTGAGAAATCCTGGGAGAGTGGGGTCATGTTCTTAGTCGGAATTGAAGAGCAGCCATGTTTGACAATCGGTCAATAAATTCTCAACGGGTTACTGCTTTTATGTGGTTTCCGGAATAAGTCCCTCAAAAGGTTGTCGATATGGATCGATAACCATATTTTGCATTAGGTAATTGTACAAAATATGGTTAAATTCAGAGACCACTTTTTAGTATATCAACGACACCCATAAGGTGTCATAGGGTGGGGGTCGATCGGTCGAACTTTCGCGAGGCCACCCGCGGCAAGCCGCGCGGCGAGTGCGAGTCGCTTGGAATGCCGCGCAAGACGCAATGGGCTGGTACCGTAAGGGACCTTCGAAGATAGGCAAACTCCCGAAGCTTTCAACTTGCAGTCTTCAAAGGTCCCTTACGGTACAAACCCATTGCGTCTTGAGCGGAATTCCAAAACACTCGTACTAACGGCGCCGCGAGTGCGACGCCGCGAAGCAAAAATTTGACCAATCGACCCTCACCCGGTGTCATACACCCCAGCTAAAGGGGATGAAAATTTTCAATTTTTTTGAAATTTTGCTCAACGGATTTTAACCTTATCTGCCTGTCAACCCATATGACCCTCCATTAATTGATTTAAAAATAAAGCATCAGGTGTTGGTGAATATTTTTCCAAGGTGCGACATGCACTCCACCTTCAACGGCTATCGTACTATTTTGATGTGATTTGGCCCGCAAAAAAAGGACAGCATTACTTTGAGATGCATTGGACGCTCACATTGTACACCGGGTGCTTTTTGGATTTGGGTTATTGGTTATACCGTAGATGTATAGCAGTGCCCAAAGAGCCCTGTGAGGGCCAATCGATGTATAAAGTCGTATTTTTGCCCTCTCAATAGAATTTATTAGCCACTCACGACCCCACAGGACGAAAGATGTTTGGCTTAGCTAGGTACTGGTGACAGGATTAGATCTAATGGCCGTGCTCGAGGCGCCGGCGCCACATTTCACGACACCACCCAGCCCAAATCACATTCGGATTCAACCATGTCTCATTAAACTGGAAAAAGGTCATCCATGTTGTTCCAGCACGATCCTCACCGCGCCCTCATTGTGTGTGTATGAAGGTAGAGGGAGGATAATCGAGGTCGATCCCGTTAAACACCCCCTCTATCGCCGAGAGGAAGAGAGAGGGAGGTGCAACACACGCAGGGAGGAGGCAAATCGCGGCTTGGCCTCATATTCGCCGCCACACAAGAAGAATTTCCCCATTCTCCCAGAAACTTGATAAAATGGATGGATTTCACGTGGGAATGATGTCTTTGTCGGGTTGATGAGTGCAATTACTCGTTATATATTAGAAGCTGTGTGTTCGGCGTGCCCCTCCCAAAAAAAAAAAAAATAGCGCGATTGTCATTATTCCAAATGCAGCCCGGCGCAACAAAGAAAAACGACTCGCCAGGGATGTCTGTGTGATGGAACAGGACATTGTTATGCAGATTTTTATAACGGGGGGGGGGGACAATTCCCTGTTCCTTGAAATGCATTGACGCATTCACCTAAGGCAATCTAGAAAGGCGATGATTTAGATGTTGATGGCTTTTGGAAGGCATGGCGTGGCACATCCGTGGAAGTGGCTCATCAAGTTTCGCTAGGAAAAATCTTTGCCAAAAACTATTCTAAATTTAGTTTTAAACTAAAATAATGAAATAGCAACATATTCATGGTAGCAAATAGCACAGTAGCCACAGCTATGCTAGCACTCGAACGGATTACGGGATCCGTATCCGCTGAATAGACATTTGTCTTTGTAGGTTCGATTGGGTATTCAAATAGTTATCGAAAAGAGGAGCCTTGGCTTCAAAAAGTCGTTCTGAGTGATATGCTAGTAAGGGGGGGGGACATGTTGTCGAGTGATGAAACGTAGCATGCCTCACATGTACTTACAAGGATTTCGACTAGTGAGAGTGGAGCATTCCGTGGTTCTATGGCTTAACAGGGCCGTACATGTGTATGTACAGTCCATTTCGGAGCGCCTGATAGGGCGTGGCCTATGGATCTAGGTGAGCGTGTATCAAACTCTCTCACTCCGCCACACACTGTCACTCTCGCCACTCACCCATGTCTGTTAGCCACGCCCTATCAGGCGCTCTAAAATGGAGTATATGACATCAGTGAGACGTTTTTGGCACGTAAAGAATGCAAAGACTTGTTACTCACAGGATTTGCTTCCTCTACATAACCGCCCGCGCAATTTACTTATCGACCGCAGACCCCAACTTTCACAGTACTGGACTTGGACTTAATCGAATGCATGGCGCATCCGAGAAGTCCAATCCACTCTGTGGCGACTCATAGGGTGCCTGATGACCGGTTAACTTTTAAATGGGAAATTTAGAAATTACTTATCAACTTTTGCACCCCCCCCCCCCTCCACCTCCCTAAAGATCCAACTCACGTCATCATTTTTCAATGTATTTGCTATTGCTTGATCGCGCATATCCATCGGTTTCGTACTTCAATTCGGCTAAAATCTTCCATGCTCCACTTCTATACTCATTACCCCATTTTTCGTGATGAAACACTGTGGGTTGATTCGAACAACTGGCACATAGCGCTTTCTCGCGTCACCTAATTGGGGATTTACTGCTCTGAAATGCTTCGCTACACATTGTGAAGGGCAAGTTCCAAAATCATCCACATGTACTATAGGTTTACGGGGTTCAGAAGGACGTAACAGAATTTGCCTTGAATTTGCCAGAATTGTTGCAAAACTACTTGGCCGAGAAAAGCCGAGTCTGTCATGAAGAGGGTGGTAACACTCTGGGTAGGTGAAAATCTGAATAACTGGTGCAAAAGTGAACATTTACTGTTGTTAGCCAATTTCCACGCGCTCTTTCACCCTACTCCGGGATCCCTTTCATTTCTCTCTTTTACTTCCCTTTTTTTCGACATTGCTAGTGGTTCTGTGCATTGTGATTTCTGATCTCAATCCAGTATGTCGCAAAACATGTGAAAAAAGAGGAGGTGCAAATCGACAGGGCCTCTGTGGGCACTGCTATACATCTACGTTATAACCCATAACCCAAATCCAAAAAGCACCCGGTGTATAATGTGAGCGTCGGGTGCATCTCAAAGTAATTCTGTCTTTTTTCTGTTTCAACTTCTACAGATTCATTAGCATTTTTTGTTTGATTCCTTAGCCTGCGATTTTATTCTATTTGTTACTTTTTTACTTTTTATTATATTTATTTATCATTTTTTGTTCTCATTACTTTTTATTACTTTTTTTTGATGATATTTTAGTCAGTATGGTTTTTATTAAAATTATTTTTGCTTTCGTGGAATGTATGCTTTTGTTGAACATAGTCCAAAGTCTATCAAATCAGCGTGATTTATTCAGAAACCAGACCTCCTTACCGCTTCATTTTTGAATGTAAAAAATTGGTTGAGTAAAAGCCCAAAATTATAAATTAGATTACAATGAGCCCAAAATTATGAAATAAATTACAATGAGCCCACGTTGCTGCAGAAAAGACCCTATCCACATCCTTATCCTCGTACCACTCGTTTGGCAACAGATCTTTAGCTTTAGGTGGGATATATGGTCTGCCCTTCCCGAGTATTCCGGTTGATCGACCTGTCCCGATCCGGTTAACCACCCCAACCGGTATCAGTCACTCTCATCTTCGGAATCGCCCGGTTAGCCGGTTCAAAGAGCAGCACCGCACGACTATCTGTGCCACTTTTTAGCGCTATGCAAGTTTTCCCGCTTTATGAAATTTAACGAGGCACAGTCGTGATGACCAGCTCTTATCTCAGGGGAGGGAGAAGGGGGGGGGGGGGGCAGTGACTTCGAAAGCCGGCAAAAAATGCCTTGACATGTATACTGAGGATGTTGCAAAAAACTACCGTAGGAATTCCACTGAAAAAAGTTTTTTCTCCTATCTGTGCAACAGCGCCACATTCCCTATCACATCTCGGGAATTCCAGAAAGTTCCGCGATAAACAGCTAGTAGCTGATTCGCCGCGCTGTCTTTTTCTTCACCTTTATCCGATGTCAAGGAAGCTTCCCCGTCCGGGTGGGTGGCTTACGCAATCCTGTCTCCCCGATTAGGGACATTTGCCGATAGCCGATATCTCTCTCGATCGACCGGTTCGGTTCAATTCATATGAATATTTCTCGTCTGCCAGCTATCACATAGCCGTCGTCAATTGTATAACGGAGAAATGGATCGAGAATGATTGGGGTTTGTTGAGGGAGGGGGGGGGGGCATGTCTTCTTCCGAATCTATCCACACCTAGCAGCTCGATTGGTTCCGTTATAACAAGCTAAAAAAAACTGCAGTAGAAGTCCATGCCAAGATCAGCCGATTTTGTATTAAACATTGTTTATATTTTACTGATCATTTTTCATTTTTCTTCCGTTTTGAACTTTTTCTGTTATATTTTCAATTTTTCTATATTAAATAGATATCTCTGTATAGATATAGATAAATATAATCAAATTTTTTGGTTCTCAAAAATCAGAGTCTAATATTTTGCATGAACAGTAGCGAAAATAAAAACAAAATTGCAAAATATCAGTTTCAATTTCATACATATGTATGGGAGCCCTGTTGGTCTATTGTAAGACCCTTCCCTTGTTAAGGCTTTCAATCAGCTTCTCTACTCGTCCGTCCCACGAATGTTCACTCGATTTCTGATGCGGATATAAGACCGCGTTCACACTCTGCGGTGCCGGCAGCAGGGCGTGGCTGCGTGTCTCGCGTCTCCGTCTGGGCCACCTCGTCGCCTGCGTTGTGTGTGTGTACCTCCTTCGTGCCCACTCTGCCTCACTGCCTGTGATGCAGCCACGCTCTGCCGGTGCTGAGTATGAACGCGGTCTGACGTAACTGGATCAACCAAGCTAGACCCTGTCCCTGCATTCATGCGAAAAAAAAGCACCCATATATTTCGATTGGATGGGCAGAGAGTAGGCAATCAGAGGACTCAAATCCGCTGCCAACGTCCTCAGCCAAACAAACTTTCAGAAACCTCGCCCTCGCCGAATTCGGGCTACAAGCTGATTCTTGATTTTTTTAGAGATCAATGACGATGTGTGCCCTCAGCGCGAGGGTTTTGACAAGGATTGCGAGCAGCGGTGTCAACTCGAGTATCCTCATCGATTGTCCAGTGGCTGTTTTCTGAGGAACACAGGTGATTTCCATTTTCAAGACAGCACAATGGGGTTCGTGTGAGAGCAAGTTATTTAATCAAATTATTAAATCGTCGGGAAAGTTCTTTCGTTTTTTAAAAACGTGTTTTTTCACTTCAAACTGCTTTCCAGGAATTTCTTCTGCACATATACATGTAGTACAAGTTCACACGCATCTATAGGTATTATTGTCTTTTATCTCTCGGGTAACCTTTTTCGGCAAAATGAACATATTAAAGGAAGATGTCATCTTCACTATCGGAAGTTTTTCTCTGAGTGGCATTAGATAGGGAAAGGAAAAGATAATAGTCCGATGGACAAGATCAGGGCTATAAGGTGGACGGGGCAGCACTTAACAATCAAGCTCGAGAATTTTTTGGTGAGTCGATTTTTTGGCGAGTCTTCCCACATATTGAAAAAGTGACTCGTCAAAAAATTCTCGAGCTTGGATGAAAATTACTGCCGCATCCACCTTATAGCCCTGATCTTGCTCCATCGGATTATCATCTTTTCCTTTCCCTATCTAACGCCATTCAAAGAAAAGCCTTCGATAATGAAAATGACATTGACCTTTGATATGTTTATTTTGCCGAAGAAGGTTATCCGGGAGATGAAAGACAATAATACCTGTAGATGCGTGTGAACTTGTACTACATGTATATGTACAGAGCAGTAAAAAGCGAACGAACTTTCCCGACAATCTAATAAATAAGCAACAAAACATAGATAAGCAGTTCATTCCTTCGCCCCATTTCTGGTTATGTACTGACAATAAACACAATGGACGCTTCTACCGTTTACAGCCTGCATCGTTTGGGGAACTGTGTGGAATTCGCCTTACAAATGGGCTCTCAGGGGTCGTTCTCGAAACACATGACAATCGAGTACGCGGCCGCATACGGCTGAGTGTCTCTTGCGGCTCACGGGCACTGTCCATACTGCTGTTACATTGCCGAGCACCCTTACCTTCATACTCCACAGAAATACTGCCAAAACGATACTGCATAATTTATCCCTTGCGGTGTCTCTGAGGTGGCGGAGTGATAAAACTCCTATCTAGCCTTCAATGTTTTCAGGTACTCTATTATCATTTTTCGGGATCAGATCGTTCATTTGCAAATGCCTATTACCGGATCAGTTCTGTATGGTCGGCAGCACAAATCAACCCAACCTTCGGTACAATGGACATTAATTTTTCAACGATTGCATCTAGATTTTTAATATTGGTTTTTCCATTATGCGGTAATGGTGGAGGGTTCAGAATAAAGATCTGTTTATAGAGGATAGAATCAGTAATGAACATATTAATTGGTGGAAGTACCATATTTTACCTATGCGCTGTACTGGCCTATTTCGATTAAAATGAATTTAGGCGCTCATTTTCTGTGGACGATCTCGCAAGCCATTCAACACTTGTGCCGCTCATGGGCAACGCGGTTTGTGTAAAGGTGCGTCAAAACCAGAAGTTACGAGGCTCTCCTGTGCATCTTTGTCCAGCCGGTTAGAGTGCAGACGGACAGGGCGTAGCTGCGTTCACAGGCGGCGAGGCAGATGTGGCACTGGGGAGGTGCAGAGACGACGCAGGCAACGAGGCAGGGTGGCATAGGCGGAGACACAGAGGCGCAGACACGGTACGCTGCCGGCACGGCAGAGTATGAACGCGGTCTAAGCAGGGGATAGGAGGTCACTAGGAGAGGTCGCGGGCGAGCGCCAAAATCGAGCGGCACTTGAACGCGAGTTGGAATTGAGTTTAAGGTTTTTGACAAGAATTTGTAATCTTTCGTACGATTCTTTATATGCAAGCAATAAAACGGTATCAACCAGTTCCCGCCGCCCTCTCTTCTCCCCTGATCCGTCTAATAGTGGTACTGAGCTGCTGAAGGTTAATTTATGTGAGTGGCTTTTGGCATTATCGCACTAATTGTAAGAGGAATAATGGGTGTGTATCGTTAGGACAGGGTTTCATACCGCTGCGCGCGGCGTGTGGCACGACGCGTGCAAGCCAGAAGTGCCATAGGTAATTGGGTCCTTTAACGATTACTGTGCCTGCCTCAATTCGGTCGTAAGACACGGCATTCGTCCTAGGAGCCAATTACGTACGGCGCACTAGCTCGCAATCATCGCGTCGCACGCTGCGCTACGAAATCCTATCCTAACGACGCATACCAAGGAATGACCCCATGTAAAATATGGTGCTTCAAGATTAGATCGAAAAGCGTTGAAGCCGTAGATGGGTTGCGTCCATACTTTGCGAAACAACCGCACGACACATGCGATGCACTCTCCTTGGCATGGTTACTGGCTTTCACGTGCTTGAAGGTAAGCGTGCAGCGTTCACTGCAGAGCCCATGGTGCGCTTGCGTTGCGGCGCACGTCCTACCACATTGCCGTGCGGTTGTGTCGCCCAGTATGAATGCATGTAGTGGCAGCTAGTGGGCGTCCCCGCCTAGTACGGCATTCCAGAATAGCATTTTGACTCTGTGCACCGAATTAGTTTCCTTCACAGTTCAATTGTCAACGATGTGAAAACATCAAACACAAAAGCGAACATCGGATTTCCTGGGAGTTATGTCCTACTTCCATGGCAAAACACATAACCCATGTAAAGCAACATAAAATGCCTTATATGGAAGCCAGGATTACGTTGCAGTCGCTTTTTGCTAGTCTTAAAAATTTTTCAGCCGACAATTGCGTCACTGTCGTGTCGCGACGAATTTGGCCAATATGCCTGTGCATGGCAACGATCATACGGTGGCGATTGGTTCGTGGCCCAACCACATGCACCAATGCCATTCGCTGCGGGTGAAGAACCAAGTGAGTTCTTACCTATTGCCATGCTTTTGCTGAGACTTTCACCCAGCATAAATAATGGGAGTAAAGGGAATCTCAGATTGAACGAAACGGACTGATGATTGATCCTGTCGTGTTTAAAATATGCTTTTATTGACTTTCCTTTTTCAGGTCAACGCTATCTTGTCGGTGTAGCGAAGGGTGGAAGCGGAGTATTACAGCTCGATACTTGTCCCGGTACGGTTGATCGCTTCAATTTCTTGCTACTGCTACAGCCACTGCCCATTTTCTTGGATTGTACGTCAGAACACTCGGAATGGGTCATCGCACAACGCGAATCGGGTCACCATCGGTGCGCTTCATGAAGTACTTTGCTGACACCTTCGCAAATTGGCCGGGTGCTAAGTGGCGCGTAAGCTGCCTTCTCGAGAATCTTACCTAATACGAGTGTCGTGACGCACACTCGTTAACAGTCTTTTCGAAAAGATTTACTTAGGCATCGACTTCGCTATTATTTTTTTGATGAGTAATGCTTTCTTCCATTTTGTTCACATACTACTTCGCCTTCTCAGATACACATAATCCTGGGACGAAGACTGCTTCCATATAAGGGTCACTTGGTAGAGGTCGTATGCGACAGCTTGACTTCTACATCAAAGGCTGCATTCACACCCGGCGAAGCTATCGCCGGAATGCACGGTTCACCAAATATTAGGTTGTTCGGAAAGAAATGCGCGTTTGAGTTGAGAAAATTTTCTATTATAAAAACAAAATTAAACAAGATTAATTCAAAAGATAATCTCCATCACTGTCAATAAACTGTGGCCAACGTTTATTCAAAGAATGGATTCCTCTATCAAAGAACTCGGCCGGCTGCAACTCGAAGTAGTTGGACTTCCAGAGTCCAGAGTTGGTGACCGGATCAGATGATCATCGGATGGTGCCACGTCTGGGCTGTATGGTGGATGACGCAGGACTTCCCAGCCCAATTCCTCAATCTTTTCCAAAGTGATTTCGATTTTCGCGACATGTGGGCGAGTGACTTTGCGACATGTGGACGTGCATTGTCGTGGAGGAAGTTTGTCGACGTTCGACAGTTGTCGACGTTCGACACCTTGACGACGTAGTGCTTGATCCTCACGGTTCAATTGGTCTTTGTAGATGTCCGCCGTAACTGTTTGACCCGAATCCAGAACTTCTAAGTAAACCAAACCTTTGCTGTTTCACCGAACACACAGCGTCACCTTTTTACCTTGTATATCCGGGTTCGGAGTAGGTTTTGGAGTGTCACCGGCGTCTAACCACGTCTTTTTCGCATTACGTTGTCGAAGCAGACCCATTTCTCATCTGATGTATCAGCAGAGTCGAAGAAACCGCTGTTTTCGGAGCGACGAAGAAGAATTCCGGCCATTCCCACTCGTGCTGCCTTGCTTGCGTCGCTCAGCTAGTGCGGTACCTATTTTCGAAAATATATATAAATATGTATATTATATATTCAAAAAATAGACAAACATAAGATATACAATAAAAATCTTTTTAATAGACGAAACTGTTGAAATTCTTCTATAGTAGGAGAAAAATAAAAGGACAAGTCTAGCGCGCATTTCTTTCCGAACAACTTAATAACAAATAGTAGAGAACAACAGAGCGCTCGCTGGCACACGCACTCCTATCGATCGCAGTCAGAGCACAACCAACACCGAGAGTATTAACCGTGTGGTTTCGCGTCGCGACTGCGTTGCGGTGATCGGAGACTGCGTCGCCGTGTATGAACGTAACCTCATGCAGAATTTTCTCTGGAATAATGTAGTAGAGAGATAAGGGGGTACTAGATTGGTTCACTTGACCGACTATTGACACCTACTCTTGCGACAGATATGACTAGCAACTAGCCACATTGTACCGCCTTATTCCTATTTATAGAATACCAGTTGGGCTGGCGCACACTACTGCGCGTCACACATGGAAGCATGAGCTCGTGTATCGAACTCGCTCACACCGTCACACACTCTCACTCTCGCCACTCACCCAAGTCCGTAGTCCACGCCCTGCCAGCCGTTGGGAAATGAACATACCTTAAACATGGGTAATAAACCACAGGATGGACAGACAGACACACAGACATACCAAACTCCTGGTTTATATATAGGGTATGATTCTGTGACATTGAAAACACATTCAATATTCATAGCCGTTATTGTTTTTGTCGCACTATCCAATATAACACGTTTAGAACTATGCTCTGTGGATACCGTAAACGTAACGGCGAAAATCTGGAGAGGGCCATGGGTCAACGCCGAGCTCTGCTTCAGGTAGGATATTTATGTGACGGATGCCTTCTACAAACGTTAAAAATATTCTTTGCCGTGTATTGAAGGAATTAAGGGAAGTTTCCAAAACTAGTTCAAACATATTTTCGTGCCTCGGCTGCGCGCGGTCGCAAGACGTCTCGTCACTTCATAACCCATGTAGCACGACCCAAACTATGTATTATACACATACACTATTCTCATTATATCCCTTACAATGAACTATTCCAGAGAAGAAGACGCGATTTTGTGTGCTCCACTTCGCATTTCTAACGGCCGAGCGATGAATGAGGTGATTCCGCAGACGTCACGCTTTCAGGCAGGTCTCCTGTTTCAGTTCCGCTAGGAAAAAATAAAAAAAAAATGCGAAGGTTCCTTGTTGGTTCTAGACGTCGCGGCTGAGTATGCTTAAAGGAATCGTCCACGGAAAATGAGTTTTTGTGTTACCCATATGTTTATGTTGTATTTGCCTAATGTTGGCCTCATGCAAAATTTCACGCGAAAAAATATGAATCTGACTGAGATACAGCACCACAAAGTGCGTCCAGGTGGGCGGGGCCTCCGTGTAAAAGCCTCGTCCCGTCGTCCGCCGTGGTCGGAGACGCATTGTAGGAACAGAAGGTTACGTAAACAGTCCCACTCTCCGTTCCCAACGGCGGCGGACGACGGGACGAGGCTTTTACACGGAGGCCCCGCCCACCTGGACCGCACTTTGTGGTGCTGTATTTCAGCCAGATTCACATTTTTTCGCGTGAAATTTTGCATGAGGCCAACATTAGGCAAATACAACATAAATATATGGGTAACACAAAACTCATTTTCCGTGGACGATTCCTTTAAGCTGGACAGCGGACAACCTAATCACATAGAACCCAAGTGCAAATATCACTCTAAGCTCGCGCGTCCCGCTGCACACCAGACGCGGTGGTACGGTGCGAACTCTTGTCCTTACGATATGCATCCTCATGACTCTGCAATGAAAATCGTAAGGCAGCGTTCATACTTTGCGCCGGCAGGGCGTGGCCGCGTTCACAGACAGCGAGGAAGAGTGGCGCGGAGAGGTACGCAGACGGCGCGGGCAACAAGACAGGGTGACTCGGGTGGAGACGCAGAGACGCGTAGCCACGCCCGCCGCAGGCACCGCGAAGTATGAACGCCGCCTAGTAGAATCTGTTCGCGATGTAGCCTACGACTCTAGCCATCTCAATTTCACCCATCCGGACAAGTTTGGAACAATTTATGATCTTTGAGAGCATGAAGAGCTACGATGCCCTGGAAAAAGGCTCTGATCCACACTGTGCATGTGGGTAGCGCGTCCACCGTCCGCTTCCTCAATCTCGGCCTCATTTTCTAGTCATTTAGTCATTTTCTGGTCATTCTAGTCACTTTTCCACCAAATTCTGATTCGAAATGTGTTGTTTACAAGAATCATCGGCCAGCTATGGAATTATTTCAGATATCCATCAAATTTACGAATGTGTCTGATGGCGATGTTGTACTGATTGACGACCTCTCTGCCAGATTCACTGAATGTCCTATTTCGATAGATGAAGTCCAGAGAATACCGAAAAATGTACCGAAATTGGCCGAGGTGAACTCATAGCAGAGATAGTGCCTTTTTTGCTACTGAAATCACAAATAATCTGCATTCATACTGTGACGCAGAGTATGAACGCAGCTGACTAGTTTAGCGCTCGCTTACACAACACTTAAATAAGCAGATTTCAGATTTCGTATGCAGCCGACAAGCCCGTTACTATCGTTTCTCCCTTGGGAGCGTCGATCAGAAAACCTCCAAAACGACAGCGTAGTGATAGTGGTGGTGGAGCGGATAGAAAAGACACATTTCCCATGAAAGATGTTTTGAAAAGGAGACTTTGTAGACAAGGTAGGACAACAGATCTCAGCATTTTTCCGTATCAACAGAGCCTCGAAAACTCCCTGATCCTGCTCAGGAAACGAATGAAACCGAATTGCAGCCTAGAACTACTAAACACGATTGGTTCGGTGCAGAAGGAGTCAGTGCGACATCGCGAAAGCGAAGCGCGCGAGACTTCTATGAGGGTTGTCCCGAAGAGTCGAGGCCGACAGAGGCGACGCCGCATCGGCAGAAAGCTACCCAACCATTTGGCATTGATACTCGGGAGTTTTGCACTTTTCAAAGTGAAACTGCGATAAGGGGAAAGTTGACACAGGAAGAACGTATGCGATACCCGTATATGGGGAGGGGGAAGGGAGGAGGCTCACAGAAGTTTCTCCAAGAATGTGTCAGAAATTCGTTAACTGCGAGTTACAGGCGATTGCATGACAATCGTCCATCGTTCGGCTCCACTACCGCACGACCAGATGTGTGTAGGACGATTAGGACTCCTACGATGTCGCGAGAAATGCCTCTACAGCGGTGCAGAATGGTGAGTTAACTGATTCACAAAAATATACGGGGTACAGGACCACACTTCCCAATTACCATAACCTCAGTTGCCACAGCGCCCATTTGCAATTGATTTTACTGCACTGTATGCACCCTACATATTCAAGAGTCAACTGCACACTATACGCTGCGCCATTACTCAAAAGTGAGGCCGCGTTCATACTTTGCGTAACCGACGCTGGCACCAGCAGCGATGGCGCGAATCTGGTAACCTGCACTAGTAGCTTCAACGACCCATAAATACAGTACAATGATCGTGGCGAGAGCCGGCGAATTCGAATTTTGGCGTAGTGCTAAAAGTGTGCGATAATAAATTAATGAGTGAAAATAGGAGACTGAGGCCATCTGGCACTACGCCAGAATTCGAATTCGCCGGCTCGCCACGATCATCATACTGTATTACGGGTCGTTGTAACTAGGGTTGTGACGCGTTGTAAGTTGACGCCGTCGCCGCCGGTGCCGGCGTTGGTTACGCAATATGAACGCGGCCTAATGGCATTGCATTGAGACCAAGCGAAAGAACGATTAGTGTGTGATAGAGCGTGATATGTGCGACAGTTACAATTACAACTTAGTCTACGCCCGAAATTTATAGTAACCGGGGAAGAGGTCCTGTGCCGTGTATAATTTCGTCGCCGTTTCTCCGTAGCACGATATGTGCAGTACCCACAATTACAATTTATTCTACGTCCCAGAGTAACTGTAAATAAGGGAGGAGCTACGTACCGCGCATATTTTTGTCACAATCAGCTGATTGACTGCATAAAAATTTACAGGAAGGCTGCTCGATGTGTTCGACAACGTGAATATCCATTCACGAAGAGGTGCCTCTGCCAAGTGAGACGATCACCGATACGTCGGGTCGACGGTGGTCATAGGGACCCGGAGATCCTTCGCAAGGACGAGAAACCACCCAAACAGCGCAGCGCACCAGATTTCGCTGCGACACGTATTGCGCGGGCAAAAACAACCAGCCAGGACGACGTGGCTCGGAATGAGGTGACTGATGACGAGAATCTTTGTCTGCGATCCGACGGTGATCAGGCATGCGATGAGAATTGCAAGAAGAACGGCACCGACAGGTTAGTGTTGATTCATCCGACGTAGCCCGCCGTCAAAATTTGCGATTTTGCGAAGTCGCACCTTCGTTGGCACGCGATACCACGACCTTGAAATTGCGCAGTGCCGCAACTTCGCGTGCTGAGCCGCGCCACCGCAAAATCACAAAATCGCCAAACGCAAAGTCGACGGCTGCCGAAGCGTATTAAAATATGGGTATTCCAGTGTGGAAGCGAGTAACGTCTGGTTTTTAATGGCAAGAGCCACATTCATACTTCGCGAAACGCGCGCATTGCCCGAAGCGCGAACGACGTGTGCATGTGAGGCCAGCTGTCAACACTGTCCCACCATCTTATACTCGCGGCAATTTCTTGGAAGATTTATAAGAAGCTAGAGTTACGTCCTCCAGGCGACACCTTTGTCTGAAGGCAAAGGCGGGTGTAGCGAAAAGCGCGCTTCTGTCGCAAAATATGATAGCAGTCTAAGTGAACGAAGTGATGCAGAGTCTGACACTACCATAAATGAGATTGCAGAAAGCGCATAACCAATTCAAACAGGAAAATATCTCGCTAAAAGAAAATCAGGAGCATGAAAGCTCTCCCGGTTTTCTTTGCACTTTGACTCAACATTTTTTAACAACATAAGAGGCCGCTCTTTCAAATCCTCCTGTGTCATTGCTATAAATAAAGCAGAAACGTCAGTCGAGGAGAGTGAATTGTGAGTTGGGCGGGGCTCGGGCTACGTTGAGCGCATTGCCTTAAGGCTTGCGTAACATAGGCTTGCGTAACATCTTTTCAGAAGGCCTGATAACTTGCTAGACCATTAGCTTGAGCGAAGAGAAGTTTATGGATGATTAGAGGAATTGGGTGCTTGTTTATCCACCGCTGAGGAGCACATGCGTGCTGGGTTCTGACTGAAATAAAACAACTTTATGCACGCGGTCACGACGCAGCCCTTTGCAATGGTATTAGTACACCGAAAAGAAACTTGGATCCTGACTACTCTTAGCATAAAATCTCAACGAGGCAGCAGTTCTACAGAATCTTATAGAGGCACAACTCTGAGCCCAGAATCAAGGCATAGCATGCCAGGGCGGGTTCAGTTGAGTTGAATAAGGTGACCGTCCTTAAAGGAATCGTCCACAGAAAAATGTGTTTTCTGTTACCCATTTATATTGTATTTGCCTAATGTGGGCCGCATACAAGGTTTAACGCGAAAAATGCGAGTTCGCCCAAGATGCAGCACCACAAGGTTTCCGACGGATGGGCGGGGCCTTAGGGCAAGTGCCCAGCTTGTCGTCTGTCGCAATCGGAGACGCATTGTAGGAACAGGAAGTTACGTAAACAGTCCCACTCTCCGTTTTCAACCACTGGGCACGTCAGGACCTGGCTTTTACTCGGCGGCCCCGCCCGTCCGGCCCAGAACTTGGGGAGCTGTCTCTTTGTCAGCCGAATTCTCACTTTTTCGCGTGAGACTTTGATTGCGGTCCTTATTAGGCAAATACAACATAAATATATGGGTAACAAAGAAGATCATTTTTCCGTGGACGATGCATTTGACGTAGCCAACGGATCCTACCGCAGCATCGTATTTCAGCTTTGGAAGATGTCGATCCGACGGTGAGCAAATCACATGCAGATGCTTTCATTGCATGTCATCTTTGTGCGACTTTGAAAAGGACCACAACTGCGGGTGGGAGTTCAGCCTGTTTGCTCCTCATAGGGGAGAATTTTTATCCATTTTTTTTTTGCAGCTGGATCGATATGCATACAATCAACAACAACTACGGCAACTTCAGCATCGCATCGAAGCAGAACCAGAGTCAGTTTCACACTTTTCCTCCCTTTGACCATAATAAGCCTTGCCCACTACTCGGTCCCAAGCGTCGCAAGGCTTAGTTAAAGGCACCTCATTACAATCATATTAGTCGACATATCTTCTTGTTACAATAGACCTTTGGATAATTATCCGCGTGACGATTTTTGCGGCGCCACGATGCGTCACAGCGCTACACTCGTTCGAACCCACACTAACCACGCCCATGCGGCAGAGCTAATCGATGAGGAGCTCAAGTGGGCGTGGCTAGCAAGGGTCCAAGCGCGTGTAGCGCCACGGACGGAGCATCGTAGCGTATCAGATATTTCGACTAATCCGATTAGGCGAGGTGAGCCTTCAAAGGCATCGGTAGGAGAAACGAAACGAGAAAGTAAAAAAGGGAATACATGGTCTCTGAAAGTAATCCTTCCACTTCAGAAGGGGTGATTTGTAGCGAAACTCGCATTGAAAAAACGCGGTTTGGGGTTTCACTACACCCCCTGTCGTTCTGAACTCCATCAGCACTGCGAGATGCCAGCGAGGGCGGGACATCGTCCGCGGCCGGCTGATTTAACCTCTCGCCCGTCTGCAGTCTAGCCCGGCTAGTGACGCAGAGGGGTGTGAGAGAGAAAATGAGGGTTTTCGAGTTCCTATTCTCCGTCTTTTCGCGGTTTTATTTCGTTCTTACTCTACTGCTACGTTGCCGAGCACTACTATTTTCATATTCCACAGTCTGCCAAATTTACCCATTAGGGTGGTTTAAGTATAGTAGAGAAACTCGATCCTACTTTGCAGAACAGGACACTTCAAGCCACCAGGCAATACCGTACTTCCTTTGAAAAAAAATTTCACGTTTTTAAAGTAAGCAGCGGTCCTTCATGACCCTGACCACCAAATCAACAGCTAAGTTTTACCCCTCGCAGCCATTAAAGTCTCAAATTACAGGAAATCGTTATGGCCTATCACGACTAGCAGCAGGCAGTTACTCGGGCATTTTCCGACGGGGTCCATTCGAAGGTCCCGTAGCATTGTCCGTGGATGTTTATCCCACTGAAGGTATCGATGTGCGGATTTGTGTCGATAATCTTCAACGGTGAGTTAGGAAGAGAAGCTAAAATTCATGAATAAGTTTATATGGTGATCAATTTCAGATGTCAAACACAAAAAGTCACAGCAAAAGCTTGGAATCGTGTGAAGGCCAAGATCAGGGTTGAAAAAGCTGAGCGGGTAAGCTTTTGCATGCCATCAAATCGGGATAGGCGTCAGGACACTCCAACTGGGTCAGGTCACGCGAGGAGGCGGTGATAGCGCCACTCAGCGTTTGATTAACGCAACAGTACCAGCGAGGCGCTTGGTGAAGTAATCCCGTGGCGCGGTAACCCAATTGGGGTGTCCTTACACCTCAACTGAGTTACCGTGCCACGGGATCGCCCACCCCCATCAGCCCGCGCGCAACCACCAGATGAGGAGCAATATGTAAGCTAATAGCGTGTATCCCCTGCCTTCGCTAATCGCTCAGTATAAACGCATGATGAGAAAGATCGATTTCCAGATATTCCTTCTATTCTTCAACTCAGCCAATGAAGATCGGACCATGGCTATGGACAATGTTTCATTGAAAAGTGGACCGTGTACAAATGTCTAATAAATGACATATTTCAGTTGCTATGCTAATAAGGGGGGGGGGGGCATTTCGCTGAATTTCTTTGACCTGAGCAAATTTGTTCACCATTGAAGAGTAGCCCAGTAGGCCTTTACATGACTGACGCGTCAATAATGTACAATCACTGTTTAACACGTTTGACATGTCATTTATGCAAAAGACTCAAGTTCAGCAAAATGTCCCCCCCCCTGGTTCAGATAGCAACCAAATTCATTTTAGAGATATTCAGTGTTGTATGTTTATGCTTTTTCTAGTCTGAAATCATTCTTTCAACCAAAATAATCCCCAGGCCATATTTATTATACTTAAATGGTCTCCCTTTTTGAACCTAACCATCTATCTTCCCATAAGTTCTTTCACCACCGATCTTGTCTTTTATGAAAATCACTTCCTCTTAGCTGTGATCCATAACATTTCTCAATCACGCGGGCATCTTCCATGTTTTACTATTGTTATATCGATATAGTTTTGTTGCAATCAGGTGCATTTTATAGAAGTTGAATATTTTTTTTTAAATGTTAAACAAATTATAATAAATATACTTTATTGTGACTGGTTCGACGCTAGTTCTATTATCAAGGGTCAAACTATATGGAGGACTGATAAAATCACGATTAGTCATTAGGGCGCTAAGGGAGTTCAAACAGCGACTGGGCAGCCACTCACTCACTCTGTGGTGGTGACGGCAGTTGCAACCACGTGTATGCGTCCCTGCCGTTCGCTTCATCTCTGGAATCTTTCCCTATGGTTTTCTGTCGAGCGCAGCGGCCGCTCAATAGGGATATTTCAGATGGCAAGAAAAGCCCGAATTCTGCTTTTCCTAGCTTATTCTTCACTTGGTAGTACCAATGCGAAACCCCTGTACCTGATCTGAAAACCCTACTCCCCTACCAAAGAAGTACAAAGAACAAACAACCCTTCACGGACGTCTTCGAGTCATTTACTATAAGCATCCAATGAGAACGACGCATAGGATCAGGGATACAAACCGGTTTGACTGAAGAAACTGAGACTGTGGACAGTTAGCATGACGATAACTTCAGTAACAAAGATGGGAATACCAATATCATTGACAACTTTGACAAAATGATATCTACACAAATTTATACACAGGGTCCTCTCAGCTCTCATGACATATGACATTCCACTCGAGGGAAAAGCAAGGCGGAGTTGCATTCACGAGGGGACAACCATAGATTATCCGACATCCACCAGATGACCTTCCATTCGGAGCCGCAAATCATGCAATTTCAGCAGAGAGAAGAATTGAGCCGCAATAGACATCACAGGTGATGTTGAGCTGCAAGCAACAAGCAATCATGCAACAAACACATATGGTTCTCGTAAGAAAAAAGGAATGAATTTTTATTAAACAAGCGAACTAGGCCGATGGAATTACAGTATTAGTTACAGTAATATAACAACTCCAAGCTCAACCATTGATAGCTGTTCTTATTCTCATCTTCCAACAACCGGTACTTTGCGACCCACTACATCTAGACAAGGCCGCCGTCAGACTTTGCGATTTTGCGGTGTCGCGGTTCCGCACGAGTAGCTGCGGCTTTGCACAATCCCAAGCTGTAGTATCGCATGCGAGAGTGCGACGTCGCAAAATCGCTAAGTCTGACGGCGGCCTAACGATTGCACGCTACACTGATATATGGGGAGAGTTGGCAACTTATTGAATGTGGACGGTAACCTGCCTTTACATGCAGGACATTAACATTACAGTATCAAGCATGTATGTGTACATACGACATCTACGGTATGCTACTGGCACACCAGTCATGTAAAAGCATGGTACTATTCGCAATTCAATTATTTGCCCCCTTTCCCCTTCCTCATAGCTGTAACGCCAACGAGAATTTCATAACGGCTTGGCGCCTGCTTCGATAGTAGGAGAACAGCTCACAACAGCGCTATCAGGGTGGATGCACATCGCTCTGTTAACAGACCTTTTAATCAGAAAATTGAACTCCCAGCACCATTTTCGATAATGAACCACGGAACTACTTAGGCATATGCATCGGACTCCATCTTTGAAGTTCAATGCACTTGAAAACTCAGCTGAGATCCAACAATCCCCTTTTTGATCGAACATAAAATAATCATGTCAATAACTCACCACAGTTCCGACGCTCACTGAGATTGGTTCCCTGAATATGAAGAAAGTTCCACAATCCTGTCGTGTGGAATAATAATTATCCAGTTGCCACCAGTACAAAACACCTTCGACGAGGCCTGCAGAGGTACACCTCACCTGGAATAAGCCATAAACTTATTCAAAAAGCGAATAATTCAAACTTTCAAAAAGAAAATATATCTAATTTAGTGTACCTCAATCTTTTTTGAGAGCAACTCTGTGTCTTCTTCTCCAAGATGAAGGAATCGAAACTCATTAGAACAAATTTGGTGTTCAAATGTTGCTGAAACAGCGAGTAGAATAGCACGATCCATGAGCACGAAATGTTCCAGAAAACTCACAAATTTCTATATCTCTGTACTCTATTAGGTTGTACATTTTGATCGGAGACAAATCAACACCACACAGTGAATCCTGTCGTACACGAGTGAACTTTGACAAACGTTCCGATGAAACAAGAACTCCATGAGCAGAGAGGCGATCTCAAAAATCTACGGATAATTGTGGATCATTACGAACGTACGAAGCAAAGCTTCGAGGTCTCGCTTTTTCGAGTCACCCCAAGAGAAGGTGGTGTGGTAAATATCGGGAGCAAAAAAATCCCGAATGATAAAAAACGATCGCTCTACATGGGAGTGATAAGAGGTTTACTGAAGGCTTCATCTCGAGATCACAACCCTACCCTAGCACCTGTCACATGGTAGTAGGCATATCGTTTATCTGGGTACATGCGAAGCAGAATTTACTACTATTCCGTATTCCAGCCTAGGCGCAGCGATAGATCGGTTCGCTCCTGCTGAGATGTTTCTCCCATAGCAACTGGATGGAAAGTTGTTGAATGAACCAGGGTTCATAAGTCCAGGCGAAGGGCCCCTTTCTGATGATGTACCGTCATCCTGCACTTGGTTGGCCTTTGCTGCTTGTCCCTAACCTCATTCCCCGCATTTTTCGCCTCATTTTGTCCAACAATAAAAGCACCTTCATGGACTCGTACCATAGCGGATATTAAGGATGGCAAGGAGATTCTAAGGCCGTATTGAACTATGAGAGTTGCTAATTTACCAGTGAGGAATCCACAATGCCTCAAAGAATGTGGAACATCTTCTCTCGCCCGTAGTGACCGAAGCAAATTCAGAAACACTTCACTGACTGATCCATCACCTCTTATTGGCCACACGACAACACACTGGTCAGCTGAAAGCGTCATTACCGTAATATAATTAGATAATATGGAGTTTGTGCTGGAAACCTTCAAGAGCTCTGCATCCTAAGCTTGCACTAAAATCCAAATTCCCATCCTTATCAGGAACAACGGTTCTATCAAAAATAAACAGCACTGACCATAACCTTCATCCATCTCACTATCAACTACACCATTGATATCTCTTGAATCTATCAAAAAATGTGGGAGGTACCTGAAAAATAATCCGTACATATGGCTGAAAGCGATGGTTCTTGCCACTAACCTCACGACACCAAGTTCCTCGGCACTAAGCTCTCCATCCAAATTCCAGGAGTACCTGCTTACGGATGGTAGAAGCCGAGTAATCGCGAAAAGCAGCATGTCGTTGTTCATTGTACGGTAGTCAAGTTGAGCACGCACAATTAACTCGCGGTTAGGATGCACCTGAATAACAGTGACGGGATTAAAGGGATCACACGCGTAGACTTTGAGATTTCATTTTTGTTCAAAACAGTATGCTAGACAGTAAACGTCAAAGAAAACACAGAAGGAGTGAGATGCTTCCCAATATTAATTGAAAATGCGGATATTTGAAGAAAGCAATTCGTTTCAATATCCGCCAATGAGCTTTCGGACAGCGGTCGTCGTTGGAATGCAAGCATAGTTCATGGTTCAGCGCCCGTTTTGATTTGCTTTCTACATTGCAATCACGAGATCACCGTAGCTTCACTTGGCAGCCTTCCCTCCCCACCCACATTATCCACGTGGCGAGCCGGAGTTCATTTTTTCGCGCGGAACTTTGCATGCACTTCTAAAGGAGGAGAGGAGATTTAGGACCGCTTCAATTGACTACAATTTCAAAGAACACCTTAAAAAAACATATCATTCGATGCACTTTTCTAACCTCTTCGGGAGACGCACTGACATCCACTGAAATATCAAATCTGGTCCTCTTCAGTGTCCAGTTCAAAATTATGACATCGCCTTGATTAACCTGAAAAACTATGAAGGGCTACATGTGTGAGTACACCCTTTCCCATAAGGGAACACTTCATTTCAAACGAAAGAAGAACTCACACGCATCGGGTATGGTAACGGGAATATTCCTTGTTCCCAACAAGTACCATTTGACGTATCAATGACTTGATCTCCCCATATAAGAGCTCTAAATAAGCTGCAAATTCGTACAACACAAAGCAGTATAAACGAGTTCGATCGAACGTATTCCGCACACAACCTCAGCAGCATCCGCCGAAAAAACTACTTACGTGAAGTGGACAGCTACGGCGTGAAGAGTTCCGGAACTAAGGGCGGATATCTGAAAAATAGATCCAAATAAAATGAAATTTTTGAACAAGGAACAACAAAAAGGTTTTCAAATAATGGTAATCGAACCTTTAAGACACCAGACTGTCCAAAAACGTAACGATGAAGTTCATTTACGTTTTGGAAGTCCACGGTAAGCACTTGATGAGATGACGAGAGCGGTTTAGCATCTACCAAGTCCGATACTCGCGTACACCAGTAAGGCTCATTTGGCCCTAGATACCAAGTATAACGGAGTAAGTGGAAAATTTGGACATATCATGAAAACTGCGCAGGAACGCTAACTTGCGAAATCGCGTTTGCCGCGATGCGCTGGTACGGCAACGTGGTCGTGTTCCGTAATTTCATTTGGGTTTTATATGCATTATTTCCGGACCTCCCCTCCGCTAGCAGCCGTTAGACTTTGCGATTTAGCGATTCTAACGTGAAAGCTCCCAGATTTTTGCCAAGAGTGAAATAGGAGTGAATCCAAACCTTGAGGACCTGAACATTAAGATGAATTCAAATCATATTTCAGGCCAAGTGGCGCTATTACACATAGTGAAACGCATCATGGACAGTGAAACCTGCGTACAACAAGTTTCGGGGAGGGAAAGGACTCTTCAAAGTCGACTTTGGATACTGATCGACTTCGAGGAATCCTTTCCCTTCCCAACAGAACCTCCTGAACGCCCGCCCCTTGCACTGTGCTTGTAATAAGATTCTTACCCTTTCTGGACGAAACGGGAGTTTTATTCGTATACAAGTCCCTCGGGTCCCAAAAGTTCGAATCCACTCCAATGCAGCGAAAATTGAGGAGACCTCACTAGTAATTCGCCCCTCCCTATCAATTGTTCTCAGAATCGCAAAATCGCACGGTCTAACGGCGGCCCAAGGCTGCTCTACACCACTAACAGCGACCTAAAACCGCATCGTGTTCTTCATGCGTCGCGGCGTTTGTGATTTCGCGTTCCTGTAACTTCACAGAATCGTTGTTTCGATGAATACCTAACCATCATCTGCACTGCAAATCGCATTCAAGCTATATATGACTCCGAGGGAAGTACGCCGCTCGCGCATTGATAACAAAAAATTTTTCGTTAAATTCGCCTGCAGTACTCACTTCTCCCGTTACATGGCACATATTCCGACCGATATTCCTTGCCGGATGGAGAGGTAAAAGAGTGACTGAGGTAGATTGAGGGAGATTCCAACAAAGATGCATATAAAGTGACCTATAAAGAGGGTTTGAGAAATCGCAGCGATTAAGAAAAAACTCAAAACACTTATTCGAGAAATAAAAAAAATACAAATTCACATTCGAAGGTATGAATCGGGCGGTATTAGTCGCGAGCCTGAGGTGGGCATCAAGGAAAGTTGGAATCACTCCTTCACCGAAAGCACAACAATCAAGTACTTCCGAAACAACCACATCCGCCTGAAACCCTTAGCTTGACGTGAAAATCCAAAAGAAAATGCATCCAGCAACCGGAAAATAATGATAATGAGAGGTAAGAATCGATTACCAAGTCATCCTCATCTGGATCATATTCGTATGAATACTCGTGCACAACTTTGGCATTTGTTACTCCATTCAGAGCAAGAATTCTTTTGGACATCTGGTAAAGCGTGGGATTTGCCTCAATCGCCGTTATCTTCGATGCGCCACACCTGAAAATGAAAATTTACTGTTCAGGTAAGTACATCACTCGATGTTAAGCGAACGATATGTTGTAAAACGCACCTAGCTGCGTAGACACTCAGTAAGCCAGACCCAGAGCCAATGTCCAATACATGATCAGTGGGAGAAATTATACACTTCAGGGCTTCGAGAAATTTTGAGTTTCTCTCCTGAACACTGTTAGCTAAGCACATAGAAGAGCAGTAGAATGAAGAGAATAATAGTAAAAAAGAAAGAGGTGCAGGCCATCGGGACAGAAATCCGCACTGCGGCGTCCGCGTGCAACGCGATGCGTACAAGCTAGGGGCGCTGAATGCACTTGAGTCCTAGAGCGGTACCGTATTCTGCTCCTTATTTGTGCAATCGCCTTAGGACCCAACTGCACGCGGTGCTTCTTGCTCGTACGCATCGCGTCACGGCCCACGTGCCAACGTGATATTCTATTCAAATGGCACATACAATAATGGAAAAGAAGAAAAACGTTTTTACCTGATCATTAATCATAAACATGTGCCACTGATCAAAAACACCACTGCGTATGTTAGCAGAGGAAACACGGAATACGGCTCCCATCAAATGATCACACTCAGCATTGATAGCCGCTTTCAGGTTATCATATGAGCACACTCCTGTCTCGCCAGAATCTGCAAATATTACCGAATTTTGCTGAACTTGCACAAAAAGGAACTCATTCTATTGACAGTTTGACAAGAATAGCGACGGTGTAGGAGCCAAATTTAAAAACGCATAGACAAAATTTTCAGTCTCGTAAAGCTCTTCGAGGCAAACCACTGAAAATTCTGTCGACATCCACCAGCTTTTGAATGCGCGTCATCTCAAAAAACATTTCAAAATACTGAGAAGTGAAGCGGTAGAAACAGAAAAGCGCCCTTTTAAGTACAAAAATGTGGACGATGCGAACCAAACCATGCCCCACCCCCACTTCTGGGCGAGCCAAATGTGTTCACAAGATTTGAGAAACGGCTGCAGAAAAGTGAGTATTCCGATAAAAAGTTGTCAACAATGACAAATAACACCAAGCGCAACAAAAAACCTATGAAGAACGAGAAATTTCTCGAACCTTCCAGAAACATCACACTTCCAGAAACATGCTCTGAGAGCAAAGTGACGATTGGCACGGATTTTGGGAATAAATTCAGTATGGGAGCAAATAGTGCACTAAGGCATGAGTCGGCATTTTTCGAATAACACATCCAGCTCTCGAGTACTGTACGAAACTCATCAGCAAATTCGATTTCGCGTTGTTCGACATTCTGTAACAAGAAAGGGTGACAGAACTGCGTGGAAGCAAAAAGCAAATTTTTTGATGTTATACCTGATAAGTAAAGAGCACAGTAAGATAATGTCGAATCGCTCGATCCCACCAACCCTCGGCGGCGTATTTCCTTGCCAAATACAGCGAATATTTCATGTTCTTCGCTTCACAGAAAACAAGTTCGAGAAATCAAACTGGCAAAACACATCTAAAAAATAGTAAGTCTGTAACGTGGATGAATTACACAGAGAACAAAAAATCAGCTGCAAACAAGGCAGTTAGCGGTTGTCTGCATTGAGTCGCTAGTTCATACTCTGCGAAGCGACGCGCGAGTGAGTCGTACGGTCGCACCATAGAGTATGAACGCAACTTAGCGGGCATGGTAAAGAAAGTTAGAAGCCGCAAAAAAGTTGCGATAAACCGTAAACCCGATGAAGAAGATCAATGAGAAGATCGAGGAACAAGATATAAAGACAGGAAAGTGTAGTCAAGAGGTGTAGCGCCCACCCCACAGAGGGATCAGTTTGGTGATTTCGAGTTCTCCCGTGAATCGGGATTAGAAAGGGGTACGATCGCAATGAGTGGAGAGCATATCTCTATAGACGCTATTTTTCCCTAACTAAAAAAAGGGGAACTCTAAGGCTGAGGTAGAAATACAAGCTTGAGTATGCAGATTGATCCTTCAATGATCCCTTGGAGATGCTCACGTGTGCAAATTCTTTTACGAGATGACCCCCCCCCCCTCTCATTGCGATAGCACCAAGAAAGAATTTAAGAGCCAGGGTCAAATTCTTAACATTAACATGCCTTCACGTGTCAAACGTGTCAATCACGTACATGTTAAGATGTCGTTAACATGCAGAGATGTCGTGTACATACCTGTATGATCCTGTCAAGCTAACGTTACAGTTCAAAATTCACGTAAAGACACGAACCCTTCAGCTATAACAAGTTGTCCCCCCACTCTTCATTAGCATGGCACATTAACCCATCCTGACAGATTTAGCAACTTATAGGGAGCAGTGAACAACCTAAGAAGTCCACAATCTCCACGCGATGGACTTCTGAATGAGTGATTTGGGCTTTGTTCAACTTAGTCTCCATTTAAATAAAGACCGGAGGTGAGCACCACTGCACAAGGCTAACTCTCCAATAGGAAAAAAAATGAAGAAATGAGAACTCATCCCTCAAAAATCAACCCCTGGAAACCTATAATTACTGCGTATCGCTAGCAACTACCGTAAGCATGTTCCAAGTTTGTGCTTTCACTTATTTTCAATCATCTTTGAGGCAAAACTGTGCTAACAACGTTTGTACGGTTATGAGTTATGTAGGCAAGGGTGGGAAAGAAAAATAATTGTAAAATCTTGGTCAATGTGAGGAAGGGGGGACATCGTTGTTTTTTCGGGTTTTTCTCCTAAGCGTCACTTTGTAGAGATCCCTACTTCTGCAAAATAAGGCTTAGATAAGAATATACACTAGAGTATATGTACAAACTGATAGCTGTAGAACGGTTTCGAACAAGAACGATAGGGACAATGAGTGCCCCCCCCATCTATATTACCACCTGAATTCCTATTTAAGAAATAATAGGTGTTTGAAAAGGTGTTATCTCCTATGTCCCCTATGTAACGAAGGGGTTCATTGTGTCAATGTGTGCCACTCTTCACGACGACTCTTTCCCACATCAAAATTCCTTCAAACTTAAATGTCTCCAAAAGTACTCCACACCAAAGCAAAAAAAAGGAGGAAAGGAGGGGGCAACTTGGACGAGTTAGACAGTTCATGACATAACATGGCTAACCTGTGAACAAATAATGATAGAAGATGTCATCAATATATACATGTACCATCCAGTTGAGCTAATGTTACTATTCAACCCTTATGAAAAAAAATGTAAAGGATGTTACGGTGCCATCGCAGTGGGGGGGACATCCCACATTGGATGATTCTGACCTAAGCCTAGAGGGGAAAAGAAACCCCGTCTTTCCCCCACTAGGGCTTAGGCAAAAATATACGCATGAATGCAGATTGAATCCACAAAAATCCCTCCGAGACGCTTAGATGAGCAATCCTACGAGATGCCCACCTCATTGCGATAACACCGATGTTACCACGTCACACCAAAGAAATTGTCCCCCCTCCCCCCAGCATTACACAAAAAATAGTTGCAAATTACGGTAACTGCCAAATGTACGCAAACGCACACGGTGTACTGGGAGACGGCACTTTGCGCGGCTTCTGGCAGCTAGTTTGCCAATGGGGCGCATGAGCCGAACCCTCAGATTTACGTGAGTGATAATTGCCACATAAAAGACCATATCTAGTTCGTTTCGCAAGCGTTCCTGATCAGCTCTATGGGGTGCTATGGGAGTTAGGGGGGGCCAGTCGACAAAAGCGAAAGACGCGCCCAATTTTTGCTTATAGGCACTCTCAAGGTTATTTTATGCCTAGATACAGCTATCTAACTGAGAAAACGATTGAATTATACTTTCGTTAGTATATTACGAAAAATTCACTTCAACTAGACTGAACAACCACTTACACGTATTTGCCTAAGCCTAGGGAAAGGGAACCTCCTTCCCCAAGGCTTAGGCTAACATAGGATGAAAAAGAAGCACGAATTTGCTTCATCAGAATCGTTTCTATGCAGAATTCGAACCCGATTTGGCTAGCGCTATGGCTTCTCTGCGCTCAGCCATGGCGTTAGAGACGCAGAGCACAGTGCGCTGGCCCCCCCTAACTCCCATAGCACCCTCTATGGAAGCAAAAAATATAAAGAAGTAACCGGAAAGCAGCTTTCAGTACGTCTACTGTGCTATGTATGCGTTCTAACACTTGCACATAGGAAACGACACGAATTCAGCCAAAGATGATAGTTTTGCAAGTGTCACGACAACCGTTCAAGAACAGCTAGTGGGAATGGGTAATCCTGTCGCTTAAAGACACGACCTGGGGTTAGGAGAAAATAAGAACTGGGAAGAAGTGTTCTTTGAAAAGAAGCATACCAGTTTCGAAAAAATAATGTGTGGCGAAAACGGCGTTGAAGAACCGCGGACTGGGGTCTTATCAAAACCCCGCAACACTGCGAGTTACGCTGTCACGCATCCGCCGGGGGGACTTGCCGCGAGGGCGGCACAACGTTCTCAGCCGGCTGTAAGCCCCTCAGCCGTCTGCATCTAGCCATCCAGGTAGTGATGCAGATGGCACAAAAGGAGAGGAGTGAGAAGGGGGAGAGGTTCCCGGGTTCCTGTTTCGAGGGTTTTTTGCCGTATTATTCCACTCTTCCGCTACTGCTGCACTGCTGAGCACCCCTCCTTCCATATCAAACAACTGATCAACAATCTGTCAAACTTGCCACTTCCGGTGTTTTTCTCAGTCAAAGTTCTTCATTTTTTGGATCCACATATTTCTTATGTTCACCTCAATTATAATGATCTGATGCGATGTGATATGGGCCACATTTATCTACTAAGCCTTTTTTCGATCCTCTCTTTTATAACTTCCTATCTACGTATTCCGTGATGTGGGAGATTGATTGAGAGTTGTTGGCCGTGAAGGAATAGTAGAGAAATTGTCATCCTTTCCTTACAAGCCCTGAGCGGTAAAAAATTGCAAGTTGCGCTAGAGTATCGTTCAGAAAGCCTAAGTCAATGAATGGAAGGATGTGGCAAATGTGCCAAAGTCTCTTCTCAGCGGTTTGTGTTGTAGCTGTGCTCAAGTTTTCACTGATGTTTTCTCACTTTTCAGATTGGAGCCATATACAGGGGGTGCCAAAAAAGAAGTAATTTTGCTCTCGGCTCACAACCGCCGTGTATACAAAACCTAGGAAAATGATAGAGATGAAAGTAATGGGGCAAAATATTTCCGAAATGCTCCTCCAAGAACATGAGCAAGCTGGGACTCATTACTTTTACCTTCATCACAATACAGAGCTTTCAGTCGGCGCAGTCGGGCTTCAGAGCACCTACGGTATCAAGGTCCGCTCAAAACAGTGAAGCCACGTTCCGTGGTAGGTCTTTTGTGGGAAGCTTCCTGGGGATTGGCCCTTCGGTTCATGGGAGTCTCAGAGCCCTTGCTGCTTGGACAACGATGCTGATCCCAAGTGTCATTTTTCATGCCTCCAATTTGCCTTCGGAGGTTTCAGTGGTAATAGCATGTTTCGGTTCTTGGAAACGAAGAATGTTGGGAGCCTGGAAAAACGGAATACTTAAGGACACCACTCAATATGAATCCTCTCAGGTATTCAGAGTGAGCGGATCTCAGCAATGTTGTGAGCGAGGGCGACGCAATCTCCGATTTCGCCGTTTTGAGGTGGCACATCATGTTTACTCGGAATAATCTCCCGATCCTGTTCGTGCAAGAGGCTGTTACGGAGTTTACTGATAGTAGGAGGTGTGCCCTTGAATTCGTGGATGGAAACACCTCATCAGAATTTGCTGAAGTTCGATTAAAGTAATGTTGAAAGTGGAGGAGAAAAATTACTTTTTTAATTGGCACACCCTGTATTTATTCATAGTTTAACGCCAGCCGTGTTATACAGTCAAATATAAACAATGGGACTTCTACTGGTAAGTATTTACTTGAAAACCTCACAAATCACGGCTTCAAGGAACATGTCGAACATGCATCAATCTAACAAAGGTGGGGCGAAGAAGTATATGGAGCAAAAGAAAGCGAGAATAAGCAAAATCAAATACAACTACCTTTGCTCACAAAGGAGCACGGCACAACTATAGTTAAATACCAGTAAACGTTGGATGAGGTATAAAAGCTGTTGAATAAACGTAAAACTGTACATACAAGTAGGTCTTGAACCATAGTGAAAATGTCAAAGTGGAGCTTTTATCGATCGTTTTCTGTCCGAATTTCCACTTCCAGTTTTACATCGTCACCTGAGGCCTGCACTGCAGCGGCTTCGGTACTACTACTATGAGAATGTTCCTCGGCTTTCGCACACTTCTCTTCGACGAGCTCCTCTTTTTTGGGTTTGGAACGACGCTTCCGTGAATTAGAAACGGCTTTGAAATCCTCAAGTGGATACTTCGATTGCCAAACAATCTCTATAAATGAGAAAGATTAGTCACTAATTAAGAAGATATTCCTTATATTCTATTATATCAGGTTGTCCCAAAAGTCTTGTAGGATTTTTCCAAAAAAAAAAAAATAAATAAATCTTGTTTGCTTCGAGGCAGGTCTAGGCAGTTCAGAAATATGATAGATGGTTCCCTAAGCTTTCTAACAAAATATTAGGTTGATCGGAAAGTTTTGATAGGGTTGAGATATTTTTTTATTACTCAGCATGTAGTGCAGGCCAATCAACAATATAATAACCATCGTTAGTTATAACATTGTCCCACCTAAAGAGCAGGTCAGCGATTTTCTTCTCCCAGAATTAGGAGGATTAGGAGTCAAAGAAGTCACCGACCACTTGTTCAAGGTGACGAATTTTTTTTTTTGCTAGGAAAGCCTTAGGGGGCCGGAACAAGTGGTAATCTGAGAGGGCAGTATCAGGTGAATAGGGTGCATGTGGAACCGGGTCCCAACCTAGCTCCTTCAATTTTGCACGGCTCTCTTTACCCATATGAGGGACCCGTGCAAAATTGGAAGAGCTTGGCTGGGACAAGGTTCCACATCCGTCCTATTCCCCTGATGTTATCCCTTAAGATCACCACTTGCTCCGGCCCCCTGAGGCTTTCTTAGCAAAGAAAAAATTCGTCAACAATGACCACCTTGGACAAGTGGTCGGTGACTTCTTTGACCCTAATCCTCCTAATTCTGGGAGAAGAGAATCGCCGACCTATGTTTATTATATTGTTGATTAGCCTGCATTACTTGCTGAGTTGTAAAATAAAATAGAAAAAAATCTCAACCCTATCAAAACTTTCCGATCAACCTAATATATATTGACCCACCAGATTCCGTGGAGAGAGCTACAGCACCCGTAGTCGTTACCCACCCCGTCATCTACCATGAATGGCCTTGGGGCAGCAAAGCGACGGAAGCTTGCGACTCCATCGCCGCTGCATTGGGCAAGGGATGTGTGAGCTACAAGACCATGCGCCAATCGCTCGTCAGCTCCAGCAACGGCGAGATTGAGATGGAGGACACATCACGCTCAGGACTGTACTACTTTTGGAACGCGGAAGGAATGCTTTCCCACGAGGTGCTGGTACAAGGCGAGACAATCACCGCTATCGCATACACCCGTCAGCTTCAGCAGTTCGCCGTCGCTGTTCGAGAAAAGCGCCGGAGAGGGTCCGCGGTCACCCTCATTCGTGACGACGCCCGCTTCCATTTCGCGAAACGTTGCCAAAAGTACCCAAGTCAAGCTACACGAGCTCGGCTGGGATGTCCTGCCCCACCTGCCATACTCTCCAGACATTGCCCCTCTGACTGTCACCTTACCCATCCTCTTGGATCCTTCCTAGCCAAGAGAAAATTCGTTGATTATTGCCTGCTTGCAAAGGCGATCGCTAACTTCTTCGATCTCAGAACCCAGAGTTCTGGGAGGAGGGAATCAACAATTCCTATGAGGTGGCTGAGTGTTGTCGATAGCAATGGTGAATACGTTGTCCCCTAACTGTTGTTTGTTGGAAGGAAAAATAATAAAAAGTGATGATCGAAAAGAATCCTACAAGACTTTTGGGACAACCTAATATTTGTTATTCTAATTCTTATTCCTAGCTATTCTATTTCGAGCTGTGGACGACCGGTGCCTGCAGGAAGAGCCGATGCCGCGTGTGCCGTGCTCGCGATACCGCACCGGCTCTTTCTGCACCACACTTGCAAAAGCTAACGGGGAGATGGTGTTGTTCTTATCTTGAACATTCAGGGAATGCCCCACTCTGATAATGGATAATAAGAAGCCAGACTCGCCTTCTTTTTCATTCTCGCAGTTTTCCAGTTCAATACCCAAATGACCCAATACTCGTGTCATCACATCGTCCACTAAGCCATGGATCGCTAAATCGGCTTTCTTTTCCTGGAACTGATCCCATACAATGAAATTCTTATGGTACTAAGTAGGGTGTGTATTACTAGAACAGGATTCCTCAGCATAGCGGGCGACGTGATGCGTGCGAGTTGAGTGCCGTGTGTAGTTGGGTCCCACGGCGATATACCGAAAATGAAACGCAAGGAGCAATAATTGCTCTGGGACCCAACTTAATACAGCACTTATAGCTCAAACATCGCGTCGCTGTCGCAGACTGTGCTACGAAATTCTGTCCTAACGATACACACCACATACACGTAACTATAAATTGAGCTCTTACATGTTTTGTTGCCTGCAGATTCACAGTCACCATTTTCCCGCCATTTTTCTTCGCCAAAAGTGGCATATCGCCAACTGGCACGATTTGCAGTGACGTTCCGAGACACAGTGAAAGATCTGCATTCTGCAAAGAGCTCTGCTTATGAAGCTATACATTTTCACGAGATATGAAGCAGTGATAAGGTGATCACCAGCTGATTTCTATTACTAGAGAGCTTCTGTGTCTCACCTTTGCATAATTATAGGCTATAGTGAAATCGGGCTCCGGTAGGGCGTCCTCCCAATCGAGCGTCGTGTCGCGAAGACGTCCGCGGCAGGCCCGACCCTTCGGTGTACCTTCACAGTTTCGACCCGTGTATTTGAAACCGACACTTCCAGTGGGAACATTTCGATAGTATCGCCTGTAAAATGCCGGGTAGGATGGGTGCGCACTCTTAGGCCAGGATAACGCACAGCGGCGTGCGGCGTGCAAGCGCGGGAGCCGCATGTTATTGGGTCCTGAGGCGATTCCGAGTCCAACGCTATGGTTCGGGCGTAATTGCTTCAGGATTCAAATTTTTAGGTGGCCAAGGCTCGCACGCCGCGATGCTTGCGCACGCATCTCAGATTAGCTAATCAATCACTATAACTCGTGAAAAAGTAGATAACAACAGGAACAACAACAACAACAACAACATACTTCGAGCACTTTTCACATTGCTCACAAAACACATTTCCGTGAAGCTCAGCCAACCGATTTAACGGGAATGACGAGCGCGGATGCAACCCATCAACATTTTGTGATACTAAAAATCTGGAACAGTTGACACATATTAAAAATATGTAGTGATATATAAAGCAATAGTACAAATATTATCAGAAAACAACAAATCAATGTACTTACTTTATCAGTCCCCGTTCCTCCAGGACTCGCAGGGCACGGTGCGTAAGTGTTGGATGAGCACGCGTGAAATCAACACTTTCTGCCACACGTCCCTCCTTTTCGATGGTCCACACGCCATTTGGGCCACGAAAATCGGCGATCCCAGCGGATGTTGAGATGCCTGCATCAACAAGTTACATGAAAAATGGGGTGATCACTTTAAAATTACGAAACTTACCTGCTCCTGTCACAACGAACGTGCATTTGCTTCGTAACAGTAGTTGGGCTAGCTCTGCACACTTTTTGTCTAGTTCTTCAGGTGAGTCGCGAAACTGAATGGTTGGAAATGCAGTGAACCTCATAACATTTCAAAGAGGGTAAAAAATATGCGCTGTGTACGTTAAGGAAGGATGTGAATCCTGAATCCTCACTTAGCTCAATCAAACCAAGCTAGAAAGTGGAGGAGAGGGGGGGGGGTGGAGAGTCGACGAAACGACAGCGAGACGGAATGTGTGGGTTTCGGGGATATAGCTGCTTAGGCTATATCCCCGAAATCTCGAGGCTTTGAGAATCTCCTTGAAAAGCAAAGTTCCGTGAAACTTTTGACCTTGGAGACTTCACTACGTATTTAAAACGAGAGTCGCAACGGTTGCGGCTGCAGCTTGGGGCGCTCTAATAAGTGTATCCTGTATCGCTACCTTGTCTTACCTCTTATTTCAAGGATAGTGCACGACGATAGCCTGAGGATCGAACTGCATACGGCGCCCCTAGCTGGTATGCCGCGCGCGGCACGTCGCGTTGCTGTGTTTTGTCTTGATGAGCACTTCCGGGTAAGGGACTGTACCCAGCTACCACAGATCTATAAACAATTTTTCAACACTTACTACCCACAATATGAGCCCGCTATTCACAACCTATTTTGGAAGATAGGAGGTTACATAGGCGACCAATCAAATTCTAAGAACCCGAGGTTTTTCCACAAGACAGAAGCCGGGTGGGGGTCGATTGGTCGAATTTTCGCGCGGCCGCCCGCGGCGAGGGACGCGGCGAGTGCAAGTTGTTTGTAGTTTTATCCGTTGAAAAGCAACAACCGCAACATATAAGACCTTCCGGAGCTTCCAACCTGCAATCTTTGAAGGTTCTTCGCGTTACCAGCCCACTGCATACTGAGCTGGTTTCCAACCGACTGCAGCAAGTCGTGCTGACGGCGCCGCGAGTGCGAAGCCGCGAAGCGAAACTCCGACCAATCGACCCCCACTCCAGAAGCCCAGAAGCCCCTTAAATGCTAACTCGGAATGGAACAAAGTGCTAGATATGTAACTTTCGAAAGGAGCAGGGAGGGGAGGGGGTGGTGTACAGTAAAAGCAGACCGGTATATCTAAATGACTGACGCGTCAATGATATGCGCAACTGCGAGGAGGGACGCGCAAGATACACATTCCTAACATGTAAACTACGTAGATACATGTTGCTCCTACATAGCGTTTGAAAAATGCTAACCTCTGGCATGCCAACTTCTCCCTTGTTTTCATAAGGAGACAGCGCTTCTGCGTAGTTCAACGACATTTCTAAAAATCCAATAACAGAAATACGATGATTACCGAAGATTAACATATAAAAAATTAAACTAGTGGGCAGAACCCTTGCTCCAACAACTACATCGAGAATATATAGTTTATCGAACATAAAAACAAATCCCACCGAATCAACCAATAATCACAATCAGTACATAAAACAACAGACTTATTATTACTTAAACATGAACAACTCAATCGGAACCTATATGTGTTGCCTAATCATTGCTCTGAGATTCCCACTGCTTCAAGATCTGAAAAACAGATTTTTTAAGTATAAATTAGAGCTAGTTAAAGTCAAGCACAGACCTGCAAAACGTAAGGTTTTTGATAGTAGTGCCTAATGAGACCTAAACAGGCCGGCACTCTCGCCAATATGGAAGATGCTCTAGAGGGACACCACTTGTTTTCAAGCAATGCACAACACTGAGAAACAAGTGAACTACGAATAGAGCAGTCAACATTCCTAAAACAAAGAGGGGTCGCATATTCTAACCGTTGTATCAATATTTGCTAACCAATTTAAATTAGGAACGCACTCTACTGTTCGCAGTTTATCTGCTACCTGTGCTAAAGCCATAGCAGTCGCTTGCAATGTTAGCTCGGCTGAATGAGACTCTACACATAATAACCTGAAAAGGAAATTTATTGACCGATTCGTTCAGACCGAACTCGAAACCCACATCTTCTCAGTTTGTTTCAGAGCCTCCTCAGGGACCACTGTTCGGCATTTTTCAACGAGCTCTACGTATTTTGATTGCAAAAGGTCAGTTGGTACCACATGTCGTACCGTCACGTCATTAGCCTCATCGAATCTGAAAAGAAACACAAAATCATAAGTAAACAGTAGACATAGACCAACTATTATACCATTTGGCTTTTTCAAAGGTGGTATCTAGCAATAAAGTCCGAAAGTGATTGCTCCCTGAGATTGCACTTATAATTAGCAGACGCGATTTTGCGACTCTACGAGCGCACAATCGCAAAAATCACGAATGCAGCCGTCACGATACGTGGGACAGGTGAGGTAAGCTATCACCGTCTGCCAATCTCTCTTGAGCGGGTGTTGCTCTCCCAGGCTTCCATGAGACTTAGCGAATTTCTGGTATTGCTGCTCCGCACGTGCAGATGCAGCATTACAGATTCTCAAGGTCGCAATATCGCATGCGTAAGTGAGAAGCTGCAAAATGCAGATCAGCAAAATCGCGGAATCGCAAAGTTTGACGGCGACCATAGCCATGTCTGTAAGACCGCGTTCATACTCAGTGCCGGTACGGCGTGACAGCGAGGCAGAATGGCACGGAGAAGGTGCAGAAACGACGCAGGCAACCCGGCAAGGTGGCAGAGGCGGAGACGCAGAACATGCAGCCACGCCCTGCCGCCGGCATCGCAGAGTATGAACGCTGCTTAGGATGTCCTAAACCCAACAGCCACGCGAGAACCCAACAGCCACGCGAGAAGTTCGATTGCGAGAAGTTAGATTCTGCGATTCTGTGGAAGTAGACCGCATATCGCACAAAACTTTCTCCATACCCCAACCGCAAGTGTATGAAAATCGCAATGTATAACTAAGGTACTGTATAATTGGCTTTATATGACCGCGACTCAATCGTTAAACTCTTTTGAAATTCAAAAAAAAGAGTAACTCTTACATCTTCATGTTGTAAGCCAGGAACTCGCAATCGGCTCTTGAAATGTAATTTTGATGCTGTGGCAACTTCTTCAATAACTGCGCCATCTCCGCGTGTGCTTCTCCGGGTGACATATCCACTAGTACTTCTAGACAGAAGCGTCGCTCACGAATATCAGCCGACTGCTTCAATAAATCAATCAGCGACTCTAGCAATGAGTGGATAGCTCTGAAAATTCGCATGGGAGAAAAAAAAAATAGTCCACAATTATGGGTATAAATGTGACTGAGGATTACCGAAAACATTGATGCACCCAATAAGAAATATGGTCAATTGTTTATGAAAATGCAAAAGAGGATATGTAGAGAAATGGCCAAAAACCGGAACGATGGAAAACCCATTCTTGCTGCTCACTTTCAAAGCGGTGTTTTCCGGCGCTCCTTATTGCTAAGATTTTGGCGTGAGTCTTGTGGATCTGCGATAAGTAGCGGGCATACACGCTTGTGGACCGTGAGGTGAGGGGTCCGCATGCCAGCGGGGCCTTGGTACAGAGATACCTTCATACTTGTGAAGGCAGCCCTGAACGTCTGCCAGCTAAGGACCGAAATACATTGAATATGGCTGACTAGAAACTTACTGTTGTACGGATTTTGAATAGCACTCAATGTGCCCCAAAGTAAGACGTGAGAGGAAGCTAAGGAGCAGAATACGCTGACGTGATGGAAGAGCTGACAGTAAGGAACATCTTTTCACCATCTGAATAAACTAATATGAGCTATACCGAAGGAATAATTTACCAGCAAACACCACGACCTCATGCCAAAACTTCGCTCTCGTTGAAACTATATAAAACGCTGGCACCACGCGACTTCTCGTGATGTATCGGACTACGAAACCTGAACAACCCTACATTGAAAAAAAGCACAAAAATTGAATATATGTCCTTGTTACGAGATCTCCCAAAACGTACCGAATAATATCGTTGCTGCACTTCTCACAAGAAAATCGTTGTGTTCTTGAGCATCCACGCAATGCCAGAATAGAAATTCTACGAAATTTTCCGGCATCTCTTCAAAAGAAAAAAACGCTGTCAGTGAAAAGGGATGAAATCATTCTTCCAAAAGCATTCGTCTCAAAGATCACGTAAACTCACTGCAATCTGCTTTCGATGCAAACAACTTCAACGTTTTCAGTACTCGCTGATGCACTTTTATGTCAACTGATGGATCAGCAAGGGTTGACTGACATGACTGAAACACAACTCGTAAAAAATACTGTGAATATAACAAAAATCTCAACCTCAAACATGTTTTCACAGTAGTTGCCAATTTTTTAAATCAAAAATTGAAAAACATTTATAAAAATATAAATTCGAAATTACATGGTCCATATAGATGACGGAGAATCGTACCTCAAGGAATATTTGCAGAAGATCTCTAGAATTGTCGCACACGGACCATAAAATGCGTGACAGAGGAAGAGTGCGACATTCTGTTTTCTCATCGATTAGGTGATTCATAGCCTTAATCAGTAAGTTAGAAAATCATAGAGGAGCGCTAAACCTCAAAAACTCACCCAGCAATAACGATATTCAACAAGGAAGAAAAAGTGTTCATCGGAATGTTGACTGGAAAGAATTTCGTCTACGACAGAGCAACCGTGATCAACAACAACCTGAACGACAAGCTTCTGTCATATCAAAAAGAGAAATAATGAAGCGTAACGGTGATTTCTCGAGTTTATAGAACGGAAAGCACCGCGCCCTCAGTCCTCATGGGGAGACTCGACAGATCAATTTCATTTTAGGACTTTTCTTCCGAAGGATTTTTTCCCGAGAAGTATAGCGTGAACCTAGGAGTAACATGTATAAAAGCATGAAGAAAAACTTCACATACCTTCAATCTACATCGAGTGACCGCTTGTGAAATCACATCAAGCGCATTTTTTACATCAAGCTGCGACTTTACCAAATTGATGAGCTCCTAAAAACTCGAAGATTGACAAAAATCTTGAATTGCGCATTTGAGACGATGATAATTACGTTATTCTGAAGCACTTACAATCAGATATCTTGCGAAAACCCTTTGATCATATCCTGCTTTTGCCAGATTTTCATAGAGTTCAGGAAATGCCGGACATGATTTCGAATCTTTGGAGCCGGATAGTTGTAGAGCCTCTTCCAAACGCTCGTGTGCTTTTTCAGGTGAGGGAAGTGGTAGCACCTCTGTTCCGCTCAGCTCCACGGGCAAATAGCTTGTTCCACGCTTGAAAAAATCATACATAACTCAGCCCCTATTGTTGGTGAAGTTCATTTCAAGAAGTTACCTGTTCATCGTCGAGTTTTTCCTGCTCACGGACAGTCCTGATCACTTCTTGCCATTGAATTTTACCTTTAGCAGTCATTGCGCAAGAAATAGCGGCAACTTCAACAGCTTGGCGCAAACTGGTGAGAGAACTTGATCCATTCATCAGGATGAATTCTTCTGGAAAAAGTGATATGATGCCCATATAACGGTTGGAAAGCTGGAAACCTGAAGAATCACCTAAACGATGATTGTTTTCCGGTTTTTCCAGCTCTTTCCCAAGACATCCTGTCCACAATCGGAACGCAGTCAAACGAATTTCAGGAAGGTGCCATTTAAGACCAGCAAGAACAAGCTGAAAGACAGAGACATCCTCTGAAACCAGCTCAGTATTTCACTACGGGGTACAAACCGGATCACGGCTGTCGAGTTCATGACGGAATCGCTGCTGAAGAATGCTAGACACAGTAAGATAAGCGTCCAGTAATCTATCAGCCTCCCATAAGACGTCTTCTGATTCTTCAACCTCCCATTGTGGATCAATACACGATACATCCTAGAATCAATGATTGTTCAGCACGATGAAATTCAAAGATAGTCTAATCAGTCTAGAACTATATTCCGGAAGCAAAACTTTTCCAAAAAAAAGCACAAAAACAAAAAAGCATTTTCACAAAAAGCATAATACAAACAGTATATGAATCAGTTACTGACTAACAGAACTATGGAATATCCTGCCGCCTTCTCATATTACAGAAGTGCTTTTCCCAGAACTGCATTTGCCGCGACGCTTGGGGCATGCGACGCGATCTCCATTCACATTTGAGCGCTTTATTTTCCAATTTTTTTCCTTGGGACGTCGCCCTTTACCCCTCGTAGAGACCTAATGTAGAAAGTTTCGCATGATTCACGCGTCGCAGTGGTTGCGATTTTGCGATTTCCCATCAAGCTCGCAATGTATGAGCGCAGGTTGTTTGTCATATTTTGCCAGGTAAATAGGGTGCTACCGCAATAAGGGGGAGGCATCCTAGCATCTTATAATAAGTTGCACATCTAAGCATCTTGAAGGGATCTTTGAGGGACCAATCTGCATTCATGCGTATATTTTTGTCGAAGCTTCAGTAAAAGAAATAAGGGGTTCATTGCCCTTCCAGGCTTAGGCACAAATAGTGTCCATTAAATGACGCCTCTCCATTCATTGCGTTAATGCTTTTTAGGTCCAAGAAGAACATACTTCTGTCTCCCAGAGCCGTGGAGGCCATAACTCGTCCTTAACGCTGAGAAAGGACTCTCGGAAGGAGCACTGTAGAGCAAGTAGGAATTGGGAGCTCTCCTTCGTCACCTCGAATCGTCCGAACCATCGCACTATACTTGATCGTATGCACCTGCAGATCAAATAAGGGTATAAAGTCGCAACTATCGACAAGAGATTAGTGTCCACAAATAAAGTCGGTGTAGTATATCATTAGAACAAAAGGCCTTGGCGTGGGCTGTGCAACGGAAATGCATCTCAGCCCAGGTGGCGTAGGTAACCGAATCCTAGAATGACTAACATGCTCTACGCCTTATTTCGAGCGCACGATTCGGTAGTTGTTCAGGATACAGCCACATGCGACACCCTGCGCACGCATAGATTCCTACAGCGCATTTCACCACGCAAATTCTTTGCTCTAATGATATACGGTCAAGGTGAAACACACAAAGAACCAATTATTGTACTTGCATGAACGAACCGCACATGATGCACCATATTTTGTGCGAACAACTTTTGCAGTCGAGCAGACGTCGGAAATTGGGTTACCAATGTGGCCATCAAATCGGCGGCTGCATTTGTGATCAGTTGACTGTCAAGCTTACTTGACAGCTGGTCGCATATCTTTTCGACACATGCACTGATCTGAAAAGAAAAAAAGGCACTGTATATAACCTCCAGAATAACGGTACCTCACCTACCTCGTCGCGTTGTGTCGGGCTCATTTCCCGAAAAAACGTCCTAAGAATACCATATTTACCGCGGAGGTGGGGGTCGAGCACATCAACACAAAAGCGAAAAAGCTGCAAATATAGGTACAAGAACAACCGAAACCGCCTTATGAAGTCATGCTGGATACTAGCCCAATAAGCACTATAAATGGACCACGCACCTTGGAATCGGATGACGTCTTCACTACAAAGTTCACTGCACCATCGAATGTCTTCGATCCACGTTCTAGCTCAGAGAGCAGAACGGATGTGAGCAGAATATACCTTGAGAACAGACTTAGTTGCGTTGAGTAGAAAATATTAAAAATTACAGTAAACTAGATTAAGCCACAGCTCCGAGAAGTCTTGATAAAAGGCTCACGGAGGAATTTCGGGTTTCAGTAAAGAAATAATCTACCAGATATGGACAAAGCTCAACAACGGAGGAATTTCGGGTTTCAGTAAAGAAATAATCTACCAGATGTGGACAAAGCTCAACAACTCAAACGAACATATTTGCATTTTTCGGTAATTCTTACAGAAACTTCTCGACACGCATCTTTCCCTTTTCGCCTGACCGCTAGATCGCCTGAGCTGCGAACTCTGAATACTACCTGGCATCAGTAAATACTAGCGTGGGAGAGCGAAGAAAAATCAAAGATGGGGTAAGAAAAGAATGGATGATCATGTTGAGCTCTGCTTCGCGCTTTCGTGACATTTTCGATAAAATTTGCCATGTATTTGAAACATAACGACCGAACCTACCGATGAAGCACGTTCATTTCATCCACAGATAGACTCTCCTTCAAACACATGCCCTTCTTCGGTAGAGCCCGAGCTAACGCTGCAAGAAACATCGCCTCGTCTTCAGAATCACTGAATACTCTTTTTAAAGATTTGTCTTCTAACATTTACAGCAAAACGGGACCAAAAAAGCTCTATCAATTACCACTTCTCACCTTATTCGACGTTTCTCGAAGCAGACCATCCAAGCTTTCACAATCTCCGTAAAACGTTCTGGACTAGCCGCCTCGAGCATCGCCGTCAGAATTACCCAGTCGACAGTGGGATGACGTGCGCATTCCCCATCATTCGCGTCCAAAAAATGCACCAGAAGTTTTGCTGCAGCGAGCCTTGTTGCATGTGAGAACTTAAAGACACCGTTAGGGCAATTTCTGCAAATTGGGGGATCACGAAAGTAGAGGTGCTCAGTAATATAACAGAGAAAAAGAACGACATAAAACGGCGAAAAAACCAAGAAATAGAAACCCGAAATTCCATTTTCTCTCTCTCGTCCTCTGCGTCTCTGGTCGGAGTGAACTGAAGGCAGGCCAGAGTCTCGACCAGCCGGCCGCGATTGTTGTCCCGCCCCTCCACGTAGACTCCCCCGGGCGCATAACGGCATAACGGCATGACGAGTTGCGGGGCCGCCATAAGACCCCAAGTCGCGTTTCTTTCATGCGATTTTCACCAAATGTGACCCCTTCTGAAGTAGATGGTTCGTTTTAGAGAACATGTACTTCCAGATCTCAGTTTTCCCTTACCCCTAATGGTGCCTTTAAGTAGGAAATCAAAAGAAAGAAAGTGTTGCTACTTTAAGTGAATAAATATCTACACAAAAGCGTTGCAAAAGAAAATCGAACGATTGAAAAAATAAGTGGAACAAAATCAAACAAATTACCTCTTTGTTCGATAAAGCACCATGAACGTCTTCTAGCATGTCATCACTGATACGTGGCGCATTCCGCGCGCTCTGAAAACATATTCGAAAATGCTAAGCTTCTCTGAAAAAATATTCTGGAAGTCATTCGCATCACTGCGATGCATTACAAATAATTTTGCCTAGCCCGAATGACATACACAGCATGGTCAGTTTTTGCTTCAAAACTAAAAAAAGTGCGTAAACATACCGTAAACTTGTTGAATAGATCACGATCGTCCTCAGAGAAAACAACTGCCATCTTTGACATGAACCCAGTGAAAGAAACCCGATTTGATACAAATACACTTATATACACTTATCGTTGGTTCCTGAAAGAAGGCCATTGCATAAGTAAGAATGCGCTAATGGCACGACTTCACTTAGAGACCAAGCCCCGTATTATGCATGCTTGACCGGTAACGCCTTCTAACCTATCCTAAACGCCAAAGTTAGGCGTTAACAAAGGCTTGCTTTTCTCAAGTGATACTTGGTTGGCTCCTAAGGGTGCCAGATCCGATGGAATGCCGAATTCTCACAACAGAATTCAGCATTCCATGTGTGAGAATTCAGCATTCCTCGATTTCAAAAATTGACAATGAAAGACTGCGTCGAGAAAGCTACTGCAGGCACTACAAGGCTCCACAGTTCTCACGGCCGCAAAAAAATGGACCTTTTAATCGCTGGAGGTGGAGGTTTCTCGTGCGTACAATACACTTGACAGTGAGTGGTAGGATGCTAATCAATCGGAGAGGGGAAACTTGGCGTGACTCCAAGTCTCAAATGAGGTCACACCCCAGGTGTAGGAGAGACGATTAAGTGCACATAGTATGTGTATTATGTGTCAAAGGTAACTTATAGATGTATACGTGAGAGTGTGCTGTTGGTTCTAGTGTTATAGCAGAGCACTCACGGCCGGAAAAAAATTGGACCTTTTAAATGGAAACCCCTCTTAGCACCCATTAATGAAACAATGCATGCACCATGTTCATCCTAAGGCATAACCCCTTCTTTTTTTTACCCTTCTACGACAAACCTCGAGCATAACTGAAAAAAGCTAGTGGAAGGGCAGGACGACACGAAAAGCCCATGATCGGTCAGAGTGCAGTTTTTTCTTGGCTTGGCAAATATGAGGGACTTTGCGTGGTTATACCCTTCAGTCCCCTCATGCACTTATAGTGCCATCAACCCTTTCTGCCCATATTGTCATGTTTGTTCTACTGAGCAATCGCGAGATTGGACCCTGCTTTCCATTGAAAGAGAAAAATGCAAGACGTCAAAAATAGTTTCATTTACATGCTTGTGAAATGAATTCCAACCACCACTGCTCACCCCTTCACCAAGAGACCTCTCGTGCGCTCTGCATCTGAAGGCGGCTCATAGACACGAAACTTAAGAGCAGCGGAAAACGAAAACTACTCGCAACGACCAGTAACACTTTGACGATACTGCGCATTACGAGGTGGGAGGCGTCCACGTGTGAGCGATGTCTGATATTTGCACTGCTCGTGGTTGCACGTGTTACTCACACCGTCCCACGCAGCCGAAAAGGGGGCTGCCTTAATTGTCAACCATTGGAGCGTAGCCGAAAAAAACGTTACAGGCTTGGCAACTTCCAAATTTTTGCTATCCTATTCAAATCACTGTTTCAAAATACGATTTCTCTCAGCTGACTTAATCAAAATGGTCATGGTCAAGGTGAAAACACGTCACCCACAGCAGGTTATCCCGCAACTCACAACCTCGGTACTATGAGATTTGGTAATGATTCAGACCAGATTTGTCGGATCACCATTTTTACGAGAATTACCTTCCCCTCGTTCTGTGGACCTTTCATTGAAATATAGCGTCGACAGCATAGCGAATTGTACCGAGTATTGCAAACATTACAATAGACTTCATTTTCAAGACTCAACAATCCAAAAATAAAGAGTCATGACAGAAGTTCATTAACAACAAACAACGAGGGTGGATGCGTTTAGAACTTGGCAAATCCTTTCTTTGTTGATCTGGCTTTATTGACCTTCAATACATTGAACCGCACAGTTTTAGAGAGCGGACGGCATTCTCCGATGGTGACCAAATCTCCGGGGGCGATGTCTCTGAAAAAAACCAGTATACCCATGATTACATAGAAGAAATGTATTTCGTGCTTGGAAGGTGGCAACATAGGTGGATGTAGGAAGAAAAATGGAAACATGATGTTGTAGAAAGCATGGAAAAGGTGACGTGCGATTCTGCCCCAGAAAGCAAGTAGTGGACAACAGTCACCGATAATGCACATTTTTCCCTCCTTAGGAATATGGAGATAAGCCGTGAATACCACAATCAGTAATATCATTATGCTAAAACCCATTCGAAGATGATAGGTGTTTGTTAACAACTTCTAGTACGAGCATGATTGCTACCATAACAGAGCAAGCTTCATACAAACATCACTGCTACACAAAAAATGGGTAAGCCAAAGTCGAAAGGGTTGATACCAACGCCCAACAAATATATTTATACAAAAACAACACAGGATAACCAAAACCGCACGAAATTCTGCTTGCAAACCAGAGTTCTCGCAGGGAATATCAACATGGCGTAATGCTTTCCCTAAATCTGCAGATTTTCCCAGCATGCTCTGGTATGGTCAAGGACCATGTGTCAAAATTTCAGCGGATAACAGAATTTATAAACAAATCAACGCAACATACTTCTTAAGCCTTACGCAGAGTACTTTGACTATGCAAACGGAAAGCAAGATTGTAAGGCCGCCGGTAGACTTCGTGTTTTTGCGATTTTGCGGCTCGCGCTCTAGCACCTGATGGCTTCGACTTTGAAATCCTGCATGCCACAACTTACTAAAACCTCAAGCTGAACTAGAGCTCACGAAAATACTGGCCGGAGTAAAATTCATGCCATGACTTAGGTGGAACCTACATCAGTGATAATTTATGAAGATGATCCCGTGAAAACGGGCCTTCACCTACATCAACTCTGACATGCCCTCAATCTTAAAGCCTTGCCAATCAAATTTACCAGCGTATTTCGCACTTTATAGCAAAGAACCAAAGCTCTACCAAATAACAGCTGCATCGAACTCTCCTTTTCTATCGCATTTTTCCATAACCAATTGAGATTGGAGATAAGATTTTCCTCGCACGCTATTATGCATTGCAAATTATGTGGACACGGTTATATGTAGAATGAGAACAAAATAAAGAAAATTCCCATGGGACGTCTGCCAAGTATACGCCGATTAACTCGAGTAAAACGAATTTCAAGGAAAGGAACAGCAAAATACAAAGTGAATTATACTAACCGGAATGCTGGCGAGCAATGAGCTGGAACGTTCTTGTGTCGCTTTTCGAAACGGCGGTACTTCTTGACGAAATGAAGATAATCACGACGAACAACGATTGTTCTAGTCATCTTGTTCTTCAAAACCACACCAGTCAAAATATTTCCTCGGATAGCGCAGTTGCCAGTCCATGGACATTTCTTATCGATATAAGTGCCCTGGCTAGCCTAAACCTATTCAAATAGGAGTTTATTAAAAAGAAGAAGTGCGGTGCTGTCGCAATGGGCGGGGGGGGCATCCCACCACAACCATTGTTTTTCTGTAAGCCTAGATGGAGAAGGGAACCCCTTCCTTCCTTCACCAAGACCTAGGCAAAATATACGTCTGAGGGTGCAGACTGAATCCTCAGCGAAACCCCGATATGCTTACATGTGCAACTTATGCCCCCATAGCAAAAGCACCAAAAAATCGAAGAACCAAAAAAATTTCGAAGGGCTTGAAATATTACCTCTGTAGGAGTCTTGAAACCAAGCCCAATGTTGCGAACATATCGAGGTACTTTTTTGTTGCCGGACAGTATACGAGCCTTGTTGTTAAGGTTGATCGTTGGTTGTTTCAAAAATGCCCTCTCCACTTGCTCAGCCATGTTGGCTTCCCAGTTCTGTAAAACACAAGATGGAATCAGAACATTTGTTTTTTAAGCATTTGATTCGCAACAATTCAAGAAAACCCTTCAAATCGATAAAAAGAGAAAATATATCATAAACGCATCACCAAAGAAAAAAATGAGTAAAATAGTGCAGCAACAACACAAATAAGTAGACCAGAACTGTTCAGCAACGAGAATAGCTCTTCAAAAAGCCTTGCTAAAAAGCACCGAAGCCAAGAAAATGAAGAAATTCGATGAATCTTTCAGAGATTGCTTAACTGCGCATTAAAACACATTAACGAAAAGCATCAAGCGATTTGAAACAAGAAAAACTCTTGGGGCGATCAAAAGAAATCCCTCAAGCACGCGGCGGCTGTTGACACTGTAGCCAAAACTTCACTTCAGGACCTGATGCAGCTGCATGGGTGCACCGTCCTTTAATTTTGGAATGGCAAAAAAAGGGTTAATTGCTGACTGTCCAACCGATTTTAAGGGCTGACGCGATAATTTCTTTACCTCTGCACCTCCCAAGGAATCCATTTGCAGAATCTTTATCAAATGCCTGAAATGCATTGAGTGTGCCGGGCATGTGGCGAGAATAGGCACAGGGTTGACGGTGTCTTACAATCTCCCTCCCAATGTGAACTAGATTTTTCCAGGTACCGCTTCAACGATGTGGTTTGGAAGAAAATTTCATGTGATGAGGATCGTCCTCGTTCGTCACTCAGATTTATCTTCTAGCGCCTTGTCCTATTAGAAACCCGACTCCATAAGTTATACAGTAACCGGTATATGAAGGAATGTACGAAATCTTCGGGTACGGTAGTTAGTGCCGCTGACATCTCCGATGACATACACGTTACCATCAGAGAATGTGAGCACACAACGGACCTCCACCACTTCGATTCGAGCATCATGTAAAGGATATGCTGGAACCAATTTAGGAACCGTCTTTCGCCACGGGTGTGGGCCAGTGGGTCAGAGAATTCGCATGGCTGTGTGTGGAGCGCGACGCGATTGATGCGAGCTGGAGGCGCAGATTGTACAGTCCATTTCGGAAAAAATGACGGGGTGTGTCCTACGGACTTGGGTGGATGGCTAGAGAGCGTGTGGCGGGGTGAGAGAGTTGAGAGAGATTGATACACGTTCATCCAAGTCCGTAAGACATGCCCCGTCAGTTTTTCCGACATGGACTGTAGATAGGTTTTAAAGCGACTGTCATTTCTGACTCCTGAAATTTGACATAGAACAGGTAATCCTTTCAGGACCCCTCTAGCACGCCGCATTGCGTACTGGCTGCCGCGTTGCGAAACACCGTCCCAAAACTATACGTATTCCTGATTCCTTTGTTATTCTCAGCTTCCACAGTCTGCATGGGCGAGTAGAGAGTACTCATACTGGCCGTGTTTTGAGCTCCCACCAAGTCATCTGGTTCCAGTTAAATAAATTAATTAAAGCACCTGTGGCGGATTTATTGTTTCCAGCCACAGGAAATTTCTATTATTTCCTTTTTGAAAAGTGGTTCAGTGGTTTTTAGATGTTTATTAATAAATACACGAACGGGTGGCAAAATACGACAATGGGTGGATGAGAAAGGCGACTGCTCGCCACACATCTCAAAGCTTTCTGCCTTTCTCGCCGTGGCGAGGAAAGGCGGACCCAGCGGACATGTGGTGTCCACCTGGGTGGTACAATGGAACAAAGGGGGTCGCGTGAAGTGCGCGACACTCCAGGCGCCCTAAAGAGTATTTTTTGAAGTTCTTCTTTAATTGTAGTTGTTGGAGGTGGTGGAGTCGTGGTGGAGACGTTGTGGGGGAGGCGTGGACGAGATATTGAGCCAAGTGTTGAACGATGTTGAGCCAAGTGTTGCTGGTGTTGTGAATTTCTGAATTATTTTGATTATAATTGGAGGGCAACATAATAATGAGTAACTGGCAGAGAGAACTTGCTTCTTAGAACTTTCTCTTCTTTATAAAAGCATTCGCTTTACTGGGGCACAAAGTGCGTTGTGAGGTTGGCGGCATACGCCGCACAAGACCTTACATACCGCATTGTGTGCGGGTTTCAAGCACTGTCCGCAAAGTCCCATTTTCGACACCTGAAAGGTACGAGCATATGTGTTGGGGAAGCGCGGACAGCGCCCACTTGGATGAGAATCTTCATTCTCCTCCATGGTGCAGAATATGCACGCCGACCGCGGTGTAGTGCGTTCGGCCAGCTTCTCTAGAGCAGGCTTGAAGCTGCGCAATTCTTCTAGCGAATGATGAATCGATGACAGCTTGACGATGGTCGCTTCGAATTGCTCGATTCGAGCGGTTATTGCGGAAGCGAATTCGTCGAATTTGAGACGAATTAGATCGCTCTTATGGTCGAGCGTCTTTAGAAGCTCCGTCTGGAGAAGTTCGTCGTCGAGCAGAGGTTCGTACTGAGCCATTTTTAGTACTTAGTCCTTCACACTGGCTTTTTATACGGATATCTCATTGTTTATAATTTTTGAACACGCCTGCTACACTGTAGCTCCGCCCACTTGGGTTGAGGTGATTGTGGATTTCTATACACTGAATTTGAATATCTTGGAGTATTGAAGGAGATCAAATTATTCGAAATCATTCGTGATCGATCAATTTTGATATTGATCCGTATAATTTCTCACATATCGTATTGCAGATGAAACGAGGCCGCAGGTCGCCCAGATTACCTTTAGCGTGCCAATGGCGAGTTTCATCGCGCAGATCGCGATAACTGGGAGTGTTCTTATCAACACTAGAACGAATAGCGGGCCGAATACATATGTTGTGGCCACTGCTATTATTACCATTGTTACTGATATCAGTGTTATTTTCCAGTATTTCTTTATGATGTTGAGAAGTGGTCTGATATCCGGTATTCTCAAGCTTTGCAACCAATGTATGGGTTGCGATACGAAAGTGTCTGTCTCGTCAAATATTGAGTTACTATCTCCTATTTCATGGAAGACTAAGATTCCTTCCATAGGTATATTTATTTCTTTGTCGTCGCAAACTGTGTGGCAGTTCTTTTGAATCATTGCGTAGTTGAGATTGAGGTCCACAGCGGTTGTTTCGTTTCTTGGACCACACGCAACTGAGAATGTTTGCTTCTCACACTGTACTGTGATCCAGGACGACATCTCGGTTTTGCATGAAATTTGGATCTGGGCCCCTTCCATGCAGTCATAGCAACCTGAAATTTTTCCAAACTGGATTTCACATGGTTGCTTAATTACGTACTCATTAGCATTAATCAATGCATCAGATTGCAGCAAGAGGATCACTTCTGCTTCGGTTGAAGATAGGATTATCTCCTTATCTTTAGTGTGAAGCTGTGCTGTCGGTGTGGATATAGGAAGAGTATCAATCAATTTTGACTTGATATCCGATATCGATTCCACAGGACATCGGCAGCCTGTTATCGACCGCGAATCATAGCAGATACACTTAAAATGAGCTGAGCAATTGCCAAAGCTGTTGATGGCAGCTTGTTCAGTTGCACATTCCACAGGAATTCTGTAGTTTTCAGGAACTATTACAGCATCATTTGAGCTGATGGCGAATCTTCTATTCATTAGAGGTGACACTGGTTTCCGTACTGAAATTATGGTCAATTTTAGGTCACCAGCTGTGTGCCCAGCATAGGGTTCTAACTCATAACGGCTCTTTTTTGCAGTGTTGAAGAGCGTTGTCTGAATTTCCACTGTGACCCTAGGTTTCCATTCCAAGCAGTCTACTATTTCATATACGGCTTCGGATTTGGGTTCGTGTACGAACCTATGAAATGAACACGAGGGTAGAGGTAGTAAGTATCCGCAAGAAAGTCCTCCACACGCTGAAGCGCATGTGGAATATCCTGGAAATATTGCTGACTCGCTTAATTCCGAAACGACCTCGTTTCTATGGAATTCACTGCACCTATCTTCGTAGCATGATCCCATTTGTGGGCATCGTAGCGAATGATATATATTTGGTACTGAATCTCTCGTGAAGAAACGAGTCATTTTGGTACATGTGAGCTTTACCGGAAAATGGTGAGGCAGTGTTCATAGTTCACGATTCAGGCGATCACGCTATTCAGGCGGAAGGAAAAAGATACATATTGATTGGGTGATTCAGGCGATCACGCGATCGCGTAAAGCACGCGATCGCCTGAATCGTGAACTATGAACACTGCCTGAAGCTTGATTAATCCCACGGTTTTGTTTCCGTGGTTGACCTGTATGCACAAGTTCGAGTCGAGTCTATTAAAATTAATCTCCTCGCTGTACTCATATGCGCACTTGTCTCGTTGCGTGCAAATGAGGTTAACTGAGTGGCGCATGTAGCCGAGCTGGCAGGCTGACACCCTTTGTAATGAGGCAATGATGCAACATACTGTAATTAATATCTGCTTGCCTAATGGTGTAGGATAGAATGTCTGAAGCGGGATACTTCTTGACTCATTGATAGAGGTCGACTCATTTACCCTGGGAATTGCGGTGTTTCTTCGTTTCACCTTGTTGCAAACAAGAATAGCAGCTAGAGTCATGGCCCCTAGGATAAGGTATAGGATCAGGAAAGCCGATATAATGGCGCCTTCTGGCCAGCAATGTGGATTTCCCAATAACCCTTTGGAGAGGAATTTCTGTGCATAAACGCAGAAATCCGGTGGCGAGCATTGCTCGGCTTTGGTGACCATTTTGTCATTTTTAAATGATTTCAATGTAACAGTTGTATTCTTGTTCAGCGGAGATACTGGCAAATATATTAGAACATCCTCTGTTCTGTTTGCGTACTCCTTACATGCGTTTCCTAGGCAAACTTCAAAAAGGTTTTGCCCTTCCGGAGGTGCTATTCTTATCATGCCCTCATGACATTTTATGTGTCCTCCAGAATACAGAGTCAGCGCAGGTTGTATTGCGCAAGCAATAACTAACATCATCGCTAGAACAGTATTACTGTAAGTGAGTCTTCGGCTTAGTGTCCTCGTCTTATACTCAATGTAATTATGGTTGAGGCTCGTTGACGAATCAGTTTCGTCAGAACTTTCTAAGCCCTCTTCGAACTCCCTAATAACTTTGTAGGTAGGGAGTTCGAAGAGGGCTCGCTTAGGTATTGTTCTTATGGGCACATTTTGGGGTTCTTCATTGTTCCCCTCTTCCGGAGTCTGATCGACACTATCCGGGAAACTTCTTATTTCCATTGGATAGAGTTTGCACACCGGTTTTTGTAAGAGCTTCTGGTTTGGCATCCGTACTTTTACCGTGCGAATTTGTCCATCATGGCTAAGGATCACCTCTTCGACCTTTCCGTAAACCCAGTTTCCGCGAGGAATCATTTCTTGTTCTATGAGCACGATTTCTCCGAGTTGCGGGAAAGAGCGTGTCACTCCTCTTCTTTGTTTCCTCTTATTTGTCTGAGTATCTCGGAGCGCTGTGAGGTAATCGAAGTTCCACTTTTCCCAAAATTTGGAGGCCATATTTTCCGAACATTCGAGCGCTTCTTTGACTTGAGCCGTTGTTTGAGGAAGTTCAGGATCGTAATCGGGATCCGCAACTTCGCCGGCTGTTTGAGCGTCTGGCACTGAGAATTTAGTGTTTCCGCATAGGAAATCAATAGGCCTTAACGGTATAATGCCTAAATCCGTAGTGTGTACTTTAGTAATCGGACGGCTATTAAGAATGGCCTCTATCCTTGTCATTACCGTATAAAGTTGGATGAAAGTCATTCTTTTTCTACCAACTGTTTTTTGGAGTGCTCGCGTTACGGAGCCGACTAATCTTTCCCAGACACCTCCCATCCAGGGAGCGTTTGGTGGATTGAAAATCCAGTGAATTCCTTCTGTCGCACAGTAGGACATGATCGAATTGTCGTTATTTTCATCGTTTTCGAATAATTTCTCTATGACCTTTTGGCCAAGTCTGAAGTTAGTTCCACAGTCTGATCTGACATATTTTGGATCCCCTCTTCTAGAAATGAAACGGATGAGACTGTTCAGAAATGCACCCGCACTCAGATTTTCGACTACTTCGAGATGTACTGCTCTCGTCGTGAGACATGTGTACAAGCAAACGTACATTTTCTCGAGCGTCGAGCTTTCTATTGGACCTAGGAAGTCACATCCGACCCTTTCGAAAGTTCTTGCCTCAATTACTCTATCTTTCGGTAACGGTGGCATTTCCGGTGAACGGAATGGTAAACCGTGGCATTTTCGGCAAGTCACACAATGTTTAATCTGGTTTTTGATCAACGATGATGGTCGAGGAATCCAGAACCTTTGCCTCAACATTGTTAACATTTGTTCTCTGCCGCAATGAGCATTTTTATTGTGAATATTAGTCACAATTAATCTCGCAAGATCCGATTTACACGGTATATATATGGGCGATTTCGTATCTTCAGGCACGCAGGCGTTTTGCAGCCTTGATAGGTACCGAATGACACCGAAACTATCTGTCTGTAGCTTTTTCTGTGTGTGCCTTTTCTGAAGATCTTTGATGTCACAAGCACTTTGCTCTTGCAGGATTATAATGCGCTCGGCTACAGCGATGTCATTAGCATTAATTTGATCCGCAACATCGAATTGATCGATAATAGTCGCCCTAATGGTAGTGTTACGATTAGTGTTGGTCATATTGATCCATTTTTTGAGCCCTTTGCCGACTCTGGCTATAGTTCTGATTGCTTTGGAAAGTCGAGAGAATCCGCTCAAATCTATGACCCTTATAGATTCTTTCGAAGCAGAGTTTTCCTCTATTTCCACATTTGCCAGTGAAGTCTCAGTAGCGACTTCTTCTATGGTTTCATCTCCGATACCATTGATCGATGAGAGAGGCCATTCTTTTTGGCTGTGTGCCAACCATTTTGGACCTCTGATCCAGCTATGGGAGCTCATGTTTGTACCAGACAGTCCTCTAGTTCCGGCTTCTGCCGGATTCTCTGCTGTAGGTACATAGTAAAAGTTCACAGTGATTTCTTTCAATCTGAACTGATTTACCAGCTTCGTTATTCGGTCTCTTTGATTGGACACGAATATAGGTAGTTTTCGTGCAGTTTTGATCCATGCAAGCGCTACCTTTGAATCTGTAACAATGTTGGCCTCTTTAATGATGCCCGGGATACTGTTACTAATGTTCGTGCTGAGCCGTATTCCCATAAGTACAGCTAGCAATTCGAGTCTTGGAATTGTTTGTTTGTTTTTCTTTGGCGCGAGTTTGGTTTTTCCGCTAACCAAAGAACTTATTTTAGCCATGGTATTTGACCGTAAATATGAACAGGTCGCCATTGCTATCTCGCTGGCATCGCAAAATGTCCAAAGGCTATATGACTGCGCGCCGTTGGCAATAGGTTGCACGGCGCGAGGTATGCTCACGGAAATGTTATTGATATCGTGGCATGCCTTAGCCCATTGCCTGCTGAGGTCAAGCGGTATGTCATCTTTCCAATCCAGATTACATCCATAAATTTCCCTCATTAGATGCTTGAGTTTTATAAGTAGTGGTGCAGCTAGACCTAGTGGATCATATATAGAGTTTAGCTGGCTGATCGCGTTTTGCCAACCTCTCTTTCGTGCGGAACTTTATTCCCACGGAGAATTCATCGGACTCGGTGTCGTAGGGAACTCCTAGGAACTTGATCTTTCCAGTTGGTCCTTTGTCCTCTTCTGGAATAGCTTCGTTAACTGACTCGTTATTCGACACATATTCTCTGAGGTTCATCCCGATTTTGGCAAATAGCTCTTTCGATTTCTTATATTTCGCTATGGCCTCTGCCACAGTTGACGCTGACAGCAGTATGTTGTCCACGTAAAGATTTCTAGCAATTTCATCTGCTAGTTCATCATTTATGGCCATGAGGTATGTCATTATTGCCATGTTCAATATGCTTGGTGAAGCATTTATCCCAAATGGTAGCCTCTTGAAGCGATATTCCTTTATATTGTTCTTCGTGGCAGGACGTGTAACGTCGTTGAGCCACAAGAAACGACAGAGATCTTTGTGTGAGTCAGCGATCCGTATTTGTGTGAACGCCGCCTCGATATCACACAGCAGTATAATTGGTTTGACTCTGCTTGATATGAGAATATCATGGATTTTATTTATAAAGGACTCTCCTTTAAAAATCACGTCGTTTAGTGACATTTTCCCCCTTCCTTTTGAGGAGGCGTCAAACACTATTCGGAGTGGTTTTGCCTTTTCAGGGCGCCAAACTCCAGAATGAGGCATGTAGTATTTAACTAGAGCGCCGTTGTCGCACTCCCTCACTTCTTCAATTACATCATCCTTGATGTAATTGGCAATCGTCTTGCAGTACCATGAGTTTATCTCAGGATTATTGGCTAGTTGGTACTGTAGTGCCGATAGCCGCTGTATGGCGATTGCGTAATTATCGCACAGCTCGCTTACATTGTCCTTAAGAGGGAATGGAGCAGTTATGTAACCATTTTCGTATGATATGGTTTTTGAAAATTTCGCGAGATAATTTTCTGCCTTGTCTTCCAGACTGTTTTCAGCAGAAGATATGCCCAGTCCTTCAAGCTCGAACAGATTTCGTAGAATTTGGTCTTCGTCGTCATCGAAAACCGCTGTAAGACCATATTCTATAGTTGGTTCTTGTATGCTATTGCTGTTCACTGTGCCACGACCATGTATTGATGGCCCAAAGACAGTCTTTGCAATGCGCAAACCAGAGGGAGTTGTAGTTTTGGCGTTGTCTATTACTAAGTTGTAGTAATAGTCTAATCCCACCAGAATATGCGGTACTTGATGCTCGCCCCGTACTTTTGGGTTGCACAAGTGGATCTCGTTCCTTCTGAGAAATTCCTTGTCGGAATCTGTCAATTTGACCGATGGGAAGCCGTTTGTAATGACTGGCTTTGTATGAACTTGAAGCTCAAATTCTTCCCCATACACGTCACTGACTCTCAGATTGACGAATTTACTTTGGAACTTTTCAATATGTCCGCCGATTCCCGACATCGTGCATGTCTCAGTCTTTTTGGTTGGCAAACCAAATCTATTAGCTATCTCTTCGCTAATGATTGTTTTTTGAGCGCCTGTGTCAAAGAAGAACAATAACTGTTCAAACTTGTGCGCTCTATGGTTCCAGATGTTACCAGCAGCTGTCATAAGTACTATTTGTTCCTTACGTCGCTGCATATGTTCTTTGCCACATTGCTCCACTTCTAGGGTTTCACCCTTTGACGTGTGTATATTGGCTTGATTTGAGTTATGGCGTCCATCGCTTTGTTGATTGCGCCATGGCTCTTTGTGCGGACGACTGTCCGCTGGTGGTCGTTGGGTCAATCTATTACCACCATACGGTCGATTTGTTCGACCAGCATCTTTTGCCTGTGGGGATCCTGTACCCGAGATGCATAAACTTTTGCTGTGATGTTGTCCGCACTGAGGACAACTTGACCACGAACAGTCAAAACTATTGTGATTTGCAGAAAAACATTTCCAACAAAGTTTTCTTTCCTTCACGATGTTCCTTTTTGCTTGAACGTCTGTGATAGTTTTGCAGTAAATTGATGGATGGGTGTACTGGCCGCAGAAAATGCAGCTTTTGGGACTTTTCTTAGTTTCTTCCCTTGGTTTGAAGTCCTTCTTTTTGACTTCCTCAAATTTTTGTCTGTTTTTGAGTCTGGAGTCAACGAATTGTTTCGCTGTAATCTCCTTTTCTATCTCGTCCATAACATCTTCGACGGTGACGCCATCCCTATTTTGAATAGAAGTGAGGACGTTTTTCACGATGTTGTATGGAAATTTGTCAAGAATTTTCTCGGTCCATAGTGCGTCTTGTACTACGCGAATATCTTGACCGGCTGAAACCATTTGATTGATCAGCATTCTTATTTTGTCGTAAACTGCTACGCAACTCTCCGCTGAGTTGTTTGCTGCCCGCATGTCTATGAGTTTTTGGACAATTTTTGCCCTGTTGGCAGGTTTGTTGCCAAACTTCCTTTTTAACTCTGCTGTCATCCACTTATAATTCTGTGGGATGAGCTGGATTCCTTTTATTGCCATTTCGGCTCTTCCTTTGAGAGAATCCTTCAGTAGGAGCATTTTCTCTACTGTATTAAGTACCTTGTTTCCATTCACAAGGGTTTCAAAAACTGCCCAATATTCAGGGAATTCCTCTTCATCTCCGTAGAAGCGAGGTAATTCGAGTTGTTTGGGCTTCAGTGCGCGACAGGCGCTCTCTTCTCTATCTAGAGAGCTATCTGTCAAGTCATCCGATAGCCATTGCGCAAGTTCGGGATCTAGCGAGTCTTGGCTGCTATCCTTTTTCTGCCGCGTGAGTCCGCATTTGTAGCGCTCAAATGGCTTTTTTGCGGATCTATTGAGAGTTTTAGGGCTAATTTGTGCACCTTATCTCGGTATTTACTGATTCGTGCTTCTAGGACAAATATTATTTGGTCAGCGTTCGCTATTTTCTCACTAAATTGACAATCTTGATCAATTTCTTCGATTTCGTTCACGAGGTCCTTTTTAATCGCTTTGGATGTGGCGTCCTCGTATGCTTTCTCAAGTTTATCCACCAAGTGTTGCAGGTTTTCTTGGCTGGACTTGATAATTTTTATTCCGCCTGTTATGAGGTTGATTGCGGTACAGTACTCCTCATATTGAGTACTGTCCTCCCCCAGCGGCTTGATTTCTTCAGTATACGGCTGGTACTTTAATACCAGCGTCTGCAATGTATTCGCACTGAATTTGATTGGCTTTCTATGGAAAGTCAGTGACATTCTTGTCTTTTCCGGGCTTTAACGGGTTTTTCCGTGAAGCGGGAAGTGCTGTATTTATTTCACAGCGAATTGAGTCTTTGCTCAGATTGGTATGTCCAGGCCTCTTTGGAGACGGGACTGTATCGGTTTAGCCGATGCACCAAAATTTGTGGCGGATTTATTGTTTCCAGCCACAGGAAATTTCTATTATTTCCTTTTTGAAAAGTGGTTCAGTGGTTTTTAGATGTTTATTAATAAATACACGAACGGGTGGCAAAATACGACAATGGGTGGATGAGAAAGGCGACTGCTCGCCACACAATCTCAAAGCTTTCTGCCTTTCTCGCCGTGGCGAGGAAAGGCGGACCCAGCGGACATGTGGTGTCCACCTGGGTGGTACAATGGAACAAAGGGGGTCGCGTGAAGTGCGCGACAGCACCAATGGATGTAGGAGGTGATAAACGTGGGCGTATCAGATCCACGCTATGCAATTATGATACCGCATTTATATTTGAGCTAGAGAAGTTCTTTCTGATCGCATTTGCAGAAATACTCCCAAAAAATTGGAAAAATTGTCAGAATCAGAACATCGAACTAATGAGTCGTAACAGGGTATTCAAAGATTTCGTCTCAACAGATATTCGTTCATTTGTAACGCTGTTCAATCGAGGCACAGCAGAACCATACCGGGTGTGTGCACTTATGACGCCAAGTCGCTTGGCGGCGTCGCGCTCGCGGCGCCATCAGTACGACTTGCCGAATCGATTGCCCTTGGGAGCCCGACAAAGCGTGGCTGCGTCACCTCTGCACTTCCATCCATGACACACTGCCTCCTACACCCATGCCACCCTGCCTCCTCCACCCATGCCACACTGCCTCGCTTGAAGGCTGCGATGCGCTGCCACTGGTACTCGCACTCGCCGTGTCGATCGTCGCGTGCGGCCGCGCGGAAATCCGTCAAGGGTGCACACACCTAGCAATACCCACTAGGAACTAATCTTATTTGTAAAAATGAGTTTCATCTCCTAGGGGTGGTTTTGACGCAAATTTCACTGATAGCTCCGTTACAGGCTCTCGAACAAAACTCTACAGTGCAGGCACGACGCTCGCTCCGCGCACATGTGAGCGCGCCACGCGTTGTACGTGCACATCACAGGATGGCATGGCTCCTACGAATGCGTAACCAGGCAGGCAAAAAAAAAAACACAGTCAACGACATTGTTAGTGGGAAGTATGCCTCGCAGTCTAAAAATAGAAATAGTGCAGAGATGCCATATGGTGGGTACACCAGTGGGAGAGGAGCGGAACATTTCATTTTGCCTTTCCCCACAGAAGCACGCACGGCATCTCCGCCATATTTTCAACCATCAGCCGAATTACATATTGTTTTAAGTTGATCCCTATTATTGCTACTGTGCCTTATAAAATCAAGAACATTCATTTCCTTTAGAAATTTTATGCCTGAAAACGCCATTTTAAAGCCTGCTCTTAATCCGTAGATAGAACAGGTTGCTGTTAAAATTTGTTGCTTTGAGTGGAGCCTTCCGGTGATCATTTCCTCCCTTCAGTACGGTGCAACCAAAGCAGGTGCCGCCCCCCCCCCCTCCCCCCTCCTAGTGCGTGGCTTATCCAAAACGGAAGCAATAAGACATCAGAGCACTGGGACTTCGGCAACGTATGCTATGAAAACATTCCCTCCAGTCCTGACAGAAACCGTAACCACGGTCTTTTCCCTTCAATGGAGAACGGAAGTGTCCAACTTGTTGATGTTCTACTAAATTCTTCACGGTCACACCAGTCTTAACGTTAGAGCATTATGTACTGTAAGGTCATGTATTGTATACTTTGCACCGGCAGGCATGGCTGCGTTTTAAAGGCAGCGAGGCGGAGTGGCACGGGGAGATGCAGAGACGACGCAGGCAACAAGACAGAGTGGCAGAGGCGGAGACGCAGAGGAACGCAGCCACACCCTGCCATCGACGCCGCATAGTGTGAACGCGACCTTACCCAGAGCTCGCAGCCTTACTCAATGGTCCATTTCATTTCGTTCTTTTCGCGATAACTCGTCATATATCATTTTTTCTGCTTAAAGGCAGCATTAGGTGAAAGTCGGACGAAAAGTAAAAGTAGTAGTGCATATGAAAGTCGAGATGCCTAGTAACAGGACAGTGGTGAAAACGGATGGAAATGGCCAAAAACCCGAGAAATAGGACCCCCTTTCCACTATTGGTTCTAGGCGCGGACGACCTTTCCGTCAAGAGGCTGGTAATCTCATCTAGTATTCCATTGGCATGTTGCCAAGTAAACACAAGGGAATGTTTGGAAATACGACAGCATCTACTTTTTGGAGTGAGCTTCAGGCTAAAAGTGCGAAAGCGCGCAGCAAAACCTTCGATCCTGCCGCATCCCCTTGACCGCTCCCACCCCAGTCAATCGGGAATTACGTCATCGGGAGGCGGGACCGCTGTGTCCAAGAGGCGGAACCGCTGCATGGTTGCGGCGTTTCTACAGCTCGGAGGGGCGCTTTTTCACCGGGATTTCGCCACAGATAGCCTTCTTAGGCCCAGGACTACCATGTGAGTGACTTCTTGTAGGGATTTTTCCATTACCGCATTACCCCTAATGCTGTCTTTAAGCAGAAATAAGGCGATCCCCGCCAACCTACCCTTCGTGAAAAATCTTGTGGGTGAATACCTCAACCAATGATGGCCCCTCACTTTGACTGCTTTTTTGATTTCCGTTTCGGAATCTTCCTGTTGTAGGGTTGCTCTCATGTTGCTGACCCTGCTGGATTGAGCTTTTTTCTCTTTTTGTTTTGTTCACTAATGCTTTCCGATGGCCGAATGATTTGTTGTTTTTATTTTTGATGTTTGTTTTGAGTAATGTTACAGCCCTTGCATGAGCTACCTCATGTGATAGATAAATCAATTGAATAAATAAATATGTCTAGTATCACTTTTTGCTGGAAATGAAGCTGCCACATAAAAATCTTATCCAGTATTCAGAATATTCACATTTCTATCCTTACACACGTCATGACCCACATCAAGCAGGTGTCCCAGGCCGGAAGCACAGCTGACTGCATTCGCGCGGCAATAACACTCGTTACTTAGACGACAAGTACCTTTCAACTTCATCCTGTGTAAGTTGTAAGCTCTTGAACACACGATAATTTTCATGAAAATTTTATAGCATTTATAATACATAATAATTTGTCGCAATCAATTGACGTGCCATTCATATCACTTGAATTCTTTTTACAAACAAACAAAATAAATTTCAAACGACAATAAAAAAAAGATCACAATGTCAGATTATACAGATCAACAGAACACTTTGATCCGGGGAGCTTCCAGACAGAGGAGGGAACTCACTCACACGCACTCATTCACACTCCTCACATACTCACTGACACTCAACGGCATTGTTCAGAGTTCGCGGTTCGCAACTGGGCGGAAAGCAAAAACGTATCGACTGAGCGACCGATCGCTTGAATCGCGAAGTCTGAACACTACTTAACGACCACCAGTGATATCACTATGGCGCTGGGCTATGTGGAGAAAGATGCACGATGAACCGGAGAAAAAGAAATGAATTCGGAGACAAAATGAATAGGAAATGCAATACACATACACGATGATGAGGGGGGAGGAAGCGACGCGTCATTTTGGTACAGTTTGAGTGTGAATAGCTGCTACTACTAATTCCTAGTTATCAAGTTATATCATATAGTAAGGAATGAAAGTATTGAGTGACTGACTTCGTTTCTGCTGAACACACATACATTAATACGAATTGATAATTAATGGTCTGAAAACGAGAATATGACGAGAGGGAGAGCAAAGAAGGGATAGAACAACTTCTACAACGTGTAACACACAAGCTGCAAATATAATCTGTGCATAGAAAAATTAGAAAAAAAAACAAACAAAAGAACTCTTCGGATACTATGCAATAGGTGCGCCGAGGACTGGCTCTGAGATCGATGAACAGCACTGACAAAATCGTAAACGAATAGGTATGTGTATAATAATAATTATAATAATGGTGAACAGATTCATATCTCCTCGTCACAATTAAAAGGGTAACTGACGTGAAAATCAAGTTTAAGTGTTATAAATAGCAGTTTTTAAATTGGATGATGGACACTTGGGCTGCAAAATGTATAAAAAAGGAGATGAGCGAGGATAACGACGAGATTTTATGAACAGAGAGGCGCGAATCAGTTGGTTGTGTGTTACCACAAAACGAGTAAGTGACATGAGCATAACAACTACAGCACTATTCATATATCCCAGAAGATGAGTCTGCCCTCCCATGTTTCATCCCCACAACAGACCAAGCCGCATAAATCATATATGTGCAGCATAAATATGAATGCACATCTATGAATACTTTACTTTATTAAACTATCAGACCAAAAGGCTCGCGTGCGGTCGCAACACGATGTCGTTTAATGCATCGAAACATCGGGCAACAACTTTGACACCGTTCCCTTCCTTTTACATGTGTAAAAAAAATAATTATCTAAGGCTCTACTAGCAAACAGAAGCTGCTTTCTGAAAAGTGTCTACAATTGCGGAGTGCTCGTACACCGAACCAAGACTGGTGAGAGCTTTCAAGAGCAAGTTCAGACTGAGGACTGGATATATGATTAGTACCGTAGCAACGGCTAAAAGCCGGTTACTTGTGACAGATGTCAAGCTGTACGAAAGAAGGACGCAAGAAAGAGAAGCACAACTTGCATAAAGGCAATATTTGAAGTTTTATGTCTCTTACGACGTCTCTCTAAAAGCTAGTGGGATCTACAGCACCATGAACTGAACGAGAATCTAACACTTTTGACACACTAATGCAGAACGTCCGTGCAACATAAATAGATGATGAATATATCACAATTTCTAGGCACCGAGTAAACGAGGATGTATGTGCATGACATGGACAGCTACACATATGAATAGCCTATGACTGGTTCAGCGCGCTTTTCACATTTACGTCAACGCTACGAGAAATCGTCGCATTTTTCGGACAGCACATATTGTGTTCCGATGACCGTTTCTCATACCGATTCCGTGTATTCCAATCCTTCTGCAGTCATGGTTATGGTGCTTGCTGCGTTGACCACGGTAACACCGACGCATGCGGTCGTGTCACCCCTGGCAAGTTGGACATTCCACGAAGAGCCTTATCAGTGGCACACCGCAGACGTTCAGTTTCAGTATCAGACTCGTCTTAACACAGTGAAATTAAATTTGGAAAGAAAAAAAACAATTTTTGAAACGACGAACTCACCGGAAAACTCGACAGGTAATGGTTCCGATGGTAGTATTGATGCATGAGCAGTACTGATCAGAGGCGGTGATTTTGACTTCCTTATCACTTTACTTACCGACGGGACATTTGACGGCTGCTGTACAACCGGTGGACTCGATGCCGATTTCATGTCCGAAGGTGCTATCACCAGTGCAGGTGCTTCAGGACCGATTCGTATTTTGAGCCGTGGTATCCTCACTGATTCCGTCTAAGATAAACACGACCGTGAACACGTTACACAAAATTCCAAAGAACACCCTTATGACTGTTCGAGCAACATTAACAGACTGGACATTGAAAAAAAGGGCGTGCACCGTTGGGACAGGATTTTGCAACGCGAAGTGCAGCATGCAAGCTGAAAGGAAGCTAGAAATCCCGTATGTACAGTAGCGCTCAAAAGTCTTCGGCGAAATGGTCTTTCACTTGGATTTTTCATGTAACTTTTTTGCAACTGCACCGATCTAAGAGAAACTTTAGTATGTGGACTCGAAGACACTGCATAATTAATATACTATTTCGGCGCTCAACGGTGTAGGTTAAGTGGTCATATGAAATCTTTTGTTTTTGGAGTGCCATCGCTATGCCGTCCCGCTGCGTCGCTGTCAACAAAATTCGTGGCCTTTCTACAAAATGTTAATGTTCTCTGAGGCTTGCTCGTTTTGTTTTTGTAAAGAAAGCCATTTTTTTACCAAGCCTTTTTCTTTTTCTCGGTGGTCTTTTTGTAAAATCTTGTAAATAACCAAGAAATACATCAAGCGGCATTCAAGTAGAAGAAAATGTTGACAATAGGTTCAGGCACCACATATTAAAATTTTGTCAAATTTGGCCAAGTAGAAAAAAGTTATGACAAAAAGTTTTGGCCGAAGACTTTCGAGCGCTACTGTAGGTGAATTTTGAGGCGATTATGTATTCTGTCATGAGCTTTCTATTAAGCGAAGGACACGAGGTCGCCCCAGGTTCCAACTACATATCGCGCCCTTAGCTCGCACGTTGAGATGCGGAATCCTGTTCTAACGATACACACGCAAAAAAAGTGTCAGATGGATAAATGACAAAAAGAAAGAGCACGAGCGACACTGAGCAATAAATCACTATCAAAAAACAGACAAAAACAGACAAAAAATTCCAAAGCAATGATCAAATGCTTATGTGAACTCTATTTCCACGCCACCCAAAATGCTTCCGTTTGAAACAAAAAACCAACCGTAGGGGCCGGCGCTTTTGAGGTGGAAGGCTGTGGATCCATCACTTTTTGTTTCACCTTCACTTCTGCAGATTCGTTTGATGATAATGTGGACAGTGATGGACTAGCTGAGCCAATGCTGTTTGTTCCTGCACCAAATTTCAGCTTCATTCGAACACCATTTGACGTCACCGCGACCAATTCCTGTGGCAAGTAGTAAATGTAGGACAGTTACACATGTATTAGCAAGGAAATCGGAAACTCGAAACGAAAAATGCATATAAAAAATTGGCCCTGATGAACGTACTTGTGGTGATGTGCCATGCTTCTCCTTCTTGTTCTGCAACTTTTTGTGCCCTTTCGACCGTAGTTTCTCCTTGCCATGCTTCACACCGCCAGCATGCTCTTTATGCCGTTCTTTCTTTTTCTTCTTGTGCTTTCTGTGCTTCTTATCGCCATCTTTCACACTGTTCTCGTTGTTCTCTATGTACACTTCGTTTCCACTCAATTTCAACTTCAGCCTTATCGGAGGAGGCCTTATGCGACTGGGTATCTAAATATTGGGCATAATCAAAAACCTGTTTGGCGACTATTAAAATGAATTTTACACAAACCTGAACTTTGTCCTCTGCACAATGGTTTATGCAATTGGTGTTCTTTCCTATGGGACTGAGTTCAGCAACTGGCTCATGTTTAGACACAGTGGGCTTGAGTGGAGATACTGGGGTTGGACGCGGCACCTAAATAATGTGATTTCCAAAATAAACAGCAATATCAGACGCAATAAGGATTAACAAAACTAGGTATTCATTTTTCTGCAGGTAATATTACTAATAGGGAGAAAAGTTAAGAGGAGGAGGTAGCGTTGAGAGGGTGTTTCATACTCTTCATTGAACTTCGCGATGGCCCATTGCGGTGGTACAGTTGCCGATGGTGGAGTAGCTGTGCCCGAAGATCGTCATGTGGGTAACTCTTGGGTTGAGTCATCTAACGAAAACCTAAACGAAAGCTGGGAGCAGACATTCACAAGGGAACAAGGGGCGAAGTTTTCAAAAGAACAAGCGCCCTGTAGCCTTGAAGGACTAGTCATTTTCGAAACTGCCATCTGTTCAAAAGCGTGGACATAAAACCAGGATGTAAAAAAACATGGAAGCATTTTAAACTAGAAAAACCTCAGCGTGCGGAGCTACAACAAACTTTCCCGCGCTACAGAACGAAACAAGAAAGCGTGCGGGAATCGCTACTGCGATCCTACTTCATATATGACTTTGCAAGAACAGAAGCAAATAAATCAAAATAAAAAACAAAAATACGATAACGATGAACTTCATATATAAAAGCAAGACTAAAAACACGCCATAAAATGTGCTCATTCACCTGAGGTTTGAATCGAAAGCGCTCGGCTGGTTTCTCTTCAACTGACGGCTTTACTGGAGGTCTTACATTTTCCTGCTTCACGACTGGAGACGACGTTCGCTCAAGTGGTACGTTCAATTTCTAAACAACAGAATGCTAGTCACAACGGGCAGATTTCGTTGAGAAAAAACCGACCTCTTTCCTCTGAGGCAAAGGTGGAGGCAGTGGAACAGCAGTTTTTTGAGGAGGTAGCCTGGGCGGTGGTGGTGTTGGTATGACTATACTTTTGCTTTCAGGGATCACACTGGCTTGAGGGGCAGGAGAACGAGATTGCTGTGACACAGGTAAAGGAATAACATCGTCGATTCCAAGCTCCGGTGATGCAGATCCATCTGTATCCTCGTCTTCCAGTGAATTGCGATTGTAGATCAATGACGTCGCAATGCTGGTGTGAGCGGGTGGTGAGCGCATTTCAGCTGGAACGCCTTGTCTTGCCCGGCAGAGCAATTCCTTCTTGGCCGGGAGACGACCTGGCGTCGACACGGCTGCAGGAACATCCGACACTTCCTTCTTCCTCTCTGACACACGTGAAGCGGTAGATGCGCCAGAAGAAGGACCAGCAGGAACCGTCTTCACCGGGGCACTCGCTGCTGGAGGAGATGCAGCGGGAGCGGGCCTCTTGGAGGTGGAAACCTCAGGAGCTGCTGTCTCAGATGCCGATTCTACAGGTGTTAATACCACAGGCGTGGGCATCACGGGAGCAATGGTCACTGGAGTGGGAGAAGAAAGAACGGATGCCAAAGATGAAGGTGTTCCAGGAGTAGATATAGCGGGGGATGGTGCCATAGGGGAGCTTTTGGAAAGATCTTTGTCCGCTGCTTTCCTAAAAAAAAGGCATTGAAATGATTCCAAGAATCAAGTTTACCCTTTTTCAAGCTTATACAGTGTTCTACTAGCAGCTTCTCTTTAAAATCTTTGCAGCGAAATAAAAAAATTTATAAGCACAAGCAGGACAATGAGCATATTGCTTATCATACGGAGGTAACAATAATGAAAAAAAATTGAAAAAAAAGATACAGAAACTGTCTCATGGGAGTTTGAAGAATGTTTTTGTGACAAACCTCAGAGGAGTACTCCTGCGAGTAGTAACACTTGGGAGCGGAGGTGGCAAGGGAGTTTTCCGCACATCACTCTTATCCGACTTCCTGAACAGGAAGATTATCGAAGAAACCGAAAATATGAACTTAATAGGAACCCATGAAGCACACTAGCAATGAGAGAATTTCAAAATGAATAGAAAATGACATACGAAGACTCAGATGTCGTGCGCGTCTTGGGGAGCGCACGAGTCCGTGCAGGTTCTTGTGCAGGGGCTGGAGACAGGTGAATAGACTGCGAAGAGTTCCTTGCTCGAATACGAGGCGAATATGCAACGGAAGAAGGTGACCTACAAGGCGACGGTGATCTGAAATTTAAGATTCATGAACATGCCGTCTTTCACTGTGAGTATAAATAACTTAAAGCTGTTGAGCATGGAATTAAATGGAGGCAAGACTTTTGAATGACATACCGAATACTACTTGCAGGTGATTTGAAGGGTGACGGCGACTTATACGGAGAGACCGCACGTGGAACTTCATCAAATGCATGATATTCGTACTGTTGCATGACGGATTTTGAGCTGGATGGTTTCGATGAGGGATCCAACTTCGGTTTCTCGAGGGTTTCACGATCCGAATCACGTGAAGCAGCTATGATCGCGCTGTCACGCACGAATGCCTCTGAAAATGAAAAGCTTGAACCATATTTCGCTTACAACGGAACAAATGATGAGGAAAACAAGACTTCCAAATATGAAATTCGAGCCACCGTCAATCAAGCCGTGGTCATGCAGAACAATAGCCGATAGGAGGTTGAGCTTACAATGGCAAAGACTAAGCCACTCGTCAGAAAGTTACTTGAAGAAATATGAAATGCTTACAGGGCTAGCACAAGAACTAACCTAAGTTGCCTTGCTTGACGAATTCTTTCTCTTCCTCCAGCTTTCGCTTCGCATATTCACCATCAAGGAAAAGTAAGAGATTCCGTTCTTCAGACTCAGTGCCATTCTGAAATGCAATTTCATTGGAGCCGATAATAGGAAAAAGAAATCGTAAGCCCAAAAACAACAAACCATAGCCTCATCGTAGAACACCTTCCGCAATCGTTTTTCTAGTCGTTTTCTCTGCTCGTGTAAGTTGATGTTGGTTCGCAAATAGTTAGTATCAACTGAATCGAATGCAAATCATTGTAAGATATGCATAAAATAAAAACAAATCAAAAAAAAAATAAAAGCCATTCTTAGAACCTCAACCTTGACACCGAAGTTGGCAGAGCCAAAGACAGAAAGATAGAACAAAAGTTCACCCAACATAGATAAACCAGTTGAGCTATCCCCCAGTACTACGCGAATATAACCATGATAATGATCAATCGTTATCGAAGAACAGACAGACATACTAAGCAAATTATATATAGCAGAATATAGCGACTTACACTGTTCCAAATGCTCCTCCGTTAGATTCGGCTCTCCATACGCATGATATGGCAATAACCGTTGCAGTACATCACGAAGATCAGAAAATGGGGTCTCCGTGTCCGGATTGGCAAGTGTCGCATGCAAATTATCAAAATAATTCCGCAGTCTGAAAAAATCATAATCACGTTTGCAAACGCGCTGCGAGAGCAAAACGGTATGCATCAAAACCGAAAACACGAACCGGCTCAAACGACCTGCCCGCTTCTCTTCTAGGCGCTTAGCAGCTTGAGCCGGAGACGCCCGCTGAGCAAGTACCACCTGCGGATGATGCAAAATCGGTATTAGCATGACAGTAAACGCAACACGATAAGCACAACTGTGAGCGATTGTATCCGAAAAATGAAAAAACGTACCAGTTGAGGAGACTGCTGGACAGGTGGCGCAAGAACAATCTGAGCAGGAAGCGGTGACTGCTGCACAATTTGAGACCGTATCTGGGGACCCGTCAGCGGCTGGCTACCGGTAGCCACCACAACTTGTGGAGCTGCCTGTACTTGCTGGACAATGACTTGCTGAGTCCCAGAGACATGCCGTAGCTGAACAGAGGTTCTTTTTTCCGAGATTGTAACACTTTTAATTTCATTTTCAGGAATTTTTCTATCGACCACACGTTCATCACTCCTTCTCTAACCGATCCCAACTGGCTGCACCACCCTTTTTACAGGGGGTGCCAAAAAAAGAAATTTTGCTCACGGCACACATCCGCCAAGTATACAAAACATATGGAAACGAAAGAGATAAAAGTAGGCAAAATATTCTCGAAATGTTCCTTTCAAACAGGTGCGAGCTCAGGTTCACTACTTTCACCTTCGTCAAAATACGGAGTATTCAGTCGGGGCAGTCGGGCTTCGGAGCTCTACGGTATCGAGGTCCGCATAAAAACAGTGGAGCCATGTTCCGTGATAGGTCTTTTGCGATAAGCTTCCTAAGGATTGGCCCTTCGGTTCATAGAAGTCACAGAGCCCTCGCTGCTTGGACAACGCTGCTATCCCCTCAGGTACCCAGAGCGAACGGAACTTAGCAAGGTTGGGAACGAGGGCGACGCAAATCCGAATTGCGCCGTGTTGAGGTGACACATCATGTTCACTCGGAATAAACTCCCGATCCTGTTCATGCAGAAGGCTGTTACGGAGTTCAGTGGTAAAGTGAGGTCTGCTCTTAAATTTGGAGACGGAAATTCCTCGACAGAACTTGCTAAAGCTCGACTAAGTCTCAACTTTGGGGATGGAAATACTTCGTCAGAATTCGCTAAAGTTCGACTAAAGTAGGGTTTAAAAAAGAGAAAAAATTGCTTTTTTGGTACCCCCTGTATAGAATCTGTCGTGGCACGAATTTACTTGCGCAATGGCTGAATCGCAAAAGCAGGCACGCAGAATCGCGAAGTTTGGCATCAGCCTCAACGCCATTTTTCGCAAAATCAATGAAATCGTACACGATTTCGGTGACAGCAGAAGAAAACAGATACCGCAATGGAAAAGAGAAACTTTTAGAACAATTTAACAACTGATAAAAACAATGAGAAGGCACATTCCATTGCAAAAAAAATTAACCGTAAAATCCAATGCAGAATAACTAATCGCGAAATGTAATTAGATCACTATAGCAAATAAATTAATCTAAATTTCCATACCTGATGTTGCTGTCGCACAACTTCTCCAACTGTTGGCTGAGATGACGCAAACTGAGCCTGTGCGGCTTGTGGTACATTCTGCACATAAACAGTGCCTGGCGGCAGCTGAGGCTGAGTATGATATACAGTCGTAGTAGCATTTTGAGCCTATAGCAAGTAACATCAACTATTCGGCAGAGACCTCGAGCTTTGGGGGAACGATATGGACTTACCCTGTACGTCCTTTGTTGGTTCTGATGACATGCACCGATCTGTTCCTGTTGTACAATTTGAGTCTGGTTGCCATTCCCAGTGGGGTACTTTTGGAATCTTAACGAGCAGTAAGAAATAAAAAAAAGAGGAATTGATACTTCATTCGAAGTTTCAACAAGCAAAAACTGAAGTTCCTGGCAACAAAAAAAAGCGCTTACTGTGCAGTGCTCGTGCTAGGATACTGGTTGTGGCTAGCCAGGTACATTTGAGGTTGGTACTGCGGTGACTCTTGACCAGTTTCGAAATTTGTTTGTCGGTTAACATGACTTCCTCGAGAGCGAGGTGTTGGCCGAGGCTGAGGTGTAGGAGCAGCAGCAGCAGCAACCTGCTTCACTTGACTCAGCACCGTCTCGCCAACACTAAATTTTGTTGTAAATAGCTGAACGATTCCATTTGAATTACTATGCAGAGGCCATCTTTGACACAAAGACTCTTCTACTCCTCGAGAAGTAATCGCACCACTTCATCAAATTGACTTCACCCATCGCTTCTCAAAACAATTTTTTAACGCCACTGCGAATGAATGAGGATCATGAACTGCACATTCCACAACGGTCACATCCATTTCCTCACAACAATAGTGCGAATGGCACAGGGAAATCGACAGAAGTTTGATCGGCAATCATCCTAGAATCGCTTTGAACGCTCGTAAAAGTGCGGATGAACGCGATCGTGAGCTGGGACTATGAGTCATCTGTGCTTTTAAGCCACAATCGGATCCAACAGCATTAAAAAGCGAACACTGTCGTGCAAGAAGAACAGTAGTTTTCCGTTGCAAAGAAAATTAACAACGCAGGATTGTGGAAATTCAGAACTCCTTTGAAGGTGTCGAAAAAACTAGTAGGATTAGCAGGCAAAACCACTCCGCCCTCTATAGACTCCTCTCCGATACATCACCACGTTGCACTTGTAAGCTATCGGATTAATGAGGCCTAGCTGAAGAATCTTCGCGTAATCCATCGATCCAATCGTAAGAACAATTATCACCAAGGATAGCCGACCGTATTTTGCCCTTTTTCGAGCATTCCCTATCCAATCAAGGCCATCGAAGGCTTCGCGCGCGCCTACCACTGTGATCAATTACCAGGTGACGCAGTCGCGTCGACCCGTCAAGAGAAATGACGAAAGGGCAACCTTTCGTGCAATTTCGTGGTGGCTTGGCGACATAACTCAATTGAGTAAAAATACGGGAAACATTACACGCGCGTTCAGCCGTCCCTCACAATGCCATTATGTTGCATTCGGTCAGAAAAAAAAAAGAAACAAATAAAAGTCTCACTTCTGCGAACTCAACGCCTCGTACAATATGCTCGCCCGTTGAGCCTGCAACTCGCTGAGCCTTTGCGAATTGTTAATTCCGAGTTTCTCTTGTTGTTCTTGCAACTGAGCCATTTCTGCACCGATTTCGGTGATCTGAAAATCGTAAATAAGCTACCAACGTGTAGAACACTTGACACCATTCAGAAGAGTAACAAAGTCTCACCCGTGTCAATGCGGACATACTAAATCGAACTTCAGTTTGATTCGTACTGTTCGCCGACGTATCGACCTTCGTCGACTTATTCCCTCCAGAATGAGAATTCACTGGAAATGAGGAGATATTATTGGATGGAAAACGAAAAATTTGTTTGCACTCTACGATAGCTAACACTTCTGATGATCCAAGATGATCAAAGAATGCTATAATTGGGTAGTCTAAAAAGTTTTTTTTTCGTATTTTCAAATACCGCTTTTTCCCTCACAACTGCTTTCCAGAAATTTCTTCTGTACATATATATGTAGTACAAGTCCTCACGCATCTATAGGTATTATTGTCTTCCATCTCCCGGATAACCCTTTTCGGCAAAATAAACATATCAACGGTCAACCTCATTTTCAATACAAAAATTATTCGGTCATTCCATGAGTGGTGTCGTTTTTTTCCAGCAAAAATTTTTGCCATAAAATCACAAGTTTTCGCAGCATATCATATATCTTTCGAAAGCAAATTTTCTGCTCTACAAAATGACATACTCAGTTTTCGAGTATGTTACAATGGCGCCGACATTCAGGCTGGCAAAGAGGTAGGTCCAGCAGTCGAAAATTGGCCAAACCGGCAATCAATTAAAACACTATATTTTACTTGAGGGAAATTAACCAATCATGTATTCCGTACTTAGCCCCGACCTCTCCTGCAAGTTCCACCAGTGAGTTGCTCAAGAAGTCACGTCGCTCTTTTTCCACATTTAGTTTTTCCGCCACAACTCGGTGATTTTAGACAATTTCTTCGAACGAAGGCAAGAAAATTTTCTCAACCAATCAAGGGATTGAGTGGTGAATTGTTAAGAACAGGTGGTGGTTAGGAACAGGGGAATACCACTGACCAGATTCCTTAACATTCTCATGAAAAAAATAATTCGTGAAAAATGGCCACTGGACCTCTATCACATGGTATTAAAACCCAATCTGAATCGCAGCCAAAACAAGCTAGAAAGATGTTTTCGATACAGCAGAAAAAGTTCTTTGAAGTGGTTCATAAAACAACTCTAAGCAAGGAGTTTGAAAGAAAAAATTTCATTTTGAATAAGTGTGAGTGCTTTCGAAAAAAAGATTTTAGAAAAAGAACGACACAACTTCTTGATCAACTAAATACTGGAAATCGTAGAAGAAGTCAGGACCAAGTACGCGACACATGACTGGTTGATTTTTCTAAAGTGAAATATAATGTTTCAATTGATTGCCGGTTTGGCCAATTTCTGTCGGCTGGACCTATCCCTTCTCCAGCCTAAATGTCGGCCCCATTCTAACAAACTCAGAAACTAAACATGACATTTTGTAGAGCAGGAAAACCTCTTTCAAATGATATATGACATGCTGCAAAAACCTGTAATTTCATAGGAAAAATTTATGCTAGAAAAAAAAACGACACTACTTATGGAATGACCCAATATAAAAAATTTTTCTTTGAATGGCGCTACACAGGGAAAGGAAAAGGTGATAATCCAATGGAGCAAGATCAGAGCTATAATGTGGATGGGGCAGCAATTTTTATCCAAGCTCGAGAATTTTTTGGCAAGTCATTTTTTCAATGGTGGTAAAAAAATTTTGAAATTTTTAAAAAAAAACTCTCGAGCTTGGATAAAAATTGCTGCCTTATACCCTGATTTTGCTCCATCGGATTATCACCTTTTCCTTTCCCTGTCCAACGCCATTCAAAAAAGAAAAATAGAAATTGAAAATGAGGTGCCTTTTGATATTTTTATTTTGCCGAAAAGGGTCATCCGGGAGATGGAAGACAACAGTACCTATAGATGCGTGTGGACTAGTACTACATATATATGTACAGAAGAAATTTTGTGGAAAGCAGTTTTGGAGGAAAAAGGGGTATTTAAAAATACAAAGACTTTTTAGACTACCTAATATATTCTTATACAATAGAGAGCGATGGTCATTTAGTTTTGCCTTCTTCCAAGATGTTCATCAATACTAAAAGTACTTAAGATGATATAGACAAAGCAACAACTATGCGACAATCCTTACCAGACTGGAGTTGAATTTGACAACATTAGAAAATTGAGGCAAGCCAGTATGGGAGAGGGTAGGAATTTACAGGAACAAAAAGTCTGAGAAAGAATTATTTCCCGCATAAGCATGGAGTCAACATCGGTCCACTCCGAAAAAGGACAAGCGTATCTCACGTACAGCGCACATTGTAAGCACAGAAATTATGTAACAAACGTACCCGACCCTCTTTTACGACCATTATTCTGCGTCTTCGGTTGGATTGGACGCTGCCGGTTGTGCTGATTGTGCTGAGGCGTCGGTGTTTGCCTTGTGGACGGTGCACTAAGTATTTGTTGAACCAGTGAGCCGGATGAAGTGCTACTGCTTCCAGTTGGAGCCTGCTGTTGATGCGATGTTGACATCACCTGCTGGGGCGGTGCATCAGAAACAGCCTAAAGTAGCGTATTTGACAACTGGTAACATCACGGAAAGGAACGCTACAGGTTCCTCAAAAGTACACTGTTCTGTTAACATCCTCAATTCAGAGGTAAAAACTGACTGCATCAATGGAGAAAAATTCAAAAAAAAGAACAGTTGGGTCTCAAGGCATAGTAATATCGAATATGAATGCTCACGAAAAGGGATAATCGCCAATCGAATCGTGCGTCATTCAAAAAATGGTACAATCATACCAAAACAAACGAGAGCAACACGATTAGCAGAAAAATAGAACAAACAACGATACTTTCAAATGGAACCCGCGGATGAAGTAAAAAAAAAACGAGTACAGCAGAAAAAAAACAGTAAAATTGAAATAAATAAATAAAAAATTACCTGAAAATATCCTTGTTGTGGTTGGATAACTTGCTGCTCCATTGCTTGATAATGACCATTAACAACTATTGAAGGTTGTTCGAAAGAGTTATACGAATCCTCCTGAACGAACAACTTGGGGCGAGCACTCTTACGACTTTCAAAGCTAATCTAGAGCAAAAAGCAAAAATTGCAAGAAAAATAATAGTAAAAATCCACTTAGCTACTTTTCACTTTGAGTGCACCGAATACAAACAAGAAATAAATAAATAGCTATAAACTCAAAAAAAGGAAAGGAGAAATCGTTCAACAGCAGCCAAATTTTTTTCTGAGGATTTCACGCTAAGCCACTACCTGCATCACGGTTGTACTTGACATCTCGTATGCCATATTCTGCAAGGGTGCCATGGACTGATATGACGAAGAGACCGGGGACAAACGTGGTGGGTCATTTCCACTTTGGAACTGAAATAAATAAATAAATAAGTAAATAAAATTGTTGAGAAACAAACATAAAAATACTTTCAACATTCAACAACGACTAGTCAAAAAATAAGTATTCACGAAAACTGAAATAGTAATACCCCGAATTCCCGCATCGGAACCGCAAGAGAATTGTCACCAAACGAGAAATCCATGAGATTTTGTGGAGAGACCGCAATAGGTGAGGGTTCTCGCAGAGGCACCTGTGAAGTAAAAATCTATAACACAGACAAGTTCAGACGAACTACAAAACAAACATTATGACAGATAAATGATAAAGAGTTTGCATAATTAGCAATTACAGAAAAATGAAAAAATAAAAAAGCAAGACATACCTGAAGAGAGGTGTCGGCCCCGAGGGGACTGGTGCATTTGAATGCATCGTCCAACACGAACCCCGAGCCCAGGCCAAGCCATTCATCCTCCCTACAAAGATGATCCAAGGTAATGTAGAAATCACAGAAGCAAAAAAAAAGAAAGAAATTGATCGCGTAACAGTTTAGTTTAAAAAAATTATGAAGAAATTCCACTGTACTGAAATGATTTTGGCGACCACGCTACTAGTTTATTATTCCATACACACCTAAGCCCCTTACAAATGTTCTCAAACTCCCAGTTTTTTGTTTCAACAAGAAAGGAAAAGGTAAACAATCATCAATGAGTGCTCAAAGTTTATGAACGCGAGCAGACTCAATCCAATGAAAATGTGTTTTGTTCAAAATTTGATTCCTAGGCTAATCTTTGAGCCATTGTAACAATAGTATAAAAACAACAGAAACAAAAGAAAACAACGATGAAAGTGTCGCTACTAGGCAACTCATCAGGTTCGATTAAATCACTATGAACAGTAAGCAAAACCAAGTAAATAACCTTAGTGGCGTGAGAAAACAACTTACTCTTGAAAGCTCATTGTGTTTTTGATGAAGGGCTATGTCATCGTTAGCTAGAATAAGCCGACAATGGTGTGATTTCGAGGAGACTATTGCGTGATCACGAAGTGTTACGGTCCTGAAACCTTGCCCATCAGTATTGATTACGACCTTATTCGTCTATTTCCGCAAAGGGTTCGCGATTAATTGCTTCAATAATTAGCATTGCTTTGGGGCGAAACGCATGCAAATAAACGAATTGATTTCTCCGAGTTAACTATTAGCACGCACCATCCGCTCAACAACCGCCTCGCATCCGCTCGCGTTGCGGTCCGATGCTTGGCGCTAGGCCAAGGTGTCTGCGTGCGAATCTAAGCATACTGTGTGCGATTGTGTCACGGTAAACTGAGAGCGGTGCATAGCTACCAATTACACCGAGTGCGTTTGCGTACATTTAGCAATTACCGTAATTCACAACTATTTTTCGTGTCCTGCTAAGGAGTCGGGAAGGGAGGGGACAATTTCTTGAGTGTGAGATAGTAACATTGGTGCTATCGCAATGAGGGGGGGGGGGTGCTTCTTAGGAGGTTGCTCATCTAAGCATCTTGGAGGGATCCTTGAGGGATCAATCTGCATTCATGCGTATATTTTTGCCTGAGCCCTAGTGGAGGAAGAAAGGGGTTTTTTGCCCCCTCTAGGCTCAGGTCAAATCGTGTCCATAGTGGCATGCCCCCTCCCCCTTCCACTGCGATAGCACCGTAACATCCTTTACATTTTTTCATAAATGTTGAGCAGTAACATTAACTCAGCAGGGTGATACATGTATATATTGATGACATCTTCTATCATTATTTGTTTACAGGTTAGTCATGTTATGTCATGAACTGTCTGACTTTTTCAAGTTGCCCCCTCTTTTTTTGCTATGGTGCGGAGTACTTTTTGAAGAGATTGGGTCTTCAAGTCGGGGGGAGACGCAACTTTGCGTCAAATTTTCAACAACGTCAAGGCTTCTTTCCCTCCCTAGGCTTGGGCTAAAGCAGATGAGACCTATGCTTTGAGAGATGCTTTCTCATGTGGAAGGAGGGGATATCTATTTTAGCCTAAGCCTAGGGATGGAAAGGAGCTTCGACGTTGACGCAAAGATGAGTCTCCCCCCCCCCTCCCCGACTTGAATTGACCCAAGAAAAAGTTGAAGGAATTTTGATCTGGGGAAAGAGTCCTCGTATGGTACACGTTGATATAATGGACCCTTTCGTTACATAGGAGATTTAGTTACCCTTTTCAGAGTCCTCCTCTTTCTTACATAGAGATTTAGGTGTTAATGTAGATGGGGGGGGGGGGCGCTCATTGTCTCTATCGTCCCTGACTCAAACCGTTCCACGCTATCAGTTTGTACATATACTCTGGTGTATATTTTTATCTAAGCCTTACTTTGTAGGGATGGGGATCTCTACAAAGTGACGCTTGGGAGAAAAACCTAGGCAATAATAGCGATCGAGCCAAGGGAGCGAACCCTCAGAGTAAATGCCCGCCCCGTCGTCCAACGCGGTCGGAGACACACAGTGGGAACAGAAACGTACGTAAAGAGTCATACTCGCCGGAAGTGCGACACCACAAAGTGAAAGTTCGACATTAGGCTACACACCCCTATGGGTCTATCCTTCGTCATTTGTTGCTAAGCATGACATCTGTTGCATGGAATTCTGTCAAGTCATTATCAGCATGGCTAATCTCTATTATACTATAATGGGTGAAAAACGTGGTACGTTGTATTGAGGAAAGGGGGGAGGGACATTGGATGCTGAACAGTAGCATGACTTTGAAGATTAAATATCGACACGTCAGCTATGTAAGGACATATTAGGCCGCGTTCATACTCAGCGCCGGCAGGGCGTGGCTGCGCTCACAGGCAGCAAGGCAGAGTGGCACGGGAGACATGCACAATCAATTCAAGCAACGAGGCAGGGTGGCATAGGCGGAACGCAGACTCACGCGGTCGCGCACCGCAGAGTATGAACGGCGATTTATCGTTTAACATTCAACAAATTGCCTCACCTACACATCAATTTAGTGCCGAAGTGCATAATAATTGCACTATCCAATTTCATAACCACGTATATCAGCTCGATTCACAGTGTTAAAACTAATGATTATGTGTACAACTATTAGCAAAACAGACAACAACTTTATAGAATTTAACAATAAGCATCAACAATAACAATCACACATCACAAATCGTAGACCTATCTTTCCATTTTGCTGATTTACTCTTCAGTTTTGAGACAAGGTCATTTGCACTGGTACTGTCTGATTTTCTCGACTGCTCTGCAGCTTTTCGTTTTGCTGACACTTGTTTCATTATCAATTTCGAACCCTGAAACAACCGTTTGCTTACTTCTACCGACACCTTTTTCCGATAAAGGCATGAAAAGCTGCCAACTACATACCTTATAATTTTTAGAACTTTGCTCAATTGCATACGCACTATCTGTGAACAAGGCTTTGAAACGCTCATCACCAGCCACCGCTTCTGCCAGAGCTTCGTTCTTGTCCTCTTTCTGTTTCGTTGCGTGCGATGCGGCCTGAAGAAGCGAAGTGTTTTAGGCAAGGTTGCTATACATTGAAGGCTCACCTTGCGACAATCAGAGCAGTGGACTTACCTTTTTGGGGCCGCAGGTCCTTGATTAACTATGCACCTTACACATTTTTGCGCTGTCGATGCGCCATCACAGCGCTACGCTCACTCGACCGCGCTAACAACGCCCTTTCAGCTCAGCTGAAGAATAAGGAGCTCAAATGGGCGTGGCTAGCGTGGGTTCAAGCACTGTATCGCATTGTGACGGCGCGGTGCAATCTGGATGGATACTAAAGTATCTATTCCCCACAAGGTAAGTATATGACTATTACGGGGTGTGTCATTGACAACTAGTAAACACGCAAACACCCACCTTCTGCCTGATCTTGGTCGAATCTTCCTCCGCGACTTGTTCCCGTTCCTTTGCTCGCATTTCACGCAGCTTTTGCTTTCGCTCCGCTTTCTTCGCTTTCTTCCTTTCCTTATAGGCTTGATATGTGTTCTTCTACAACACGGCACAATGATACAGTGCCACAAAAAAACAGCAATCCAGACTGGTCTTACTTCAATTAGGGGTGGGGGACAACATCGGCGCAAGAAGCAAGGAGCTTCGGGTGTGCGAATACTCCGCGTGATACAAATTTACCTTTTTACAATAGGATCGTCTTATCGACTCTGCCACTCGTACTACCCAGGCTCAGGTGAAAAACTCGTGCCCCCCAGCTAGTGTGCCTTCTTGAATCATGTAACAAACTCAGAAAAACCCACTTCTTTCTTTTTTGGCTCGATTTCCCGAATTACATCTTCTTCACATCTATCAGGCTCTTCATCACTGTTATCTTGTTTCTTGGCAACAATATGATCATCGTCACTTTCTGCCTCTTCCTTTACTTCTTCATTGTCTTCTCCATCCCTCGCACCGTTTACTCGATGATTATCCCAATCCACCTGAAAAAATGACCCGTAATGACAATTACACACAAAAATTTCAACCTCGATTTTGACTGGACCCGAACCTCAATGAACTGAACCGAGGTCTTGGTCAATGCCGTTCAAAAATCATCACAGAGAGAAGAGGAAAGAGACATTCCCTCAATGACTGTACTGTTTTTGAGAAATGAACGAAAAATCGACTGAAGCCGTCTTTAGGGCTTCAAAAGTACCCCTTCCCTCTTTATCTCCTTTTACAAAATATCTTGATTATTTGGAAGATACTCATCTAAGATATCGTATCGGAAACCTTCTAGAAGCTCCAGCAATTAAGCAAAAAGAAGTTAAGCTTCCCACTTCAGAAGAGGTGTAGCCGTTGTCGCACACTCTACTCTTATCACCAAAAGAGGCGTCAAGCAGGAGGTCGGATCACAGCTCTCAAAAATTGCAGAACTAAGCAAAAACTTCATCTTCCTTACGTGTACTCCGCTTTTCAGTTCCAACCTCCCTACTTTTTCAGCAGCATCCGATTGATGATCTCCCCGGGTCAACACAGCCCACCTAGAGGATTCCTTGACTAACGCTAGGCCCGGTGGGCACTGTACTAAATCGACGGTGAGAGAAAAGCTCAGACACGATTCACTTCAAGGGAGTGTACCTCCAATCCATCTACTTCTTCCTTGTTACCGAGAAGTGACAGCAATGCTTGACGTCTTTTCTCGACTTCTGCGTCATCGTCCGAATCCGAAGCAATTAAATCAGTAGCCTGCTCCTCGTTACTGAAACGCACTCTTTTAACTCGAAGTTGAGAAACCAAAAAAGTTTTGGTTCTTTGTGGCCTTTGAAATAATCCCTTTTCTTATCTTGACACCTCCCAAAACTGATTGTCTATTGGGAATATTTTATGAAAAAAAACAGTGCACCTGAATGCTTCAGCGAATTTCCTCGAACGCATCTCTTCCGTTTCATCCCAGCCAATTCGAGCATTCGTTTGTGCTATGGCCGATTGAAGCTAAAGGAACGTTTTGGACAAAAGTTGGTATCTCCATCTCACTTCACAGACTTTATTTCAAACAAATCACGCACGCACAAGCAACCCAGATCCAAGAAGCTCGGGTGAAATGGTCATAATTTATCCTCAAATTGGTGCCCAAAATTACCTTTTCTTTCGACTTGTACTTGGCCACGTTGACGTCGCCTTCACACAGTTCTTCTTTGATCCGCTCCTTCTGAAACATGTCACACTTTTCAACACAGTAATTGCGAACGGCAGCCGTAGTAGCACTTACATCAAACTCCATGTCATCTGGTATAAAGCGGAGATCCATTTTGACATTACTTGACTCAAACTGGTAACCGTCACATTCATTATAGATTGCCTCGGCCGTCTTCATCGAATCACATTCAATTACGGCATAATAATACCGCAGTTGATCTGCCTGATACTTCCGCATGGCTAACTTTGTTTCTCTAAAATCAATGCTGATACGGTGTTGATAAAAGGGGGTGAGGAAATCAGTTCAATGTTGAACAGTAAGATTAGCTTGCAGAATCATACATGTATATACATTTCCGCACGTTACTGAAATGTAAAGGCATGTCACTTCTTTAGATCCAGCAAGTTGCCCCTCCCCGTCAATATAGCATACAAAATGTTTCACGTTACAAAGTAAGAGCGTAAATTAAACTCGCCATCACCGATAAGCCAGCGAGAAAAAGTCAAGCTTGCGATGGCCTTGTATGAAGCTCGCTTTCAAATATGAGAATGTCCGTGAAACATCACCGGGGCGAGTACCACCAAACCTTGTATCTACACGGTAAAGTGTGGCATCGAGGAAAAAATACTTAGAATGACCCTCTTCTCAACAAGGGGTCTAAATGAACTCCATTAGGTGGTTTTGAGTGGCGACAAGCAGGGCTGGCGATATAACCGCTATGTGACAGCAAAACACCCACAAAATGAAGAAAAAGAACAAATCCCCACAGATCATAACTGAAGTAACACGAGGTACACTCGTCGAGGATTCTCTGACCCCACGATGACGTATACAACCAATCACAAAACCTACTCGTCCATCTCTTCGCCATCGTATTCTTCTATTGGTTTAGTGAGCTGTAGCCTCGGTCCATACTTGTCTTCTTCAGCAAGCCTTTCTGCCCCGAAGTCAGATAAATATATAGCAATTCTTTGTATAGAGCCACCTGGAGGTCTGAAACACGTGACATTAAACTCCAGAAAGGAAAGGACTGTGGAAGGAAGCTGAGAAGGACTTTAATCTTGCAACTTACGTGAATGATTTAGCTATCACCATCAAGTCTTCACAGTGGACGAGATTCCAGTCCAAATTGCATGCAGCTATTCGGTTCGAGGACCATTCAACTTGCTCAGCATCTCTGAAAAACATATGTGAATTCGAGGAGATTTCGCCATCAGAAACATACAGGCAAGACAGGAATAGTCAGGCACTAACTGATCCAGGTGAGCCAAATCGATTTCCAGTTGAACATCCTCGTTTCCTTCCCAGTCTGAGTCCGAATCGTCATCGTCGGATGAAGAATCAATGTTCCCTTCACCACGAGCAAGATCAAGCTGGAATACATATTCACCATACGAACTGACAATGATCCACTCTAAGACACCAGGGTGGGGGGGGGGGGCAAGAATGGAAAGAGTATTCGGGAACACGATTCTTTACGAACGAACATTTGAGCTCAGAGCAGATAATGTGTAGCGAAACTCGAGTTGAAACAGCTCCATTGGGGCGCTATTGCCATCCTAGCGCGCTTCACCTCAAACCGCTTCAACTCAAACTTCACGCTTCAGCGGTTGAAATTCCTGCTGGCGCCAGACAGGAAAGGCGGAAATAAACGGTGTTAAACCAAAGAAATCAAATATAAACAAACAATTAAAATAATGAATGGGAAAAGAAGCGAAAAAGTATGAAAACATCCAATGAATTCATATTGACGTCAGGGCAGACAATAACCGAACTACATGCGAGCACCGTAGGTCAAACTCCCGGTATCTTTGAGGTAAACTGCTGGTTTACTGCAGATCTGCCATATGAGCTTCAGGGTATGGGTGTTCAGTGTAATATCTACGCTGATGATATTAAGTTGTACAAAGTGGTAGAAGATGTTGTCTCTGACAAAGCCCTTCAGGCTGCTATTGACAAGGTTGTAGAGTGGTCCAAAGCCAATGGTCTAGTTCTATCCTCGGATAAAACACAGGTAATGCGCTTAGGTTCACATGCGAACGAACCCGTCTATTTTGCAGGTCATGTCCAGCTGAGGTCAGTGCCAGAAGTTCGAGATCTCGGCTTTCATTACGACTATAAGCTAAACTTCCCTAAGCATTACAAAACAGTAGTGGCCAAATGTACTCGCAGAATTTTCAATTTATTCAAGTCACTTCGCACTAAAAACCCTAACATTTTGCTACGCTCATATAAACTTTATGTGCGTCCTATTTTGGAGTGTGGCACTACGGTCTTTAACCCATGTTCAAAAAAGGATATCCAGGCCTTGGAATCTGTACAGAATGGTTTTACGAGGAAGTTAATGCTAAGGTGTTCAGGTCTAAAATACTCTGATATCCCTAATAGGGTGGTCAGAAATGTTGAGTTAGGTTTAAAATCTCTAGAATGGAGGAGGAAGCGGTATGACCTACTCATGACTTTCAAAATTCTCAGACAGTTGGTAAAGATAGATTCACGTAATTTCTTCCTAGTGTTGCCAACTAATGCAAGAGGAGCGTCGATAAGAGTTACTACAAATACAGCAAAGTCCAAGTACAGGTCGCAGTTTTTTACAAACAGAGTACGGTCAGGTTTTAACTCATTGTTACGTAAGAATGTCTACCCGGTGAAGTACACCATTTTCAAACAACGTGTTGGCGATTTTATGTAATTTTATGTAATTTGAATTTACACAGTTTGATATTGTTCTAGGTTTGTTTGGTTGTGTTTGTTATCTGAGTTGTTGCATGTGTTTGCACATGTCCACTAAATAAAAATAAAAATAAAAATAAACCATCAGCAACTACCTTAATAGGCCGGTTGTCATCATCTTCCTCATCACTTTCAGAATGTGCTTGCTCTTCTTCCTCATGTGAAGTTTCTCCATTATCATCTTCAGACATTCCTTCTTTAACATCTTCCACATCTTTCTTTTTCTTTACTGGCAGTACATCCTCATCTTCATTCTCTTCGCTGTCTTCCAACTCATACAAATCCACAAGATTACCTGAGAAGGATGAGATAAAAGTCATACAGGGAAGCATATGATTCGAAGAAAATCTCACCGCCATTGTTTCTCAGTGGTCGACCTCTTTTATCCACTTTTGCTTTTGTGGAGAATCTTTGATCAGTCAATGCAGCTGCGAAACGTTTACCAATAGTGACCTGAGTACACAGAGTAAAAGCTGGTTCATCACGAATCAACCAAGCAAAATGCAGCATTCTTATATGGTTGAAGCCCAGACAACGAATTGGGTCACGGTAACACGCAAAAATACGTCACCAAGCACGGCAGTCCCTTGTTGCGTCCGATGTGAATTGGCCGCACACGTAAAGGGTGGCCACCACAACTCTGGTCACCTGACCTGATGCGTCCCAATTCGGGTGTCCTGGTCTACATTCTTATGCGTTAAGGGCAACAGGAGGGGAGGTAATGTACTCTACAAGTGAGGGCGGAGGAGCCGGTACAGTACACACACGTGCGTTGTACGGTGCATTCAAAGCTCCTTAGCATGGTCCTATAGCGCAGTCGGTCATGCTTTGCCTTTGATAGCAGCGATGGGCGTCGCTGAAGGCGGTTCCATTCCTTTCTCTCTGCACTGCGGCAATGCATGGTACATTTGTTTTCATATTTAACAATTGACCCGATTACGCCCTGTGGTACCTTAGAGAACTATGGATTGATTAGCGTAGGGAACGCAATCGCAGAAATCACAGAGATATACGCTTGGGACAACTCGGAAAAGATCCACTCATTCCGGACGCATGAGACAGGCACAGTGAGAATATGTGAGAATTGATAAGTTGACATTGACAAACAATATGATTGATAAAAAAGCAATGATAGTAAATATCCAACCTTCTTTTCCCGATTACTCAGGCCTGAAAACTTCGGATCAGAGCGTAGATGGATGAATCTCTCATCTTCCAAGCCCAATTGGTTTGATCCCTTCTTTTTCGTCATGTTACTTGAAAACACAAAATAAATACAAAATACGAGTACAATAAGGAAAAGGACCAGAAGATAAAAAAGCTACGTTGCCTGTTGTTTGCAAATCATGAGTAAAATAAGTAAGTACTTGCAAAATTGGCGAGCGGTCTGCAGCGCGACAGTCAGAATTAAGTCCGTAATCCTTGCATTCTTGTAGATCGAAACTGAACCACTAACCTCTACATGGTCATTCAAAATTGGACATTATACAGTTCGCTTGCTAGGTAAGGTTCAGTGAGAAAACTTAAAGACACCAGAAGGGGGTAATTTTGGCTTACGGTAGGACAGACGTAGTGTGGACGAGTTCAAGTGGCCGCCACTGCACAAACTCGCCAATTTGACGCCTTGACATGGTGCCAAAAGAAGATGTTTCTATTATAAATTTGTTTTTTCCTTACTTTGTTCTTTCTTATATTGTTTCTTAATGTACTTACATGAATGCTAATGTAGTTGGAAATGGCCACTCCACTGCACTGGGAGTCAGGTGCTACAACTAGCGTTGGCCCACGGCCCGTCTCCTACAGCGGACAACTCGGAATGGATGCGCTGATGCGAATGGGATGCGAATACACACCGCAGCGTCGCGCTTCTGAGTCCGAGTTTTTTCGCCTATTATCGCTTCTAACCTTGAGTGTTCATTACAAAATGCTCATTTCTTTGCATCTTCCTCTTATTTCGGACCCCCTTCCGGTTCCTCTAAACGATGAAAAACAAACGTTTTGGGGCAGAAACCAGAAATCGGAACCAGCCTACCAAGCAGCAAATGAGCTCTAAAATAGAGAACGTGAACCCACCAAACCTCCAAAACATGTACCAATGTCCCACCCTTTGTGGAAAAACAATGAATTTCCAGGTAACCAGTTTTTTCACTACAATCACCCATGCGACTGTACTTCCGGTTTAATAACCATATAAAAAGTGAACAGACATACAATAAAACGTTTACTCGAATACTCCAACCAGCATTAACACCAAACTCCAAGGCTAGGACAAAAGAATGACGTTTAACGATTGATATTTAACTTCTCCTAACAAAGTGTGGATGTTTACGTAACAACAACAGTGTTAATAAAACAATGGATATAAAACAATTTAATGACTACAACAGTGAACAGGAAAAATTAAAAGTTTAACCAACCGAATGAATACCGTAATGCTATACTATACCGGGGCAGGTTGACATCTCATTTGATAGGAACGCCGCGCAGCGTTGGAGCTGTCATATTCGTAGAGCCACCGACCAAAAGGGGACAGTCTTTCCAGACGGCATATCCATCGGGACTGACTTTTAAATCCTCGGCTACTGTCTCCCATATCTTAAAATTCAAATTCAAAATCGAGAAAATAAGATAACAGACGAATATCAAAGGATTGCTTTCTCACGACAAAGGCAAAAGCTTGCTTAAAAGCACTGCTAAAAACATTGGTACTTAGAACCAGTTGAGCATGATGTGAAAAAGAAATATTAAGCCAGACAAACATGAACTGCTTGCTTTCACACTCTGGACGCAATCATATGATCGCCGCTTCTCGTTCTCCGGGTCTGACTTCGTTTCCGAGCACGCGAAAAGCGGGGTCAGAGGAACCAGCAGAGCGATTGCATCCCAGCGTATGATGTAACCGATAACATCACGGATAACGAGCGAAACGGAGCTCAAGATAAGCTCTACATAGCTCCGTGGCTGCGTACCGTTACAGAAGAATATGGCACCGCAGCGATGCGTGCGAGCTGAAGGCACCGCACACAATTGGGTCCCAAGGCGATTATCCTGGTCTGCGCCAGCTCAAGACCGGCACACGGCGCTCCTAGTCGCCGCAGCAGTGCAAAATCCGTGTCCTAATTATACACATCCTAACTCTATAGGGCTGATCGGAGTCATGCCACTGTGGGCAAACTACGCATTTACAATGCTGTTTATGTTCAAATCAGTGAAAGACAAATATGAATGAAAACCTTTTACCGAAGAAAGGAAGATACACATAACTGCAAAATGGAAGAATTCACCTTCTTTTTAGGATTCAGCTGCGCATCCGGTCTGTGTGTATATGGAGGACACGTTACTGGAGTTCCTGGCTTAGCAGACGAGTCTACCTCCATTATCTCGACCTGAACAAAAACTTGATTTCCTGTTTCCAATTTTTGACAATACAAATGTTCTTTGAGAAATGTGGGTGCAATCGTGAGAAGACAATACCTTTTCTGGAGACGATGCGCACATCACCATGGCTCGAGATTCAACGCCACGCATTTTTGCCGGCTTCAGATTACATAACACAACCACGAGCCGGTTTTGCATCTAAAGACGTATGCAAGTAAGATTTCGTAGAATCCCACAAAAGAGTTTACATTTTTTGTCCGCAAATTCTCTTCGAAGCTTCATCAAAGATGTACAAAGGAGAGAGAGGAATCACGTTGATGAAGCCAACCAACCTGCTCGAGTGGTACATGTCGAACCAGCCCAGAAACCACTGTCCGCGGTGTGGATTCCCCCACATCAATCTGCTCTACGTATAACGCGTCTGCATCTGGATGCTTTTCACATTGCACAATACGACCCACCCGAAGGTCCAGGCGTCCTACATCTATCTGGTCATCAGCAGCTGCACCTGAAACAATGGATAACTCACAATTCAAGTAACATCAGAGGATGTTTCTAGATGAGGCAAAACAATACCTACCCTCATTCTTCTTGTTGCCGCCGGAGTCAGCTTGCTTCTTCTCTTTCCCAGATTGTTCCTTTTTGACCGATTTTTCGGAATCTTCGCTCTTCAAACTCGTCACAGGAGCACTTGTGGCGGGTTCTGCTTTTTCTACGGTCTTGGCTATTTGAGGAACGGCAATTTGTTTAACTAAAATGCACACAAATAGTGTATCGTAGATAACTAGAAAGCATATGGAGATATGACGGTTGAATCCAATTCAAACCCAACATACTTCCAGCCGCTGTTTCAGCTTCTACCAACTGACGCTTAACAGCTTCAACTTCTTTTTCAAGTTTCGAAATGTTCGCTGCCAGTTCAGCCCCTTTCTGCTTCACAAACAACTCGCCTAGAAAACTATTGATCAGTGGGACTTCTCCGTGCAAAACTGGATCACGGGAATTTTTGTTAAATAAATTATTACTATCAAATTATCACCATTTTATTAAATTATTATTAAAGCACTTTTTTAACATACTCACGTGCTTGACTGAACTTTTTATACGTGGTATCCAGCAGCTGTTTGATCTGCTGCTGATTCTTAGCGAGATGAGGGTACGTGAAACTTCCGACCGCTGCCATTTTCGTTTCTGTGTTTTCTGACTTTTTCGGACCTTTTCCACCGGCACCAGCTTTCGAGTCCTGTTTGGACTTATCTGTAAAACAAAGAATGAAATGTTCTAGTGTGAGCGCTATGAATTTGCTAGTGAACGATATTTCACTTCAAACGCAACATAATGAGAGCAAGTCCACAAATCCAATTTTCTGGAGTAAATTTTACAAATAACTGAGAGTAAAGAAAGGTACATATACCAAGACTAGTCCCGTACTAGTGTGCATTAGCACCATGGACACTCTACCCGAACTTTGAAAAGAGCGAACCCTTTACTATTCATTGAAAAACGGTAGATCCTTTATTATTTCCCTTCCTATAGGGAAAACCTTTCACCACCCTAATCCAGCGACGTCTCTTCAGTTTAAGACCAGATTCAGTTAAAGTGGAATCTCCGGTAAAATTAGCACAGCGCATATTTCAGAGCTGTTTGATACTTAACTACCAGCAGTCTCATATCTGTAGTCTCTTGGAAGCCCGCGGAATGCAGGGGGAATTGAACTGAGAAATAGGAAAAACGCGAAAACCCAAAGACTGGATAAAACAAACAATTGTGAAGAGAAAGAGGGTATTTCCCAAGGCCAACGAGCTATTATCGCTTTTTCGAAACACGAGAGAGAAAATGAAGGAAAGAAAAAAAGGAGAGAGAACAGTGGAGGAGTCGTAGCCACGGCGTAAGAAATTCCAGAAGTCTTGACCATCTCACGTCACGAGCCTAAAAGACAGCATTCTGAAGCTGTCGAACCTTTTACGGTGGTAACAAAATACACAAGCACCACAGAACGTCTACAATTGATATGTGGCAAATCACGAGAAGAGGGAAGGAGAGAACCATAAATGGAAGCCGACAGGGTAAAATTAAAGCCGCAATTATACCTCGCGCACCTGCGATTCAGCAAGTATGCGAGTTTTCAGTCACGAGCTAGGTGGATCGGGACGTACATACACATGTGTATGATGTTTTTCCCAATCTGCTCGCGCAACTCCAAACTCCTCCCAGGGTACAAATGCGATGTAATCATAGTAAAGCGTGGTGCAATGGATCAATTTACCTTTCTTCTTCTTTGACGCTTCAACAGCCTTTGAGCCACCAAACTTCGCTTTCCATTCAGCCACATTAGCACTCTCCATTTTTGTGAATAACGGTTTCGGCTGTAACGCACTCGAATTCACCTCTCACAAAGAGTGTCACCACTTATCAAAATTACCGATCCTATTTTATGCCCCGGTTTGAGGTAGGATATCGGAAACGTGGAGAAAGCAGGCAACTCCTCCAAGGCGCACTGAGATCTAATGCGGGCTGAGACCTAAATCAACTGTTATGATTTGATTACAGGTCACCCAAATCACGACTCACCTCAGGCATAATCGGATGCAAAACAATCGCTAAATGGAAAGAAATGTTTGCCGCAGTTCCAATGACGGTACCGGCGCGTTTCCTGAAAATTAACACATCGAACGAAAACAGAAAAGAAGAGAAAGGATGACAGAACAAACTTTTCCTCTTCGCTTCCTTTCATGAGTACCCACGGCTGCTGAGACTGCATATACTGATTACCACGTCGTGACATTGACAGGATTGCTCTGACAGCATCTTTCTGGCAAACAGCATCCATTAACTGATCCCACAGCACAGAATCCTCCTGAATTTTGGTGGGTGCTATTCATTTCACATGATCTGCGAAGAGCGCTACTATCGAACAAAATTATGAGTTTCGCGTACCTGGATTCCTGCCAAGAACTCTATATCAGTGTCGTTGTGATGCATTTCCGGCACTACACCTCCGAAACTGTTGCTCAGAAATGAAAGGGCTCGATTAATAAAATTTCCAAGATTGGCGAGCAGTTCCGAATTGACCTGTGGAATCAATTCAAGGACCTTTTTCAAGAAATAGTGCAACTACAGAAATGTAAACTATTCGCACTACGTCCGTATATTGCCTTTTTATTAATTGAAATGACTACCTTTAGAGCAAAATCATCCCAGCAAAATGAGGTGTCTTGAGATTCCGGACGCATATACAACAGATAAAATCGCCACACGTCAGCTTCAATACCCGTTTCTTGTGCGTTATCACCAAACACACCAGTATTTCTCGATTTACTAAAATAATAAAGATTGGTTGAGAAATGTCAAAGAAAAACAACGAGCAATACAGATGAAATATTTCGCATTCCCCCCCACACTCAATCCATTGTTTACAGTGTTTCAATCTCAACATCAACATTATCACTAGCCATAAACACCTATCAGCCAAGCAGGGCAGCACTGTCAAACAGACGAAGGCCTACCTAAATTTGGTATCCTCATAGTTCAAATATTCCGTAGCGCATACATGATTGACTATTGTGTAGTTATCACGAGCACCAAGTTGCGTACAAGGGAACATTACACCATGAAAAGCAACATTATCCTGCAACAACCATTCGGCTCATTTTGAGAGAAATCATAAGCAAAAGATCGCACCTTCCCGATGAAGTTGAATAGCTCAACTTCCTCCGGATTCTTCCACCACTTCGTCCAATTGTCGCCCACAAGACATTTTGTAATTGAAAGATATCCAATGGGAGCGTCGTACCACACGTAAAACACCTTAACCAGAAGTGATTCACGAAAAATTGGATGTAGGACGAGCAATATAGGTGAAAAAAAATTTGAAAGCGGGTTACACCTTGTTTTCAAAGCCAGCGAGTGGTACAGCTGTACCCCATTTCAGATCGCGCGTGATGCATCGTTTCTCCAAACCACCCTAAATATAAGTTCGACATTAATTATGCACAAATCTCCTACTTGACCAACATACCTTAATCCAGCCCTTCACAATGGCAATGGCATTGGAAGACCATCGCGTGTTCGGTTTCGCAATTTCCTTTTCCACATACTGACGAACCTCATCCTATAAAACTGTGAGGTTTATGGGATAACAGACAACATGGTGTTGAAACCAGCGAAAAGATGAATCTCAGCAAACAAATACCTGTAGCGCGTCTAGATGTAAGAATATGTGAGTTGACTGCCGCACCTGGGAAATCGCAACGATTAAAAAACACTGTTAAAGTGGTCGAATATGTTTGAGTACTGACCTTCGGCTCCTCTTTACAAATATGGCATTTAGGACTTTTCAGTTCGACAGCGTTGATAAGGCGACCACAGCCGTCACACTGGTCGCCACGCGCGTCATCGTATGCACAAAATGGACAAATGCCGGTTACGAAGCGGTCCGCCAAGAACCTACAGTTAAAACTGAATCAATCTCGACTGAACCTGACTTTCACAGAAGCCGTTCCCCTTCCTTATCTCATGCCCATTAGACAGCGCAGAAAGGGAAAGCTATCATTTGAGGTTTTCGTGAAGAACGCTTTCCCAGAGCTACTTCCACGTGTACCCCACATAGCATACAAAAGACGTTTTGAAATCTCTCCCATGCGGAAGTGTAGCAAATGAGTAAAAATGTATCGGACCGGAATCCTCAAAAGTCGTATTTCTGCAGGTTTCGATGCCGATGTATGTGTTCACTTTGATTCATTTTGCTCACTCATAACGATGATTTGAATAATTTGCCGCAAGAAAAAAATTCAAACATGTGAAAAAGAGGAAAAAGAACACTATCCAAAGAAAAACAGCTTACTTGTCGCATTTCTGGCAGTGCAACTGGTCTATCGAACAAGTAGATGTATACCCATTTTCATGAAGCTTTAGAAAGATGTCTTGAGCTATTCTAAACGAAATTCGATAACGGAACGTGAGTAAAAAAGTCAGCAGAGATACATCAGGTTGCCAGACTGAACAAGGGCTCTCTAGACAATTCTAACTGACAAGAACAAAAAAAAACTCAATGACGTGGGGAACTTACTCGGTCTGCTGTGACGTTGTAGTTCGCCCGAACATGTCGAAATCGATGTTGAACCACTCATAGATCTTCTTGTGTATAACATGGTATTTGTCACACACTTCTTTTGGTGTTAAACCTTCTTGGAGCGCCTAAACTGCGGAGACATAGCCATGGAAAAAATCAGCTGGTGGGAAACAAATGGTGCCTTCGTTTCCGTAGCAGTGCCATATTCGTCTGTGCCACAAACGTATAGTGTTTCATGACCACGCATACGGCAATACCTAGAATGTAGCAGTATGACTTTGATTAGTCAAAAAGTCATTGGAACAGGAGTGTTCTGTCCAATAATCTTGATGAAGCTTAACCAAAGTAGACAATGAGACTCCCTAGTTCGGGATGCATCGTTAGGACACTATTCTGCAACGCGGCATGCGATGCGACACGTGCGAGCAGGAGGCGACGAATATATCTGGGTTCTGAAGCGATCACGTTCAAAATGAAGTGCATGCGAACTCAAAAGCATTAAGAGACGTGAGCTCACACGCACCGCGGCGCATGCCGCACTGCATGATTTCGATCCAACGAAATATACCCCGCTGGTCCAACTTTTCTCCGAATATACTCATGTTATTGAGTGGGTGAAATATAACTACAAATTGTGAATAACTTACCTCGCGAATACGTCCGCGCTGAGGACGCATCCAATTATGTTACCCAAGTGAGGTACGTTGTTAACGTAGGGAAGAGCAGAGGTGATTAATATGTTTCTCTTTCCTTTCACAGGTACACGTCTAGAATTAAGGAACTTGTGGCAATACATCAAATACTGTTTGCTAGTATTTTCATATACTTACTAACGGATTCCTATGAAAAAGGGAACAGTACAGATAATGAAGCTGGACTCACGTTTCTTTTGGGGTTAATTTGTGGAACGTTGGATTCCGTGACCATGCTTCTCGGATTTCAGCAGCAAGCTGCGGATCCATATTACCTAGGAAATGTAAGTGAATTGGCACTTCATAATGCTGTGGAAATCATTCAATCAATCAAGCATATATAAAGCACACCCACATATGTAAATATACATAAACAGACTAATTTCACGACGATCATTCCCCTAATTCACGTAGATCACTTGATTTGAGCGAATCAGAATTTCGGATCTTGAAGGTTCGTATGATCAGCTGATGGACGAAATAAAAATATGATTCGGACGACCCAATAATTTCACTGCTTGGGCCCTTTCAACTTTTGAGCAACAATTAATCAGCCACGAATTTTCAGACAGCTGAGGACCGAGATGAGAAAAATCTTGAATTTTACAATATATTTATGATCTAAATGAATACGCAGAACATGAATGCCGAAAATAATTAATAGAATCGTCGTTAAAAGTACTAAGTTAAAGCGAAATCTAAAGGGACACCCGCAGTGTATCGTAAATCATATTATCCGGCGAGCAAGGCAGTTGAATGGACAGGGAGAGGCTGGTTTGGCTGCAAAGAGAAGCATTTAGCATACCCGTGGATACCTCGCATGACAGTCCACAGAATGACCTGCGTTAGGCTTCGCGATTTTCCGATTGTGCGATTTTGCGGTTTCGCGGCTTCGCACGCAAAGTTGCGGCATTGCACAATTTCAAACTCGTAGTATCGCGTGCGAAAGTGCGACGCCGCAAAATCGCAGATCGCAAAATCGCAGAATCGGAAAGTTTGACGGTGGCTCATAGGCGTAAGAGGGAATGGGTCAGCACTGGATCAGTCCACGATGCGACATGCGACAGTTCCATACAGGATCGCAGGAAACATTTTGAATCGCGTTCATACTTGGCGAATGGTCGTTGCGATCCGAATCAGCGCACTTGCCGCGCAAAACGCGCCATCTACACTGCTTGGGGCAGGTCCGCAGGTGATGGTCACCAAGTATGAACGTGTTATTATACGCTGAGTCCAGAAAATAAACTTTGTAGGTTACTGATGGTCAGTTAAATTCATTGTCAATTACACATGGGACTACTTGATCAGCAGGAAGAAGTAGAGCACCCGTATGGACCCCCAATGAGCATACAGTGCATTTCGGAGGCTTGATAGGGCGTGGCCTGAGTGGTGAGAGTGAGAGTGTGTGGCGGGATAAAGAGTTTCATACACGCTCACCCAGGTCCGTAGGCCGGGAGACGGAGTGCTGCCAAAGCTCCTCCATAAAAAGGCTTGGGCAAATCTGGAGAGCCCAGACGGCGAAGGACACGCCCCCAACGGTGAGCAACGGCCCATGCACCCCATTGGAAAATTAGCTGCAAGGGCCGCGCCAAAATACATACATCCCCGTAGGTCACGCCCTATTAAGCGCTCGAAATGGACTGTATATGGGCACTGCAACCAGTGGACCACAACCGTCCAGTTGTTCCTGAGATGATGCAATCTTCTGTGCTAAGACTATCTAATGGAGCAATGGGGTCTTATCAAAAGGAAATTACAAAAACAGCCAGTTTCTCATTCAAGATGTGAGGTGAGACCCATTCGAGGTGGCACATTTGCACGGAATAGAGGCTATCCACTGTGTGAGGTACGTTACTCTGTGAGGCTAAAGCTAGTGATTCGAATGTCTCTGGTTGCTGGAAATCCCTTTTACTCTTAACTTACAAATTCATCGTTTTACTGAATTAGCCTATTACCTGGAAATTCCCCTAAGGTTGCCATCATATCCAGCAATGGCGGCGGCAGGTATGGCTGCTTTGTCTCTGTATCTCCGCTCGTGCCACTCTGTCTCGCTGTTTGTGGTAGCAATCACGCTCTGCCGCCAGCGCCACCGCAGAGTATAAAGACGAAAGTGAATTTTCAAGGTTCCAGAGAACGGGATAGACTTGACCAATATGTACACCCAAATGGTAAATCTATAAAAATGATCCACTATTCAAGATATGCCGTGCATCCAACATTTATTCACAATTTCGGAACAATACGATTTCCTGAAATCTGCTGCTTTTCTTCTGGAGCTTGTTAGGACGGTTTTTATCCGTTTTCGTCATCCTGAGAGAGTGTTTGTTCTCACGTGACGAATGGGCTGCTTTGATGGCTGCAAAGAGCAAAGATGGCTTTGATTCATCTGGGCAAAATTGATTGGGGTTACCGCTGAATTACCCATTTCGCCATTCATCCTTCCCTGCAGTACATAAGTCTAGTTGGACCTTGAGAGAAAGAGGGGAACGCTTTTTGGCTCATAAGTGACTATTTCAAGATGAACTTGTTGTTGTTGCTCATCTTTGCTGCCATGGTCTCGTGCACACGACGAATCACCAAAGAGGAAAACGACATTATCCAAGTCAACTGCGGATTGCCCAAATTGAGTAAGTTATTATGTTTCCAGAATGATTTTTGGTTGAAGATGTTCCGGCTTGTTACTCTGATGCATTGTTCAGAGTACGGTGCTGCTGGTGCGCGATTAGGTGGAATGAAGAAGATACGTATCGATCACGCGATCAATCGCGCGATCGCTCTATTGTCTGAAGCGTTCGGTCACCTTAGCGATACGCTCCTTCCTTTCCGTTGGGGCCACAATCAGCTGATCACTTGGTGGCTTGAATCGGGTCTGTGCACTTATGACAAAAAATTCGCTTCGCGGCGTCACACTCGAGGCGCCATCAGCACGACTTGCCGAATCGATTGCCCTTGATAGCCCGGCAGAGCATGGCTGCGTCACCTCTGCACTTCCACCCATCACACTGCCTCCTCCACCACTGCCACACTGCTTCGCTTGGAGGCTGCCATGCCCTGCCACTGGTACTCGCACTCGCCGAGCCGCTCGCCGCGAGCGCACGCGATTTTCCGTTATAAGTGCACACACCCGCTTGAATCGCATATGCTATTACCAACTCCGAACGCGACCTTCAGCTGCCGTCAGACTTTGCGATTTAGCGGCGTCGCACTTTCGCACGTGAGGTTGTTGCATTGCACAATCTCAAGGTCGGTATCTGACGGCGCCCTTATACCTAATCTTCTATCATAACCCCAGATCAAGCACGGTGAAGGAGTTGATGTCATTTGGCGCCATTCCTCGCACACAGTACATACTAGGCAAAACGTAAGATGGAAGAACCTAATTTGGACTCGAGATCAGTCATTGAAAAGCTGAAAGACACTGCTAGGGCGAATTTTGGCAGACTACGTAATAACCAGTCTTGGCTACTCCATGTGCTTCACACGGCAATTTACCTGAAGCCACGGTCATACTTTGCGCACCGACGCCGATACTGCCGGTGTTTGCGTCAAATTGACGCCGGCGTCAGGATCATGTGCTCGCCACCGACCACGGCGTCAATCTGATAACGCGCTCCGTTTGCAAAACGTTCTACCCAACCACACTACAGTATGGTGATTGAATAAGAATTCGTATTTCGGCATAGGATCAAACTATGCATTATCGCTGAGTATAAAAGCAACTTTACAGCTCAACCTATGACACTGCTACTCTAATAATACAGCTGCTTAAGCGATAGATATAAAAAGAAAAAGAAAATATCAGGAGGAGCGAAATGCGAGGTTGCAACTCGCCCACACGTGCAGTACAAAATTCAGCTATAGTAAAGAAACATGGCAAACATCGTTACAGGTATTTCAGGGAAAAAGCACCATCCTTTAGAAGCAAGAAATAAGCTGATAGACAAGTATCCTTGGAGTGTTTTTATACAAGTCAACTCCTCAGGTTATCTATTTTGTAATTTGTAAAACATATGATTCAGTACAAAGATTGGAAGCAATGTAAGCTTCCATTTTGGTCCCAATCAATGGAATAAAGGCACTCACACTGGGTTACATGACTCAATCCAAATTGGGAGCTTGGGTGCTATGTGATAGCCGGAGAGGACAACTCGTTTCACCTTGTACTGTAACATGCTTTTACACGGATGTTGAACAGAGACATCACCTTTACAAGATCATACATGTATCATATAATGTGCACTGAAGACATGTCGTCATGTAAAGCCGCGTTCATACTTTGCGGTGCCAGCGACAGGGCGTGGCTGCTGTCTCTGCTTCTCCGCTTGTGCCACCCTTTCCGTTGCCTGCGTCGTCTCTGCACCTCCCCCTGCCGCGCTGCCTCGCTGCCTGTGAACACAGCTACGCTCTACCTGCGCAATGTATGAACGCGGACTTGGCTAACACCCTCCGAATAGAGCTGTGCGCTTTTTTTCGCGGACCCTTTTCAAAATATTGTATCATGAATTCACAGGGACAAACAGTAGTTGTGATGGAAATCTGATATCGTTTCGCCATCTCCTGACGACAGCGAGGTGTGTGGTAGAGGAAAAGCCATCGACTTTCTGTAGCAGCACACATTCGTCGACGGACTTGTGAGTTGTATCTGTTACGAAGGGAATCGTAAGGCAGCGTTCATAGTTTTGGATTTACGAAATAGCAGAATTGCTGAAAATGATAAAGATACGTACCGATTGGGAGAATTACGGAAATGCGGACATGGAGAACCGTGGAATTCGTGGGGAAGCATTAGATACGTATTGATTTCCAGGCTACGAAGAGACGAGAGGATTAGAGGAACTAACAAAGGAGGAGGGAAATGTCGTCATTTCTGCGAATTCCGCAACTCCGTATTTTTCTCTCGATCGATTCGTATCTATTCCTTTCCTTAATTCCGCAGATTTCGCAAATCTCCATATCGATACCTATCTCATTCTTTTCCACCTATTCGGCAATTCTGCAGTTCAGCAAATTCTGAATGGTGCTATCGCAATAAGGGGTGGGGGGCATCTTATTAAAAGTTGCTCATCACAGCATCTTATAGGGATCTTTGAAGGGTCAATCTGCATATTTATGCGTATATTTTTGTCAAAGTCCTAGTGGAAGAAAGAAGGCTTTCCCCCACTAGGCTTAGATCAAAATCATGTCCATAGTGGGATGCCCCCCCCCTCCATTGCGGTAGCACTTTCTAGAGCTATGAAAGCTGCTTAACGAATCTTTTTGATGCAATTTTAGAAAACCAGTGCTAAAGGACATAGAAATTTTCTCGTTGTATGTCGGCAGCAAATGCCGTGGAAGTGGTTCGTGTGCAAAACGACACAGTGTGACTAAGGTGGGAAGGGTGCGAATCTCTTGGGTTTGTGTCGTCCGCTGCTTGAATGCTCAAAAGAATAATCCTTGAAATGCCCATTTTTTATAGGTATGGGTGAATGAGAAATACCTGTACTGCAGTGATTTTCATGACACTGCAATTCTTGAATTCGAAGACGACGTCTCAATCAAGGAGGCTTCTCCAATTTGTTTGCCCGAAAAGAATCTCAAGCTTGATAAGAAGATGAAAACAATTGTGCTCAAAAGCAATGGTAAAGAAAAGTTTATCTTTAGTGAAAATTAAAAAAACCAAATTATTCGGACCGCGTTCATACTTGGCGTTTTTGGCGATTCGAGTATTCAGTGGAAAGGAAGGGGTAGATATTGTTCAAATAGATATCGACCAGAATAGCGAAAAGTGGACGGCCCACCACCGACTTTTACACTGTTAGATCGCTTTCATACTTTGTGGCACCGGCGTCCAGCGCGAATCCTGCCGCGCTTTGGCACTATGCCAAGGTTCTCACCAGGAATCGAATCTAGCCACGACTATCTGTAGTATGGCTCGGTGGAGTGCTCCAAGAATAGCGTTTCGCAGTGATGCCGACGTTGCCGGCGGCGAGCACCCGAGTGGCCGCTTCTACTGCAAAGTATGAGAGCGGTCCCATTTTCCTGGAACAGGGGCACCTGGGTGGGGGGTCGATAGGTCGAATTTCCGCGCGTCCGCCCGCGGCGAGCAGTGGAGCAAGTACGAGCCATTTGGAATTGCGCTCGGGACGCAATGGGCTGATACCGTGAGGGACCTTTGAAGGTGAGCGAACTCCCGAAGCTTTCAGCTTGCAATCTTTAAAGGTCCCTTACGGTACCAGCCCATTGTATCTTGAGTGGAATTCCCAACGGCTCGTATTGACAGCGCCGCGAGTGCGACGCCGCAAGCGAAAATTCGACCTATCGACTCCCACCCGGGGGCACCTATTACTGGTGTCTAAATTTTTTCGTGAATTACCGACTGTGACGAAACGCTGAGTATGATCGTGGACTTAGCGTCGACGAATCTACTGCTCAACGCCACGCATTCCGCTTCCATTGGAATTGTTAGGCTTTTCTTGGTCGTCATGGCCAGTTTCTGTTTTCGGCAGAACATTAATCAATGAGCTACATAGTTGTACGTGATCTTGGAAGATACTCAAGTGACGTAATTTTTTGACTGGCGCATCATGAACGAGTTGTCTGTTTCTGAAGATGATTCAATGCTTCGCGTCACAGCCGGCGGCAGTGACGCTTGCTGTTGCGACGGCAGAGACGCGGAGTATGAAATCAACCACTGTTGGCAGCAGTGCCGAGTGTGAGCAGCTCGCGACCTTTTTAGGAAGTGTCAATGATCCTGAGAGTCGCTCCATGAAGGTGCAGAAATTTTCGGAGCATAATGAAGAGAGAAAGTTGCATCAAATCATAACAAACAGAACCGAAGAGGAAAAGTCTGAATGCATGGTGAGCAGAAAAGCCGATAGAAACATATATGTCTAAGGAGAAATTCTTTTTTCGAATATGTACATGATCTAATCTGATAATTGTATGACTGTAGGAAGGTGGTGGCGGTCCGCTGTTCCAGCTAACCCAATGGAGACGTAATACGCTTGTGGGAGTTCGATCCCCGAGCGATTGCAAATCGAACAGTAAGGGAGGTGGGATCTTGAAATAATTTTAAAAATTTCCTCAAACATCTTAATGATCCTTTATTCCAATTTCAATAGGTAACAACACCCGATTCGCTGATATTCGATACCAAATCGATTGGATCTGCGCCACAATAGGTAAGCGAGAAGCATCCAGTGATGACAAGCTTCTTTTTGAAATGCTTTTTGGCATACAAAAGCTAAGCAGGTCCATGAAGTGGATCGTGGAACCACTCAATGTTGAAATGAGCATCTCTATCCCTAATTCCTCACTTCATTTTCTTATGCCGATCGATCAGTAAGCTTTGCACGAGTGGCGTTGTAAAAGACTAAACTTTGTTACACTTTCAGGACACGTTCATACTTTGCGCCGGCAGGCGGAGACGCAGAAAAATGCAGCCACGCTCTGCCGCCGGCACTGCAAAGTATGAACGCGACCTAAATCGAGCGTCGCTATTCCCCGAGAGTTTCTGTTGTTCAAATTTTTCCCGTGCGCACTTTCGAATGCTAATCAGGATACGTACAGGTGCTACACTAGTAAGGAAATAGAGGCATTTGACTGAGCTTTACATACAGTGCATATGCCAGGGAGTGGTTAGGTGTGTCTCACGGACTGTGTTGTAGTGCGGCTTCGACTGCGTGCGTATAACACTTGTGCGCTACAACCTCGTGAGAAAATCTTATCTTGATAAGCTAAAACATGCATTGCGGTCGAATCACGCTAAACACCCCCTTCTCTCTAAGACCGTGTTCATACCCAGCGTCGGCAGGACGTGGCTGCGTTCACAGGCAGCGAGGTGGGGTGGCATAGGCAGAGACGTGGAGAAACACTGCCATGCCCTGCCGCCGGCACCGCAGAGTATGAATGCGGCCTGAATACTCACTTGAGGGCGCTTTTGTAAGATTTGTAGTTTTCGATTTCAACTTTTTCCTTTCCCATATGCTCTTTTAAATTCCATTTATAGGAGTCTGTCCTGCAAATTTGAAGACTGAAAGTTGTGACGAGTCAAAGGGAGAGATATGTGGTCATACATTTTTAGTTTTGTTACTCAATGGCACTGATACAAACTAACGATGCTGAGCAGTGAATGTACGAAAATAAACAACACAACAAACAGATTGTTTTTAAATAAATAGTTGCATGTATCCCGAACTGGTCTACTTTCAACATTCATAGCAAGCCTACAATGGAACCATCAAAGCAATTAGCGCGCATGGCGGCGCCATCGGCGGGCGCGGTGACCTAAAGGGACAACCCAGGTGCCTTGAATGATGAGAACAATGACGCAGGCATGGTTCATCATTTATATTGGGCGTAATATGTTATATTTTCGTAACTGCAAAGTATGCTCCAACGCCCACTACCAGGGTACATCCGGCGCAGGGATTCCGACAGGGAGGTCGTATTGACCGGGCATCAGGGTAGATCGTACCTGCAGAGGTCAGCGATAAGCACTAGGGCCTGAACTGTCAAGGAACATGTAAGAAGCGAAGGGAATTTCACAGCGAATAGATGTGAGAAATATGAAATGAATAATATTCTGCTCCAGTTAATAATATTAGGTTGTCCCAAAAGTCTTGTCGTATTTTTTTCGATCATCACTTTTTATTTTTTTTCGTCCAACAAATAACAATTAGGCAACAACGTAGTAACCATTGTTATCGGCAACCCTCTGCTACTTTATAGGAAAATCGTTGATTCCCTCCTCCCAGAATTCTGGGTTCTGAGAGTCGAAGAAGTCAGCGATCACCTTCGCAAGTCATAATCAAGGAATTTTCTCTTGGCCAGGAAGGATTCGAGAGGATGGGTAAGGTGTTGGTCAGAAAGGGCAATGTCTGGAGTGTATGGCGGGTGGGGCAGGATATCCCAGCCGAGCTCGTAGCTTGGCCTGGGCACATTTCGCGAAATCGGAGGAAATTGGAGCGGGCGTCGTCATGTAGGAGGGTGACCACGGACCTTTTACGGCGCTTTTCTCGAACAGCGACGGCGAGCTGCTGGAGCTGGTGGGTGCATAGGGTAGCGGTGACTGTCTCGCCTTGTACCAGCACCTCGCGGAAAAGCATTCCTTCCGCGTCCCAGAACCAGCACAGTCCCAAGCGTGGTTTGCCTTTCATGTCAATCTCGCCGTTGCTGAAGCTGACGAACCAGCGGCGCACGGTCACGTAGCTCACACATCCCTTGCCCAATGCAGCGCTGATGGAGTGGCAAGCTTCCGTCGTTTGGTGCCGCAAGACCGCTCATAATAGATGACACCGCGAGTTGGGTGGGTATCGACAACGGGCATTGTAGCTCTCCCCACGGGATCTGGTGGGTCAATTGAATTTTCCTAGAACTTAGGGAACGTTCTAACATATTCCTGAACCGCCTGGACCTGCCTCGAAGTGAACAGGAGTTACTGATTTTTTTTTTTTGGAAAAATACGACAAGACTTTTGGGACAACCTAATACATAGCAATAAAGCACAACAACAACAACTATGCCAATCCGGTGTTAGTTACTGGTATAATAGAGATCAGAGAAGCGGGGAGGGAGGGGGGGGGGGGCGAGGGGTATTTGGTCCCCTGTAGAGAGAGTTAGGTCGTACTGAAGCTGCCATTTTCCTCCCATACCTGGGAGTGTCCTGCTCACCACAGATAGAAATCCCTTGTCGGAGTGCCCATATCACTCTGTTTTAGAGCAGTGCTGCAGTGCTTTAGTGCAACTAGGCACAGATAATTTGATTCCTCAAAATTGGGAAGAGTGAGCCTTAAATTGTCCCCGGAAGTGGTGAAACTTGCGTTCAAAGACGCTTATGGTGTTTTTCGCTGACTCGTTCGGAAGTGTTTCTGTCCTTCTGCTGTCGATGGCTGAGCAGCTGTGGGGGACGAGGCAACGATCACGGCTGCTTGTGTTAGCTTTCCATGCCGCTTATGTCCTTGGAGGGGAGGTTGTGCGGTTTCTCGAATGTTCTACTTTGAGTAATATGCTTGATTACGTTCAAAACTTATCTTCGAACTGTAAACTGGGAATACGTTGTGCTTTGCGTTGTGTAGTAACAGGAAATGGTTGGCTCTAGAATCCTTCAAACAAGTAACGCGACACCACAAACGAGACATCTGACAGGCTTCACAAAGATGAGCACAAGCAGAGGTTCTAATGCAGTTGAGGTGCATTACTCGCTTTCGTGCTGCCGTCTCTCCCCCGATACCATCCTATAATCCTCAACCTGTACACTCAAATGGGCATTTTTACCTAATCCGTACTCGAGAAGGGGGTATACAAGAAACCTACGCCAATACAGCGCAGAACGCCGAGCACAGCGCTTTTTATCCCACTGCATTGACACCCAAGCCGAAAGCCAGCCATGACTGCGACCAAAGGCATGATCATGGCCCTGCCAGGTACAGAACTCAAAGTGTTTCTCACTTTTGATGAAACTGCAACTGTAGGGCAATGGCCTGGAAGTGCCGTGTGTAAATTGCTCCACTTCAAGATTTCACAAGAAAGAGTCGCACTAGAACGAGATATAAGATAGAAGTGGAAAGGCTTCTCACAGGAGACTTGCCAGTTCTCAGCAAATAGCTACATATCCTGCAAACAATCTTTTCAACGTTTTTGGTACTTGCTAAGTTGCAAGAGTTCGCAAAACTGTGGCGAGATGTTCCTTAAGCCCAACTCTATCCATCTCTCACAAATTTGATAAGCATTTACACACAGCCAGCAGTCCGTTTTGCATTACCAGGGTAAAAAGCCTAGGTCCATCTTGTCAAAAACAGAAAATAGAATTCGTATTTATTACGCCATAGCTATTAAGCTTAAGCCTTATAAAGGCATCTCCGTATCTTTGCAACGAATGGGTTCTAATGCTAGCTAAACATAAGAACAATTATAACATGCACAAACATCATTACAAGTACATAGGGTCAGTAAAGGCTATACGTGAGAAGCCCCATCCATTTGAACGCTCCGATTTGGCGCGCAGGGGTGAGTGCCGATTGGTTGAATTTTTGCTTCGCGGCGTCGTATTCGCGGCAGCGTCACTACGAGTCGTTTGGAATTCCACTCAAGACGCAATGGGCTGGTACCGTGAAGGATCGTCAAAGATTGCAGTCTGGAAGCTTCGGAATTTTCTTATGTTGTTGTTGTTGTTGTTGTTGTTGTTGCTGTTTTAACAGATAAAGCTGCAAAGGACCCGCACTCGCCGCGCCGCTCGTCGCACGCAGCCGCGCGAAAATTCGACGAATCGGCGCTCACCCGGTGAGCAGCACGCAGTTCTGGGGCTCCCACGAACATTGCGGTGTACTACGTAGACTTGATGCGTCATGAAATAATTTCGTCCTGCTAAGCCTCCACCTAAATCATCGAATTGCGATTTCGGTCATTTATTTACACGATATACATACATGTGACTTTAGACGTTATCTGAGCAGACGGATAGAAATTGAAGATACATCAGCTGGAAGTAGCAATCTCACTCTCTGGGGTGCGAGGGCGCTACCTTTTGAAGAAGCGACAGAGAGAGAAGTAAAGCACTTTGAAGCCACAAATTCGATTGTGCACAGAGGAACAAAGGTGTACTTCTGAAGTGGGAATACAAATTGATCTTACAATGTACAAATAAGAGAAAATTTGTGATGTGATATTGTCAAAACGAGGAATCGAGTGATGGGAACACAGAAAGTGACAGATAAGTTGATTCGTTGCCAAACACACCAGCGGTTTCGATCGCACAGACGAGAAACCATCAAGTGGCCGACAATCCCAAATCTGCGAGTTGCTCGTCATCACCTTGCTGCGAATGCATTTTCATGGGCTCTGACATTTCTTGATTCATTCGTTGCTCATTGAGCAGCACTAAAACTGTTATTCAAGTTCCGAACACTATGAAAAAATTTAACCCTAGTGTTGTCCTAGTACCAAGGCATCGGCACATCACGCCTACATGGAAAAAACAAAGCTCGGCAGTTTTCAAGAGAAGGGAGCTGTAGTGGTTAGTAGTAGTTGTGCAAGAAGATAAGTTGATGAGTTGATAGACATGTGTGAAGTAAGCGTCGCAGCACTTGTTGCATGTATGTATTATTACAACGCGACAGATGAAGTGGTTTTAATGTCTTTGCGCCAGATGCTGAAGCAGGCTTATAGTTGGATGACGCTTGATCATGACTCCAAAAACATGTGACTGAAATACCAACATTTTCATTTGCGAGTAAGATGTCATGCATGACGTGCTGCCTGGACTTCCATTTCCTCAATAGTTTAGCGCTATCCAGCACTACAGACAGTAGAGCATCCCAGAAACCCCTTAGAACATTTTTGCTTGGGGAAACAGCACATTCCTGAGAGGCACACTCGCAATCACCCTGGTGTTGCTGGTGAACGAAATGCGTTAACCACCTCGTAGTCATTTTAGAGAACAAGCGCCTTTCGACTGCTAGAGTCGGAGTGAGGGTCCAATTGTAATCCCCTATGTATTGGGAGTTGGCTGTCTCGGCCTCTGAGATCGCGGGGGATGTCGGACACGTCGTAAATGTCCGCGATGATATCTCTAGGTAATTAGAGGGCTCTCAGTGCCAAGCCCTACCGTGACCCGTCCCCTATAAATGGGAAGTTGGGAGCCTCCTAGTGGGTTCCTCTACTGTTACCCTCGTCAACTCCTCGTTTATTCCCTTTGTATTCTATTTTGTTGTATCACACATAAATATTATAACCGTATCTTCTCAGTTCCATTGCATAAGCTCTCAATCAATCATAAACTGATTGAACCGGGCAATATACCACTAGACAACCTATTTTCTCGGATTCGAGAAAGATTACATGAGAGCCAAGCCTAGGTGAAGTCGGATTGACTGATCGAGCTTATTTCAGAACAATGTCAGTGAGAAGCGGAAATTCTGTGGAATTCACGGAAAATACGGCAGAAATGGATGTGGACAACACACAAATTCCCGGAAATAATACGGAGGTAAGCCAAATGGATCCACAATTATCTAGAATATTTGATAATATAATCCTTCGGTTGGAGGACGGTCTGGACGACCAAATTCGCAACTTATTTGCTCAGAAAAGACAGAATATTTTGGAATTGGTCCGAGGGACAGTGGAAACCGCTAGAGAAAAGACGATCCTGTCTATTTGCCAAGCTAAGCACTCGATATTCGAGGAAATTGCTATGACTCCAGACGAATTGCGCAGCATTTTGCCAATTGCGACTTTAAATAGTAGCTTAATGCAAACTCTAGCCACGGAATTAGGTTGCGAGATACCTGAAGTTATGGCAACAGTGAGGGCTCAAAATCTAGAGTTAGATAAAGTCAAATCACAACTGATTGAAAAGGTAGAAAGCATAAAATGCCTAGAAAACCTAAAGAATCAATTGCAGAGCCAGGTGAACGATCTCTCGGCAAGAATGGCCAGCTCGTTCGGTGAACAACGACAGCCAGCTACAAGTGCCCAAGGTGAGAAAAGCAATCCTACAGATTGGACAGCTGTTAGAAAACAACTTTTGTCATTGAACAATGTCAATAAGTCCAATGTTCAGAATCGCCAAGCCGCGTGCCCACAAATGAAAGATGGGATTCAAATGCACCGGAGGTCAATCTCCAGCGGACGGTCGAGTTCATCCTATCAGCCATCTTCCAACGCGTCGACAGTCGCTGAGTCAAGTTCAATTTCCCAATGCTCGGACGGAGGGGGAAAATCAGAAACTAGCCATATTTCGCATGCAATGAACGGGATGTTCAGCATCTTTAAGGAAGTTTTTAAAGCGCAAAGTGTTGCAGAAGTGCAAAAATATGACGGTAAAAACTCACTAGGCGACTTTTTGCGAGCCATAGAAGTGAAATTTCCCTCTACGGTATGGTCGGACTGCGATAGGCGTGATATGTTGGTGAATCACTTAACGGGATCGGCAAGATCTGTGTATAAGGGCCTGTCTGAAGGCGTAAAAAGGGGTAGTTTTGCCGGAATTGTGCAAGCTCTACAAGACGCACGGCGAAACCCTTGCGAAAGGCTCAGAATAATTGAAGAATGGGATAAGCTTAGGAAAAGGAGCACTGAATCGGTAGGAGATTTTTGCTACCGCATGGAGGATATCTCCAGAAAAATTCACCCGAGCAATGAATGGGATTTCCATCTAGCCTCTAAATTGTACTCTTGTCTACAGCACTGGAAAGATTCTTACCATATGCTAGCAGCTCTAGAAGCTCGTGATGGAGAGATCTATGAGTCTGTCAAGAAGGTTGCTTTGAGACTGGAAAAGACTCAAATAGTAAGATTTGAAAGGGAAGAACCCCGTGAGAAGTTCAAATCATTTAAAAAGCGGATAATTGGCAAAGAGGCGACTACCTCGGTCCGTGAGGATCGAGTGACGCCGAAATGTTATCACTGTGGCGGAAATGGCCACTACAGCACTGCCTGTCCCCACAAATCGATTCCCAAAGGTCAACTCTCAAGCGGAAAAGGCCAGGGGATAGGTAGGAAGGGTGCACGCGAGCGCTCCCAAGCAAAAGCGTTATCCACATTCGTCGAAGAGTGGTGTGGGATGGTCCGCATGCAAAAGTCACCCGTAGATCTGACCACTGTGACGGTTGGAAAACCATCACTCTATGATGCTAATATTTTTGGAATTAATGTAAAAGCGTTAATTGATACCGGATCGGTTATTTCCATACTACCAGCTGCTCTCCTTATGCAAGCAAAGCGGAACGGCTTTGACATAGACAGCCAAGTAGAGATGGTGCAAAACGGTTGCGAACACAAAGTTTTTGACGCATCAGGTAACCAGATGGAGTTTTTGGCAATAGTTAAGGCGGATGTCAGCGTTAAGGGAACGGATAACGTTCGAATAACCATGCATGTCCAAAAGAGCAAGAACCATACCCTTCTCTTGGGAACTAACGTTCTCGATGCCCTAGGGATACAATTAAGGTTTGAGCCCAAATTTTCGCGGAGTGCGATAAGTGTGCCGGAACGTGCAAAGGCGTCTAAAAGGGTGGTAATATCACCGTGGGCCACAGCGAACGTTGAGCTGGAAAGCAGTGGAAGCTTCGGAGAAAAGGTCTTTTGGTCCATGGATTCTCGTGTCACATCAGGGGTATGCCACCTGGAACGAGGTAGTGCGAAAATTTCAGTGGTCAATCGCAACCTCCAGAGTTGGGTCATTAAGAAGGGTGAACCTTTAGGAGAATGGTTAGACGAGCCAATTATCGATCCTATAACGATAGACACGTCAGGCGGTTTGCTTGACAGGGATAAACCTGTAAGCCCAAAGATGGACATGTCAAGCGGTACGCTTAACATGGAAAAACCTGTAGCTTTAGCAACCTACATGTCAAACGATAAGGTTGACAAAAGGGAACCTGTTACCTCACCAACAGACATGTCAAGTGGTATGCTTGACATGAAAAAGTCTGTTTCTGTGCCAAAATCAGAGCGTATAAAAGTTTTGATTGATATAGTAAAGCAAAATCATAGTTCCGGGAAGCTTACAGAAGAACTTGTCGATATTTTGAGGAAGTTCAGTGACACTTTCGCAATAAGCGATTCCGAACTTGAATGTACCAGTTTGGTAGAACACGACATTGACGTGCAGGGACACCCTCCTATTCGTCAGAGAACGAGACCTGTACCCTACGGTGTTCGAAAGCAAGTGGATAACATGCTTTTAGATCTGAAAGATCGGGAAATAATTGAAAATAGCCAACCACCTTGGGCTTCTCCAATTGTTTTGGTAGCCAAAAAGGATGGTAGCACACGACTATGTGTTGATTACCGAGAGGTAAATAAGGTAACAAAAAAGGATTGTTATCCCATACCACCCATTGATGTAACGCTACAGAACCTGCAAGGGAAGCGATGGTTTTCATCCCTAGATTTAGCTAGTGGTTACTGGCAAGTGCCCCTTACAGAGAAAGCAAAAGAGATTAGCGCTTTCACTACAACAGCGGGATTGTTTCAGTTCAAGGTACTGCCATTTGGTCTCACAAATGCGCCGGCTGCATTCCAGCGATTAATGGACCGGGTGCTCGGTAACCTCAAAGGGTCTGAAGTCTCAGTATACTTAGACGACATATTAATCGCCACAGAAACTGAGGAGCGCCACTTAGAAGTGTTGGAACAAACACTTGAAGCATTCCGGAAGGCGAATTTGAAGGTGAAACCTCAAAAATGTCGATTAGTGGAATCCAGCCTGGAATTTTTAGGCCATGTAGTGGATAAGGATGGGATAAAAACAAATCCTAACAAGGTCAACAACATCCGTAATTATCCGGTCCCACAAAACATTGCTCAATTAAGAACATTTCTGGGAATGGCTGGATATTACCGCAAATTCATCCTGAGATATGCTGAAATGGCTAAGCCGTTATATGAGCTCACTAGTCCTAAAAACAAGTTCATCTGGTTAGAAGAACAGAGCAAGGCATTTGAAAGGCTGAAGGCAGCTTTGTCAAATGCTCCCGTGTTAGGTCAGCCAAACATTGAAAAGGCGCTGGACAACAGTCGACCTTTTATAATCTATACTGATGCTAGCAGGATTGGAGTTGGAGCGGTGTTAGCTCAAGAAGGGGATGACGGGTTTTTACACCCACTATTTTTCGCATCCAAATCCTTCTCCTCTGCGGAACGAAACTATCATGTAACTGATCAGGAGGCTCTAGCACTCATTTACAGCCTTAAGAAGTTCTACTACTTCATTTTTGGGATTCATACTATAGTGCGCACGGACCACGCCGCGCTAACATCACTGTTTAAGCGGGTTAACGTGTCTCCCCGTGTTCTACGTTGGGCGCTGGAAATACAGCGGTATGACCTTAGCATAGAACATGTGAAAGGAGTGGCCAATTGCGTTGCAGATGCACTTTCACGTGGGCCGGTACAGCTCCAAGATGGGAATGAGCCCGTAGGGATAGCAGACGAGAAAGTAGTTCGCGCCATACAGGAACACGAGTGGCTAAAAGAGTTGCGAGAAGACCCAGATTTTGAATTACTAATTCAAGCAGTGGAAAATGAGCAAGAGGAGGAAGTAATCTTACCAAAATGTAGCCGAAAACTAAGTTCACTGGATTTTGTGATAGACAGCGGGCAGCTGAAACTCATCTGTGAAGATGGTTCATCAATTCCAGTGGTTCCGCAGAGCCGACGGCGTGAGTTCTTCAATGAGGCCCATAATAGCGCTCTAGGAGGTCATTTTCACGCTAAGAAAATGCACATTCAACTTAAGAAAGTTGCATTTTGGCCTAGAATGTATTCCGATCTGGTTAAATGGTGCAAGGAATGTCAAATATGCTTCTTAACAAACCACAAAAGACGGAATATCCCACCTCTTAAGCCAATAGTTTCGGTGAAACCATTTGAAATTGTCGGTATTGACATACTTGAAATGGGTCTAACCACTAGAGGGAATCGCTACATTGTTACCATTGTAGACCATTTTACAAAGTATCTAGGAGCGTATCCCATACCTGACAAAAAGGCCGAAACAGTAGCGGAAATGCTGCTTAGTAACTGGATCTGCGGTTGCGGAAGATGGCCGGCAGCACTCCTTTCAGATCGTGGAAGCGAGTTCGAAAATTCTATCATGGAAGCGCTATGCTCTGTTATGGGAATCGAGCAAAAATTCACGAAAGGATATTGCCCACGAGAAAATGGTATAACGGAAAGAGCCAATGGGACAATCGTGAAAATGCTTAGAAAGAAAACAATGGTACCGGCTGAGTGGGACAGGATTCTGCCTACGATTGTATACGCTTACAATGCAGCGCCAAACCAAGCGACTGGGGAGAGTCCTCATTTCTTGCTATATGGACATGATCCTATATACCCCTCTGCAATTATACCAGCAAGGGATCTATCACCGTATATGGTAGACTATGACATATATAAGACGGAATTTCTTAGTAGACTTTGGCTCGTGAGTATATCACGGAACATGCCAGCGAATACCGCAGTCGAATGAAAAGCGCATATGACAAGAAGTGGGGCACCCATAAGTCAGCAAAAATTAATGCTGGAGATCGAGTCTATGTCAACATCCCAGCGGAAAAAGGGAAGTCGCGTCATCCAAAGCTCGTAATTCCTTGGGAAGGACCGTTTCGCGTGGTTAGCGTGTCCACAAACTCCGCCTTGGTAACGCTGATCGGAGAAAACAAACCACTAAAAGAAATGCCTTTTGATCAATTGGTAAAGATTCCATCGCAGATCAGTGATGCACCGGTCAAGGGCTTGACCACCCGCTGCGGAAAACGTAGCAGACCGAAAAGATCAAAAATCGATAATTTGACTACCATTGCGTGTTTAAAAACTCATATTCCAAATTTCAGAACCGTCTTCTCATCAACGGCCGATGTACAGCACGTTAACTGGCACTGCCCCGGAAAGCTGATGTGCCAAGGAGTGGAAGTGGAGTGCTCGACCGATGCGACTCTACTCGATATCGTACCGAATGCACCTTTTGGAGCTTTGAAATTTTCATCACCTTATGATCTAGCTCGCTTATTGTCTGTTGTAACCCAATCTCATATACCCGAAGCCTGGCGGGCCGCAAGGCTCTTAGATCGCTCATACGATCTCATTACACCAACCGGACTCGGCATGGCATTATCATTTTATCAGAAGCATTGCATCCATGCAACACTGGCTTCAGTGGCACTTGCTGGTAACGTCGCTCCTGAACACCCTCCACGCCATGGACGGGATCCTAGCAATATGGCTGTCGTGGCGGACGTCGCTCGACAGTATGCCTCTATACATCCATGGACAAATACATCTTGGAAAGCACTGGCACCGAAGGAAAATCTCATTATTTTACCTGCCGGATTCGACAAGGTCGTAGACTGCTTCAAGGGAGAGCACCAGAAAGCCGTTGTTATGAAACAGCCCGAAGATACAGTAGCGGTCAAAAGTTTGGAAACTTTTGAATTTTCAACCTCCCTCGACTAAGAAACAACCGAGTTGTCTCAAATTCACATGGTAAGTATAGAATTGAGTAGGAAACACATGCGTGACATCGCTTGCCGATAATCGATTAATTGATCTACAGTATGTGATTTACTCATAATATGGCCCGTCAGAAGTATGGAAACTCTCTTGTAACGATATCATCCCGCTGCTAATTTGTGAAGGTTTGCAATTGTTTCATAGTTTTAGGTAAAGTTATGGCACAGTATCTCATTTTCAGATGGGATCTGGTAACGAAGTAGCACCAGCTGTGCAGGAGGCGATTGTTTGGGCCATTCAATCTGGAACGCCCAAAACCTTTTTGCAGAGCAATATCACCTCGTTAAAAGCACGATCACCAAGATTTTCAAGCACTACCAAAGGCAAGGAGGTGTGGTGAAGACTCATCGTTCAGGAAGACCTCGTAAAACGACACCAAGGGACGACACGTTCATCGTAAGGGCCTCGCGTGCTGACCCGCGCGCTTCGTCAACGGACACTCTCAAACAAAAGACAAATTATTTGAGCTTTTCTGACAGCCGAAGTACTGTTCAGCGTCGTCTGAAAGGTGGCGAGTTATTTGGAAGACGTCCCAGCAGGAAGCCACTAGTGAGCTCAAGGAATAGGAAGGCGCGACTGAGTTTCGCACGTCAGCACCTTGCCTGGACCAGAGAATAGTGGGGAAAAGTGTTGTTCGGCGATGAATCGATGTTCTGCCTCTTTGGCAGCGATGGTTTGAAGTACGTGAGGCGTCCTGTGAACAAGAGAAATCTTCCAAAGTACCAGGTACCAACAGTGAAGCATGGCGGAGGTAATGTGATGGTATGGGGATCTTTTGGTCCATGTGGCGTTGGCCCACTTTTCCGTATCCAAGGGTATATGGACTCGTTCGCGTACAAGGGTATCCTGGAGAATACCATGCTTTCTTTTGCTCTTTAAAGAATGCCTAGGGAATGGGTTTTTCAGCATGACAATGATCCGAAGCATGCCTCCCTCCTCGTGACCGACTTCCTGAGATCGAATAAAATTACTGTCATAAAGTGGCCAAGCCAAAGTCCGAACCTCAATCCGATTGAGCACCTTTGGGAGGAACTTCAGCGTCGTACAAGACGCATTCCAGTGAAGAATTGCGATGAAAAGTATGATATCCTGTTGAAAGAATGGGGTTCGATTCCTCAGTCCAAAATTGATGCTCTGATCGAGTCAGTGCCCAGAAGGTGTAAGGCTGTCATTGACTCACGCGGTTATCAAACGAAGTACTAGTTTTTGTCTCGTATTCTGACGTTGTTAGGCTCGATTTTCTTTGCTATTGAGAAGTTTCCAAACTTTTGACGCGCCCTTTTTGAAATAAACAGCATTTCCTCACTCAAAATTTCCACTCTCGAAAAACGACGTCCCACATCGTGTTCTCTACTTGATTTTATGCCTATTCTGTGAATTTGAGACAACTCGGTTGTTTCTTAATCGAGGGAGGTTGAAAATTCAAAAGTTTCCAAACTTTTGACCGCCACTGTATGCAACCGGATTGGTTCGCTAACGACTACTCTTCCATACTACTATTCAGTCCCGTGGAATCCGCCGGTACATTGAGATGGCGTAGTCCTTGGACCCTCTTAATGCAGATGGTAGCTAAGGGGACAGAATTGATCGCACTTGCTGGGCCCCAAAATGAGCAGCAATGGAGGAAGTCCGTGGATATGCTACGCGACCTATTTGAAGAGACATTAGTGCAGCGTCCCTCTTTAGCGGGTCGCTTACGATGCCTTCTACCTCTGCGCTCCCATCAAGAAGTCGTAGGAGCAGGATTCACTGCAGCCACATATGAAGATGGAAAACTCTTCACTCAGAGCGCGGCAAAGCGCTTCTGGAAGGCAACGATGGTACAATATGCGTCGTTTATAAAGATGGAACCATTTACGAGAACGGAGGAGAAACGCAAGTGCCCCATGGAGAGTACATCAGCGCCGAAGTGCGCATTACCACAGGGGTAATCATGGTACAGAAAACCATCGACAAAATAAACCTCGGAAAGATCAGCGCCCTGCTTACGAGCCTAGTCATGAAGCCCGGAAAACTCCTCGTCATCAGCAGGAACGCCAGGCACTCCAACGTATAGGCAACAAGATGTACAAGTTGGTCCCTATCAATGTGAGCCGGCATGATGCTCACAGCTCTGCAGAGCTGAGGTTTTGATCCTCGGCCTCCGCGGCCATATAGAGGCCGCGGAGGCCGAGGATCAAAACCTCAGCAGTTCTAATATGGCGTAGTGGAAACGCCTATTCGTTTGAGGGCCCCCATGTAATCCCCTATGTATTGGGAGTTGGCCTCTGAGATCGTGGGGGATGTCGGACACGTCGTAAATGTCCGCGATGATATCCCTAGGTAATTAGAGGGCTCTCAGTGCCAAGCCCTACCGTGACCCGTCCCCTATAAATGGGAAGTTGGGAGCCTCCTAGTGAGTTCCTCTACTGTTACCCTCGTCAACTCCTCGTTTATTCCCTTTGTATTCTATTTTGTTGTATCACACATAAATATTATACCGTAACTTCTCAGTTCCATTGTATAAGCTCTCAATCAATCATAAACTGATTGAACCGGAGCAATATACCACTAGACAACCTATTTTCTCGGATTCGAGAAAGGTTACACAATTCTGGTTAGCCGAATTCTCGCTTCGCGGCATCGCACAGCGGCGCCGGGCTGGTACCGTGAAGGATCCTCAAAGATTGCAGTTTGGAAGCTTTGGAAGTTCGCCTATGTTGCTGTTGTTGCTATTTCAACAGATAAAGCTGCAAACGACCCGCATTTGCGCGTCGCTCGCCGCGGGCGGCCGCGCGAAAATTCGACCAATCCCTCGAGTCGTGGTAACTCGAGATCATGGAAAAGGAGGTTGGACTTTGGCATTATTGTCTGTTTTCTGTCTCACTCCTCCTTCGCTTCACTCTATGATGATTTATGATCAACTTGGGTTGCCCTCAACTTGCACTTTGTCTCGCCACGTTGCATGGGATCAACTCAAGTATCACAAGAAAAAAGAACCTATGTAAGACGTCAAGTAGATATGCTTGAGTAGGTATGCGTAACTTAGCTAGGCCCATGCACATCCACATAATACATCCCAAGGTGTCCAGAATTCTGCGGTTGTTTTAACGTAAAACTAATTGACTGAGTGACTAATTTCTTACGCTGCTATGCTGTTAGATGGATGCTTTCTGGTGAGGAGGAGGGTATCCAATGCATTTTCCGAAAATAGTCTTACGGCTATAGTAAAGAAGCCTAAGTAGTGACTAATTTCTTACGCTGCTATGCTGTTAGATGGGTGCTTTCTGGTGAGGAGGAAGGTATATTCAAGAATGCACACTTCTGTGTCAATCAGCATATTGAAGTGCATATTTTCGCCTCATTGGTTCTTCCCTCCTTCTCGGGCTAAGGCAAAATAGCGCCAAGTAAAGTAGGAGGTACCTATCCCATTGGGAAAGCACCCATATTTGAAATGACGGAGCCGCTTTGTGTGACGAAGTCCTATCCATTGCGTTGCTGTTCTGCGGTTCTGCACACCCGCCAATGTCGATCGATCCCCGTAGGGGGGGGGGGTTAGCTCCACCTGATCTTTCTTTGAGAGAGTTGGACGATCAATGGCGCGCACCCATCACCACTTTCCACAACTCTCTACGAAACAATGAGATCGACCGGTCGATTTCCCACTAAGTGGACCGTCGGGTGCCCGGAGAGTGTTCCTATGAAATTGCTCATGACTGTGTTCGCTTCGTGATGTAGTTGATTCACAACCGGTTGGTTTATGTATGTTGAAGATGAAAGAATAAATATAAAGATATGTGAGATCATATCTAACTCTCTGGAATGTATCCTTTATGAACAACAGAGCTGTGAAAGAGGAGTGCAATCGAACCGTACCTTTTCATATCTTCTAAATCTGGTAAGGAATTGAGCACCACGATGTAGCACATCGTCGTCGATTACGACGATCCCTCGTCGTCTCACTGTCTGAAACGACATTCTCTAACGGCGTTCCCCACTCAAGATCACACGGGGTCAAGCAGACCAACAAAACATGTGTTCCGCACTCTTCGATTGACTAACGCCCAAAGACGTTGTTCCATTAAACGATAAACATATTACTCGCTCTCTTACTTACTCCTCGCAAAATTATCACAAATCCACTGAACCGCCATAAGCCCGACTATCGGCTCTAGTAACGGGTTGGCCCTGAAGGATCACACTTTCGAGCCTGCTCAACATCTTCACTCTGTTAAGAAACGACAGCCAACGTTGGCTTCCAATGATCACAAAGTACTGCGATACCAAGAGACTAACTTACATTTGTCAACATAGCCACTGACTATAAACAGCGTGAATTTAACGAATAGGAAATGTTTATCAATTTAGGAAGTGATTGAGAGCATACGAACCAATTCATCTTGTCATTAAATGGAAAAGCAAAGTAGTTCATCTTGAAACTGTCCACTTTCTTTGTCCAAGCTGTTGTTTCACTTATTTCACATATCAGGAATAAATGAAATACACTCTGTGGCTTCTTTACTATTGCCGTAAAATGTGTTCTATGGAAGGGCAATCACATCATCAAAGTGTACAAAACAATTCACGGATGGAAAAATTTATCTCTTAAAACGCTTCTGAAAAAAAGATCATGGAAAGCGATCGATAGAAGAAAAGAATGCGGAGCGAAACACAAAAGACATGATAGGGATTGGAGACAAAAAACATGAAAGGGATTGAAGACATAGAACAGGTTCATTTTTTACAAAACGTTCAAGCATTGCGACGGTACATCGCACACTTCTGAGTCCATTCACGAGCAATGGTTGTACGTAGAACGACAACTCAATTAAAAATGAACGACGAGAACCATTGCTGTGAAAGGTGTGCATGGCAAAAATCACAACCTCACAAAACTGTACACGATTATCCGCATAGATTATCGATACCACGTATTTCAAATCCAGGTATGTAATGTGTAAGCGAATTCAAGGAATGTTATAAATTATTCATGATATCAATAACAATTTTTTATGAAAAACTGAGAGAGGCGCTGATCCAGGTCCAGGGACAGCTGTAGTGAGACAATGATAGCGCCTACTAAGATCTAATCAGAGTGGACGACGGATAGAGAGCTGGAGATATGTGCTTCATTTACCACACGCTCTATCATCATTCGACATAGATTTATATTATCCGCACAACCAAATATACTGGACTAAGCAAAAAACGGACTACGAATAATTTAATTCCATCATCAACTTTTTCACTGCAACCTTTATCCTTTTTCTCTTTGGTGAGTTTGCCGTCTCATCTCTTCTAGAAATTTGTATTTTGCACTGTATGACTGAATATCCTGCAGCGTTTGGCCTTCGGGCCCAACACGGCTCCAACAATATTGGCCGGTACCTGTAAACACTAGGATAATAGAAATGAATGTGTTTCGAACACTGTGAATTATCATTGGACCTCCAAATAGAACTTCTGGACACTTTACGCTCAGTCATCACAGATGCCGCATAGTTGGCACCGTTCGGCCCAGCCCGAACAGCTCCTCAGAACCCCAACCAACAGCATGTTACCATTGGATGACTAGACAGAAATTTTCAGCATCTCAGCAGAAAAGCTTCAGTAGAAAAAGTTTCAGCATCTTCGCATGAAATGTAGATATGCTGAAACTGTTACTTGCAAATAAAGTGAACCATACTGGTTCAATCAACTTTTATACTGATTCATAATAAACAAGATTGAGATACCGGCATGTCTTATAATAGTTCCTTTATCTTTTCATTCTTCAGTATACTCCTGGCTTTTCAGCGAAGTTGTTCTTCTTAGGCGAAAGTTGTACTGCTTTGTGATCTGTCGATTTTCCGTCATCGATAAATGCGGCGGTTCCCTCTCTTTACTCTCCAACTCCAAAGGAACAAGCAAATTCACTGAACGTCTGAGCGTGTTTCCATTGGGCATGTACAATTCGACTTCTCTAACAGCCCCGTCCTTTCCTGGTTTCAGCGCGGTCAGCACAAATGCACGTTTCGCTTATCCTTTTTGATATAACATTAGTGGCAGCAGAAAATTTTGAACGCACCCTCTCACAGAGCAAATACGTTCTGTTGTGCCTGGAAGGATTTAGATTTAGATTTAGATTTATCACATGTACAAGGTGTACACGAAATGGGATGGTTGTCCCAACACATATAGAACATAAAACATATTAGTACAATAGCAACAACAAAAACCTAAAAAAACAACAAACCAGAAATTGGGAGCAACCAACCACCAAATTCAATAATCAAAAGTAGTAAAAGCAGGAAATCAAGGGTTCTAGCTGTAAAACTTGCTCACAGAAGATTTGAGCTGAGCAATATTAGAAGGCATCAGGAACTTTTTGCAAAACTTGCCAAATTCAGAAGCAGCGCGCGCAGAAAAAAAATCTGGATCTTCTACCCGTTTTCGATCTAGGACATATAATTTTATATTTATAACCCCGTGTGATAGATGGAAGCAGCACGAAGAGGTTTTTGATTTCAACCGATACTCTGCCTGTGATGATTTTGTATAGCATGATCAAATCAAATTTTTTCCTTCTGCATTCAAGAGATTCAAGCCCAAGCATCTTGTTCCTAATAACACCTCTGGGTATGGCATAGTAGTTGAAGCCCAACGCGCGAATCAACAATTTTCTGGTAAATTGTTTTGGACAGCTTCTAATCTCAATATCAACTTTTTCATATGAGGGAAATACACCGCTGTCCCATACTCCATTATAGGGCGGATATACACTTTATATGCCTTTATAAGCGTACAAGGATCATCGGTGTACAAACTTCTCAAAAGCTGGAAAAGTCTAGCTTCGGCTTTCTTAGCAATAAAGTTGTAATGAGGTTCGAATGTCAGCTTACTATCAATGATTATGCCTAGATCTTTGACTTCACTGACGTTTCTTAGCTCACAGTCACCCGCATAATAAGTGTTGGTGAGCCGGGTCTGACCTATGTGTAAGACTGAAGTTTTCTCAAAGGCTAATGGTAGTTCCCAAAGTTGAGACCACCCAACTATAGCATTAATAGCTTCTTGAATGATGGATACGTCACGTTCATCAGCTACTGTTTTGTAAATTTTCAAATCATCAGCAAAAAGTTTACATTGCACACCTGTGTCCTTAATAACAAACGGAAGATCATATGTGTAAATGCAAAACAATACTGGTGATAAAACCCCTCCTTGAGGAACACCGCTTGGAGCCAATCTGATACTAGAGAAGGATTCATTGATTCTTACTTGGAAGGAGCGGCACCGCAAAAAGGAATCAATCCATGAAACTATCCTTGGATGTATACCTAGATGATTCATTTTAACCATGAGCTTTGAATGAATCACTTTATCGAACGCTTTGGAAAAATCGAAGTAAATAACATCAACATCATTTTTTCCATCTAAAGCAACGGTCCAATCATTCAATGATTCAAGCAGTTGCGTTACTGTTGACTTGGCCTTCCTAAAGCCATGCTGGCTGTCATGCAGTATTCCATTACTGTCCAAGTGCTCAACTACAACTCGCTTGAACACTTTATCGAACACCCTACAGAAAACTGAGGTGATACTGACTGGCCTATAGTTAAATGGATTACTACGTGGAGGCTTTTTTGGAATAGGCGTGATAAAGGATTTCCTCCATCTCTCCGGTACTCCGGCCCGAAAAAGGCTCAAATTGAAGATGAATTTCAGTGGCCCTACGATAGAAGGTAAGGTATCTTTTATGAGCCCAAAAGGAATACCGTCAGGGGTAATGGATGACCCAGATTTCCAGTTGCGAATGACATCGTAAACTTCTTGCTCGTTGAACCACAGTGAATCTTGCATGCTTGGATAAGATCCAACTAAGTCGAAGTTAAGATCGGACTCGGCACTATCAAAGGTGTAGACCTTCTCGAAAAAATCAGCAAAACACTCGGCTTTGGCGGAATCAGAAACCAACTGCGATCCACTAGGATCCAGCAAAACAGGAATTGTCTCCCTAGGTTTGAACTTAGAAGCAATGTATTTATATAAGACCGTTTTGTTCTTTTTCTCAATGATGCCCTTTTCAACCAAACAGTTGTATTTGAAGATTTTACGCTCGAACTTTCTTGCAATACCCTTATAAACATCCCAGTCATTAGAACTATTTGTTAGGACTGCTTTTTTATATGCGTTCACCTTTTCATCAAAAAGGGAATGCAAGAAGGATGGCACGTGCGCTTTGTACACTTTGATCCTTCTCAAGGGAACAAATAAATCAATACTCTGATTAAGCATAAATAAGAATAATTCGTACATACCATCAACAGTTAGCCCTGAGAATGAACCATACCAATCAATAGAATCTAGAAAAGACATGATTTTGCTATAATCCGCCTTTTTGAAATCTCGCTCGACGGAAAAATTACTATCAAAAGTGTGACCATTCAAGATGAACTCAATGCTAGCATGATCGCTAGTTCCTAGTGGCAGTGCCACTCTGACATTGCTGATCCGAGATTGTTCCGTGCAAAACAAAAGATCCAAGATCTTATCACCTCTCGTAGCGGACCGGACGTATTGGTGTAAGCCATGACTCTGGATCGAATCCAGAAAAGTTTTACTGACGCCCGAGAGATGTTTATCAACATTCGACCAGTCAATATCAGGAAAATTAAAATCTCCTGTCAACAAAACTGAACAACTGCCTACGCAAAGATCACCTATGCATCTAATCATGTTCTCTGTCTTATTAATAGGACAGCCTGGGGTTCTATAACAGAGAACTATTCTCCAATTACCAGCGTTTAAATGAAAATCCACCGCGGTAATTTCGTAACCACCGGAAATAGATTCCCCAAAGAGGAATACAGGGCAGAGTCTGCGATTGATCAATAGAGCAACCCCACCGCCCTTCTTCCGTCTACGATCACATCTAAATACTTCATAATTGACAGCTAAATCACCAAGTAAACAAGAAATATCAGTTTTGCATTTTAGCCATGTCTCAGACAGAGCAATGATCCCGAATTCACTTTTAGACAGCAAATATTTCAGAGAATGAACATTTTTAGACAGCGATCGAATATTAGCCGAAAGACACTTAATAATGCCCAGCGGACCCCTTGAACTTGTCCGGGAGAAACGATATTGATTTTTGGTCGGTTGGTTGCGAATCCGCGGAATATTCGTTAGTTTGACGTGTTCATTACAAAAGTACTTTTAGAATGGGATACATCGAGATTGCTCATCTGCGTAAGACAATTACCATCTACATTTTCAACTTGACGATTATCTGAAACCTTAGGAGCACCTAAACGGCTCTCCCGTCTCCTCAGCCTCTCCTCAAGGATGAGTGATTCCCTAAGAAACACTCCTCTCCCAGGAAAGCTGCGGAGACGAGATGCCCTCGCAACTGCCATTTTTTGAAACCTCGAAGAAGGTAAAACTACCTTAATTAAACGACTTTTACCAGAAACAAATTTGCCTAGTCTATAGACCGCAGTTGGGTAACAATCCACATTTAGATGGCACAATATGTTGAGAACACTTTGAAAATCATACTGAATCTTCTCAAAACAACTGGCATGCAATTCTGGTACACCACTAATTACAACTGATCTTCTTCTCTCAACCTCTTCGAATGAGAAAGATTTTACTACGGAAGAATCAGATTTAGTAGGAATGGAAACCTCATTTTGCTCATACCTACGCAAACGTTCCTTTAATTGTTTGTTTTTTTTTGTCAATGTCCTTATACGTTTCGAGGAGCCTACGAAGAGATTGGTTTTCGTCGATAACAGCGGTCAACTGACTTGAAATCGATAGTAGCAATTTTTTAACACATTCCGGAACCGATTTGGACTCGTTGACTTCTTTGATGATTCCAACTAGCTCCGGAGTCGTCTGCGGCCCATCAGGCGTCACGATCCTTGCACGTTTTCCGTTCTTAATAAAACTCGGAACAGGAGTATCCATGATAATAAGCGAGCGCTATCTTGAGATCAGACGATCCAATACAGCAACAATCGATCGCGTCGCACAATACCGGACAAAGAAGTTCAACTAAATCACCTGAACTGCTCGCAACTGAATAAGATGAGTAACTACTGCCCCCTTGCGACTAGGAGCAACGCCGAAGGAGTAGTAGAATAGCACACAGTGAACAGCAGAGAAATCAGCAGAGTTATTAAGGAAGAAAGTAGACGACCACCCGCTCAAAAAAAAACGCTGCCGCACGCGGGTACTGCACAGGCGAGAATGATCTCCAACTCCAAAGGAACAAGCAAATTCACTGAACGTCTGAGCGTGTTTCCATTGGGCATGTACAATTCGACTTCTCTAACAGCCCCGTCCTTTCCTGGTTTCAGCGCGGTCAGCACAAATGCACGTTTCGCTTATCCTTTTTGATATAACATTAGTGGCAGCAGAAAATTTTGAACGCACCCTTTCACAGAGCAAATACGTTCTGTTGTGCCTGGAAGGATGGCGAGTAGCTTTCACCGTTGGGGGCGAAACCCAGATATGTGGTCATGAATAGAAATAAGCTTTCCCGAATAAATTTCGGGGCTTATTTGTACAAACACTGATGATCCTTCAGATTTTTTCATGCGTTCGCCGCCTTTACCCATTATTGCTCCAATCGCGTCCGAAGGAACCAAAATTTTCATAGTCACTTGATCTGCGAGAAAAACGAATAGCGAAACTTTTGAAAAAGTGAAAAATGTGAAGGTTTCCGTCATTGCTTTCAATCAGCTTTCTCTTGGATGCAGGACTATCGGAAGAATCCTGTGTTCTCTCAACAGAAAGAGCTTCACATGCGAATTCAACATCTGCCATTTTCAGATTAGAGAAATGTGAGGAAATGCCTGAAAGCGATTCTGATAAGGACGACGATAACTCTTATTCAATTTGGTATGAACGCAGCCTTAGCGAACTACATGAAGAAGAGAATGAGTGTGAGTAGATTTGAGCATCTATGTTGAAATCGCCACGGCGCCACTCCATCCGGATCACCTATGATCACCTACTGATAGCGCGATTACCTATGACCACCTAATGATAGTAGATCAAAAGAAACGTTTCACGATTTCCCTTCATGAAAAATTAATACTTTGAAAACTCAGTTTTGTGCTCTTTGTATCCACTCGCTAAGTGGGAATGGGCTCTTCCATCCGTCATCCGTCTTTGGATTACCAGAAAAGTAGATGCACGGATGCTAATGTAGTTGTGGAGGGAGCCCTCACTGTTGCGCTGTCGTCCCTCACTCAGAACCGTTCTACAATCATCAGTTTGTGCATACAAATATATGTTTTCACCTAAGGCTTCCTTAAGGCTGAGGTTTACCTTGCGGGACGTCCGAACGACTCGCACGATCTACGCGATCGAATTATCGGAAAATTTCAAACCAACGCACGCTACAGTAGTTGCGTGCGCACTACCCAGCTTTTGGAAGCTTCGGAAACGAAAACAAGTTATGTGAAACAAATAAACATGTTACACGAACACTCAATCACAAACGAATCGAAAAAATTGTTGCACAACACACAGATGCACTGAACATTCAGAGCTGGGTATTGCGCGCGTATTTCCAAGGTCTGGCGGGGAATCATTATTTGATCGAGGGTCAAATATTGCACACTTCATTTTCGCAGACAATTTGAAAGTAACCTCAATCATAGCCTTTTGAATGTTTATGTTTACCCGAAAAGAACGCCAATAAAAAGGTGAATTGTGCGTCAAGGCAGTCTTATAAAAATTGAGATAGGCGGTACAAATATCGCTAAATTTTTCCGAGTTTGATCTCACAGCAACCTCTGTACCTGTCGACGGCCGCAATTAAATACCAGACGCCGGCTGCCGTGCACTTGCGTACAGTTGGTAGGTACCGTAATCCTACGCCTAGTTAAATCGCCTTACGTTAGTGCACAGCATGAGATGGGACCTTACCACTGCACAACACTGCTATGTTTCCGCTTGTTGTGCGTCCGCTGGACCCCAGCAGTGGAGGTGTTCCCTGAAGCAAAACACCTCCACTGCTGGGGTCTACTAGATTCAAAGTAGTTTTTCGCACTATTCGAGGCTGCAACGGCGCCTCAACTTTACGCTTCCAAGGTTTGTGCTGCGTATTGACAAACATGTAGGTGATTTGCACTTCTTGCCACCTGCATGGCAGCGCAACTACTTGAGCAATTTTTTACGTGAAGTAAACTCTGTCAAGGTGCAGGTTAGATGCGAGATATAGGTGCTATGTCGGATGTATGGATTCATTTTCCTGCCAAAGTACAGGTAAAATATACGTCGGACCAAGTGCAGAGAATCCCTCCCCGCAATTTTCGGTTTACTTGATTTCGAACTAAAGTAGCTCTATCCGCCAACGAGCTAAACTGCGATTCAAAAGTAGCAGTTTCTGGATTCCAATCTCTGAAGCGACATGTTGATCGAAATGTGCATGAAGTAGATGAAAGAAATTAGGAAATCTTAATTTTAATCACTTCACTGTCTCAAAGTGCCAGTGGGCACTCATCAGCGAGCCACGCTCACTGTAATTAACCAGCAGGCAAATGCGCCCACTGACAGCATTCCGCAACTTTTGAAAATACCTTATACCAAGTAAAACAGAGATTCTTGATTTTGATATTTTTGATTTTGGATAGCTGCTGATTATCGCCGCAGCCACGATGCGAGAGTTACTATTAGGATGTTGAGTTATGGGCAAAAGCTTCGATGTCGGACGGGAGTCGAACCCGCACTTCATGCTTTCCGGGCATATGTGCTAATCCATTACACTACCGACACCCCTTTCTTCCTAACTCAGCTTCTGAATGGTAAACCATAGCTTATCAGCACTCACACGTATAGCGTGTTGAGCCGGCTGGCCAATATCGGCATCGAACCGTGAAGCTGAAAGCTTGAGTAGATACTGATTTTGACATTTTTGATTTTAGATAGCTGCTGATTATCGCTGCAGCCCGCGATGCGAAAGTTACTACTAGGATGCAGAGTTATGAACAAAAGCTTCGGTGTCGGACGGGACTCGAACTCGCACTTCATGCTTTCCGGACACATATGCTAATCCATTACACTACCGACACCCCTTCCACCCTAACTCAGCTTCGCAATCACACGTATAACGTGTTGCCGGTTGGCCAATATCGGCATCGAACCATGAAGCTGAAAGGTTGAGTAGATACTGATTTTCAGATAGCTGCTGAATAATGGATTAGCACATATGCCCGGAAAGCACGAAGTGCGGGTTCGAGTCCTGTCCGAGCCGAAGCTTTTGCCCATAACTCAGCATCCTAGTAGTGGCAGAGATTCCTATTTTTTCGCGAAGGGTAGATTCTTTCGTGGAAGTTTTTACCAAAAACCGCTTTCAGTTTCACTCCAAGAGAATCGTATGAAAACTCCTGTGTGAATGAGAATTTGGAAAATCTTGCATTTTGAATTCTGGTAAGCACTCCATTTATCCATAAAAAAATTAATCATAAGACTCCTTGTTCCACGGAAGGGATATAGTTCATCTTCCTAGTCCGATCCCTCGATCTCCCCGTAGTTAGCTGACTCATTAGGATGGGTGAGACAGTGTCTCGATTGACATCTTACAATGAATCACCGTTCTCAAGTAGCCAGTGTATCTTATTGACGAACCCCTGTAGTATTAGGCAGCTTACAGCATCAAGACATAGTTTCCTTTATTTTGCGCTTTGTATCATTTTCACAGCCAGGATACTGAATGCTCTGCGAGCTCCACCCCGTACATGGAGCCCACTGAATTTGCATCTGTTCTGTACAATATGTATAGTAGTGTACACTCATGAGCACCCAGCCAAGGCTAGTGCATAAAGGTTATCAAAAATTGCAGATGAAACAGCAAAAGCAGTTTTTTTTTTTGAAATTTCCCTTGGCCCACTTTTATACTCACCCCTCAGTATGAGTTATTACCAAAAGATTCAGAAAGCATCAACTAGCCGCATGAAATTTGTGGGTAATTATAAAATAATAAAACAACTCAGGCCCTATTGCTGTAAGCTGCTCTATATCATGAAAAATAGTGGGTACGATACAACTGCTACGTGGAAATGGGGTATCAGTGCAAAGGTCGATCAATACACAGTCTCATCCTTCTCAATGGGCCAACTAATTACGAACAGATTAAGGGGTCGGGCTCGGTCACGGAGGTAATCTGCTTGGGTTCCAAGAGTTACGGAGAGTCTTATTCTATTGGGTTGAGGAATAATCAAAAAATGTGTGTATATGTTTCCGAACCTTTTCAGCTCTACAGAATGGTACTACTTTTTATTCAAATCGCTCAACTTTTTGCTGTGTCTAAGATTCTTAAGATTGACAAATGCAGTACTCGCAAAAATGTGCACTTTAGTTATCTTCTTTTCCTCGGCTACCATCGAGATTGAAAGAAATGCACACACTGGCATTCGATGGAACTTTTTTTGCTCTACAAGAAAGTGTTTACGGTTTTTGTTCGAATTATCTTTGCCATATTTTAGGAGCTTTTTTTTTGCTCTATAAGAAAGTGTTTACGGTTTTTGTTCGAATTATCACTGCCATTTTTTAGATCATTAAAAGTCGACGAAATCAAGCATTTTAGACTACATGTGTCGAAAATGCACGATTTCGTCGACTTTTGATTGATCTGAAAAATGGCTTGGCAAATATTAATTTGAACAAAAATCGTGAACACTATCTTGTAGAGTCTATCGAATAGTACAAAACATGGTGTCAAAAACATCATTTTCATTACGCAATTTCGAATTGAAAAAAAAGATCGAAAGTTATCTCTACATGCTAAAATATGAGAAGATACAAAAGAAGAATGGCACCCTCTCGTAGAGCAAAAGAAGCTGTATCGAAAGCACATACGCACGTCCTCTCCAATCTCGATGGTAGGCGAGGAAGAGAAGATAACGAAAGTGCACACTTTTGCGAGTGCTGCACTTGTGAGTCTTAAAAACAGCAAAAAGTTGGGCGATTTGAGTAAAAGGTAGTATCACTCTGTAGAGCTGAGAAAGCTCTATCGAAAACATATACACATACATTTTTTAATCTCGATGGCAGACGAGAAAGATGAGGTGCGCGAGTACTGCATATGTGAGCCTTAAAAACAGCAAAAAGTTAGGCGATTTGAATAAAAGGTAGTAGCATTTTGTAGAACAAAAAAAGCTCTATCGAAAACATATATAAGCTTTGTCGAAAGGTGAAGGGAACAATGTGAAAAACCGGTTTAGAAAAAACGGCGAGAACTTATTCCTCAACCCAATAATAAATGATTCTTGAGCATGAATGGAGTTCTCATCAAAATTCAAACTGCAGGGCTTTCCAGAAGTCCTCACTTTAATAGACAAGAAGAATTGATTTTTAGATGAAGGCCTGAAGTGACAACGGTCTTTTGGGAAAAGCTGGTATCAAACGATTGTACCCTTTAGAAAACTTCACGATCTGTATGGTTCTTATTCAGCATGGGATACCTATTAAAAAGTTGCAAAATGCTGTCACTGGCGTGCTGGTTATAATCACCGCGAGCGTGGCTCGCTGATGAGTGCCCACTTGCCCTTTGAGGCAGTGAAATGATCAGAATCAAGGTATTCTAGTCTCTGAGGTCACCATGTAGTAGAGCTTGGCGAGGTGAGTTTAGTGGTATATACAGCTATACAGAAATGATGCATCGAAATAGAGTTATAATGAAAAAAAAACGAAAAAAAGGACGCGGATCCGCATTCCCCGCGTTTATTTTTGAAAACATAGGGCGGGCATTGTATATAGTAGTTATTGTTAGTTACATTACAAATTTTGCATTGTTTATTACAATCACAGCCTTAAGTTCTATCACCAAAGTCTTTGATGTAACAACTGTTCGTCTCACTCCTCACCTTTTGAAACCCTGTACAGGTGTGATGATTTGAAGAACTAATTTTGACTTTGTTTTTTGACCGAATTCCATTTGCCTGAGCGGTCCAACCCAAACGAAGAGTGGAGTTTCTTGAGGAGTTGACACTCACTGCTTGTTCCAAAGGAAGAACTAACTCTGAAGCGCCAAAAATTGACCTCTCTCGTTATTTTTGGCTTGCATAACCCCATCACCGCTGATCCCTATCTTTAGTAAGAGGTATGGCCCTCTTATAAATGGGTAAAAGGATGTTGTGGGAATCTATCCAAACCCCCCGGGGAAGCAAAAGAAAGCAAATACGTGCGGGCCGATACCGATCGATGGCTCGCACAATCGTATCGATCGACTTTATCCATTTTTGTGTAGGGGAGGCGCATGAGTAAGAAGCCACGCCTCCATTCGTCGTGCGCGAGGCTTGCCAATGTTATTGATATGAAGTGGTAATGTATGGTGAATAAAGTTCATAGAAATAATTCCGATCGACCTAGTGACGCCCTTAGTGCTACGCACACAGTAGTGTGCGCCAGCCAACTGGTATGATTAATAGGTTGTATCACTAAAGTATTAGGCCACTTTAATGACACTACAATTTACATTTCATTTAAGGAAAAAAAGCAGTAGAACTAATTATGAGCGTGTCCAGGGGAGGGGAAGTAGATGAACTGTGATGTTAAAAAGGAGACACAAAGTTAAAAAGAAGGCTCAAAGTCAAAGGTTAGGAGACTCAAAGTTTTTTTTTTTCAAAACAAAGATTCACGATGAGCACTGACTTCTCCCAGCGAGCGAGCCACTCAACAAACTGAGTATTCCTGTCAGCTATCACAGGTTCACTAAATCGTTACCTGATGATGCAGTGCACCACAAAACGCATCCTTGCATGATCGATTGGAGGATGCAGATTACCTGTTTATGGTTCTTCATTTAAGTTTCTTGACTGGCACTCTATTGCAACCTCTATATTTATCTTCAAAAGAATGACGGACTATCACTTTTCGTTTATTTTGACGTTTCTCGATAGATTTTAATTGTAATCATTATAGTGATGTCTGTTATGCAAGATCCGACTCATGTATACCGTATGCATGTTTTGATGGGATTGCACTGGAGAGGAAGAAAAAAGTGGGATTGGGTTTGGGAGAGCGGTGAAAAATGCGACTACAGATGTTGGGCTACATTCTGGTTGACACCCGAGGTACTGGAAATCCCGAGGAATGTTCCCACGTACGTTGTTTGGGAGTGTAGCCTTATGTGGGATTGTCGCTTTGCGTCGTCGTACTCACGGCGCCATCAACAGGGCTTGCCGCGATCGATTGGAACTCCGCTCGAGACGCAAGGGGCTGGTACCATGAAGGTCTTTGAAGAGAGAGCTGTTTATCTCATCATCACCTGAACAACATTTTTTGTACCCTAAAAAAACAAAATAGTGACATAAAAAATAAAGAAACAATAACATTACATGATAACACTTCTAATCAAGAAATAATTAATTCAAGCGTAAATCTTATAAAGAAGCGAGCGCAATGCACGCAATCGCACGCAAAGAACTCCGACGCGCCGCGCGAAAAATTGACGTAATGCTACACACCTCGTTATCGGCGCTTCCCACAAATTACATACAGATCTTGAAAATGCATTCATTCACGATTCTTTTCCTATATGTACGACAATACCACCAAATTTCGAACGACCTGGATTGCCGAGAATACCATCAAATCCAGTGTGGAACTGATAGCTCCGTTATACCTCTGTTGCCATATGTCCTAATGTGATTTCTGCTGTGTATATCGAAGCTCAGAGTGTTCTTAACAATAAAGAATTCTTTATTTTCAACGATTGTGATACATTACAATTTGTTCATACTATCCCATATCTCCTGCTTACGTTGCAGATAGTACGACCAGTAAACGATCTGGAAACACATATTTGAAAAGTTGCGATAAAAATTTACTCCACCGAACTTTATACGGAAAAATTGCGATATTTCTTGAGTTTTCTGTTGTGGCTCAATCGTTTTCATATAATTCGCCTGCCGTTCGGTAAACAAAATGCATGCACTAATCGCATAGGTATAGGTGGTACATGGGGAGGAGGGGGGGAGGGTGCCACATTGAGGGGCTCTTGTTATGGGACCAAACGAAAGTTTATATTTGGCAATGCACAGCTCTACGGTGCTCCTCGCATCTGACTTGATTGAGCGCCGACGATGGACGTTCTGAGAACGCCACTGTCTCGGCCAAGACTCACCATACACCCCACTGCAGCACTATCAAAAAAGTCCCACAGGGCATGGTGAGCTCTTTTAAGGGGTCCTCATTGTAAGAGCTGTTACATAAAAAACTGATGTCAAATTAGGATTAGGATTAGGATTTATTATCGGTTAAAAACAAGTAAGACAAAACAAAACAAACTGTTTACAAAGTGACCGATAAAAACAGAATCAGAGACAGAAACAGATGAGCGGCTTAGTAGAGCATAAAGTGACTGGAGGTGGGTGGGGAACGGGTGAGGTTGAGTGGAGGCGAAAGGTGGTGAAGAGCAGTGGGCCGCCAATACTGCAAGTCGCAAGATCTGTGGTGCGCCTCCGGATACCATCTTAGTAGGCAAATTCAGCTCAAAGGCTTCGGGAGTGCTAGAAAACGGCCGATGATTTCATCCCCACCGAGAACAAATATTTGCCTAATTTTTTCAATTTCCGTCCATTTGTTTTCATATATGGTCACACATGAAAACTATGGCATATTAATTTTCAGTGTACCAGGGCACCTATAATTACCAGTTTTTTTTTGTTTATTTGATGACTGATTTGTATGAATCTGCCAGCGCTCACAACACTGGAACCAGGTATTTCTCACAAAGCGCGTGCAATGTTCGTGGTCGGGGGCTCGGACTACCTCAGGTAACAAATTTTCACTTTAATCAAGATTTCGATCCAATCTGGAAAAATCGGGCGACCGCTATTCGTAGTCTAGCACATTCGGCGAAAGGGGGTCGCTCATCCACGTCAGAAAAAACTTTATGTACGATGCTCACTAGGTGCAGATCACGTGAGGGCTATCCATTCTCCATATTTTCCATTGGATTTCATCGATCAAAGTTAGGTCAAAATCTCAGTTGAAATGATGCTGTCTTCAGCACTAATTTGGCCTCCTGAGCGCCAATATCACATCAGTTACGCACGAAACCGCCTGGGCGCGCGAGAAGCGCCGGCAGGGTTGAGCATATCAGCCACTGGAAATGAAAATGAAGTCGTTTCGGTGCTAGAAACGGAAACAGCAGTCATTTTTCGTATGCACACATAGATGAGGGCAAGACAGTGAAAATCTAAGAGAATGCAAAAGCTCTGCCATCACAGGGAACTAATCCACAAACATCCTCCCACTGCGAACATCCGACTACCCCAGCACCACTTAGCCGAATTTGACAACGGTTTCTGTGTAATGTGTGTGACCATACAAAATGCAAAAAGAAGACCGTTCTAGAGAGGCTCATCATGCACGTATTGGGCCTTTCTTGTGAGGCGCTTCTACACTTGGGGGGGGGGGTAGCCAGTTCCTAGCAGCGAAGCGGCTGTGAACCCAACAGAGACGCAAAGTACGAAAACAACCACTGTCGGCGTCACAGCTGAGGTAACGGTCGAAGGGGGGCACTGCTGCAAAGTATGAAAGCGACCTGAGTGCAGCAATCGCGAGGAGCAGTACTGATCAGCCCTCGCACCGCCAGGCGTTATAAAGCTCGAAAGATTTTTCCGTACCGACCAGAGAAAGAGGGAAATTGGAGTGACGCGTGGTCGTCCAGACAGAAATGCAAGCGGCTGATCGCTATCATGACTAACACAGCACTCCAATTTCATATCTTTTAGGCAGTCTTATTTATTACTACTCATAGATAAAGTGAAAATTTCATATAAAAGCCAAGAAACAATGAAAAAAAAGAAAATAAATCGAAACATGTGACTTGACACGTCCACTTACATTGAATATGAAAAAACTGATCGGGAACATTATACTCGATATGGAATCGATCTTTTCTGGCGGCCATGGCACTGATGTCTAAACGGAAAAAGTGATTTCGAAGTAATTTTAGCACATTGTTAACTAATACCTTTCACTGACACATATCTCATTCCTAATCAGCTTGTCATTTAATCGGTCGTATTGGTATCGAGATTGGTGAGGCCGTCTTCATACTCTGCAAAGCCGGCGACAGAGTGTGGCTGCGTGTCTCTGCGTCTCCGCCTAAGCCACAATGTCTCGGTGCCTGCATCGTCTCTGCACCTCTCCCGTGTCACTCTGTTTCGCTGCCTATCAACGCAGCCACCCCCCGCCGGCGCAAAGTATGAACGCGGCCTTACCTAGCTAGTCCTTTGACCCCCTTATCGGTCATTGAAAATTCCAACTACAGTACCTTAGTCACAGTTCGACGAGCGTTGCATCCTGGAGGAAACATGAAACGTTTTTCGTATAAGGAAGATCCTTGAGGAGAACCATCAACCAACGGCTAAAACCACATATTCGTTACTAAACCGGGCTAAAAGGCATAGAACCAAAAGAAAAGTACTGTTTGTAAACATAATAAAAATAAACATGTTACAAACGTAACAATGACGATGAACAAAAATGAAGTTCCAAAGGCGAGCGTAATGCGTCCGTGTGACTCGCCTGAAAGGTGAATTTCACACCCAGTCAGCCATAGCCACTTTGATCCCTATGATCTTAACTCTTTAATCCTTCAGATTTTCGAAAAAGGGAAACGAATTACCGAGATAATTAAACTATAATAACGTAAAAACTTGAAGTGCACAATGTTCTGAGGTTTGGAAGAATGGAAAAGGGATTCGTGTCTAGGCATCGTAAGGGTCAAATTCGGCAGACTGTGGAATATGAAAGTAGCGGTACTCAGCAATGTAACAATATAGAAAGAACTAGACAAAACGACGAAAACCGCGAGAAATAGGACCACGAAACCCCTTCTCTGCGTCACTGGCCGATGCAGACTGCAGAGGGGTAGAGAGGCTGAATCAGCCGGCCACAACCTTGTCCCACCTTCGCCGGTAAATCGCCCAACTGCAGGATTGCAGAACGACTCGCCGTGCTGCGGACTCGTCATAAGAACCCAAGCCACGTTTTTTTCAATGAGAGTTTCGCTACACGTAGCCTCTTTTGAAGTAGAACGTTTGTTCTGGGAGAACGTGTATTCACAATCCACAGGACCCCCTTACCCCTACTGGTGCCTTTAAAAGACCATATTTTGAATTTAAAAGCAATCAGCCCGCGTACAAACGAGAGCATCATGCGTCGTACATGCCCGTCGCAAACCAGATTTACGTAGCTGTGATCGATAGTCAGCGGCAGGCGCTGCGCCGCGAAACACGTCTGCAGATTAGTGAATGGTCACCTTTGTTTTCTTCGCTCCTTTGTTGGCAATTTTGCTCTCGTCTCGAACTTTATAGCCGACTATGGCCAGCTCAAGAAGACTGGAGAAGATAAACGTCATCGACACGAGCATCCATACATCTGAATTGTAACGTCATTGGCACTCGATTTGTAGCACTCGATAACGAAATGACTTGCTGATGGTATCTGATGGGTGCCGCGCTCGAGAAAAATCCTGTGTAGGCCAGAACATTCTGAGTGGGTAAAGGTCGCCAGAGTTTGCAGCAAACACGCATCTGCGAGGAAGCACATTCACAACAGAGGCAGGGCTCGTGCGCGATGACCCAAACCAAGTGTCCTGGACTACACCCTCAGACTAGGTGCCCGCACTACGCGAATTGGTTCACCATGAAGGTGAGTGCCTTATCGCTGCCACTATGAGTTGATCGCGCAAAGGTAGGGCGGGTCCGAAAATTTATTCTGATTTTTATGCCGCTCGCTCCAAGCGGCAAACTTAAGGCAATGTTGCGCCTTGACCAAGTGGCACACTATCTAGTAACTTTGTAGCTTTTGTGAAAAACCAGTGTAAGCGCAACAAGAAACGTGTTAAAGAACCATTACGGCATGCCATGTTTCACTCGAAAATGCACGAGTCCAACTGAGATGGAGCTCCTCAAAGTAGCGGCCGATGAGGAGGAGCGTCCGAGTGGGTGTAGATATTAGGCTACTTTCATGCCCTGCGGCACCCTCGTCGGCTGCAGCACTCTGACTCTAATTATAACGTCAGACCGAATCATGCTACGGTACGATGAAACTGTGGGGGAAAGCGCGCGAATCTCGCCACATGTGGCACTATGCCCCAATTCTCGCCAAGATTCAAATCTCGTCACAGACTTGTGCGGGCTCTCGTCACAATCATCATACTGCAATATGGTTCAGTAGAGCGTTATAAAGAGAGTGCGTCATCACAGTTACGCCGCTGTCGGCAGTGGACGCACGATTTTGCCGTCGTCGCCACCGGTGCCGGTGTCGGTGCCGCAAAGTATGACAACGGCCTTAGAGAGTTGAAGAGCAAAAAGGCGACGGCCACGTGGTCAGGGACACAGAGTGAGAGGCAAGTTTAAATTGGGTGCGGAAATTTCAGCTGTTCTCCGGTCGCTGAAGGCTGTTCAAATCGCTGCTTTTCTTCCAGTTTTTCGATTTTTTTCTCTTGAAAGAGGGAAACTTTCGCGTTTTTTTGTCACGTATCGTATCTAGTAAAGTGATTTCAAGAGAATTAGAAATATGGGATTTTCCTGGACGGTTCCTTTATCTAAAGGTCCCGTCTTTCTATCTACAGGTGCCGTCTTTCATGTAGAATTATAACTAACACGTTGCTTATGCGGAATCCCGTTGCACGCTGACGAAAACGACACTACACACTTTCAACAGAATAAAGGGATGAAATTCCCTACCTATAGCTTTTATATAGGAAACTCGTGGCAGATTACGCATGATGTTTCCAAATTGGAATATCATTGCTAGTAAAGCATTGACGCCGAGCATGGTACGTGCCGGAATCGCTCGTGGTCCCAACGCGAATGATATCCAACTGTAACAGAGACAATGTTTGAGTGCTCGCATGATAAACTGCAAGAATCGCAAACGATTTACCTTATAAAAATGGTGAGATATGTTGGCAGGTATGCTTGCATAAAATACCACACAAATCGTCGTTCAAACATAATTATCACATGTAATTCGTCCCACATGCCGGCCGGATATGGCTGTAAATCGAGTAGATGGCTCAGCGCTAAAAAAAATGGGCAAAGATCGGTAGACACAATGATCAAACCTCTTCCTTTCGATTTGCACTAATTTTGAAGAGATCAAAATCTGGCAGCACGATTGCACCCATCGGCTGAACCGGCTCATCGATTGTTGTCCAACGCATCCGGACCTCTTGATTGTTGTAGTTAAAGCTGAAATGAGCATAAATTAAAGTGTTTTATTAAAGAGGGAGGGGGGGGGGGTTAGACAAGTTGTTGATCGTTAAACGGTATCATTTTACATTACTGGCACTAACAAATGTTGGGTCAATGAGGTCATCAGATCACGCGGTGGCCACGCCCATTCGCAAGCAGTGAACTGCTACCACACGGGAAAAAAACAAAAATAAAACCCCATTCCAGTGAAATAACAGGATACAGAACGCAAACTAATGGCCATATTGATCGATGAAGTGGGGGAGTCATAGCTTGGCAGCTTGCCAAAGCAACAGCCTCGAAACAACTCGGACAGTTCGCTAGGCGTTGCCGTGCGACCAGCCGACTTCAGACCGAGGTCAAAATCCGTGCGTACCAACACACACCTCACCGTAAATATGAGTGTACGTCAGTACATTTTTACACGACGCCCCCTTATGCCCATTACCTAGCAAGGCATTTGTCACGCGTGGTGACTCAATACGAGTGTCATGACGCACACCATTAAATGTTTTGTAAAAGCATAGTAATGGTGGACCACCAACAAAATGTCCTTCCTCATTAGTATGCCACTTGAACCAATTTTCCAAACGGACGCTTGTAAGCGTGAGAACTGGTAGCAATTTCGCATAGGCAGTTCAGAGTTGGCGATCATATAAGCGAAAAGGCGAGTAAACAGGATGGAACAAGTACGTATCGATTGATGGTATGAGTGAATAGACTATTAGGCGCCATGTGTAAAATACGTATCGATTTTTTTGACTCCGACCTGTGGACGGTTGCACTGAACAGGCAAAAAGGAAAACATACGTAATTGACAGCCTGTACGCTTATTCGTCTAAATAATCAACCTTGGACAATGTCATAAGAATGATAAACACTGGGGATGAAAAACCATTTGCAATTCGTAACCTCTCGTAAATCAATCCACAAGTCTGTAGATCTAATGGAAAATTGCTGAGTTCCAATGAGCATGGTCCTTTAACCCGTACCCTGTAGTTGACCATGACAGTTCCATTGGGAAATAACATAAGAAAAACACTTCTGAAATTTGAAAGCATATAGTCGAGGAGAAACAGACGATATCTATCGGAAATAACTGAAGATGTGAAAAATCTTTGACTCACCTAAAAGGTGAGTCGTGTATTTGAGCAACTTTACTATTTATAAAACAGCTGTTTGGCGTCCATAAACGATCGAGCACTTGATGATTCAACGAGAGATTACCTGGAAAAGTAATGGTGATTTAATATTGTTTTTACACAAAAGAAGCGAAAACACGATGCTAAGAGCTGTTGGTGGCTCAACTCTCCTCACGATCTCAAGCTTCTTTTCCAACGAAAAGTGCTGTAGATAAGTCCCACTGAAGAATTTTCATTTTACGCAAAGCAAAAAATAATCCCACCAAAGTCCCCTAAGATTTTTATTTCAAGAACCTTCCACAGAATCTTGACTTCATCTGTTACCCATATATTTGTGTTGTGTTCTACTTATCACGGAAAATGCAAAGTTCCAAAGAAAAAACAAAAAATGGTCGAGATACAGCCTCTTAAAAGCAGCATTGGGAAATCCGGGCAAAAGTAAAAGAAGTAGTGAATATGAATGTCGAGGTGCTGAATACGATGGGAAGAAAAACGGAAGTCAATGACCAGAAACCCGAAAAACAGAACCCTTCTCCATGACTGATTCCCTACGAGGACGATCATTCTGTCAAAAGGCGGACAGGCCGGACGACTCTGCCACTGGCATGTAGCCAGGTAATCAATGAGCAAAAACAGCGAGGAAACATCACAAAAACTCAAAAGGCATCTCATCGTTAACTACAGACGAGGGAAGACATCAAGTGAGAATTGATGAAAAAGAAATAGGAACAAAAAGAAAAACCCTCAAATTCTAAGGGTGAACAGCAAAAATCAAAACAAAAAAAGGATAATCAGCTGATTAGAAATCATAATCGCGCCCCGATCGCTCCAGCCGTGCCGCTCGCCTTGGCTCCTCCCACCCCAGCCAATCAGGGGAAGCTCGTCGCCAGGAGGCGGGCTGCCCTAACCAAGGCGGCTTGCCCTGATGAGGCCGCCTCCGCCACAGCGTAAGGGCGCGCCTTTTGCGGGGGATTTCGCCATACATAGGCCTCTCACAAGGGAAGGTATTTTACTTCCACTGGAACTTTGAAATGACAAAACCCAAATTGCTACCTGGCATTCTGAAGCGAGTTACGACCTGTGACACCTCATTGGCGAGGCACTTTGCCATCAGCAAGGCCGTTGCCACCCACGAACCCAACCCCGCAGATCTGGAACACTACCAGTAAGCCACTGTGGTCAATTCTGGCTATCCAACGGCCTTGTTGATGGCAAAGTGCCTCGCCATGGAGATGTCACAGGCAAGTCATAGGCAAACTTTGACCCATCGTAACTCGCTTCAGAATGCCAGGTAGCAATTTTGGTTCCACAGTTGTAATCAGTGTTCGAAGCTCTATCGATCCCCGGGTCATTTCAAAGTTCCATGGGAAGTAAAACACCTTCCCTTGTCAAACCCATAATTTTTCAGTCAATGCCTCCTTTTATGATTTCCTCTCACCCACATTATCCCAACACTGTCTTTAAAGTGGCGTCCGACGAAGTGGGCTGTCCGTGGAGCGGGACTACGAGCGTTTTAGAAGCGAAGCGGAGGCGGTCACGTGATCGCAGCCGCAGAGTGGGAAGAAGATTAGCGTTGGGCGCGTAATTTGGCCTACGTCCCTCCCGTCGACAACTGCCGAGAGATGATTCGGCGGAAACTCAAGATTTTATTCTAAAAATTTCGATTCGTCGAACAAAACAAATAAAATTTCTTTTCTTTTTTGTGTTTCTTTTCCTGTGCCGCTTGGTGTAGTGATTTTGTAAGGAATCAAAAATTGTAAGGATTTTTGTGCTCCTTTCCTTGGAAAACCAGATTGAGTACAAGCGCACTTGGTAATGGGAATGCTTCAATTAGATATGGTACACGAAAGCGAGGAGAGGGGAGGGGCAATTTGTTGAATGAGTATTTGATTTTGTATGGATGTTAAACAGTAACATTGACCTTATATGAACACACATGTGCACATACATATATTTACGGAAATTTACGGTACGACATATCCTGCACTAATGGGCACGTTAATGTTCAGCATTCGAAAAATTGCCCCCCCCCTCCGTTATCATCAGTATAGCACCAAATAAAGCCGCACTAATGTAGGTGGAATAGCTGCTCAGTTCACTCTATCCCTTCGTCATGCAGGTTTCAAGCATTTCATATCCGATAATGGGTACAGCAGGAATGTTTTCAATGTACTACCTTTCTATCGGTTTTACCCAGTTCCTCTCCCCAGCGGCATCCAAATCACCGAGAAACCGATGTTGACCTCTTCGCAGACTTTAACACAGTGAATTATTTAAAATTAACCTTTGCACGGCGACAGTCGTTCAAAGTTCAGTGCTGGATCAAGCCACTTTTCAGTGATATAGATGTCCATCTCGAAGTCGTTTGTGAGCTCATCGATGGACGTGATAGCTTGGATCCAAATTTCCACGTAAACCGTCATACCCTCGTCTTCTGTAAGAAGAACCAGTAGACCAGCCAGAAAACTTCAAACACTCCGCTTTCGCAGGTTGAATGACACCATTCGATTAGCTCATTCTCATACTATTCAGAAGGAGGTTGAGCGCTCGGCGAGTATAACTTCATTATGTTTCCCTCTACAAACGGCAAAATCGTACAATCACATTTACCGTGATACCTAGAGCATGCGACGCGATTTTGGGATTACACATTCTCATATGAGCATTCTTTTTACCAATACTCCCTATATAACCCAATACCCTCTGTCGGGTGGGGGTCACGAGGTCGAATTTCCGCGCGGCCGCGCGGGCGCGGCGGGTACGAGTGGCAGTAGCAGGGCATGGCAGCTTTCATGCGAGGCAGTGTGGCATGAGTGGGAGCGCAGACGGGACGCAGTCACGCTCGGCCGTTTTCCCACGGGCAATCGATACGGCGAGTCGTACTGGTGGCGCCGCGACTGCACCGCGCGAAGCGGAAAGTCGACCTCGTGACCCCCACCCTCCTCTGTCCTGTACCATTCACCAAAATAATGAGTGCACGTTGCGGCGTTTACGATCATCCGATCTTGCAAATTTGGGAGCGACAGAATCGTTAGGCAGCGTTTGCACTCTGCAGTGCCGGCGGCAGGGAGTGGCTGCGCCTCTCTGTGTCTCTGTCTGTGCCACCTTGTCTCGTTATCTGCGTCGTCTATGCATCTTCCCCGTGCCACTCTGCCTCACTGCCTGTGAACGCAGCCACGCCTCCGAGGCATAGTATGAACGCGGTCTCGAAGGCAGTGATAGGGGCTATTCGGGTCTAATATGGAAAGACTACAAATATGAATGTTGACGTGCTCAATAGTACGAAAGTGAAGAAAAAACGGAATAAGGCGGTCAAAACCCTGAATAATGAAACCCTTCGACGTTTATGCTCAAAAGGGTCGGGTCGGGCCGAAAGACGGGGCGGGCTGGGATAAAACAATAGTTAGCCGTTGAAGGGGGCGGCTCCTAAAAAGCTCGGGGGCACTCTCTCTCATCGGAAATTTCGCCACTGACAATTTCCTTGGACCCCTAGCTTTCATTTACGTGACCCAGTTTGGGAGTTCTCATTACCCACATTACCTCTATCACTGTCTTTATGTCGAGAAATATTGATTAATCACTCGATCTGCATGAGGACTGCAAACAGTCCGTAATGCATTACTACGATTTTTTCCTAATGTTCAAACCAGAGACAAGTTCAACTAGTATTAAAGGAGACGGTCGAAGGAAGAAAAAGGAAAACCAACGTGGTATTCGAAACTTGTTGTATCCAGTACCATTCAGTAGCTGATCAATGATATCAGTGTCCCTCGTGCAGTTCCTGAAAATGCATTTATACATTAAAGGAATCGTGCACGGAAAAATAAGTTTCTCTGTCACCCATAAGTTTATGTTGCATTTGCCTAATAAGGACGACATGTACGCTTTCACGCGACAGAGTGAGAATTTGGCTGAGATAGAGCTTCTCAAAGTGGCGGACGACGCGGCGGGGTCCCAAATCAGTGTCCGCCCCACCGCAGTTGAAGACGCAAAGTGGGAACAGAAAATTTCGCAAACAGTCTCACTCTTCGTTTCCGACCATAGCGGACGATGTGGCGGGCAATGCCCCGCCCCTCCGACCACCACTTTGAGGAGCCTTATCCCAGACGGATATATACCTACCCTCACATCTCCAAAGATGTTCAGCGCCCAACCCCGATAATCTCAACATCAAAGTGATTTGGATAACTAGAAAATGTTCCTCGGAATCCCCCCTCTCTTAATGGCTCTTCTAACGGACAAGTTGCCCTAATCATTCGATTATGCTCTCTTCCGTTGCTGTGGGATCCCATACAGGTCTCCTACCCCTTGCCGCGGTCCCCCTCTTGTGGAGCGCTATTTGGACAAATTGTCGCGGACAGGGTGTACGAGTTTCCTGCTTCTCGCACTGTCGGCGTTTACACATGCGGCGATTAGGGGTTTCCAAACTAACGAAAAGTGTCGGGTTGTGGTGTTAATGCACCTGCATTAATTCGATTTTGCGCGCTGTATAAATGGGAGAAGGGGCAACTTGTTGAATGTAGACCAGTAACATGACTTTACATGACTGACTGGAGGGAAAAATAAAGGGAACTTAAATGTCATACAATATGTATCTACATACAGGTATGAACCAGCAAACCTAATGTGACTATCCGAAATTCATGTAAACATGTGTTACTCTTCAATATTTAACGAGTCGTACCCCCATACATAGTACAGCACAGAATTAGTATCTAAGTTCAGTACTAAAAAATGTCGTAGCATGCACAAGGACTGAGCTTACGGTTTATCAGAGCGTGAAGCGATAAGGACATCAGGAGTACGGAATTTCAATTTGCATAGTGATACGTGTCGTAGGGTAGGAATACTGTGGCCACCCCCTAAGTCCTTGGCTAGGCTGGTCGTTTGCAAACTTCCTAGCTGTGATTGAGCACTTATTTTCCACTATTCATAGTAACTATGTTAAACTTATGCACTTGCATAGCACTTGGATGCGAAGTTTTTGCTGAGCATATCGCTGTAGACGCAAATTTATTCAATTTCGAAGGAGCGGAAGTGTGATGGAAACGACAAGTTTGGAAGTTTCAGTCGGGTCTAAAGAAGGAATTTCAAGGTTAAAGTTGTCTGTTTATATTCGATGTATGTAGATGTCAATAGCGATGAGACACAGTGAGCAAGCTCGGACATGTGCGGTTAGGTCCTGGAACGATTGCGTGTTCTTCTCCTCAGTTTGAGCGCAATCGCTTCAGGACCCACTTGCGCGCAGGGCCGTAGTTCTCACGCATCGCGTCGCAAACCGCCGTGTGGAACATTCTAGAGTACGCGCCCGTTTATACTCGACAGAATTATGACGTACCTAAACCGCATGGGTTTATGGAGATGTTCAGAGGAGTGCGAGATTTCCATGGCGTCTTCTTCAAGCGAATTGTAGTCGTTGTCGATGACAGCACGTACGGCGGCGATCAACCACGACGCCACGATCGTCGTCCATCTCATCTCAATGCGTTCCTGCCAGCTTTCGCAGACGAACGGCTACAACACGACAGCGATGGTGGCGGCAGACTTCTGAAATGGGCGTTCTCTCCAATCACGGCTCGGGTGCTGGGGAAAAAAGACGTTGTGGAGCGGACGATGGTGGTTCATTTTGCGTTCTTATGCAGAATTCATACATTATAATGAACAGATTCGAGCCACCATTGCTAATTCGAAAGCAACGGGAAAAACACGTATTGTAAATGGATCTCAAGAAGAAAACAAGTCCATGAAATGGCGAAGAAGGCTTTTTTTGTGGGCTTTAATTAAACCAGTGTACACAAGAAGGCGTCATGCCATAAGAAATATCTGAAGAACAAACAAGGTGGAGCAACGTTATTCGACTTTTCAATAGCTCAGAGATGCGCCATGCACTTTACTTCTGCTTCTAATTTCCAACACTTCACGAGCTGCTACAGGATTAAGTGGCCCAAAAATTAAGAATCTGCATTGGATTGTGGTATGAATGGAAGTAACATTCTTTAACCAGCATGTCATGCTGCGTGTGACCGCCACGCATCACAATTCCGATTCGTGCCGATCGATAATTCAGCAGTGCGGTGCGCAATAAGACGCATCCGTGGCCAAAATCAATGAGTGCAATATGGAAGATGCGGTCCAATGCCTTCCAGGTATAACACGAATTTGAATGGATTCGAGCCCGCGGAGCATTCCAAAAGAACTATACTATGCATAGTGCATTTGAGCGTGCAAGATATGAATATCTTGCTAAAGTAGGATATTCTCACCTTGCTCACGTTTGCAAGATTTCTACTTTTACGAATTTCTACTAATTTGCAACTTCATTAAAATCTAACAAGGATCTGGCAGAATCTAATAGAATCTGAGGAATACCACGTAAAAATTGAAGATAATGCAAGGGAGTGGTGAGAAAGTGCTTTTCTCTATGCCTGGATTCATCCAGGTGTGAACTTTATTGAAAAGAATTTATAAACGCGGCGCTAGCAAAAACCCCGATTGTGACAAGGAACGGCTCGAGCAATAGCACCTATTGAGGTCCAAATTTTCTACGGATCTTATATGTATTGAGAAGATAAGGATCATACCAAGTCCACTTTGTTGTAATGAACTCCCCAGCTCAGATGGTCCAACAAATGGACAAAAAAGAGTCTAATCTAATCTAGTGAAGCAAGAATCTAGTGAAGTCTTTAAATTTTGATTAAATACACACATTACCAACATCGTTTTTCTCCCTTCCCCTACCGAAGAGCACAGAGGAAGGATTTTTACTATTGTTTGGTTCCTGTCCAAGGGCCCGTGCGAAACGGGCGTGTGCACACTTATGTCGAATTTTCGCTTCGCGACGTCGCACTTGCGGCACCGTCAGCACATCTTGCTGGGGTCGGTTGGAATTCCGCTCAGAACGCAAGGGTCTGGTACCATGGAGGTTTTTTAAGAGATAGCTATTTATCTCGTCATTATCTAAAACATTAACTCTTGTGCCCTAAAAAGACAAAATGGTAAAACAAAAAAGGTAAAAAAAAAACGATAGCATCACATGATAGCAATCCCAATTAAGGAATAATTAATTCGAGCGCAAAACATTAAAATGAGTGTTGCAATCTACGCAGTCACACGCGATGAAACCCGGGGCGCCGCACGCAGCGCGCGACCGCGCGGAAACCCGACATAAGTTACACACTCGCGCGAAACGGAAACAAACTTACTCTTTCTACAAGACCCCCCCCCCAAAAAAAAAAGTTCCTCTCTGATTATTACTTCATAGATTAGAACTCAATACTTGCAGGAAAGAATTACAACATTTTATTTTGTGGATGGGGTAATAATATTATATATTGGGTCATTCCATAAGTAATGTCGTTTTTTTTCAAGCATAAATTTTTCCTATGAAATTACAAGTTTCTGCAGCACGTCATATACCATGTGAAAGGGTTTTTCTGCTCTACAAAATGACGTGATCAGTTTCTGAGTACGTCAGAATGGGGCCGACATTTAGGCTGGCGAAGAGGTAGGTCAAGCCGACAAAAATTGGCCAAGCCGGCAATCATTTGAAACATTATATTTCACTTTAGGAAAATCAACCAGTCATGTGTCGCATAATTGGTCTTGACCTCTTCTACAATTCCCACTATTTAGTTGATCAAGAAGTCGTGTCGTTGTTTCTCTAAAATCGTTTTTTCGAAAGCACCCACACTTGTTCAAAATAAATTTTTTTTTCAAACTTCACGCTTAGAGTTGTTTTCTGAACCGCTTCGAAGAACTTCTTTCTGCTATATCGATAACATCGTTCCAGTTTGTTTTGGCTGCGATTCAGATCAAGTTTCAATACCATGTGATAGGAGTCCAGCTGACATTTTTCACAATTTATTTTTTCCATGAGAAATTTAAGGAATCCGGTCAGTGGTATTTTCCCGTTCCTACCCACACCCTGTTCTTAACATTTAACACTTTTTCCACTGATTGGTTGAGAAAGTTTTCTTGCCTTGGTTCGAAGGAATTGTCTGAAATCACTGAGTTATGGAGGAAAAACTAAATGTGGAAAAAGAACGACATGACTTTTTGATCAACTAAATATTGGAAATTGTATAAGAGGTCAGGACTAAGTACGCGACACATGACTGGTTGATTTTCCTAAAGTGAAATATAGCGTTTCAATTGATTGCCGGTTTGGTCAATTTTTGTCGGCTGGCCTACCTCTTCGCCAGCCTAAATGTCAGCGCCATTCTAACATACTCAAAAACTAAACATGCCATTTTGTAGAGCAGAAAATTTACTTTCGAATGCTACATGACATGCTGCAAAAACTTGTGATTTTATGGCAAAAATTTTTGCTTGAAAAAAAAACGACACTACTTACGGAATGACCCAATAACACTTATCCCCCGAGTGGAGGGGGGGGGGGGGGGAGAGAGACAACTTGTTAGGAGTTGACCAGTCACGTGCCTTGACATTATTGACATGTCAACATGTCATCAGCCTACCGTAGGTGTCATACTATTTATATCTACATGTATGAATCTGTTAAGCTAAGTTTATTGTTGAACGTTCATGTGAAGACATGTTACTGCACAACATCGAACGAGTTGCCCCTTCCCATAGAAAATTGTGACTTTCAGTGGAACTCTCATAATCGCTTGAAGGTTTCTGGGAATCAGTGCTGCTCAATTATTCACAATGCACTAATAAGTTACGGAAACAATTACTCGAATTTCGATGAGAAATGAGTTTACTCAACCTGCTCACGGCTTTGAAAAAAAAACCATTCAATCTCTCGACTGCTTGTCTGAACTCAAACGACATAACGGACTTTATTTGGAGTTTTGAAGAAAAGTGCTGGATGCGATGATGGTTGACGAGGCTATGGCCTTCCTGACATGGATAGCACTTGTTGCACTTGGTCATGCCGTCCGAAGAACGCCCATCTAGTTGGACTTGCTATTCATAAGTGCATAAGAGTGAATGGATCATGTACGCAACTGGCGCTGACACCACGTACTTGGGCGGGGATATCAGTTCCTCCATGGGTTAAGCTCAGGTTAATCAAGCCAACGTCCGCAACAGTCATTCATTAATTGGCCATGGTGCGCCGCGTATCTGGCTTGAATCCACAACGCCAGTTGACCATTAATAAATCGTAAATTTGAAAAGCAGCTTCTCCGTCACCCATATATCCATGTTGTATTTGCCTAGTAAGGGCCCCATAAAAAGTTTCCCGAGAAGAAGTGAGAATACGCCAAGATGCAGCTCTTCAAGGTGTGACTGATGGGCGGAGCCCCAAAGCAAATGTCCGTCCCGTCGTCCACTGCGGCCGGAGACGAAAAGTGGGACTGTTTATAACTTTCTCGTCCCACTATGCGTCTCCGACTGCGGCAGACGACTGGGAGTGCATTTACCCCGAGACCCCGCTCCCTGGGCCACCAATTTGAGGAGCTGTATCACCGGGTTCTCTTTTCTTCTTGTGAACTTCGCATGCGGCCCTTATCAAGCAAATACAAGTGCATGATTCCTCTAATACACTATACACTTCACCAGTTAAAGACACCGTTCGAGGCAATTTTTGTTACATGAGGAATATGGAAAAGATATGCTAATTGGTCCTACTTTCGAAAAATAGGACTGAATCAGTCAAGAAACCGAAGAATTAGTACTCTCTGTCCACCACTGATGCTTAGACAGCCTCCGTACTCCGTTGTGCGAGCGGCAGAGCATGGCTGTCTCTGTGTCTCCACCCCTGCCACTCTGCCTCTCTGCCTGTAAACGTAGCCACTCCTTGCTGCCGTCACCACCGCAAAGCATTGGGTCATTTCATAAACAATGTCGTTTTTTTCAAGCGAAAATTCTTGTTATAAAGTTACGCTTTTGCAACATCTCATATATCATTTGAATGGGATTTTTCTGCTTTACGAAAATTGATGTTCAGTTTTTGAGTATTATATGGGTCTGGTATTCTAGCTGACGAATAGAGGTAAGTCCAGCCGACAAAAATTGGCTAAACCGGCAATCAATTAAAACACTATATTTCACTTCAGGACAATCAATCAATCATGCGTCCCGTACATACTTAGCCCCGACCTGTTCTACAATTTCCAAAGCTTGGTTGATCAAGAAGTCGCGTCGTTCTTTTCCTAAATTCGTTTTTCCGAATGCACTCACGTTGATTTCGAATGAAAATTTTCCTTTCAAATCCCTTGCTCAGCATTGCTTTATGAACCATTCGGGGAAGGATCTCGTCTGCTCTATCAGAAATGTGTTTCGTTTTTGTTTTGGTTGTGATTCATATTGAATTTTCAAACTGTGTGATAGAAGCCTAGTTGACATTATTGCGCATTATATTTTTTCAACAGAAACTTCAGGAATCCGGTCAGTGATGTTTCTCGGTCCCTACTCATTACCTGTACTTGAGGTTTCACCACTCCTTCAACTGATTGGTTGAGAAAATTTCCTCGCCTTGGTTCGAAGAAATTGCCGAAAATCATCGAGCTGTGGTGGAAAAAATAGATGTGAAAAAAAAGAGCGACCTGACTTTTATAGCAACCACCGTGAAACTTGCAGAAGAGGTGGGGGCTAAGTACGGGACACACGATTGGTTGATTCTCCTAGAGTAAAATATAGTGTATTAATCAATTGCCGGTTTGATCAATTTTTGTCGACTCAACCAACCACTTCGCCAGCCTGAAAATAGGTCCCATTGAGACGATCACAGAAACTAAACTCGTCATTTTTTAGTGCAGAAAAATCTCTTCCGAATGATATATGACGTGCTGCGAAAATCTGTAATTTTATAGAAAAATTTTTGTTTGGAAAAAAACGACACTACTTATGGAATGACCCAAAATGTGGGCGATCTTCGAGAACGTGTTTTCGTACCCTTTGCATTACTGAAGGGGTGTTAGGCCGCTTCCATACTTTGCGCACCGACGCCGTCACGCGCGTGACGGCGTCGGTGCGCAAAGTATGGAAGCGGCCTTACAGACGACAATGCCCTACTGCCTGTTCTGCGAGTGTCGCGCGCATCCACTCGGACCAATCAAACTTTTTATTTTCACATTCTTGTATCATAGTATAATCTGAGGATTTCATTATTATTATTATTTATCATTGTTATTACGTTATACAGTTGTGCCGTTATAAGACAATGCTGGTGGTGTTATAAAAGAAAAAAAAACAGTATGAAATGGAAGCACACACGAGGTTAAGAAATTAGTTGATCAAAACCTGGCCGGAACCGGAAGGCTTGTCGTGATTTGAGCAGGGTCCCGTCTGGTCATTGAATTTTTTGGGTATGTACCACTTGAGGAAAAAGGTCAGCGTCCTGATGTAGAGGTGATTGCAAAACGTGTGCGTTAAAATCCACATATGAGCAACACTGTTCAGTTTTTTCCTCCTTTGCACCCTCTTACGGATTGAGCGGGAGAAGTGGGACCTTGAGTAGGTTACCATATCAGTAGGGAGACGAAAGGCAAGGAACTCGTTCGGAAAGAGCGCATGTCAGGGCATTCGAATTGGGCCACGTTACTGGAGCGCACAGCCGATTCGCAGCGAATGCAGCCGGGCATTCGTGTCTGTTGCACGAAGAACTGACCCATCAAACGATAAGGCAGAAAGGAAAAGTAAAAGTGTATACAAACGCATACAATTAGGGAACAAAGAGTGATAAATTGAGAAAAAACTGGCAGCAATAAGGGCACGTCATCGAAAATTCCAGTGTGACATCATGTACACTGCTTTCCTCAGCAGAGAAGAATGACGGCACTCAGGCTCCAGACTGGGCAACCACGAGTGTGTACCCTGATGTCAGGATTTCGCACGACGACGAGCGGCGTGCGAAGCAGTGTGTACGAGCTATGCGCGTCGCGGTAGTTGGGTCTTACAGCGATTACACGGTAATACGCAGTTGACTTGTAATCGCTTCGGGACCCAACAACATGGTGCATTTGCTCGTCCGCCTTGCTCGCTTGCGACATGCCGCGGTGCGAAATCCTGATATAGGGGTACGCACCCCGCCATCACAATAAAAGAGGCCGATTATCTGTTCTAGTCAGAGCCATCGCCGATTACAAATCGATCTCTGTAGCAGATCTCGATGCTCAGCCTCTTCAGGAGCGCACTACCCGCCATACCCTTTAACGGTGTGCCCCCCCACCTATGAATATGAGCTTTACATGGCATGAAATTCATTCAGACATTCATTATTCGAAAGAATTACTATTCCTGTGATTGAATCCCCGCGAAACGCTCTGCACCTGCAGCTTCTTGCAGCATTTTTTTTTTCAGATTTCCACAAATTCCACGGCAGAAACAGCTGTTGTCCCGCAGCGTTTTCAGCACTAGAGGCACGTCATCAAGGTGTTATGCACTGAAAAGGAGGGAAATCGAGAAAGAAGATCGGCAAGCAGGGACACAGTTGAAGAGCTGTCACTGCAAGTGCAAAACATATTCGCTCATACGGCAATGCGCATTTTCCCCTAGTCATTGAGCGTGTTATTCAATTTCTCCATCGCCAGTGTAATAGTTCGCCTTGCAGACACCGAAAAAAGCAGAGGGCGCAGTTAAATTTGAAGTCGTTTGGAACTAGCAACATGCACAAATATAGCAGCCTCATCTACGCCTGTGCGGGGTAGTGATTGCCCGCCCCGTTGTACGCCGCGGTGGGAGACGAAAAGTGGAACTGTTTACGTAACTTTCTCTTCCCACTATGCGTCTCCGACCGCGAAGGGCGACTGGGCGTGCGTTTACTCTGGGGCCCGCCCCCTAGGCCACCACTCTGAGGAGCTGTATCTTAGCCGGATTCTTACTTTTTCGCGTGAAACTGTAGCCCTTATGCAGATACAGCATAAATATTTGGGTAACATAAAACTCATTTCTCCGTGCGCGATTCCTGCAATCTTCAGAGCCCCTATCTTTCCAAAACAAACCTAGTCTCATCTAATAGCAGAGGATACATATAATGTTTCATTTGGCTGTTCCTCGTCGGAATCAGATCTACGGAAGTCCTAAATGTCCCCTCCTCTCCCCGGGCAGCATAAGAGGATGAATTTGCACGCAACCCGTTTCCCCATTTTCGTCTGCACTTTCTCGAAGTAACACATTCACGCTTCCCTCCTTGGGCTACTCTCATTATTCGAAGCTGACGCCGATAGCGCATTGCCGAGTCACTGTCGGGTCATTAGCGGCGTCGCAGCCAACTTACTGGCGCCGCAGAGTATGAACGCAAATTTAGCTTACGCTTGGGCTCGCCGTCATAGGTACCATGAATAGATGTTGAATCAGCCGTTATAACCCACTTGTCTGGGCTAAAGACCCATTGGTGTGCGTTATGGCATTCCAATTGGGTCTCGTGACATGGTTCACTGCACGCAACAACTGCTTTGCTGGTCCCGTTGGGAATAAGCCACTCATTAGAGAGCACGGCCGCCGCCACTTTGCGTAACGTGACCTAATTCGAGTGTCCTGGCGCACATCCAGGATTGCTTAAGCTAGCCTAGCATAAACCTCTTCATACCTTTCGTGAGTTAAAGACACCGTAAGGGAGTAATTTTGGCTTACGGTAGAACAGACGTAGTGTGGACGAGTTCAAGTGACCGCCATTGTACAAACTCGCCAATTTGACGCCTTGGCATGGTGCCAAGAGAAGATGTTTCCATTATAAAGTTGTTCATTCCTTTTACCTTCTCCTTTGTTCTTTCTTATATTGTTTCTAGATGTACTTACATGAATGTTAATGTAGTTGGGAATGGCCACTCCACTGCGCTGGGAGTCAGGTGCTACAACTAAAGTTGGCCCGCGGCCGTCTCCTACAGCGGACAACTCGGAACGCCAGTGCGATGATGCGAATGAGGCGCGAATACACACCGCAGCGATGCACTTTTGAGTTCGGGTTTTTTCACCGATTATCGCTTCTAACCTTCTGCGTTTGTTACGAAATGCTCATTTCTTTGTATGTTTCTCTTGTTTCGGACCCCCTTCCGGTTCCTTTAATGCAACAATCTCGGCTTTATCCTCATTCCCCAGATAAGACAAATTCAAGCATGTCCAGTAGAATTTTAAACCTAATGACACACTCAATCCCCCTGAAAACGAAACTTTGTGTAAAAATGATGTATCCGCGGACGAGTTTCTTCAATTCATCTAATGCTGCTTTCTTGATGGATAGGTTTCATCCGAAGATAGAATAAATTACTTAAAGGAATCGTCCACGGAAAATGAGTTTTTGCGTTACTTATACGTTTATGTTGTATTTGCCTAATGTGGGCCTCATGCAAAATTTCACCCGAAAAAATGCGAATCTGGCTGAGATACAGCACCACAAAGTGCGGTCCCAGTGGGCGGGGCCTAAGAGAAAAGCCTCGTTCCGTCGTCCGCCGTGGTCCGAGACGCATTGTAGGAGCAGAAAGTTTCGTAAACAGTCCCACTCTCCGTTCCCAACGGCGGCGGACCACGGGACGAGGCTTTTACTCTTAGGCCCCGCCCACTGGGACCGCACTTTGTGGTGCTGTATCTCGGCCAGATTCGCATTTTTTCGCGTGAAATTTTGCATGAGGCCCACATTAGGCAAATACAACATAAACGTATAAGTAACGCAAAAACGCATTTTCCGTGGACGATTCCTTTAAGACAGAATATGATACGATGTTGAAGAAAAAAGACTGGAGAAAATCAATGGTAAAGCTCTCAACAAGATGCAACGGTGGCTCTAATTATGGACATCATAAATTATGCTGCAAGAGGATAGAAAGTGTATAATCTTCACCGTTCAATTTGATGCAAATCGATTTCAGCTCCTAGGTTCCTTAGCATCTTGAGGGTTCATCAATCGATGCTAGAAAATTACTTCAGAGTGACTGAAAGCACAAAAGGAGGTGGGTGAGGTGGGTGACTTTCGGGGCGACTTAGAATAAGGCGAGCCTGCGTACTTGACAAATGGTCATAAATAATCCGTAATTGGATAGAAGTCTTTTGCAAAAAGTACGCACTCCTCGAATACCTGGAATGAGCGCTTTAGATGTCCTGCACTAACTCATGCGGTGGGGAAGAGGCGGGGGAAGGAGGGAGGGTTGGAAAGGGCCATGATCTCAGTACGTGCTAGCATGGTTCTTTTAAAGACCATCAATTGGTAATGACAAAAAAGCTGGATCATCAAAGTTGGAATTTCAGCAATTTATTGAGGCAGAGACTCATTTTGAGTAATGGGGCAATGAAATTTATGGTTGAATATCCGAAAATGAGGAATCACTCGGAAGAGAATCCACAGTAGGAATAGCCGCTCAGTTCTTAGACTTGGCAAGCTGGGAAAAAGGATCTAGGCAACCTCGAGAGAGGTGTGCATCGATGAGATACGATTTCAGTTCGAATTGTGCGGCGTACGACGCATGCGTACGAGCTAGTGGTGCCGTACGTAGTTGGGCCCTGGAGCGATTATCGTGTTTTGCGGCCATTTCACCTCAAAGCTTACGTAAGTATGACTCTCGCAGCTGTCATGCATCCCAAGTACATTGCAGTACGGAGTTGTCCCATGGCACACATGTGGTAAAATGCTGGTAAGCAGTATCTATCATGGCACAGATCAAGTAAAAATTACGTGTTTTCAACCAATTGTTTGGGTGCTATACGAAGGAAGGGGGGGGGAGGGGGGAGGAGCAACTGGTCAAATGTTAAACGGCACGTCGCTTGACATGTATGATAGGAGGTAACAACAGCTTAACAGGATCACACATGTCAGGTACAACTTTCAACAAGTTCACCCTTCTTCTACTATTAGGTTAGTGCATAATTAATGCGATTTTTTCAACAGTTTTATTTAACAAAACAATAACAACTTTGGCATTTAGCAGAACTGGCTCAAATGATTACTCTGGCGCATTTTCACCATCACAGTTATGACTGCTTCCCATTTGATAATTGTCAAAACGACACTTTCCACTACAGAATAACGCCGTAAAGAAAGTTTTGGCCGGTTTTCGCAGCTTCAACTTTCGGAAGTCATATCTTAGCTAGGACTGCATCTTTTCCTAGAGGTGAAGCACTATTCGTTCTGCCACAGTCTTGCCAACACGATTTACACAACTCGTTTTGATAAAAGTACGATGGCCTATATCGCGCGAAATCGTGATAAATCGATTCTGGATCATCATGCTTTCCGAACACTTTGCTCAAAGAAGCTATCCAGAAGTTGGAAAAAAGGAGATTCAGATAGTGCATGATCTGACGAGTATCACGGACGGGTAAAGGCTTCAGCGCAACTCCTTCAGCTTCTGGAGGATGATTTGTAAGAAATTCGGTCGCACAGTGGTGCTCCGAGGAGTCGCGCAACACCCAATTCTTGAGTTTTGGTGAATCAGAACTACTTGAGGTGGTCAATCACATCTTTATCGGTAAGGCCAATACTCCCTACTATAAATAAAACGCTTCGTCTGCCTGTCTGTCCGTCCCTCCGTGCGTGCGCTGTCCGTTTATGCATAACATAAAAACAACCTGTAAAGATGGGGACAAGTTTGGGATGGGTAGGGCATGGGACAAGAAGTAAAGAGCACACATGGAACGAGCTCAGCGCCTACGGTGGGCGGGGCGTGCACTGGAATGTACCATTTTCAACCCGAAAATTATTTGTTCGGTTCAAAAATGGTCCTAACATGGGGAAAAGATGGGTCAAGGTAGCCATGATTTTCTGAAAGATAAAAGAGGCACAGTGGACGGAGCGCACCCCGAATGGGCGGTTCTACAACAAAAACGCACAATTACAACATAGGCTCAAGACCAGGAAAAAAATCGGTAGAAATGGCCATGGTCGAAGCCATCTTGAATATAACTGAAGCGAGCGGAGATCCGCCCAAAATGGGTGGAGCGTGATGTGGCGATGGGTATTGGATAATTTCATGCAAAAAAAACAACTCCAATCCATCCACTGACGCCCGTGATGTTACGCGCGTAGTAGTGTGCGCCAGCCCAACTGGTTTCAAATATCCATTACAAAAACCGACACTCATCGCTCTCTGCTGTTCCAATTGAAGCGTTTCGATCGATTGAGACTTTGAGCGATTCATTCGCATTTCTGTACTTCTAAAACCAGAGACAAGCTATCCCATCCGACACATTCACCTCCTCCCCTTATACTTCTCATATTTGTGCTTGTGTTTATTTTCTGCCGTACAGGTTTGTTAAGGTGGAATTTGCATTGTCAAGCATGCGCCGGTGCCAGTGAAACTAAGGTGAGCAGTTCGATGCCTGAATTTTGACCTCGATGGTTGCTGTGGCTTGAGTTGTATTGAATCGCAAATAGTGCAGGATAAGCAGTAGCAATGAGCTGTGAAATGCTTTGAGGCCTTTGATCACGACGAAATTGTCGAAACGTCAGGCGCAAAAGATCCACCTTAAGAAACCTGCTCGGCAGAAAACAAGGACAAACATATATATTCAAAGAAATGCCCAGGTTTCATGAAAAGCGGACATGAGGCTGAAGTGAGACCATTCAAAAAGTGTCCGTTCTGCGTGATGGAATTCCTATGAAAGCGTATATCCTGGAAGAGCAACTATTCCTCTCGTAAACGCAAAACTGCTTAAAACTTTCCTTACAAGCTAATAGTATAGCAGATTACTTAAATTAACAACTGGCTAATCTGCAACGACAAATCGCACGAAATGGCATTTTCTAAAGTCAGCTTCATTTTGTGAAATGAGCGGAGGGTACTTCAAGGAGATACTGGAAGCAATTACCAAAATTGAGTTGATTTCCAGAGAGATAAGGCACATAACAGGGATTCTCCCGAAAATTTCCACTCAAACGGAAAACGGCAAGAAGAACACTCTGAGAAATGAATCGGGAAAAACTGGAGAAGTCACGAGGCCTTCTTGGGGGAGGAGAGGAGGGCGGGGAGCATTCTCTACATAGAAGACAACTACTCTGCAAAGCTGCACATGTGGAAGGTTTTGCAGAGAATAAAGGTCCTACCTGGCTTACACTCAGATTATAGTATCAATATTTATATAAATAAATACATAAAAATATTGTATAAAACAGGGTCCCCTCCCTTTCCTTATTGATAGCACAGAGGAAGGTTATCCCTAAGTTTAAGGGAACCGAAAGGGGTCCGAAAAAATAGGAAGGTTCAAAAAATTATCATTTTGTAGCGAACGTTCAAAGTTAGAAGCGATAATCGGTGGGAAAACCCGGGTTCAAAAGCACGGCGCTGTGTTGTGTATTCGCATCACATTCGCATCAACACACTGACTTTCCGAGTTGTCCGCTGTAGACACGTCATTTGATGTCTCGTAGAGTGTATTTAATTCATTGGTGATGATGTGAAATAAGTGAAAATACATACAGCAACGAACAAGTAAAACAATTAACTGGTGAATAAGCGAAGCGTCAGAAAAAAAAGTGGGAAAGATCACAATTGGAACCTAAGAATTCATTTTCGACGTCTTGGCAAAGTGTCGTGTGTGCACTGCGGCAACTACAAGCCACCTTCCTCCCATACCGTGAACCAAAATTGCCCTCCTCCCGGTGTCTTTAACCTCCGTGTAAGGGCCCGTGCGGAACGGAAGTTGAACTACTTCTTTGCTTCTTACCCCCTACATCTCTTTAAACATGGTTTATTTGTTTACAATTGTGTATTTCTTCCTACAAAGAATAAATATTCAGACAAACATGACAGAATCAAGTGTGAGGGCGGAAGAGAATGAATATTGGGATTCTCAATCCGACCATTAGCTTAATTAAGTATCATCGGTGGACTTTAGTCAAGCGGGCGCCTTTCTCTGAACTCTTCGGGAGAAGGCACTAGAAGATGCAAACACGTTCAGAATGGCTTCACAACAGTTTTACGCCGTGGGTGGAAAAAAACTGGCCATTCTCCAGAAAAGAACCGACTTACTCCTTGTTTGGATCAGCAGGGTGAAGCACATATTCCCAGGAAAGCATGTTTTTAGGGCGAGTCATAGCGATGTCATGTCGAATTTCATCAGGATTCTGTGACGTATTTATGAAAAACAACTATTAGCTGTTTTGATATTTTTAATTTTTTGATAACTGCTGTTTATCGCCGCAGCTCGCGATGCGAAAGTTACTACAAGGATGCTGAGTTATGGGCAAAAGCTCTGGTGCCGGACGGGACGCCGCGCACGGGGTGGGGGGGGGGGGGGGACAAACGAGGTGACGAGAGCATTTACATGAGCTCCGAAAAAAAAGACGATGAGTGAAGCCATTTCCTCAATGCAGGAATAGCACCCCGTATTAAAGTCAAGTAGGAGTTGAGTAATACCCAACCTACCAGCGGGTGATATTGGGAACACAATTTCTCAATTGAACCTCAACGACATTCTTTTTCAAACGGTTTTTAGGAACGATGGAACCATGTTTTGAACTACTGTAGAAACGAATCACCTACTCTTGACTCTCTCCTTCTTCCCCCAACGCAGAGCTGGGTTGGGCTCGATTGGTCGAATTTTCTGCGCGGCCGTACGCGGCACGGAGCGGCGAGTGCGAGTTGTTTGTAGGTTTATCCGTTGAAACAGCAACAACCACAACATATAAGAGCTTCCGAAGCTTCCAACCTGTAATCTTTGAAGGTTCCTCACGCCTGCTGAATACTAAGCGGAATTCCAACCGACTGCATGTCGTGCTGACAGCGCCGCGAGGGCGACGCCTCGAAGCGAAAATTCGACCAATCGACTCCCACCCCGCAGAGCTGTTGTCCTCCCTTCTGACCTTGTGGTACCACGAGGCGTTCGGGTAAAGAAGAAAGTTAGTATGCAGTTGTAATCATGTCAGTAGAAAATTCATGCTTCTTACGTGGTTCCTCTGCAAGCTCTGAGCTGGCAGTCTTCAAAATGGATGGTTTTCCCAGTTAGGGCCAACCCATCCAGCGAGCACACTGAGTTCCAGCGCTCAGAGTGGGAACAGATCTAAACCACTGCTCCCTTGCCCTTCTATGGTATCCCTCAGAGTTATAGAACGATGGGGTACCTATTCTTCAGAAACGGCAAATGACAATGAGCTCTCAGCCGAATTATAAGTAGCCTCCACGGTCGTCAACGGCAGCGCATGACGGCCAATATCTATGAAGCAAAGTCGTGCAGTGTATGAGCATTAATGGAGATGTATGACAACGCGACAGCCACTAGATGAATGTGTATTTGCCTGGACAATCTGATTAGGAACGAAGAAGAACCTTTGAGAAATAACAGCCAGCCAACCGAGAACGAAGACGGTTAATAAAGTAGATGTGTGACGTGATGGGACCGACATGATGATATATGACGCGATAAAAGATGAGTTATTATCAGTAATGATAGTCCGCGACGAAAAGCGATATCAGGCGACAACAGGCGAAAAGTGATGGGGGTTGATGATTATGGCTAACAATGGGACAACTTTTAGGAAGCTATTCTAGATGAGAGTGAGGGTGGGCAGCTTCACATGTGAGCCCCGATCGACTCATTTTTCTATTCAATGGACATCTTTACCAGAATTTTTGAACACAAAGTTCTACACTAAAACTGAATGTTTATCTTTCTGCTTTTGTCTGTGCCCTACCCAAGTGACTCACACACCAGCTAGTCCCCCTCCCCCCCTCCCTTCTAATTGGCGGAAGCCATCACTTCTCTGCGCTCTCGTCGGCCGGCTAGAGATGCAGACCAGGGAGTTTGATTCGTGCCATGAGCCGTTTTACTAGTTATCTACCTAGCTAACAATAAGATTCCTATATCTAATGTTTTCGGCAAGTTTTTGAACTAGAAAAAGCTAATATTCGATTATTTCCCTGAAAAGCGCAATCCCTCACCCAACTTTCCGTAAAATACTTTGAAGGCATTGATAGGGGAAATTCGGACGAAATGAGAATATGCAGCGAATATGACGGTCGAGGTGATCAGTAATACGACAGCGAAGAGAAAATGGAAAGTAAATGGCCAAAACTCGTGAAATAGCACCCCTTTCCCACTAGTGATTCTCGACGCGGACGACCACTCCGTCAAGAGGCGGATTGTCCGGACGACTCCATAGACATGTAACGAAGTAATCAATGGGCAAAAACAGCGTGGAACAACACAAAAACTTGAAATGCATCCCAACGTTAACTGCAGATGCGAAGACAACAAGTGAGAAATAATGAAAAAGAAAAAAGAATAGAAAAGAAAAACTCGCAAACAGTACGGGTAATCATCAGAAATCAAAAACTTTGGAAAAGGTGCTGTTCGGAAAAAGGGCTGCAACATTCTTGTTAACGAAAGTGCGCCGTGATTGCTCCAACCCTGCCGCAGCTCGTTAGCCACTCCCACCGCAGCCATTCAGGGATGCTCGTCGCTAGGAGGCGGACCATGTCAAGAAAGGCGCCTAGAGATAAAAAGGCCGCCCCGCCACAGCACAGAGGCGGACCTTTCGCTGGGGTTTTCGCCGCGCATAGGCTTCTCAGACCCATAGTTTTCAAGTGAATAAATCCGTAAAGATTCTTCATCACCCATATTATCCCTATCACTGTCTTCAAAAGGAAGTGCCGATCAAAACTTCTTGTTACCCAGTGATGTTGTTTCATTTCTCGACCGTCGTGGACAGGCTCTGGCTTACAAACTTGCAAGACCAGCGCTGTTTGCCAGGCAGGCAGCCGTAGAGAATTGTATAGTTAGGGAGAAGTTTGCAACGCAGCACGCGGCGCGTGGGGTAATGCATGCGGGTATGGGGCCCCACATCTAAGATGACGCCCAAAATAAGACGCAGAGACGTAATCCTTTTTAATAGAACCCAATCACCTGCGGTGATCCTACTTCGCAGGCTACCGTGCGAAATCCTGTCTCAACGATAGACCCCAGTCATCACAGGGCTTGATCGGAGAACTGGAACAGAATATGCATTGGCTGGATAGAACAAGTTTCGTCTCGGAAAGAGGAAAAAGTGAGGGTAGAGGCCCCTGGGCTAGCTTCTCAAATTCCCTCTGATTTGGGGGTGAGATGGAACTGCTCACAGATTTGAAGAAATCTTCCACGAAAATCCAAGTTCTGCTGTTGCCCACCTATTTATGTTATATTCGCTTAGGCCGCTTCCATACTTTGCGCACCGACGCCGTCACGCGCGTGACGGCGTCGGTGCGCAAAGTATGGAAGCGGCCTTACTGAGGGCCGAATGCGAAGTTTCACGTGAAAAAAAAAATAATAAGAGCTCCCCATAGAGCAAAAGTGACGTCCGACGGAATGGGGCGTCCAAGTGGATTGCACGCTAGAAAGCTAAGGGGCAGAGAGGCGACAGTCACTAGTCAAAGACGCAGAGTGAGAAGCAAAGCAACATTGGGCGCGAAGATTTGAACTGGGCTCTGGTCGCTGACGGCTGTTCAAATGTTGGCGGGAACTCAAACGAGCTGTTCTTCTTGCGTTTTCGATTTTTGCTTTGGAATTAACGAAAATTTTCGGTTCTTTTCGTATTTCTGTTCATGTACTGTATCTAGCAGAATGATTTTAGGAAGAATTAGGATCATAGTGTTTCCGTGGACGACTCCTTCAATTGAAGGGGGGGGGGGGAAAGAGAAGGAGCTTCGACGAGAATAGAGAGGCTCTTGACAAGAAAATAAGGAAATTATTTTGGACGTAAGCGCTGAAGTGGGTCTCGGGTGTACAGCATAAAGAGCAGGCAGACGAGATCGACCTTCAGCTCATGCTATCACTTTGGCTAGAGAGCCGCCTTCTGAAGACAATAAAGGGCCGGGTATGGCCTGGTCGACTCATGAATTTGCCGAGGTAAGGACATTTCTATAATTTTGATTTACGTAATTCCATTAGTACCGCCCAAAGCCAGCAGTGATGTGTACTTGAAGCCAGCTGGAAGGGGAGGGGGGACATCAACGATGGCGTATGAAATCACGAGAAAGTGGCACTTTCCCAGCAATCTTCGGCGGTGCTTCCCCACCACCGCGATGCGCTATCGCCTATCGTCACTCTGTCCCTCACTCTTAGGAACGAAGATTACCCACTTAGAGCAATTATGCGCATAAATAGCATCCAACAGAGAGAGTACACAGGAGAATGGAGGTGAATGGGGATTTCCCCTGGATAACAAATATCCACAATGCTTCAAAAATAGGTTAATTTCCCACCGAGAGGGTTCGCATAGCAGCTTTAGAGTACTCGCACACATTTATGGCTGGGTCACCTTTTTCGCTGCCACTCCCAGCGGACCGGGCACTCAATCGACAACCACGAAGATCTACAACCCTCACTTACGGCCCTTGAAATATCTCCCCACTCGACCATGACCATTTTTCCCACTTCTCGCAAGCAGAACTCATATGCACTTCATGCACTTGCTGCCCGCCCTTTCGGAGCCTTTCTACTCATTTCTCTGGTTAACTATGCGTAATTAAGGTGAGAGTAAGAAATGCTTGAATACATGCCTCTCAGGCGTAACTTAATTTTCTGAGAGTTTTCACGTAAAAAGTAGCATTCAGGAATACTCTTGACAAAGGATAAATCAAGTTAAGTTCTCGGAACCCCCTACAACGCAGTGTGACGAGGGGATACTCATCGCTCGAATGCGCCATGCATTTCAACGATTTCTTAACGCAAACAATCGCGGAAAATGAAAAAGCCATCAACTCAAGTCGATGGTTGTAAATAATCGGTGGGAAACATTTGTAGTTCCTCGTAAGAAATGTAAGATTCCAAAAGCATTTACAAAAAATGTAAGATTCCGAAAGCATCTACACGTCGCAAACCTTACTTTGCGGACGGCTCGTGGTCAGGTGGACTTCCGGAATGAGTAGAACTGCTTGAGTAAATGATGTTACTCTCCACAAGAAGAAAATCAAAAATCACTTGAACACGGGATGAAAAAGCGTGCATACTTCACAGAACAACTTGACAAGTTGAAAGTCAACAAGTCATAAGCTCTCAACTCCCATCGGAAACTGTTATGAACGCTATGAGGCGGGAATTCAAACGAGTCACTGATTTTTTGCACTTCGTCATGTTTTTTTTTTCAGAACTAATTGGAACACCGGACATATAGATTCTGAAAAAAATAGGACCACGCAAGTTCGGGTGTGTGGCGATTGGTCGAATTTTCGCTTCGCAATGCCGCACTCGCGGCGCCGTCAGTACGACTTGCCGCAGTCTTCTGGAATACCGCTCAAGACGCAATAGGCTGGTATGGTAAACGATCTGTGAAGATTACAGATTGGAAGCTTCGGAAGTTTGCCTGTGTTGTTGTTGTTGCTGATCCAAGAGATAAAGCCGCAAACGACTCGCACTCGCCGCAGGCGGCTGCGCGAAAATTCGACCAATCGCCACACACCCCACAGTTTTGTGAACGGAAACTTCGAAAGCTTCTGATAAAAAGCATTCCAATTATTTTGAGTGCGCCAAAGGGATCGGTATTTAATGTACCATCCCTAATTTCTCAAATACATCGGAAAATTCCAGTAGCTGCGATATGTTGGCCAATAACAGCTTGACTGCGGTAACGGTTCAGCCTAATAGCAGACCGAGCTAAGCTTGGTAGATAACATTGAGCACAAGCACGGGGTTCTAGTGTATGACGAGCCAGCTGCACTACTTACGAGGGGATAACTTGTTGAACGTTGAGCTACAACACGTTGTTACATGGTTGTCGTGACAATAACGCATCAGACACGTGTGACTCTGTAAAGCTGTTCTCTGTTACTGCCCTACATTCATATAAAAGTAAGTTACTGTACAAGGTCAACTATTTACCCCCCCCCTCACCTCATTAGTAAAGCATCTAGAGAAATTTTGTAAATAAACACATACCCTTTACACTTACACAGCATGGACATGGTGGACATGCTATATACGTGGCATTCGGTATGAAGCCGATGGAACAGGTAACTAACAACTTTCTAAGCCACTTCTACTTCTAGCTAAATATGCTGAAAAACACCTTTGCGCAATCGGAATAATATGGCCATTTTTCTCGAGAGTAGCAATATCGCATGAAACGCATGAATGTGGTACTTTTCCGACACATGCCATAATATTTATAGGCTTCTAAGAAATAAATGTGACAGAACGAGTGGCTGCACTGCGGCGTGATGGTATAGGCCGGAGTAAGCCGGAACAAGTAGTCATATGGGGGACGCAGAGCGACGTGGGGAGCGTATCCATACTCAAGGTTTTGCGCGTGACGCGCGGCTTGCCATACGTTGCGTGCGAGCTACGGGCGCCATATATAGTTGGCTATATCAGCCATATATAGTTGGCTCTCAAAGCAATTACCTTGTCCTGAGTCTCGTTTTCGGCCAGATTTTAAAGTATGGATATAAACAGCCATTGACATCTTCCTCTTGAACTATGCTGACTGTTTGGGAATGTGGAGTGTAAAAATGAACGGAGCGGTTCCCACAAGATTGGAACTTTCTAGCGAGATGAAGCGTTGCCCAATGGAAGACTTTCGATGTGAACTGCAATGAGATGACTGCTAATGAAAAGTTCGTTATATATGCATTAATGAAGATGCGCATTCGGTCGTTCCGAAGAAGGATGGATTCTCATAAGAATGCACAGGAGAATTCTCATACGAGACACCTAGTCTTTCGCTAGAAGGCAAAAATAAAACTCTGCACCATTATTACTCCCGAAAAACTCTATCCTGAGGGAGGGGGGGGGGGGGGTACAAGGACTTATAGGACACCAATGACCGATGCACTTTTGCAGAAAAGAGTGCTAGTGATTTACGAACAACATAAACACGATTTGAAATCTGCGCGCGAAATTTGCCTAATTTCTGTTCATGACTGGACCCTCTAAAGTTGTCCTCCATCAAGGGGCCCTCCCTCTTCTATCAGGCTTACGATGTGTCAAACGCTGCTTTTCATCCGTCTACGCTCTGTAAAGACCGGGTAAAGAGACAGAGAAGGGCGTGCAAACGTCCCACGATCAGAGAGTTCAGGAATGAAGTCAAAGCCATGCTGATGAAGGGGGGGGGGGGGGACATTTGCACTGTTTCTGGAACAAATGTACCGAGACATGTCAGTGACAGGTTAATCATGTGAAGGCATGTCCGTGTTAAACGTTTGACAGGTTTGACACGTCGGTGTTGCATAGTTGTTCAAAATATGAAAAGCCCCGCCCCTCCCTTTCCCGCCCCTCACTAGGAGTTCAGTCGAAGACTAAGTACTCCTACTAAGCCATGCCAGCGGCTGCAGAAAAAAATTAGTGGGGCGGTATGGCAGCAGGCCCAAGAAGTAGTTCGTTACGAGAGGATCAGGCGGGCTGAATTTCCGCTGAACCTTGAAAAAGAGGCAGAAAAAACTTTCCGTCAGCGTTTCTGCTCTCATGCCAAGAGTCTGAGGAAGTGTCAGGAATATGGGGACTCACCTGAAAGGCCTAGGGGGGGGGGGGGGGAGATCTCGGAAATAACCCCGAGCAGCAAATCGATTCCTACTCTTGCAGTGACGTCTTGTGAATAGTGCGGAGGGAGGAGGGGGGGGGGGGGGACCAGAACAGTCATACAAAGCAGTAAGACTGGAGGATGACATCATTTACTGCAGCCAGGAGGTGCTCGGAGTGAAGTATTGCACCCGTCCCCCGTTCAGCTCTCATGAATGACTTGTGCCTGCTCCCTCCCCCCCCCCCCCCCATATCCACTGCGACTTTGGATATTCTTCATGTAGTTTTCAGGGTTGAGCATCCGTTCTCAAAGCAATGCAAGAAATAGGGGGAGGGGGTAAGGCTAGCAGCAGCGCTCGAATGCCTCAAACAAATTAATTCTCGCTTCAGATCAGCAGGTGCAGCAGTATGTTTTCCGTAACTTGAGAAAAACACCTGCCTGCCAAAATATATCAAACATTCAAGCATAAGGACAATAGGAAAGAGCCTATAAACTAGAAGAGAGTGCGTAAAAATGAGCGAGGGGGGGGGGGATGGGGAGTCTGATGGATTGCAAATATTAACATGTCTTGACATGACTGACTTGTCATGTACACTAGTATGGCCCTCTTAAGCCAGTCACACCGTACAACATTCAACAAGTTGCCCACCCCATTAATATAGCCTCTAGAAGGGATTTTTTGAAAAAAGTGATTTCATGGAGAACGAAAAGACGATATAAAATATGTACTACTACGGAGCAGAAACAGCGAAAATAACAGGTGTGTTGATCGCCCAGGGATCAGTGGACAATCTCATTGCTCTCTGGTAATGAGAGGGTAAGGTTAAAAGACCTTCAAATGCTTGAAGGTCACTTAAAAAATCCTGAGTTTGAGAGGTGAAGGGGGTCGAGGGGGTTTTCCATTCCTTCCGGCTTTGCATAAGGTAGCTTGGCAGGGTACGGTGTAATGTAGAAGGTGTCATCCATGAGCAAAATAATGATGTTCGGCAACAATCGGTTCTTTAGAGTGGGGTATGGCTTCCCCCCCCCCCCCCCATATGGTAAAAACCCAACTTGAAATCTTTGAGGAAGTTTCGGCTCATCGTTCTAACAACTGAGCACGGGTTGTAAAGGGTAAAGTTGGGGTCGGGCAATGTCTCAGTGGGAATGCATGCATAAGATGTAGCGCAGCGCTTCTATAAATGCTCCATTATCTGAATCCATCAGATGGTCCGGTTGAGAACAACTCGCAGAAGTGTGGGAAACCCCTTGAGCCCAGATCAAGCCCCGTCTGAGTTCCTCGTATGAAATCGGAAGCCCCTAACCCAGTCAACCTGTGACCGAGCTCCCGTGCTAAGTGACGATGTTTATGTAACCATTGCGATAAGAATTCAGGAAACATGAAATTCTGAAAGCAAATTTCCGAAAAAAGGTGTCCAGCTGTGCAATATCTGTTGAGGCGACGTCGACGACAAATCATCGAACGTCGACAGCGCTGAGATGGACTGGCTTGTCCAAACCAATTAGACTTGCTGCAAGTCGCTGGAAGGAAGTGCTTGTCCCGCGATTTCTAGAAAGCCTCAGCCCACTCAAGGCCGCGACCCTAAAAGTGATACGGGTTGTAATTGCGACAGCTATTTCCATCCTAAGCCTGCTTCGTATAATTTCTGAGACGCCGCAGCATTCTGTCCCGTGTGGGTCTACATGGGACTCAATTTTTGGAGAATTTCTCCCGCATTCTCATCCCTAACAAAGCCTTCCCCATCCGTTCCTTGCACATGAGCACTCATCAGAGTCAGACGAGTCGAGGAATCCTCGGCGAGGGCTCATGTTTTGGGTTCAAAGTGGGGGAGGGGTCTTATAACGAAGATTGAAATACTAGTCGAATTATCCTAACTACCACTGTCGAGGAGATTCTGGACTGATGAGTAGATCTCTAAAATACTTAGTACTACATAGATGCATTGTTATAGACTATGGCTATCGATTAAAGTCGCTCCTTTTTTGAGCAGACGACTGGAGTATAAACACACCAGACAGGAGCCTCAACTGCATCGACGGGAGAGGGAGGGGGGGGGGGGGGACAAAATTCTCACCACCGGGCTTGAACCTCGCCCTTGTGCTCTATATTGATGACCATCCGCCAAGTGTTGTCTCCCCTCCCTAACATGCGTTGACATGAAAACTGTGCCATAGGCTTTACAGGAACATACATGTCTATCTATAGAGTCCGCGCGACTCTATTGACACGTCAGTCATGTAAAGGCATGTTTCTGCTCGACATTCAACAAGTTGTCCCCTCCTGACCAATACATCCCCTTCCATAACACTGCCCGCGATTGGCATAAATCCAACACACAAATGTCACTACGATTTAGACTTGGGGGCTGCTCTGGGTGATCTCATCGTTTAGCCTAAAACTGCCGAGAGTTGGAGATGATGGCAAGAAGAACGAATACCTTCGGCCCCGCAGTCACCTCTTCAACTTCGCGTCAACCACTTCAAATAAATGAGAAAAGACACGTAGGCTGCCCAACCAGATTACATACCTCAAAAGAAGAGAGCACAGACATTCCACGATTTCACTTCCATTCAAAATCGCTACATTAGATGCACTATTCAACGCAAAACGCAAGAATAATGTTAAAACCTCTTTGCAACCTGTTTGAATTCCCGCCGAACAACTTTTGAACTATTGTCGATAGGGAGATGGTTTCGCACCGGACCCCGAAATGTTTCCTATACTGCGTCACTAATCACCGACAGCCACCGCTTCCAGAGCTCTAGCAGTCCCGCCCACGTTACCCACTCCGCCCCGTGTTCAACGTGCTGACTTCAATGGGGTATCTCTAGTGGATTTTGGTTTTTCCACATGAAATCTTGTATTTTTCCGTAATGAACAAATATTGCATAGCTGCCGTCAGCATCTACTACAGAGCTGTATGGCAGGAGGGGACCATAGGCGAGAAGGGGATCACTTTCAAGTTGACAGCGATCAGAGTACAACTAGTTGAAAATGAGCGAGGGGTAAGACTCGCCCCTATATAAAATCAGCAACGGATGGTTTCCACATGACTGGCACTAGCTACTCGCTGAAAGACTCGAAGAAGGAAAAAGGGGTGGTACTATGCAGGAAGTCAACGGATTTCACGCCATTTCCGTTTCAGCTAAGTGTGTTGAAGGAAAAATACATGAACGGAAACACGACTAACGGACGGATTAGCAACATTGCATTGATCTTCGCGAAAAAGGTGACGACAGGCTAGCCCATATCTTGCTCAGACAGTAACGACCAGACAGTTTCCAAACAAGAAAGAGCACCAAAAATGGAACGGTGCCTTGAGTAGAAAAAGAACGGTGCTTGAGTGGTGGAGGATTTCAGAAACGTCTTCTAGAATTTTTTGTAATAGACGAAAGCGGACGTGAGTCGTGTAGGTTCCGCCTAGTCCTAGAGAGAAGGACCGCCGGAGGGAATGAAGCACTTTTGGCGTATTTCAAACCTCCTTTCCCACACGAGAAAATTATGTCACCTACCGGAAAACTCTTACCTGTCCGTCCTCAGACAAGACGATACCTTCTCAACGGTTCACGACAAAGTTACGTGGTTATCCACCATTTTTGAAGGCATGTTGCCATGAAACATTTAGCAATGAACCCCCTCCCCCCGTCCCCTGCCGAGCCCACCTGAGTCCATAGCGCCAAAACAACCTCAGTAGGCAGCTGAACAATGAACTAATGAGCGTAGTGGAGACGCCACACGCCACTGCCTCCATCTCTAAGTGGCTAGAAGTTCGTGAAATGCTGCATCAGAATTCTGTGGATAGACACCTGTCAGTAGTAGCGGATCCCGGCGTCAGGAGGAGAAGAAGAAGGTTCCAGGGATGCAACATTTTAACTATTGACTTGGAGTGATCCGAAAGGCTACCTTACCGACTCCGCCCACGTGTCCAACTGTGCTGGCGTCAATGGGAGCATCTTTATTAGTGGCCTTGATTTTTCCTCATGAAATCTAGTATGTTGCCCGTAAGGAACAAATATTGAGTAGCTGTCGTCTGCATCTACCTGTCAGCAGCTAGTGAAGCAGAAGTGAGCGAAATGGGAGAATTGAGAGGAAGCCTATTTCTTGCGTTTTTGCCTTCTCACCCAGTTCTTTCTCTGCTGTTTTACTATTAGGTTGGACGGGAAGTTCTGGGACACCTTGTGAGAAAAATTCAATTTATTTTAATTTTATTCACAGATTTTATTCAGAATTTTATTCAGCTCGACTGACGGGGATCTTCTTCAACGGCAGCTGTCAGGGCGTCGACATCGAAGACCGGAGGACGTCCTGAGCGTGGTTCATCTTCTAGCGTTGTCTGTCCTTCACCGAAACGCTGATACCACCGAATCACCGTAGACTTCGAAGTGGTGTTCGCACCCATCGAGTGGTTGATTCTGTCGGCCGCCAGGCGCGCAGAACTACCAAGGCGGTACTCATGAAGAATCAGCAGTCGAAGACCTTCTCGCGAAATAGGCTCAGATTCGCCGCTTGTCGAAGCCATAGTGGTGATAACCAGACTAGTGAAGAGTCCTTCACACTCCATCTATATACCCTTACCATGGACTGTCCCACAATTCTTTACAGGTTTCTACAGGAAAAAACAAAAAGTGTCCCAGAACTTCCCGTCCAACCTAATACTTAGCGCCTCAACTTTCGTATGCGACAAGCGGCCGAAATCATGCTTTCCGATATCTTTGAGCTCTGTAGATGTTGAATTTGTTGTTCTTTCTCTTAACCAGTGCTGATTTGATACTACGGTGATGTAGCGGGCAGAGAAAGTCGGTTCACTCATTGTTCACCCTCAAGCATATGAAGTTGGAATAGAAACAGACAAAGTAATGGGGTTAGATATGCCTGAAGTATTCCTTGATGAGCAGAGGCAAGCTGCGATTCACCACTTTTACCGTGTTTTGGATATGGAGTCATGCCCATTCGCTTTCAAACAACAACAAAAACGGCATCCGCGTCGGAATGAGATGGGCTTCTCCGACCTCTCTGTGCAGACTCTTAGAATCATTTGTGTTTGTTTGAAAGACCACTAAAGTTGCAGTCATTACATGATGACATCCCAGGCTACCACTTGCCATGACCTGCACCTGCCACTGATGGACGCCATTGAAGAGCCACATGCCCTTCTGCTCAGGAGGGAGGAGCGCCGAAAACCCGAAGGAAACTAGGTACGCCGGTGCACCTACCGATCTTTGCAACTTGGCTGTAGAGTGTAGGCAGAGCTTATAGAGCGTTATGTGCCAGAGTGGCGGACGTAAGGACCATGTAAAGCAGAAGTTGCGAGTCACGTTAGCCCGGCAAAGCTAGCGCTTGTTCGCGCTAAATTGCTATGGAACTTCGTAATGGTGTGAAGTTCGCAGCTGGATTAAAGGGGGGGGGGGGGCACTGTCAGAAGCCGACAAAGCAAGCGAGGAAGTCTTCCCTAATACAGAGCTCATCATCCTTCCTGAAGTGGAAACATTTCTGTGGCCGAGTGGCTGTGGAGCTCGGGAGAATGCTCCCATGAAAACAGATTGAAGGGATCGTCCACAAAATTCAAGTTTTCCTGGGCCCACATATCTATGTTATATTTGCTTACTAAGAGCTGCATGCAATGCTTCACGCGAAAAAAAAAACAAGAATCCTGCTGAAAGAGAGCTCCTCATAGAGCAGAAGTGACGTACGACGCGGTGAGGAGAGTTGCGGAGCAAAAGAATGCAGGTGAGAAGCAAGTCAACATTGGGCGCGAAAATTTGAACCGCGCTCTGCCCGATGACCGCTGTTCGGATTGCTACCCTTCCTCCAGTTTTTCTGCTGATTTCCACTTTAAGAAATTTTCCATTTCTATCGTGTTTCTGTGCATGTACGTGTAGCATGATTTTAAGAGGGACTTGAATGATGGAAATCTGGAGACGATTCCGTCAATAGTGTATAAATACCTTTTCTGCTCTGGGGGGAGAAGGAAAGTTGTTAAACGTTGAAGACTGACAAGCCTTTACAGGGCGGGGGCCACCAGGTCGAATTTCCGCGCGACCGTTCGCGGCGCGCAGCGCGGCAAGTACGAGCCGTTTGAAATTCCGATTAAGACGCAATGAGCTGATACCGTGAGGGACCTTTTAAGGTAGGCGTACTCTCGAAGCTTTCAACTTGCGATGTTTAAAGGTCCCTTACGGTACCAGCCCACTACGTCTTAGGCGGAATTCCCAACGGCTCGTACTGACGGCACCGCGAGTGCGACAACGCAAGCGGAAATCCGACCTAGCGACCCCCACCCGCCTTTATATGGCTGACGTCTACATATATCTCAATGCAAAACTGTTGAACATTCATGTAAAGGCGCATGCTACTGTGCCCGGTGATTGACGCTCTTCAGCCACCCCATCCTCCCACCCCCCCCCCCCCCCACAAATTTCGTTTAGCGGTTCCCGTCACATTTGTCAACCACTTTAATCGATTCAATCGTCAGCTGAATCAGCAGCGCAGTAATATTAGGTTGATGCAAGGGTTTTGCCACACTTCCCAAACTGCCTGTATTTTCTCTGCCCTCGAACTTTACCAATTCCATCCACCATTGTAAGTTAGAGGCTTCCTCGTTGATTTCGTTAGAAGGTATGCGAGGTGACCTTGCTACACTGTAGCAAGAAGCACTCGAATTCCTACCAAATATTTGTACCCATAAATTATAACAAGTATCTGCAGGATCCCTAATTGGCGAATCAGCTGCTACTATTTATGCTTCACCCAGTATTGATGCCATCCATCATACTACATCGTCCCGCTGCTCCGTCGGTTTTGGATCAGGAGATGCGCATTTCGTTGTCCACCCACCTACAATGGTTGGACTCCCACTGGATAGGACAGTATCCTCAGAGGTTTGGAAGCGAATTCGAAGGTCATCATGCCATTATAAAGGCAACATTTACTCTACCCAGACGACAGTTGCAGACCATCAAGAGCTCATGGCTTCGAGAAATCGTAGGCAGTTGGGTGTGCCTTACCAACTCGGTGAGTCAAACAAGACAGCAGTATGAGTGGCTAGGAAAGTCCGCTATGTTGTTCATCACTGACAGATGATCTGCCAAAGCTTATGATTGGAGATGAAAGCTGGGTACTCACTGTTGACCATGAGAAGGTACGCAATTGACAGGGTAGATGGAAATCGTCTCTACGTGTGGCAGTAGCTGAATTTCAAGTGATCTATTTGTTGGAGATTTTCTCAGGAATGTCACAATCAGGGCTGTACCACCCGGTGATACTGTTACGACTACTGTTTGTGCCAAACATCTTCAAAATTCGATGACATTCGCTTTCATCGCTTTCCAAAAAGCAGCTGACTTGTTTCGATATGGCAGGGGATACCGGCATACTGCTAACATAAGTAGTGAAATATGCAAGAGTTCTGAATTTTTCTCTGAAGATTTTTGAAATCCGCTTCATTCCATCTGTTCTCATTCCTGAATACTACTTAATCAAGCCCCTAAGCATTACATAGAGAGTAAGAACTTCAATAATCTATTTGCACTCAAACTGTTTATCCATAAGTTTCTCAATTCGTGGCTAGCAAACTTTTGGACAGAGGGCACTGAGTAGTTATCGCGTCACTGGAAGCAAGTCGTAAAAAACAATGATGGCCATATGGCCTATATCTATCCGAGAGTTTTGGAGTAGTAGCGTTCTGAAAAAAGTCGTATGAGTCGCAAGACTTATGCGTCAATTTGATAGTTGGGCAATTCGTATATTCGTTGTGCCTCAATGCTTTAGTCCTTCTCAATAAATTATTCTGGCTCAAAGTGTAGCTTCTATAATGCAATCCTCTTCAACCCCTGCTGAGCTCGAATTGGAATCATCAATACGGTAACTGCTGTACCTGAGCAAAGCCATGCTAGGCAAAAAGCGATCGGTGGTCCGAAGGTGTTGGAGAGGCCGTGACGACACGAGTACTCACAGGCGCGATCCGGCCACTGCGTCGCGCAGGGGTTTTTGCCTGCTCCCTTTCGGGCCTGAGCCGTGCACCCCTCCTTGACCGCCCGGGATCCGCCATCCTCCGATGACAGAACCCTGGCGACGCAACGCTTGGCGCGGACGCTCGGTCGCCGTACTACGCAACCGTCACGGGACTCCTCCCCTCACTCCATCCACACCAATCTACTGCCTAGCAGCTGGCTCACAGGCGCCCGCCACGACGCCCAGTGACTGTGCAACCACAAAAGCGCTATTCGTGTCGGGTTGTCTCAAAAGTGCTGTGTCAAAAACTGGCTGCTGTACCTGAGCAATGCCATGCTAGGCAAAAAGCGATCGGTGGTCCGAAGGTATTGGAGAGGCCGTGACGACACGAGTACTCACGGGCGCGATCCGGCCACTGCGTCGCGCGGGGGTTTTTGCCTGCTCCCTTTCGGGCCTGAGCCGTGCACCCCTCCTTGACCGCCCGGGATCCGTCATCCTCCGATGACAGAACCCTGGCGACGCAACGCTTGGCGCGGACGCCCGGTCGCCGTACTACGCAACCGTCACGGGACTCCTCCCCTCACTCCATCCACACCAATCTACTGCCTAGAAGCTGGCTCACAGGCGCCCGCCACGACGCCCAGTGACTGTGCACCCACAAAAGCGCTATTAGTGTCGGGTTGTCTCAAAAGTGCTGAGTCAAAAACTGGCTGCTGTACCTGAGCAATGCCATGCTAGGCAAAAAGCGATCGGTGGTCCGAAGGTATTGGAGAGGCCGTGACGACACGAGTACTCACGGGCGCGATCCGGCCACTGCGTCGCGCGCGGGTTTTTGCCTGCTCCCTTTCGGGCCTGAGCCGTGCACCCCTCCTTGACCGCCCGGGATCCGTCATCCTCCGATGACAGAACCCTGGCGACGCAACGCTTGGCGCGGACGCTCGGTCGCCGTACTACGCAACCGTCACGGGACTCCTCCCCTCACTCCATCCACACCAATCTACTGCCTAGAAGCTGGCTCACAGGCGCCCGCCACGACGCCCAGTGACTGTGCACCCACAAAAGCGCTATTCGTGTCGGGTTGTCTCAAAAGTGCTGTGTCAAAAACTGGCTGCTGTACCTGAGCAATGCCATGCTAGGCAAAAAGCGATCGGTGGTCCGAAGGTATTGGAGAGGCCGTGACGACACGAGTACTCACGGGCGCGATCCGGCCACTGCGTCGCGCGGGGGTTTTTGCCTGCTCCCTTTCGGGCCTGAGCCGTGCACCCCTCCTTGACCGCCCGGGATTCGTCATCCTCCGATGACAGAACCCTGGCGACGCAACGCTTGGCGCGGACGCCCGGTCGCCGTACTACGCAACCGTCACGGGACTCCTCCCCTCACTCCATCCACACCAATCTACTGCCTAGAAGCTGGCTCACAGGCGCCCGCCACGACGCCCAGTGACTGTGCGCCCACAAAAGCGCTATTCGTGTCGGGTTGTCTCAAAAGTGCTGTGTCAAAAACTGGCTGCTGTACCTGAGCAATGCCATGCTAGGCAAAAAGCGATCGCTGGTCCGAAGGTATTGGAGAGGCCGTGACGACACGAGTACTCACGGGCGCGATCCGGCCACTGCGTCGCGCGGGGGTTTTTGCCTGGTCCCTTTCGGGCCTGAGCCGTGCACCCCTCCTTGACCGCCCGGGATCCGTCATCCTCCGATGACAGAACCCTGGCGACGCAACGCTTGGCGCGGACGCTCGGTCGCCGTACTACCGCAACCGTCACGGGACTCCTCCCCTCACTCCATCCACACCAATCTACTGCCTAGAAGCTGGCTCACAGGCGCCCGCCACGACGCCCAGTGACTGTGCAACCACAAAAGCGCTATTCGTGTCGGGTTGTCTCAAAAGTGCTGTGTCAAAAACTGGCTGCTGTACCTGAGCAATGCCATGCTAGGCAAAAAGCGATCGGTGGTCCGAAGGTATTGGAGAGGCCGTGACGACACGAGTACTCACGGGCGCGATCCGGCCACTGCGTCGCGCGGGGGTTTTTGCCTGCTCCCTTTCGGGCCTGAGCCGTGCACCCCTCCTTGACCGCCCGGAATCCGTCATCCTCCGATGACAGAACCCTGGCGACGCAACGCTTGGCGCGGACGCCCGGTCGCCGTACTACGCAACCGTCACGGGACTCCTCCCCTCACTCCATCCACACCAATCTACTGCCTAGAAGCTGGCTCACAGGCGCCCGCCACGACGCCCAGTGACTGTGCACCCACAAAAGCGCTATTCGTGTCGGGTTGTCTCAAAAGTGCTGTGTCAAAAACTGGCTGCTGTACCTGAGCAATGCCATGCTAGGCAAAAAGCGATCGGTGGTCCGAAGGTATTGGAGAGGCCGTGACGACAGGAGTACTCACGGGCGCGATCCGGCCACTGCGTCGCGCGGGGGTTTTTGCCTGCTCCCTTTCGGGCCTGAGCCGTGCACCCCTCCTTGACCGCCTGGGATCCGTCATCCTCCGATGACAGAACCCTGGCGACGCAAAGCTTGGCGCGGACGCCCGGTCGCCGTACTACGCAACCGTCACGGGACTCCTCCCCTCACTCCATCCACACCAATCTACTGCCTAGAAGCTGGCTCACAGGCGCCCGCCACGACGCCCAGTGACTGTGCACCCACAAAAGCGCTATTCGTGTCGGGTTGTCTCAAAAGTGCTGTGTCAAAAACTGGCTGCTGTACCTGAGCAATGCCATGCTAGGCAAAAAGCGATCGGTGGTCCGAAGGTATTGGAGAGGCCGTGACGACACGAGTACTCACGGGCGCGATCCGGCCACTGCGTCGCGCGGGGGTTTTTGCCTGGTCCCTTTCGGGCCTGAGCCGTGCACCCCTCCTTGACCGCCCGGGATCCGTCATCCTCCGATGACAGAACCCTGGCGACGCAACGCTTGGCGCGGACGCCCGGTCGCCGTACTACGCAACCGTCACGGGACTCCTCCCCTCACTCCATCCACACCAATCTACTGCCTAGAAGCTGGCTCACAGGCGCCCGCCACGACGCCCAGTGACTGTGCAACCACAAAAGCGCTATTCGTGTCGGGTTGTCTCAAAAGTGCTGTGTCAAAAACTGGCTGCTGTACCTGAGCAATGCCATGCTAGGCAAAAAGCGATCGGTGGTCCGAAGGTATTGGAGAGGCCGTGACGACACGAGTACTCACGGGCGCGATCCGGCCACTGCGTCGCGCGCGGGTTTTTGCCTGCTCCCTTTCGGGCCTGAGCCGTGCACCCCTCCTTGACCGCCCGGGATCCGTCATCCTCCGATGACAGAACCCTGGCGACGCAACGCTTGGCGCGGACGCTCGGTCGCCGTACTACGCAACCGTCACGGGACTCCCCTCACTCCATCCACACCAATCTACTGCCTAGAAGCTGGCTCACAGGCGCCCGCCACGACGCCCAGTGACTGTGCACCCACAAAAGCGCTATTCGTGTCGGGTTGTCTCAAAAGTGCTGTGTCAAAAAACTGGCTGCTGTACCTGAGCAATGCCATGCTAGGCAAAAAGCGATCGGTGGTCCGAAGGTATTGGAGAGGCCGTGACGACACGAGTACTCACGGGCGCGATCCGGCCACTGCGTCGCGCGGGGGTTTTTGCCTGCTCCCTTTCGGGCCTGAGCCGTGCACCCCTCCTTGACCGCCCGGAATCCGTCATCCTCCGATGACAGAACCCTGGCGACGCAACGCTTGGCGCGGACGCCCGGTCGCCGTACTACGCAACCGTCACGGGACTCCTCCCCTCACTCCATCCACACCAATCTACTGCCTAGAAGCTGGCTCACAGGCGCCCGCCACGACGCCCAGTGACTGTGCACCCACAAAAGCGCTATTCGTGTCGGGTTGTCTCAAAAGTGCTGTGTCAAAAACTGGCTGCTGTACCTGAGCAATGCCATGCTAGGCAAAAAGCGATCGGTGGTCCGAAGGTATTGGAGAGGCCGTGACGACACGAGTACTCACGGGCGCGATCCGGCCACTGCGTCGCGCGGGGGTTTTTGCCTGCTCCCTTTCGGGCCTGAGCCGTGCACCCCTCCTTGACCGCCCGGGATCCGTCATCCTCCGATGACAGAACCCTGGCGACGCAACGCTTGGCGCGGACGCCCGGTCGCCGTACTACGCAACCGTCACGGGACTCCTCCCCTCACTCCATCCACACCAATCTACTGCCTAGAAGCTGGCTCACAGGCGCCCGCCACGACGCCCAGTGACTGTGCAACCACAAAAGCGCTATTCGTGTCGGGTTGTCTCAAAAGTGCTGTGTCAAAAACTGGCTGCTGTACCTGAGCAATGCCATGCTAGGCAAAAAGCGATCGGTGGTCCGAAGGTATTGGAGAGGCCGTGACGACACGAGTACTCACGGGCGCGATCCGGCCACTGCGTCGCGCGGGGGTTTTTGCCTGCTCCCTTTCGGGCCTGAGCCGTGCACCCCTCCTTGACCGCCTGGGATCCGTCATCCTCCGATGACAGAACCCTGGCGACGCAAAGCTTGGCGCGGACGCCCGGTCGCCGTACTACGCAACCGTCACGGGACTCCTCCCCTCACTCCATCCACACCAATCTACTGCCTAGAAGCTGGCTCACAGGCGCCCGCCACGACGCCCAGTGACTGTGCACCCACAAAAGCGCTATTCGTGTCGGGTTGTCTCAAAAGTGCTGTGTCAAAAACTGGCTGCTGTACCTGAGCAATGCCATGCTAGGCAAAAAGCGATCGGTGGTCCGAAGGTATTGGAGAGGCCGTGACGACACGAGTACTCACGGGCGCGATCCGGCCACTGCGTCGCGCGGGGGTTTTTGCCTGGTCCCTTTCGGGCCTGAGCCGTGCACCCCTCCTTGACCGCCCGGGATCCGTCATCCTCCGATGACAGAACCCTGGCGACGCAACGCTTGGCGCGGACGCCCGGTCGCCGTACTACGCAACCGTCACGGGACTCCTCCCCTCACTCCATCCACACCAATCTACTGCCTAGAAGCTGGCTCACAGGCGCCCGCCACGACGCCCAGTGACTGTGCAACCACAAAAGCGCTATTCGTGTCGGGTTGTCTCAAAAGTGCTGTGTCAAAAACTGGCTGCTGTACCTGAGCAATGCCATGCTAGGCAAAAAGCGATCGGTGGTCCGAAGGTATTGGAGAGGCCGTGACGACACGAGTACTCACGGGCGCGATCCGGCCACTGCGTCGCGCGCGGGTTTTTGCCTGCTCCCTTTCGGGCCTGAGCCGTGCACCCCTCCTTGACCGCCCGGGATCCGTCATCCTCCGATGACAGAACCCTGGCGACGCAACGCTTGGCGCGGACGCTCGGTCGCCGTACTACGCAACCGTCACGGGACTCCTCCCCTCACTCCATCCACACCAATCTACTGCCTAGAAGCTGGCTCACAGGCGCCCGCCACGACGCCCAGTGACTGTGCACCCACAAAAGCGCTATTCGTGTCGGGTTGTCTCAAAAGTGCTGTGTCAAAAAACTGGCTGCTGTACCTGAGCAATGCCATGCTAGGCAAAAAGCGATCGGTGGTCCGAAGGTATTGGAGAGGCCGTGACGACACGAGTACTCACGGGCGCGATCCGGCCACTGCGTCGCGCGGGGGTTTTTGCCTGCTCCCTTTCGGGCCTGAGCCGTGCACCCCTCCTTGACCGCCCGGGATCCGTCATCCTCCGATGACAGAACCCTGGCGACGCAACGCTTGGCGCGGACGCTCGGTCGCCGTACTACCGCAACCGTCACGGGACTCCTCCCCTCACTCCATCCACACCAATCTACTGCCTAGAAGCTGGCTCACAGGCGCCCGCCACGACGCCCAGTGACTGTGCAACCACAAAAGCGCTATTCGTGTCGGGTTGTCTCAAAAGTGCTGTGTCAAAAACTGGCTGCTGTACCTGAGCAATGCCATGCTAGGCAAAAAGCGATCGGTGGTCCGAAGGTATTGGAGAGGCCGTGACGACACGAGTACTCACGGGCGCGATCCGGCCACTGCGTCGCGCGGGGGTTTTTGCCTGCTCCCTTTCGGGCCTGAGCCGTGCACCCCTCCTTGACCGCCCGGAATCCGTCATCCTCCGATGACAGAACCCTGGCGACGCAACGCTTGGCGCGGACGCTCGGTCGCCGTACTACCGCAACCGTCACGGGACTCCTCCCCTCACTCCATCCACACCAATCTACTGCCTAGAAGCTGGCTCACAGGCGCCCGCCACGACGCCCAGTGACTGTGCAACCACAAAAGCGCTATTCGTGTCGGGTTGTCTCAAAAGTGCTGTGTCAAAAACTGGCTGCTGTACCTGAGCAATGCCATGCTAGGCAAAAAGCGATCGGTGGTCCGAAGGTATTGGAGAGGCCGTGACGACACGAGTACTCACGGGCGCGATCCGGCCACTGCGTCGCGCGGGGGTTTTTGCCTGCTCCCTTTCGGGCCTGAGCCGTGCACCCCTCCTTGACCGCCCGGAATCCGTCATCCTCCGATGACAGAACCCTGGCGACGCAACGCTTGGCGCGGACGCCCGGTCGCCGTACTACGCAACCGTCACGGGACTCCTCCCCTCACTCCATCCACACCAATCTACTGCCTAGAAGCTGGCTCACAGGCGCCCGCCACGACGCCCAGTGACTGTGCACCCACAAAAGCGCTATTCGTGTCGGGTTGTCTCAAAAGTGCTGTGTCAAAAACTGGCTGCTGTACCTGAGCAATGCCATGCTAGGCAAAAAGCGATCGGTGGTCCGAAGGTATTGGAGAGGCCGTGACGACAGGAGTACTCACGGGCGCGATCCGGCCACTGCGTCGCGCGGGGGTTTTTGCCTGCTCCCTTTCGGGCCTGAGCCGTGCACCCCTCCTTGACCGCCTGGGATCCGTCATCCTCCGATGACAGAACCCTGGCGACGCAAAGCTTGGCGCGGACGCCCGGTCGCCGTACTACGCAACCGTCACGGGACTCCTCCCCTCACTCCATCCACACCAATCTACTGCCTAGAAGCTGGCTCACAGGCGCCCGCCACGACGCCCAGTGACTGTGCACCCACAAAAGCGCTATTCGTGTCGGGTTGTCTCAAAAGTGCTGTGTCAAAAACTGGCTGCTGTACCTGAGCAATGCCATGCTAGGCAAAAAGCGATCGGTGGTCCGAAGGTATTGGAGAGGCCGTGACGACACGAGTACTCACGGGCGCGATCCGGCCACTGCGTCGCGCGGGGGTTTTTGCCTGGTCCCTTTCGGGCCTGAGCCGTGCACCCCTCCTTGACCGCCCGGGATCCGTCATCCTCCGATGACAGAACCCTGGCGACGCAACGCTTGGCGCGGACGCCCGGTCGCCGTACTACGCAACCGTCACGGGACTCCTCCCCTCACTCCATCCACACCAATCTACTGCCTAGAAGCTGGCTCACAGGCGCCCGCCACGACGCCCAGTGACTGTGCAACCACAAAAGCGCTATTCGTGTCGGGTTGTCTCAAAAGTGCTGTGTCAAAAACTGGCTGCTGTACCTGAGCAATGCCATGCTAGGCAAAAAGCGATCGGTGGTCCGAAGGTATTGGAGAGGCCGTGACGACACGAGTACTCACGGGCGCGATCCGGCCACTGCGTCGCGCGCGGGTTTTTGCCTGCTCCCTTTCGGGCCTGAGCCGTGCACCCCTCCTTGACCGCCCGGGATCCGTCATCCTCCGATGACAGAACCCTGGCGACGCAACGCTTGGCGCGGACGCTCGGTCGCCGTACTACGCAACCGTCACGGGACTCCCCTCACTCCATCCACACCAATCTACTGCCTAGAAGCTGGCTCACAGGCGCCCGCCACGACGCCCAGTGACTGTGCACCCACAAAAGCGCTATTCGTGTCGGGTTGTCTCAAAAGTGCTGTGTCAAAAAACTGGCTGCTGTACCTGAGCAATGCCATGCTAGGCAAAAAGCGATCGGTGGTCCGAAGGTATTGGAGAGGCCGTGACGACACGAGTACTCACGGGCGCGATCCGGCCACTGCGTCGCGCGGGGGTTTTTGCCTGCTCCCTTTCGGGCCTGAGCCGTGCACCCCTCCTTGACCGCCCGGAATCCGTCATCCTCCGATGACAGAACCCTGGCGACGCAACGCTTGGCGCGGACGCCCGGTCGCCGTACTACGCAACCGTCACGGGACTCCTCCCCTCACTCCATCCACACCAATCTACTGCCTAGAAGCTGGCTCACAGGCGCCCGCCACGACGCCCAGTGACTGTGCACCCACAAAAGCGCTATTCGTGTCGGGTTGTCTCAAAAGTGCTGTGTCAAAAACTGGCTGCTGTACCTGAGCAATGCCATGCTAGGCAAAAAGCGATCGGTGGTCCGAAGGTATTGGAGAGGCCGTGACGACACGAGTACTCACGGGCGCGATCCGGCCACTGCGTCGCGCGGGGGTTTTTGCCTGCTCCCTTTCGGGCCTGAGCCGTGCACCCCTCCTTGACCGCCCGGGATCCGTCATCCTCCGATGACAGAACCCTGGCGACGCAACGCTTGGCGCGGACGCCCGGTCGCCGTACTACGCAACCGTCACGGGACTCCTCCCCTCACTCCATCCACACCAATCTACTGCCTAGAAGCTGGCTCACAGGCGCCCGCCACGACGCCCAGTGACTGTGCAACCACAAAAGCGCTATTCGTGTCGGGTTGTCTCAAAAGTGCTGTGTCAAAAACTGGCTGCTGTACCTGAGCAATGCCATGCTAGGCAAAAAGCGATCGGTGGTCCGAAGGTATTGGAGAGGCCGTGACGACACGAGTACTCACGGGCGCGATCCGGCCACTGCGTCGCGCGGGGGTTTTTGCCTGCTCCCTTTCGGGCCTGAGCCGTGCACCCCTCCTTGACCGCCTGGGATCCGTCATCCTCCGATGACAGAACCCTGGCGACGCAAAGCTTGGCGCGGACGCCCGGTCGCCGTACTACGCAACCGTCACGGGACTCCTCCCCTCACTCCATCCACACCAATCTACTGCCTAGAAGCTGGCTCACAGGCGCCCGCCACGACGCCCAGTGACTGTGCACCCACAAAAGCGCTATTCGTGTCGGGTTGTCTCAAAAGTGCTGTGTCAAAAACTGGCTGCTGTACCTGAGCAATGCCATGCTAGGCAAAAAGCGATCGGTGGTCCGAAGGTATTGGAGAGGCCGTGACGACACGAGTACTCACGGGCGCGATCCGGCCACTGCGTCGCGCGGGGGTTTTTGCCTGGTCCCTTTCGGGCCTGAGCCGTGCACCCCTCCTTGACCGCCCGGGATCCGTCATCCTCCGATGACAGAACCCTGGCGACGCAACGCTTGGCGCGGACGCCCGGTCGCCGTACTACGCAACCGTCACGGGACTCCTCCCCTCACTCCATCCACACCAATCTACTGCCTAGAAGCTGGCTCACAGGCGCCCGCCACGACGCCCAGTGACTGTGCAACCACAAAAGCGCTATTCGTGTCGGGTTGTCTCAAAAGTGCTGTGTCAAAAACTGGCTGCTGTACCTGAGCAATGCCATGCTAGGCAAAAAGCGATCGGTGGTCCGAAGGTATTGGAGAGGCCGTGACGACACGAGTACTCACGGGCGCGATCCGGCCACTGCGTCGCGCGCGGGTTTTTGCCTGCTCCCTTTCGGGCCTGAGCCGTGCACCCCTCCTTGACCGCCCGGGATCCGTCATCCTCCGATGACAGAACCCTGGCGACGCAACGCTTGGCGCGGACGCTCGGTCGCCGTACTACGCAACCGTCACGGGACTCCTCCCCTCACTCCATCCACACCAATCTACTGCCTAGAAGCTGGCTCACAGGCGCCCGCCACGACGCCCAGTGACTGTGCACCCACAAAAGCGCTATTCGTGTCGGGTTGTCTCAAAAGTGCTGTGTCAAAAAACTGGCTGCTGTACCTGAGCAATGCCATGCTAGGCAAAAAGCGATCGGTGGTCCGAAGGTATTGGAGAGGCCGTGACGACACGAGTACTCACGGGCGCGATCCGGCCACTGCGTCGCGCGGGGGTTTTTGCCTGCTCCCTTTCGGGCCTGAGCCGTGCACCCCTCCTTGACCGCCCGGGATCCGTCATCCTCCGATGACAGAACCCTGGCGACGCAACGCTTGGCGCGGACGCTCGGTCGCCGTACTACCGCAACCGTCACGGGACTCCTCCCCTCACTCCATCCACACCAATCTACTGCCTAGAAGCTGGCTCACAGGCGCCCGCCACGACGCCCAGTGACTGTGCAACCACAAAAGCGCTATTCGTGTCGGGTTGTCTCAAAAGTGCTGTGTCAAAAACTGGCTGCTGTACCTGAGCAATGCCATGCTAGGCAAAAAGCGATCGGTGGTCCGAAGGTATTGGAGAGGCCGTGACGACACGAGTACTCACGGGCGCGATCCGGCCACTGCGTCGCGCGGGGGTTTTTGCCTGCTCCCTTTCGGGCCTGAGCCGTGCACCCCTCCTTGACCGCCCGGAATCCGTCATCCTCCGATGACAGAACCCTGGCGACGCAACGCTTGGCGCGGACGCCCGGTCGCCGTACTACGCAACCGTCACGGGACTCCTCCCCTCACTCCATCCACACCAATCTACTGCCTAGAAGCTGGCTCACAGGCGCCCGCCACGACGCCCAGTGACTGTGCACCCACAAAAGCGCTATTCGTGTCGGGTTGTCTCAAAAGTGCTGTGTCAAAAACTGGCTGCTGTACCTGAGCAATGCCATGCTAGGCAAAAAGCGATCGGTGGTCCGAAGGTATTGGAGAGGCCGTGACGACACGAGTACTCACGGGCGCGATCCGGCCACTGCGTCGCGCGGGGGTTTTTGCCTGCTCCCTTTCGGGCCTGAGCCGTGCACCCCTCCTTGACCGCCCGGGATCCGTCATCCTCCGATGACAGAACCCTGGCGACGCAACGCTTGGCGCGGACGCCCGGTCGCCGTACTACGCAACCGTCACGGGACTCCTCCCCTCACTCCATCCACACCAATCTACTGCCTAGAAGCTGGCTCACAGGCGCCCGCCACGACGCCCAGTGACTGTGCAACCACAAAAGCGCTATTCGTGTCGGGTTGTCTCAAAAGTGCTGTGTCAAAAACTGGCTGCTGTACCTGAGCAATGCCATGCTAGGCAAAAAGCGATCGGTGGTCCGAAGGTATTGGAGAGGCCGTGACGACACGAGTACTCACGGGCGCGATCCGGCCACTGCGTCGCGCGGGGGTTTTTGCCTGCTCCCTTTCGGGCCTGAGCCGTGCACCCCTCCTTGACCGCCTGGGATCCGTCATCCTCCGATGACAGAACCCTGGCGACGCAAAGCTTGGCGCGGACGCCCGGTCGCCGTACTACGCAACCGTCACGGGACTCCTCCCCTCACTCCATCCACACCAATCTACTGCCTAGAAGCTGGCTCACAGGCGCCCGCCACGACGCCCAGTGACTGTGCACCCACAAAAGCGCTATTCGTGTCGGGTTGTCTCAAAAGTGCTGTGTCAAAAACTGGCTGCTGTACCTGAGCAATGCCATGCTAGGCAAAAAGCGATCGGTGGTCCGAAGGTATTGGAGAGGCCGTGACGACACGAGTACTCACGGGCGCGATCCGGCCACTGCGTCGCGCGGGGGTTTTTGCCTGGTCCCTTTCGGGCCTGAGCCGTGCACCCCTCCTTGACCGCCCGGGATCCGTCATCCTCCGATGACAGAACCCTGGCGACGCAACGCTTGGCGCGGACGCCCGGTCGCCGTACTACGCAACCGTCACGGGACTCCTCCCCTCACTCCATCCACACCAATCTACTGCCTAGAAGCTGGCTCACAGGCGCCCGGCACGGCGCCAAGTGACTGTGCAACCACAAAAGCGCTATTCGTGTCGGGTTGTCTCAAAAGTGCTGTGTTTTCAAAAACTAAGCAAAAAATGGAATTTTGGATTTTACAGGAGTGCTGAGAGTGGATGCGCTAGCGACGCGTCAGCATCGCCTCTGCGCATCTTTTGGATTTCGACAGAATTCACTTCATTGCGGCTTTTCGATTTTCGAAGTGGGCGAAATGATTCATTATATCCTACTTTATATAATCGGCTAAGTGTGTCTGTTGGTGTGTGTGTGGGTGTGTTTGTCTGTGTGTCTGTTTGACCGGAAATTCATATCTCGCGTCGTAGCGATAGGATCTTGGAATTTAGATATGATATAGGGCGTGGTAAGGGAATCCCAGCGGTGGTGGACCGAAGGTGATAGCATCTGATAAGGGCTGATAAGGAGCCTCGAAAGGCTAATGTCACTAATTCCGTTTCACCTTTCGCGTCGATCCTAGACTGCCGAAACTCATAAGTGTTTTGAGGGGTGGGACGGGCACATCAATGGTGGGTGATCAAAACTGATAACGGTTCATAAGGTTCGATAAGGAGCCTCGAAAGAGGCAGGGATAGCCGAGTGGTTAAGAGTGTAGGCTCACGTCTGCATATTCAAGACCACTGGGTTCGATCCCCGCCGAGGCTCAAACCATGCCTTGCAAGAAATTGTAAAAATGGTGACGTTACCCACAGTATGTTCAAAAGTTGCCAAAGATACAGTGTAAATGCTAGGATGTCACCCGGAAGTGACGCGCAGAACCCTCGCCCGAGTTCTGTGGTCAGTATGCGAGGGCTACCGAGGGGTGAACGACCTCGGCTGAAGAAGTTAGTTCGCATAGGGACTCTGAACGTAGGATCATTGACCGGGAAGTCTCGAGAGATTGCCGACCTGATGAGTCGACGAAACATCCAAATCCTATGTATCCAGGAAACACGCTGGAAAGGAGCTAAGGCAAGGGAGATTGGAGAGGGAGCCAATTTCTTCTACAACGGCGAGGACACTAAACGGAACGGAGTGGTCATCGCAGTAGCGAATTCCCTCAAAGATAGCGTCTGCGCCGTGAACAGGATCAACGGTCGAATCATGGCAGTAAGGCTGGATACAGAGGAAGGGTACTGGACCATAGTAAGTGTATACGCACCGCAAGACGGTTGTCCTGAGCACGAAGGACGAGTACTATCAGAGCCTTGACGACGCCATCAGGTCAGTTCCGGAAGGCGATTACCTCACCGTAGCAGGCGATCTGTCACGTCGGCAGAGACAGACGGGGCTTAGAAAGGGTGCACGGAGGCAAAGGGCTGGGCGTAAGAAACGCTGAGAAAGAAAGGATACTGGACCTGGCCACGGCCCATGACTTAGCGGTCTGCAGCACGTACTTCGCGAAAAGAGAGAGTCAAAAGGTAACCTATAGCAGTGGAGGGAGACAAACGGAAGTCGACCACATACTCATAAGAAGATCAGCCCTCAAAACTATGAAGGACATCAAGGTACTGCCAGGAGAGGAACTCACCACCCAACACAGGCCCCTCCTAGCAGATATTGCCATAGATCTCCCTAAGAAAACAAGGCTCAAGACCGAACGGCGAATCAGATGGTGGAAGCTGCACAAACAGGAAAGGGATGCTCTCAAAAGGAGGATACTGGATATCGGTCTCCCAGACCCTGACGGGCCGACTCAGGAGACTTGGAACAGAGCAGCTGAGATAATTCTGAAATGCGCAAAGGAAACGCTGGGGGAGATTCGAGGTGGCTTCAAAGGAGACAAAGCAGCGTGGTTCTGGAATGAGGAGGTTCAGAGGGTAGTGAAACAAAAGAAGGAAGCATACAAGCGGTGGCAGAAAACGAAGAGCCCAGAACACCTCGACACCTACAAACGCTGCAAGAGGCTTGCCAAGGCAGCTGTGGCCAAAGCAAAGAATACAGAAATGGATGCCTTGTACGAAAGGTTGGATGGGAAGGAGGCAGAAAAGTTCGTCTAGGCTGGCTAAAGCGAGACATCGAGCCACCCAAGACATCGGGGTGGTCAAGGCGGTAAAGAGCAGCGAGGGTACCATTCTGAGGAAACCAGCCGAGGTCAAAAGGAGATGGCGGGAGTACTTCGATGGGCTTCTGAACGAAGACTTCCCACGTAAGGAAGCCAACAGAAGGAGGCTACGGCTGGCCCCATCCTCCCTTGGACAGCGGGGAAGTTCGCCAGGCGCTGGGAAAAATGAAGAACGGAAAGGCCGCTGGTCCAGATGGGGTGCCAATAGAGGCATGGAAGGCACTGGGAGAGTACGGAGTGGAGTGGCTTACACGCTTCCTGAACACTGTGACGGCCAGAGGAAAAATTCCGGTAGCGTGGAGGACCAGTACCATCGTTCCCATATTCAAGCAGAAGAGGGACGCAATGGAGTGCTCCAACTACCGTGGAATAAAATTGACGGCTCATACCATGAAGCTGTACGAGCGGCTGATTGACATGAGGCTGAGGGAGCTGGTCACCATATCTCAGGAGCAGTTCGGGTTCATGCCTGGGCGCTCCACCACGGATGCCATCTTCATCCTTAGACAAGTGATGGAAAAGTACAGTGAAAAGCGTAAGCCTTGCCACCTAGCCTTCCTGGACCTCGAAAAGGCCTTCGAACGTCTGCCACGACCAGTAATCTGGAATTCGCTTCGAGAACGACAGATACCAGAGCACCTCGTCACCCTTATACAGGACATGTACGATGGGGCTAAGGCGGTCATACGCACCCCGCAGGGACTGATGGCGGAAATAGGGATCTCAGTTGGGGTACAACAAGGCTCAGCTCTAAGCCCGTTCCTCTTCCTGCTCACCCTGGATGGCATGGTGAAAGACCTCATGGAGGGACCACTGAGGACCATCTACGCTGACGACATTGCCCTGATAGCGGATACCAAAGAAGAACTTCAGGCGAAGGTGCAGAGGTGGCAGGCAAGGCTGGCAGAGAACGGCTTACGAGTAAACGTGAAGAAGACCAAATTCCTAAGCTCCGAAGACTGTCCGGTTTCCATCGTGGACCGCCATGGAGAAAGCATCGAAAGGGTTCAGGACTTCCGATACCTGGGGAGGGATATAGCCGAGGATGGTACGGTAGGTCAGGCCGTGAAAGCCCGAATAAATGCGGCATGGCTGAAATGGAGAGAGTCCACAGGAATCGTCTGCGATCGACGGTGCTCCAGGACTCTAAAGGGCAAGGTATACCGAACGGTGATAAGACCCGCAATGCTCTATGGCAGCGAGTGCTGGCCCATAACAAAGAATCTTGAGAAACAGCTACATTCCGCAGAAATGAGGATGCTGAGATGGGCATGTGGCTGGACGCGGCTCGACAGGATCAGGAACGAGGACGTCAGGGCAGTCATGCAGACGGCACCGGTCCAGCTGAAGTTGAGGGAGCAGCGGCTAAGATGGTATGGGCACGTGCTGATTGTGAGAAGGTCGGCAGGCCATCCAATTGGGAAAGTGGTAGAGTTCGAAGTACCCGGCAAGCGACCACGAGGAGCCCCAAAGAAAAGATGGAGGGACGTTATCAAAACGGACCTCACAGAAGTGGAAGCCACGGCAGAAGATGCCTTGGATAGAAGAAAATGGTGGCGATTGACAAGAACAGCGGACCCCGCAACGGCGCGGGACTAACGCTAGGAAGAAGAAGAGAAAGGATCCTCAAAAGGCGAATGTCGCCAACTCCGTCTCGCTCTTCTGGCTAACAGTGGGATGTTCACACTCGGAGGTATTTCAGGGTAGAGAACTTGGATGGTGAATTTTCGAAACTGATAACGGCTTACAGGGGCTCATTAGCGCCATTAGAGAATGGGGAAGGGATACAATCCGGTACACCGCTTACTACTACCATACGACTGCTGGTAAATACGTCTGATGCTCAGTACCACTGGGTAACATATTTTATGTTCTGATATCTGCTGCCGATGTGTCGACCGCTAAATTTCCTAGCCTTCCAAATAATGGTGCATGTCTTTGATACCGCGACCTACATGGATGATCAAGACACGATCTAGATTTGTGATAGCGAAGCAAGCGATTCATTCTCTCATGCGGTGCCAGCAACAATATTGTGTATCGACCGCTAGACTATGTAAAACCCTAAATAGTGGTTTACAAAAACGACAATCATCGATAACTGGCATACGGATCTACCACCAGTATGTAGAAGACAGATGCTCAACAAATGGATAACTTGCTAGCTCCTAATAGTGACCACTTCAGTCGAAGGGTTAAGTGATTAGTGGATTCACCCATGTCATTCCTGAACATTGATCATCGATATCATTGTAACAAAAGGTATCGGCCGCTAAATCATGTGGCCTGTGAAAAATGGTGACATTCAGCGGTGATATCTTCGATATCGGTCACGACCGATCCCCTTCTATGGATTAAATAAATAATCGATTATTCGCACAGTACTGTGCTCGCCCAACTGGTTCATATTATATCGCATCAGGCATTAAATCGCTATGGTACGGCCAACAGTCTTCGCGGTCTTACGAGGAAGGTCTTCCAACTCATGACGCGCTTTTTGAAAGCTGTTTTTTGCGTGTGTGGGGGTACGCACAAGAATCACACAACTGATGTCCATTTTTGCTGCGCGGCCCTACAAATGCCAAAAACGGGGTTGATGGTTCGATCCCCACCGAGGACAAATTTTTTTAAAATTCACATTTTCAGCTTTTGGGCTCGTAAACATTCGAATATGAAGATTAAGTGCAGTAATCACATTTAGAACTCCGAACTGCCCTCTATTGCCAATTTTCGGCAAGCTTGACAGTCCAAATTTTTAGCCTTTCGGCGCTCATAGCACACGAACGAGGCGTTTTTGCGCGAAACGGATTTGATATTCGTGTTCAGGAGGTCGAACTACTCCCAAGGATAAGTTTCCAGCCCAATCGAGATTTTGACCCAAATTCGAAAATTTGAGCTGGGCATTGGTACACCATCGACTGCACGTTCGATGAAGGAGACGACCATATCACTTGTTAGGAAATTCTCTCTATTTCTCTTGCTTGGTGCTTGATAGCTGAAATTATAGCGATAGGTATCCATGCTGCGCATATTCCATCGATTTTCATCGCATTTGTTAATTATTCACTTCTACAAGTAGAAAGGGCACCATGTACCCATGACCAAACATCTTTTTCGAAGTTAGGGTCAAAATTTGGAATTGGCCAGAAATGTGTCCCCAAGGGTAGTTTGATCCCCTGAACACGGATATGACACTCATTTCGTGCGAAATCGCGAATTTCGAGCGCTACGGGCCCTTTCGTGTCCAAAAAGGTCACAACACCAAATTCATTGACAATTCGTAAATAGAGTCATTTTGGCATGCTGTCAACGAAAATCGTAGTCATTTGGCATAAACAGACATATTTGAAGACGAAAAAGTGAATGCAAAAAAAATGCTAAACTTCGCCAGATCCGAGATTCGAACCACCAACCCCGCCTTCCATCCGGTTAAGGGTCCATCGCCGTATCAAGTAGACCATCCAGTCGCCGCAGTACCCACTTATCGGGGAGCCGTTATGAGACTGCTACGCGCTTTTAGTACATGGTGGAGACAAGATTTTATTTTTTCCGTATTTCACTTTGTTTTGGATGTGAAATGCAAGAACACCTTTCGATCTGCACATGATTAAAGTTACATGGAGGATGCATTACTATAAGTGGGTTAGAATAGCCTTTTTGAAGAAAATTTTCTTTACTCCTTTTTTGGCATTTGTAGGGCCGCGCAGCAAAAATGGAAGTCAGTTATATGTTTCATGTAGATACCCCCATATAATGGAAAAGACCGTTTCCCGAAAGCGCGTCATGACCTGAAAGACTTCCCTTGTTAGAGTAGTACGTTATATTGTTAACTAGAGGGAACCCGTTCTTCGCGAATAGTTAGATTTCATGTTTTCTTATAAGTCGCAAGCCTATCACTAGAAAATAGGGATCATTTCGCTAATTTTCACCACGTTGTTTTTACTCTCGCGAATTTCATATCGGCGAAGCTCAACCCCTGTGGCTCCGTTATCATGCTATCACTCGTTCCTTGTTTCTTTTCGGAGGCCGGAATTTCTGCCCAAGGGGGTGAAGGGCGCACACAATGGTTGTGGCACGATCGCGTTAGCTCACTTGGTTCTACTTGGCAAACAGCTTATAGATTCCGTACACCAGTGCGAAGCTGCAAAGGGAGTAGTCGTTTAATACATCTGGCCTATCGTGGTCTGTGGGTTCCGCATAGTAATGCGAAGCTGCAGTAAACAGGTGGATAGAGGTAGTGGCATACTGTATGATGTATCCGGCTCCTCGTAGCCTGTGAATGCCGCACACCAATGCGAAGATGGGATTAGGATTGCTGCACGTTGGTGGATATGTCCCGTTCCCGTAGCCTGAGGCTACCGCCCATCGACGCATGGATGCAAATCGGGATGCGTCCGGATGATACCTCCGACTACCTATAGCATGCGAAAGCTGCGCACTAACGGGAGATACGCTGGAGGTGTTGTATATGAGGTAGCCTGTGACGCTTCTTATAGCTTGTGAATTTAGAACCAAGACGGCAGATTATGTTGCAGATCGCATGATATATGCGGCTTCTTATGGCCGACGATATCCCTCAGTGGCTTCCATAAAACTGCTGTTACCCTTGACGATATACACGTTTGGTCTCTGAGAGCCAGAATGTAGCTCTATCTATGAGAAGTGATTTATTGATCGTTGCAAAGCGATAGGACGTAGCCAGAAATTATCAGCATGACTTGAAGACCACTACTACACATTGCTAGGTGAGAAACAACTTATTATGGCGTCCGCGACTGGCACAGTGTGAGAAGGCCATGAGCGGAGATTTATGTATTCTATTAAGCTTCTCAGATCATTTCTAGTCTGGAGAGCATTCGGATTAGCTGCGGCTACATCAGGTTTGGTTATAGCTCGTTATCTTATGCCGAGTTCTTTTCCAGTGATTTATCGGCACTCAAAAGGATAGATTGTATCGGTTGTGATAAATGAACTTTCGTGGAATCTCCGAGGCGACCTTAAGTAAGGCTGGAATTTCATAGATCAGGAGCTCGTTTTTGGATCACACTGTGAATCACTGTGCATACTGAGTCGTCTTAATTGAGGACTCCACTTGAGAGCAACCCAGATAGCCACATTTTACTGAAGACAGGTTTTGTCACAGCTAGGCGATTCGACGAAAAATTCGTGATGGTCAACAGAATTCGTGGTATAGTTGGATCACGTGTCGCAGTGATTTAGCGATATTCCTAGTACTCTACGGCCCTGTTCTTTCAGCGATAAGGCACTGCGAGGGTATATCTGTACATGTTCAAGGCAATCCACTTGGCATGTTTTTCTTCCTGCTTTCCTGGATGTTGTGTGATCCTGTTCGTTACGGGCAGCAGTACATTGCTAGGCTAGAGTAGAGATTGTGGCACGCCAACGTGATCATACTCATCGTTTATTCGATCCGAATTATTAGGCTCGTTAAAACTGAGCTGACCAATTCCGTTTCAATTCCCACAGCTTCGGTAGCTGACCGTTCGTTTGACATGCAAGATGTAGGTTTGCCGTAGTTTATCGGAGGCAAAAGCGATCGGCGGTCCGAAGGTATTGGAGAGGCCGTGACGACACGAGTACTCACGGGCGCGATCCGGCCACTGCGTCGCGCGGGGGTTTTTGCCTGCTCCCTTGCGGGCCTGAGCCGTGCACCCCTCCTTGACCGCCCGGGATCCGTCATCCTCCGACGACAGAACCCTGGCGACGCAACGCTTGGCGCGGACGCCCGGTCGCCGTACTCCGCGACCGTCACGGGACTCCTCCCCTCACTCCATCCACACCAATCTACTGCCTAGAAGCTGGCTCACAGGCGCCCGCCACGACGCCCAGTGACAGTGCAATCGCAAAAGCGTTATTCGTGTTGGGTGGTCTCGAAACTGCTATGCGAAAGAACGCCTGCCTCGAAGAGAGCAGAGACGGACAGCGCATCAAAAAAAGAGTACATCTTGGGTGGAGACGATGAGAGAAAACGGGAGTGGGTGGCGCGCGGACGGCGTCCTTTCGTTTGCGGCTCATCGATCGTGCTCGGCCGCACGCACCATCTCCAGAATCTTCCTCCATTCTCACCCCGTCTTTCGGTTTGATATGAAGTTTTTTGGTGTTATCCAGGTGAAGGGGTGAATGAAGGCATTATTTAAGCATCTTGAACAGCAAAACATGCATCGCTGGCTCGTCAATCTTCACGTTTCAGTGTATTTGGTTGCTTAAGCGAAGGTGGAATGGAGGAGGGGTCTTTTTCCCTCCCATAATTTAGGCTATAACAGCACCAAATACTGACTACAATGGGTTGCACCCCCTCACCCTTTCACTGCAATAGCACCCTAATCCTTAAGGTTTGTTTCTATGGAAGGTCGTTGATCGTTGCATCAAAGTACTCGAAGTTACGTGAACAAATTGAAATCGAATTGTTTCTTTGTTCCTTAAGTCTTTGCTGACGTTGCATAAATCAGGATAAACATAAACAAAAAAATAATTTATGTCGAATCTCATCTGCACGTTGAGGCGCGCACGAACCCTCAGTGGTCATTTTCTTTTGATTGGGCAACTAGTAATTTTCATCGAAATCGCATGGTTTATTATAAATGAAGGTTTATGTGGGTGCACAGTGGGAATTCATCGTATTTAGGAATAGAGTACAAAAAGTTGCAGTGATTATGAGGCTGTAGGAAAGTCTTTTTCGCCTCCACCTTGCATCTTGGGTGGTGAGGGACGACAGCGCGGTTATGAGAGCCGCCCAAGTACCTTAGCACCGCATTTCATGGGTGACGGTTGGGACACACGAATTTAGGCCGTGACCCTGCGACAGCCTGTGGCCTTTGCCCTATGACATGAATAATTCAGACAATTTGACTATACAACGTAACAGACTTGCAAGGAGGACACATTTACATGAACAAATTGTCTGAATTATTTATGGCTTAGGTCAAAGGCCACAGGCTGTTACAGGGTCACGGCCTAGATTCGTGTGTCCCAACCTACACCCGCATTTCATCTTATCTTTTGATCTTTACAGGCCTTCACTACCATAATCCTCTTGTTCTTTTTACACACACTGGTGCTCTAATTAGGTTCGTTGAATCAAGTATATACTATCGAACAGTTTCTCTTTGAAGCACTGAGGGGGCTCGCCAATTTATTGCGCGTCGTTTAGAGTAGTGTTCCGTGGTAATCATTTTCCGCGTGAGGGTACGGTAACTGTAGAGTTGTGCATGATCGATAAGGGCACGCCACGCTAGCTCGCGGTTGGTTCATTTCTTCGATTGGTCTTCCCGAGCGGTGTGACTTTCATTTCGTAAGGTCTTCATGTTGCTTCTTTCTTTTGTGTGCTTTTTCATTCTTCTGGGAACTTGGTTTCCTGTGGACAGATCTTGCATTGTAGTGATTCTTCCCATTTTTTACTCAGCACCGTTTCCCACTTACGTAACATGTGATAATTCCTATTCTACCAGTTAGTGTTGCAGGGTGACTGTTCAGTGCTCGCTATAAATTCAAGCATTTCAATGGCCAACATGGAAGAAGAGGCAAACAACTCTACCACAGAAGAAGTGAAGTTGGAGGAGCAGCATGAGGAACAAGAAGGAGATGAAGTGCAAAAGGAGGACGAAGAAAATGGCAAAGTGAAAGAGGAGCAAGACGAAGATAAAGATGAGAATACACAAGAAGAATCATCGAAGGATTCTGTAGATGACAAGAAGTTGCCCCAGACAAGTTGGGTCCGTCTTCGAGGTCTACCATACTCTGCGAAGGAAAGCGACATCCGTGACTTCTTTGAAGGTAATAAATTAGCCCGACATCATTGTGAGAGTGAAAAAGCGATTTCTTCAGGCATCGAGGTTACAACTATCACTATGAGCAGCAGTCACAATGGCCGACCTAGTGGGGAGTGCTACTGTGAGCTACCTTCAAAGAAAGATGCGCTCAAGGCGCTTGATCTCCATAGAAAGGAAATGGAGGGTCGATACATCGAAGGTAGGTTCTAAAATGATTTTAAGTCTCCTCTGCGTGCTGTGAAAACTAGGAAATGTGAGGATCACAGAACTGTAACAGTACTCGTGATTTCCTGGGTGCGGAGGTTGCCGCTACGGTGCAACAAGCGCATTCAAAAAAAAAAAAAAAACTGAACGACTGAAAGTGACAACAAATAAGCAAATGCGAAATGAAAGGGAATAGTTCAAGTGCGGAAGGGTGTGCTGCTGCTTTGTCGGGAGAAGAATCGGCGATTGGTACACCTAGCTTTCCCAGCTAATCTTATCAAATACTACCCTTAGGATTCTCTTTAAGCTAGGTATCGAACTTAATGCCTACTACTTATGGTTTGATGGTCACTAAGGCCCACACGAGAGTTGCCACTCAAAATAAGCAGTGGGCTTGGCTTTTAGGAAATGCCCAATAGGGTCCGGGTCCGGGACGAAACCGCGGAGGTAAGCAACAGCTATCTTCTTCGACACTGCTGAGTAGTGAAATGTCCATTTGGGCCACACTTCTCTCACACAGTATTTTTGACTCCGGCGCGACCAATTCCGCTATGAACTGGGTCACCTTGAAAAACTTTAGCTTTGGGGTCGCTTCTCACGGGTTATCTAATCATGCCTGGCAGCCTTTCCCTATTTGAGTATTCCATCTTGAGAAATTCTCACTGAAGATAAGTGTAAATCATCTTGATCTGGTTTTCTGGAGTTAGTGTTTGTTACAGTGTTCACGGTATCGAACGACGAACTCACCAATCTCAAACGCGTGGGTATTGTTTCTGATGATGGAACGGTTATCCGTTTACGAGGGCTCCCATTTTCTGCTACCACGCAGGATGTGAAGGATTTCTTCAAAGGTATGTCTTCAGACATTTTACAAAAATAGTGATTTTATTACAGTTATTTGCAAACTTATCTTTTTTGTATCAAGCAGGCAATAAATGTTGCGGTAGGGAGTCGGGTCACAATACCTATATTCCCCGAATCCCTCAACGCAGTAACTAGAGTATAGACATTTACTCTTATGTGATATATATTACGAATTTATTGACAAATAATTGTTTTTATTTCTTAATTTTTGATTGTTTCCGGAATTTATAATTACCTCATGTGGTTTGAGGGAATATTTTCATAAAAACATTGGTGGTGTGTGTCAGGGCTTACCTGTGAAGAGGTGGTATTCGGGCGTACGGGAGGGCGGCCTAGCGGGGAAGCTTTCGTGCGACTTGCCTCCAGGGATGAAGCCGTCAAAGCTCTCGAATTCAACAAGCAACATATGGGAAGCAGGTGGGAGAGCGGGCTCACTTTTAACATTATGTCCAGGTTTTTTAATCTTTTCTTGCAAGCACTCAACTCTGTTCTCTTGTCTTTGTTTGTGGTAATTATATTGTCAAGTTATAGGACATTTCTTCTATCGCTTTTCTCAATCTGATCTTGTTTTATCATTCATTTGCATCTCTCTCTTGTAGCTTGCACATTGGCCTGTATAAAAACCGTATTATGAACTCTTGAAGTGGCTTCTTGTCTAGGTATGTTGAAGTGTTCCGAACCACAGTGGATGACATGGAACGTAACCGTCCTCGCAGTTACGACAGTGGCTATATACGCCCCCTATTTGACTCCAAGGGATATGACTATATGGGGTATGTTGTATCAGTCTCATTTTTATTGCCATGACAACTTTTGATAATGCCCTATTATTGCTGATATGGTCTCCGAAACTTTATCTTCGATATTCATTTCATAACATTTAATTTTTCTCTTTGATATTTAGTCGCTCACCCCGCAGTATGAGAGGTATGCGTTCCGCCCCTTACGATATTCCACGAGGCGGATACGGTAGATACGATGACTACGACGATTTTGTTCCACCAACAAAGGTCCATCGCTTTTCATAACTGTAATGTTTCAACTGCCTGTTCAGTTTTTGTAATTCCAGATTTTCATGCGCGGTCTCCCGTTCGATGCAGATGCTTTCATGATTGAACAGTTTTTCGCACCTCTACGGTGCATTGAAATCAGCGTTAGTCATTCAGCAGTATAATGCATCGTGTGAGTGAATGAGTACAATTACTTCTAGTTGGGATTCAACGAGGATCGTCGCCCTTCGGGAGACGCTGTGGTGGAGTTTGGAACAACTGCTGAAGCGCATGAAGCTTTCTCACGGAATAAAGCAATGATGGGAAAGAGGTACTTTACAGTGATCATTCTTTGGGGAATGGAAGTGCCGTAATCTGTTTTCTCGAGTTTTTTTTTCAGATATGTTGAATTGTTCGGTTCAAACGATATGCCACACACAATGAGGAGGTTGACATGGCGCGTCGTAGGTGGACAACCTGCTCCTAGACCCTTGGCTCTGGTCCCACCCAGAGGTCTTTAAAGTTTTGCTTTTATACTTTTTTGTGTAGTGTGTTCTATGATGTCGAAACCTTGCTATTTCAGATCTCGGATACGGCGGTATGGATGGTTCCTTCTCATACGACTTCGTGGAAAGTGCGCTTTTCTTTTTTCCCAACGATACCTGACTGTTTCAGATATGGGATATGGTGGCTACGGTGGCATGCGCGGAGGTGGTGGATACAGCCGTGGATATGAACCAGGTCCTGGCCCTTTCCGTGGATACGGAAGCGGTGGTATGGGTGGCGGAGGTCCCAGATCGAGAGACAGACGCAGTGGAGTGTGGTGATTCTGCTTATCCTTTTGGAACTTGTCTTTGTGCGAGTTAAGAGTGGTTTCTCTAAGAAATCTCTGTATGCAATTCCAGTGTTTGTATTGTTAACAGTGTTTGAAATTGTTGTGTTTTTAGTCTGTTTTTGTAGTGATGTATTTGAACATTATTTATCTTATCATCATTCTCCTCCTACAAGTCGCATGTGTTCTCCTCGGAATACTCTGTTTTGAAACGTGGTTCCATTATTTGTATGAATGAATATTCGTTTTAATGAATGTCCTAATGAAGTATTCGTTTAATCAATCGATACATCTATACAGATGGAGAAAAGTGGCCAGAAACTGAAGATGATGGCACAGCTGGAAGCTGTTGTGTTCTACAGAAGACTGCTGAAATAATAAGTGAAGCGCAAGGGGTTAACACGCGATAACTTGCTACGACGGGCAAAGATGCACCTATGTCCTGCGGGAGCCGCTTTGCGTACCTCAGTGGGGGTGTTAGGAAGTGCCAAGGAAAACGGACTCTTTGTGGTCGAGGTTGGCGGAAGGTACACCGGCAGTGACACCTGGGACACCTTGACACCTGGGAGTGCCTTGGTTGGCGGTCTTCGCGTTTTCGTGGTTCTGCATTTGTGATTTCTGACAGAGAAGCGCAGAATGGCCAGCTTAGCTACGAGCCTAATTGTTCAAATCACTAATTGTTGCCTTTTAAGAGTAAATGACAGATTGGCCACGTTTGGCCGATCGACAATGGGTACAAGAAACGAATAAGCGAGTTAAGGCACAGGTAAGTTTCATCTCAGATCACACACAGTCAGTTTTTGTACTCCTTATGGAATCCCCATCTTCGTGGGAGGATGAGCGTGCATGACTTTAGCTTAAGTTTTCGCGCATAGCACTACATAATTTACTGCAAGAGATTTTCGGGTGCATTTTGATCATACTACATTTGTCTTCGTCCTTGAAGGTTCCAAGCGTCACATCGCATTTTTTTGGGACACGATGTTATCCATCTTGCATTACATCCATTTGGATTTGTTACTTTTTTCGATGAAGGCTCTTGAATATGATCCTGAGAGGCGGAGAGGAAGAAAAATTTAGAAATTTGTGGCATTGCAAGAATGCAAGGATTCTGGGCAGCGGATGTGGCATAATCAGTGACAAAAGTGGAAGGGAAAAGGAGGTGTGAATGATTTTCGAGGTGGATGTCATTTGAGTAACTGACTACTTTTACAAATACTAGCGCAACTTTCGTGAAGCATTTTGTTTGTTGTAATAAAAACCAAATGTTGCATCTTGAGTGGAATTGTCGGCTTCGACTCTTTTTATCTTGGAAGTTGCATCTTGAGTGGAATTGTCGGCTTCGACTCTTTTTATCTTGGAAGTTGCATCTTGAGTGGAATTGTCGGCTTCGACTCTTTTTATCTTGGAAAGAGTCCAAATCATTAGTGCTGAGGTCGACAATATACTGATGTGGAGGGGGATTAGATGCACCATCCACCGTCGGGTTCTTTCCCTTTTCACGTTCGTGATCCACCCCTTGCACAATCACATCATCGTATTGCTCTTCTTCCGCGTTTGTTTGCTCTCTTTGATTACCGCTGGACACTTTGCCAAGTTTTTACCCTTCAAAGGCTTATTCACAATTCTTAGTAAGCAATTTCGTCCAAATTCTAGTAATCGTTTTGCATTGCCACGATACTTGCACTTATAAACAAAAGTCCGTACTTTCGTAATTTCTTGGCACTGTGAGTAATAGATGAGAGAGGGCTTTTTGGATCAGTCCGTCCGAATCCTCGCTTCAGCACGATTAAACCAAACGAATGAAGACGAGGCCCAAGACAAACGTGAATGTCTTGTGAGTTGGGATGAGGAGGGAGCTATGGATCTCCACCAAGCTTGACGAGCGAATGGTCATTAGGGAAGTAGATTGCTTACTTCTGTCCCCTCCCCCTTCATGTATACAAGCTTTGCCACTGTTTCCTCATGTAATGATTCCAGGAAACACATCGGTCCTCACTGGTTGGCGTAGAATCCACCGATGAAAATGCATTGCATTCACTTGATTCAACGCTCAAAAAGACGACGGCTTTTATGAAAAAGCTGAAGTCACTATCGGCCGCCAGTATTCCTTCACTAATCGAGGAGCTTTCCCGATTGAATCTCTCTAAGTTTGTCGAAGAGATGGCGGCGGTAAGAGTTTTTGAGGCTTCGGATTGGGGAACTATTTCGACTCGTTGTTACAGGGAATCACCGAGACGAAGCTCAAACCGTCAGATGTTATTCCTATTGTGGATCTCTGTGTAGCAATTGCATCTCGATACCCTAAGTTCTCCGAGTTAATTCTCACTGAAATCAAAAAATGTCTGCCTCTGAAACGTGCTGATAAGATTTCTAATCCTGCCAAATTGCGCATCGATGTGAGGTAAGTAGCTAGCTCATTTGCACTGTTTCGCTACAGTATATTTCTTCTCCATAAGCTTTTTTCTATTGGGTTCTCCTTGCTCAAGTACTATTTCTGGTGATTTCTTCACTTCCTTAGGTGAACAACTTTTAACGAACTGCAAAATACTTTTCTTGCACAAAGAGTTTCTATTCATCGGAGTCTCTTCTTTTCCCAGCTGAGCTGGTGTCCCCCGTGCTAACGACATCCTTCCTTTTTCTGAACTAACATGTTCTCGTTTGAGGTTACTTTGCGAGCTAATCCTGTGCGGAGTTGTTGGCAAAGAAGGGCTTCAGACTCTGGGAGCTACACTGTCTTACATTTGTATCACAGACAAAGGAGAACATTTGAATGTAGGTTTTTAATGATAGCGTTAAGTTTTCATCCTTCATCCCTTTTAAAGGTGTTAACGCTTCTTGATTTTCCAAACTTTGCTTACGAATTATAATTTAATGAAGGAAAACGTAAACATACGTACCATGCAAAACTTCAAATTTTGTAGCAATCTTATGTTATCATTCTGAATCTATGTATATCAACAACAATATATTTATTCATCTGTAAACATAAACATATCGACTCTCTGTCCCCTTGTCCAACATTTCATTGTTTCAGCCGTCTCTTCTGTTTTTTCTCATCTCTGGCGCGTCTAGCTAACGCATACACAAATAAATAAATAAACAAATAAATAAATATCCTTACCTTGTTACTCGCGGGCAATATGCCTACTCGCTTACAGTGGAATCACTGCAGTCAGACCAACAACTGTGGCTTATAACTTTTTCGCTTGTATTGGGTCATTCCATAAGTAGTGTCGTTTTTTTTTCAAGCGAAAATTTTTGCCATAAATCACAAATTTTTGCAGCATATTATATATCATTCGGAAGAGAATTCCCCGCTCTACAAAACGGCCTACTTAGTTTTGGAGTATGTTAGAATGGCGCCGACATTTAGGCCGGCGAAGAGGTAGGTCCAGCAAACAAAAATTGGCCAAACCGGCAATCAATTGAAACACAATATTTTACCTGAGGAATCTAACCAATCATGTGTTCCATACTTAGCCCCGACCTCTCCTGTAAGTTCGGTTGCTTAAAAAGTCACGTCGCTCTTTTTCCACATTTCGTTTCCGCCACAACTCGGTGATTTTAGACAATTTCTTCGAACGAAGGCAAGAAAATTTTCTCAACCAGTCAGTTGAAAGAGTGGTGGAATGTTAAGAACAGGTGGTGCCTAGGAACAGGGAAATACCTTTGACTGGGTTCCTTAAGTTTCTCATGGAAAAAATAAATTGTGAAAAATGTCAACAGGACCCATATCACATGGTATTAAAACTCAATCTGAATCGCAGCCAAAACAAACTAGAAAGATGTTTTCGATAGAGCAGGAAAAGTCCTTCGAAGTGGTTCATAAAACAACTCTAATCAAAAAGTTTGAAAGAAAAAAATTCATTTTGAATAAATGTGGGTGCTTTCGAAAAAAAGATTTTAGAAAAATAACGACACGACTTCTTGACCAATTAAATATTGGAAATTGTAGAAGAGGTCAGGGCTAAGTACGCGACACATGACTGGTTGATTTTCCTAATTTAAAATATAGTGTTTCAATTGATTGCCGGTTTGGTCAATTTTTGTCGGCTGGACCTACCTCTTCGCCAGCCTAAATGTCGGCCCCATTCTAACGAACTCGAAAACTAAACATGTCATTTTGTAGAGCAGGAAAACCTCTTCCGAATGATATATGACATGCTGCGAAAGCTTGTAATTTCATAGGAAAAATTTACGCTGGAAAAAAAAACGACATTACTTATGGAATGACCCAATATTTTAGTACAAAGTAGCTTTTGTGATGCAGGTCGGACTGATATGCTCGCTTTGTCGCCCCGTGGGTTGGCAGATAGCCGGGATCGTTCCATCACCTGAAGGAAACGAAGGAGTTTCCATAGAACAAGGTAAGTTTGGGCTTCTGTGATTCCATCCCACTCCTCCTGACATCGACGTCTCCCAGGTGATTTGGAAATGAGTGAAGCCATCACTCCGGAACACCGAAAGGTTGTGAACGATCTGTTTACGAATTATCATACTGGTCTGATACGTCACTTGGAAAAGGCCTGTGCTGTGATGAATGTGGTACAGAAAAAGGTGAAACGCCATGAGAGGACAAGGGGTGGGTCTTCATACTATTTTGATTCCCGAAATTTGTTTTTGAGTAAGGTAAGGGGTTTGTAGAGTAATTCCGTGTTGCCCATAGTTTAGATCGCGTCCCCGACCTTGAAGCACTTCCTTTCTTTTGGGCTACCAGTTGGCGCAAAGTTTGCTCTACGAAATGAGAGTCGTAGTTTTTATTGGCCAGACCGCAGAGTAACTGGTACTCATAGATGTGTTCAAATGCCGTCACAATTTCGGCCGTCAATCAAATGCGTCCGTTACACTCGAAAAGAGCGTTATTGACGCTGCGTATTCATTAGGAACTAAGCAAATGCAGCCTGTATGTGATGGGTTGCGAGGTCACTTAAGGGTATCGGGCTCTGACGCAGTAGCGACGGCATTTCTGGAAACGATCGTGATTGGAGTAAGTGTATTTCATCATAAAGTGTGGATTTGGGGTGGTTGGGCAATCACCCCAAGAGGCACCTCTGAAACCTTTGATTCTCACCGTGTTTATGTCGTTTGCAGTCCTGCAACCACCAATAATTTGATTCAATGGCTGGTTGAAAATTCCTCATATGAAAGTGATTTCGAAAAAATAGACGTGATGGTTTCCTCCCTTATTTTCTGAAACTCGCGAGTTCAGGCGATGCAACCGTGGAAGAGAAGGCAGAGTTGGAAACTGCTCGAGCTGAGTACGAGCGTTTGAAGGCGTTGGCGTCAGAACTGAGTAGTGCACTTGGAGTACAGATGGTAGAATTGAAGGAAGAACCAAGTGATAACGAAGAAGACGAGATGGCTGCGATGGAAGTTCGTGGTTTACCTTATTCTCACTCACATCGGTCGATCCTGCTCAGTTGTAGATGGATAAAGCTCTAGCTGAAGGACATGTTTCATTGTGGCCGGATGACGAATCGCGATTATTCTACGAGAACTTGATTGATATCAGGAACATTGTGCCAAGGAGTTTGTACAAGGTTGGTGTTTTTGAAATTCAGAGCTACCATAGGTATTAGCATTATCTTCTCATTCTCAGGAATCAGAAGAGCGAACGATTCAAGAGAACGAACTGAAGACCTCTGTTGATGATATCGATGTAGATGGTCTTGAGGCTGAGCCCGCAGAGCGTGAAGGAGATGTAGATGTTGGGTGAGCTGTGTTGTCATTCATTTGAATTTTTGGATGTTTTTCAGTAAGTAGAAATTCTTTTATGTATCCGTTTAATTTCTGGTCCTAGTCGCCCCTTTCTCAGCTGCCGAGTGGCGCAAAATTAACTATTTCATCTTCAGAGAAAAGGAAGAGAACGCCGCAGAGCTTGATCGACCGAAAACTCCACCCTCTCCAGCTCAGTTTAATGAAGATATGACGAGCGCAACTGATGCTTCCATGATCACTTCCGAGGAGATAAAGCAGCTTGCTCAGGTGATCATCATTATGTCAAAAATTTAATTTATTTACTGCCTTATGAGGGCAATTCTGAAGTGAGTTCCCGAAACGCATTTTGATTTTCACGATTCGTATGTATGTATGTAGAAATTACTTGGTCCTTTTTCAGAAATTCTTCTTAAATCTTGATCACCTCGTTAACCGTGATACCACGGATCAGTGTGCCCTTGATTTTGTGTCAAATTTAAACACAAAGGTTGGTACCTATAATGGTATTTATTTCGGGCACTTTATTAATGTTGGTTCTGTACCTGACCTTTTAGAGCTATCGGAAAAAGCTTATCAAAGTGCTATATGGAGTGCCTTCATCACGTTTGGATTTATTACCGTTTTATGCTCGCCTTGTTGCTTCACTTTCCCCGGTTATGCCTGATCTAACCACGGAGCTGTCGACTATGCTTATAAAGCAGTTCAGGTCAGTCTAGTGTCACGTGGTCATTCTGCTACATTTCATATTCGTTTCATCTCTCCCCATCTGTTTTCGTTCGATCTAGCATTGTAACTCACAGTAATTGCTACCTGAGTCTGAATACTTTTAAACTGATAGCCTGCGTAATGATACCATATTTGTTGAAGGGGACCGAACCAATTCTCAACTGTTATTGAAATAACAGTAGGGTTTATGAGTATTCAGAATTTGCTTTCACAGCACTAAGCGGGGAGAGGCAACTTGTCGACTTCTGAAAACTAACACGAAAACTAACCTTTGACAGACGTGCCAGTAACGTACTTTAGATGCCATACATACATATATGTATGATTGTGTACAGCTAATGTTACGCTCAGCTTTCATGAAGAGTGTCCTACTGCTCAGCTTCCAAGAATCGTCCCCTCCCCCCTCTCATTGGTATCAGACTTTACCCATATGTCTTGGTTCTTGCTGATTTGAAATATCCGAATGAAATGTGTAATTTTCTATTTATTCGTTTTTGTTTTGTTTGAGTAGCTGTTAGTCAACTAGTCAGTCACCTCGTTCCTCTTATTTACAGGGAATTCGTACAGAGATGTGGTCAAGAAAGGGTTGAAGAAAAAATTAAGTGTGTGATGTTTATAGGAGAACTGGTGGGTTTGTGGTGCTTGCTGATTGCTTTCTAATGTATTCCTACTGTTACAATTTCCCCTGTAGTGGCAGCGGTTTCAGGTAAAATTTGGAGTGATTCCCCGCGCTGAGGCGTTGTCATGCCTTCGGCAGTTGGTTTACGATTTTCGAGGCCATTCTGTGGATATGGTGTGTGCTATGATTGAAACAGCTGGTTTCTACCTCTACCGGCAAGTATTTTAAACATCTGCTACTGTTACACCACTTTTTTTTTATGAACTTTTCTATGAATTGGTCAGAGGGTTTTGTTATTCTCAGAAAAGATTTTCGATGCTTTCAAGTATCTTCTTTCATGTCCTGTGATTTAGAAATAGTGATAGTCATCCGAAGATGAAAATCATTCTGGATGTCGTACAGAAAAAGAAAGAGCGAATAAAGGACGTTCGTCACGTGGTGAGTAATTATTTTTCTTCCTTGAATTCTTCTACGGTGTCTTCAAGACTCTAGCCTCATCTTTCTTGTTGTATTTCTAGATGCTGATTGACAACGCTTTCTTCGCATGCATTCCACCAGCAGATTCGGCAGCAGCAAGACGAGCTCAAGCCGAACCGCCATTGATGATATTTATCCGACACCTCATCGTGGATATCAATGAGCATAATGTGAACACGAATATCAAGTGCATAAGAAGGCTGGCGTGGGACGATGAAGCTGTTGCAAGTGAGGATGTACTTTATGATTGCGGCGTTTCTTCCACAATATTGAGCTATTCTAGATAAACATCTTTCTCTTTTTATAATGCTTATATTCTTTACAAGTAAGAAAAACTAGTACTTTGGGGAGCAGGGAACTACCGCATTATTCGTGAAGATCAAGTATGCTTACAAAAAATCTGCGTTGAACGATAAGCTTAAGCATAGTTGTCGCACCTGATGGTCACCGGCTGGGTCAAACATAGGTTGAGGAATCCACCAGGGGAAGGGTACATGCTCTTGCGCCAGGATTTCACACCATGGGGTGCGAGCTATGATCTGCGCTGTAGTAGGGTCCCAAAGTGATCACAGCGATCACGCGGTGATGCTCAGAGCGCCGATTGTGATTGCTTTTAACCGCATTAGAACCCAGCTGTAGCACCTTCTCTAGTTCGCACACACCGCGTAGCAGCAACACGTCACTGTGGGAGTTCCTAACGCATGAATACACACCAGAGGGTAGGCTATTTCAGCTTGTAAAAGGCAGCTCGCATTTGTGAGGCAAGATCTTCGAAAAATCCCCAATAGTCTGTCTTGTCTCCTTTTTTGAGGTTTTTGGGTAAGAAAGTAAGGTAGCACGATCCGGTGGTCTCACAGCGTTGGTCACCTGGGCGATCGTATTCTCAAGTGTTCCTCAGGATCCTTCGCATCACAGCACCACTGACCCTGGTCATTGGTGCCGTAATCCGGAGGCGCATGGCTTTGCTTGTTTTCTCTTTGGCAGTCATGTTTCTCTCTTCATCGGTATCATACCCTATATATAAACCAGGAGTTTGGTATGTCTGTGTGTCTGTCTGTCCAACCTGTGGTTTAATTACCCAAGTTTGACAGTCCATTTTCCAACGCCTGGCAGGGCGTGGCCTACGGGATTGGGTGAGTGGCGAGAGTGAGAATGTGTGGCGGGGTGAGAGAGTTCGATACACGTGCTCATTTTGCATGCTTCCATGTGTGACATGCAGTAGTGTGCGCCAGCCAAACTGGTAGCATAATACGTTGTGCGATGTTCTGCGCTCTCGGAGAAGTATTTAGGGTTATGCGACATGGATTAGGTCAGCCACGTGGTTTTGCCTAGAAATGAGAAGGAGCTACGGGGTGGGCAACACAATCGTTTACTCCAGAAATGGTTAACTTAAAGCAGCCCTCTTTCTCCACTAGATCGAGCTGTTGCTCCTTTCTCAACCCCCTTTGCGTATAGCGCCTAGTTTTTTATTTACGTTTTTTATGTGTGGATCCTTCGATGTTTAGTAAATGTCTGAATCCCACGTGACACACTACACATTTCAGGCTGGTGTCTGAAGTACCTGACCTCACCATGGTTATTACCGTACTCGAATCTCCTTCACTTGGCCAGCGCTGTTGCTGGGCTCCAAGGGTTGACGTACTATGACTGGATTTCCACATATGTTATCGATGCTTGTCAAGAAATGATAAGGTAGGTGATTTCCGTTTTTCAGCATTTTTAAGTTTTTCAGAATTTTTCCATCTTCCTGCTAATTATTACATGTTTGTACCTTTGATCTTTCTTGGTAACGATAGTCTTTCTGATGTTTTTTGATGTTTTCCCCTTCCCTCTGTTCATGTCTGTGATATTTCCGTGCTCTCCTTTTATGTGTCCCCATGTGTAGTACTTCTATTTGTTATGAACAGTGAAAATGTTCACGTGAAAAATATCTGGCATTTCGAGTCCGTACTCAAACCCCAAGCGTATTCTGTTTGTGGGAGTCTGACTGGTGTAGTGGGATGACAACATGGCTATGCTCTGGTGTTTTAAAATAAGTTGTAATCTCTCATGAGCCTATTGATTGGTTTTTCACCATCGAAATTCCAGAATCTCGTTGGAAGTTCCGGGCCTGTTCAATCAGAAGGCGATCGCATCAGCATGTTACCTTGGGGAGTTGTACAACTACAGCGTTTGTGACACTCCGGTGATATACAAGGTTGGTAAATTGCGATCACATTAACGAAATGATTTATCTGTGGAAGAAGTCGCTTGAGTGTTCATGTTCATTATTGTATGGGGAAATTCGCACTTCTATGAGTCTGAAGAAGTGTCGCGTGCCGTGCGTGGAAACGCGATGGAATTAACACGGAAGGATAACAGGGACTAAATCGCATTCAAATGAGAGTATGTATCCGAATGAAAGTGCATGGCGCATACCGAAAAGGGATTGTCCACCGCAGAATGCTTCATCTTTGTATGCTTTACTTATATACTTATCGAACCACCAGTTCTCTGTCGAATGTACAGATGCTCATATGATTTGCAGGTGTTCAGAGTAAAGTATTTTGAGTAGGAAAAATTCATTTTGACGTTATTTCCTGTTGATTTTGTGGGAAAGATCAATTTGTTCCTAGAAGTGCAGTGCCTGAAAAGTTGCCTAGGCGAAAATGTGCTGCCATGTCGGTTTCGTAACATTCGTGAGAGGAAATACCTGAAGTGGCGTATTAGTCTGCGTTCATACTTTGCGCCGGCAGCGCATGGCTGCTTTCACGCAGGCAGTGAGGCAGAGTGGCATAGGGGAGGTTCAGAGACGACGCAGGTAACGAGACAGGATCGCACGGGCGGAGATGCAGAGACACGCAGCCACGCCCTGTCACCAGTATCAATGCGGTCTCAGGATGTGATTGCGCGTATGGGATACTTTGTGATGTGCTCCGTATTGTGAATGTGGCTTGGACAGTCACCCCTCTCTCCTAACTACAAGGAAGGGCTATGGGCTATTTTTCAGTTGAAGAGATCTAGTACACCTCTTCTTCAAGTTCTCGCGTACAGCGAAAGAAAAGATGCAGGGGTGGGGGGGGGATGCAGTTTGAAAACGTCATTTTGTTAATGGAAAATAAACGTAGAAAAAGGGGTGATGAGTGATCTTGTTTGCAAAGAAGGACGGACTTGCTAAGAACGGTGTAGCTTCATTGGTAGCTGCCGTGCTTTGAGAATCAGATATTTTCGTCAGAACACTCGAAAGTCACCGTGTTAGACCACCTTCATACTCTGCGGTGCTGGCGCGAGGGCGTGGCTGCGTGTCTCTGCGTCTCCGCCCTTTCTCGTTGCCTGCGTCGTCTCTGAACCACCCTCCGTGCCACTCTGCCTTGCTGCCTGGGAACACAGTCACGCCTTGCCGGCGCAGAGTATGAAGGTGGCCTTACAGAAACTGGACTGTCCTGCACGGTAGGTGGCTTGCTCGTCCCGTTTTGAATTGGTCGTGAACGTTGCTGCACTTGAGTTGGTCCTATTGCTTATGTTACTACGATTTTTTATGCACAAGAAAATAGCGGAGCCAACAAACTTTTTTATACCTGGAGTGGAATCAGTTCCTTTCCGTTTTTTCCGGTTAGGTCGAGGTTTCACAGACTTTGTTGAGCAAACCATCAGGCTTTTGTGGCAGGCAAGTGGTCACAGTTGAAAGCTCATCTGGTTTCAGGTTCTGTATCAGATCATTTCGTTCCCGGAGACGGATCCTCTGGCATGGCAAGAATTCTATCGTGTCCGAATGGTATGTGAATTGTTGAACACGATAGCTGATTTCTTCCAAACGGGACGTGCTCGTCGAAAAATGGACTACTTCCTAACGTACTTTCATCGTTTTTACTGGATGAAACGAGAGCAGTGGAAGGTGAATGTGGTGATGGTTGAAATGCCTGGGGCTGAAGAGGCTGGAGACAATGCGGTCATCGAGCCACCAAGGTTAGCTTATTATATTGCGGTTGGCTTTTTTTCGATTTAACCAGGTCTATCTCAAAATGTCCCAGGTTTCCTGCGGATGTTGAAGCAGAATATCGTGAGTGTATGCGTCATATGCGTAAAAGTGCTCCTTTGCCAAAGGATCTGGCAGAAGCTGAAAATGCAGTGGAGCAGATCGAACAGCAGTTGAAAGAGAAGGTAGGCAGTAGATTATAGTGTGCGTCCATAGGCAGGGTATACCGGGAGTCGAGGATTCCTCGACAAGGGGATCGTATTTGACCGAATAGGAGGGTGGGGGGTCATACCTTTGGAGGTCAGCGATAAGCTCTAAAATCTAAACTTTCAGTAGGCAGATGACAGCAAAGGGTATTTCACCGCTAATCCGAGTGACGAAACGTAAATAAATATATTTTCCACTCAGGAAAGGGTATATTTTCCACTCAGGAAAAGGTCTATAGCAATGACACACATTGCAATGCAATCTGGCGACAGTTACTGATATCGTAGAGGTCGAAAAAAAGGGGTCGTATTTGGTCGCCATAGAGAGGAGGGGGTCGTACTGAAGCGGCTATTTTCCTCGACACATGGGAGTGCCCTGTCCATAGGGCAGAATTTTGTTTCACTACGGGCGCCGTGCGAAGTTGGGTCTTAAGATGGTGGCTCATTATGGTTGAATGCCTGGAGCACGGGGCACGGCAATCACCTTAGGACCAAACCACGTGCAGCGCTGTTAGTTCACACGCCGCTGCTGGCTCACTCGCCGCACGCTGCGGTGCCGAATCCCGTCCTAAGGTACACACTTGGTGATTCATGCTATTTTGATATATTTTTCCCTCATTAGCTTCTCGCGGCATTCAATTATTTTGAAGGAATCGTCCACGGAAAAAAAATGAGTTTTTTATGTTGCTCATAAATTTAAGTTGCATTTGCCTAATGTGGACCGCATGCAAAGTTTCGTGCGAAAATGTGAATACGGCTGAGACACAGCACCACAATGTCGTGACTGGGTGGGCGGAGCCTTTGATCAAATGCCCACCCCGTCGTCGGCCGCGATCGGAGACACACTGTATGAACAGGAACTTGCGTAGTCCTACTCTCTGTTCCCAACCGCGTTGGACGACGGGAAGGGCCTTTCACGGCCTCCCCTCCTCCTCCCGCCCGAGAATTAGGGGAGCTGTATCTTAGCCAAATACTCACTTTTTCGCGTGAAACTTTACATGCGGCCCTTCTTAGGCCTTACACATGAATATAAGGGTAACAGAGAAACTAATTTTTCCGTGAACGATTCATGCAAGAAGGAGGCTGGCTTCCGTTTGATCATATTGGTGTGGTGAGTGAGAGTGGGGACACTTCACTAAAAATACACGCTCGAATGTGCATACTGACACGTCAGTGATGCTTAGGTGTTCACATTTTATAATGTTCATACCTAGGCACATCGTAGAGGGCATCGTTATATTCCTATTTGTGCAACGCCCATTTTCTCGAATCGCTGATATGCTGCCAGATATAAGTACTTCCTGCACTTATAAGCCAATTTCAGTTAGCACTTGCAAGTGGAAGTGCTGATGAAGAGGAGGAAGAAGAGGACGAAAGGAAGGTGCTGGATCGAACACTCCACGAAATCGCCGAAGAAGATGGGTGAGTATTCCAACGAATGACTCAATCGTGTTCCGAAGGAAGGGAAACTGAAAGTTTTTCCGTGGATGTCGAAAGGATATTCATGCGAAGGTGTAAAGGGGTAAAGGCACCGGGAGGGGCAAGGGAAAATTGAGTACATGTTCTCTGAGAACAAAATCTTCTACTTTAGAAAAGATGACTTGTAGCGAAACACGCGCATGGAAAAACGGTCTCTGCCGGCGAGGGCGGGACATCGTCCGCGGCCGGCTGATTTAAACTCTCGCCCGTCTGCAGTCTATCCTCGGCTAGTGACGCAGAGGAGTGCAGAGAGAAGGGGGCTTCCAGGTCTCTATTCCTCGGGTTTTTCGCCGCATTGCTGATCACCCCCACTTTCGTGCTCCACACCCTGCCAAATTTACCTCCTCTGGTGTCTTAAGTTGAGAAGATTTCTTCGACTTCTATAATGTGAAAGAATCAGTATTTCCCGCATTTTTGATAAAAGTTCAGTCGCAAATAGAGTTAGAGCAGGTAAAAGTCGCGTAAAGCATTCGATGTTGATCAGTATTTTCTGAATGTGGACCACTTATTCCACATCCATTTAGAATCTTGGCATTTGCTGCGGTTTGGTTTCATGCGATGAATTGCAGGGGTCTGCCGATGTATAGGGTGATGTCTCGATCCTTCGAAACGAAGGGTTTGATCCCATGATCATCGTTGTTGGAGCAGCGCCGATTGTCATTACATTACTTCACCTCCGAGTTTTACCAGCATCTGTCAGAGAGACAAGTGCGGAATCATTTTCGTGAGGAATACCTTCTTTCTCTCTTCTTTCATCTCCTCTCGGAAGTTTTCCTTCGAAAAGCGTTCCTTGCAAAATAGACTTTCACCTCGTGCAACCTCAATTATAACTTCGTATTGACGTTGGGAAAATGGCGTATTCTCACGCAATTCCGGGCGAAGGACTTCTTATTTTTCTCGAACGGTCTGATTTAAAATCGGTTGAGTTGATGGACGAGACTTCTTTCTGTGACCATTTGTTCATTTAACAAAGCTCTGGTCTTTGGGTTCAGGTTGTGGGTGTGCGGGTTCGAGTCCCGTCCAATACCGAAGCTTTTGCCCATAACTCAGCAGCCTAATAACAACTTTCCCATCGCGTGCTGCGGCGAAAATCAGCAGCTATCAAAAATTAAAAATCAAAGTTCTGGTCTTTGTTTATGGGTATTTGATCAGTGGCTCCTTCTTAGCAGGGCTGAGAATCATCTCGTTTTTTATTTTGAACTCGTTCGTGAAGAGCGCTTATTTTCACTTGTTTATTTATTTTTATTTTCTCATTTTAATTTTTTTATCTATCTCTATTGTCGTTTAATCCCTCTGCAAAAAAGAAGGTGAATTTCATTCGTTTACCGCCAGTTGGGTGGAAAAGTTGGCCAGGGGTTTTCAGGCTTCTTCGACCCTTACCCCGTGAACAACCAACTAAACACCTCAGTGGGGTGATATCACTCGGGGAAAACGTACCGCGGGTACAGATATCACCAAGACTCGGCCGATAAATGCTCTGCCTCATAGATTGACCGAACATTTTAATTCTGGCACAAATATTTTTGCGCAGTGCAAATGTCACTAAGAGTTCCAATCGAGTGGAATGCATGGCGTTCCCCGAGATGGATAATAGTTTAGCACGTCTTTAGATAGAACTATAGATTATTGATTTATTCTGATAAAATTGGAGACTCCGAGCAGATGGGCTCGATTTCGTGAATTTCATGTCCAGTTGTGCGTGACCATTTTATTATATTTGGCGGCGTAGTGTTCGTTTGAAAAGAAGCTGTGCTTGGAGAAAGCGAACCCTTTTCACCGAATCGTTATGGAGCGTAATGTTGTTGAATACGTTTTCCGTATACGGCGACGATGAAATTCGTGTGCAGCGAAGACGCGGGTGCGACTCTCGCGGGAACCGCGGGTCTCAAATGATGTGCATAACTCAATCATAGGCCTCACACGACGGCTAACTCATTGTTGACTTGGCTCAAAGTTGTGTGGGTTCAAAATAGGAAGTTCTCTGGGAATTCCAACACGACGGACTTCTTTTTTACCGGCATCAGTGAGTACTTCATAAATGGATTTACTCAAATTGGTGGCTGCAGCTGTTGCGAAAGCTGAGATGGACGATTTAATGATAATATCGAGCGAAACTACACACTAGCTAAAGGAGGTTTTGGCGAAATGGTGCGACAATTGGGATTCAAAGGCGTCTTATTTCGGGTAAGAAATTGCTATATTATGAAGACTAGCGATTTTTTTTTGACAAGGAAAGTTGGCTGGACCCATTTGACCGTATGCTGCCCAATGTCGAGTTTACTTTAATGTGGAAAGCCGAGTGGGTATGTGTCGTTAGGACGGAATTTCGCAACGCGGCGTCCGGTGCGATGCATGCGAGCTTAAGGCGTGGTATGCGGTGGCGCCCTTAGGCAATTACGTTTTCTCACGCCTTGAGTGAGTTGCAGAACACGGAATCGTTTCAGGCTTTTGACCCGCACGCCGCACGTCGCACACAGGGTTGCAAAATCCTGTCCTAACGGTACGCACCCAAGCTGTGATTAGAATGAAAGTTGAGTGAAGCAAAGTTATCAAGCATGGAACCATTATACGGTCATAATCCCTACTATATATAAGACGCTTCGTCTGTCTGTACGTCCGTCCCTCCGTGCGTCTGTCACGAAATTAAGTATCATATGAAAAACAATCTGTGGAGATAGGAACAAGTTTGGTATGGGAGGATCATGGGACTAGAAATAAAGAGCACACATGGGTCAGCTTAAGCTTCTCCCAGGATGGGTGGAGCAAGCACTGAAATGTTCCATTTTCGGACCGAAAACTGTTAGTACGGTTACAATATGACCCAGTCGTGGGGAAAGGTGGATTAAGGTCAGGGATGACTTTCTAAAAGTCATGGATGAGGCCTGGCCTTAGTAGGCGGAGCATTTGTGGTGGTGAGCGGAGTATGGACGTTACATGAAAAACAACCTGTGAAAATGGGGACAGGTATGGCATGGGTAGGACATGGTACAAGAAGTAAGGTGCATGGTACAAGAAGCACACTTAGGCCAAGTCATGCCCCGCCTACGGTGGGCGGGGTGTGATTTGGTAATGGGTACTGAGTTAATAATAAGAAAAGCAATTGCGATCGACCCACTGACGCCCATGATATTACGCACACAGTAGTGTGCGCTATCCTCTCAACTGTTTTTATATGACGTGCTATTTTACGGTTAGCGGGTAGCCTGTCTTTTCGATTTCGCGTTTTCCATAAAAAACTTATAGTTTGTCCAGATTGTGGAGAGTGACGGATTTTCAATCGTAAAGAGGGTTCTGCAAAAAATGACAAAAAAGTTGCCCCCTCTCTCCAGTACCGCAGTGAATTTGGTTCCCCTAAGAAGCGAACACGGAGTTCCCTGGCTGAGCTCGGGCGGAGCTGTGCCTACTTTGTAATGGATCCTCTCTTGCTCTCACCGTGTCTCTCTCACACTCCTCAGCTTGTCAATGGAAACTCAATAAGGTGCAGGAGAGGGTTGAATTCAAATTTGTTTGCATTGGAACGCTCCCAGCAGCGTGGGTATTTCTTATTACGGGAAGTCCGGCTGTCTCACAGAAGCTACATTTCCTATTGAGTTCGATTCGCAGCTATTGTGAATTAATTGAAATTTTGTGGTGATCTCTACAGCGCTCCAGAATAAACCACTTGAATCGAAATGAGGCCCAATAGAAATGTTTGATAGGTTTATTTCTTCGAGCATTGAATTGCATACTATATGGAAAGATCAGATATCACAGATGTGGCGGATCACAGGCTGAGCACGGGAACGATATGGCACTTTAGAGATCGGAGATGATTGTTGAACCTGAAAACGAGGTTTCAGTGACTGAAATTCTTAAATGCTTTTATTGACTGAAATTCTTAAATGCTTGAACAAATTTGTGTAGCGTAAGGTACGTAACTTAAATCTCCTCGAGAGGCACCTTTCATGATCTGTGGTTTCAGTCGCAGAATGTACAGTGAAAGTGCTACACTGAGTGGGGGGGGGGGGGTGGTAACTGTTGAATGACGAACAGTAACATGTCTTCACACAGAAATGTTGTAGGACATCGCTGGCTTTACAAGATAATACATGTTTGTATAGCATTCGGAGTGCGTTGTTGACAAGTCAGTCATGTAAAACCGTGTGATTTTCCAACATTCAACCAGTTGCCCTCCCCTCCGTCATTTACCCTCCGGTGAAGGTCACGCCAATCCTAAAGGAATCGTCCACGGAAAATGCGTTTTTGTGTTACCCATACGTTTATGTTGTATTTGCCTAATGTGGGCCTCATGCAAAATTTCACGCGAAAAAATGTGAATCTGGCTGAGATACAGCACCACAAAGTGCGGTCCCAGTGGGCGGGGCCTCCGTGTAAAGGCCTCCTCCCGTCATCCGCCGCCGTTGGGAACGGAGAGTGGGACTGTTTACGAAACTTTCTGCTCCCACAATGCGTCTCCGACCACGGCGGACGACGGAGCGAGGCTTTTCTCTTAGGTCCCGCCCACTGGGACCGCACTTTGTGGTGCTGTATCTCAGCCAGATTCGCATTTTTTCGCGTGAAATTTTGCATGAGGCCCACATTAGGCAAATACAACATAAACGTATGGGTAACACAAAAACTCATTTTCCGTGGACGATTCCTTTAAAATTCCATACGGACGACCGAAACTTGGGTATGCATCACATGAACACGATTGATTCCTTGGAACTGTAGTGTTTTCTGATGAGAACCTTGATGATTGTGATCCAAGTAAAAATTGAAGATTCCAGCGCAGAGCAGTGCTAACACAGTGACAGTCCCTGTATAAAGTATGACATTCCAGAGAAGAATACGGTAGCGACAGCGAGCGACCGCCAGCGATAATTGCTGAAGACGATGCGGACGAGAAAGTATGTGTTCATGTGGAAAAGCCGGTAATTCAACCAGAAGATGAGGAGTTTATGCGACAACTGGACAGGATGCTTGCCGACCAAGTCAAGGTTGGTATTTTCTAAGTTCAATTTTTCTGTACCCTTGATCTATGTATTCTACTTTTTAATTTTTTTTACCCTTTTGAGGCCTACGCTAGCGGGTGTGGTTGCCTAGAAATTCATGACAAGGTTCTTGTGAGGTTTGTGTGATGAAATGGAACAGAATTGCTGCTGCTTATGCACTTGTGATTTTATTCACGGATGAACGGTGTGGCCTATGTAGTATTGGAATTCCTTTAGTTCTGACACTATTATTATCTCGAAGTGTAGGGTAAATTTGGCGGCCGGTATACTATGCATGCCTGCGAGGTATAGGGTTAGGTAAACGGAATATCACTGTTTGATAGTACTGCAAGCCAGTCAGGTCTGCTAGGCTCTACTGTGTGATGGTCTACGCTCCCCGGTGTGTTAGTTGATGATGTAGTGTGGGGCCTATTACTCTGACCCCCCCTAACTTCAACAGCCGTTTATTGTGCTTAGTAAGGGTGTAAGGCACACCTCAAAATATCTGATTAGTTGACTTACCTTAATGGGGCATTGGATCGTTAGGTTACATTCAGAAAGCACATTTTCTTGCGTCATCACGATACATCATCACAGAGCTACACCTTCTCGACCTCACGCTAGCCACGCCCTTTTGAGCTTCTCTTCGACGGATGAGCTAAAAAGGCGTGGTTAGCGTGGGTCCGAGCTGATGTAGCGCCGTTATCCGTGTCGTGGCGACACATAAGGGATTAACCTGGATATTATCCATGGATCTGGTGCCCCATTAAGGTAAGTCGACTAGTCGATGAAAGAATACTTTGATGCGGGAATTTCACCTCAGCACAAACAGCGCTCTAGTCCATAATTGGCGCGTTCGTGGCGTTAATTACTGCAAAGTGCAGGGAATGTCAGTAAGAGTGTGATGGCTGTTCCCAATAACGGATAACCGACTGCAGATGGGAGAAGATTTTGTAAATGTCCAGTTTCCTGTCGTAGCTGGCTAATCTGATCTATAAACTAGAGTTGGATACCATTGTTGACGATTATGACAGGCCATGGGCGAAGATGATCTTTTGCTGGTCTTTTAGGTGGTACCTCAACAGACGTCGGTAGCAGCAGCAGCGAATCCCTCAGTGGACATGACGGTGCCAGCAGCAGTTCGAAATCGATTCCAACGACAAATCTGTTTTGGTGAGTCTGCTGCTGCTTAAGTACACACACATAGCGAGCACGTTTTGAGCTGCTCGAAGAGGGCGAGAGCGATTGCCTCCGAAATTCCGCAACTTGACGCACAGATTATATTAGGCGCGCGCGGGATCGGAGAAAGACCGCCGTTGCCTCGATTTCGTTCGATGATGAGCAGCAGCTGCCTATTGATAAGGTAGTGTGATTCGATTTGGCGTCGAAACATTTGTAAGTCGGCGGAATGCACGAATTTTGATGCAGCCAGTAGAGTTTGGGAAGAGTTTGAAATGCGGGAATCCTGTGACAGAAAGGTGTTTCCGCAATGAACTACAGGGGCCCTGACCAGATTACCTCGTAAGTTGCGGGGAGTGATAGTACTGCATTGCCAAACGGATTTTGTTGTTTCTGCCGAGGAGTTATTCCTACTGTAGGTCGCAATCGAGTGGTAACGTTGTAGCGGGCACTAACGTAAATTTTCGTTTTCAGATTTTGTTTATTTTCCTTCCAATTCACCTTTCTTGTGCCTCACATTGTATTCGTTAAGAGGGGCAAAGACAAGTCACGTTGAAAGTTTTTTTACTGTTTTTAAACCTGTAACAGTTTTTATTCGTTGAAATTTGATTTTTATCTCGGAAAAGCCGTGCTTTGATGTCGGCTCTGTTCGACCGTTGGACTAGCTTTCGCGAATCCAAGCTCTCTAGCCTCTTCTTACAGGGAAAAGATTTGAAGTTCGGAGAGTCATCCACTTCGGAAATAGAATATTAGGAGTGATTGTGACATTTTGTTGTAAGACATGGCTCTTATTTAGCCAGTAATGCAAAAAATGGGAACACAAAATTTTTGTGCGCATCACTAGTGGTCGGGGGGGGGGGGGTGGTATTTGTTGAATGTTGACCGGTAGCATGCCTGAGTGTTAACAGTAACATAGCCTTACAAGTTCATACACGTATGTATATAACATTGACGGTGCTTTTAGGACACGTTATCATGGAGAGACATGTTATTCCTCAATTTGCTTCCGCCCTCCCCCCTCCCCCCCTCCTTCCACGTAAATAGCACCACTTCCTTTCTGGAGGAGATGAAGTTCCAAGAGTAAGGTAATATCCTTTGTCCATTGCTAGGCAGCGACGAAAAATGCTTTGCCCCGCTGTTTCTCTTTTGGACTGATTGAAGGGATTGGAAAGCAATAAGGTGAAGTGGTATAGTATTGGTAGTAAATAAAAGACAACACGCCGTTAATAGATTAGCTGCTTTTTTTTTAGCTCTCTGACCCAGAAGCCAATTTTAACATTTATTAGAGCTCTTTTTATAATTTTTCCAACCCTTCAAAACCGTGGGTGGAAGGAAAAAGTCATACCTGCCACGAGCTGTCCCCCTTAGTATTTTACGATTTTCTGACGTATGTCGGTGCGGTCACCTCTTGTCGTAGTGGCGCGTGAAACACATGTTATGCGGTGAGGACATGTCAGTTTGATGAGAGTGTGAGCGGATCAATTTGCAAATGTAATCGATACCCGTCTGATTTTCGAGACATCCAGAATGACAGGATTTTAAAGTATGAAAGTCTGCAGGATTCTTAGAATTCCAGATATCTATAAGAACGATTATGGCTTACTCTAGGTCTTTCAGGGGTCAAATGGGATATCTTTGACGTATAGGGAGACTTCGTGCGCGAGTAGGAATTCAGCCCTGATTTCGTAAGTGATGGTAACGACCGGGTGCTTTGCTTCAACGGTTAGTCCTGAACGTGTTTTTGCAACGACATAGTACATCCCTTTGCCTATGCATTAGAGCTCTTTTTATAATATTTCCCATCCTCTAAAACCAAGGGTTGAAGGGAAAACGTCATAGCTGCACGAGCTGTCCCGCCTTAGTATTTTTGTAAGCCACTATGTAAGGGCTAGCAGCGCCACCTGGCGCAGAAGTAGTGGACCCCTCCAAAGGGATGGATATCTTCGAGAGACTCAGCTGGTCAATGACGAGAGTTTGCCGTGAGGTGCAAAAATTGGTGTGCTCCTTCAACCATTGTTTCTTCCGTGCTTCTTTGAATGGCAATTTTCTGAGAAGGGGTACGTGAGAAAGGGAATTTCTCATGCTATACGCATTGCATTGAGATGGTGTGGTTCAAATAGCCCGCAGAATTGCGAGAATATTCCCATAAAGGGCAGATTTGAATGAAATTCGACTTGAGCCACCATTGGCTCAGTTTCTGCTACTGCGGTGTTCTACTCACGCTCGAAGAAGTTCTCATTGGGTCGAGATGGCCTGGAAACGAGGTCCCCTCCCCTCAGCTACCTGGCATTCCTCTATACGAAAATGAAATCTGTTGGTCCATAAGGTCGTCGTAACCTGCCTAGGCGCTCGCTGCTTATTGAGTTTGTCGGGCTGGCATCCCCACAGGGAGGGGTGCTCTTCGCTGACGCTGGCGGGCACGAGGAGTTCCTCCGTTCCTAAATTATGAAACACTTGTCAACTGCACTCCGTGCGTGAACAGAACAAGCAGCTTTTCGCCATCGTCAGACAAACAGCGACAAAAAACGCAGACGGAAAAGTGCGTAGAAGGTGGTGATGGCGTAACCCGTCATTTCTTTGGTTTTCAGACCACAAAAACTTGTGCAATTGAAATCATTGGTGAATCATTCGAGTGGAGGGTTTTGTGAGGTGGTCACTTCCCGTGAAGGAAGGGAACACCAAGTTTTAGGGTCTCTGGTCCTACTAGCGCACACTGATACCCAAAGAAGATTAACCTAAGGTTCCCTGGAACCGCCGTACATCTCTGGGATTTTCATCGATGTTTTTTTGAAAAATTTCCCTCATCTTCTTGATGGTTGACGATTTTGCAAAGGTTTTTTTCTCGGGAGAATCTACTTTTAATGTGATTCTGCCGAGAAGTCAAGGATCCAGATAGTGAATCTCGGTACTGTGGAGATGGGAGGAGGTTATTTCTCATTGGAAGTCTAATAAGAAGGGTACCCTCCAAATCAGCCTCACTGCGCAAATATTTTTTGTCGATCTTCGCTTTTTTTAATCCGCCAATTTTTTTTTTCAGAGGATTCCCCTGGAGGTTCAAAAAATGCCGCGGAAAATTCGAAACCGTCTATGAAGGTTTCATTGATGGCAAGAGGCAAGGGAAACAAGGTACTCCTCTCTTGCTTTGTATTTCCATTTTCTATTTTCTTAGATTGCAGAATTTGAATTCGGATGTTTTCAGTTGGTTCTGAAAACGGTCTCCATAGAAGAGTCGGCCCTTCATGAAGCATGGAAGAAGGAAAGAGAACGTGAAGAAGTGGAACGAGCCGACATTAAACGAGTCACTCTGGGCCACACAGCGCGCATATTTGCCGAGGAAGAGCAAGAAATGCGGCAACAAATCTACTCGCACAGCAGATTCAACTAGGTATGCCAATAGCCAGTTCGTTAAGGCCCCATGTCGTACCCTTGAAGTAACCCAAACCCACCCTGAGGTTACGATGGTTGACCGGGAATAGCGGAAGTCCACTGAGGTAGTGAGCCTGAAATGTTCATTATTCATAAATAAGGAAATCATACATGTAAATAAGAAGTACTCACATTGTTTACGTTACCGTAATAGCAAATAGAGGCCAACTAAGGTCAGTGAAAGGATGAAATTGCAGCCGCCATTGGCTATATTGCACATATCGCGTGTGCACACGCATACACGTTGCATTGCGTGTCGCTCTTGGACATACCCTGAAATGTAAGCCATGGTATCAAAATTATTAAGCTGAAAGAATAGTTCATAGGCTATGGGTCAGCCTTAAAATTCTCTTTCCTGGTGTAGCTCCAATTTTCGTAGTTAATGAGAGTTATGGTTTCGTCCATGATGTGGAAAGAGTTGGGTAACATCAAAGAAACATTTCGAATTTAGTAGCATATTACAGCTAGTCGGCCCTGCGATTCAGACGCCACTTGTGGAATGGGGGGGGGGGGGGAACAACCCGCTGGATGTTGAACATGTCTTTACATGGATGCAAGAGTAACGTTGACTTTACAAGATTATACATGTGTAGATCTCACATCTGCGGATTCGTATGACACGTCTGTCATGAAGGGTATGTCACTGTTCACGTTCGACAAGTTACTCCCCCCCCCCCATCACCCAGGTGTGTTGCACCGTATGCCACTGACTTGGGCATCCTCTAAAAAATCGTAGAACCGCTGCGCGGGCCCCAGCCTAAACTAGCAGTGCTGCTGAGGATTCTCCTGGTGAGCACCTCCAACTCTCCGAAGTTAAGCATCGGAGACGTCTTCCTCTTTATCCATGCTCCCAGTAGCCTAGACCAAATAGTACCCAAGTGTATTCAAATCCTGTTCTACAGTGTTGTTTATGTAGTGAACTCGGTTCGGGTTCTTATAGAGGTGATGTCGTTCACAATTGTCATTTAAATGAACTTTGCACGAAAGATTAGTTTTTTTAGTTGTGCAAGTATGTTTTCTGGGTTACTTATTGTCTCATACTGGATTATGGAACTGAGAGATAGCTGAAGTGGGTGAGAAAGCCAAAAAACGGCCCTATTTTCGCACAATCAAGGATTTAGCAGTTTGCGCAGCTTTTGACTCTAATTCGCGCACGATGAAGAAAAGATGAACCTAATTGTACGCTTCGTGACACAGTGCGGACATTTTGACAAGCAAGATGTTGGAAATTGATCCGTCGGTCACATCCGGCGCCCATCCAGTACTCGCCTCCGCCTGTAATGTAATTGTCATAGCAGTGGAAAGTTATGAAATTTAAAAATTAAAAATTGGAAAGCTCAAAAATGAGAGGTTACAAGTATTTCGAGGTGCCACACTTATGCGGAGGAGGGCCAACCTGTTAAAACATGTATGATGTCAGTAACGGACTCGTCAGACATAAAAGCATATTACTGCTCAACAATCAACGAGTTGCCCCCTCGTCCATGAATGTGGCACCTGCTTGAAATTTGTAACGATATAATATGCCTGCATTCACTCTTCACTACCTGCACTCTTTATGATCTAGTGATTCATATTTTTTGAACTCGAAAAAGGCCCATCAGATTGAGTGTGAGAAAGCGAAACACCCAAACTAAATTTTGTCACCGGCAATGCCTAGCAACGATTTCTCCGTATGATCAGGGGCAGGTGTGCATAGGTTTATTCTAAGAACTTGGAAACAGAAGCCAGTGTTCGAAATAAATCAGCTTTTTTAGCCGGGATATGTGGCTGAAATGAAAAGTGCGACCTGAATGACAGATTAGATTCAATGCCTCAAAGTCGCCCATCAGTGGAACGTGCCTCATCTTTTTATAATGAAGAAGGGGCGCCTTGCATAACATATAAGTGGTTCAGAAAGAAGCATGTCTACTTCTGGAGTGTCCCAATCTCAAAGCTGGAGGGCCTGGAAGCTGAAAAAGTAGGATTGAGCACACGAATAAGGTCTGGAAGGGTTTACGGAACTCAGCAGTGCATGGGACCCTACTTTAGACTCCGTCTAAGGCAGTGCTACGCTGGAAACATAGGAGCGAGCCATTCAATTGCTCATTAACATCAATATGTTTATCAAAAACCTTATTACTTTTTCCATGGGTCCCATGTGCACGTGGAACCATTCGAGCGAATAATGCTGACCTGTGTCCCCTATATTGTGATGGTGAATGTGACTTTAGTGAAAGATGTCGTTAGGAAAGCGTTTGGGTAATCGAATTCCCAGGGGAAGTTCACAAAAAAGCTAAAAGTCGCCAAATCGTTCTGCCCGACCCAGATTGATGGAAAAGCACGTTTTTTGAACTTTGGTTATCCTAGGGAGACGAATTCCTTAGATATGCATCATATATCAATAGGACTTAATGTAATTGGTCGATATTGTTGGTGTGCAAATGCCAATGCGATTAAAAATTCCGAATAACCGATGCTCTGAGAGGCTGTTAGGGGAAACCGCTCTTGCTTGGCGTATTTTGTCAAATCTTTGGCGCTTGTTCTGCTCATGTATGATATGTACACAAGGATTCATGCTTAGTCTTTTTTTAGTTGAAAATGAATCTGCTAGAAATAATCAATAGCAAATGAAGTAATACAGGGAGGTAATGAAACTGAGGTAGACTGGGTGTCGTGGCAGAGAGAGGGGGGATAACTTGTCGAATGTTACAGTATCATGCCTTTAATGACTTACCTGTCACTGTTTAACAAGTAACAACAAGTTGTAAGTCAAAATCAACACAACAGGTTGCCCACCCCCCATCCCTCCCCTCCATTCAGTATGTCACCAATAGTGACGAAAAGTTAGTGTTACGGCGAAATTATTCAATTCATTTCCTGCATTCATCACTGATTTTGACAGTTGTTTTCCATATTTGAGCAGAAGGACGTTGAAATAGAGAAGGGAAAATGGACTGAAATAGGCATGAATTCAAAAATTGACCCGGTGTTGGGTTGATAGAGGTCTGTGAGGCGGTCCGATGTGTTCCTCCATTCCTATTTAAAAATTATTCAATGTCTCTAGAAAACGTTTTGAATAGAAGCAGCTGAGTACTGTCGTAAGCTGATTGCGGTCTCTTTCAGGGATAAGGCTCGGCTTTTTAGCCACTTAGGCCCCTACTCTCGAAGCTCAATTCATTGTTAGTCGTTTTCGGGTGTATTATTCGCATATAGCAGCGTAGTGCCAATCGTGGTGTGAGTTCACGTCATTTGGATGTCTCATTTTGGAATTGTTGTCGGCGCTCGGAAACTTGTTTATCTAAGAGTGAGAGACTGAGAGAGGGAGAGCTCCCGACTTGAAATCTCCCCCGAGTGCTGGGATTCGAAGCGTGGCGGTGACATCCGTAGGTGTAACTGTCCCCGTTTTCGCCATAGGATGTCCCCCCAGGTTCTCGGGTCCAACCTCGATGATTCCGCGTTGAATTATTAAGTGTCTGAGTGAATAGCGAGGCATATGATTATGGTCTTCGAACTCTTAAGTTAAGTCATTTTAGCAGACAAAAGGGAATCTGGTCAGGGTGGGGTTTTCTAGGGGCTATCCTGGGGTTACTTTGAGCGACGGAGTGTTTCTATAAGTGCATGCACTTTGAGATGCTGTTGAGAGAGCTTCTTGAAGTAATTGGATAAGTTTTTGGCGAGAACCTAATGCGTTGATGTTGTTAGGCCGTGGTGCTAACTTCGACGAGAAAATGGATGTTTCTGTGAAGTTTTCCAATGATACGGCTCATATGGAGGGGATAACTTGTTGAATGTTTGACAGTAACATGCCTTCACGTGATCAACGTGCCAAACCATGCCGTAGATGTCATATGGACATGTGTAATCCTGTAAATGTACCAATACTGTTCGACACTCAACAAGATGCGCCCCCCCCCCCCTCCTCCCTAGGGGTAGAATATACTATTGCTGTTATTGATCGGAATTGTGAAGGCAGTTTTATGCCTTTTCGATTGAAAACCTTGCAATTATTGCAATAGCGGACGAAATGGGTGTGGTACAAAACGGCGGAAGTCCAGTTGAAGTGAGGTGCTTAAAAGAATGAAATGCGAATGCAAAATAAGTGGTGTCATATATGCGACGAAAACGGAGGTTGTTACCAGCCACCCTTTCAACAATACTCAACTTCTTGACTACGAAATTGCTGTTGGCTGGGAAATGTGTTGCTAGGACGGAATTCCGCAACGTGCGGTCGATATGCGGCGCGGCGTAGCGCGATGTGTGCGAGCTAGGTTTTTAGTTGGGTCCTAAAACGATTGACGTGCCGTGAACGCCTTATTTCAGGACTAATTAGTGAAATACACTGTTTAGCTCCTTACGGCTGGAAAATAATTGGAAAATAGTAATTACTTCGGAACTGTGAGATCTAAGCAGCGCGAAACTGATGAGATTCCCACCATGTCTCTGTTGATACAGCCATTATTTACCCAGAGACCGATGAACTATTAGTACACAGAAGAGTAATTACCCGTAGTTGGCAACTCTTAGCTAATTTTCCAAGGACCTTTTTTTCAGGCATGCCTGAAGCACTTTTTTCTGCTATGTGACGTTTTTTGCAATATCGTATAGGGGTTCTGTAAATGGAAAGGGATACAAAGTGTTGTGAGGGATATAAGGTCTAGAGATCGGAAGTAAGGAGTTCTATAGCAAGGGATTGGGTAAGCAAGAGACAGAGAGAAACGAAAGTGAGGAAGGAAGGAGAATTGTGTTAAGAGGGGGAGGTGGGAGGAGAGGAGGCCTAAGGAACGAGGACTGGTCAGAGCTTTGTCAGTCTATGAAATTAGAACCAAGTCGGTGTGTCGAGGAATCTTCTGTAAGGAATGTTTTCGTCGAATGGTGGGTCGTATTTGATGTCGTGCATTGTCTGTTTGCCTACCGACGCGACTTTAAAGGCAGTGGATAGAGGTAAGTCGGGCAGAATTTTGACTGATCATCAGATATGAAGGTCGACGTGCTCAATGGTGCGACAGTGAAAAAAAAAACGGTATGAAACGATCAAAAAGCGAGAAAGAAAACCTTCTTCCCTCTCCATATTCTCAAAGTGGTGAGCCGGGCCGAAAAAGGGAGGGGCTGGTATAAAACAAGTGGCAGTTTCCGGAGAAGACGGTTTTTATCGAGTCCGGGGCCACTTTCTCATTGGAGATTTTGGCACATATAACTTTCTTAGACTCACAGCTTTCATTTGCTTTACTCACAAACGAAGGACGCGAAGTCGAAGTGCCATTCGGAATGGGATACAATCTTCCGACGTATTTTCGGACGCTGATCTCGAACCTGCATTCCAAATTTGCGGGCGATTCTCTGAACGGAGTTTTGGAGGTTTTTTTTTTGAAAAAACAATACTATCATATGGTAGGGCTGGAAGCCCGTAACACGTTCTCGCACAAAACCAGTGCAATATTGGTTTTAAGGATTTGAACAAATTCCGGAAAAATTTGTTACCGAGAATTAGACCAAATTTCGGAAAAATTCTTGGCGCACCCAATAGGCCTCGATTTGGCTACATGGTCAAAAGGCAGTTTGGTCCTCCGAACACGAAAATCGCTCTGGTTTTGTGCGAGAACGTCTGGCTCGCGTGCTACGGACTTCCAAACCTACCATATAATGAAAATGTTTCAAAAAGGTCTTCATAACTCCGCTCAGTTCTGCAAATTTGGGATGCAGGTTCGACATCAGCTTTCAAGAATGCGTCGGACCATATGTATCCCATTCCAAATGGCCACTTCGACCTCGGGTCCTTCCCTTGTTCAGGAGTTCTCATTATCCACATTATGTCCCCTCTCCGCTCAGTTGAGGAGTAAGAGCTCGCTCGGTGCTCCATTACTTTTTTTGTGGGGTGGGGCAATCAGGAGGAGGTCGTATTGCAGACTAATGAAAAAATTTAAAAAATTAAAAGTTAAATATGTTAGAATGATAAGTGTTAGTTGAATGGTTCGTTTCGTTGTTTTAAGTTTAAAAGCGGATCGTTCGACGTGGAATTCCTCTACACGATGTATGGTTCTTTATGGGATCCCTTCTATGATGCAATAATTACTTTGTGGTGGCGCAAAATGCGTCGAGACCGTGAACTTGTGCAGTGGGCAACAGGTCATTGCATATTTCTTTCTCGTGGGGGTTTCTGGAACAAGAACCTCATGTCCCGCTCCCTGTCCAACAGTTTACCTATTCAAGGCCGTTTGGCCCCGACCCACAGTGCCTATTGATGATCTTGTGCATTTTCAGCTAACGGATGGAGTTGAACGTGAGTCCCCTATGAAAAAGCAGTGAGGTGCACTACAGAATTACGTGTGGATGTCGGCAGCGTGCGTGATCGTCGATGAATCGATTCTGTTGGTTGGGGATGATGTGCTTGACGAGACGACGATAAGAAGGACCGCCACCGCCGTCGTTGTGCCTTACTGTTGAGAGATCGTTATAGTATTATCATGGTGATGTAAGCATTACTGGTGTTACGCCCCCTCCTTTCATAACGACCGTCACACAGTTCCCGTCAGTTTTACGTCACGTTTTCTTTTGTACCTACTCCTTTTTTGTCGAGAAGCTGCCCCCTCATAACATCCCATACAATAGCCCTTGCTCCACACACAGCCCCGTAAATGCTAATAAAAATGCTAATTTATAACCATTTGTTACGTTCAGAGGTGGTTAACGACTGGGAGTCACGTAGAAATTGCACTTCGTTATGGCGTACGGTATTCAATAACTCAAAAGATATAGGGGGAGGGGGTATCGTTGAGAGGGGACTTCTCACCGCGGCGTGTGGGGCGATGCATGCGAAATAGGGGGGCTGTACTGAGATGGGTCCTGAAGCGATTACATTGACCCGCTCCTTAGTTCGGGCGGGATCTCTCAGAACCCAACTACGTGCGGCACCCTTAAAGGCACACCACGCGATAAATTGTGAGGGTTATCGCGCGTATTACTGGACGTAAAGGCCCTGCTTCACCCACCAGTGAAGAAAAATGAATCAAATCCCCTCACAACCACCAAAAATAGAACTCCCTGTATTCAGTCCTGGTACGAGTACTGGAGACTGTAGAAGAGCTTTTCCTCGATGATATCGGCAAAATGCTACGGTATCACCTGTTCTCCCCTGTTGAAGCTGCCTTCGCTATTGATATCGCCGCCTTATCTTGTCTTATCGCATGTTTCCTTCTCCACGTAAGAGCCACGTTGGAAATTTGTTCGTCTAAGGCCAGGAGTGATTCGGCTCGATGGGCTCAACTCGGCTCGGGTTGAGCGCGATTATCGCCGCGAGGATGCACTACAGAGCCGCAACAAGGGTGCAACCTGGCCACCTATCTAAGGACCTACTTCCCCCAAGAAAGTAACACAGTAATGTGGTTATCGCGTGGTGTGCCTTTAAAGGCACACCACGCGAATCATATCCATGAATTACTTTCGTGGGGCAAGTAGGTCATCGGATAACTGCTCAGACTGCATCTTCGTTGCGACTGCACGGTGCACCCTCACGAGGTTGTGCCTGCTTGAACACAATCGAGCCACGCCCACCTAACCGAATCGCGCCTGGCCTTAGACGGGCAGTTTCCAATGTGGAAGCTGCTTTCATCATCGAAATGGCTTTGTCATCAAATTATCTTTTCTTATCGCAGGTTTCCTTCTCCATGTGAGCGCCACGTTGGAAATCTGTTTGTCTGAGGCTAGGTGTGATTTGGTTGGGTGGGCGTGGCTCGGTTGTGTTCAATCAGGCACAACACCGTAAGGGTGCACCGTGCAACCGCAACAAAGGTGCAGCCTGAGCAATGACCCCGGAACTACTTGCACCTAGAAAGTAAGCCACTAATCAGATTATCGCGTGGTGTGCCTTTAACTTGCATGCATCGCGTCGCGCCTCACCCAGCCAAGCGAAATTTGTCCTAACGCTACACGAGAGAAAAGAGAGGTTGTTCAAGGCAAGAAAAGAGGACTGAAAATCCGATATTAATAAGTTATGTTCGGGTTGCGCCATGCCTCTTAACCATCCTCTAGTCGAAAGATGACTTTGAGTGCGAAGCCAGGAAGAATGTGCAGTTTGGAATTTTCAAATAACATCGATATTCCACTATCTGGGTGCTTTGTTGATGAGGGGGGGGGGGGAGGGAGACAATAAGTGTTGGAAGATAAGAAGTGACATGTTTTGACATGATGTAGAGTAGTAACTTGAACTTGACAGGATTATAATACGTGACATACGTCGTTGAGACGTCTATCATGTTAGACTTGTTACTGTTCGACATTCAACAAGTTGTCCCCTCCCCTTCGTAAATATAGCATTCTTTCTAGATAATTCCCATCCGTACTGTTTTTCTTACAATTCTCAAGATAAGTTTTTAATGCGAAAAAGTACGGAATATTCTATGGGAAATCTGACTGTGAAGTGCACGACTATGTAATTGAGAATTGCCATCGAAGTCTCAAGTGAGAAAGTATGCATATGAAAAACAAGCTGAAATTGGTGAATGGGGGGGGGGGGGGGAGGAAAAACAATTGTGGAAGGTATCAATGAAGAAATGAACAATTAATAAGGCGAGTTCTTATACAGCCTTTTCTAACTAAGGAGTAGGTTCAAACTACGGTTTTTCTGTTGAGAAGCAGAAGGGAGAATGATTGAAACTGGCGGTTCAGTTGCAAGTAATTAGAACAAATACGCAGAATATCGAAAATATTTCGGAGCTCGAACCGTTATTGGATGATCCTTACCAATATGCATGCTGATTCGCACGCAAACATCCTGATCCCGATCACATCGTATCGGTTCCATACGACATACCGGGGCAGGTAGTCGTGTAGAGACTCGAAAATTATCCAACTGAGTTGTACCAGGTGATTGGACACAGGTGAAACAAATTAGACCACTGGTAGTACTGGCGACATAAAGGAGCAGCAGTACAACCAACAGCAATGCTGAAGGCATGTCTCGTCGTTGTAGTCGCCGCCGCCGTCTGATTGATCTAGACCATGACGACGTGGACGTGGACGCCAATGTCGCACGAATGGTGGCGATTTGATTGTGGGAGGAGCAGTGGCTGGCTGTGTGTGAGCCGAGAGCGGCCGCCGTCGGATAGACTGCAGGAGGGCGGAGCCGACAACTCGGTGCCGCCATCGTCGTCGTCATCGTCGTGGTCGCCACAGGCCAGTCCACAGCTTCAAGGTCCTTAGACTTGTCCAGTGTTGTAAGGATGCTCGTTATATTCTGAAGCAGACCGTCATTCAGAACCACTCGAGAGAAATTCGAGAATTCGTCTCGACATCCGGAAGTTGCTGAAAAAATTGCAGTGGTTCCAAGAATTTCCACAAAAGTAGCTCTGCGTATGGATATTGCTCGGAATAGAGAAGAGCTCAAAATCTTAACATGTCCCGTTGCTACGCCAGTGTGAATGTGGGGGCATCTTGTCAGATGTTGGGCTTTCACATGGCCGACGTGTCAACAGAGTCCCTACATGTCATCCATAGGCATGTACTGTTAAGCTAGCTATTCGTCCTCAATATTCATGTAATGGCGAGCCATTTTTCAACATTCAACGGATTGCCCCCCCCCCCCCCCCCCCCCCCCCCCCTCCTCCTGGGTGTATATCATTAGGACAGAAACGTCGCGTGGCTGTGTTCGGCACGCGACGGGATGGTGCGAGCTATGCGCGCCGTATTGGATGGGTCTTGAAGCGGTGACGGTGCTCTACGCCTCATTCTAGGCGTAGAGCCAACTAATACGGTGCGCATAGCTCGCACCATTCCGTCGCGTGCCGAACACGGCCACGCGACGTTTCTGTCCTAATGATATACTCCCCTCCCCCTCCCTCTAGCGTAGTACCATTTTTGTCTCAACCACAGCTGAATCCTTTCCGGAACTGCTAGGCAACACAGTGCTATGCTGCTGTACCTATCTACTAGAGAGAACAGTTTGCGTATACTTGGGTGTTGGTATTCGAAAATAACCCACCATTCAGGGAAAGTGGGAAGCTTTCAAATTTAATATGCAGCAGTTTCGGGGGTGACGGTTGGAACACCAGGTTAGTAGGGTCTCCAAGCCACGCGGTGACCGTGCACATCCCTTGAACTTACTCTCTATAACAGCTTACTCTGGAGATATTTTGAAAAGCGAGTAGAGCATTGGGTGAATACTGAAGTGAGAAATTGGGTATGACAGTTGATTTCAACGAAATGGATCTTCTCTTAAGTATGGAAGGCTTTATTTTGATTTTATCACGATTTGAAATTCACTTTTTCTAAAGTATTATGTCCAGTAGCATCAATATAACAGAACAGACTTGTAAGAAGCTTCAACAAACCGTCTGTACAATTCATGTCACAGGGCAAAGGTCACAAGCTACTACAGTGTCGTAGGTCAAAATCCGTGCATCCCAAGCAAACCTACACCCCAGTTTTAGTGAGTACATACCACTGCCCCATATTATGCTCCACTGAAATTTAAAAAGCCCTTTTTGCTCACAGAAACAAGCGATACTGGCATGTCTAGATGATCATTAGTCGGTATAATGCGCTATCGATGAGCTCATGGTATTGTTCAGAGTTCGCGATTGAGGCGATCGCGCGAAAGCATACCATTTACCTAATCGATACGTATCCTATCCTTTCCGCCTGAATTGCACCAGTCGCGCGAATCCTGCCTTCGCCTGAATCATTCAATCGATGTGTATCTTTTTCATTCCGTATGAACCGCCAGCTCTGAACAATGCCTATCCTATTCATCTAGGATAGTTTAACAAAAGAGTGTGCCAATGCATTCTTAAAAACATGAAGCCCTTTCCCTCCCCTTTTTCAACTCGTGCGCTGAAGGTTCAGTACCCGAGCTCTTCCATGAACCCCCGGTAATTCCCCATATCTTGAGCTATGTAGTGAAAAGGATTGGCTGTTGAAGAGCACTGTGACAGACCAGAAATCATCATCCAATTTGATCGCTGTATTTTTCTGTAACGTGGTACCTGACTCTTCGTGTGCTGACATGGCTCGAAACCATGACAGCACCGGGTCAGCAGTCACGCTCTATCCCTTTTACATTTTCATGGCATCCATGCACTGCCGAGAAGTTGGTGTAGAAAAATTTGATGCTCATAATTAGGACCTGCGGAAAGCAAACCGCGCTAGGCTGCATCGCTGGGGAGACACGCTCAGAAGTGGTCCCAGAAAGTCCATCTGTGAATAACACCTGGGCTGTCGATGAGATGATTAGCCTTCCACTAGCGGATGGGTTTTTCGACGGGATTAAGTTAGGAAAAGTGAACGCGCTACATCCCTTGACAGCGAATTGCTTTATTGAAAAGTACATACGAGGTTCAGCAAACTGGTGTGGATGGACTGGTGGAAGGCTGACAAATAGTAGCTAAATCCTCCGCTCTAGGCCCATCCATAGAATGGCGATAATTGGGTGGGAGTTACTGACGGGATTCCTTGGAACGTCCTACAAACACCACAGCACAGCCGATCTTATGGTCAAAAGCTTCTTCACGAAAGCTTTGTAGGAAATGAACGAGTTGCTGGATGACGCGAGATAAAAACTCATTGGACTACTCTCGTGGGCCACAGGACGGAGTTGAGACATTGCTGATGCCCGATAGTCGAAAACTCGGTGGTCAGATGGGGTGTGCAACAGGACACTCGATTTGAGCATGTCACACAAGGAGCGATGGACACGTACTTCGACGTGCGACGCGTTCAAAACAGGACCAGCAGGACATTTAGCTCGTGCGGTGGCGCGATGTACGTGGTGCGCTGACCTAATTCAAATGTGTTGTAGCACCTCTCCAGTGGGAGGATAGTGATGCAAGTGAATGCAGGCTTCTCTGGCTTACTGCTCACAAGTATTTTGAGTTTTCTCTACCATATTGGGCTTTTCTTGGGTAGAGATCATAAACAAGTACTCACGAACGACCCCAGAACCAGAAGCATGGAACAGCCAGTTTTTTTGGTTTTGGAACAGTCAAGGGCTGCAGTTATAAGTGGTGCGCTACATTCGCAGCTTTCCTCAAAAAGCTGGAGAGTCTCCAGCGTCCTTGATCGTGAAGTTCATTGATTTCTCACTGGGCTCCCTGCTTATCATGGACAATCACGGCTCTTTCAACAGCGCGACAATTTTTGACTATCGCACATGACTTCCTTGCAGCCTTTAGATTCCAGTCACAGTCACTATCAAACTCTGTCGTTCATAAAAACCAGAAGTTGTATTTGTTGTACCCACCTCCGTCATCACTCGCTCATGAAACCTGGACTTTGAGCTGGGATTCGATCCCCAAACCGTGCGAAGAAGGACGCCACCTCCGTTACACCACCACCTTAAGAGGTATCATTCACGGAAATTTGGGGGTTTTCCCATACAATTATGTATGTTGTGTTTGTTCACTACGGACTTTACGCCAAATTTCACGCGAAAAATCAAAACCTGGCCGAGATGTAACCGCTAAGATCGAGTCTTCTAATTTAATGTAATGGGCAACGTCATAAGGGTTGTGGATCCAAAACACGAGCTGTCTTTAATTCTTTCGAGGACACTGTTCCTGGTTCCTCCTACTACATCGCGTCCAGAACACGTAACCACAGCCATTATAATCCGCACCTCGCAACCCTGCCCATGTTACCCACGTGGACAAAGCTGTGAGGGTACGGATCTTTACTGGACTTGATCTTAACCCGTGGAATTTGCATGTAGCCCGTAGTTACCAAATATACACATAACAGTCTGGGAACAAGAAATACCCATATTTTCAGGAACGAATCTTCAAGGTTGGTGCACAGTGAAAAATTTGCCCACATACATATTAATCAAAGATCCACGTGAAATTCCAGTGCACCTCGCAGGTACTTCATGAGGAAGAATGCAAAGACGGCGAAACCGCGTTGTTTACTGTTTATGGTTGATAAGGGTTATGATTGTTGATGATTTTCATACCACTTGATTACGACGGCTGAATTCTTCAGGGTGGTTTGCAAGCATCAGAAGGTCTGAAGCGGTGTTCCTATTTTCACTTCGGTTGCTTCATATGCTTCCTTATTCGCCCTTTTCCACTCGATTGATTGCCACTTCCGTAATTTCTAGTTACGCCCTCACCAGAATCGAGATTTCTAGCGCTGTTTACCCATGGAATTCCAATATTGTACATCATATAGCTTTTTATGGTTTCTTTCTGTAACTAATCGAGCGGAGAAGTCTATTTCAGGTCGCCTGCATAGCAAAATAATGGGGTGCAATGCGAGTGCATGCGACTTTCCAGTAGCACCTGCTTGAGATAATTTGATTTCTTCCATTTTCAGAAGGAGAAAAGCATTGAATTTCTCTGTGTGAAACAGAGAACAAGGGCAAAGTGCTCGGCATTTCTGTCGGACATCCTGGTAGTGGACAAAATGCGATCCACGGACCATCCACAAGGCAGCGGCGCCTCATGCCATTAAGATATCGAACCCGTGATATGTAGACAAATAGGCTGCAGCGTTGCGTTATCCATTCAGTTATTCACTTAGTAAATACAGCCCCAATAACCATGCCGTAACAAGAAGTGTAATCAAAAGGAGCACATTTTATGTTATTGGGACTGTATTTACGACCTCGTCAAATGGGTTCGCTATTTCTATGGTAACAGGACAACGACCCTATCAACTTAATTAGATGCCTTTTTTTAAAAGTTGTTCTCAACTTTTGCTACACACCGGTATTTTATTGGTAAATCAGATGGGAGGGGGCAACATGTTGTATGTCAACATTATTACTATCCTTCCAGGAGGATACATGTATATAGATACATATGACACGATTGTGACACTTCTGTCATGTGAAGATATGAATCGTGTCACATTTGGCCAAATCTCCCCCCCCCCCCCCCTCTTCACTTCCAACTCCGCTCACTACTAGTACAGCATCGCCGATCTGGTACAGCTAACCTGATGATTACCCGGTCAAACAGCCAGCCATCTCCTTATGGCTTATGAAATTTGAGCTATCAAAACCGGGTTGTACAGTGTGAGAGAGGGAAAGAAACTTCGAGAACTTCCGTGACAGTACCGGACATTCATATTGTACAGTTTCTTCATTAGACCAGCAAAAAAGCCATGTATGAGACGGCTGACTTTAGCCTACGGAGGGGCGGCCATTTGGTCCCTCCTGCTAGTGGTTCTAGTTGATTTTTTTGTGCGAAACTCCAAAGCATTCTACTGTCCTCTTTTTGTACTTATGCTTGGTCCTCATGCTCCTTTTGTGTGATCCCTTGGAACGTCCTACAAACACCACGCCACAGCCGATCTTATGGTCAGAAGCTTCTTCACGAACTCTCTGCGGGAAAAAACGAGATGTGGGAAAAGACCAGCAGAAGTGTGTTGTGGAGTACACCACTCCACAATACATTTCTGCTGGTCTGAAGGCGATGTTTATGGGTGAACGGGACCTATAACGTCAACATGTATTGACTCATACTAGTATACTTGCTATGGCAACTACAGTGTCCCAAAATTACGGGCGCCAATGTATTGGTATATTTTTTGCGTCAATAAAGTGAATGAAAAGTCAACCCATTCATCACTTTACTCACATCTTGTGAAACAAGGAACAGCCGTCATATCACAAGTTGTTCTAACCCGACAAGAATACAGGCTCAGAGTTTTTTCATCACTCAACCGCGCACTTGACATGCATTTTCTTCCACACATTCCTTCACAAATCGTTCTCAGGGCTACTTTAAGTGACTCCATACTAGGATGACTGGCTCGAGGAACCTTAGTTTCAGTTGGGAACCTCAGCAGTAGATCAATCGGATCAAGTTTGGAAGGTTTCACGGACGCCGTGGAAAGTGATGAATTCGAACAGATCGGGTCGCCAGCGCTTTGGAAGCAGTTTGATTGTATAAATTAAAGCGCCTCACCACTAAACTCACCAAGTATTGTTTCGGAATACTAGTGATGCCAATGCTTCATTATGTCTAGCAGTGTGTTCTTCATGTTCACATTCCCACAAGCTTTACGCCCAAATCGACGGAAGCCAACAGCGCGTCATCGTTGAACGTCAAATGATTACTGCGGCCCACTTGCTGGCATCCAAACATCCTACCGACATGGTGTACCCTACCAGACCTTGTTGGCCACAGTGGATTGCCTTCAACGGTTCAGACCGTGAAAAGTTTTTCGTTTACACAAAGGTTCGGTGAGTTGCGTGTCACCGTTGGAGAAAATGACCGCGAAGTGCATTTGAAAAAGTTTTGAAATCTCAAAGATATCATGAGCTTCACCTCTACAAGTACGCTTCCTGGTAGAAGAAGATCCTGTGCACCCATCAAGGAGCAAATGAAGGAAAAAGCATTGACATAATTTGTACAGAGGAATACAAAGAAACATGAACTTAGGCAACCATAATCTTGGGACACCCTGTATATAGTGTTGGGGTACAACATCCTACTATATATAATTCGCTTAGTATGTCTGTCCGTGTGTGTGTGTGTGTTTGTCCGTGTGTCCGTCTGTTTGTCACGAAATTCATATCTCGCGTCGCAGCAAAGCTGGGACGCTGAATTTTGCAAGTGATGTAGGGGGTACCAAGGGAACCTCAGCGGTGGTGGACCGGAAGTGATAGCAACTGATACGCGCTGATAAGGAGCCTCAAAAGGCGAATGTCACCAAAGTCGTTTCGCCTTTCGGATTGATCCTAGAACGCTGACACTCATAGCTGTTTTGCGTTATGGGGCGGGAACATTATTAGCGGGTGATCCAGCTTGAGAAAGGTTGATAAGATACGATAACGAGCGTGAAATGGCTAGAGTCGTCGAATCTGTTTCGCCTTTCGGGTTGATCCCAGAGCGCTGACACTCATAGGTTTTTGCGGGATGGGGCGCGAACATTATTAGCGGGTGATCCAACTTGATAACAGTTGATAAGATACGATAAGGAGCGTGAAATGGCTAGAGTCGTCGATTCCGCTTCGCTTTTCGCATTGGTCCTAAAGCGCTGACATTCATAGAGGTGTTCAACAGGGTTGGCCAGGGACATTAATGGTGGGTGATCCGAATTGATAACGGTTGATAAGGTACGATAAGGAGCGTGAAATGGCTAGAGTCGTTGATTCCGTTTCGCTTTTCGCATTGGTCCCGGAGCGTTCATACTTACAGGTGTTTTGCGGAGCGGGACGGGAACATCAATAGTGGGTGATCCAAACTGATAATGGTCGATAAGATTCGATTAGGAGCGTGAGAAGGAAAATGTCACCAAGGCCAGTACGCTTTTGCGGCTCACAATGGTATGTTCATATTCGGAGGTATTGTAGGGTACGGGGACCTAAGTGATAACGGATTATAGAGGCTGATAAGAAACGTTAGGAATTGGATGGGATGAAATCCTTCACATCGCTTGCTACTGCTATACAACCGCTTCAGCAAAGGCGTCCGATGCTCAGTGCCATTGGGTGAACATATTTTGTTTATGTTCTGATATCACTGGCCGATGTATCGAGCGCTGAATTGCCTAGCGTTCCAAATAATTGTGCATTTCCTTGATACTGCGATCTATTAGGTTGTTCCAAAAGTCTTGTATAACATATAGTACTTATGGCTCACTATGTTATTGAAGCAACTGATAATGAGCAATCGACAGACCATGGTGCCTGGTTGTGTAGGTTGAATAATCAAATACACTTTCGAGTTGCTTATCATAGAATCGATCTTTGAAAGGAATCTGATCGAAAGAAGTCCGGTTTCTAAGGCTATTGAGACAAATTTAAAGACAGTGTTAGGGGTAATGTGGGTGATGAGAATCCCTAAGAGGAGTCATTCACTCGAAAACTACGGGTTTGGAAAGCCTATTTGCGGCGAAATCCCCTACGAAGGGTCGGCCCCGAGCTGTGGCAGAGGCGGCCTTTTCTGCTCGAGCCGCCTTACTGTGCTCGGTCCGCCTCCTAGCGACTGATTGGCTGGGGTGGGAATAGAAGGTATCGCGGCCCGCTTTCTCAGTTTTGGCTTGAAGCGCACTCCAGAAAAGGGATGCTTACTCATTCTCGAACATCTCTTCGTGTTTACAACATGGTAACACGCCAATGGAACACTCGTCCGGACCACCCGCCTCTTCACGGTAATGCTCCACATCGAGGGTCAACGGTGGGGAGGGGTCCTATTTCTCGGGTTTTGGCCATTCCCATCTGTTTTTTCTTCACTATCCTGTTACTAGGCATCTCGACTTTCACATTCACTACTTCTTTTACTTTTCTGCCGAATTTCCCCAAACACTGCCTTTAAGCTGAGAAGGTCTTATGAGAAAACATCGAAATACGCTCTTTTTTTAGATAGACTTCCCATCAAAGCAGTGTGAAAGGGATTTTTTTAAGTCACATAGATTTCCTTTTCTTGATTGGGCACCGGACATCGAAGAAGAAATCTGGAATTTTCAACTCTGTTATCTAGTAATCGCTCTGACGAGGGCCCAAAACTCGTATACCCAAGATCTAGAGGCGAATTCATGGCAAACTGCGAGTTTTCGAAAAGATTTATTCACATATCGACTTTTTAAGGCCTCGCTGTAATTATATTGATCGACTTACCATCTTGTGAGTTTGGGTAACTATTAGTTGCACCTTTATGCTGCGGTTAGTGCGCGATCATGGTGTCACACCTTCTCGAACTCACGCTAGCCACTCCCACTCGAGCTCCTTTATAGGTCACTTGAGCTGAGAGGGCGTGGTTGGCGTTGGTTTGAGCGGATTTAGCGTCCGATAGGGCATCGTGGTGCTGCGAATAGGGTGTAAACTTGATAGTTACGGAAGGATCTGTTGCTCCGATGTGATAAGTCAATCAATCCGTTTACCGCGAGGTGTGCCTTCGAATAGTGGAGAGTGTGAAACATGAACTGTTTGGCATGGAACTGCACCTTTCATAGACTTGAGTAGATTATCAGAAAGAACGAAACAGCCTGAATTCAACTGGAATATAAACTTTGTCTAAGGGATGATCGTTGAGATCACGAAAGCAGCAGCACGCAACAAAGAAAAGTGTGAAGAGTCTCGAATGGATAATCGTCTCGCTCACAATGCTAATCAGCCGCTATGCGACCGCACGCTCTTTTTCACACATGGAGTGAGAAAATTAGTTTACCTTATAGGTATTCATACATAAACGGTATAGCAACATGGCTGATCAGTATTTTATCGATTACATTACAACGTTCACATTCACAATATCTGGGATAATTGCGAAATAATTGATGGTAGTACGTAATTTGAGAGGGGATGGGGATCAAAAGTCTCCTACAAGGGGGACATGTCACGTGTACCACATACCTTCGCTGCCCATAACAGTTGTGATTGTTGACAAGTCAATCCTGTTTAATCACTCTGTCCCCCCACCGCCTAAAGTGCATAGCATCAGAATTATTGAATGCATGGCGCATCAAAAGCTCTGTCCTCGTTTGGTTGAATAATGTAGATATCAGTTGATAAAACATTCAAATTGATCACAGCTGTGCTTAATTTATTCAGCAAATCGCGAGCGTGTGTGCAAAAGGAGCCGATGCGACGTTGCATCAGCTCCTTTTGCACCCTCAAATCTTGCGAACGTAAAGCATCTCGTCAGGAATTTCCAAGTAACTGTGCAATTTTTATGAACTTATTTCCGAGTGGATTCGTCGCTGAACGACGAATAAAGTAACCAGTGAGATGAGAGTAGTAACGGTGAGCACAAGAACGTGATGGTAGATTGACAGACGACCACTGAGAACCATTGACGTAGCACCGGCCAGAGCCTGAACTTTACTGCTGTAATTTCATGCAATCAAGTCCAGCCGTGCGTGATTACCTGTGAAGAAGAAAAACAAACAAGTAAATGTGAACGAAAAAAATGGTCTGGGGCAAGGGGGCACGGCAAGGGGAAACGACGCTCGCAGCTGGCTGGCGTAGCCTTTCACCGTCTGCGTCTACCTCACTGCGACTAGTGATGCATGGGAGGAAATGAGGGTGAGAAAATTTTTTTAGCTTTCTAAGTACTTCTCGGGAATTGAATCGTTTTCATTCCGATTTTCTGCTGTTGCAGCGCTAATCATCCCGACATTCATCCTTCTCAATTACTCCATAATCGGGCAAAATTATCTCAGACTGTGCTTTTAAAGTGCCCCGTACCCAAATAGATTTTTCGCTTCTCATTGAACCACGATAGTAAGGCCTTTGCTGGTTAGTACCCTAATAAGTAGCCTTACCTGAAATATTTTAGAAATGGCAAAAGCCTGAGCACGAGCGTTTGGCATGGAAAGTGCACAGGCGACGTTTCGTACCGTGTTCGTTCCCGAGTCGATCATTCCGAAAATAAACGCGGCCATGAGAGTTATGGGGAAGCTTAGTAATTCCATATAAATCTCGCACAGTAGAGTTGTGGAAACCAGGAAAGCATTACCTTGGTTCAAGGAGCCATGTGGGTTCATCAGTTGGCCTAATAGTCGACCATTCGGGTACGGAAGCGGCCAGAACTGCAAGGACAGCCGCAGTCACGCACGAGCAGACAGCCGACGTTGGCAGCAATCCAAAATCCTTGAACACCCGCGAACCAGCTGTGATTACGGCACCCACTGAAATTCAGCAGTTTGAAACTCGAGGAAACTTGAGAAATACGATTGAATGGCAAAGGTTCCCTACTATGGGTACTGCATGGGTTTGAAGGAATCGTCCACGAAAAAAAGTTTTTATAATACCTATATATATAATATTTATGTTGTACTTCCTAATGTGGGCCGCATGCAAAGTTTCACGCGAATTATATGTGAATCTGGCTAAGATACAGCACCACAAAGTCTTGGCCGAGTGGGCGGGGCCTCCAAGCAAGTGCCCACCCCGTCGTCCTCCGCGGTCGAAGACACATTGTAGGAAAAGAAAGCTACGTAAACAATCTCAATTTCCGTTCCCAACCGCGGCAGACGACGGGATGGGGCTTTTACTTGAAGGCTCCGCTCATCCGGCCAAGAAAATATAAGGGTAACAAAAAAAAAAGTAATTTTTCCGTGGACGATTCCTTTAGGTTCAATTGGGATCAGCTTCACTCAACACTTATGATTAACACCTTTTATTTGAGTTGCAACCCGGTCGGTGTGGCGAGAAACAGCAGTCAACAAAATGAAACAAAACAAGAGGGAAAACAAGTGGACAGTGTAATCTGGATCACTACGTGACAAACCACTACCCACATTTTTCAACTGCCACACAGCAGTGAATACATTGACGATCAGTTAGCCCAAGCCACTCGTTTTTCAATGATTCTCTTTTTTTCGCGAAATCTTTGCTGTCTGCCTTCTCGTGCAATTCTTCTGTCAAACATTGGGTTATGGGTTATATTGTGCAGCTGTAAGAATTTCTTCAATATTAATACTGTCTCCTCAATATTGTGTACAGTCCAGTATTGGGTTTTGCTGCATTCCACTACATGCTCACCTTGGTACGGTCCATTTTCACCTGAACGCGATCCTAATCTTAACTGACAAATAAGACCCCTATAAGACGGGCCGAACATGTTTTCCCTGGAGGTCTCCATCAATGCCTCACCCTGATGATGAGCCTATCGCATAACACATCTGAAGGGCCAACGATCAGAAGGCCCTTCATCACCTATACTTAATGGAAGGATGAAATCTACCAACTCCTTGAAGGTTTATGTGAAAAAGTGCGACGTCGCTCGCTGGGTAGCGTTTACCTTGAATGCTAATTTCGGCTAGTCTCGTACATAAGGGGATAACTTAACCTATTAATTTTTGGGTTATGGGTTACATAGTGCAGGTATAGATGAGTTCAACAAAAAGATAGAAAATACAGTGCCAAGCATTTTTTACGCTCTTCATCTCTTCTGCGCAGCTTTTTAAGTAGTATGAAACAAAAACGGAATGCATGGCGCAGCCACAGCTACCAGTTAGCCGCGTTCATTTCATTACTGAACGCTATACTGCACGGCAGTTAATATTCTTTTATGGAAATTTGCAATCTGTTGGCGTTCGCAACAATAAATATGGCCAGTTCTTTATGGTTCAGAGATTTATGGCTGTCCGCCAAGATTGGAACGGACGCGACTCACGTAGCCAGTCTCGAGAACAAGAACCCTGAGCTGACTGTCGAGGGGTTCCTTATCTGCGCATGCACTCAACTGCTGTGGAAACGAGGAATGGTGAAGCTCTTGCGGAATATGGTTCACTTTTGGAAAATTACGCTGCAGAATTAAAAGAAAACCAACTTGCGATTTCTCCCAGGCCGGCAGAAGCGCTATAGTACGCGGGCAAATATCGGTATATAGCCAGAGACTCGGTGAACAGAAATGTGGTTGGATAGACGGCCAGCCAGAATGCAGTGATCAGTCCGATATGAACGAATAACGGCATCAGAAGCAGCATGTTGACGTCGAGAAATGAGGCGAACATCCTGTCTGGAAGGAGTATCAAACACCATTTATAAAAAATAGAGCGAGATCATGGAAAAATGGGTGCTATCATATAAGGAGGGGCGGGGAATAGGAGAATTTTGAGCACTGTGCCTCACTAAACGTTTGATTGGCATGTCTTTAAACAATTATCAAACAAATGAATGGATATGTTGTTTGAAATATTTACTATGATACTTTTATGAATTTTTCATTATATCAAATTGTAATAGTATATAAATATTTGAATAAATAATCCGTGTCATCAACGTGTCCTCAGAATCATTGCGTGAATAAAGATCTCCTGTAAAGCCGCGTTTATACTTTGCGGTGATGGGCGTGGCTGTGTGCCTTTGCGTCTCCGCCTGTGCCACGGTATCTCGTTGCCTGCGTCGTCTCTTCACCTCCCCCGTGCCATTCTGCCTTGCTACCAGCCGCCATCCCCCCTTCCCCATGCCCCACGCTGAGTATAATCGCGGCCTGACAGCGCATTACACTGAATGCCCCCCCTCTTTAAAATTGCACCCAAAATATGCTTTTATGTTTACTTCGAAAGCTCCGAACCGCCGGTTACTGGGGTTCTATGCTACTTCCTACTAGGTACTGTGTTATGAGTATAACGCGGTTGCAAGACCTATTTACCTTGGAATCATGCTCAGGTGAACATAAAGAGATTTCATATTGAGTGATGGGTTTTTTTTGGGTTACATAATGCTGCTGCAGGGAAATTCGAGAAGGGAAGCGAAATTCTGCGTCTCACCTTTCCAGCGATTTTCACATGTTTCCTACAATATGTCACGCTCTGCAAACTCGTCGCAGTCATAACGGAATCCTCACTTCGGTGCCCCTCCTTATTTGAAAAAATTCCGAGCAAACTCACCCGTTTGCATGCGAAACGGAAGAGTTTCCTGTGGACCCCCTACTCCCATACATCTGCTTATACTAACGGGAATAAAGGCGATGAGTACGTTTTAGCAAGCTTCCATTAGAGAGCGTGCCATATGCTGCTTATAGCCGACACATCGCATATCTACGTGACTCCAGTCATTGCACTATGCGGAGTGCCAAAAACACCTTCTAGAACGAAGTCAACAGGGGAATGGGGTCCCTATTTTTTTGGGTTACATCGCTTTATTGGAACCGATATTCATTGTTACCAAGATTACCATCACTATTCCTCCCATTCTTTTTGGGAGAAATTCCAAGCAAACTCACCCATTTCTTTGCGAAACGATAGAGTTGACTGTGGACGTCCTCCTTCTATACAACCGTCTATATCTCGTGCGGGAATAAAGGAGAAGATCACATTTGAACAAGCTGCTACGGCAGCAAAACTGGTATACATCCATAATATGTCGTTGTCATCGAACTGACGCGAATTTACGGACTTTTCAAGTGTTGTCGAGTTCACGGTGGTGATATTTGGCACCACGGAATCATTCAGAAAAAACACAATATAGAGCACAGCTCCACCAAAGAGAAGGCTGCAATCGACAAGTTGAAATCTAAAAAACTTAGCGACCAGTACCTTGGCAGACGTCAGGACACTCGATCGGGGTCATCACGTTACGCTGCCGCGCGCTAGCTAAGAAGCACGCTATTTATTCGCTTGACACGCCCACGTGGAGTATCCTGACGTCCATTCATCAGGGAACCATACCACAGATTGCCTATGGACCACGTAATCGCCGAGTTTTGCTCGATACTATCTCTTGTAGAATGTGATGTAAGATAAGCAGTATAGCCAGTGTAGAAGACTGAAACAGCAGGTCAAACACTATTAACCCAAAGCTACCCCACTACCTCTCCAGCCGATGTGGTCGAATAGGTGATTTTTAGAAAACATTTCGATTTGGCAGCAAACTTGCACCCAGGAGTAATTCGACTCGTAGAACACAATTATGACATTCGTTTGGCGCGAAACTGCTTGGCGCCTGCGCTATAGGCGCTATTTTGGCGCCGGGGTCTATGGTGCAGGCGCCAAGCGCTTTCCCTCCGAACGAATGTCATATTCGTGTTCTACGGGTCTGCATACCCCTTGGGACAAATTTTGAGAGAGTTCGGTGATCCACCCCATTTTGGCGCCGGCGCCTATGGCGCAGGCGCCATGCGTTCTCGCGCCAAACGAATGTTATATTCGTGTTCTACGGCTCAAAATACCCCCCAGGTAGGAGGTTCCAGCTAAATCGAAGGGTTTCCAAAAATCACCTCTTTGACCCCATCGCTAGAAGAGGCAGTGAGGCAGTGGGATAGCTTTTGGTAAATAGTGCCGAAACATATTTTACAGAAAAAATACTGGGCGTCGCAAGGCGGAGGAGGAGGGGGGGGGGGTGGATGGGGAGCAGGGCCCCGCCCACACTGGACTTCTATCAGGTTGGTCGGAAAGTTTTGATAGGGTTGAGATTTTTTTCTATTACTCAGCAAGTAATGCAGGCTAATCAACAATATAATAACCATCGTTAGTTATAACATTGTCCCACCTAAAGAGCAGGTCAGCGATTTTCTTCTCCCAGAATTAGGAGGATTAGGAGTCAAAGATGTCACCGACCACAGTTCAAAAAGGCGAATTTTTTTTTGCTAGGAAAGCCTTAGGGGGCCGGAACAAGTGGTAATCTGAGGGGCAGTATCAGGCGATTAGGGTGCATGAGGAACCGTGTCCCAACCCAACTCCTCCAATTTTGCACAGGACTCTTTACCTATGTGAGGGACCCGTGCAAAAATGGAAGAGCTAGGTTGGGACAAGGTTCCACATCCGTCCTATTCCCCTGACACTGCCCCTTCAGCTTACCGCTTGTTCCGGCCCCCTAAGGCTTTCCTAGCAGAAAAAAAATTCGTCAACTATGACCACCTTGGACAAGTGGTCGGTGACTTCTTTGACCCTAATCCTCCTAGGGAGAAGAGAATCGCTGACCTGCCCGTTGTGTGGGACAATGTTATAACTAACGATGGTTATTATATTGTTGATTAGCCTGCATTACTCGCTGAGTTGTAAAATAAAATAGAAAAAAATCTCAACCCTATCAAAACTTTTCGATCAACCTAATAGTTGTAAGTTGGTGCGGAATTCGTTCGGTGCATAGGGAAATAGTAAATTCATCCACCTCCCAGCGCCAGCTGCCACGTAAGCCAAATGATAGAAGTACGTGCTTATCTCCATTCATGCTGCATACATACTCTGCGACGCGATCGGTGTGGTAGCGGCGATCGTGTCGCCAAGTGTAAATGCAGACTTAAAACTTCTTTGGCTAATTTAGAGCGTCTCAAAAGTCCTCACATGCAAATCCTATGCCCATTAGCGCACATGAAAAGTAGTAGAAGTAATTGTTGAGATAGAGAAATCCCGCATGATAGATGGTCCAAGTGAGTGAACCGAGGAAAAGTGACCATTTCGCCGAAAGCAGCGGTAGCAGTGATGGTGTGACCAGACATGCCAGTACGTATCCCATGTAACATGTCGCTTGCCTGAAATTAATATATTGTGACTTTACAAGGCGCATACAGAAAAGAGTGATGGCATGGGTGCATACAAAATGCGGACTTTGAAGGGAGTGATAGGGGTAATTCGGGTCAAATATGGAAAGATCATAAATATGAGGGTCAACGTGCTTAATAGTACAGAAGTGACGAAAAACGGAATGAAACGGTCAAAGACCCGAGAAGTAAGACCCCATCTCGCGCTGTATTTTAAAGAGAGGCGGGCTGGGAGGAAACAAGTGGCAGTTGTTGAAGAAGACGGCTCTTAGGGAGCCGAAGGCATTCTTTCTCATCCGAAATTTCGCCACTTATAGTCTTCTTAAGCCCCTGGCTTTCATTTGCGTGACCCAGTTTGGGAATTCTCATTATCCACACTATCCTTGTCATTGTCTTTAAGACACACGTCACCACAATTAGATTGATCGACCGCCATTTTGTGGGAAGCAGATGCATGGGTAGGTTTGACGCTGCAATATTTTGCGTAGCCACGATGCGCCATCACGGCAGCACACCCCTAATGCGACTAGTCGCGCCCTTTTGGTTGAATGGCCAATTAGGACCTTAAGTGGGCGTGGCTAGCGTGGGTTCCGAAGGTGCAAAGCCGTGATGGTGCACGGTGATGGCGCAAAAGATGCATAGAGATAGATACCCAAGGGTGTACCGATCTGAGAAAGTAAATTTTCAGGGGTATGCTTTTAATCACTGAGGGGAAGACAAACTTCGGCAGATCTCCCAGGCACGGGTACAAGCGCTGAACATGCTCGGCTTCTGTATGAGAGTCCTACCCCGGTTGGAACGAGTCCCTGAGTCCCTGCTGTGAGTGGGAGAAACCAAAAAGATTGCTTTCATTGTACGAGTTACACTTCAACTCAGTCTGCATGTTCCCATTATTGATCTTTGGAACCTTTGATTGCTTCGAATTTTTGTCCCCCCCATCCCCGGTATGGGGTGGGTACCCTTATGTCAGGATTTCGCACGACGAAGAGCGGCGTGCGACGCAGTGTGTGCGAGCTATGCGCGTCGCGGTAGTTGGGTCTTAGAACGATTACAAGCTAATGCTAGGGGCGCGATACGCAGTTGACTTGTAATCGCTTCGAGACCCAACTACATGGGGCCTTTAGCTTGTCCGCACCGCCTCACTTGCGACATGCCGCGGTGCGAAATCCTGACATAAGGGTACACACCCCCGGTATGAGTATCGTAGAAGTGATGAGTGATGTATCCAACTTCAGCGAGTATCGAGTATTATTGTTCTTCGTTGAGCAGCTTACACCAGACCAATTCACGGAAATGCCAATAGGGCCAAATAGAAGTTAGCTATCAAATGTGGACACAAGTAATGCTCACCTACCCATAGTAACCAGCGTGGGCATCAATTCGGTCTGGGTCCCGGGTATTCACCGAGTGCAGAACGGGTTCGACAATGAATGTCTGAAAGGCAAGAGATGTGATTAAGATTAGTTGTTTGATGTTGCTCAACACATTGCAGTCCCTACAAAATCAAAACAGACTCCTTCCCTCCCTGCTTAGCCGCGGGATGGGCGTCAGGACATTCCAACCAGATCAGACCACGTAAAGCCGCGTTCATACTCTGCAGAGTGCCTGTGGCAGGGCGTAGCTGCGTGCTCGTGCAACTCCGCCTACGTCACTTTCCCTTGTTGTCTGCATCGTCTCGGCATCTCCCCCGTGCGCCACTCCGTCTCGCCATCTGTGAACGCAGCCACGCCCTGCCGGCGCTGAGTATGGACGCAATCTAAGAACAAGGCGGTGGCGTCTCTCATTGCGTGGCTAGTTCACCAAGGGACCAGGCAATAGAACTGCTTCAGCGCACACCGAAGCGGTTCATGTGACGCGATGACCTGAATGGAGTGTACTGACGTGCACCGCTTGACTGCGCCATTTGATGCCTTTACTAGTCACGCAATATGAGTGGTGTCAAGCATCGTTCAAGGGGAGTAAGTCATTGACCAACCTGCGCATCATATCCTATAAATACGCACATATGGCCTAGTCCAAGAAGGACTATACAGAGTAACTCGAAATGTGACGGCGTCATTTGATGAGAACGATATAGCAACCCTGGAAAAGTTCAAGACGCTGCCTGCAGGTTGAAGGAATCGTCCACAAACTTGAGTTCCTCTCATTACCACATGGTCATGATGTATTTGTTTATTAGGGTCCCTATGCAGAATATAACGTTAGTATGGAGGGGTTGTCCCAAAAGGTTATAGGATTTTTCTAACAAAGTCAATAATTCTTATTTACTTCGAGGAAGGTCTAGGCGGTTTGAGAAAATGGTAGAAGGTTCTCTAAGCTTTCCGACAAACTATATATTGACCCACCAAATTTCGTGGAGAGAGCTACAATGCCCGTGGTCGATACCCACCGAACACGCGGTGTCATCTATTGTGATTGGTCTTGCGGCACCAAAGCGACGGAAGCTTGCCACCCCATCAAAGCTGCATTGGGTAAAGAATGTGTGAGCTACGAGATCGTGCGCCGCTGGCTCTTCAGCTTCAGCGAGATTGACATGGAAGACAAACCACGCTTAGGACTGTGTACCTCTGAGCTTTTCATAGAGGTGCTGGTACAAGGCGGGGCAGTTACCGCTGCCGTATGCACCCACCAGCTGCAGCAGCTCGCTGTCGCTGTTCGAGAAAAGCGCCGGAATAGATCAGCGGTCATCCTCCTTCATGATGACGCCCGCCCGCACGTTGCGAAAACTACCCAGGTCAAGCTACACGAGCTTGGCTGAGATGTCCTGCCCAACCCGCCATACCCTTCAGACATTGCCCCTTCCGACTATCACCTTACCCATCCTCTTGAGTCTTTCCTGGTCAAAAGAAAATTCGTTGATTATGGCTTGCTTTTAAAGGCGATCGCTGACTTCTTCGACCCTCAAAACCCAGAGTTCTGGGAGGAGGGAATCAACGATCTACCTATGAGGGGGCAGAGTGTTGTCGATAACGATGATGAATAAGTTGTTGCCTGATTGTTGTTTGTTGGAACAAAAAATAATAAAAAGTGATGATCGAAAAAAACTCCACAAGACTTTTGGGACAACCTTATATTATTATTATGGGAAGTCACCGTAATACCTAAAAGATCAATACAAAAGTCAATACAAAAAGAGAAACTGGCAGAAAATTTTAAGGCAAAACGAAGGAAAAATAAGAGGCAGTCGAGCTGTGAGATAAATGCTGAAAGAAAGTCGGACTCGGGGTGATTATCGATCACTTGTGTGGATTCCATCATCTGTTCACGTGCAAGGAGAATGAGCTTTGTTTCAACAACACGGCACTTTCAAAGTAGCTTTTGATCTGAGGAAATGGTCGATTCCTAGAGGAGCCCGAATGCGCGTGGACGCTACAATTAATTAGATAGTAAAGGACAGAAATAATGCCTTCCAAATAAAAGGAAACTTATTACTTCACATTTGGACCTATGGCTATTCTGTAATGGACATAAAAAACCCATAAGCAACCAACAAAGCCAACTGTCGTGTGGGTTGTGGGTTATACTATAGGGCTTCATCATTTCTCGGAATGATATTTCCTAATAGTATTTCGGATAGAATTGTGAACAAAAATTTGCAGTCATTCTTCGAAGTCAGATAGTTGAATAGAAAACATAAAAATTAGAACTAAAAAAGTAAAATTGCTAAAATAAATATAAAATAAGTATAAAGTTATCGGTTGAATTGAAAAAAACCGTTTTTGGAAATCTCCGTGATAGATGGAGGGTGCGATAGATGGGTGGTTCGGGGAACGGTGTGCTATTTCAGTGATGGAGTGTTGGAAAGAGTGAGCCGAATGTATACACGTTTAACAGAGTTCGATTCCACATTGACTTTCAAATTGACCTGATTTGGCGTAAAAGTTCACCATAATTCCCTTTTTTGGTCTTCCATCCTGCTCGCGGAACGCCCTTGCCAATGATTCCAGATGTGGGAAGGTACTGTAACTCATGTTGGTCTTGGTACCACTCAAAGTGGTAATCTGAGGCTGCCGTCAGTCTTTGCGATTTTGCGATTCAGCAATTTTGCGGCGTCGCACTTCCGCACGCGATACTCGCCCTTGAGATTGTGCAACGCCGCAACTTCGCGTGCGGAGCCGCGACACCGCAAAATCGAAAAATCGCAGAGTCTGACGGCGGTCTGAGTCACTTTTGATGACGTCTTCACAGAAAAGAAATCAGAAGGGTGGAACACTCGGTGGTGATCAGCGATCTCTTCAAGCATTGCCACGCATGTGGCTCAAGAAATTCGACGATGCTCTTCATATAAAGGTGCTATCGTAGTGAGCGGGAGGGGGAGGGGGGAGCACCTTATAAAAAGTTAGTCATCTGAGCATTTTGGAGAGGTCTGAGAGGGTTCTATCTGCACACTCAGGCGTATATTTTTACATAAGCCTTGTAAGCCTTCGTGGAGAAGAGAAGGGGCTCCTCTCCCTTTCTAGGCTTAGGTAAAAATAATGTCCATAGTAGGATGGCCCCCCCATTGCCATAGCACCCATACAAATACATATTCTATCAATGAGGCACAAATGGTGTCGTAACAAGTGGCGCCACGCCTACTTGCATGTCCAGAGATTCATGCCCACTCCGGCCAACCAGGCCCGCCTGAAATGGTATCAGTCAAATGGGAGGACTCGACTGTGAGAATACATCGGAGGGCTTGCACAAGCTGTTGTTGTTTAGGTCTAATCGCCCGTCTGCCACCAGAAATTTGCAAGTATTGCGTTGAGTTGAGCGCCCTCACCTCAGTATGTACTGATAATGTGACCTTTCTTCTGAGCTGGCGCCATCGTCGTGGTTGTCAAACAAAAATCATACCAACACTACCTGATGCAACTTATTATTTTCGGTTCGATCAACGACCTGTCTTGGTGGACCACTGGATCGTTTTAAAATTTGTTGAAATCGGTTTGCTCGTTCAAGTCACGTTCATACTTTCCATTGCTGGCAGCAGGGCGTAGCTGCGGGTCTCTGCGTCTCCGCCTATGCCACTCTGCCTCATTGCCTGCATCGTCCCCGTGTCTCCCCATGTCACACTCTGACCTATGTTTTTCATTGCTATGACTTCGAATGATAAATGATCACGAGACACATCTCAAAAAAGAATTGATCACCATCAAGTATTAGGTTGTCCCAAAAGTCTTGTAGAATTTTTCCGAAAAAAAACAGTAATTCTTGTTTACTTCGCGACAAGTGTAGGCGATTCAGGAATATGGTAGAACGTTCTCTGAGCTTTCTAGGAAAATTCATATTGACCCACCAGATCCCGTGGAGACAACTACAATGCCCGTTGTCGATACCCACCCGACTCGCGGTGCCATCTATTATGAGCGGTCTTGCGGCACCAAAACGACGGAAGTTTGCCACTCCATCAGCGCTGCATTGGGCAAGGGATGTGTTAGCTACGTGACCGTGCGCCGCTGGTTCATCAGTTTCAGCAACGGCTAGATTGACATGGGAGACAAGCCACGCTCAGTTCTCTGCTACTTCTGCGACGCTGAAGGAATGCTTTTCCATGAAGTGCTGGTACAAGGCGAGACAGTCACCGCTACCGTATGCACCCACTAGCCCCAGCAGCTCGCCGTCTCTGTTCGAGAAAGGCTCCAAAAAAGGTCCGCGGTCAAGGTCCGCGGTCACCCTCCCACGACGACTCCCCCTCCCATTTCACGAAAGGTATCCAGGCCAAGCTACGCGAGCTCGGCTGGGCTGTCCTGCCCTACAGGCCATACTCTCCAGACATTGCCCCTTCTGACTAACACCTTACACATCCTCTTGAATCCTTCCTGCCCAAGAGAAAATTCGTTGATTATGGCATGCTTGCAATGGCCATCGCTGACTTCATCGACTCCCAGAACCCAGGGTTCCGGAAGGAGAGAATCAACGATTCACCTATGAGCTGGCAGAGTGTTATCGATAACAATGGTGAATACGTTGTTGCCTAATTGTTGTTTGTTGGAAGAAAAAATAATAAAAAATGATGGTTGAAAAAAAATCCTACAAGTTTTTTGGGACAACCTACTACTTGTGCTCTTTATACGTTATATGTCTAATAACTCAACTTCGCATACGTATTGTATATAGTCTATCGATAGCCACTCCATGGAAAAAAAAACACATGGTGCTATTTTTTGGAAATCTCCTAAGATAGCTTTTGTGTAACACAGGCACCTATGAGCTCACGTGGCAGTCTACGGCGACGAGTCTACGGTATCTGAAATCTAGGTAATTTCAGGCACACCGTACTTTGTAGGACGTAATCAATCGCGGATGTCAGAGAGGAATTTGTACGTACCTTTACCGTCAGCTGTTCTCAGAGCCCATGTCCGAGCTGAATATGGCGTACGTCTACTTCGCTATTTACTATGTGAGTTCAGATCTGCCCCCCGGTAGTTAAGCGATGATCTTACAGTGGGTGTGTGCAGGTGAAGCCGCAGCTGCAGCGTCGCGATGCGAATATGTATCTGTACTCTACGCGCTTCGCACTCTGAGACGTCGCAAGGCAGTCTTCATACTTTGCGTTGCAGCTCCCGGCGGCAGGGCCTGGCTGCGTTCACAGGCAGTAACGTAGAGTGACGCTGGCGGAGACGCATAGATGACAAGGCCACGTCCCGGCCCGCCGACACCGCAATGTATGAACGCGGCCCAATGTCGCATGGCTTTTTTTTGCATCACAAGCTTTTAATCGTTGCGTATGCTCATTTTCTCGTTCAGGTTCTGGCTGCACTCTCATGTACTGATGGAGCAAATAACGGTAAGTCGTTAGATTGGCCATAGATAAACCTCCATTATTCACTTTTCTGTGGGAAGGTCTGAGTCAGCTTAGTCATTCTCAGTGAAGTGTGCCCATCACTGTATGCGTCTTAAAACGCTGAAATCAAATGTGCCCTCCAAAGTAAACCGTATTATTACATGGTACGTGCAAACGTTCGTAGCGCGCCGGCTAGGGCTTTCGCGCACAACCAATGTAGTTTTCATGTTCAGGAAGTCAAGCTACCCCCGGAAACAAGTATTATATTATTATTATTATATTATTATTATATTTAGTTTAATCGACATTCTGACCGAAATTCTGAATGATCTCTGTATGGGTAAGGTAGTCATTTATAAGTACGAGGTATTTTATTTCTATTTTTTTACATGAAAATTCTGCCAGCTGTAACAAAAGTAACCGAAAGTCCCTTAAGGTATTGTTCAGGGTTCGCGATTCACGGCGATCAGACGATTTGGACGGAGAGGATAAAGTACGTATCGATTAGGTAAATGATACACCTGAACGCGTAAATACGCGTAAATCGCGTGAGTCGCGCGATCGCCTTGAAACTCTGAGCGATGTCTAATACTGGTAATCGTCGTAGCAAAGGAGCGCAGCAAGCGCCAAAGAAGAGCGTTTTTTCGACAAGATCAACACCTTCCCTTTTGTGACATGCGTCGCCATTCAGCTACTTACAAGGGAGGCCCATCAGGTCAAGGTGAGCTTTTTCAAAACGGTTTATTGCATTTTATAGGATCACATACATGAAGCAAAAAACCGGTCTCAAATTTGGCTAAATGGTTTTGGGAGGCCCAGAAAATGAGTGCCAAAAGTTGCGTAGAAAGAAACAATTTTGACCAGTTTGCTGCAATGCTTTCCAGCTGCGGCGTTCAGTATATGAATATCGGAAGACTGTCTTCAAAACTACGCCAAAACCACTGCGAGCTCGTTCAAAAATGTAGAATCGCTTATGGTAACTACTAAACGAAGCAAAGAAGACTCATAGGGGTTGCACAGGACAGAGTCCTCGCAGTGGTTGGATGGCCGAATGGATAGTGGGAGGGACTGGCATTGGCATGGTGGAGGGGGCGTTCGCGGTTCAACTCCCCTCGACGTTTCCGCTTCTGCATTTTCTGGATTTTCTTTGTCCAGTGCTATACTATTTGCGCACATGCAAAATGGCTACAATTTTGGTCGCTGGTGCACGAAAGTGACCTCATTTACAAGCTTTCAGTGGTCAACGTGTTTGGACACTTCGGCGCCCCTAGCACGCTTGCCAGACGTTTTCGTGCGAAACTAGTATGATATTCGTGCTCAGGAGACTCAACTAGCCCTAGATACAAAATATTATCCAAATCGAGATTTTCACCCAAACTCGAGACAGTGGGGTGGACAGGCGCACAGAGTCACTGCTCTACTTGTACACACGAACAACTTACAGCCTCGATTAAATGCAATGGAGCATGTGCAGGATCAACGCATTCCAAGTGAACTGCACCTAGCAACACCATGCGACGGCGAAAGATAGCAAATATTTCCTTATATCGGCTACGGACTCCTTTTCGTTGAGCGTTCTTTACTATGGTAGTAGTAGTACTAGTGGTCGCCCAAATTTTCGAGTTTGGATCCAAATCGCGATTAGGCTGAAAACTTGTTACCTAGGGTAGTTCAACCTCCTGAATATGAATATCACACGTGTTTCGCGGGAAAACGCCTAGTTTTCCTGTTATGAGCGTTGGCAGGTCCAAACGAATCATTCGCCTAATACGCAAAAATGTTGAAGATGCGGTTCCCCGACATAATAAAAATTGGTTTTGCACAAATTTTGCACGTGTGGTCATACATGAGCATAAATGGATGAAAATTAGAAAAATGCAAAAGTTTGTCATCAGTGGGGATAGGACCATCAACCATTTTGTGGCCCCCCAAAACCATTTAGCCGATTTTGAAACGGTTTTTTGCTTCATGTATGTGACCCTATAAAATGCAAAAAACCGTTTTGAAAAAGCTCACCTTGACCTGATGGGCCTCCCTTGTTAGAGATTCTACGTATTCTGACAAAAATGGCTAAAATTCTGCTCTCATGGTTAACTCACCCTCTTTGGAACATGAAAACGTTCATTCATTGGTTCTGCGCGAAAACGCCTGACTCGCGCACTGCAATCATCTGCACTTACTGTGTAAGATGACTGCTCATCCGGAAAACCCTTCATAACTACATTCGCAGAGTGTTCCGCAAGTTTCGAAAACAGAGTTAAGTCCAGCGTTCCAAAACGCATACAGCTATGAGAAACTTATCGAGAATGGCAGGGCTAACTTATCGACCTTCTCTTGTGAAAAATGATGAAATGCAAAGCTTTCGGAGCTATCAATCCCTTTTTGCTGCGCCACGCATTCCATTTTAACTGAGAATCACTATGGCTTTTCGTTTCAGCACAATTCGACCCATAGGCCGCGTTCATTCTTTGTGTAACCGACGCCGGCGTCAGAATCATTTGCTTGCCACCGACGACGGCGTCAGTCTGATAACGCGCTCCGTTCGCGAAACGCCGAGCCAACCGCACTACAGTACGGTGATCGTGGCGAAAGCCGAGAATTCGGATTCAAATTAGACATACTACCAAACTATGCATGATGATCGTGGCGAGAGCTCACGAATTCGAATTCAAATTTTGGCTCAGTGCTTAACTATGCCAAAGTCGATTTGAATACGTGGGCTTTCGCCACGATAGTCATAAGGTAATGTGGTTAGGTCGAGCGCGTCGCAAATGGAGACGTTATCAGATCGACGCCGTCGTCAACGTCAAGCAAACGATTTTGACGCCGTCGCCGCTAGTGCCGGCGTCGGCTACGCAGGGTATGAAGCGGTCATGCAATGCTAGTGAGCCAGTTGGTGTACAGCCATCACATATTAATCCTTGCCTGATTGAGGGTGGCATCTCATCACACCGTGTGATGAAAGGCTTGCTTTGCATGGGCGAACATTAAACGGAGATTTTCATCTTGTATCAAGCGAAATGGGGTGGACCCATTTGCCACTAACCACCACCGATCTTTCATGAAATTACTCCTCATCTAGACATTGTTCAGAATTCACGATCCAAGCAATCGCGAGATTCGCGCAATTCAGGAGTATCGCATTCATCTGATCGATACATATTTTATTCATTCCGCCTAAGTCGTTTGATCTATGAGTATCTTTATCCTTCTGCTTGATTCGCGCAAGTCGCGCGTGAGTCGCGAATCGCGCGATTTCTAAACAATACCTCACCCTTGCTTTCAGTCAACACAACTCACCGCGTGGGACCAAAACGCGTTCTTCCTGCTCAGCGATTTCAAGGTGGTGAGTGTTTAGAGAATTCCGTACGAGCAACTCTGCAGTTCCACTAGCACAGCTCATTTCAGTTTCCAATGAATCAGTGCCTAAATGTAATAATAGGGAGATAGATGACGCAACTCGTGACGCTTATCTCAATCAACACAATGAGTACAGGTATAGAACAGAGTAGGGAGTGGTTATGTGGGTTTAGAGTAAGCTTAGGTCTGCGATTTCAGGTCATCTCTGGCCAGAGGTAAAGGATTCAATGGCAATTGGCTTGGTTATGCACCTAAAGCTAACAATATGCAGAAAATGGTAGTAATGATTATTTTTATCCGAAATTATCTTCAGGGTACTGGGTACGTAAGATACCGATAAGGAGCGTAATAAGGGGGAAGACGCGGCTCCTAAACATTGATATGTGTATCTTTAGGACAGGAGGTCGCAACGCGGCACGTGACATGCGGGGCTATGCGTGCAAGCTAAGGGCACCTTTTGCTGTTGGGTCTCAAAGAAATTATCCTTATGAGATCAACCTGATTTTAGAAGCAAGCGCTTCACGCCCCACTGTGCTCCCTTCCTCGCACGCATCGTACTTTGCGAAATCCTGCCCTAAAGATAAGCACACGTGCTAAAGCGGTCAGCTATGTTAAGATACGATGCCAGCCAGGCCGGTTCCCGGCTGGGATCAACTGTCAGAATGTATCATCCGATCAATCGCCATCCTGCCCAGGACCTTTGACTATTTAGAAATGAAATTTGTAATTTTGCAGGTTTATGACTGCACTGCTGAGGATTCAGCTATCGAGCATGCAAGGACATGCTCGGGTGAGCTCTCTGAAGTATCCACTCGTCCTGGATTCAAGGAAAACGTCACCAAACTTTACAAAAACTACCTGAACGACGTAGACGTTGGAAAACATGTAATTTTATATTCTTATAGCCTTACTCTCAAAAACAAATTGGGTGATCCTCCAAGTTGTGCGAATTGGGTGAATTTTCTGTCCGACAGTACTTGTGTCGAGTATTCGATCATAAACTTGAAACGCTAGTCATTTGTCCTCCTTTGAACAAGTCTCGGACGCGAGCCCCGCCCTCCATACAACCCCGCCCATATCCTTTCTGAACAGGACATGAGCGTATATCCACTACAGTGAGCCCTCCTCACAAAATAAGAAAATGATACTGTGGAATTTCAAACCAAAGCTTCGCATAAACTGTGCAAGATTTGCCAATTTACATAAATTCCTCCAGTAACGACCGCCAATTACGGCGTGGCTTATCAGCATTTGTCGCCCTTTATATATCTGTTACCTGACTAGAAAGTGTGCGTCAAGACATTCGATTTGGGTCAGGCCCCATGCGAGGAAGAAGCGCATGGTATCGTACTTGGCGTAAGAGGTAACTCAGTTCGAGTAGAATTCGAGTGTTTATACCACGCATTATGAGACGAAATCCAGTTCTCCTGTTAGACGCCAACGTTCCTGTTCCTAAATCGACTGTGGTTACTTTTTTCAAGCCAGAGGCTTGAGAGTCTCAAACGAACAGCGCTGCAGCATGGAGCAGCGTCTCATCGGTACCTCCCGTCGTAGTTCACCACCTCTCTTCAGGCTAACTCGAACATCAGAAGGCTTCCGATCTAAAAGTAATTTTAAGGCATCGTTCAGATGGTGGAGGGAACTGTCTTTGCATGGAGTGAATATCGAAATGCGATTCACCTCGGACGTTCGATATCGTCAAGCTAAAATCGTCACCCACTTCACCAAAGTAATCGCTCCTTGTCATATACGTTCGATAGTCTTTTTAGATAGCTTTCTTCCAGATGGCATGGCACAACAACGTGAAACTCGGATGTGGTCATCATCGATGCGATGGCTTCATTTTTGCCGTTTGCCACTATGGCCCTGGGTAAGGTTCTCTGTGTTGAAGCCATGTTCATACTTTGCGCGGCCAGCGGCAGGGCGTGGCTGCGTGTCTCTGCGTCTCCGCCTGCGCCATCTTGTCTCGTCTGCGTCGTCTCTGCGTCTCTCCCGTACCACACTCTGCCTCGCTACCTGTGAAAGCAGCCACGTCCTTCCGGCGCCATGTATGAATGCAGCCTAATAATTCGATTCAGAGTGAAGATGCTATTGAAATTTGTTTCAGAGGCAACGTCATCGGAGAAAACATCTACGGTCAGGGTGAAACATGCACCAAATGCCCTGGAAACTCCACTTGCAACGAGAGTACCGGGCTCTGTGATTGAAAAACGCATGAGTTTCAGAAACGTGAAAACTCGATAAAATAGGTTTATCCTTCGGAAACAATTAAGACTCGTCGTACGGGTAGCGCTCAGACGGGTATATATCGTTGGGTCGAAATTTCGCTCTGCGGCGCCGCAAAGCAGTTGCCTCAGCCGGTTTGCAAGGACTCCAACAGGGGTGTGTAATTTTATGTCGAGTATCCGCACCGCGTGTGATTGCGTGCGTTGCGTACACTCCCTTTGAAGTCTTACGCTCGAATTGACCATTTCTTGATTAGAATTGTTGTCATGTTATGCTATGGTTTCTTTCACGTTTTATGTTACTATTTTGTATTTTTAGAGTACAAAAGTCATTGTTTTCAGATAAGTATGAAAAGTACAGCTATTTTTACAGAGGAGCTCCATAATACTAGCCCCTTGCGTCCTGAGTGGAATTCCAATCGACAGCTGCAGGTCGTACTGATGGCGCAGCGAGTGCGACGCCGCAAAGCAAAATCCCGACATAAGGACACACACTCCCCCAGAGTATCGGCCCAACCCGCTCAGAAATAGGCTGGTACTGGAACGGATAAGGGGCTATCGCAATGAGATGGGAGGAATATGTTATAAAAAGTTGAACATCTAAGTTTCCTGAGGAGTCACACTCAATATGCACACTCAAGCGTATATTTCTGCCTGAGACTTGGAAAGTGGAAAAAGGAAGGGGGTCCTCCTCCTCCCTGGATTCTTGGCTCAGATAAAACCAGCGTCCGACGGGTTATCCCTCCTCACTGCGGTGGGACTTAGAAGATATTGAAATACTTTAAACACATTATACTTTGAACACTTGAAACAAAACAATACTTCAAATAATATTAACAACAGAACATTTTATAACATTTAGCTAACCTCACCGACCACAGACACGTGCCATGGATACCCCCCTAACCACAAGTCTCCTAACTACCATGGTTCATCTGTTGTTTGTTGGTTTGGTGGTGTTGATACAGTGTGGTGGGAAGAAAAAACCTGAAGGTGGTACTGCTTCCGGAGCAGCACCACCAGCAGCCGCAGCTGGTGAGAAGAAGGGAGGTGAAGGCGACAAAAAGGAGGAATAACTATCAGAGATCTCAGACAACCGACCACCTCAATAAGTTTTCATATATGGCTCGTGCTACAAGCGCACACGTTCTCTCGCATTCGCGTGTTGTGCTAGACGTCTGCTACTCGAAGCATTTCACGATCTAATAAAGAAATATTTCAAACAAAATAGAAATGTGACATTAATAAATAATCAACAATCGTCATCAAAAAACAACTGTCTCAGGCGAAAAACTCTAGAGGGAGTGTCCGCAATCGTAGGCAAATTCAAACAGGGAGTCAGAGGAATTCGTTCCTGATCCGATATCATTTGTAACAAGGACAGCCGAAGAGTTACAGATGAGGTATGCCGTGAGCGACTAAATTATCAACCAACAACATAGCTCGAGCACTAAATGCTCAGCGAGTGATCATGGTTCGCACTCCGGTAGCAGTAAGGCAGCGTTCACACTCAGCGTCGGCAGGGAATGGCCGCGTTCACAGGCAGAGAGGAAGAGTGGCACGGGGAAGGTGCAGACACGATGCGGGCAACGAGACAGAGTGGCACAGGCGGAAGCACAGAGACACGCAGCCGCCCTACCGCCAGCATAACAGAGTGTGAACGCAGGCCAAGAAAGTTCAGAACTGTAAGCTGCGTTGTATAGTACTAGATGGTGATAAATGTTTGTGGAAATGCCAGATGAGCTAGCGCACAGTACCGCGCTTATCGCAGTGTGAAATTCTGCGATGATATTGATTATTGAGTATTGGCCAATTTTACATTACATAATTCTACCGTAATTTCTCGTGCAGTTCTGTGCTATAGCTCGACTGGTTGCATTTGTAAGGATGAGTGCGCCGAGCGCCAGCGCTGGTTCATATTTTTTCCCCTTCTGCTCATGATGAAACTGGAAGAGAAAAGAATATTTTATAACTCTAGGAAGGGTGTGGGGGGGGGGACATTTTACAATATGCTGAACGTTTATAAACATCATTGACGTGTCAGTTTTGTTAAACGTTGAACACTGACAAGCCTATACACGATTAAGCTATCATTAACATGTCATCATGTGAGGAACCGTGTCCAGAATGAGCGCGTTCCACGAATTGCCCCCCCCCCCTCCTATAGGTTCGCACCGAAAGAGTTGGCTACCGTGATGATGAGGTAGTCTCCCGAAGCGCAGCATTGCTCTCTTTTATAAACCCGTAGCACGCATGAATATATGTGTTAAGGAACGATCATTTTGCTCCTAGTGGTTGTACCATTTTGAAAGAAGTTCGAGTGCATGGCACATTCCTGAGGAGATATTCGCAAATAAACCGAACAATCAAGTACTGCCCGTCCTACCGAATCATTCGACACGACCGCATAATTCATAACAATTGGATTGAATGAGAGGTGATGTGAATTGCAGTGGGGGTGATAACAACCCTATAAAGGGGCTCATCTGCGGTGTGCATCATTTGGATCGTCATCCTCGAAATGAAGTTGTTCTTCGTGCTGTGCCTGCTTGTCGAGGCTCAAGCCTACCAGTGGAACGAAGGAACAGTGGAAGAAGAATATGAAGGACCTGTCGATAAATGTATGTTTCCATGTTCTCAAGGGTTTACGATCAGGTAGTAACTGAATGTGGGTGTATGTCACCATGACAGAAACGTCGCGTGGCCGTGTTTGACACGCGACGCGATGGTGCGAGCTCTGTGCGCCGTATTAGTTGAGTCCTGAAGCGACGACGGTGCCCCGTGCCTCATTCTAAGCGTAATCGCTTCAGGACTCAACTAATACGGCGCGCATAGCTCGCACCATCCCGTCACGTGCCGAACACGGCCACGCGACGTTTCTGTCCTAAAGACAGACACCCGTTGAATGTTTCGTATTTCGCAGATGACCGCTTGGACGACCTACTGAGACTCATATTTGGATACTCCACGGAATGTCTGCGATATCGTGGCGATGTAAGAGTAGCGCTAACAAACCGCTTGTATGCAAGTGTGTTGCATAATATAAACGTTTGCTAGGAATCGCCACAAGTGATACGTGCAGACGATATTGTGGCGATGCAATTCTACCGCAAAGTAAAGCAGTTGTCTCCAGACTTGCAAGACCTATATATCAGAGTAAGCTTCTAAAGTTCACAGATGAAGTATCAAGGAATTTTCGGTGCTATCGCATTGAGGGGTATGGGGGGGGGAGGGTTATTTATAAAGGGGTGACGGTCGGGACACACGGTCAGTGAGGTCACTAGGTCACGCCCATCCGCGCGCAGCGGGTTGCAATCAGGTAAAGACAGGTAAAAACACATTGCCAAAGCTCCTTCACTGAAAAGGCTTCGGCAAATGTGGGAGAGCCCAGACCGCGAAGGACACGCCCTCAACTGCAAGCAAGTGCGTTGCCGAGACGAGTCAAGTATTTCCTGAAGCAGCCTTGAGACCACTCGGACGATTCGCGATGCGTCGCCGCGCGCGGTGAACCGACCCCAGGCCGAGGTCAAAATCGTGTTTCCCAGCATACACCCTTCATAAAATACTCACATATAGGCATATCGGAAGGATCTCTGTAGTCAGTATCAACTTCTACACCCCAGAGTATGTCTTTGCTAAGGGTGTGTGATCTTATGCCAAATTTTTGCGCGGCAAATTTCTTCGCATGTGATTGCGTACTTTCCTTATGAAGTTTTACGCCCGAATTGGCTATTTCAGATGATGATGGGATCTATTTTTTTGAAGGACCTCCATGATACCAGCCCCTTGCGTCCTTAGCGGAATTCCAACCGATCGCCAAGTTGTGCTGTTGGCACCGCGAGTGCGACGTCGCAAAGCGAAAACTCGACATAGGCTACACACCCCTTCGCGTAAGCCAGAGAAGGAAGAACGGAGGGTTCCTTTTTCATTCCTGGCATAGAGGGAAATAGCATCCTGACTGGGATGCCCCCTCCACCGCCGCGGCACGAATTTCTTTTCGGGTTTTCTTTTCGTTGCAAGCTGCTGGAATGTATTTCTAAATATAAAAAATCGAGTGGACATAAGGGTGAATGAAATCCACTTGCTTTAGTTCTACAATGTCTTTGAGGAATTTGGAAGGTATCATATAAGGAGGGCAGAAACGAAGGAAACGTAGGCTGATTCTATTCTATGATACTGTGAATTTATATCGTTATTTCATTAGCACTTTTATGATTTCAGGTTGATTGATATGTGGAAAGGTCTGAGTGAAGATGAAAAAGAGGAACTGCAAAGAACCTTCATCGGTTTTGAGCTAATCGACGATATGGCGAATAATCGAACGCGATCACATAACGAATATTAATAAAATTTTTCCTAATATCTTGGAATTGCAGTGACTTCTGCACATGCGGGGTTAGGCAATGTTCAGGGTAGGCGATCGTGTACGCAGTTAGCTACATACTAGGCGAATAGCGTACAGACGAATGCGCTTGTTTTGAAAACCCCGCTCTCCTCACAAGCGGTCGAATACCTACCGGAGAGTGCTCTGGAGACAAACCGGCGGAAGGAAGATGTCGTCAGGAGCGCGCGGCTGCATCGCGGTTCTGTGGTTGCTAGCTGACTTTCGTCTGTTTCTGTTGCTTAGCCTGTGCATACCAAGTAAGAGAGAGCACCAGGGTAGACGTGGCCACCCTTGGTCAGTAGAGAAGCCAGCGTAACTTGGTTGGTTCAACCGAAGGATGTGTAAAGGGTCTGGCCGCCGTCAGACTTCACGGGTTTGCGGTGCGGCACTTCCGCACGCGATTTTACGACCTTGAGATTCTAAAATGCCGTAACTTCACGTGCGGAGCCGCGACACCCCCAAATTGCAGTCCGACGGTGGCCTAACAGATAATGTTGCGGTGAGCATACAACATACCATCCTCAGTATGCATACCATCCTACTGGTCGATCGTTTTCAGCGAAAGTCTGCGATGTTGCCGCTTTCATACTCTGCAATGCGATACGACCGTGGCCACGTGTCTCTGCGTCTCCATTTATGCCACTCTGCCTCGTTGTCTACTTCACCACGCCCTGTCGGTGGTGAGTATGAAGGCGGTCTAACTTCACTCCGTAGCTCCCTCCGGAAGCACTGCGTTCTCAAATCTGGGTTTGCGATTCTCGATTTGCGCGACTCAATGCGACTGAACATGGAGATCTATCTGTACTATTCAGCGCTGCTTGGATAAACCTATTCTGCTATATACCAGGTTTTCGGGCGCACACTACTGCACGGTGCACAACACTACACACGGTGATCCAAGTCAATGGCGGCGCCTCTCTTATCTAGGCTAACATTCACCATTTTTGTAAGTTCGAATGAGGCATTGTTCAGAGTTCGCGATTCAGACGATCAGACTTTAAAGACACCGGAAGGGAGTAATTTTGGCCTACGGTAGAACAGAAGTAGTTCGGACGAGTTCAAGTGCCTGCCATTGCACACACTCGCCAATTTGACACCTTGACCTGGTGCCAAAAGGAGATGTTTCTCTTATAAATTTGTTTTTTCCTTTTACTTCTTACTTTGTTCTTTCTTATATTGTTTCTAGATATACTTATGAATGCTAATGTAGTTGGGAATGGCCACTCTACTGCGCTGGAAGTCAGGTGCTACAACTAACGTTGGCCCGCGGCCCGTCTCCTACAGCGGACAACTCGGAAAGTCAGTGAGTTGGATGCGAATAGGATGGGAATACACACCGCAGCGTCGTGCTTTTGAGCCCGGGTTTTTTCGCCTGTTATCACTTCTAACCTTGAGTGTTCGTTACAAAATGCTCATTTCTTTGCACCTTCCTCTTGTTTCGGACCCCTTCCGGTTCCTTTAAGGCCACTACGTGGAAAGAATTCGAGTCATTGCGCACTTCGCTTAGTATTTTGTGGTGCCCACCACCGGACCAATCAAAAGCTTCACCTCTTGTGGGCAGTATTTCCATAGTGATTAGAGGTCCTGTCATTACTGTACTGGGAGACGCTACAAAAATTATGAGCCTTCTGCATCAGGAGCGTATTCACTGCCCTGAGGATAGTTGACATTGAATAAACATAACGCCCCTTTTCATATCCACAGTGTTCAACAATAGATGTTCGTATGCATGTCAGCCAAGACGAAACGAATGTACTGTGGACGAAATATCGTGCTGCATGCAGGTGCTAATTCACCATGGATGTAAATGTGGTAAGGCTGCGGTCATGCCAAATTGAATGAGAGTATTGGCGCATTCGCGATTTGAGAGAATTGGCGGATCGGCGCATCTGTGCATCCGCGATTTGAGAGAACTGGCGCATTCGCGTGACGGATATGATACATATCGATTGAAAAAGTGAGAGTATTGGCGCATCCGCGATTTGAGAGAATTGGCGCATTCGCGTGATGGATAGGATACATATCGATTGAAAAATGAGAGTATTGGCGCATCCGCGATTTTGGATATTTGCCATAACAGAAGAAGATCAAGAAATATTAAGAGGAGAAAAAGAAATCGACCGCACGTTGGCACGCACCGCATTCGACAGAGTGACGTGGCTACGCCAAAAATCTCAAATCGCGGATGTGCCAAAACTCCCATTCGATTCGGTATGAACGCAACCTAAAGACAGTTCATTCTACCGTTATACGGTACCAGTTGGCTGGCGCACACTACTGCGCGCGATTCATGGCGATGTTGGGCAAAACAGGTTTGATCGGCACGAACCGGTTGTTGAGCGGAAATTTCCTTGACTCTGCTTTCAGCTGAGCTATTGAATTGTAAAAAAGCAGAGAAGATGGCGTGATAAAAAAAACATTCCCGTGCTATGATACTCCAGTCGCTTTGTATCGGACCCATTTTGCACGTTGTCAACATGAATCGCGCGCAGTAGTGTGCGCCCAACTGGTTCAGGTCATATTTGGGAATTCGGATAGTTTAGAGATCGATAAATTGTATTTGATCGCATCGATTGGTAACATTTTATTCACCTGCTGAGCATCTAATTCCTACACATTGATGTCAGATCCATATCCCGATTATCGATGTTTTTCGTTTTCGTAAACACGCCTCACTATTTGGAATTTTGCATAGTCTAGCGGTCGATACCCAGTGTTGCTGCAAGTACCGCATTATAAAATGATTCCAAGTGAATCGCTTGCTTTGCTATTACAAATGTAGGTTGTATCATGATTATCAATGTAGATCGCAGTATCAAGAAAAATGCACCATTTTCTGGAACGCTAGGGAGTTCAGCGGTCGATACATCGGCCAGTGATGTCAGAACATAAACAGTATATGTTAACCCAATGACAGTAAGCATCAGACGTGTTTGTAAAGCGGTCGTATACGTAGCAGTAGCAGCAAGCGATGTAAAGGATTTCATCCCATTCAATTCCTACGGTTCTTATCAGCTAATGTAAGCCGTTATCAGTTTCACTGAGGCCCGTGTAATCAACAACACCATTGAGCTCCCCGTACCCTACAATACCTGCGAATGTTAACACTTTACTGTTAGCCGCAAAAGCGAACCGGCCTTGGTGACATTTCCCGTCTCACGCTCCTTATCGAATCTTATCAACTATTATCAGTTTGGATCACCCACCATTGATGTGCCCGTTCCACCCTGCTGAACAATTAGTGTCAGCGCTCTTGGACCAACGCGAAAGGCGAAACGCATTTAACGACATATGCCTTCTCATGCTCCTTATCGAATCTTATCAACCGTTATCGATGCGAGCCACCCACCATTAATGTCCCTGCCTCAACACTCAAAACATTTATGAATATCGGCGCTCTGGGATCAACCCGAAAGGCGAAATGGATTGGACGATTCTAGCCTTTTTACGCTCATTATCAAATCTTATCAACCGTTATCAATGCGGGACACCCACCATTAATATCCCTGGCCCACCCTCCTAAACACCCATTGAGTGTCAGCGCTCTTAAATCAACACGAAAGGCGAAACGAATTTGACGACATTTGCCTTCTCATGCTCCTTATCAAATCTTATCAACCGTTGTTAAGCTGGATCACCCACCATCAATGTCCCTGTTCCACACTGCAAAAAGCCCGTAAGTATGAACGCTCTAGGATCAATGCGAAAAGCGAAACGGATTCAACGACTCTAGCCTTTTTACGCTCCTTATCAAATCTTATCAACCGTTATCAATGCGGGACACCCACCATTAATATCCCTGGCCCACCCTCCTAAACACCCATTGAGTGTCAGCGCTCTTAAATCAGCACGAAAGGCGAAACGAATTTGACGACATTTGCCTTCTCATGCTCCTTATCAAATCTTATCAACCGTTGTTAAGCTGGATCACCCACCATCAATGTCCCTGTTCCACACTGCAAAAAGCCCGTAAGTATGAACGCTCTAGGATCAATGCGAAAAGCGAAACGGATTCAACGACTCTAGCCTTTTTACGCTCCTTATCGAATCTTATCAACCGTTATCGATGCGAGTCACCCATCATTAATGTCCCTGGCCCACCCTGCTGAAAACCTATGAGTGTCAGCGCTCTTGGGTCAACGCGAAGACGAAACAGATTTGGCGACATTTGTCTTCCAAGGCTCCTTATCAGCCCTTATCAATTGCTATCACTTTCGGTCCACCACCATTGGTGTCCCCTTGCCACCCCCTACATCAATTGTAAAATTCATGGTCCCAGCTTTGCTGCGACGCGAGATATGAATTTCGTGAGAGACAGACACACACACACACACGGACAGACAGACATACTTAGCGGATTATATATAGTAGGATTGTTTCCGAAACTTCAAAAATGAAATCAGTCAGAACTACCATTTTGATCGACAACACTTCTCCAGCATTCAGACCATTTTAGTATTTCACCAGTTGACGAGCGCACACTGTTGCGCGCGATTCGTAGCGATGCTGTGCAAAATGGATTTGATCGGGTCGACCACAGTTGTGTATGGAATTCAGCGGAAATTTCCTTCCGTCTGTCAGCTGAGCTATTGAATTGGAAAAAAGCAGGGAAGATGGCGTGGTTAAAAAGCAGATCGGTATTAATATAGTTCAGTCGTTTTGCATCGAACCCATTTTGCACGTCATCGACATGAATCGCGCGCAGTAGTGTGCGCCAGCCAACTGATTTAGCACATTACTGGGGTTTGGATAGTTTAGAGATAGATAGTTTTGTATTCGATTGCATCGATTGGTGACAATTTGTTCATTTGCTGAGCATCTAATTCCTACACATAGATAGTAGATCCAAATCCCGATTATCGACGTATATCGTTTTCGTAAACATGCTTCACTATTTGGAATTTTGCATAGTTTAGCGGTCGATACCCAGTGTTGCTGCCAATACCGCATTGGGAAATGATTCCGAGTGAGTCGCTTGCTTTGCTATCACAAATATACAGGGGGTGCCAAAAAAAAAGTAATTTTGCCCACGGCTCACATCTGCCAATTTTACAAAACGTAGGGAAACGAAAGAGATGAAGGTATTAGGGCAAAACATTCCCGAAATGTTCCTCTAAAAGCAGGAACAAGCTGTGGCTCCTCACGTTCATGTTCATAAAAATATGGAGGTTTCATTCGGCGCAGTCGGGCTTCGGAGTACCTACATTTAAAAATTCGCTAAAAACAGTGGAGCCAAGCTCCGTGGTAGGTCTTTTGTGAAAAGCTTCCTGAGGGTTGGCCCTTCGGTTCTTGGAAGTCACAGAGCCCCTGCTGCTTGGACAAGGCTGCTATGATCCAAAGTATCATTTTCATGCCTCAAATCCGCCTCCGGAGGGGTTTCAGTGGTAGGGGAACGTTTTGGCTCTTGGAAACGAAGGGCGCTGGGAACCCGGGAAAACGCAATGTTAAAGAACACCATCCGGTATGAATCCCCTCAGGTACCCAGATTGAACGGACGTCAGCAAGGTTGTGAAAGAGGGCGAAGAAAATTCGGATTTTGCCCAGTTGAGGTGATACATCTTGTTCAGTCTTTCCTTGCTCCGTTCCTGCTCGTGCAGGAGGCTGCCACGGAGTATAGTGATAGAGTTAGGTCTGCTCTTGATTCTGGGGATGAGAATGCCTCAATAAAATTTACTGTAGTTTGGCTAAATGGGGTCGAAAGTAGGAGACAAAATTATTGGGTTGGGGAATAAGTCCCCGCTGTTTTTTTCAACCCCGTTTTTCATATTGTTCCCTTCATCTTTCGACAAAGCTCATATATGTTTTCGGTAGAGCTTTTTTTGCTCTACAAAATGCTTATATCTGTTTTTCGATTCTTTCGATTACTTGATATTTATGAGGTTTGGAAATGAAGTAAGCTCGAGGCAAAAAACTAGCACTTGCGCACCTCATCTTTCTCGTCTGCCATTGAGACCAAAAAATGTTTGTGTATATGTTTCGATAGAGCTTTTTCAGCTCTACAGAATGGTACTACTTCTTATTCAAATCGCTCAACTTTTTGCTGTTTTTAAGACTCGGAAATGCAGTACTCGCAAAAGTGTGCACTTTCGTTATCTCCTCTTTCTCGCCTACATCGAGATTGGGGAGGATGTGCATACATGCATTCGAGAAAGCTTTTTTCTGCTCCGCAAGATGATTCCACTCTCCTTTTGTATCCTCTCATATTTTAGCATGTAGGAATAAGCTCCCACCTGATTTTCAATTCAAAATTGCACAATGAATATGATTTTTTTGGCAGAGTGTTCTATACCAATCGATAGAGCTCTTTCCGCTCTACAAGATAGTGTTTACGGTTTTCGTAAGGATAAATTTTTGACATTTTTTAGATCACTCAAAAGTCGACGAAATCGAACATTTTCGTCACATGGTGTCAAAAATGCTCGATTTCGTCGACATTTGAGTGATCTAAAAAAATGTCAAAAATTTATTCTTACGAAAACCGTAAACACTATCTTGTAGAGCGGAAAGAGCTCTATCGATTGGTATAGAACACTGCCAAAAAAATCATATTCATTGTGCAATTTTGAATTGAAAATCAGGTGGGAGCTTATTCCCACATGCTAAAATATGAGAGGATACAAAAGAAATGTGGTATCATCTTGTAGAGCAAAGAAAGCTCTATCGAATGCATATATGCACATCTTCTTCAATCTCGATGGTAGGCGAGAAAGAGGAGATAACGAAAGTGCTCACTTTTGCAAGTACTGCATTTCCGAGTCTTAAAAACAGCAAAAAGTTGAGCGATTTGAATAAGAAGTAGTACCATTCTGTAGAGCTGAAAAAGCTCTATCGAAACACATACACAAACATTTTTTGGTCTCAATGGCAGACGAGAAAGATGAGGTGCGCAAGTGCTAGTTTTTTGCCTCGAGCTTACTTCATTTCCAAACCTCATAAATATCAAGTAATCGAAAGAATCGAAAAGCAGATATGAGCATTTTGTAGAGCAAAAAAAGCTCTACCGAAAACATATATGAGCTTTGTCGAAAGATGAAGGGAACAATGTGAAAAACGGGGTTGAAAAAAACGGCGGGGACTTATTCCCCAACCCAATACTTTTTTTTTTGGCACCCCCTGTAGGGTGTATCATGATTATCAATGTAGATCGCAGTATCAAGAGAAATGCACTCTTTTCTGGAACGCTAGGCAATTCAGCGGTCGATACACCGGTCCAGCGACATCAGAACATAAACAAAATATGTTCACCCAACGGCACTGAGCATCAGACGCTTTTGCTAAAGTGGTCGTATAGTAGTAGCAAGCGATGTAAAGGATTCCATCCCATCCAATTCCTAATGGTTCTTATCAGCCACTGTGAGCCGTTATCACTGAGGCCCCTTACCTAGCAATACCATTGAAGTCTCTGCACCCTACAATACCATTGAGGACCCTGTACCCTGCAATACTTGCCCATGTGAACATTCCACTGTTAGCCGTAAAAGTGAACCGAGCTTGATGACATTTCCCTTCTCCCGCTCTTAATCGAATCTTATCAAGCATTATCAATTTGGATCACCCACCATTAAAGTCCCTGGCCTGCCCTGATAAACACCTATGAGTGTTAGCGGTCTAAAATCATTGCGAAAGCGAAACGGATTTGACGACTCTAGCTACTTCACGCTCCTTATCGTATCTTGTCAACCGTTATCAATGCAGGTCACCCACCATGAATATCCTCGCCCCATCCCGCAAAACACCTATGAGTTCCAGCTCTCTAGGATCAACCCGAAAGGCGAAACGACTTTGGTGGCATTCGCCTTTTGAGGCTCCTTATCAGCGCGTATCAGCTGCTATCACCTCGGTCCACCACCGCCTAAGTCCCCTCACCACCCCCCACATCATTTGTAAAATTCAGCGTCCCAGCTTTGCTGCGACGCGACATATGAATTTCGTGACAGGCAGACGGACACACAACACACACGCACAGACATACTAAGCGAATTATATAGAGTAGGATAACGTATCAACGCTTTTTTAGAGCTCTGTTTTCTCTGAAGCTCTGGTGCGGTCTGGCCCATTCGGAGATGTAGTGACGTTCGAAATGCACAATGATGAAGATAAACACAAAACAAGTAAAGCATGTTATTAGAAAGCAATCTAGAGAGAGAATAAGGAAAAATAAGCTTCAATCAGGCCTGGCATTCTGAATCCACCATAACACGTGAGTGTTGCAAGTGTTCCGGTGATTAGGTGTGGGGTCAGGTCACAAATGAGTGGATTTACTTCACGAGAGGATTGATTTACTAGTGATTCCGAGATCTTAGCTACGCAGCTGGTCTACTTACGTCAAAATAGAGGCCGAAGAAAGAATATTCGCAGATGGCAGATATTCGTGAAGGTCAATTTATAATAAAGATCGATATCTCTAAGTTAAATGGTTAAGTTAGGGCAGCTTTCATTAAATACAAATTCTAACTGAAAGCAGAAACCATATATAATGAAGGGGGGGGGGGGGGGGGAGGGCTAGTCTGAATCCGTAATACATTCTCACAACAATTTAATTTCGTCGTTTCTATGGTGTATTAATCTCCACACAAAATTGGTGACATGAACTCCCGGCACGCTGATCCAAACACATGCACGCCGCCCAAAGACACTACAGTGTGACAGCAGACGGAATTCACAAATCGAAAACGATTTCCTTTCCGCTATTTCCACAAAAACGCAAATTCCGCATTTCCACATAGACGCGAATTCCGCAGTCCTCCCAATCGATACCTATCTTATCCCTTTCCGCAATTTCCACAAAACCAAATTCCACGATTCCGCATTTCCACAAAAACGCGATTTCCAAAATTCCGCACTTCCCATGCCTTGCCTTTCTCCAATCCTCTCAACTCTTAGCAGGGAAATCGATACGTATCTAATGCTTTTCTGCATTTCTACAAAAACGCGAATTCCGCAGTTTTTCCAATCGATACGTATCTATCCTTTTCTCCACGAAAACGCAAAAACGCATATTCCAAAACTATGAACGCTGCCTAGGGAAAACAGTACTGAGACGTATTAATTCCGCTTTCAAAGTGGATGGGTGCGACAAGTGCCAGCGTTGCTTCAAATTTTCTACCTTTTTTTCTCATAATCAAAGTGGAGAAGAAAGTAAAGCTCTCTCATGACCTTGAGGGGTGGGGGGGGGGGGGGGGACATTTCAGAGTATGCTGAACATCTATGAACATCATTGACGTGTCAATTTTGTTAAACGTTTAACATTGACAAGCCTATACACGATTAAGCTATCACTAACATGTCATCATGTGAGGATCCGTGTCCAGATTAAGCGCGTTCCTCAAATTGCCCCCCCCCCCCTACCCCCTATAGGCTCTATAGGTTCGCACCGAAAGAGTTGGCTACCGTGATGATAAGGTAGGCTCTCGAAGCGCAGCATTGCTCTCTTTTATAAACCCAAAGCACGCGTGAATGTATGTGTTGAGGAGGGGTCATTTTGCTCCCAATATGGTTGCGTCATTTTGAAAGAAGTTCGAGTGCATGGCACATTCCCGAGGAGATGTTCGCAAACAAACCCAAAGTACTGCACGTCCTACCGAGGTCATTCGACACGACCGCACATCTCATTACAACTGATTTGAAGGAGAAGTGATGTGAATAGCAGTGGGGTGATAACAAACCGTATAAAAGGGGTTCGGCTGCGGTGTGCATCATTTATATCGTCATCTCCAACATGAAGTTGTCCATGGTAATGTGCCTGCTTGCCCAGGCCCAAAGCTACCAGCGCAATGAAGCAAACTGGGAGGAATTTCGCGTCACAAAAAAAGCAGCAGACGAGAAAGAACTTGAGATACCAGAAGAAGAGGGTGTGGAAGAGGCTATCGATAAAAGTGTGTTTTCATGTTTCCAAGCGTATACGATCAGCTAGCTGTACTGTATTCCGTATTGCAGATGATCGCCTGGATGACCTAGTAAGACTCATGTTTGGATACCCTCTCGAATATTTACGACATTATAGTGGCGATGTAAGTGTAGAACTAACAAACCGCTTGTATGCAAGTGTGTTGCATAATGTGAACATTTGCTAGGATGTGTGGAATCCAGAAAGTAATATCGTGGTGGCGCAATATTATTATCATCGCAACGGGACGTTCTATCAACAATTGGAAGGCCTCTACGGCAGTGTAAGCTTGAGAGACACATACAGACGAAAATTATCAAAAACTTTCGGTGCTATTGCATTGATTGGGGGGAGAGGGGGGGGGGGGGTATGATAAAAGACTCTCATATAGGCATATCAGAAGGATCTCGTGGTATCAACCTTTGCCCAAGCCCTAGAAGGAGAGAGGAGTGGTTCCTTCCTCGTACTTGGCATAGAGAGAAATGCGTCCTGATCGGGATGCCTCCTCCATTGCCATAGCACCGAATTTCCTTTCGAGCTCTCTTCCCGAAGCAAGCTGATGTAAGGTATTTCTGAAGATGAAAAGTTGAATGGACCTGAAGGTGTAACCTATTACTTTAGTTCCATAATATCATCGAGAATTTCGCAAAGAATCTCCTCAGCAGGGAAGATGCTAAGAAAGAGTAGGTTAAATGTTCTCTATGATACTGTTAAAACATCTGGTTATTTCATTAGCATTTTTGTGATTTCAGGTTGATTGGGATGTGGAATCATATAAATGAAGGTACACAAAATCAACTGAAAGAAGCTTTCTTCGGCTATGAACTAATCGATGATATGGCGAAGGATCGAAGGCGATCACATAACGAATATGTCAAATATAAATAAATTTTTTTCCTAACATCTAGGACTTGTAATGAGCTCTGCACATGCGCGCTTAAGCAGTGTTCAGACTAGGCGATCGTGTATGTAGTTAGCACATATTGGGCGAATAGCGTACAAAAGAAGGGATAGGAAACGTATCGATTTTGTTAACGCCGCTTACTAGCGGTCGCATACCTGGCGGAGAGTGCTCTACAGACAAACCGGCAAAGGAAAACCTTCCCAGAAGCATGCGGCTCATTGCGGTTTTGTGGTTAATAGCCAACTTTCTTGTGTTCCAGTTGTTCAGCCTGCACACACCGCGTAAGAGAGAGCACCACGGTAGACGTGAATACGTATGGTTAGTAGAGAAGCAGCGCAGCTTGGTTGAACCGTGGGAGAAATAAAGGGTCGGGTCGCCGTCAGACTTTGCTATCTTGTGGGTTCACGGTGCCGCCCTTTCGCACGCCGTCAGGGGCAAAGCAAACCATTTGCACGCGGTAAGGCTGCGTACATACTTTGCGCCGGCAGGCGTGGCTGCGTTCACAGGCAACGAGGCAGAGTGGCACGGGGTAGTTGCAGAGACAACGCAGGCAGCGTGGCAGGGTGGAATGGGAGGAGACGCAGAGACAAGCACCCACGCCCTGTCGCCAGCATAGCAAAGTATGAACGCGGCCTAACTCATGCTCGACGAGCCCATCTTTTCGCGCAACCATTTCTAGCCGTGGATCCTAAAAACCCATCCGAATAGAAACTATGAAATGACGCTCATGTTCAACAGTATGAAAGCAGCGAACACAACAAGAAAAACAACTCAAGGCGACAAAAATGCAGTCACCGATATAAAAAATATGCGATTCGAAAGAAACCTGGAATGAATCATCAACCTTGAGATTTTGCACTGCCGTAGGGGTCGCGACAGCGTAAAATTACTCAATCGCAAAATTGCAATCTGACGGCGTCCTAATGGATGAGGTGGGCCTGTAACATACCGAACAACGGACCATTAGTTGCCCATCTTCTACGAAAGTCTGCGTTGAGGCCGCTTTCATACTCTGCGGTGTTGGTGGCAGGGCGTGGCCACTTGTCTCTGCGTCTCCACCTATGCAACCCTGCCTCGTGGCCTGCGTCAGCACGCCCTGCCGGTGTTGAGTATGAACGCGGCCTAACTACGTCCCGCAACTTCCTCCGAATGCACTCCGCTCTCGAATCTGGGCTTGCGATTCTCGATTTATGCGACTCACATGCGACATGAACATGGATACCTGTTTATCAGTGCTAATCAGTGCTACTTGGACTTGGAAATTCCTATCCTGCTTTATATGAGCTTGCCGGGCGCACACTACTGCACGGTGCACAACACTACTAACACGGTGATCCGAGTCAATCGCAGCGTCTCTCTTTTATAGGCCAACATTCACCATTTTTTGAAGTTCGAATGAGGCATTGATCAGAGTTCGCGTTTGAGACGATCAGGCGACTACGTGGAAAGGATTCGAGTCACCATTTTGCTACGAATCTTGTGGTGCCCACACGGACGACGGCCATACCTATAATGGGCAGTATTTCCCAGTAATTAGAGGTCCTGTCATTGCTGTACTGGGAGACGCTACAAAAATTATGAGCTTTCTGCATCAAGAGCGCATTCACTGCCCTGAGGATAGTCGACGTTGAATAAACACAACGGCCTTTTTCATATTCACAGTGTTTAAAAATCGATGCACGTATGCATGCCAGCCAAGACGGAACGATGTACTGTGGACGAAACTATCGTGCTGCATGTAGGTGTTTACGTCATCATGGAAGTAAAAGTGGTAAAAGCAATACATTCTACTGTTCTACGGAATTGTTTCCAAAACTTCGAAAAGAAAATCAATCAGAACTTCCATTGTGATCGCCAACATTTCTCCAGCATTCAGACCATTCATTATACTCCATTTCGGGACACCTGATTTGGCGTGGCTACGGACATGGCTCGCGCGGCCTTCATCATGGGGCGCTTCGGCATGCTTATAAGCTTTGGGTCTCCTAATCTCATCGGGAAGGCTCTTCGTGAGCAGCACATGAGATCTTCGCTCACTACGGTGTGAAACGGCGACTCTTGACTCGCCGCTGAAGCGGTGAGCCTAGAGTCGCGCGATTTGCAGAGGAAAATGAAGCCTCGATGTGCTGGCTAAAATGGGTTGTCGCCGAATATCGTTGTCGAGCTTGTAACATTGGTGCAAAAAAAGCGGGTGTATGTCGTTAGGACAGAAAGATCGCGATGCGGCGTCGCGCCCGCGACGTTCGCACACGAGTCGCCCGTGTCTGATTGGGGCAACCTTTTGCTTCAATGTTTAGATAGCTGTTTATCCATATCATAACCTTTTTATAACTTTTTTCACAACCTAATATTTTTATTTGGTAATTCAGTTTTGGGGAGGAGGGTCACTAACTTAGCTTGGCGTCCGGCGCTATTTTAACCTGAGTCTTCAGCCTGAGCCTTAGTTTAAAAGGAAGCTCTTACCTTCTTAAAATAAGGTCTAGGTAAAAATATTTTCTTATGTGTGGAAATGATGATCGTTGAACGGTATCGACTGAGGGACGGCAGCGCGACAATGAGTGCATCAACCCCTTCCCCCCAACCCCCTCTCCCCCTAAGACGTTAGCACCACTTCATTTACTTGGAATTGCATCCGGTTGAATGCTTTGCACAGTGCAATGCTACAAATTCAGCCTTGAAGATGCTACTCAATAGGCCTTCTAGCAGTAGGCTTGTTTCGACACTCGCCAGTCTCTACTCTTGTTTACTTGCTTACTCGTTTACTTTCACCTTATTCCATATTTCCCTTATGTTTGCTAGTAGAAAAAACCGACGACTCAACAAAAGAAACCAACTAAGCATAACGAAAAATCGTTGTGCTTAGTCAATAGCATCACTGTAGCTCCGACTGACGCAATTGCGCTGCCCAGTCTGAGCTGGACAACCCGTGCGCGATAGTCATTCGCCGCACACGGCCGCGCGATTTTTCTGTCCTAATGACATGCACCAAAAGTTCGACAGTGTCACGCTAAGAGCGGCGACGCCAACAGCCGTTGGTACCCCACCAATCATGCGTAGTACACTCTGCGGGTCTAAACTGCACGTGCTATCTCTCTCGCGGTGTGCGCAGACGGAGCGACGAAACGTGAGAAAGTTCGCGCTCAATGACGAGGAAGAGCGGCGCGAGCGAACGCGTCGCGGTAGGTCTTCCCTCTGCACATTTGTCCATTTACCAATCCCCTGATGCAATAATAGGATGATAGAGCGACTTCGACGTGAGTCTTAGTCTCACGTCTTATAGCTTGTCCCGCCCGCCAAGGTAAGGTGCTAGCCCGGAGAAAAACAACTAGTTGCATGAGGTGATGTCTGGGCCACACAAATGCTGAGGAGGAGCTGTTCACCTACATTGCTCAAGCTCGCGTAGAATTTTTAATTGGAAGTTCAGTCATGCAATGCTGAAACTTGCCTTGCTGACTGACTTCCCCTGCTGATAACATTCGTCTCAGATCACGTAGGTACTGGGTTGGGAATACTCACACCGTCATGACGGTGCTACTATGAGGAATACCCATAGTAGCACCGTCATAATGAATTTTCCACCGCAGCGGTCTGTGTTCCTTCCACGAAAAAAGCTATTCAGGCCGCATCCATACTCTACGCCGGCAGGGTGGTGTTGCGTTCACAGGCAACGAGGCAGGCTGGCCTGAGAGGAGACGCAGAGAGACGCAGCCACGCCCTGCTGCTGTCACCGCAGAGTATGAGCGCGGCCTTTCTGTCAAACGTTTCTGTCGCTTCTCAATATAAAATGTAAAAATCAATCTGCAAAATAATCAGCATGAAAAGCAAAACTTGAGGGTGATTTTCGCCTTACTGGTTTATAAGGTCGCATAAAATACACATAAGAAATGACATGTAGCAAGACTCCATTCCGCAAACCCTTTTCGAACTATTACTAACCATACCATAACACTTCCTCCTGTGCGACGTATTTCAGAAGCACAAATGCAAGGAATACATAATCGACTTGAAACTAACAAAAAATAGAAAAAAATGCAGAGCTTAATTTGGGTTATTGTGTGGGAAGATGATATTTCCTCCACTTCTCCTACAATTTTGAATTTCGTCATACTACCGGATTTAAAGGCAGGCGGTAGGCAGTGATAGGGGTAACTCAGGCTGTATATGGAAGGATCATCAAATATGAAGGTTGAGGTGTTCAGTAGTATGGAGGTGAGGAAATAACCGAATGAAACGGTCAAAAACCCGAGAAATAAGACCCTCTTCCCGTCATTCATTCTCAAAAGGGGAGGGTCGCCCTGAAAAAAAGGGCGGATTGCCAGAAAACAAGTGGTAGCCGTCAAAGAAACGGCTCTGATAAAACCCGTAAGCACTCTTTCTCATCGGAATTTTCGCCACATATGGTCTTTTTGAACCTCTAGCTTTCATTTGCGTGACCCAGTTAGGAGTTTCCATTACCCACATTACTCCTATCGTTGTCTTTAAGCGCATCCAATCTATCTGCACCAGTCAACCCGCCCTTTTTTCAAGGCAGTTTCGGTTTAACAAAGGTGTATCTCGTCCTGAGAAAGTGTACAAGGGTAAGCAGGATAGATTTTCGGCTTTGACCAGTCCTTACTTGGAATGCGCTACGCATTTTAATTCCATTCAGAATCGTGGCGAGAGGTGAATGCGATTTGACCTATACAATGACTTGTGGGTGCCAGCCTATGTACAAACCGCTGCTTATTCTTCCAGACGAGTCTAATACCAATTCGCCTTCCCCGGAGGTGTAGAAGGCTTGATTGGCGGGGTCCACCACACCACCTTCGCCTTCCAAAGAAAGGATAGAGTGACTTAATGCATACATTCCACATAGAGAAAATGATTTTTCTGAAGAAAATTGAAATGGACCGGTGGAGAAATCTACGGAGGAATAACAGGCAGTGCTACGAGGAGTTTTTCATTGGAGTTCATGTCAGAAAACGCGAACAACAGCACCCTCACATCTTCTGCCGTGTGTGTTCAGCTGCTCTGCCCTTTCCAAGCCTTCATAGAGAACAGCAGATATTTCGTAAAAGATAACGTTACGCCGTTGTCATCATCGCTTCACCTACCATTTAGTTCCAACCTCTTCAACTGTATTATTCTGAAGTACTTCAGGTAAAAATATGGATTTCATCCACGTCTTCTCAGCACTGATCGTAGGCGTAGTGCGGACCCAACAAATTGCGGACCTGAACTGTACCGAAGTTGTCCAAGGGGTTGCCAAGGTACGTGGTTTTATTAAATCAAAAATAAGTCTCAAAAACACCAAGAGACACCTCTGTTCCTATCCAAAGATCGAGCGTTTATTACTGAAATGAGCTAAAGTATGGTAGTAGCTGCTTGTCAACTCATTACTGAATTATCAGAGGCTAATGTACATTTGACTGTTGTCCGAGTTACATGTGCGATTATTCGTTAAAGAAATCGTGCACGGAAAAATGGGTTCGTCTGCTACTCATGAATTCATGCTGTACTTGCTCAATAAGGGCCCCAAAAACTAAGATATCGGCAGAGATACAGCTCCTCGAAGTGATGGCCAAGGGGACGGGGCTTCAGCGTGGATGACCGCTCCGTCGTCCGCCGCGGTTAAAGACGCATAGTGGGAACAGAAAGTTAAGCACACAACCCCATTCTTTGTCTCCAACTGCGGTGGACAACGGGGCGAACATCTGTCTGAGGCCCCGCCCCCTCGGCCGCCACTTCGTGAAGCTGTATCGTGGCCGGATTTCCACTTTTTTTCGTGAAACTCTGCACGCGGCCCTGATCAGGCAAATGCAACATAAATATATGGGTAACAGAGAAGCTCGTTCTTCCGTGCACATTTTCTTTGTGGTTGATCAGTTTTCTTTCAGTACGCCCCATCGGCGGTAAACTGCGCAAACAAAATGTCCGATGAAAGCTGCGCGATTCTCTATCCAAATCCTGTGAAGGTGCATACGAATAACCTTCGAGATGTGAAATGCACAGGAAATCCTCCAGCACTGGTGAGTGACATAGATGGTATTTACTCTTGCTTGCTCCGGTGAACCACTTCTTTGGAAAGAAGTTCAGTCTCTCAGAATAAATGCAGAAAGTCAAGAAATGCAGAAAGTCGTTGGAATACGGGTCTTATTTTGATAATGCCAAGGACTCACCTTTTTCAAACGGACTAACGAAACAACACATTTAAATTTTAGAACCCTCAACTGATCGAAGCAGCGATCCAACTTTGTCCAAAGACTTGTGGTTACTGCTGCTTGACGCCCGCCTACTCATGCAGAGATAAAGCACGTGAGTTGGATTGGTCCTGAGTCAACTGAAACTGTTTTCGAGCAAGTTTTCTTCAAGAACCACGAGTCCCATGCTCGTCCGTCACGCCGACAATGTGCAAAAGTCAGGCTTGGAGAACTATTCTTGAATCGGATTGTCCGAAAACCTGCGGTCTCTGTGATTCAGGTTTTTCTTTTATTATTTTTAAAGTATCATTGTTCAACTTGTAATAGGCACCGAGAAATAGAAGATACATGCAGTTGTTCGAGGCAACTACTAGAATTCAAAGGCAAGGTGGACGAGTAAGGGCGTGAATAGACCGTCTTCACACCCAGCGCTGGCGGGCGAGGTTGCGTTCATAGGCAGCGAGGCATGGGGGAGGTGCAGAGACCACGCAGGAAGCGAGGTAGGGTGGCATAGGCGGAGACGCAGAGACACGCAGCCCGCACCGCTCGCCAACATCGCAAGGTATGAACCCGGCCACACGCACAGCAACCACATGGGCGCTGCCAGCATTACCGTGTAATCGCTTCAGGACTAACTACACAGACGCTCTTAATTCAGTGCATTCTAACTTCAATGAAGCTGTTAGTACTTGCATGTTGTGCAAAACCCTCGTGGCCGCTGGGGTAGTACCATGGCGCTACATAAGCATAACAGATCAAGTCCGCTTCCAAAATGTCGCGATCATATCGAATCTTGAATTTAGGCCAGTGCATCGATAAAGCGCCTGGTTGCAATTTGTTTGGCGGATTTGTTTGCCATAGCAAGACTCTGCAATCGTTCGCGAGGGTAAGAAATACCATTACTTAGATGGATAAGATTAATTCAAGTTAACTAAACCTTTGGAGCGATACTGCAAGAGGACCTGTGGATTCTGCGACGACACCACCACGACAAAGCTAGGTACATAGCTGCTGTTGCTCGGTGAACACCTTTTTGTTATTTTTGTCATTGATCACTCAATCATTTAGAGTTAGTGGCGTGTGGAACACTTCTTCCCACATTTTCGTTTTTTGAAGGTGTGTATGGGGTTGAAAAGGACTTCCCACCCTTAAAGGAATCGTCCACGGAAAAATGAGTTTTCTGTTACCCATATGTTAATGTTGTATGTGCCTAACGTGGACAGCATGCAAAGTTTCACGCGAAAAAATGCCCATCCGGCCGAGATACAGCTCCTCAAAGTCTGGGTCCAACTGGGTGGGGCGTCCAGCTGGGTGTCGGCCATGGAGAGCTGAGGAGCAAATGCGCGATCGGGAACGGCGGTCAAAGACGCAGACAGCGTTTGTTCGCGCCCAATGGCTGTCTGCGTCTCCGACCGTCAAGCAACTATTTGCTCATCGGTGACTGCTGCAAGATCTTTTGGCGGGAATTCGAACGGACTGCATCTTCTTTATATTTTCAAGTTTTTAATTAGAACAAAAGGAATTTATTCACTCTTTGTGTTTTCCTTGAAGTATTTTATTTAATACACTGATTCTAAAGGAAATTAGAATAACGGAATTTCCGTGGACGATTCCTTTAACGAGAGCTCAAAGCAGTCATAATCGACTTTTCCTGACTTGCTCGGTTCAACCTACTTCAAGAACTTCCTCGAACCAGTACGTAACGAAATCTAACGAAATGAAAAACTTTGGGTATCTGATTTTCGTACTTTCGGTATTTTCGATCACCACATCTACCACTTTTTCGGAGACACTCATTCATGAGGGTAATTAACACTCATAGCTTTCGGGTGGGTATTTGCGGGTTCGTGAGGTTCGTTCGAAGGAAGCTTCTGCCTTGGAATACATTTTTAACAATAAGAGCAGTAGTTATAGTGAGCACTATCCTTCAGCAGTGTTTCGTGATTATTTTCAAAACTTTCTTCGAGCTCCCCTTATTAGAGCTGAAGAGCCACTACTGTTTCGCTGAAACTCAATTTTTCCTAATGGATGTGGTTCTCTATATGGAAATCCAGTCGTAAAATATTTTCAAAAGTTTCGTATGTTTCACTCCAAATGATCGTAACTTTCTTCAAACTGTTCTATGTGTGCAGTATGTAGCACGGAGCCTGAGAGGTTGCAGCTTTCCAATGACTATTTGAACAGTACATTATTTCCGAAAAGAAATAAGTTATCATGAAGGAAGCCGGTCGAGGAAATTTTGTTGTTTAAGTGATGAGATCTTCCCACGATTCCTTGGAAAAATTCATCTATAGTGTCAGTTACGCCTCCGGTACGCATCTTCTGCTCTCGAAGGCCAACGAGAGGGTGGTTGGCCTCGGCTGGTTCCTCTGCGGAATGCGCCATGCATGAGAATTTCATTCACATTCTTGATGAATAGAAACGCTTTTCCGGTCTGCATAGTGGCTCACTGGCTCCAGTTTGCGTGCTCATACAGGGTGCGCCAAAATTACGTGCGCAGATATCCACCGTTGTAGAAACGGCTAAACAAAGAGTTGCGGACTGTTTTTTTGGTAACAATTTATTGATAGCATTAAGCAACAAAATATATGATTACAACTCAAAATGTCCTCCTTTGGCACGGATGCAGGCCCTAAGACGAGATGGGAAGTGGTCCACCGTGGCGCGCAGGTACTCCGGGAAGATTTGATCTCAAGCTTTCTTCAGGTCCTTCTCTAGGGCTTCAATCGTGTGATGCTGCTTCGAGCAGGCCTTGCTCTCCAAGTAGGACCATACAGAATGGTCCATCGGATTAAGATCGGGACTACTCGATGGCCAATTCTGAGCACTGACGTTGCTTGGGAGGTTGTCTTGACACCACTGCTTGTCACCTTTTATCTATGAGCCGGTGCCGTATCGTTCTGAAACACGAATGAGCGAGGTCCGAAATGGCACTTTGTCCACGGCACCAAGGTGTCATTCAGTAAGATTTCCAAGTAAACTTCTATGTTGATTTTGGTAAATTCTTCGATAAAAATGAGTGCTGGTTCGGCTCCATACGCAGTGATGGCCCAAACCATGATTTTCTTTGGATAACCAAAACGCTTTGTATTCTCCCATTGTCGTTAGCCTCTTCAAGGGATGTGCAAAACACACGATCATTTTGCCAGTTGAAGGTCGACTCCATCGTGAAGAATTTTTCATTGGAGAAGACAATGTCGCGGTCGCGCGCCAACCTGAATGGTTCAACGAGCTGATCGGAGAGTATGAGAGCCAACCACTTTATGAGAAACGAACGCTGATGACTGTGTTTTTGAATGGTGATAGAAGAGAGCCAGATTGAAAGCCCTGTAGCCATTTGACCCCTCATCCCTACAAAAAAATAAACAGATCAAGCACCGCAACCTCGCGCACGTAATTTTGGCGCACCCTGTAATTGTAGTAGGATACGAAAAAAGTCCACATTAGCTTATTTTTTGTTTCAATCCCATAGTTACTCGCGTATTCATCCATGCTGGCACCTGTGTTTGGATACCGCTTCCCACACTTAATCGGTGCATTTTGGATATCTCTTCGTACGTGATTTCGCTGTCGCGGACCAACTAAAGGGCTATTGGCGTCGGCCGGCTCCGTTGTGAATCGCGCCATGGTCGTCTTGGAATTGTGGAATTGTTAAATGTGGACAAGGCATCAAGTACCGAACTCACACCACTGCATAAGCTATGCGCGTTTGATTGCAGGAGCTCGACACCTTGTTCACGGTCTACAAACCCTACAGGAACAAGAGCGGGAATTTTTTCAAAGTTTTTCATTATTTCACACTCGTTTTCTTCGCTTGTTTGTGATCAGTAATGGGTTGCCATTTGAGTTTTTGAATTGCTGCTACACCGCATTGCGCACTGATTACTCGGCTATACTTTAATGAAAAACTCGTCCAGACTATCCGCCTCTTGACGGGAAGGTCGTCCGCTCGGGAATCAACGGGTTGCAAGGGGCCCTATTTCTCGAGTTCTTGGCCGTTACTTTGCGTTTTTTCTACACCATCTTATTATAAGCATCACGAATTTCTAATCACTACTTTTTTTTCACATTTCTTCCAAAGTTCGAGTTTTCCTGTTTCAGGTGCTGCTACCAGATGTGGAACGAACCCAAAGTAACTTTTATTGTTATTTCATAACTCAAATTGCAAAGTGGTAAGCGAAGCTACTCTTTCTGAGATGTGTTCTAGTGTGGATGCAGTTGTTCTCGCTCCTGCTCGCTCCTGATCACACCAAAATTTCAAGCTAAGTTCTGAAAAATGATGGCATACCGAGGGGAATCGGTTTACTCAATCGATTTCTATTTGCCCTTGTACTATGGCATGTAGATGGAGTGTTAAACGGGAACAACCTTTCACGTTTAAGACACCGAAAAGGGGCAATTTTAGCCTACAGTGAGACTTACTACAACGCTTGCAATTCGCTAGGTTGCACACTTTGTACACACGACACCTTGCTATGTGTAAATCTCGAGTGTAAATTCAATGGATTTTTTTATTACAACCATCATTTTCTTACCCTTTCACCGATTCTCCCATTTCACTGGTTCTCTTGATTGCTGCTGCTTGTCGTTTACTTACTTCACATCATCATGAATAAATGAAATACACCCTACAAGACAACAACCGCCATCTTCCGCAGCGAGCAACTCGGAAAGGTGATGTTGCAGTTTGAAGAGATGCGCAGGAGACGCCAACTCACACCACAGCGATGCGCTTTGAAATCAAGATGCAGGTTTCTTTAATCGAAATGCGGGTTTCTCTATCGACTACCGCTTTTGACCTCGAATTGCTCAGAATCCCATCAAAACGATCATTTGCTCCAATTTTCCTCTTTCTCTTTTCCCCTCCCGGTTCCCTTAATTGAAAAAATGATTTAATTTTTCTCCATCTCACTTTTAAATGCTTCGCTTTCAAAATCTGATCTTTTCTGTTTTCAGTTGCGCATCATGGATTCGCAACGGGTTCTGCGAGAGCCCTTACTACACACTAGAATTCAAAATGCGGTTCTGTGGACGTGAATGTGGGCTGTGCTGAAATGAAAATGTTTTATATTTAAACGTATCTGTATATTGACGGGTGTTTTCGATGTTTATATATGTATATGTTCTGCCGTGTTTTCAAAGGTCAACCCAATCTCTGACCACAATGAAAAACGGTTTTGTTATTGTACACATGTGTATTCGAAATTACATAAAAAGTAGTTCAGTGAGTACTAGTGATGAATCTGAAACAACTTGCATGAGAAAAATAATTGGAGCACTGCTGTAGATGTTCCTATAGTGTCGCTGCGCACTTTGCTGTTCAGGTATCTACAAGATGCCCAACCTCCAAGAATGGAGGATGTCAAAAAATCGATTATTTTCAATGTGTGATAGCACTTCGTATGCTGATCTCAGCACATGCTGCCCAGTACGTCAACATCACAAGGACAACCGTGAATCACTCGCACGCGGTAAAGCCGCGGTCATACTCTGCACCGGCAGAACGTGGCTGCGTTCCCAGGCAACGAGGCAGAGTAGCTTGGGCGAAGACGCAGAAACACGCAGCCACACCCTGCCACCAGTACCGCAAAGTATGAACGCGGCCTTAGATTGGATGTGCTAAGAGTCGGTGGTATACTGTGACACTGACACATTGCGAGTAAACCATCTGCTGGTGTCTTCTTGATTTGTAGCGTCGTTTGAAGGTGCCCAAACGTTAAAGCCACTGAAAAGTCGGAAGTGCCACCGCTATCCTTTTTTCCGTATCAGTTTTCCGTTGTTCGCTTCTATTTCACTGCGATCTACTTCGTTCTATGTAGTCTCCGATGCCGACCCTGACCAATGCAAATCATGTGCATGTATGTATGAAAGCAGTAATGATAGCGTCTTTTATTACGATGACAAAACCAATGACCCTTCGATAACACTAGAAAATATTCAAAAATGTATACAATGTACAAATATTATATATCAATAGTAAATATGGATATACAAGAACTTTCCAGAAAGATCAGGAAAGCGTTTTCTCTTCAGCACAGACCACAGGCGCGTCCGCAGTACTGCATTTTATATTCTAGCGAGTAGTAATCGCTTCTGCAAAATCCTTTGCGGACCCAAATTTCACACCTTAAAAAACACAAGGCTTAACAACGATAAGTAATGGTACATCCCAATCAAATCTGAAGGAAATCAATCGATAAACGAGAAAGCCAGGCTTTGCCTTAGAGACATCATAAAGGATGAATTTGGCAGATTGTGGAATTTAAAGGGTGTTTAGCAGTGTGACGTTAGAAAAAGAACGAAATAAATAAGCGGAAAACTCGGGATGTAGGAATTCGAAAATCCCGTCTTTTTGCGTCCCTCTGTGTCCCTGCCTAGGTAGACTGCAGACGGACGAGAGGCCAAATCAGCCGGCGGCGAACGATGTCCCACTTTCGGCGGTAACTTCCCCAGATCCCCAGACTCGAATAGCAGAGTGACTCGTTGTGCCTCGCGATCGAACAGTTCACAGTTTTCACTTTCTTCCTACCCCTTCCAGTACCTTCAACTCCAACAAGAACCGCTTTTGTATCAATTCAGCTGTGGCCCTCTCCTCGAGTTGGAGAGAAGGATCTAGCAATAGGAGCAAATGGGAACCAATTGGGAGTACTATTTTTGGTGCTCTACCATTATCCTGCCAATAACTTTGGCGTGGTCAGCAAGAAACCATAGTCATATCAAGAATAACAAAGGCGAAGTCATTGTATCACTTAAATAAGTTTTATATAGAATAACGAGAGAGGTTACCTTGAGTCCGTCCCACATACGGCACCTGAAAGAGGAGAACTTTAAAGCCGTTGTGTAATTCTGATGAGTTCAAGCCTTTCTTCGAAAAAGTGCTCATCAAATAAGCCGATATGTTGATTCAAAAAAGAGCATTCGAGGAATATGGGTGTGTACCCATATGTCACGATTTCGCACCACGACGAGCAGCGTGCGACGCGATCTTAGGGTGACTACACGGTAATGCAATGGGGTCAAACAGAATTGGCTTGTAATCGCTTTGGCACCCAACAACACCGCGCCTTTAGCTCGTCCGCATCGCTTCGCTTGGGCACTTTCACGCGGTAATCTCGTACAAGATCGCAGCCGGAAGGCCTTATATTTCCTATGTTCGGGGCTTATTGTAGATTCTTCTTTGCTGCCGTATTCCTCCCCACCTCCGATTTAATAATCAAGCGCTTCAACCCATTCACTAGAATGTGCTTTTAGAGTGATTATCCCATTAATAAGGAATGATTCTAGCTGCTCATGCATGTACCTGTTGGTGTTGTTGAAGTTTCGTTGCAGAATCCGCAAGTCTTTCTGCAGTTTCGCTTAAAAAGTACAGTTAATTCAAGTCATTATTATCAATCCAACAGTGCCGGCACGCACCCTCGCAAACAATTTCAGGCTTTCGCTTTTGCAAATGAATTTGTTGTCTAAATCGCAATTGGGCGCATCATCGACGCACATACCTGAACTCAAAATTATCTTCTATCTAAACATGAACAAAAAGACATTACTCGTGGTTAGAGACCAAGACGCAAGACTGGTGCGTTGGGCATATCATGCGCTATGGCATGGAAGTAATGCAGATGCTTCACAAAGATTGAGAGAGGTTAATTCTCGCTTACGGTATGGGTTAGGGTGACGCGCAGTCTGTTACTTTGCACATACGACACCTAATCAAAACGTCGCGTATGAACCCATTAGGTTTTTTCCGTAGTCACACGTTTTTCTCACTCCTTTGCTTGACAGTTTCACTTGCTTGTTGTTGTGTTGTGTTTCACTTGTTTAGCATCATCGTGGATGAATTCCATTTCGCCCTACGCGACATCAAATGGCGTCGACCCGCCTGAAGCGTGCAGAAGCATGCAGTTCGAGGTGAAGCGCGCGAGAACTGCAATAGCGCCCCAACGGCGCGTTTTTCGACGCGGTTTTCGCTACACTTTATCTTTTCTGAATTCAGATTTCGTTTACACACGTAGAAATGAGCTCCCCTTCCTTGCGCCTTCAGGGTGCCTTTAATGCCTTGGGCGGCACTGTTGCCTCAATGCTTTTAGTGATAGCAGATCTAGAAAATACGGCGCCTATTGTCGTCTTCCCGCTACAATCTTCAATTTCCTTCTGACGATTGCTCGGTTTTCTATTGGCTAATATACTTTTAAAATACCTCCATTACAAAGACCACATGTTTTTGGACAATCCTCTGCAAGGACACTTCTCCAGGCCACATTCTGGCACATTGTTGGCGTCACAGACGAGCATGGGATTCGCGGCTCTTGAAAGAAACTACGAGTTCACGAGGAAAGTTTTTAGAAGTACTTAAAAGCAATAATTTTTGATTATTTAGGACGAATGGAGGCTTACCCGCTTTATCATTACATGCATAGGCAGGTGTGAGACAGCAATATCCACAAGTTTTTGGACAAAGTTGGATCGCCGTTTTAATCAGATGAGAGTTCTGAAACTTTGAAATGTATTCAACATCAGAAAAGATCTTGCCAATAAATTCAATGGTCATCTTTCAACACTTCACAACCAGCGAAAAAGTGAGGATTCGACATTTCCAAGGGAAGCCATTACTGTAGGAAGAAATAAATAAACAAGTAGGCATTTGTGAGCACCCACCAGGGCTGTAGAATTTCCTGTGCATTTTGCATCTCGAGGATTACTTGTGTTCATCTGCACTGCAGTTGGATAAAGAACAGCACACTCTTCGTCGGACAATTTGTTTTCGCAGTTCACGGCCGATAGGGCGTACTGAAAATCAGGCTGATATATGATGGCCGAAGCAAGTTGATGTATAGATATCCATATAGTCACTGCAGAAATCACGCATGGATAACTACCGGAAGCATATTTGCTCTTCGATAAGTTAGCTACACGCTAGAAGCAGGTGGCACCACACGTTATTTCATTTAGAAACACCGGAAGGGATAAATCTGGCAGATTGTGAAATACGAAAGTAGGGCTGCTCAGTAGTGTAACAGTGGGGAAAGAGCGAAATAAGACAGCAAGAAAAACCGATAAATTTGAACCCAAAAACCCCCTTTCTCTCTTGCGCCCCTCTGCGTCACTAGGCGAGGGTTGCCTGCAGGTGGACGAGAGGCAGAACCAGCCGGCAGCAAGCGCCGTCCCGTCTTCGCCGACAGCTCGCCCGCTCGTGAAGCAGAACGACACGCCGTGCTGCGGGATGTGATAAGATCCCAAGCCGCGTTTTTTTGATGCGAGTTTTGCCACACATCACCTCTTCTGAAGTGGAATGCTTGTTTTCGAAGAACATGTATTCCCAGTTCTCACTTTCCCCTTCCCCTCCCAGTGTCTTTAAGTGTCACAAGAAGTGTTCGTGAGCTTGGGTCAGCCCAAGCTCGAGGCCAGCCACCAGACCCTTCTTGGTACTTACAGAGCTTCGCTTTGATCAGGAAGGACAACATACCTTTGTAACGTTTTGGGCACTTTCGGTACAGTTCAGATCAGCAATTTGCTGCGACCGCACAACGCCAATAAACAGCGTTGAGGAAAGTAGTAGGAAGCGCATTTTTTTTTTGCTGAAATAGTCCAAAATATAAAATATGTGGCAGTATTGAAATTGAACGGTGAATGACTGCAAGATGATGATATGAGAGGTAGTCGGTCTTTTATAGAATCTCTCCTTCATTTCAAGAAAGGAAGCAGCTGAGCACATGGCAGATTGTATAATGACGCTGCTGTCCACATTAATCGTATCATCACAATGGCCTATACTTCAATGAAAAACTCATTGTGGAGCTGCTTGCTCTTCTCGAACGTAGGCAAATCACGTGGAATCGTATTGAAATGTACGTTGGCGCTGTTCATCTGATTTATTCGCTGGATCTTTTTCCGATTTTCGGTTCGGGAGCTGCACAAATCTCGAATGCACTACGCTAGTGCACTCCTTCTCTTGATGGCTCTGTTGATGGATCAACGAGAGAAACACTCAAAGGAACCGCCCACAGAAACACTATTAATGTGACTACTCTCAAAATCACTCTACTAGACGCAGTGCATGAACAGACACACAAAAAATTCCGAGAGTTTTTCATTATTCCCGAGCAGAAATCGAAAAACTGGAAGAAAAGCAACTCGTTCGAATTCCCGTCACATTCTCCTCCACCACATGTGAACAGCCACCAACGGCCGCGTTCATACTTTGCGCACCGACGCCGTCGCCGCCGGTGCCGGCGTCAGTTCGACGCCATCGCCTGCGTCAAACTGACGCAACCATTTGCCTGCCGCAGAAGATGGCGTGATTAGATAATGTGCACCGTTTGCAAAACGTTCGACCCAACCACACTACAGTATGGTGATCGCGGCGAGAGCCTATGATTTCGATTTTGAATCTTGGCATAGTTCCATACTATGTCATATTCGAATTTGAATTCTTGGATTCCGCCACGATCACCATGTAGAGTGGTTGGGTCGAGCGTTTTGCAAACGGTGCACATTATCTAATCACGCCATCTTCTGCGGCAGGCAAATGGTTGCGTCAGTTTGACGCCGTCGGTGCGCAAAGTGTGAACGCTACCAACGACCGAATGGCAGTTCAAATTTTCGCGCCCAGTGTTGATTTGCTTCTTGCTCTGCGTTCTTGATAAAGTAAGTGTCGTTTCTTTGTTCCTCAACTCTCTAGCGTCCAAACCCAATCGGACGCCTCACCCCCTCGGTCGCCACTTTGGGAAGTTCTATCTCAATTGGATTTTACTGGATGCGCTTGAAACTTTGCTTGCGGCCTCCAGCTATCAAATGTAACATAAATATATGCGTAATAGAACAAGTTAATTTTCCGTAGATGATTTCTCTGAAGGCGTGGTGGGACGAACTGCTTCTATCACTCATTCAAACCTTTGATGCGTAGCGATGGAATTTTCCAGCCAAGGAAGCCTACGATATGATAGAACCGCTCTACTAGCATACTTATTGTCCTATACCACGATCACTGTTTGGCAAAGTCGACGCTAGCAGGCTGACTGCGTTGGGCGTTGTGCAATCAATTGGGTGAATGCTACGCCTGAATCGCGTACTTGGAACAATACCTCAGAAAAGGCGATGGCTGCCAAGCGATGCCTCAGATCACAAGAGCATGCAGTTCACCAGAAACACATTTATTTATTTATTTATTTTATTGCACTACATGGTGCACAATAACGCCTGTTTGTTACTGCCAAGGGAAGAACAAAAGCAGCAGAATCAAACAAGACGAGGCGAAGCAGATGAGAAAGAGGCTTCCCAAATTCCAGAACAATAGTAGAAGGCCTCAACAGTGGTTGGTTGTTTAAATATGTGGACATGTTCCAGCCGCTGGTGAAGGTAATAGTTGTTTTTGCCGGAAAGAAGGGATCAGAGTTAGTTAAGTAGTTGATAGCATCTTACTTCTTATCTCTACCTTCGAAATTAGATGTATAAGAAGACATTTAGTCTTCTTAGACATCTAGTTTCGATGTGAATGGCTCACTTCAGCGGATTCATCACCCACAATACCTTCACCAGTGTTTCCAAAATGACACTCCACAGACCTTTCCACAAGGTGCTTGGAGCTATACCTGAGCTGATGAAAAGACGGATCGGCAGCTGAGACGAGAACATGAGGGAGTAGTATGGTTCGTTAACAAGGTACGAGCGATGTTCTGCTAGAAAAAACGGCTGTGAAAAAGTCTGTGGATTGCCCTTCTGTGGCTTTTTCTCTTTTTGATCTAATAACACATTCCTGCCATCAAGGGAAAGGACGAATCGGCGTAGTGCAATCGAGTTCCATGCGATCCACGGACTAAAAATTAGCTTCCAGGAAATTCAAAAATAGATAAATTATTTGAACAGGGTCATCGTACATTACGATACGATTACACGTGATGATAGCAAGCCTGAGAAGAGCAAGCAGCTCCACAGTGAGTTTTTCATTGAAGTGGACGCCATTGTGATGGTATGAATAGGCATCATCGTACGATCTGCCATGTGCTCAGCTGCATCGGCTTTTTTTCGGCTTCTCGCAGAAATGAGGGATAAGGAAGAGCCTCCATAAAAGACAACTATTCTCATTTTCTCAGCGACATTGTATTCATTCGCCATTGGAATCCAGCCTCGGCTAATGTTTTAATTTGCTACTTTTCAGCGATGTATTTCATTCTACTTTCCTCAACGCTGCTCATAGGCGTTGTGCGGTCGCAACAAATTGTCGATTTAAACTGTACCGAATCTGTCCAAGGTGTCGCAAAGGTAAGTCGTCCTGTTCTTTCATCAGAGCGAAGAACTGCGAACACACAGAAGGATTTGCTGGCCGGGCCCAGACGGGCTTATCCAGGGTACTCCGGGAGTCGCAGGCTCCTCGACAGGGGGTCGTATTCGCGGGTGGGAGGGAAAGAGGGGGGGGGGTCGTTATCGCTGAGGTTAGCAATGGTCCTAGGTTATACGTGAACCGGAACGTGCCGTTGACTGGCACAGCTATCTGTGCAAATATAATTTAAAAATTAAATTTGTCATATTAAAGATAACCTGGAAGGTTTGTTCGTAAACGGCAACCAACACAAATAGAAGTTAAAAGGGGGGGGGGGGGGCGTTTTCATGTCCCGGGAGAGAGGGGGAACCGAAGCGGTTATTTTCCTCGAAGCCTGAGAGTGCCCGGGGCTTACCCAAAGCTCACGAGCTCATCTCTCAAAAAAGGTCAAGTGTAGTACCGATTGTCTAAGCTTGTAGTACGCATGTACAAAGACAAATGTGCTTTCGCTAGTCACGTGCATGTTTTTGTCTATGAAATATCAGCGTGATCAGCTCTTCCTTTCAGTACGCCCCATCAGCGGTAAACTGCGCAAACAAATTGTCCGATGACAATTGCGCTGTACTTTACCCGAATGCAGTGAAAGTGGCCACAAATACTCCTCGAGACGCAAAATGCACAGGAAATCCTCCAGCACTGGTGAGTGCCCACATACTGCATTTACTATTGCTACGGTAGGACCCTGCGTTTGAGGCAATCGTCCACGGAAATTCAAGTTCACTTGCCCGCATATTTATATGCGCATGTAGAACTAACTAGCTCTAACTGAGATAGAGCTTCAAAAGGTGACGGACGGCGGGGTGGGGCGTCTGAGAGGGTTTGAACGCTAGACAGCTGAAGACCAGTGATACGACATTCATGTAGTTAGAGACGCAGAGCGAGAACACAACCAACATTGGGCGCGGAAATTCGAACTACGCCCTGACCGCTTACGGATGTTCAAATGTTGCTTGGCGGGAATTCCAACGAATGCTTTACTTCCAATTTTCGAGTTCTGCTTAGGAATGTAGGGAAAATTTCGGTTGTTTTCGTGTTTCTGTCCTTGTACTTATCCAGTAGAATGATTTTAGAGGAACCAGAATCATAGAATTTTCGTGGACGACTCCTTTGAGCCCAGTTTCTCAAAAATGTCCGCAAATAATTATTGTAAATTGGTATTGATAGGGCTAGAACCACACCTTTTCACATTATTGTGTAAAAATGAGACAATTTCAATATCTTTGAATTTCAGAATCCCCAACTGATTGAAGCAGCGATTCACCTTTGTCCAAAAACTTGTGGCTACTGCTGTCTGACACCCGCCTACTCATGCAAGGATAAACCACGTGAGTAGAATGGCTTTTGAACCGATTGAAAAACAGCGCCAAGCACGTTTTGTTTGAGAGCCACGAGTCCCATGCGCATCTGTGACGCCGTCAATGTGCCAAAGTACGGAGTGGAAAGCTATTCTCGAATCTGATTGTCCGAAAACGTGCGGTCTTTGTGATTCAGGTTTGTCTTGATTTCTGTAATGGATTTAGAAGATCCACGTTCAAGTAAAAATCGATCCGCGACAAAGGAACAGGTGTGCAAGCGGCTGTGGTGGGTACATAAAAGCCGAGGTAGAAACAGTAGACGCAAGAACCCTGTAACTTCTGACGGAGCTCTCAATAGATGCAGTAGGAGAGCAGTGTCCCCTCCATGCTTTCAAGGCACCAATTTAGATTGTGTAGAATGTAGTGGCCCAGTGCAGACTGTTCATAATCGAGCTAGTGGGACATTTTATTAGGATTTCGATTTTATTGGTTGGATTTTGAGCAGAACAATGTAGTCACTACAGGTATCCATAGTCTTCTCCACTTTTGTGGCAGCGTTTAAATATCTCTCTTCTAAACTCCGCCGGTAGCGCTCCGAGGAACTCAGCCAGCGCCAACCTGGCTTCTTTCCAATTTTAGGAGCCTTAAAATCAAGCTCGTAGATAATTTCCAAACGAGCAGAAGAGGTGAAAGGTCTAAGGCACGAGTGACGCTAGCAATATGTGGTCGTGAAACAGAGTAAGCTCTACTTTCTCCGCCTTTTTCCTAATGAGCATCCGTAGCTGTTTGGTGGTGGAGCTGTCATCAGTTTCAAGGAAAACGTACACCTCTTTTGAGGTTATCAGATCCGAATCGCTCGGAGTAGGTCAGTTTGTGCGGCATCCATAGGGCAAGAAGGGTGCAGTATACAAGTGAGTGAAAGCATTCATTGATGGCCGAGCTTAAGTAACCGAGGGTCTGCCCCATTTGCCGAATGCTGGCTTTTCTTTTGAAAGCAGCTCAGCGGGTGTTCGTTCGATGTCCATATCGACCATGATCTTCCAAGCCATTACCCCCATACTCGAAGCGTTCAAACCACTGAGCAATCGTGAATTTGAAAATAATCTTGTTTGTGTTCTGCCATGCTTTGCCCCAACAACTGTGCCTGTAGAAGATGACAAACGACCCGTGGGGAGTGGTTGTCCATTATTTCAGAAATGGCTACGATATCAGCAGCTGAAAGAGTTTTTACGAAGCTTTCATAAGCTTCGGAACCTTGCCATGTCCCTTAATTGCTACAGAAGTCTTCTGTTCAAAAGGCAATTCCAATTTTTTTCATAAAAGTGCCTCACTTTCCGAACAATCTCAAATAATGATCGATTGATTTATGCATGACTGCATGAAAAAGGAAGGATCAAGTTTTCAGCCTGCTTTTCGCATTGGGACATGCCACGCACTCCAGTTCTGTCCCGGGGATGGAGGGAATGATGCAGGTTTGGCCCCGCGTCATCAAAATGGAGCGCGCGCCACTTCTACGCTACAACGCCTTTGTCTCCATGGTTTGGTGCATGATTCACGCAAGACAAGCGGCTTCTCCTTCAAATTTAGTATATTCGTTCATCTATACAGGTGATTTGAAGTGAGAACATTTTATGAGAACAAGGATAGGCAAATGTGACAAAAAATGTATGCACTAATCTAATACATGCCTGGACCTGAAACTGAACGCTGTCGTCATGCTGAAATGTTATCTTTGCATTCACAATGGGCTGAGGTAGAGTAGTGACAGGAGGCGCGCACTCCCACCTTCATGGTGCGTTGATCAAATCCCGCATCAACGCTCCCCCAGACCAATCAAGTCCTACATCCATCCGAGTTCAGAATTGATACCAGACTTGTCTGGGAGGATAGAAGCACTGACTTGTACATTGGCTGGTCCCCGCAAGTATGGCCCCAATTGTATTCAGCTGCCACTACGATTCTGAATGAAACTCGAATGCCTGGCGTATGCCAAAGAAAGGATTGACGCCAAAAATTATATCTTTTATCACCAGTTCAGGCTCGTGCGTCGATGTGGCACCTAACTGCAATCTGGACGGTGGATTTATTTGTCAAAGTGCGAACCTGCAATCGTTCGCAAGGGTAAGCGATGTCATATTTAAAAAATTATTAACATGATTCGAATGTACATACAATAATTCAAGCAAAACTGCAAGAAAACTTGCGGATTCTGTGACGATGTTTCAAAGGTAATACCAGGTGCACCAGGAGCAACAGGTGAGGGCATTAATACACGAATTACATATAAATTCACACAACGGCTCCAAACTCTTGGCATTGCAGGTGCCGTATGTGGAATGGATCCAAGGTGAATTTTTGGCATACCACATCTAAATCGTGGTGGGAACGCTGCTAATAGTTTCAAGACGGTCTCTTTGGCTTCTTTTCCTGCCTGACCACGCCTCAAGTTTTGAGCACATTTCTGGAGTAATAGCGGAACACTGAGAAAAGACTGACCCCCTTTGGTTCCTCTTTGTCCATAATGCTGGGAAGCTGCGAAGATTCGCGCACGGAAAAATGAGTTGCTTCGGTACCTGTGATTATGTTGTATCCGCATGATAAGGGCTGCATGCAAAGTTTCACGCGAAAACGTGGGAGTCCGGCCAGGATACAGCTCCTCGAAGTGTTGACCATTAGGGCGGGGCCTCAGAATAAATGCCCGCCTCGTTGTCCACCGCTGTAGGATACGGAGAGTGGGACTGTTTACGTAACTTTCTGTTCACACTATGCGTCTCCGACTGCGGCGGTCGACGGGGTGGGCATTTACCCGAGGCTCCGCTACCTCGGCCACTACTTTGAGGAGCGGCATCTTAGCCGGATTCTCACTTTTTCGCGTGAAACATTGCATGCGGCTCTTATCAGGCAAGTACAACATAAATATATGGGTAACAGAGAAACTCATTGTTTGGTGCACGATCCTTTGAAAATTCAAATCTTTTCATCTGTCCTTGAACGCATTCAAAGAAAGGTGGAAATATCGTCGGTGATCGTCTGTGTTTTAAGATGTGCAACCTGGGTTCGCAATGGATTCTGCACTAGCCCTCACTATACACATGCATACAAAATGAAGTACTGTGGACACGCTTGTGGTATGTGCTGAGAAGAAAGCCCTTTAACTGCCTCTCTGAACAGCATTTGTACATTTATGAGTATTATTGATGCATAACTATTTGTATATTTGTGTATTTGTATATTTCGACGCGCTGACAAGCGTTCATTGGTTCCGCGATAACAGTAAAGTGGGCTATTGTCGTTGTATTCGTGTGCAGGGGCATACTACATAGGAACAGTGACTCATTCACTGTTAGAATGGTTGTGCTGTTCTGTACTCTGCATGGAAAGAAGTGATTGGAGTTGTGCTGTCGGTATATCGGTGATGATGACCAGCAAATTTGCTTCTTGGTGTTTACAAAGTGTGCAGCGAATCAGGAAGACGCCTGTATACCGATTACTCTAAAAGCAACAGTAGCTCAGATCCTCTGAAAGTTGCAAAAGCGATTGGCGCGGTCATAATGAAGGGTTGCATGGATATGGCACTGATGAGAAATTGATAGTGCATACAAACAAGTAGCTTCTCCATGTGCAACTCTCCAATAATCTCGGCATTTTTAACACGATCAGTAATACGCTTGTGCTGAACCTCCGCGATTGTTATGGTATTTATTATTCGGCTAACCTTTCAGCAAAGCGTCTTCCTCAGAGTCTGTAAAGCCGAAACGTATCAGGGATACGAAAAGTGGAGTACCCTCTTCAAATTACTATAGAAAACTGAGGGTGAATCAATCTCAGGAGACATAATGAAAAGCACCTGACCTTTTGAAAATGTGGAGCTCGTTTGACACCTTAAAGGCACTCTCCGCGATAAGGTTAACAGCTATTTACCCTGCCGCAGCCGAAAGACCTCCCGGTGAATGGCGCGGCTGTACCCTTAGAGCGGCGCCACGAGCCCTCCTGGCAGCGCAAAGCCAGCGCGAGGCAACTGGGACCCCGCCCACCAATTGGCGACCCCACCCGGCAGTGGACGTTTCTTTTTCCAACGACATTCCAGAGAACGGGACGTCGCTATTTGCTCACCCATTGTTGTGTGGAATGTCGTTGGACCTTAATATCAGCTGATTTGCTTGAGATGGTTAAGGTGTTACATTTTTAGTTTCGCTCAGTTTCTCTTCATTTCAGTTGATAAGTTTTTGAAAGCTGTGTTTTACGTGTCTGCTTCTTTTTTATCATGACTCTGTTAAGTATCTTATGTTAATATGTCGTAATTTATCCCAAGCATGTTTCGGCAATGTTTAAAGATGCTATTCGCTTACATATTTGATTCAGGTTTGTCATCAACCAGTGTGTCATTCATTGATGCTTTTTATAATTCAAACATGATGTCACTGAGAACCCCGGTATGTTTTCTTTTTGTTTTCTGTTGCTTTCTTGAAATGTTTAATTTCAGTTTGATCGGAAATGCTCTCACTGAGAAAGGATAGTTGTATACGGTGGCAGTTGTATATGCCCCCAAGGTCGGGACAGTCTACTTATGGAACCCCCCCCCCCCCACGGACATTACTATTAGCTAGTAGCTTCTGCTCTACTCTGGTGTCAATTCGTTCATAATATCAATGTGGTGACGTAGAGACACATAGCATCAGACAGTCGTGATAATGGTCTCACTGAGCGCGAGTGGGACGTTGGTACAATCTCTTCCTCATGTCTCAGATTGAGCTACGAATTAACCACTCCACAGTTGCCATCGGAGAGAGATAGCATTTGCTCCACTTACTCCATTGTCGATATTACAATCACAAGGGAATAGCCAACTGCCAGGAATAGGAGAAGATGTGTTAGGTTGCTTGGAGTTCTTGCTGCTTTGAGTGTTCCACTTTCTAAATTATTTCCTGTATTGGAGCCTGCTTTTCGAGAATAGCAATTTTAGCTTTAGAACAAATTCTGAATTTTTCTGAAGTCTTCGAAACAAAGTGGACGAATGACACTCCACACCATGTCTCCTCCTCAGGCACGCGAACGACCCGCTTATTCACCGCATCATGACATATAATGAAAGCTGGATTCTGGAGTACAATGGACGACAATCTGCACAATGCTTGGCAAAGGCCCAGCTCGTAGGAGTCAGCCTCGTCACCATGCCGGCGGTACGGTATAGAAACTAGTTCAAACTCGCTCTATGAATCTCGGCGAAACTGTTACGACTGAAAAGTACTTGAGGAACTTGCAAGGTGCAACGCAAACTGCAGTTCGTAGGCTCAGTATTGATCAATCGGAAGGAACGTATCTCTCTTCGCGATTGCGCATGGCCCCATACTACACTGAAGTGCAAAACTTAGGGACGACATAGATATAGTAACATAAAACACTAATGACTGGGTGGAAAAAAAAATGAAAGTGTGGGAGCATGTTGCCACTCGCCTAAGGGATATGCACAGGAAGCTGGACTTTTCTCGGTGGGAGATGAGCTTGAATAAAGAGCCAAATATGGCCGACCGCGCAAATCGAGGCAGTCTATGGATATGAATAAATTTTTTTCTCAATCAGCGAGTAGCTGCAAAGAAGTGTGGTAGTATGCTTCGATACATCATGTCCCGAAGAGAGCATTTGGATGACTTCACTCGAGGAATAATCATAGGGAAACTCGAAGAAGGTCGAACCATGACGAGTGTAGCCCAGGAGTTCGGTATCGCTCACAGCGTTGTTTCACGTGCATGGAGAGCGTTCTGAACCTTTGGTACTGCTGCCCGAAGACGAGGAGGTGGCCGACTATGGACAACTACACCAAGGGACGACCGCTACATTGTGCAGCAGGCAAGAAGAGATCTTCGTCAGTCGGCGCAACGACGTTTAACATGACTCTAGGGCAAGCCATCTCACGCACTACAGTGGCAAGGATGGGGGTGGTTTCTTTGCCCGACGACCGTTGCGTTGTGTTCCTTTGACCCCCGCGCATCGGCGAAGCCGTTTACGGTGGTGCCAGGAGCATGGCGAATGGGCCGATAAGGAACGGAGCCGTGAGCTCTTTTTGGATGAGAGTAGGTTCAGTCTGAGCAGTGATTCTGGACGCACCTTCATATGGCGAGAGGTGGGAACACGCAACTCCCCCGGAAACATGTCGAACATGATCGTTCTGGTGGTCGAGGTGTTATGGTATGGAGAGGCATCATGTTGCATGGCCGTACTGAACTCCAGTTTTTTTAGCATGGAACCCTCATCAGTCAGCGTTACTGCGACGAGGTTCTCCTACATTATGTCCGTCTTTTCAAAGCTGCAATCGGCCTTGACTTCATTTTCATGGATGACAATGCGTGACCGCATCGGACACCACAGGTGGATGAGCTTTTAGAACGAAAGGATATCCGGCGAACGGAGTGGCTACCCGTTCCCCCGACCTAAATCCCATCGAGCACGTGTGGGATGCACTGGGTAGACGCATTGCAGCACGACCAAATGCACCAATGACGATCCAGCAATTGCCAAATGCACTGATTGAGGAGTGGAATGCTCTGCCCCAGGAACTCATTACCAACCTCGTAGAGAGTATGGGGCCGCGTTGCAGAGCATGTATTGCTGTCCGTGGTGATCACACACCCTATTAAGATCCGTCTAACTTCTTCTGTAGTACCATGATAAATCGTGAAGACTTATGTGTAATCGACATGGTTGAATAAAAATGTCATAACTATTCGTCTTATTCCGAGTTTCCGTCAACTGCTTTCTGTACAATATCATTAAGGTTCTCTCTTGATATGATATGAATTTCATCGAGCTATGTTGTCTGGCAGAGGCACAGTGATCGAAAGTTGCTTTCGTTCCTAAGTTTTGCACACCAGTGTACATAAACAACTCTGAAAAAGTTGAATTAGCTGGACAACAAAACATTGCGGGATCCGCCATACTTATCTGACCTGGTTTCGCCAATAACCATTCCTTCCGCGTCTGGTTAGATTTCTTCAGAAGGAATGTCATAAGACCCGCCAATGCTATAGCGACCTTCAACGAATTCGCCTCTACATCTCCATGTTCCGGGTAGCCGAGACAAATAATTTGTTGGCGAGAATCTGCCAGCTCTCATGGTTTTTTACTTGACTGATTAAGTTCTGTATGAGCCGAGATCAGCGCATTCAAAATTATAGGTCGACAACTGCAGGAATTTCCGATGAACCCAATAGATTTCTGTCATCTTCGATCAAAAATGAAAAGACAGCCTCATCATTTTGATAAACGAGATCCCTTGCTACCTCCGAATGCCTCTAAAAGATGTCCGCAGTAGGTGGGGTTAATTCTCAATAGTATCAGCAAGGCATCAGTTACCAGCGGTGACGTGATTCTTGCCGAGTCGCTCTCTCGTCTTCTTGCAAGACTCAACTCGAATGTCGTGTCGCACACCCGGGACCTTCAACGATGAATCGAAGTCATTCGGCTCAGAGCCGTTCCACGTCGTCCACGCCACGATTGATTGTCAAGACTTTGGCAAGCCTTTATGGACTATCATTACGTATATGTAGACCAATCGTTCATTGGACGTAAACTGGCATTCGAAAGGTATCACAACTTGCCAACTAAGGAAAAGTAAGGAGAGTCATCATGGAGGACATATTGAAATGATTGGCTAAGAAAGGTAACTAGTGTAGCATAGCAATCCCTTTATTGTAGAAAACAACCCACCCACCTTGGGCCGCATTTTTACTCTGCGCTGGCAGGGAGTAGCTGCGTGCAAAAACAGCAAGGCAGAGTGTTACGGGTAAGGTGCAGACACGACGCAGACAGCAAGAGAGGGTGGCTTAAGCAGAGACGCACAGATATGCAGCCGCGCCGTGCCGCAGGCACTGCGAAGTATGAACGTGATCTCACGTGTCTGTCTGTCTGTCGTTCAGTTCGTGGGCCTGCTCGTCGGTCTGGATGTCTGTCCGTACGCAAGTGAGTAATTGTGATAAGACGATAGTAGATATAATTAGCTGCGCAACACATGGGAAGCTGATCGTGTTGGTGTATCGATTCGAGGTCAAGTAATCATTTTGATGACACCTTTCAAGTGGTTGATGCATGAGTGTTTCCACCAAGGCCGTTTTGGAAATAATTCAAAAGAGAACCAGTCTGAAGATCGGAGGTGTACACCATTACCATCCACTATTCGACGCCAACGCTCAGGCAGCTTGTCGATTCTCTCCTCCCAGGACGGAGGCTGGGACTTGAAGAAGTTGTCTAGTGCGTTCCTGACCTCATCCTTCGTTTCGAACATTTTTCCGTCCAGGGAGCGCTGCAGATCGCTGAACAGCCAACAAAATCTTATATATCATAAGAGATGACGTCCTTGCCGTAGATATCCATAAGCATAGTATAGGCCTCCTTTGCACTGAAGCCCGAATTTAAATACAAAAGTAGGCAGTGGCAATGGTACATTTCGTCACGGTGGTGATAATGCACCATTGCGACCTTAAAGGCACACCACGCGATAATCCAATTAGTGGCTTGCATTCGTGGGGTGAGTAGGTCCTTGGATTACTGCTCAAACTCCACCCTTGTTGCGGCTGCACGGTGCACCCTCACGGTGTTGTGCCTGCTTGAGTAAAACCGAGCCACGCCCGCCCAACTGAATCATACACGACGTTAGACGGACGATTTTCCGATGTGGAAGCAGCCTTCGACATCGAAATGGCTGTTTCATTTGATTATCATCTCCCAAAGCAAGTTCCATTTTCCACGTGAGCGCCACTTTGGAAATTTATTCGTCAAAGGCCGTGTGTGATCCAGCTGGGTGGGCGTGGCTCGGTTTTGTTCAGGCGGTACAACACCATGAGGGTGCACCGTGCAGCCGCAACAAGGATGCAGTTTGAGCAGTTATCCAAGGACTTACTCGTCCCACGAAAGTAAACCACTAATTGGATTATCGCGTGGTGTGCCTTTAAATGCAGCTTGGAGGAGCGCTAGCTGTAGACCCGAAAGAGTAGCATGGACACATTACTGATTTGATGACATGTTGTTATTCATGTACCCGAAATGCGGAACGATCACATACGTGGCGGGAAACTTATACATCAACCTAATATATAAAGGTCGTGTATGGGAGCAGTCCACTCTTGACGGTTCTGCTAGATACTGACGTCACACTAGGTGCCAGTAGCGAAGATGGGACGGTCATCGGAGAAACGATACGGCTGGGCTAGATCGGTTAGAGGCAGAAGTCAGAGGTCATAATGGCGATGGCAAGCCTTCTTCAAAGGCATAGTCAGCTCAGAATCATAACAGTGACAACGGGTCATGGACCACTCCACTGAGGTAGGAGAGTCAGGGAACTTCAAATTCTATGAGTATTAGGCCGCACAAGTCCAATCGCATTTTGAATTCCACAAACTTATGGCTATATTGCTGGAGATCATCGCAAAGTAACTACTACTCACATATACTTACGAGTATAAAGCTCTCTGCTCACCAGTGCCTATTACGCGTGAAGTAATTGCGTAGTTGAATCCACTGATCAAAATAAAATACAGTAACACTATTGAAGGATAGAGACGCAAGAAAGGTATACATAGTGAACCAACCCTTTAAAAAACCATGGGTAGAAAACGCGTGATAAGCTGCACGCAGGCTATACGGCCCCGATTGCATCGTCGACTATGGAAGCGTCCTTCGGCCACTTTCAAACTTTGCGCCGGAAGGGCGTAGCTAGCTCACAGCAGCGAGATAGAGTGGCATAGACCGAGACGCAGGGAGACGCATCCACTCCTTGCCGCCGCCACCGCGTAGAATGAATGCGACCTTTGAACTGCATCTGCGGGTATGTACCAATACGTCTAAAAATCGCACGGCTGCCTACGGCAAAGGGCGCGACAAGTGTGAGTTGCTCCATCACATGCGATTGCGTACACGACCTTACAGAAACAGACAGGAAGAGAAACAGAATATAAACTACAAATAATATCCAAAACGCTCATAGCAATCATAGAAAACAAAACGGGAACTGAGCAGCAGCTATACTCTTAGAGGCACCCTATGGTATCAAATTATGGCGTCCTGAGCGGAACTCCGCACAGACTGCAGCAAGTCGTGGCGCCGCGAGTGCGACGTCGCAAAGCGAATTTCAGACGACACGGTACACACGCTATCTGTGCTAATTTCATGTCGTACATACGTGTGGTGTGAGAAAAAACCAGGAGTGGGGCTCTATTTGGGTCAACCACAGGGACAGTGTTCGGATCAACGACAATTTGAGAGCACTTGGTCATCAATGCGCAACGCGTGTTCCGAGTATTCTATCAAATTTTGGCTTTTGTCTGTATCTTGTGATTGTCTGCCTCTCTTCTCCATTGCTATTGTGTGATTGCAAAAGCTCATTCAGATTTTTAGCTGCAGTTGTTTAATTACGCTTCAGCAAAATGACGTATTTGATTGCACGCGCACATGATTCGCTTAGAGTGAGAGCTGATTAAACGCGACACCTTTTTGCAACGCAGAAACTTTGAACAATTGCTTTGGCTTATAGTAATCAAACAATAAATATACTGTGAATAAAGCCCAAATAATGGATCGAATAGATCTCGATGAAGTCCTCACAAATTTGAATTATCTAAAAAAGTTTGCTATGCTTTAATTATGGGCGGGGTGACAAAAACTGGTGAAGGTATGTAGGCTATTTTTTCTACTTTGACATTTGAGGTCTCTTCCGCCAGTCAAGCAGCGACGCAGGAAAAAAGTTTTGCATTTCCTGAATGGCTCATTCACTTCTTTGGAAGACGTGCAAAGTTTTGGGCGGAGAAATTGGGGTTGAATCCTGTGGCCTTCTAATTACTCTTCAGTTCAGTCGCTGCTCGGCTATTCGGGCGCTAAGGAAAGAGCTCTGTTATGAAAGGCGGAGACTGCTCGGAAGCGCTCCTTTTATTGGGAAGTTTGTCACACAGGTTCTTCCTAGACCCCCAGTTTTTATTTGGATGAATCACTTCGAGGCTTCCTCATTGCCCACTTTACGTTACCCCTACCACTGTCTTTAAGCGAATCGTTTCGATTTTTTTCTCATTTTGCGCGGTTAGCTAACAAATGTAGTGCGGCGAAAAAGGCCTCAGAATGGAGCAACTTAAGAAGAGACCACCTGAAAAGGTGGCTTACAAGTGACACGCACTCAGCAAACTGAAATAATTTCTCACCAGTACCAGAGGAAAATGGTCAATCATCCTTCTGTTTTTCACAGTGCCCTCTTAAAGCTATGTGAATTTTTGATTATACTTTGAGCCTGCGGGTTAATGAACATCAACCAGTGCGAAGCGAAGGAGCATCTACTCTAAAGTGTTTGATCTAAAGCTCTGGACTGAAAGTCAGAGGAAAGACCTACCGAGCTATCGCCCATCGATCCCGTTTCACCTGATGCACCTCTTCAAAGGCACATTCCAAGATTGCTGTGGTAATGCAGCCCCTTCCGTGGTCAGATAGAGATCAACCCAAGCCACGTAGGCTGTACCTTTACCGAGGCGTGAGTGTGAGTTTCTGCAGGGTGGACAGCCTAAGAAGATAGCGCAACTCCACCATGCAGCCCATGCTCGCCCACTTCAGACGTGATTGCTGGCAATGATGTCGGCAGTGGTGGCAACAACCTGGTAAATAAAGCCTGTAATTTATGCGCTAAGATGAGATAAAGAAGAAATCCCGATAGTGAAGGAAACGTTGATAAGAGGAAATAGGTGATATCTCAGGATTCCTCATGATACCATCCACCGGAAGCTGACTCAATGGCTCACTTTCGCTCGGTAATCTCTTTGAAGACCAGATGTCAGGAGGCCTTCATTTTTTCCATTTTCAGGGGCTTTTCTCAGATTTTGCTCAGTCCTATTCCTCGGCACCTACACTTGTCCTACTGTTCGGCACCTACACTTCCATAATCCAGCGCTCTAAATCATTCAGGGTAATCCAGGAATATGCCTTCAAGACAACCGCCGGTACATTCTATTACATTTAAATTGGTCACTGTTAATAAATGTCATATTTGGCCCATTTACTTTGGTAAAATAACAGGCAGCGGGGATATCATGGTATCAGGAAAACCACCTGCGACTACAGAGATTTTAAAGAAATGTGTCATCACATAGTTTCCATTAAGGTCATAAAGGCACACGCAGCGGCTCACGATTAGTTCAAATAATAGAAATGGATGAAAACGGCTGCGATGTCAACAGAGGAGATTCGAAGCATCCATAACACCATATTGTCACTTTCCAAATTATTCCATGTACTCAGCTGCGTTGCTGTTTTTTCCTTCAGGTGCGCTCGAAAAAGGAGGGAAACGTATAAAAGTGGGACTGTTTACGCATTTTCCATTTATGCATTACGTTTTCATCCACTGTCAAAATTCATACGTGATCATATATTTCAGTGAAATGCTCTCCATTCTACTGTCCTCGACGCTACTTCTAAGTGGTGCACTGGCAGGAATCACCGATCTAAACTGTACGGAATCCAGCTCAGGTTCCCCCAAGGTATGTGAAAGTATTTCACTGAAAAGAAGCTTGTTAAAGACAGTGTTAGGGGTAATGTGAGTGATGAAGAATCGCCTAAAGGAGTCATTCACTTGAAAACTAGGGGTCTACGAAGCCTATCTGCGGCGAAATCCCCCGCGAAAGGCGCGCCTCTGAGATGTGGCAGAGGAGGCCTTTTTATCTGCAGCCGCCTTTCGTAGCTCGGTCCGCCTCTTAGCGATTGATTGGCTGGGGTGGGAATGAAAGGTGTCGCGGTCCGCTTTCTCAGTTTTAGCCTGAAGCTCACTACAGAAAAAAGATGCCCTCTCATTTCCGAACATCCCCTTGTGTTTACGACATGGCAACAGGTCAATGGAAAACTCGTCCGGACTGCCCCCATTTCCATCCGTTTTTTCTTCACTGTACTATTACTAGACCTCTCGACTTTCATATTCACTGCTTTTTTCACTCTTTGTCTGAATTTCCCCTAACACTGCCTTTAAGCCATCGGAAACAAAAGCTGTGGGGCTATATCAGTTGGAGTATGAAAAATATCTTCGAAATTTGGATTACGTAACGCAATAGTTTCCACGAAAAAAAACACGACTAGATCTCGAAGGTTGCGCTGGAAAAGATAAACGGAGATCATATTGATTGTGGCTGAATCGCCATAATGGACTCTTCAAGGTGCTGTGCTAGTTACTCAACCGCCCACGCATGCTTTGTTGGCATCACTCGGATGTCACTGACCTTGCAACATGACAGTAATGCATGGCCACAGACCATATTTATGGTAGAAGCAGTCGTTGAACCCGCTCGAAAACTTTAGGCTCATTTCATATCATTCTTCGTTGAGACCCTTCGACTGTCAAGGGATAAACTCAACTTTAATGATGTTCACGCCGAGGAGACGAATTTGCCTCGAAAAATAGGTAAGAGACATTCCAATCAAATAATTTTTCATAGCTTTCACGACTTTTTTCCATCATTCTACAACTCTGTGATCCCGTTATAATAGAACAATGTCGATGGTAAGCGATAACCTCCTCATTTCCATATCTCTCTAACTTTCTGAAATAACGTGCCAGCTCGGTATTGGGTCATTCCATATAATCACAGCTCCTTTTCTTAATTCGCAAGTAAAACAAGTCGAAGACAGGAAGAGGCAATGTCAAACTGAGGACTTCGGTAACCAGAACTCGAGTCAGTTAACTCAAGCCAGGTTTAACAGCTCCCCAAGCAGAGTAGTGCCGAATTTCACTAAATTACTCAGGTAGGACACTCTTGGTATATCTCGCCTTCGTTCAAAAAGAAGGCTATGGTCCACACTACCTCAGGAATTTTCTTGAGCAATTTCTGAATTTCGCTTACCATTACCTAGTTTTTTAATTTTTTGTTGCTGTTCTTTCTCCCGTCGTACATACATCAAGCTGCTCGCGGCGTGTTGTGTTTTTATTCATTTTTCGACACAGCGCTCTTTATTTAAATTTTTTGGACGATGTAGTTTTGCACAAATGTATTTGTGCCTCTAAATAAATAAAGAAATAATTAAACAGAGACTGGAGTTGAGGGCGATTCGTGTGGCAGCCACCGTTCCTCTTTCTAGACTGTCGCAATTGCACGTAAAATTTCGTACCACACGTTAGATTGTTTCCCCAGTGCGTCTTGAAGCATGCATCTGCATCAATGCCTGCATTTCAATGCCTTGTATTTTCCAGCTGGCTGAGCATTGTTCATCATTAACAACAAAACCGAAGCTTTAAATCGTTTGACCTGCAATGAGGTTTATTTCCGTAAGATCCGACAGTTTGCAATTCAGCAACGGTTCCCTTCATCTTAGCTTATCCATTGTCCAAGTCGAACAATGGGAAAATTTTGCGCCTCATTGGTGACGTAGAATAAAAAGTAATATAATAAATCACTGACCATGGGAGAAATGAGAGATGTTGTGGGTTCATGTCAAATTTTTTCAAGTGTGGCAAACTCTGAAACAGCTCACAAGGTTGAAAGTTTGGCAAAACCGGCGTTTTTGAATCCTGATTTTTGCAGTTTTCCAAGAACTTCTGGAGCTGACCGGAGGACATTCAGCACATGCAAAAAGGTTGTAAAAGAATGACTGCGATCGTACACAGTGCGTCAGCGTCTGGGGACTAGAAAGTGGCAGTTTTATTGGAATTTATCAGATGACAGCAAGACACCAGCTAAAATTTCTCCTGCAATATTGCAGAAAATGTCAAACTGATCTCAACAGTTTCTGTTTTTAGAGTTCAACCGAGCACATTCAATACTGCTTGTGACGTTTGTGCGACACAGGACGGTGCCTGCACTTAAAACCAGACTTTCTAATGTTACACCTCTTATTCCCCTTAAAAGCTCCAATGCAGCTCGGCATTCTTCGGAATGCTGCTCGATGTGGAAGAGTCCCCGCCAAATAAGAACCAATCAACCCAACCCATTACTGATTTTTCAGAAAAAAAAACAGTTTTTGTACATAAAAATCAAAAACAGTCTCCGATCCTCTACTTTCAGTTCGCTCCATCGGCGGTGAGCTGCAATAACAAATTGCCTGACGCCACCTGCCTCGTTCTCTACGGAACAGCAGTAAAAGTAAACGACGATTCCGAGCGAAATGAGACATGCGCGGGAAACCCAGTCGTGAGTTGTCAAACAACTTTTTTGTGCGCAACTTCAGTGATTTACTCCCACTCAGAAGCGAATAAAATGAACTTCGTTCAAATAAATAATAATATATAGATAAACGAAATGTACAGACTTCCTTCATGACCTGCGACTCTTTGGCTAAAAGAGTACGTTATACCCCTGAAATTCGATCAAGAAACTACTCATTTTGTTCTAGGGCCTTCTGTCTCTGTAGGTTAGTGACAGCTTATCTTATCTCCCGTCTCATCCGATCAACTTGCCTCTCTGCGACTGATTCTATTTCCTGACAACGCCGCAGGCACACAGATGAGAAGCCAGAAGATGAGATGAAAAGGGGCGAGTAGAAAAATGTTAAAGTCACCCACAAATAACGACAGTTGCTGGTCGTAGAAACACTGCAAGGGAGGATGTTTCAACTTTTTTTCCGTGATGTTCTAGCACAGGATAAACATTGTACATTCGTGCAAGCAAGAATGTATAGAGGAGCTTTGGGAGCGCTCACTCCCAATAACGGCGCTTTCTCAACAGTACAATACCAGCTGTAAAAGGAAAAGGTAGTTTTATCGAATTGCCAAGCGTCAGCACTTTACAGTAATCTGAAGGAAGTGTTCTACTGAGGGAGATTGGTGCTATTTCAGTGAAAAGCGTATTGCCGAGACACCTACCCGCCTCTAGAGAAGGGCGCTTCGAGTAATGCAGAATAGAACTGCATTCAAAAAGATAAAAGGACAAAGTTTTTGGCCTTAACCAATCCCTTCTGTGGGAGGCGCCGAGCATTCCAGTTCCATTCAGAATAGTGGTGGCATGTGAATGCGATTTGCCCTCTACAATGACTTACGGGGACCAACACCAATTCACTAATTCAGGAGGAATGAAAGGCTTCCCTGGGCGGGCGTTAATACGGGAATTGATCCCGCAACATGAGAACCGGTGTGCGCGCCACCTGTCTCTGCATCACCTCCCCTTGAGATGGGATGGAACTTTTTCGTTTTAATCGAAAGTTTCTCTGTGTTTCCAACATTTAACAGTTTCACAATAGGTATTGTTGTGTGTCGATTTGAAGGAATTCACAACTATCTAAGTGTTTGAGTTTTGCGAAAACACAAACTCGTCGAATACCACCCACAACGATTGGTGATTATCACGGCCACCTGCCTCAAAACCCAGTCGTTATCTGGCAATTCACATGCGTTCTTGTATCTTATCGAAAAAAAAAACAGCTGCATATGTACTGTGTATCAAAAACTGCCAGGCTCATTTTTCAGGATCCCCACTTGGTTCAAGCAGCGGTCGAACATTGTCCGAAAACCTGCGGCTACTGTTGCCTCACACCCGCCTTTGCATGCGATGACAAGCTTCGTAAGTCGAGAAAGTAGTCGAGTTATACTTTTACTTTTTGCGCAGTTTCGCTTTCATCCACTGACGTCCGTTTGGTTGGCGTCAGTACTGCATAACAGACACCCTTGTCACCCCTTCGGATCCCTCCCTATTGTCGAGGAACCAATAGAGTACTCAGGGCCCCAATGAGTACTGTCCTGCTCGACGTCCGTCTCCCTTTTCTGTCGACCTTCTCTCACATTCTTGCCTCCTCCCCCACTACCCCATCGTCGCCTGATCCTTCCATGGTCTGGTACATCATTTTTTCATACGCATAATTGATCTATGTTACAATGCGGAGGCAGATCGGAATTCAACGAAGATGGCTGAACCATGGTGTCATGCTCATCATTGTGTTTTTGTATTCACCATCAGCTTGCTCACTACGCTTGTAGTTTTTTTGATGTCTCACAATTTTAATGGCAATGCTACTTCCTTTCATCTTTTTTTCCAAAACTCTCGTGGCAAGTACTTGTTATCGGTCTTTGTGGATCCCTGGCTCCTATTATCACCTATCGTCGGTGTCGTCAATGAGACATCGCTGAGCTGGAGAACCTCAAGATAAAAAACCGGCAGCAAGCAAATTCTACTTTACACCGGGAAGGTGTGCCAGGGTTCCTATGTATCTGATAGAGTTTGCTCTCGCGAGATAAAAAGATAAGCATAAGGTTTTCGGCGTTAATCAATCCCTTCTTAAAGATGCGCCGAACATTCTAGTTCCATTCAGAATCGTGGTGACAGGTGAATGCGATTTGGCACATACCATGACTTTTAGGGGCCAGCCGGTGTACAAGTGACTGCTTTTATCCTCCCGAACGAGCCTTGTACCAATTCATCGATCCCGGAGGGATGGAAGGCCTGGGTAGCTTGAGCAACCGCTACCCCGAAGTCGTTCCCGTTGTGGGTTTGCACCCTGTGGCAGCCTGGGGGGTCGATAAGCGGGACCTCGCCTTACCGAGCAAATGTTCCTTAATGTGTACATTCACAGGTCTTCCCGTCCCTCCTATGTGTTCCCTGGCAGGAGATATTGTAAGCAACCCCTTCTGCAGTATAGCCGCTTTGCTTGTCAGCAGAACATTTTATACAATTGGGTGAGACACAAATGCGATCATACAGACGGTTTTGAGCGAGGCGTTTTTCGAGGTTGTCTGGGGGAACCACCACGTTTCCGACCATGCTTTCTAAGCCCGATCTCTTCAGACACTTCTTTTTGAGAGCGCTGACTTCATTAGGGATGAAGGGCACCGCCAAGGGTTATCTTCCTAGCTAATGGGCTATTAACGATCGTGTGGGACAGGGCGCCTGCTCTACCCTTATTCCTCGAACAGTGGACGTAACCGTTCATTGCAGCAACTTCCTCAGCCTTTTTCCTTTCCTCCGCTCCCGTGCAGACGCTTGCAGCAATTCGGAACGTTTCTGACAACTGCTCGCTTTGTTTGGATCGGGTGCGCTGACCGATAGTGAACGATGATGTTTTTGCTGCTGGGTTTTCTATACCATTTATTGACATTAATACCTCCATCGGAACGGACTTGAACATTGAGGAAAGGGAGCCAATTATGGGAGGGCTATTTGCGCGTCACTCTGATGTGCTCGAATTGCTCACCCATCAGCTTGAAGCACTTGTCCATTTCTTCTTGCGTGGAGCAGACTAGAAGAGGTCGCCGATGTAACGACAGTTCGGTATTCGGCAATTTGCAGTTTTGTTTAAGAACCACGAATCCCATGCGCATCTGTGACGCAGGAAATGTGCACAAACGCAGCCTGGAAAAGTATTCTCGAGGAAGACTGTCCAAAGACGTGCGGTCTCTGTGATTCAGGTTTGTTTTGGCTACTGCGAGAAAGATACGTCATTCAAAGATTCATAGATCTACACACAGCTATTACGAGAATCGTAGCAAATAGCTGGGCTCACCAAGAAAGCAGCAGTGCTAGGGTCATTCCAAAATGCGCAAAAAATTGAGGAGTATCATACCGCAAGACCTAGCGCACCTAACAATCTGATAAAGTAGCTGGAATTTACATTCCTCCAATAAAAATTTCAAAATTTCCGGCGATTGTGTCGATGAGGCACCTGGCTGCAGGACCAGTGGTGGAGTGATTTGTCACAGTAAGAATCTGGAAGCCTTTGCGAAGGTGGGTGGCGGGGGTTTTTTTTTTGAAAAGAACTGCTAATTTTACTTATATGAGCTTTTGAAGCGGTACTGTAAGAAGACATGTGGCTATTGCAAGGACTCAAAAGGAGCAGGTAGGTGCTTTCACTCAACCTACTTCTTTTTGCCAGCAAATCTTTACGAAGTGGGAGACATCTTTTGGAATTCACCATAAGCTTTCGCCTCTAGTAAATGGTATTGAGTAAGAAGCCCCAAAATGAGCGATTACAGGTAACCACCAGCCGACTTTCACGTAGTTTCCGATGAACAGCAGAGTTTTGTAAAATATTTATTTCCGTAAAGGGGATTGTGAGCGCCGCTCTGAATCTCTGGTGGTTTTGGGACGTGATATGAGGTGTAAATTATCGCCGGTTTTTTATGCCCAAATTTTCTCCCTGAAAGAAGTCTAAACCGCACGGAGGCTACCGTTTATCACAATTTTTTATTTTTCTTGCTGCTTCAAAAAGAGCTTTGAGTGAGATCTGTGTTTTCTTGTTTCAGGAGCCGTCATCTGTGGATCAAACCCAAAGTAACTTCTTTTCTCTCTTCCGCGTGAAGCTTGAGTTGAAGTCGATGTGGATTTCACTGACGCTATAGCTTTTCTGAGATATCAATCATACTGTAGCTGCACTCATTCTCGTCTTTCATGTCCGAATGGAGGATTTCTCGATTTTCCACTCACAGCAACTGATCTTACTATCCACCTTGAGAGTAGAAAGCTAGATGTTTTATCGAGTGCGGCGAAAAAGTCTACTTCGACAGTTCGGCACTATGTAAAGATTCCAATTTAAAATAACATAAACTTCACTTTATTATTCTTGCGGATGAACTGGTAGGGGGACTGAAATTTAGACTCCAGCGCTGACCTGGGATGCGAAATTTTAGTCATGTACCATGTGATCGCGCGAAGTCCGCTCATCTTCGTCGCAACCAAGTTACTCTTCGACACCCTTTCTCTATGAATCACAGATGCTTACCCTTATTTGTTTTGCATTTGAAATATAACTTTTTCCAATTTCAGTTGTGTGAACTGGATTCGCAATGGATTCTGCACCAGCACTTACTACACACTAGAACATAAAATGCGATATTGTGGACGTGAATGCGGTTTATGCTGAAAAGAACACTCCCTCGAAATCTGAATTCTTTTGAAACATCTACACGAAACATGTACATGTAGTACCCACGAAGGCTACGCATTTCATGTATATTTTGCAGTGTTTTTTCAAGGATTTCCGGTTTTCCGGTTACAATGAAGGGAGTTTATTATCATAGTGTTCGTGCAGCATGGAACAACTTGGGAAACTGAAGGATAAAACTTTTGACGTCGATCAATCCTTTTCTGGGATGCGCCGCGTATCGTGATGGCGAGCGTATGCAATTTGGCCTGTACGATGACTTGCAAAGGCGAGCCGATGTACAAGTCATGGCTTTTATTATCCCTGGCAAGAATGGTACTGATGTATATGGACCCTCAAGGAGTTTAGCTTAGTTGTCTTGGACGGTCGTTGATGCAGCGCTCCGCGCACTGGAGTGCGGCCACCTGTCACTACACCACATCCGTCCAACTTGGAAAGTCCAACTTGGAAATTATCCCACGAAAAGAGTACCTGAGCCATAGGAGTGGAGCTTGACTTTATCTGCGAGGGTACTAAGGGGAGATCAATGCTGTGCTTTTCATAGCTCAACGGATAACACGCTCCTCTACGGAATCCAAGGCTGCTTAGCACGTTTGTTAATTAATTTATTAATTAATTTGTTTATTTATTTGCGTATGCGTCAGCTGCACGGCAAGAGATAGGGAAAGAAACTACAATACCACTCTTAAATTCTGCTAAATACACGGATGGAGCTAGAAAAAAATCTATCGCAATCTGTGTTTTTGCCATAACTATACCAGAGGCAGTCCAATTGCTTTGGAAAACGAAGCTTTGGCCTCTCAAGACTGCGCTGGAACCGAGTTATGAACTTCTGATGTACGGACCCCACTCAGGGTGCACTCCGCCCACTCTGCCCAGGCCTCTCTTGGGCCTCTGAAAAACTCATTCCTGATCTTAACCCACTTTTCCCCTCGTTTGGGTGAGATTGGAGCCCAATTTACAATTTGGGTCTCGAAGCGGAACATCCCAGTGCACGCTCCGCCCATCGTGGGCGGAGTTCAACCTGGTTCATAATTGCTCTTTACTTCTTGTCCCATGCTTTATCCATCCCAAACTCATCCCCATCTCCACAAGCCGTTTTTCATGTAGCGACCAAGCTCCGCCCACCACGACAAATGCTCTGCCCGCTGTGCCTAAGCCTCTTTCATGACTTTCACAAACCCTTTCCTAATCTTAGTCCACCTTTCCCCTCACGTTTAGAGGCATTCGAACCCAATATACAATTTGTCTGAAAACGGAGCATTGTCAGGTTTTTATGTTATGCCTAATTTCGTGACAGACAGAGGGCGGACGGAGGGACGGACAGCGTTTTATTTATAGTAGGGATGATGGCCACAACAATGACCAATAAGCAACGCCCATAAACTGCACAAGGTTCGGTGTTTTTTTTGCAAATACCTTTTTTTCAAATTGGCAACCCGACAATGGCATTCTCATACCCAATATTCACACGTGATCTGCTAAATGTACATATACTCACGAACAAAAGGGACAAAGCGGATTTGGGTGAACAAAACCGCTGACGTTGAATATTTATTTTGCATTTTCATTACCCTATTGGTCGTCTGCACTTGCAAAAACCCCTTCTCCCTCTTATTTGATGAAAATGCCGCTGCTTCGCTGTTGAGAGGCGGCTCCAGCTCTGACTCCTGTGAACTATATAAATAGAAGATTCAGGGACGAAATATTGTTGATTGTTTGAAGACGAGGGGAAAAGAGAAAAAGGAAGAACTGTTTCTTTCGGTAGGATCAAGGGTTAGTAGAGGAATTCTCGAGAAAGCGGTCGCGTCTGCATCATCAGTAAAGGTGCTGATATCAGTGGAAAAGGTGGGGTTATCCTTATCAAGACGAGGTCGGTCAGGTGAGCTAGGCACAGGAGCCGGATTGTGGGAGGGAACTAGGGATTTTGAGTAGGGGTAAACCAAATTGTTCAGAGACCTAACCACGCCTCTTTTTGACACTTGCTCCCGAGTTGTAAAACGGCGACCACTTTTACCGTAATTGTGCTGAGCTGTGTAGGGAATTCCTATTTGATAAACTGAAAGAACTACGCAATTCAACAAATTCTAAGCTAAGGAGGGGCAACGTGTTGAATGTTGAACAACGACGTGTGTTCACACGACTGACGTGTCAATAACGTATTGAAATGCCATGAATGTACATGTACTATCATGAGAAGCTAGTGTTAACGTTCCAAATTCACATAACTACATGTTGCTTTTCAACATTCAACATGCTGTCCCTCCTTTGTACGGCATTCGCTGATTTTCACAAATCTTCAGTTCATAGAATAGGACGTCTGTCAAATGATGAAAGCTTCATGAAAAGGGCTATCGATGCAGCCTCTCCACACATTGTGCACCTTCTCTTCATCTTCTATTTTGAAATTTTGAGAAGTATCACAATTTACATGGATTTGTTCAAGATCCACGAAGTATTTAACGGTAGGTTCTTCTAATTTCACTCTGAAATACCAGACCCATTCGGCTAAGCAACGAGGAGGGTCGGAGGTACATGGCCCGGTGCAACAACACGTCAAAATGCCCGCCCCGTCGTCAGCCGCGGTCGAAGACGCATAAGGGGAACAGAATGTTACGTACGCAGTCCCACACTTCGTTTCCAACCGTGGTGGACGACGGGGCGGGCACCCACTCTGAGGATCCGCCCCCTCAGCCGCCACTTTGAGAAGCTGTCTCTCAAACGGATTTTCTCGTCAAATTCTGCACACGGTCCCTATTAAGCAACTGCAACACAAATTTATAGGCAACAAAGAAACTCACTTCTTCGTGCATGATTCCTTTGGGCTTCATCAGTTTTTCTTCCAGTACGCCCCATCGGCGGTAAACTGCGCGAACAAAATGTCCGATGAAAGCTGCGCAATTCTTTATCCAAATCCTGTGAAGGTGAATACGAATAACCTTCGAGATGTAAAGTGCACAGGAAATCCTCCAGCACTGGTGAGTGTCCATAGATGGTATTCAATCTTGCCTCGGTGAGACCCTTTTCCAAAAAAGTTCAGTCTCTCAGAATGAATTCAGAAAGTGGTTGGATTATGGAATTTATTTTGATAATGCTATGGTCTCACCTTTTTAAATGACTGGGTACGGACAGAGGAAACAACGCGTACCAATTTCAGAACCCCCAACTGATCGAAGCAGCGATCCAGCTTTGTCCGAAGACTTGTGGTTACTGCTGCCTGACGCCCGCCTATTCATGTAGAGATAAAGCATGTGAGCTAGATCGTTGTTGAGTCGACAGGGAACTGTTTTCGAGCACGTTTTCTTCAAGAACCACGAGTACCATGCTCGTCTGTGACGCCGACATTGTGCAAAAGTCAGGCTTGGAGAACTATTCTTGAATCGGATTGTCCGAAAACCTGCGGTCTCTGTGATTCAGGTTTTTCTTTTATTACTTTGAAAGTATCATTGTTCAACCTGTAAAACCTGACAAAAAGAAGATTTACATGCAGTTGTTCGTGGCAACTGGTGGAATCCGAAGGTAAGGTTGCGAATAGGGGCGTAATTAGGCAGCGTTCATACTCAGCGCCGGCGGGCGAGTTGCATCCGTAAGCAGCAAGTCACGGGGGATGTGCAGAGACGACGCGGGAAACGAGCTAGGATGGCTTAGGCGGAGACGCAGAGACACGCAGCTCGCAGCCCTCGTCAGCATCGCAAATTATGAACGCGGCCACATCACAGCAGCCACGTACGGCGCTGCCAGCATCACCATGTAAACGCCTCAGGACCAACTACACAAGCGCTCTTAAAGACATCGGGAGGGGCATTTTTGGCGTAGGGTAGCGTGGTTGTAATTTGGACGAGTTTAATTTGTCGCAATTGCACAAACTTGCCAATTTGACGCCTTGGCATGACGCCAAGAGTTCCGTGACAGGTTCCAATACATGGAAAGTAATCTCTATGCACAACTTCATTATTTCCACATAGCAATCACGTGATATCGTTGCGTATATAATCCGACAAACTCGAAAAATTCGGTGACCGCCATTATACTAATACCACTCTTTTCGTAATACCTCATTCCACCAGCAAACCAGGGTACAACCTTACATTGTGTGTAAATTATGTTGTTAGACTCTGATCAAACGACCTGCGTGTGGATGTTTAGTGTTATGTTGAAGTACAGACACAGCACCACAATACTACACCGTACCGTCGTCGATATCTCAGCCGCGCTATACCCTGAACAACCATGTGCACTACTTACTTTTGTCCCTCGAAAAATGGTTGTCACGGTTGTCCTTGTGATGTTGACGTACTGGGCAGCATGTGCTTAGATTCAGCATACGAAGTGCTATCACACATTGGAAATAATCTATTTTCCTACACCCTCCATTTTTGAAGGTTGGGCATCTTGTAGATACCTGAACAGCAAAGTGCTCGACACTCCAGGAACATTTACAGTAGTGCTTCAATTATCTTTCTCATGCAGGTTTTTTTTAAGATTCATCGCTAGTACTGAACTACTGAACTGAACTACTTTTTTATGTAATTTCGGATACACATGTGTAAAAACGTTTTTCATTGTGTCCAGAACAAGGGTTGACCTTTGAAAATACGGCAGAATATATACATATAGTACGTATGTACATCAAAAACACTTGTCAATATACAGATACGTCTGAATAGAAAACATTTTCATTTCAGCACAGCCCACACGCACGTCCACAGAATCGCATTTTGAATTCATGTGTGTAGTAAGGGCTCTCGCAAAACCCGTTGCGAATCCATGACGCGCAGCTGAAAACAAAAGTTCATGTTTTGATAGCGAAGTGTTCAAGAGTTCAATGGAGAAAATCAAATCATAAACCTTCCAATTAAAGGAACCGGGAGGGTCGGAAGAACGAGATAGATTGGAAGAAATGTTCGTTTGGAAGGAACACTTAAGGTCAGAAGCGATAGTCGATAGAGAAACCCGGATTCAAAAGCGTGACGTTGGTGTCTGTAAAAGCATCTCCCGCGCATCTCTCCAAACTGCAGTATCTCCTTTCCGAGTTGCTCGCTGCGGGAGATGTCGTTTGTTGTCTCGTAAAGTATATTCCATTCATTCATGAAGATGTGAAATAAGTGAAACGATAAACAGCAGCAATCAAGAGGAACAATAATGGCAGAATCAGCGAAAGGGGAAGAAAAAAGTGTTCGTGATGAAAAAAGAAATCCATTGAATTAACACTGGTCGCCTTAGCAGGGTGTTATTTGTGCAATGTGTGCAATCTAACGAACTGCAAGCGTCGCAGTAAGTCTCACCGTCGGCCAAAACTGCCCCTTTCCGGTGGCTCTAACGTGAAAGATTGCCTGGAACTATTCGGCTATTACAACCCCAGTGGGGGTCGATTGGGGCAAAAAAATTTTTCTTGCTAAAACTTTGCCTACAGGGGTAATTGAGGCCCCTGATCACGAATATCACATTGGTTTTGAACGTTGGCGCCATTTTGCACCAAAATTGCTTTTTTGCATGTGTGTGACAAAACCAGTGAAGAGTGTTAGCAGCAGTGCAATAGTTGCGCCAAATTGGTGCAAAATTGCGTCAACGTTCAAAACCACTGTGATATTCGTGATCAGGGCACCAGATAACCCCTCTAACCAAGCTTCTACCAAATTTGGTGAGAATGACCTTGGTGCAATAGCTGCGCCATTTTGGTGCAAAATGGCGCCAACGTTCAAAACCAATGTGATATTCGTGATCAGGGGCCTCAATCACCCCTGTAGGCAAAGTTTTAGCAAAAAAAAATTTTTTGCCAATCGACCCCCACTGGGGTTGTAATAGCCGAATAGTTCCGAATTTGAATTCCTGGGTCCTCGTCACGATCACCATACTGTAGGTGGTTGGGTCGAGCGTTTTGCAAACGGTGCACATTATCTATTGACACCGTCGTCTGCGGCAGGCAAAAAACTGCGTAAGTTTGACGCCGTCGCCGGCGGCGACGGCGTCGGTGCGCAAAGTATGAACGCTGCCAACGACCCAATGGCAGTTCAAATTTTCGCGCCCAGTGTTGATTTGCTTCTTGCTCTGCGTCCTGACAAAGTAAGTGTCTTCTCTTTGATCCTTAGCTATCTAGCATCCAAACTTACTCGGACGCCTCACCCCCTCGGTCGCCACTTTGGGGAATTTTATCTCAATTGGATGCTACTGGATGCGCTTGAAACTTTGCTTGCGACCTCCAGCTATCAAATGTAACATAAATATATGCGTAATAGAATAAGTTGATTTTCCGTAGATGATTCCTTTGAAGGCGTGGTAGGGGTGATCTGATTACATCACTCATTCAAACCTTTAATGCGTACCGATGGAATTTTCCAGCCAAGGAGCCGAATACGATATGATAGAACCGCTCTACTAGCATACATATTGTCCTATACCACGATCACTGTTTGGCAAAGTCGACGCTAGCAGGCGGACTGCGTTGGGTTTGTGCAATCAATTGGGTGCTACGCCTGAATCTCCATCAAATTACATGAGCAGCATCTTACCAGAAACCATCTAGTTCCGATGTAAATGACTCACTTTAGCGGTTCCTCATCACCTACATTACCCCTTAACTCTCTCTTCAGAAAGTGACATCCCACAAACCTTCCCACAGCTACTGAGCTAAGTGTGCTTGGAGCTGTACCTGAGCTGATGGAGAGACGGATCGGCAGCTGGGATGAGGACATGAGGGAGTAATATGTCTCGTTAACAATACGCGCGCCATGTTCTGCTAGGAAGAACGACTGTGAGAAGGTCTTTGAAGTGCCGTTCTGAGGTTTTTCTCTTTTTCTCTGGTAACATATTCCTGCCATCGAGGGAAAGGACGGATTGGCGTAGGGCAATCTGGTATCGGCCCGGTTCACGGACAAGAAATTGGCTTTCAAGAAATTTAAAAATAGCCAGCAAATAGATTGTTTGAACAGGTACATTACGATACGATTACACGTGACGATGGCATGCCCGAGAAGAGCAAGCTCAGCTCTACAGTGCATTGAAGTGGACGCCATTGTGATGGTATGAATAGGCATCATCGTACGATCTGCCATGTGCTCAGCTGCATCGGATTTTTTTTTCAGGTTCTCGCAGAAATGAGGGATAAGGAAGAGCCTTCATAAAAGACAACTGTCCTCATTTTCTCAGCGACATTGCATTCATTCGCCATTCGGATCTAGCCTCAGCTAATGTTTTAATTTGCTACATTTCAGCAAAAAAATGTACTTCATTCTACTGTCCTCAACGCTGCTCATAGGCGTTGTGCGGTCGCAACAAATTGTTGATCTAAACTGTACCGAATCTGTCCAAGGTGTCGCGAAGGTAAGTCGTCCTGTTCTTTCATCAGAGCGAAGAACTGCGAACACACAGAAGCATTTGCTGGCCGGGCCCAAATGGGCTTACCCAGGGTACTCCGGGAGTCGCAGGCTCCTCGACAGGGGGTCGTATTCGCGGGTGGGAGGGAAAGAGGGCGGGGTCGTTATCGCTGAGGTTAGCAATGGTCCTAGGTTATACGTGAAGCGAAACGTGCCGTTGACTGGCACAGCTATCTGTGCAAATATAATTAAAAAATTAAATTTGTCATATTGAAGGTAACCTGGAAGGTTTGTTCTAAACGCAACCAACACAAATAGAAGTTAAAGGGGGGGGGGGCGTTTTCATGTCCCGGGAGAGAGGGGCGTACCGAAGCGGTTATTTTCCTCAAAGCCTGAGAGTGCCCTGGGCTTACCCAAAGTCACGAACTCATCTCTCAGAAAAAGGTCAAGTGTGGTACCGATTGTCTAAGCTTGTAGCACGCTTGTACAAAGACAAATGTGCTTTCGCTAGTCACGTGCATGTTTTTGTCTATGAAATATCAGCGTGATCAGCTCTTCCTTTCAGTACGCCCCATCAGCGGTAAACTGCGCGAACAAATTGTCCGATGACAATTGCGCTGTACTTTACCCGAATGCAGTGAAAGTGGCCACAAATACTCCTCGAGACGCAAAATGCACAGGAAATCCTCCAGCACTGGTGAGTGCCCACATACTGCATTTACTATTGCTACGGTAGGACCCTGCGTTTGAGGCAATCGTCCACGGAAATTTAAGTTCACTTGCGCGCATATTTATATGCGCATGTAGAACTAACTAGCTCTAACTGAGATAGAGCTTCAAAAGGTGACGGACGGCGGGGTGGGGCGTCTGAGAGGGTTTGAACGCTAGACAGCTGAAGACCAGTGATACGACATTCATGTAGTTAGGGACGCAGAGCGAGAACACAACCAACATTGGGCGCGGAAATTCGAACTACGCCCTGACCGCTTACGGATGTTCAAGTGTTGCTTGGCGGGAATTCCAACGAATGCTTTACTTCGAATTTTCGAGTTCTGCTTAGGAATGTAGGGAAAATTTCGGTTGTTTTCGTGTTTCTGTCCTTGTACTTATCCAGTAGAATGATTTTAGAGGAAACAGAATCATAGAATTTTCGTGGACGACTCCTTTAAGCCCAGTTTCTCAAAAATGTCCGCAAATAAATATTGCAAATTGGTATTGATAGGGCTAGAACCACACCTTTTCACGTTATTGTGTAAAAATGAGACAATTTCAATATCTTTGACTTACAGAATCCCCAACTGATTGAAGCAGCGATTCACCTTTGTCCAAAAACTTGTGGCTACTGCTGTCTGACACCCGCCTACTCATGCAAGGATAAACCGCGTAAGTAGAATCGCATTCAAACCAACTGAAATTGCCCTCAAGCACGTTCCTTTTAAGAGCCACGGGTCCCATGCGCATCTGTGACGCCGTCAATGTGCCAAAGTTCGGAATGGAAAGCTATTCTCGAATCTGATTGTCCGAAAACTTGCGGTCTTTGTGATTCAGGTTTGTCTTGATTTCTGTAATGGATTTAGAAGTTCCGCGTTCGAGTAAAAATCGATCAGCGACCAAGGAAAACGTGTACAGGCAGCTGTAGTGGGTACAAAAAGCCCAGGTAGAAAGAGTAGACGCAAGTACCCTGTAACTTCTGACGGAGCTCTCAGTGGATGCAGTGGGAAAGCGGTGTCCCCTCCATGCTTTTGAGGCACCGATTTAGATTGTGCATAATGTTGTGGCCGGTGTAGAATGTCCATAATCGAACTAGAGGAACATTTTATTCGGATTTCGATTTTGTTGGTTCGTTTTCGAGAATCAACAATGCAGTCACCACAGGTATCCATGGTCTTCTCCACTTTGGCAGCGTTCGAATCTCTCTGTCTAAAACTCCGTCGGTAGCGCCTCAGGGAACTCAGACAGCGCCAACCTAGCTTCCTCCCAATTTTAGAAGCCTCAAAATCAAGCTGTAGACGATTTCCATACGAGCAGAAGAGATGAAAGGTCTAAGGAACGAGTGACGCAAGCAATATGTGGTCGTGAAGCAGTGAGCTCTCCTTTCTCCGCCTCTTTTTTCCTAGCGATAATCCGTAGCTGTTTGATGGTGGAGCTCTCATCAATCTCAAGGGAAACGTTCGGCTCGTTTGAGATTATCAGTTCCGAATCGCTCAGCGCGGGTCAATTTGTAGGGCATCCATCGGGCAAATGAAAGGGCTCGTCGATGGCCGAGCTCATCTACCCGAGGGTCTGCCCCAGCTGTCGAAGCTGGCATGGCATTTTTCCAACAGCAGCTCAGCAGCTGTGGATGTTCATATCGACCATGATCTTCCAGGTCGTTACCTCATACTCCAAGCGCTTACACCACTGATCCACCATGGATTTGGAAATAATCTTGTATGTTGTAAGTTGTTCAATTAGTTTGTGCCTTTCGGACTGATTGATGGAACATTCATTGAAACGACCAAACGTTTCGACTGAGTCGTCGTCTTCGGAGGCCCAAACCTAACCTAACCAGGCCTAACCCGCACCACGTTTGGGCTTCCAAAAACGATTTAGTCGAAAAAATAAGTCGTTTCAATAATTGTTTCACCAATTATTCTCGAAAGGCACAAACTAATCGAACAAACTTCAGCTAACAATGCCAAGGGTGCGAAAAGAGAGAAGATGGAGAAATCTTGTTTATGCCCTATCACGCATTGCTCCCACAACTGTAATTGTAGGTGATGGCCTGTAATGAGTGGTTGTCCATTATTTCAGAAATGGCTGCGATATCAACTAAAGCTTTCTGACGATTTTTTATTAGCTTCCGGAATACCTTGCCATTCCCCTCAATTGCTACAGAAGTCATCTGTTCAAAAAACAATTACAATTTTTTTTATGCGAATGCCTCACTTTCCGAGTTACCCTGAGTAATGATCGATCAATCTAATGCATGAATGCGTTCAACTTTTCAGCCTGCTTTTATCATTGGAGTACTCCACGCACTCCAGTCCTGTCCCGGGGATGGGGGGAATGATGCAGGATTTGACCCGGTGTCATGACAGTGGAGCGCGCCACTCCTACGCTACACCGCCTTTGTCTCCATGCTTTGGTGCATGGTTTTCGCAACGACTTTTCCTTTGAACTTGATCGCTTAAGCTCTTAAATATGTCGGCAATTTAAGCGCCATTGTTTCTGTATATGTTCCCCGAGCTAAACTTGATATATTGGCGTCAAATATGTGAGAGATTTAAAGTGAGAACATTTTGAAGGACAGGCAGTTGTGTTACAAAATGTATCTACTAATCTGATATGTACCTGGACCTGAAACTGAACGCTGTCATCATGACATGCTGAAATGTTATCTTTCCAATCACACGGGCATGAAGTTCCTGACAGGTGGCGCGCAGTCCCACATTCATGGTGCGTTGATCAAATCCCGCATCTACGCTTGCCTAGGCCAATCAAGTCCTCCATCCATCCGTGTTCAGTCACTGATATCACACTTGTCTAGAAGGATAAAAGCATCAACTCCTAGATTGGCTGCCCCCCTGCTAGTCATTGGATGGCCCGATTCGTATTCAGCTGCCACTACGCTTTTGAATGGACTTAGAATGCGTGGCGCATCCGGAAAGGTTTGATTAACTCCGGAATTTTGCCTTACCCCCTTTAATCACCACTTCAGGCTCGTGCGTCGATATGGCACCTAACTGCAATTTGGACGGTGGATTTATCTGTCAAAGTGCGAACATGCAATCGTTCGCAAGGGTAAGCGATGTCATAATTAAAAAAATTATTAATATGATTTGATTGTACATACATTTCAAGAAAAACTGCAAGAAAACTTGCGGATTCTGTGACGATGTTTCCAAGGTAATACCAAGTGCCCCAGGTGCATCAGGTGAGGGCATTAATACACGAATTACATATAAATTTACACAACGCATCTAAACTCATATCGTTGCAGGTGCTGTATGTGGAATGGATCCAAGGTGAGTTATTCGACATACCGCCTCCAAATTGTAGTGGGGACACTGCTACTACTTCAGAGACGGTTCCTTTGGCTCCTCTTCCTGCCTGACTATGCTTTAGAAAAATTTGAGCACGTTTCTGGAATAGCGCAAATCGAGAAAATGCTTATACCGATTTGTTCCTCTCTGCCCATACTGCTAGAAAGCTCGTGGGAAAATGAGGAACTTCGGTACCTATATAATTATGCTATATCCGCTTAATAAGGGCTGCATGCAAAGTTTCAAGCGAAAAAGGAAGAATTCGGTCAAGATACAGTCCTTGTCCAAGTGTGACCGAAGGGCGGGGCCCCAGGGTAAATGCCCGCCCGTCGTCCGCCGCTGTAGGACAAGAACGAATATCCAGGACGGTCATCCGATTCCCGTTGCTCTAGCCGTCTGGGGCCCTCCCAGATTTGCCTAAGCCTTTTCAGGGGAGGAGCCTTTTGATGATAGCAGCATGTCCTGTAGTCGTCTGGGACTCTCCCACTTGCATTCTCTTTGACGTCAGGGTGACGTCAGGGAAACGGGTGACCGTCCTGAATATTCGTTCTTGCCGCTGTAGGAGGCGGAGAGTGGGTCTGTTCACGTAACTTTCTGTTCACACTATGCGTCTTCGATCACGGTGGACGACGGGGCGGGTACCTCAACCTGAGACCTCCCCCCTCAACCCTCAGTTTGAGGAGCTGTATGCTGGTCGGATTCTCACTTTTCGTGTGAAACTTTGCATGCGGCCCTCATCAGCCAAGTACAACATAAATATATGAGCAACAGAAAAACTCATTTTGGTGCACGATTCCTCTATGAATTAAAATGTTTCCTGTCCTTGGACGCGTTCACTGAAAGATCAATGATCGTTTGTGTTTAAGGTGTGCAACCTGGATTCGCAATGGATTCTGCACCAGCCCTCACTACACACATGCATACAAAATGAAGAACTGTGGACGCGCTTGTGGTATGTGCTGAGAAGAAAGCCCTTCAATGCCTCGTTGAACAGCTCTTGTATATTTATGAGTATTATTGATGTATTCGTGTATTTATATCTATTTGTACATTTAATATTTGTACCAGTTGGCGGGCGCACACTACTGTGCGCGAAACACCATGTGCGTCAGTAGGTCGGCCTGTATTGCTCTTTTTCTTGAGTACAGAGTATTTCAGTGCACACCCAGCCCACCGTGGGCGGAGCTTAAATTAGTCCATGTGTGGTCTTTACTTAGTGTCCCATGCCCTACCCATACCACATTTGTCCCCATCTCCACAGGTCGTCTTTCATGTAACGTCCAGGCTCCGCCCACCACTTTAAATGCCCCGCCCACTGTGCCTGCATTCTTTCCTGACCTTCAGAAACTCATCCCTGACCTTGATCCATCTTCTCCCTATGTTTGGGGCACATTCGAACCCAGTCAACAATTTTTGAACATTCCACGACGGCCCCGCCCATTATGGGCGGAGCTTAACTTGGTCCATGTGTGGTCTTTACTTAGTGTCCCATGCCCTACCCATACCGCATTTGTCCCTATCTCCACAGGTCGTTTTTCATGTGACGTCCAAGCTCCGCCCACCACTTTATATGCTCCGCCCACTGTGCCTGCATTCTTTCCTGACCTTCAGAAACTCATCCCTGACCTTGATCCATCTTCTCCCTATGTTTGGGGCACATTCGAACAATTTTTGAACATTCCACGACGGCCCCGCCCATTATGGGCGGAGCTTAACTTGGTCCATGTGTGGTCTTTACTTAGTGTCCCATGCCCTACCCATACCGCATTTGTCCCTATCTCCACAGGTCGTTTTTCATGTGACGTCCAAGCTCCGCCCACCACTTTATATGCTCCGCCCACTGTGCCTGCATTCTTTCCTGACCTTCAGAAACTCATCCCTGACCTTGATCCATCTTCTCCCTATGTTTGGGGCACATTCGAACAATTTTTGAACATTCCACGACGGCCCCGCCCATTATGGGCGGAGCTTAACTTGGTCCATGTGTGGTCTTTACTCAGGGTCCCATACCCTACCCATACCGCATTTGTCCCCATCTCCACAGGTCGTTTTTCATGTAACGTCCAAGCTCCGCCCACTGTGCCCTGCATTCTTTCCTGACCTTCAGAAACTCATCCCTGACCTTTATCCATCTTCTCCCTATGTTTGGGGCACATTCGAACCCAATCAACAATTTTTGAACAATCCACGACGGCCCCGCCCATTATGGGCGGAGCTTAGCTTGGTCCATGTGTGGTCTTTACCTAGTGTCCCATACCCTACCCATACCGCATTTGTCCCCATGTCCACAGGTCGTTTTTCATGTGACGTCCAAGCTCCGCCCACCACTTTATATGCTCCGCCCACTGTGCCTGCATTCTTTCCTGACCTTCAGAAACTCATCCCTGACCTTGATCCATCTTCTCCCTATGTTTGGGGCACATTCGAACCCAGTCAACAATTTTTGAACATTCCACGACGGCCCCGCCCATTATGGGCGGAGCTTAACTTGGTCCATGTGTGGTCTTTACTCAGGGTCCCATACCCTACCCATACCGCATTTGTCCCCATCTCCACAGGTCGTTTTTCATGTAACGTCCAAGCTCCGCCCACTGTGCCCTGCATTCTTTCCTGACCTTCAGAAACTCATCCCTGACCTTGATCCATCTTCTCCCTACGTTAGGAGCACATTCGAACCCAATCAACAATTTTTGAACATTTCACGACGGCCCCGCCCATTATGGGCGGAGCTTAACTTGGTCCATGTGTGGTCTTTACTCAGTGTCCCATACCCTACCCATACCGCATTTGTCCCCATCTCCACAGGTCGTTTTTCATGTAACGTCCAAGCTCCGCCCACTGTGCCCTGCATTCTTTCCTGACCTTCAGAAACTCATCCCTGACCTTTATCCATCTTCTCCCTATGTTTGGGGCACATTCGAACCCAATCAACAATTTTTGAACATTCCACGACGGCCCCGCCCATTATGGGCGGAGCTTAGCTTGGTCCATGTGTGGTCTTTACTTAGTGTCCCATACCCTACCCATACCGCATTTGTCCCCATGTCCACAGGTCGTTTTTCATGTAACGTCCAAGCTCCGCCCACCACTTTAAATGCTCCGCCCACTGTGCCCTGCATTCTTTCCTGACCTTAAGAAACTCATCCCTGACCTAAATCCATCTTCTCCCTACGTTAGGAGCACATTCGAACCCAATCAGCAATTTTTGAACATTTCACGACGGCCCCGCCCATTATGGGCGGAGCTTAACTTGGTCCATGTGTGGTCTTTACTCAGTGTCCCATACCCTACCCATACCGCATTTGTCCCCATCTCCACAGGTCGTTTTTCATGTAACGTCCAAGCTCCGCCCACCACTTTATGCCCCGCCCACTGTGCCCTGCATTCTTTCCTGACCTTCAGAAACTCATCCCTGACCTAAATCCATCTTCTCCCTACGTTAGTTGCACGTTCGAACGTAATCAACAGTTTCGGGCTGAAAGCCAAACATTCCAGTGCACGCCCCGCCCCCGTGGGCGGAGCTTAACTTGGTCCATGTGTGGTCTTTACTTCCTGTCCCATGCCCTACCCATACCACACTTGGCCCCATCTGCACAGGTCGTTTTTCATATGATACCTAATTTCGTGACAGACGGAGGGACAAACGGCTTAGCGCTTTATATATAGTAGGGATATTTTGACACGTTGACAAGGGTTCATTGGTCCCGCGATCACAGTAAGAGGGCTGTTGTCATCGTAGTCGTGTGGCATGGATATGCCACATAGAAACAGTGGTTCACCCACCATTAGAAGTGGTGCATGACCGATCCGTATAGGAAGGAGCCATTGGAGTTGTGCTCTCGGTATATCGGTGATGTCCAGCGAATTTGCTTCTTTAGTGTTTACATACTGTGCAGCGAATCAGGAGGACGCCTATGGACCGATTGCTCTGAAGGTAAGTAGCTGCTGTCCTTCCGAAAGTTGCAAGCGATCGACATGGACATGATAAGGTCTGCATGGAAAATTGATACATCCAGACCACTAGCTTCTCCATATCCAGCTCTCCATTGATCTCGGCATTTTTGACACAATCAGTCATACGCTTCTGCGGAGCCTTCGCGATTGTTGTGGTATTCATTATTCGGCTAACGTTTCAGCAAATGGCCTTCCCCAGAGCCTGTAAAGAAACTTACCAGTAATACAAGAAGTTGAGTACCCTTGTCAGATCACCATAGAAATTTGGGTGACGGTTGGGACCCACGAATCTAGGCCGTGACCCTGTGACAGCCTGTGGCCTTTGCCCTGTGACATGAATAATTTAGACAATTTGACTATACAACGGAACAGACTTGCAAGGAGGACACGATTTACATGATTAAGTTGTCTGGATAATTCATGTCACAAGGCAAAGGCCATAGGCTGTCACAAGGTCACGGCCTAGATTCGTGTGTCCCAACCTACACCTAAGGGTAAATCAATTCTAGGAGACATATGAAAACCAGCTGATCTTTTGAAAATGGGGAGCTCGTTTGGACCCTCAAGCTAGGATTTTACGGTGGTGGCTACATATGTGTTTCAAGACCACAAAGTCGGGTGGCAACACTCATGGGACCCCCCTCCACGGATATTACTATGAGCTAGTAGCTCTGGTGCCAAGTCGTTCATAATACCTGCTCTACTCTGGTGCCAAGTCGTTCAGTCGTCTGCTCTACTCTGGTGCCAAGTCGTTCATAATACCAATTTGGTGGCCTAGAGGCACATAGCATCAGCCAGTCGCGATATTTGTCTCATTGAGCGTGAGTGGGGCGTTGGTACAATCACTTCCTCATAGGCATAGTCATGGATTAAGCTACGAATTATCCGCTCCACAGTTGCCATCGAAAGGAGATAGCATTTGTTCCACTTGCTCCATTATCGATATTACAATCAAAAGTGAGTAGATAACTGCCAAGAATACATAGGAGAAGGTGTGTTAGGTTGCTTGAGAAGTTCCTGCTGTTTCGAGTGTTTCACTTTCTAGATTATTTTCTGTATTAAAGTCTGCTTTTCGCTATGTTCAAAAATAGCAACGTCTTAGCTCTGAAACGAATTCTGAATTTTTGCTAAAGTCTTTTGAACAAGATGGTCAAACGACAGCTACACACCATTTCTCGTACATCCTCCTCAGGGACACGAACGACCCGATTCTTAACCGCATCGTGACATATAATGTGAGCTGAATTCTGTAGGACAGTCGACGGCAATCTGCACGGACAAAGGCCCAGCTCGTAGGGGTCAGCCTCGTCACCATGACGGCGGTATGGCAGGAGCCTAGTCTTAAATCGTTTCATGAATCTCGGCAAAATTATCACGGCTACATCGTACTGAGAAGTGCTCGCTAGGTGTAACGCAAACAGCAGATCCCAAGCTTAGTATTGGTTAATGGGAAGGAACGTATCTTTCTTTGCGATTACGCATGGACCCATACTACACAAAGAACCCTGAAAAAAAAATGAGTGAGCTACGCTACAAAACTTTGCGGGATCCACCAGACTCATCTAACCTGGACCCACGGATTACCACTTCTTCGAGCGTCTAGTCAGCTTTCCTCGGAAGGAACGCTTCAACACGCAGCCGATGTTGTACAACGAATTTATCGCCTCTACATCCAGCGAGGCAGAGTGGTACGGAGGAGGTGTAGGAACGACGCAGATAGCAAGACAGGGTGGCACGTACGGAGGCGCAGAGATATGCAGCCGCGTCTCGCCGCAGGCACTGCAAAGTGTGAACGCGGTCCTACCGTGTCTTTCTGCCTCTCGGTCGGTTCGTGCGCCTGCTCGTCGGTCTGGTAGTCTGTCCGTACGCGAGTAATTGTAATAAGACGATAGTAGATATAATCAGCCGCACAATGCATGGGGAGCTAATTGCTAATCGATGTTGGTGTATCGATCTGGGGTCAAATCATCATTGTGATGGCATTTCCCAAGTATATCCAAACGTGCTATATAAAACAGTCCACTCATAGCGATTCCGCAATATGCTGGCGTCGCACTAGGTGTCATTACAAGAAATATGCGAAGCTGTGATGGTTATTGGAGAAACGATACGGCTGGGCTAGCTCGGTAAGAAGCAGAAAGCTGAGGTTATGAAAGCAATCGCAAGTCATAGCCGGCTCAGCCAATCATAGTGGTAACAAAACGGGTCGTGGGCAATACCGCTGAGGTTGAAGAATTAGAGAGCTACAAATTCTATCAGTATTAGGCCGCACGAGTCCACTCACATTTTTAATTTCACGGCGTTATGGCTATCTTTGCTGGAGCACATCGCTAAGTAACTGCTACTCACATAATTTTAAGGGTATAAAGCTTCCTGCTCACCAGTGCCTATTACGCGCGACGTAATCGGGTAGCTGAATCCGGTACCAAAAATAAGATACAGTGACGCCATTGAGGGATAGAGATACAAGAGGAGGTATAAAAAGTGAAACACCACTGTGAAAAATAAAAGTAGGGTAGAAAACACGTGATAAGCTGCACTCAGGCTGTACGGCCCCGATCGCATCAACGAGTATGCATGCGTCTTTGGGCGACCTTCAAACTCTGCGCCGACAAGACGTGGCTACGCTCACAGCAGCGAGGTAAAGTGGCATAGACAGAGACGCAGGGAGACCCAGTCACGCCCTAACGCCGCTACCGAACAGTATGAATGCGTTCTCTGTATTGCGTATATGCGGGTATGTACCCTTACGTCTGAAAACCACACGGCCGCCTGCGGCGAGGGGCGTGGCGAGTGCGAGTTGCTCCATCGCGTGCTATTGCGTACACACCCTTCAAAGAAACGGATAAATAAACATATACAGGTGGTACCTAGAAGCGTTCATAGTCAATATAGAAAACAAAAACGGAAACTGAGAAGCAGCTATTTCTTTAGAAGTACCCTATCAGATTATGGCGCCCTGAGCGGAACTCCGCACCGACTGCGGTAAGTCGTTCTGATGGCACGGCAAGTGCGACGCCGCAATGCGATTTTTGGACGTTACGGTATCCACCCCATCTGGGCTAATTTCATGCCGTGTATAAATACGTGTGGTGTAAGAAGAAACGAAATGGTTTGAAGTGGAACTGTATTCGAGTACCATAACCTGAGAGCAATCTGAATTAGTCATAAGTTCGAACTGTGCGTTCCAGTATTCTATCATATCTTGGCTATTGTCTGCAACCTGTGATTGTCTGCTTCTGTCTTCCATTGTTATTGTGTGATTGCAAAAGCCCATTCAGATTTTTTTCAGCTGCAGATGCTCAGTTACGCTTCAGCAAAATGACGTGTCTTGATTGCACGCGCACATGATTCGCATGAAGTGAGAGCTGATCAAACGTGACACCTTTTTGCAACGCAGAATCGTGAAACAGTCGCTTTGGCGTATTTTAATCAAACAATAGATGTATGTATTGTGAATGAAGCCCGAATAATGAATCTAATAGGACTCGTGAAGAAAAGACAAGGAGGACCTTCAAACACTATAGGAAATAAGACTTTTCTGAGCTTGGTCTTCGACGAGTTTCTAGTCCTTCGCAGTTGCCACCGTTTCGCTGGCATGGAGGGGTGTAGGTCATCTTGAGACAGTGGCCGTCATCACACTTACGGGTTCTTCACGCGTTTAGCACTCACCCTCGCGCCGCGGTAATGGCACACGCTTTGCCGTTGTGGAAGAGTCCATCTACTTGTGGACTGAACCAAGATGCTCATATTATCGTGAACTGTGCCCTCAACTTAAGTTTCCTTTCTTTTTTTTTAAAAAAGTTTCGCATTCCCTGAGTGGCCCATGCACTTTTTTCGGAGAAAGTGCAAAGCTTTGTGCTAAGAAATTGGGGTTAAAGTCTGTGGTAGGGGTAACTCGATCGGTTGTATCATAAGCGATAAGTATCATTCAACTATCATTCTTATTACTCTGCACTCCAGTCAATGCTCGACTTATCAGACCCTAAGGAAAAGTCTGTATTATGGAAGGCGGACCCTGTTTGAAGCAATGTGTCTTCCGAAGCTCGAAGACGCTCCATTTATTGGGAAGTTCGCCACATGAGGTCTTCTTAGATCCCCAGTTTTCATTTGGATGAATTACGTCAAGGTTTCCTCGTTGCTCGCATTACCCCTACCACTGTCTTCGAGCGGATCGTTCTTGGAACTCGATTCGCGAAATTAGTTAACAAGTGTAGTGTAGCTAAAAAGGGTCTCGGAATGGAGCGCTCCAAGAAGTGACCACTTGAAAAGGTGGTATCCAAGCGACACGCATTGAGCAAACTATAATCTGCAAATTTCTCATTGGTACTGGAGCAACAAGAAGGTTATTCATTTTTCTGTCTTTCACACTGCCTATCGAAGCTATGTGAATTTTCGGGTGTTCATTAGGCCTGCGGGTTCATTAACGTCAACATGTGCGAAGGAACATCTACTCTGATCTGGAGCTCTGGATTAAAGGCCAGAGGAGATTTGCCGACCTGTCGCATTTCTGGCATCTGGTCACTTTTAATGAATGGCATATTTTGCCCGTACACTCTGGTAAGATAACAGACAAAGGGGATATTACGGTCTTGAGGAATTCAGCTGCCACACTACTCAAAAGGGATTCTCACTGCAGGCATGAAGGCACACGCAGCGACGCACGAACAGTTCAAATAATGGAAATGGATGAAAAAGGCTGCAAGGTCAACAGAGGAGATTTGAAGCATGCATGATATCATACTATCGTTCCAAATTGTTCCATGTACTCAGCTGCGTTGCAGTTTTTCCTTTAGGTGCGCTTGGAAAAGGAGAGAAACGTATAAAAGTTGGGCTGTTTACGCATTTTCCATTATGCATAACGTTTTCTCCACTGCCAAAAATTCATTTGTGATCGTATATTTCAGTAAAATGCTTTCCGTTCTACTATCCACGACGCTACTGCTCGATGGTGCATTGGCGGGAATCACCGATCTGAACTGTACGGAATCTGTTGGAGGAGCAGTAAAGGTATATGGCCACATTTTAAGAAGACAAAGGAGCACCTTGACACCTACGAATATTCGTGCTGCCCCGCCTAGCTTTTGAGCTATGGCAAGTATCCCCAATACTCAGGTTCCGCTAAGGTATGTGAAGATATTTCACCGGAAGGAAGCCCGTTAAGCGATCGGAAGGAAAGCTGTGGGATCATATCAGTTGGCGTATAAGTGATTCTTCGGAATCTCTAGTGGATCACATTCACCCTATACAGGGGGTGCCAAAAAAAGTGATTTTGTCTTCTCTACTTTCACCCCACTCTAGTCAAACTACAGCAGATTCTGTTGAGATATTTTCATTCCCAGATTCAAGAGCAGTCCTCACTCTATCACTACACTCCATGGCGGCCTTCTGCACGAGCAGGAACAGGAGCGAAGAAAGGGTGGACAAGATGTGTCACCTCAACTGGGCAAAATCCGAAATTTCATCGCCCTCGTCCACAGCCTTGCTGAGGGCGGTTCACTCTGGGTACCCACAAGAATTCATACTGGGTGGTGTTCTTTAGGATTCCGTTTTTTCCGGGTTCTCAGCGCCCTTCGTTTCCAGGAGCCAAAACGTGCCCTTACCAGTGAAACCCCTCTGAAGGCGAATTTGGGCATGAAAATGATACTTCGGATCATAGCAGCCTTGTCCAAGCAGCAGGGGCTCTGTGACTCCCATGAACCGAAAGGCCAATCCTCAGGAAGCTTCCCACAAAAGACCTACCACGGAGCCTGGCTTCACTATTTTAAGCGGACCAATGCAGCTCGGCATTCTTCAGAATACTGCTCAATGTAGAAGTATTAGGTTGTTGCAAAATTAATTTCGGAAATGGACCGCATACTTCAAACTACTATAACTCAGCTTAAACACAAGTTTATCAATCGAAGTAAAAACCATCAGAATCTACACATTTTTGCCAACGAACAGGCAATAAATCTAAGCCTTCACTATAGAAACTACTATCACGAGAATCAACGAAGTCAAGGAAGGCACATTACATCGTCTAAATTAGTAAATTGTTTCTGACGCAGATGAGAATTGAGGGCTCGAAAAAAGTGATAGTCTGTTGGGGAAAGGTCGGGAGAATACGCTGGGTGAGGGAGAACTTACCCAAGTGGGTCAATTTTTGCCGAGTGATTTGTGAGGTGTGTGGCCTTGCGTTGTCCTGCAGCAGGATCGGCCCTCCTCTATTCACCACCGCCGGCCACAATTTTTGCAACTTTCTATACATTTGCTCCAAATCACAACAGTAAGACTCTGCTGTGACTGGCTGACCAGGTTGCAAGAAACTGTAATGGATTACACCTTTACAACACCACCACACAGTAATCATAGGCCTTGCGTTGTCCTGCAGCAGGATCGGCCCTCCTCTATTCACCACCGCCGGCCACAATTTTTGCAACTTTCTATACATTTGCTCCAAATCACAACAGTAAGACTCTGCTGTGACTGGCTGACCAGGTTGCAAGAAACTGTAATGGATTACACCTTTACAACACCACCACACAGTAATCATAACCTTTTTAGGGTGATGGTCGGGTTTAGGAAAAGTTTTTGGAGCAGCATACTTATCTACCCAGACTAATCCCCGCTTCCTGTTATCATAAAGAACCCATTTTCATCTACAGTTATAATACGGTTTACAAATGGCTCATTTTTATGGCGAACTAGGAGATTAGAGCAGGTGTCGAAACGTGCCAGACGCTGCTCATCGGTCAGGTCATGCGGCACCCACTTCGACATCTTCTTCACCTTGCCGATTGTCAGCAAATGTCTGGCCACTGTAGAGTAATGTACGCCTAGGTCTTCTGCTAACGTACGAGTATTCGTCTCCGGATTAGCTTCGACGGCTCTCCTTAAATCTCGATCATTAAGCGATGACCTGCGGCCGCGACCCGACTTCTCTTCGAGATCAAAATCGCCAGAAGCAAATTTTTTAAACCAGAGCTCCACTGTCCGTTCGCAAGGACAATTCGTCCCAAAAACACTGCTGAGATTACGAGCTGCCTCCGCTGCGGAGTGTTCCAATTTAAATCATAAAGCATGATGACTCGATAGTCGCGTCGGTTCATGATTATACGCAGCCCTGGAAAAGGCCGGCTGGAAAACTTAGAGCGACATTCATAGAAGTTTCTGAAAGAGCAGAAAAAATCCACCGAATGGTATGCCTGGCGTTCCTTGGGATGGAATAGTTCAGGGTAAAAAATCTACTTATTTATACATACCTTGAAACCAAAATTAATTTTGCAACAACCTAATATCTCCGCTCGGCAAGGACCATTTAAACCAACCCATAACTGTTTTTTTTTCAGAAAAAAAAACAGTTTTTGTACATATAAATCGTACACAATCTTCGATCCTATTCCTTTCAGTACGCTCAATCGGCGGTAAACTGCAAAAACAAATTGCCCGACGCCACCTGCCTCACTCTCTACACAACAGCAGTAAAAGCAAACGACGATACTGATCGCGATGCGAAATGCGCGGGAAGTCCAGTCGTGAGTTGTCAATCAACTTTTTGGTGCTCCACTTTTATGATTTATCCCCATTCGGAAGCGAACAAAATGAATTTAGCTCGAATAAGTAATAATAGTATGTAGGTAAACGAAACGTACATACTTTCCAGCGATTTTTCGACTTAAAAAACACGTTATACGTCTGAAATTCGATCTAGAAACCACTCATTTGGTTTTTGAGGCCTTCTGTTTGTGTAGATTATTGACAGCTTCTCTTATCTCTCGTCTCACCTGATCAACTTGGCTGCCTGAGACTGATTCTCTTTCCTGAAAACGCCACAGGCATACAGGTGAGATGAAAAGGGGAGTGAGAGAAAAGGAAGAGTCCCACACCCATAACGACAGTTGCTGGTCGCAGAAACGCTGCAAGAAAAGCGTTACAAGTATGCTGAGTTATGGGAAAAAGCCTCGGAAAGTCGGACGGGACTTGAACCCGCACTGCATTTCCATAGCGGGCTGCGGCGAAAATCAGCAGCTATCAACTGCAATGAAGGATTCTTCAGCTTTCTTTCGCGATCTTCTGGCAAAGGATGAATCTTGTTCATCCGTGCAAGCAAGAATGTATAGAGCTTCGAGAGCACTCATTCCCAATTACGGCGCTTTCTCAAGGATACAGTACCAGTTAGAAGAAACAAAAGGTAGTTCTGTTGGTGCACCTTTAGTTGCCAAGCGTCAGCACTTCACAGCAATCTGAATGAGGTGTTCTACTGAAGGCTTGCAGATCTGTGGTATTTCAATGAAATGCCGAGACACCTACCTGTCTCTGGATAAGAACGCCTTAAGTGATGCGTGGAAGAACTGCATTTGAAATGATGAAAGGATGAAGTTTTTGGCCCTAACCAATCCCCTCTGTGGGATGCGCCGTGCACACTAGTTCCATTCAGAATCGTGGTGGTATGTGAATGCGATCTGTCCCCTACAATGACTTACGGGGACCGGCATCAATTCACTGACCCCGAGGGAATGGAAGACTCGATTTATCTGGGGCATTAATCCCCGCAACGTGAGAGTCGGTGTGCGCACCACCAGTCACTACACCACCTCTGCTTTGAGGGTAGTATGAATGTTTTTTTCGTTTTCGGCGAAAATTTTTCTATGTTCCCATCATTCCACGATTTCACAATGGGTATCGTTACGAGTCCATTTGTATTCACCAGTATCTAAGTGTTCGAGTTTTGCGAAAATGCAACGCGTCGAGTAAACCACCCACAACGATTGGTGTTTCCAACGGCCAGCTGCCGCGAAAACAAGTCGTTGTCGGCTAATTCGCATGTGTTCATGTATCTGATCGAAAAAAAGAGCTGCATATCAGAAAGTGCCAGACTCGTTTTTCAGGATCCCCAGTTGGTTCAAGCAGCGGTCGAGCATTGTCCGAGTACGTGCGGCTACTGTTGCCTCACACCCGCCTTTGCATGCGATGACAAGCTTCGTAAGTCGACAGTGTATCAGTAATACCTTTACTTTTTGCGCAGTTGATTTCATGCACTTATGCGCTTGGTTGGTGTTGTTATTGCATAGCAGAGACCCTTGCTACCACTTCGGATCCCTCCTTATCGTCGAACAACCAGTAGAGTACTCAGGACCCCAATGAGTACTATCCTGTTGAGCATCCGTCTCCCTATGCTGTCGATCTTCTTTCACATTCGTGCCTCTTCTCCCACTACCCTATCGTCGCCTGGTCTTTCCATGATGTTCGGTACATCATTTTTTCATAAGGATCATTGATCTACTTACAAATGCGAAGGCAGATCGGGGTTCAACAAAGATGGTTGAATCATGATGTCATGCTCATCATCGTGTTTTTGTATTCATAATCAGATTGTATATTTTTTGATATCTCACATTTTAATGGCAATGCTATTTTCTTTCATCTTTTTTTCTTTCGTGGCAAGTATTTTTTTTTATCGGTCTACTCTGGATCCCTGGCTCCTATCTGCACCTAGGCTGAGCTGGAGAATCACAAGACAAAGACATTTGATGTATTTCGACATGTCATTTAGCGCCTTGCTGTGGAGTGTGGGTAAGCACACCTGGCAGCCAGCAAATTCTACTTCACACCAGAAAGGTGTGCCAGGGGTTCCAATATATTCGATAGAGATTGCTCTCGAGGGATAAAAGGGTGAGGATAAAGTTTTCGGTGTTAATCAGTCCCTTCTTATGGATGCACCGAACATGCTAGTTCCATTCTGAGTCGTGGTGACAGGTGAATGCGATTTGGCCAATACAATGTCTATTTGGGGCCAGCCGGTGTACAAGTGTTTGCTTTTATCCTCCCGGACGAGTCATTTACCAATTCACCGATACCGGAGATATGGAAGGCTTGGTTAGCTTAGGCAGGTATTTGAGTCATGTGCTCCAATATCTCTACCGTAACCGCGAAGTCGTTCCCGTTGTGGGTTCGCACCCTGAAGGATCGGTACGCGTGACCTCGTCTTACCGACCAAATGTTTCTTAATGTGTAAATTCAGAGGCCTGGCCGTCCCTCCTATGTATTCATCTACACTTCCGGCAGGAAAAATGTTAACAACCCCTGCGGCGTACATCCCCTTTTCTTGCCAGCAGGACATATTATACAATTGAGTGAGACACAACTGCGATCATACAAACGGTTTCGAACGAGACGTTTTTGAGGTTGTGTGGGGAACCGCCACGTTTCCGACCATGGTTCTGGGCCCGATCTCTTCAGACACTTTTTTTTTGGGAGCGCTGACCCAATTAGAGATGAAGGGAGCTGCAAAGGGGATCTTCTCAGCTAATGGGCTACCAACGATCGTGTAGGACAGGGTGCCTGCTCTATGTGTGTGGACGTAACCTTTCATTAAGTCATTTGCTTAGCCTTTTCACGGACTCTTTCCTTTCCTTCGCTCACGTGCAGGTGCTGCAGCAGTTCGTAACATGTCTGTCAAGTGCTCGCTTACGCTGGATCGGGTGCGCTGACCGATAGTGAATATGATGTTTTTGGTGCTGGGCTTCCTATACCATTCAGTGACATGGGTACCCTTTCACAACTGACCTGAACATAGAGGGAAGGGGGTCAATTATGGGAGGGCTTTTTGCGCGTCACTCTGATCTGCTCTTATTGCTCATTCATCAGTTCGAAGCACTTGCCAGTATGGAGCAGACTACGAAGCAGTCGTTGATATAACGATAGTTTGATATTCCGCGATTTGCAGTTTTGTTTAAGAGCCGCGAATCCCATGCGCATCTGTGACGCAGGAAATGTGCACAAACGCAGCCTGGAAAAGTATTCTCGAGGAAGACTGTCCGAAGACGTGCGGTCTCTGTGATTCAGGTTTGTTTTGACTACTGTGAGAAATGTACCTCATTCAAAAGCTCATAGATCCACGCACAGCTATCACCAGAACGTTAGCAAATAGTTAGGCCTACCAAGAAGGCAGCAGTGCTAGTGCTACTCAAAATTGGCCATGTTGTTAAGTCCCGAAGCGATAACAGGTCAACTACGTATTGCGCCCCTAGCATTACAGTGCAATCGTTCTGAGATCCAACTATCGCTACGCGCATAGCTCGCACACACTGCATGCCGCTCGTCGTCGTGCGAAATCCTGACATAAGGGTACACACCCAACGCACCTGACCCACTGATGAAGTAGCTGGAACTTACATGCCTCCGATGGAAACTTTGAAATTTCCGGCGATTGTGTCGATGAGGCACCTGGCTGCAAGACCAGTGGAGGCATAATTTGTCACAGTAAGAATCTGGAAGACTTTGCGAAGGTGAGTGGCAGGTTTTCTCGGAAAGAACTGTTAATAGACTTACATGCTCATTTGAAGCGGTACTGTAAGAAGACATGTGGCTATTGCAAGGACTCAAAGGGAGCAGGTACGTGCTTTCACTCAACCGACTCCTTTTTACCAGCAAATCTTTACGGATTAGGAGACATTCCTTTGGAGCTCACCATAAGTGCACCCTGTTCACTCGCTTTCAAATCCACTAAGTGGTTATGAGTAAGAAGCCCCAAAATAAACGATCAAAGGTAACCACCAGCCGACTTCCACATAGTTTCCGATGAGGAGCAGAACTTTTTTTTAAAATTCATCCGCGTAAAGGAGACTGTGAGCGCCACTTTGAATCTCTAGTGACTTGGGGCGTGATATAGGCGTAGGATGGAGTCGAATCCAGTACCTGGGCTACCGTTTATCACATTTTTTAATTTTTCGGTCCCTTCTTTAAAAACAGATTTAACTGGGATCTGAGTTTTCTTGTTTCAGGAGCCGTCACATGTGGATCAAACCCAAAGTAACTTCTTCTCATTCTTCCACGTAAAGCTTGAGTTGCTTGTTTCGCTGACGCTAATTCTTCTGAGATACCAGTCATACTGTAGCTGCGCGTCTTTCATCTCCAAGTGAAGGATTCTCGATTTTCCATTCACAGCAACTGATCTTGCTCTCCACTTGAAGACTAGAAAGCTGGATGTTTTATCGAGTGCGGCAAGAAAGTATCCTTGGACAGTTTGGCACTATGTTAAGATTCCAATTTGAAATAACATGAACCACACTTTTTTTTCTTATGGATGAACTGGAGGGGGGGGGGGCTATTAACATCTAAAGGAGGTGCCAAAAAAAGTAATTATTTTTCCTCCAGTTTCAACCCCACATTAGTCGTACTTGAGCAAATTCTTACGAGGTGTTTCCATCCACAAATTCAAGAACACACCTCTGGAACCCCTACGGGGCAGGTTTAAGGCATGAAAAATGATACATCCGATCATAGTGGCCTTGTACAAGCAGCAAGGACTCTGTGACTTCCATGAACCGAAGGGCCAATCCTAAGGAAGATTCCCAGGATAGACCTACCACGGAACCTGGCTCCACTTTTTCAAGTGTAATGAGTCACAGCGGGTGGGGGGAAATCCGCCAAAAAATCGCGTTAGCGGCGTCGCACTCACGGCGCCACCAGTACGACTTGCGAATCGATTTTGCTCTTGAGAGCCCGGCAGAGGGTGGCTGCGTCACTTTTGCACTCCAGCCATGCCACACTGCCTCCTCCAGCCACGCCACCCTGCCTCCTCCACCTTTGCCACACTGTCTCGCTTGAAGGCTGCCATGCCCTGCCACTGGTACTCGCACCAGCCAAGCCGCGGGCGGCCACGCGATTTTTTGGCGGATTTCCCCCCACCCAATCACAGCTTGTTCCTGCTTTTAGAGGAACATACCAGGAATACTTTCCCCCAATACTTCTATCTCTTTCGTTTCCCTATGTTTTGTATACTTGGCGGATGTGAGCTGTGAGCAAAATTACTTTTTTTGGCACCCCCTCTAGACTCCAGCGCTGACCTGGGATGCGAAGTTTTAACTACAGTCCATTTCCCGTAGCCTGGCAAGGCGTGTCCTACGGACTTGGGTGATCGTAGCGAGAGTGAGAGTGTGCGGCGGGGAGAAAGAGATCGATACACGTTCATCGAAGTTCGTAGACCTCGCCCTGCCAGGCGTTAGGAAATGGACCGTACTTACCGGGTGGGGGTCATGAGGTTGAATTTCCGCTTCGCGGGGGTGCATTCGCGGCGCCACCAGTACTACTCGCTGCATCGATTGCCCGTATGAGAATGGCCGAGCGTGATTGCGTCACGTCTACGCTTCCACTCATGCCACACTGCCTCGCATGAAGGCTGCCATGCCCTGCCACGGCCACTCGCACCCGCCACGCCGCTTGTCGCGCGCGCCCGCGCGGAAATTCGACCTCGTGACCCTTACCCGTACGTACCAAGTGATCGCGCAAAATCCACTCATCTTCGTAGCAACCGAGTTACTCCTTTCATTTCCTCCCTTTATTAATCCCAGATGATTATCCTTATTTGTTTTGTATTCAAAATTTAGCTTTGTCCAATTTCAGTTGTGTTAACTGGATTCGCAATGGATTCTGCACCAGCACTTACTACACACTAGAACATAAAATGCGATATTGTGGACGTGAATGCGGTTTATGCTGAAAAGAACACTCCCTCGAAATCTGAATTCTCTTGAAACATCTACACGAAACATGTACATGTAGTACCCACGAAGGCTACGCATTTCATGTATATTTTGCAGTGTTTTTTCAAGGACTTCCGGTTCTCCGCTTACAATGAAGGGAGTTTGTTATCATAGTGTTCATGCAGCATGGAACAACTTGGAAAATTGAAGGGTAAAATTTTAAGCGTCGATCAACCCTTTGCTGGGATGCGCCGCGCATGGTGATAGCAAGCGAATGCAATTTGGCCTGTACGATGATATGCAAAGGCCAGCGGATGTACAAATCAGTGTTTTTGTTCTCCTTGACAAGAATGGTTCTGTTTTATCTGTACCCTCGCGAAGTTAAGCTTAGTTGGCTTAGGCGGACGTTGATGCAGGAACCGATCCGCGCACCTTGGAAGTGGGAGTGCGCGCGACATGTCACTACACCAGTTCCGCACAACTTGGAAAATTACTCACAAAAAGAGTAGCTCAGTGAGCCCATAGCAGTGGAGCTTGACTTTACCTGCGAGAGTACCAAGGGAAGATCATAGATGTACTTTTTATAGCTAAACGGATAGCACGCTCCTCGACGAAATTCACGGCTGCTTAGCATGTTTATGAATTAACTTACCATCAGTTTGTTTATTTATTTGCGTATGCCTCAGCTGGACGGGCAGAGACAGAGAAGGAAACTACAATACCGCTCCTAATTTCCGCTGAATCCACGGATTGCGCCAGAAAAATCTATCGCAATCCGTGTTTTTGCCATAACCGTACTAGAGGCAGTGCAGTTGCTTCAAAAAAAGAAGCTTTGGCCTCTCAAGGCTGTGTTGGAACCGGGTTACAAATTTTGGATGTACGGACTCCACTCAGAATGCGCTCCGCCCACTATGCCCAGGCCTCTCTCGGGCCTCTAAAAAACTCATTCCTAATCTTCATCCACCTGTCCCTCACGTTTGAGTCGTATTGGAACCCAATTTGCAATTTGGGTCTGAAAGCGGAACATTCCGGCGCACGCCCCGCCCATCGTGGGTGGAGTTCAGCTTGATCATAGCTGCTCTTTACTTCTTGTCCCATGCTTTACCCATCCCATACTCGCTCCCATTCCACGGGCCGCTTTTCAAGTGGCGTCCAAGCTCCGCCCGCCATTACAAATGCTCTGCCCACTGTGCCTAAGCCTCTTTCATGACTTTTACAAACACATTCTGATCGTTACCCACCTTTACCTCACGTTAAGAGGCATTTGAGCCTAATCAACAATTTGCCTGAAAAACGGAGCATTCCAGTGTCTGCCCCGCCCACCGTGGGCGGAGCTTAACTTGGTCCATGTGTAGTCTTTACTTCTTGTCCCATGCCCCACCCACACCACACTTGTCCCCATCTCCAGATCCTTTTTCCTATAATCCTAATTTCGTGATAGACGAAAGGAAGGATCGACGGACAGGCTGAAGAAGTGTTTTATATATATTAGGGATGTTGGCCACCACAATGACCAACAGGCAACGGCCGTGAACTGCACAAGGTTCAGGGGCTTTTTGCAAATCCCTTTTTTTATTGGCAACCCAACCATAGCATTTTCATTCCCATTATTCACACGTGATTTGCTAAATGTATGCTCACGAACAAAAGAGACAAAGAGGACTCAGGTGGACAAAGCGGCTAAAGTTGAATATTTACTTTGCACTTTTCATTACTCCAGTGGTCGTCTGCACCTGTAAAAACGCCCTCTCCCATATTTGCTGAAAATACCGCCGCTTCGCTGTTCAGAGACGACCCCAGCTCTGACTCTTGTGACTATAAAAATGGGAGATTCAGGGACGAAATATAGTGGATTGTTTGAAGACGTTGAGAGAAGAGAAAGAAGGAAGGACTATTTCGTTCAGTGGGGTAAAGGGTCAGATGGAGAGCGGTTGCGTCTGCTTCATCATCGGAAGACGTGGAAATCTCCTTACCAAGTCGAGGTCGATTAGGGGAGCTGTGCAGGGAAGTCGCATTGTGGGAGGGAGATGGGGATTTTGAGTAGCGGTGAACCAAAATTTTCGAGGACTCAACCTCGTCATTTTTGACACTTACTCCAGCTTGTTAGACGGCGACCAGTTTCATGGGAGTCGTATTGAAATGAATTACTATTCCATAAACTGGAAAAAAACTAATTCAACAAATGCCATACTAGGGAGGCGCAATATGTTAAATGTTCAACAATGACGTGTGTTCACACGACTGACGTGTCAATAACGTATCGAAATGTCATGACTGTACATGTGCGATCATGAAAAGCTGCTGTTAACGTTCCCAATTCACGTAAGTACATGTTACGTTTCAGCTTTCAACAAAATGTCCCCTCCTTTGTATAGCATTCGTTGATTTGCACGATTTCTACCAGTTTATGGATTGAGACGTCTGTCAAACGATGAAACCATCTTGAAAAGGGCGACCGAAGCAGGCTCCCCACACTTCATCATGTATTTAAAGTTTCGATAAGTTTCATAATTTACATGGATTTGTCCAAGATCCACGGAATATTTAACGATTTAACGGTAGGTCCTTATAATTCCACTCTAAAAATACCCGATCCATTCAGCGATGAGGGTCGGAGGTACATGGCCCGGTGCAACAACACGTCCGAAAGCGAAAATGGATGTGAATGTCAAACAATGACGCGAAAAGAAACAAAAGCAAACACAGTATTTCAGTCCGTCATCGAGCCATGTGTTCAGCTGCTGTTGTTTTGCATCTAGGGCACTGGAGAGAGACAAAAACGGTATATAAGTTTGGTTGTTTTTGCGTTAGCCCCCCCCCCTCACTGTCCCCTACTGTTTTATGCGTCAATTCGTCTGATTAATTGAGCATTTTTAGCCACGAGATGCTTTCTTTTTTGCTGTTGTCGACGTTGCTACTACGCAGTACATTGGCGGGAATCACGGATCTTAACTGCACTGAATCTGTTGGAGAAGCAGTAAAGGTATATGGCCATATTTTAATAAGAAAAAGCAGCATCTTGACACCTGCAAATATTCTTACTGCCCCCGCCTAGCTTTTGAGCTATAGCAAGTATCCCCAATCATGGAAATTATAAGGGTCAAGGAGGCCCCTGAGAAAATGGGTTTGACAATTACGACTTTCTTAGGTGCCTAGAAAAATAGCCGCTTCAGTACGACAACCCCTCCCCCATTACTTGGACCAATCACGACCTCTTGGCCCCTACGGTACCAGTAACTGTTGCCGGATTGTACAGTTACAATATGTTATATAGCTATGTAATCTCACCTTGAGCGGAAATATGTTTAATTCACATTTCCTCATACGGATTCGCTGCAAAATACCCTTCGCTTTTCATCTGCTCATTGGAATTTGAGGTCGCTTATCGCTGATTTCTTCAGGTACGATCTCCCTCTCCTGCCCGATCACATACGAAAATAGCAAAATACGAACCCCCACCCCGTTGAGGAACCCCCAACTCCCGGTGTACCTCCTCTCGACAAACTCTTTTTCAAAGATCATCACAACCAACCTCACTGACATATAACTGACCTTTAGAGATTCAATTAACTTTTTAACTTTTCAATTACCTCCATCGTTTATGTTTGTAAAGGACTACCCGAAAAATCAGACTCGATCACCACTCTTTGCAGTATGCTCAAACGGCCGTGAACTGCCAGAACAAGTTATCCGACGCCAGTTGCACCGTTCTGTACACAACAGCAGTAAAAGCGAATACGGATACCGACCGAGATGCGAAATGCGCCGGAAATCCAGTTGTGAGTTAGCGAAACGGAAGTCAAACTTAATCGTCATTCCCGAGTTTTTTGAACGAAGTTTCGTTATTAGCATTAATACTATTTCTTCGCATATGATAATGTAGTTAGGAGTTCTATCTGTTTTATCATTATCGATTCACAGCGACTTATCACTTGAGGAGCCTTCCGTCAGTGTAGATTGTTGGTAGCTTACTGATCTTCTCTTATACCCCATTCCCTTGAATCCTGTCCAGAGTTCGCGCATCGCGCGACTCGCGCGTTTTGAGCGATTCAGGCATAAAGCATGAGATACGTATCGACTAGGTGACTGATACGCCTGAATCGCGTGAATCACGCGAATCGCGAGCTCTAACAATGAATCAGCATAACACCTCAAAAGAAATCTGATGAGACACTTTTGGTAAGAATGTTGTCTTATAGCAGCTCGCCCGCCGTGTTGGCCCCTCCGCAAAGGAAGCAGTCTAGGATCAGGAGGCGTTTGGTTGAGTAAGGCCGCGTTCATACTTTGCGTGACCGATGCCGGCGTCAATCTGATAACGCGCTCTAGTTACAACGACCATAATACAGTATGATGATGGTTGCGAGAGCCGACGGATTCGAATCTTGGCGTAGTGCCAAAATGCCTCAGTCTCCTATTTTCTACTCATTATTTCGTAATCGTTGAGGCCTGGCCCTATGCCAGGATCCAAATTTGCCGGCTTTCGCCACGATCATCATACTGTGTTATGGGTCGTTGTAACTAGAGCGCGTTATCAGATCGACGCCGTCGTCAGCGGCGAGCGAATGATTTTGACGCCTTCGCCGCCTGTGCCGCCGTCGGTCACACAAAGTATGAACGCGTCCTAGTCGACACTTCTCAAGCTCAGAGTCATGTTTAAACCTTTCAAATTGCAATCACTTGGCTCTGTAGGAAAGCTCGAAACGTTGGCCGAAATGGAGATTTCAGTAGAAACTTCTGCGCAGAAGTATTGCGAGCAAATTACAAATTGTGTATATGTGTTTATGTGAAGAAAAGCCACTGCACTTCACTTACAGGATCCCCATCTGGTTCAAGCGGCGATACAACTTTGTCCCCAAACGTGTGGTTATTGCTGTTTAACACCTGCATATGCATGCGACAACAAGCCGCGTGAGTTGAATAAATCCTTTTGCAACCGATGAATTTTCGAGTGCATTTTTTTGTAAACAAATTTGCTTAAGTAAAGTTTTAGGGGTGAATCGGGCGGAATGCAGATAGATTATCAAATATGAGGGTGGCGGTGCTTGATAGCGCGACAGTGACAAAAACGGAGTGAAATGATCAAAACCTGAAGAATAGTGTGTGTAACATATGACGAAAAACCGCTTTACGGCGTCGCATGCCCCAACTTCGCCAGATTCGATTGCAGCTCCGCTCATTATGCAGTGGACTGGTATCGTGAAGAACCTTCGAAGATTGCGCGTTGGAAGCTTCGGAAGTTCTTGTATGTTGTAGTTGTGGCTGTTTCAACGGATAAAACTACAAACAACTCGTACTCGCCGCGGAGGCCGCGCGGTTTTTTGTCAAAGTGTGCAACCCCCTTCCAGCTGTTTATTCGGGAACTTCGCCACATATGGTCTTTTTGAAAACCGCTAGCTTTCATTTGCGTGGTTCGACTTAGTAATTCTCATTGCCCACATTAGCCCTGTCATTGTCTTTAAGAGCCGCGAATTCCATGTTCGTCTGTGACAACAGAAATGTGCCAAAATATAGCTTGGAAGAGTATCCTCGAAGAAGATTGTCCGAAAACTTGCGGGCTCTGTGATTCAGGTTAGTTTCGGATTACTCTTATAAATTTATAAGCATTCATTCGTATTAGAAGGAAGTGAACTATTAATTTCAAGGAGAATATAATAGTTGATATAGAATAATTATAATTGATAGAAAAGCTCGAAGCTAGCAGTGCCACTGCTACTCCAACTCATGATTGCATATAAAACACCATCAATGAAAATGCATAATACAAAAAGTTGTGCGTCATTTTGTGGCCAACTGCATACATAACAAAAAGGCCGCTAGCCGCTAGGGAAAGACGGACCGACGACTCAGTTTTCATTTTGACCACTGCTCCCTTAGGTCCCGTGTTTTTCCTGGTGCTGGTATATATTCGGCAAAATAACTGACCGCTTGACAAAGCCCTTGTTACAGTCGTTCAGTGGTAGATGTTTATAGAATGCTTCAATGCTATATTGCCGGTTTATATACCGTGGCAATCGATGCAGATGGTACAGTACTGACAGATGTTATACAAAAACTGACACCAGAAGCTACTCTAAGAAGTGAATAATTCTACAGCTTCTGCACTAAAGGAGTTAACTATTGCATTAACTAGAGAGTCGTGTTTTACCAACACTCCGCCGCACGGAGCAACAAAGCAACACAATATAAAGGGCATACGATAATGGCAACAAATAAATGCATGAACTAAATCCTACCAAATGAAGCATAACACAAAATCGACCAAATAAATGAAGTGAAGTGAATCTACTAATGAAACGATATCAAAATAACGGAAACGACCATATCTATATGCCTTCATTAATTCCTTCAAGCGGTGCCGTCACCAATCCAACTACCATCACTGCGCCAACCACATCCACAAATACCATATTGATGGATCGCAACGAAGAGCGATGGGCGATGTAATAGCAACAGTTCAGTGAGTAGCAGTAACAATAGCTGGGGCGAAAAGCCGTTGAATCGCTTCCAGAAGTTGGGCGAGCAAGTTGATGGCACGTCAAAGAATCGCACAGGAATCAGTCGCAAGTCGAACACTGGACGGCGAAGAGACGATGAGTCGAAGCCGAGTAACTGCCGCATATCAGTGAATATCTGACGAACAGATAGACGGAATAAAAGGGTGGTGGCGACGACAGAGGGGGTGAGGTAAGGGAATAAAAGATGAAGCGGGGTCGCACCGATCGTTTACACAATCGTGCGACCTCTGGGCCATCGGAGAGTTAGATCTTCCTTCTCTTGAATGAGCTCGAAACACTTGAATACTTGTTGGGGCATAGCAGCACATTATGGTCTTGACTACAATACGAGCATACCACGCCACAGTTGTTGGCATGTCGGGGTTGGAGGCATCTGTTGCAAAGACGTAGATTCGCAGCCTGAACTGCACGAGATACAGCATCTCGGAAGCAACAGCAGCGCCCTGTAGGGTGCGAATCATTGTTGTCTTCGATCGAGCAGAATACGCAGTTCGATTTTGGAGCCGTCCTTTCGAGAATAATGTCGATTCTTCGGTTCAGAGCTTCGAATTGGTGGTTGAGAATGCTGGTCATTGCGTCAATTTTGCCGTCGAGTGAGGCGAATGATAGGGCCAGTTGCTCTTTGAGATCTCTTAGGGCTTCGACGAGAATATTTCTGTCCTGAAGGAACTGCTTATCTACGGTAGACAAACGAACTCCAGGGAATCCCTTTGTTAAGACTGGTTTGGTCTGTATCAGTATTTCCATGTCCTTTCCATAGGCAGTGCCTATTTTGACATTGACGATGCTGCTCTCGAATATTTCCGTGTTACCTCCGATTCCTGACATTATGCAGGTTTCTGTTCTCTTACTGGGGAGACCGAGTTTTATGGCAAAATCCTCTTCGATTATAGTCTATTGTGCGCCTGTATCGAAAAAGAAAACTGCTTTCTCGCGCTGTGCTCTGTACCGTGCGGTTGCTCTGCTGGCTGCTCTGATCAATTTTATTCCGGCTTGGTGTTTTTTAGCCTTGGCTTCATTCTCCTTTCGAGGATCTACTCTGCTATATTCGTCGGCCTCTACCCTTGTGGCGAGGGTGAAATTTAACTGGTATTCAAAGCCACCGTCGCAGGTTTATTGTTTCCTTTCTTTTCTCATCGTGTTTTCGGACGTCGTGTGGGGTGTGCGACGATCGATATCGAATTCATTGTGATCTGGCGGTTTTTCCTTGTGGCAGGGAAAAAAAAGAAATCTTTTGTTTGCTTGCCACCCCAGCCGGTGCTTGTTATGCAGAATATTGATGCTTCTTATACCCCCCGTGGTTCTCTTCCTGTTCAGGATCGCCCTCTCAAACGAAAACAGCCCTCCAATTCTCCAGGCGATCTATGTGATGATCTAAATCTTGCTGTGAAAAACTTGACCTCGGATGACGCTCTCCCATCCCATGTCAAGATTATATTGATGCATTTGCTCGATAGAAGTTCAACAATAGACGATCTACTTCAGCGGAACCGCGAATTGCAAGAAAGCCTTCATCTCCAAAAACTCGAAAATGATCGCCTAAAGAAAGAATTGGAGTCATTGAAGCAGTCATCTACTAAAAACTCAAATTCTACCCCTCAGTTATCCTCTCCTAATCCTTCCTCTGCATCTGTTTTAAATTGTTGTAGCGAACATGAGAGACTTCGCTCTGTAGTGATCTCAGGAATTATCGGGTCTTCTGATCCTAGCTCCACTGCACGAATCTCATATGATTTTGACTGTGTTAGGAAAATAATTACTTGTCTCTTGAATGTCCACCCCCTACATTCTATAGAATGGGAAGACCTGATGGGAATCGTCCTAGGCTGCTAAAGGTTGTACTCCCTAACACCTTCTTTCAAAGGCAGTTTCTATCTAGAGCTTCGATGTTGAAACACTTTCCAGTTCCAGGTATTTATGTGAGACCCTCTTTAACTAAAGAGGAAAGAGAGCGTCTTCGTATGCACAGACCTGTTAGAAATGTTAGTAGTATTGCTCCCAATAACTCGAATGCTAGAAATGCACCCACTAGTGTGTCTGAAGCCCAACCAACCAATAGTACTAGCTCAAAGTTTGTCCCATTGTCTCCGAATGTTTCTATTAGCTCGTCAAACCACTAGGCCATCCTCGGTATCCTGAGTTTGAAACATGCTGCCTGTTAACTAACATTAGATCCTTAAACAAAAATGCTAGGTCTTTGGTCTACTTAGTGAATACCCTTAATTGCGGCATAGTAGCCATGACGGAGACATGGTTGAAGAAAATGCATAATTTGTTGCCCTTCTAGGCGAAATGTCTCAATTCTATGAATTGATTAGATGTGATAGAATACGAAGAAAGGGAGGTGGTGTCGCTTTCCTGGTGAAGAAATGTTTTTTTCCTGTAACTGTCTTTTCGGAATGTGTTTCTAATGCCTACGAAATTCTGTCGGTGGATCTGCATGTCAACAATGACAAATATAGGTTCATATTAATTTACAGAACTCCCAAGTGCTCGCAAGATCATACAAAGCAATTGATCAAGTGTATAAGTGACTTATCTTCCTGTAACTTTCCTTCTTTGCTCATGGGCGATTTTAATTTTCCAGAAATACTGTGGCATAACGTTTCTTCCTCTTTCTCAGGTGCTGCGAGAGAGTTTTTTGAATTTATCGGCAATCATAACTATTTTGAGCTAGTTCAATCTCCTACCAGGGGGACGCACGAACTCGATTTACTTTTCTGCAACGTGAGTGGTATAGTAAATAGAGTTGATGTTATTTCGCCTATTGGAACAAGTGATCATTCTACTGTCAAGTTTTTTCTTAATGTCTCAGAACCAGGCAATAGTTTTGTCCTTTCTCATGATTTCAAAAATACCGATCTTGTCGGCCTAACTTCTTATCTGGATGCTCTCGATTGGTGGGGTTCTTTTCAGTGCTCAGCCTCCGTGAACGACACGTACGAAACGTTTCTATTTATATTAAAACACTGTATGGCATTGTTTGTACCCTTGAAGAAAGTTCCTATCGCTTCGAGGCGAATTCCAAGGTATTTGCGGAAGTTCTTTTCTTTGAAAGAGCAGGCTTACATACAGGCTACTACCTCAGATAAACCGGAGGATTGGGATCACTACAAAAAAGCTTCTGATAAGTTTGAGAAAAAGCTTCATAAATACAACTGCTCCATGGAGAAAAAGGTGTTACTGTCTAAAAACAAATCAGCCCTTTTTAAGTATATCAACAATAAAATCAAACAGCGGGAAGAAGTAGGTTTCCTCAGACTTGACGACGGGTCAATTGTAACTTCTGTAACTTCTATAAAATAATAACCTACAGTTATTCTGATTCAGATAGGGCCGAATTACTTGCCGACGTTTTTGAAGCTGCTTATTCTAACCCCAATTTGGGTAGTCCTCCTCGCTTGCAGTCCAACAGCTTTTCAGGCATGCATGACTCCATATGGTTCAATCGTAGTGAGATCTCTGACTTGCTCTCTAAGTGGCCTAACTGCTCATCCATCACGCCTGACGATATTCCGTTCCCGTTTATCAAGCTAGTCTTCTCGCAAATTTCTGCTCCGCTTGAGTATCTCTTTAATCTGATCTTTTCTCGTGCCGAAGTTTCCTGCAGATGGAAGCATGCCATAGTTATCCCGCTTAGGAAAAAGCCTCCCTTTCATGATCCGAAAAATCACAGGCCCATAAGCATTACTTTCTTATTCTGTAGGTTATTCGAAAAGATTATGAAAAAGAGGATTGACCACTACTTGGTTGTCAACAATGTTTTGCCTAGATGTCAGCATGGCTTCAGGAAAGGCAAATCCACGGAAACGCTGATGCTTGAGTCAATAAATGATTGGACCACACTCCTAGATTCCAAGCAAAATATAGACGTGGTTTATTTCGATTTCCAAAAAGCTTTTGATAAAGTCCCACATGAACTTCTTCTCCTTAAACTAATTAATGTGGGGATCCATCCTAGGATAGTCACTTGGATAGAAGCGTTTCTCTGTATGCGCACTTTTCAGGTTACGGTGAACCATTGTCTGTCCACCATTCGCTATGCTCCTCCCGGGGCTCCTCAAGGGGGAGTTTTGTCACCACTCCTCTTTGCAATTTATGTGTATGATTTGCCTGAAGCTGCTGAAATTGCGGGAATTGAATGCAAAATGTTTGCTGATGATATTAAAATTTTCGGGAGGATCGAAAATGGTCAATCGGTTGCACTATTACAAGAAGCCATAGAAGCTGTGTCTCAGTGGTCTTCGGTTTGGAAACTTCCACACTCGCCAGCCAAATCAAAAATCATTCACCTAGGACAAAGTAACCCTCATTCTATTTACTACATTTCTGGAACTCCTGTTGAAAAAGTCAGTTCTACTAGAGATCTAGGTTTTACAGTTGATGCAAATCTTTCTTTTGACGAGCACTGTAGGAACTTAGTCAATAGAGCGGAGCACCGACTTTACCTTTTGTTTAAATCATTGTCTTCCAAGGACCCTTCACTACTCATCCACGCCTACAAGATATACGTTCGATCTATGCTTGAGTATGGCACTTGCGTATTTTCTCCAGCCAATTCTTCTTTAATCAAGAGAATGGAGAGTGTTCAAAGCAGCTTCACCTGGAAAGTGTTCATACGGGCACTGGGTTTCACTTATAACAGCATCCCTCGTGGCCTTATCAGAAACAAAATGCTCCATCTTGATACCCTTCATCTCAGAAGAAAGAAGAATGATCTCTTAATGGTTTACAAAATTTTACATGGACTAGTAGACCTCAAAGTAAGTGAATTTTTCCGTTTAAGACATTCCACGACCAGAGGTCCAACTCTTAAAATTGTCCTCGAGCGACCCAAGTCCTCACTCAGACGCAAGTTTTTCACCTTCAGGGCAGCTTCTGAGTATATCAAAATGAGCAAAAACAACTCCATACCGGGATCTCTTAGCGGCTTCAAAAAGGAGCTTTGCCGTTACCTACGTTGTATCAGCTAATACACTCCTCTTGCTCTAGCCTCACTTCTCCTTTCCGTTTACCATGTTGTTTCATGTTTGCTTTGTAATCTTATTCAATTGTCCCTTTCAGCTTTCAGTGTTTGCATTTTATTGAAGTTGTGTTTTGTTTCTCAGGACTTATTGTGGATTGCTTCTTTTTACATGTACATGCTTACATGTAATAAATTTGAAATTTGAAATTCTCGAAGTTCTCTGAATTGTAGTTCCATATACGGCCCTCTGCGGTCATGAGAACAATCCGATCTTGATTGCCATAACGGTGTGATCTTTCAATGGCCGCATGGCTTTCTGTATTCTGTACTTCTTTACGATGTGGCTCATGATCTGTACGACACTCATCAAGCTCTTCATTCTGTGCAAAGCCACCATTAATGTGAAGATTAGTGTTGTGAGCTTTCTCCTGTATGGGTTTCGCTCTTCGTGAATCCTTGGGGCTTTCAGTTTTCACGAAATTTTAGGTTTTCGACTGTTGCGTTTGATCATGACACGACTGAGGGTTTGGCATAGACCCCTGTAAAAAATGGCGCTGTTTTGACGATTAGCGGCTTCATTTGGATTTTCTGTTGAAAAGCATAGTTTCACGTGATGAAGCTTGCCGCACATCGAGCAGTTCGCTCTTGCGCACTCGTTGCTAGAATGTTTATCAGAATAGCATTTCCAGCACAAGCGCTTCTCGACAGCAACTTTTCGCCTTTCTGAAACAGTCATCGGCGATCTGCACTGCCAAGCTGGATGCCTGACTCTTTCGCAAATCACACACCTTTTGTCGTTGTCGGTAGTGTTTCCTTGTTCTCTTCCTTTTTTCTGATGGGTTGCATGCGAGACTGAATGTACGATTTCGCTGTGATTTCTTTCTCAATCATTTCCATGATGCTCTCAATTGTAGCATCCTCTTCTTCCCTCATTTTCACGAGCACAGGTTCAACGATGTCCCGATGGAACTTACTCAAGATCAACTCCGTCCACATTGCATCTGTAGTGATGCGAATATCCTGCCCCGCAGATACCATTTGGTTGAGCAGCACGCATATCTTGTCGTACACAAACTCGTTGCTTTCAGCCCTCTGGTCAGCCTGCCGGAGAGCGCGTATTTGCTGAACTATGCGGGATCTGTTGGCTGGTTTGTTACCATATTTCTTTTTCAGTGTCTCCACCATCCAGTCATAGTTTTGAGGGTGGACCTGAATACCTTTTGTTGCCTTATCGGATCTTCCGCGCAGGCTGTCTTTTAAAAGCGGCATTTTTGCGATGACGGACAACGAAGGGTTGTTGTGGACCAATGTTTCGTATGCCGCCCAAAATTCGGGAAATTCTCCGTCTCTACCGTAGAATTTTGGGAGATTTATCTTTGGCGGCGGTATGGACGGCATCTGCTCCATTTTTTGCGTGGGTTCATTCATTGCGCTATTAGCCTGGTCAGCACTGGTTTGTGTTCTGATGATGTCATTTTGGACGCCCAGAGCTCGTGGGCACTTTCCTAGCTTCCGAGCTAGTCGGCTTTCATTGCTGGACGCTTCTGTGAGCCTCGTTCTCAGCATATAGATGAGTTCCGTTGCTTCACTTATTGCTTCTGTGAAACTCAGCTCATCCTCAAGTTTCTCTATTTCTTGAAGGATGTTCTTTTTGTCATCCTTGCTCTTGGTACTGTCATAGTCCTCTTTCATTTTGTCTATGATTGACTGCAGGCTATTTCTTCCTGACTCAATTTGTTCTATGCTGCCTCTGATCAGGTCAGTGGCCTAAATCGATTCTTCGTATTGAACGTGATCGTTCGAGTAGTTTCGAGGCAGTGCGTACTCTTTGAAGTTCGCAACGAGCGACTTCAAGTTTGTCACTCCGTTCCTTACGGGTTTCCCGTAGATTATCGCTTCCATCGTTCTGTGTCGATGGGGGCCTCGGCGGGCCACTTGAAATCAGAATTTCTGATTTACTGGTCTAGGGACCAGATTTCTCCTGTTGTCGATGTAACAGTGTTTGGCCGATGCACCAAAACTGTTACAGTCGTTCAGTGGTAGATGTTTATTGAATGCTTCAGTGCTACATTGCCGGTTTATATACCGTGGCAATCGATGCAGATGGTACTGTACTGACAGATGTTATACAAACCGACACCAGAAGCTACTCTAAGAAGTGAATAATTCTACAGCTTCTGCACTAAAGGAGTTAACTATTACATCAACTAGAGAGTCGTGTTTTACCACGACAGCCCTACTATACTAGGAAAGAAAAAGCAAAGGTAGGAGATTCAGTGGTAAACATATGTGATCAGCAAACAGTTCCGTCTAATAACACGTCTAACATACCATGATATCCCCCTCTCCCCGCCCCCAAAACCCGAAAGAATCGCCTTTGGCTGTACGCAATGACTAAGAGGACAACGAGAAGCGTTTGCTGTGGGTCGCAGGTAATCGACGCACAGATCTTTCTATGCTCTCGCAAGGGTAGTCTCAAAAGCAGCAAACTAAGTGTGAGGAGTGTGTAGACTATGTCGAATTTTCGCGTTGCGACGTCGCACTCGTGGCGCCATAAGCACGACTTGCCGCGGTCGGTTGGAATTCCTCTCAGGACGCAAGGGTCTGGTACCATGAGGGTCCTCAAAAAAATAGCTGGTTTATCTACAGAAACAATGAATTTTGTGCAAAAAAAGACAAAATAGTAACATAAAAAGTAAAAGAAACGATAGCATTACATGATAACAATCCTAATAAGGAAATAGTAAATTCGGGAGCGAAACTTCAGGGGGAATGTACGAAATGTACGCATTCACACGCAAAGAAATCCGCGGCATTGCTCGCCGCGCGAAAATTCGGCATAAGTCTGCACACCCAACTGTGAGGAGTAGCGCAGGCTTTGCGCTCAGACACTTAACAAGGAATAATCGGATGGCTCAATGTCCAGGAAATCTGAAGTGATGCAGCTGCAAGGCTTTACGACAGAGTACCCGAAGTCCACAAGCTCAATCATATTCAAAACAAAACAGATCTTGAGTACCAACTTAACAATGTCACCAGAAGGCACTTACATCTCTAAATGATACTTCATCTCTGACCCAATTTTGATGAGCTCCAGCAGGAAGCAGCCCCGACGTACAAGCTGGGGTTGCGGCAACAGTGGTCTGAAAACAGCCTCCACCACCTCAACACCTGGCAGCAGTTACCAATAAATATCAGGAATCTCAACCACTGAACGTTCCTTGTGGAGTATGTCAAAGGGCGAAGCCTGCACTACTCTCTCAACATTCTCGGCCCTATGAAGACTGTTTGGCGAATCTTTTGCGCGATTTGCACCACGGTCACCCACATCCCGCTGTATACGCTCTTCCCCGTCTTCTTCGTTGGTGTGTATGGGACTTTATCAAAGGAACGTTCAGTGGGTTGTGACTTTATCAAAGTCTATGGGCACATTATGAAATGTCAGAAGTGGTCATCTATACCTTGAGCAAAATTCATGCTGAAACCTTCTCCCTTATTTTGAAACTTCTTCTGTCATGCCAACGAGGTTGTTAGGTGGAATTGTTGGTGGCCTAACGTTTCGACCAGATCGTCTTCATCAAAGGTCTAAACGTGGCTCAAGATATAAGATTTAATCCACTACATCACCAAACGCCTCATCCCTCTAGCGGTTCTGACTATTCAGGAAACCGCCGAAGAGAACCCCGTACGAAAGATCGTAACTCACCCACTCCACCACCGCGAGAGTGGAACGCCGCCACTCCGTGTCAGTTGTTGTCAGTGAAAGAGAGATACCATGCTGTCCTCATACATATAGTATAATGGGGACATGCATGTCTCCCTCATCATATCAGTAGCTCGCAATGTTGCGCAAATGGCAAGAGATCATTCGCAATGGATAAGCACATTGTTGTTCATACTTGGATTTCTTGCAGAAATCCGAAACGCTTCAAGCACTTTCCTGGCAAAAATCTCAGTCTCGCATGCGAGAATACTGCACTTCACATCAATGTCATTTCTGCCATGCTCTTCGGTCATGTGCTTTCCCAGAGGTGTTCTGTTACCTAGTCTTTTACCAGCAAGATGTTCTTTGACACGTATTCCCTTATTGAAATGGCAAGGTTTTGTCAAGCAGTCGATACTCTTGCCGCACCTTGTATATACATACATATATTTATACATTTCCATGATGTCCTGGTATTTATTAATTTATTTAGTTGAGAAGATTATGGTGCACTGAAAGAACTGTAACCTATGGAATCAACTGAAGCGAGGTAGAAGTAACATAGAAAGACGTTTTGTGAAACCCGAAAATTATAGTCGGCTTTGGTATCGGTTGTTCGACTGGAAAGGAAGCAGAAGTTCACGAAAGGCTATAATAAGCTTAGCACGATAAACGAGGTATAGAGCTAAGGCTTGTCCAACAGCTCTGGTACATTTCCTTGATGTGTCTGCTGTGATGCAACTGGGTGTGGCATTGCAGTATAAGATCCGGGGAAGGCAGTTAAAGGATCGTGCACGGGGAAATGAGTTTTCTGTTTTCTATATATTATTGGGTTGAGGAATATCGAGATTGGAGGAGATGTGCATATACGCATTCGATAGAGGTTTTTTTGCTCTACAAGAATATACCCCCGCCGTTTTTTAAAATCCCGTTTTTCACATTGTTTCCGCTATCTTTCGCCAAAGCTCATATATATTTTCAATAGAGCTTTTTCTGCTCTACAAAATGCTACTATGTGTTTTTTGATTCCTTCGAATACCTAATATTTACGAGCTTTGGAAATGAAGTAAGCTGAAGGCAAAAAATTGCCACTTGCGCACCTCATCTTTCTCTTCTGCAATCGAGCTTAAAAAATGTATGTGTATATGCTTTCGATAGAGCTTTCTTAGCTCTACAGAATAATACCACTTTTTATTTAAATCGCTCAACTTTTGCTGTTTTTAAGACTCACAAATGCAGTACTCGCAAAAGTGTGCACTTTCGTTATCTCCTTTTCCTCACCTACCATCGAGATTGGAGGAGATGTGCATATACGCATTCGATAGAGGTTTTTTTGCTCTACAAGAATATACCACTCTTCTTTAGTATCCTCTCATATTTTAGCATGTAGGAATAAGTATCCACATGTTTTTCAATTCAAAATTGCGTAATGAAAACGAACTTTTTCACTGGAGTGTCAACTATCTTTCGATAGAGCTTTCTTCGTTCTACAAGAGAGAGTTTACGGTTTTTGTTAGAATTAATTTTTGCCTTTTTTTAGATGATTCAAAGGTCAACGAAATCGAGCATTTTCGACCCTATGTGACGAAAATGCTCGATTTCGTCGACTTTCAAACCATCTAAAAAACGGCAAAATTCATTTGAACAAAAACCGTGAATACTACCTTGTAGAACGAAGAAAGCTCTATCGAATAATAGGAGACTTTCTGGCGAAAAAATTCGTTTTCATTACGCAATTTTGAATTGAAAAACATGTGGATACTTATTCCTACATGCTAAAATATGAGAGGATACTAAAGAAGAGTGGTATATTCTTGTAGAGCAAAAAAACCTCTATCGAATGCGTATATGCACATCTCCTCCAATCTCGATGGTAGGTGAGGAAAAGGAGATAACGAAAGTGCACACTTTTGCGAGTACTGCATTTGTGAGTCTTAAAAACAGCAAAAGTTGAGCGATTTAAATGAAAAGTGGTATTATTCTGTAGAGCTAAGAATGCTCTATCGAAAGCATATACACATACATTTTTTAATCTCGATTGCAGAAGAGAAAGATGAGGTGCGCAAGTGGCAATTTTTTTGCCTTCAGCTTACTTCATTTCCAAAGCTCGTAAATATTAGTTATTCGAAGGAATCAAAAAACAGATAGTAGCATTTTGTAGAGCAGAAAAAGCTCTATTGAAAACATATATGAGCTTTGGCGAAAGATAGCGGGTACAATGTGAAAAACGGGATTAAAAAAAACGGCGGGGACTTATTCCTCAACCCAATATATATGTGTTGTATTTGCTTAATAAGGGCAGTGCAAAGCTACACGCGAAAAAGTGAGAACCCAGCTAAGATACAGCTTTTCAAAGTGGCGGCCGGGAGGATGGGTCCCCAGAGTAGATGCTCGCCCTCTCATCCGCCGTGGTAGCAGACGAAGAGTGGGACTGTTCACGTACCTCTCTGCTTCCACACTGCTACTTCGACTGCGGTGGACGACAGAACGAGCATTTACTCCGAGCCTCCGTCCCATCGCCACTTTGAGGAGCTGTATCTTAGCCAGATTCTAACTTTTTCGAGTGAAACTTTGCATGCAACCTTTATTGGGCAAATAGAATAAGGGAAACTCATTTTTTCGTGTACGTTTAAGATCCGAAGGAGGTGTGATGCCATGTGCTTATCAATGAACGCAAAAATCTTGGTTTTCGAAAGCATCCATTCCACAGAAAAATCTTGGTACATGCTATAAGAACCGGATATACTACTCTTATGCCTGAATTATCTGAACCTAATTAAGCCTGAACCTACTTCGATCAAAGCGACAGAAGAAACAGGACACAAGCACCACCCCGTACCCTATTTACCTCTTCCCGAAAAATGATTTTTGCCTTCCCATTTTCCCTGAATGTTGTGGATCAGACCATAATACCTAGTGCACCAATGTGTGCTGTCGGGAATTTCGGGTTAACCAAGGTCCCGTTCGTACTCTGTGACGCCGATGGCTGGGCTGAGTGCGTGTCTCTGCGTTTCTGGCTATGCCACCGTGTTCCGTTGTTTGCGTCATCTGTTCACCTCCCCAGTGCCACTATGCTTTGCTGCGCATAAACCCGGCCACGCGATCTGTCGGCACTGAGTGTGAACGCGACCTATTTCATATTTATTAACGATAATTTCAAATTTCCGGTGCTTGCGTCGATGACGCACCTGGCTGTAATCTGGATAGTGGATTCATTTGTCAAAGTAAGAATCTGGAATCGTTTGCGAGAGTGAGTGATACGTTCACTAGAAAACACCTGTCATTGATCATAATCATTTGCACATTCAGCGATACTGTAAGAAGACATGTGGATACTGCCACGATACAACGGGAGGAACCGGAGGAAGTGAGTAGTTTAGTCGACCTATTTCAGGACAGTGGTGATAAATCATCCAAAATAGGTAGAATGTGGTATTAGGTGGATGCGTTTTCTCTCCAGAGTTTTTTTTGTGAATTGCTTTGCTACTTTGCCGAGCTTTTCCAGTCCGCGTACAATCGTCAGTTGATTACAGCCAAGTATGGTTGCCCTTTCCCTGGTTGTTAGGTACGGGTCCTCCTCCACGATGGAACGTAGTACTTTCAAATCCAACTCCATCGGCCGATCCAACCTCGGAGCATCTCCGAAAAAATATTTTTTGCCCTTAAGCTGCAAAAGCCCTTAAGCTAATACAATATAATTAAACCAGTTGGTTGGCGCACACTACTGTGCGCGATTCATGGCGATGTTGTGCAAAATGGGTTTGATCGACATGACCACCGTTGTTTATGGAACTGAAAGGATTTTTCTTCTCTTTGCTTTCAGCTGAGCTTTCAAATTGCAAAGAAGCAGGAGAGGTGACGTGATGAGAAAGCTTTCGGCAGTAATATAGATAAGTCGCGTTTCATTGAACCCATTTTGCACGTAGACATGAATCGCGCAGTAGTGTGCGCCAGCCAACTGGTTATACATAAAAGGATCTTATGTCAGCATCACATCGCTGAAATAAATCCATCTTCTCCCCACATTTGGGGCACATTGGAACCCGATTAACAATTGTTGATCTGAAAACAGAAGATTTCAGCGCAAGTCCCGCCCACCGTGGGCGGAGCTTGACTTGGTCAATGTATGGTATTTACTTCTTGTGCCATGCCCTACCCATCCCAAAGTTGTCCCCATCTCCACAGATCGTTTATCATAAAACATCCATGCTCCGCCCACCCCCACAAACACTCCGCCACTGTGCCCAGAATTCTTTCTTGACCTTCAGAGACTCATCGCTAACCTAAATCCATCTTCCCCCCACGTTTGGGGCACATTGGAACCCAATTAACAATTTTCGGTCTGAAAACGGAACATTTCAGTGCACGCTCCGCCCGCCGTGGGCGGAGCTTATCTACAGTATGATACCACCACCCATACTACTTTAAAAAATCAGTCCCGCTTTGCTGCAACGCGAAATATCAGTTTCCCGCCATTAGCCTTTCGAGGCTCCTTATCAGTTGCTATCACTTCCGTTCCCCCACCATTGATGTTCCCTTACCACCCCTTAAATCTCTTTAAAAATTCACGGTCCCAGCTCCACTGCGACGCGAGATATGCATTTCCTGCCATTAGCCTTTCATGGCTCCTTATGAGCCCTTATCAGTTGCTATCACTTCCGTTCTCCCACCATTGATGTTCCCTTACCACCCCCTATACCACTTTAAAAAATCAGGGTCCCAGCTCTATTGCGACGCGAGATATGAATTTCGTGACAAACACACACACACAGACACACAGACAGACATACTTAGCCGATAAATAGTAAGGGATGGGTATTAGAGAAGTCAACTTTCCGTGCACGACTCCTCTAATGCACTGCACCTGTGAAATGCTGAGTTATCATTTTCATAAATCATTTGTCTCGAGATTTCATTTACTTTTCGAATTACTCAACTGTTCTGGAATTCTCTTGTTTCAGGTTCCGATTGTGGGAACGATCCGAGGTAACATTCATCGTTTTTCCTATTCAACTTTCAATTTGCAGTCTCCACTAATGCTGCTCCTTCTAACCCTTTCGGCTCCGAATTATTCTCAATAACAAAAAAGTTTTCTCCCAATAGCAGATATCTTGTAGCACAGGCACTTATCTTGGGCCTATTCTAGAGCTTCTAAACCACAAACCTTAGATCTGAAAAGCTGCGAAAATTGGCCCTCGCATACTAAAAACTGATAAGCGCTTTTTGAATGATCCTTACTATAAATAAAGTGCTTCTTACGTACGTACGTCCGTCCTTCCGTAACGAAATTAGGCATAACATGAAAACAACCTGTGGAGATGTGGTGGAGAGGGGGGGGGGGGCGTACAAGTTTGGTATGGGTAGGGCATGGGACAGCCATGGTTGGCGGAACGTGCATGGGAATGTTCCGTTTTCGGACCGAAAGTTGTTAATTGGGATCCAGTATGACCCAAATGTGGGGAAAAAATGGGATAAGGTCAGCCATGAATCTGTGGAAATCACAAAAGAGACCTGGGCACAGTGGGAGCAGCGCACACCGAGTGGGCGGTCACGAGCAGCGCAAATGTAGTGGCAACTGTAAAACAAGGTTTAGGTAGCTAGGCAGTGTGAAGCACTCTAGCAAGAGTTAAGCCGCGCTCATACTTTGCGGCACCGGCGGAGGCGAAAATACGCTGTTGCGGATCCCCGAATTCAACTGTGGTGATTGCCAACGCTAGTTTAACGCCAGCACAAAAAATTTGAGTACATTTTCCAAAAGATCCAATTATGATAAAGTCGAATCGGAGTGGAATGCTTTGCCGGAAATCAAATTTCGAATTTTTGGGTTTTCAGTTGTGCATCATGGATGCGCAATGGATTCTGCACTAGCGCCTACTACTCGCAAGCCTTCAAAAAGAAGTTCTGTGGACGTCCGTGTGGTCTGTGCTGAAAAAGAAAAAGAAGCGGGAAACGCTTCCATACGAAAACTGCCGCCATTGAACATGTACCTACAAAAGCTATTCATGTATATTTTGCTCTGTTTCAAAGAACATAAATTCTTCGATCGAAGAAGAATATTTGCTGTCACTCGTGTTCATATGCTCGAGATTACATGCAAGAACTATGTTAGTAAATACGAGCTGAATACAAACTGAGTAACCAATTACTTTCTGGGCTTTTTAAAGGTCGACGGCGTCGGGAGGGGTGAGGAGAAAGTGAGAATTGGAAATACATTTCGGAAACGAAACTTTCATTTCGGATGAGTCGCTATGTGGCGAAACTTGCATGAAAAATCTCGGCGCTGGTGGTCTTATCACGATCCCGCAGCACGGTGTGTGCCGTTCTGCAGTTCATCAGCAGGACGAGTTGCCGTGGAGGACGGGAAAACGTTTGCGGCATGCATTTAGCATCTCCGTCCTCATGTCAGGATTTCGCACGACGACGAGCGGCGTGCGACGCAGCGTGTGCGAGCTATGCGCGTCGCGGTAGTTGGAACTTAGAACGATTACACGGTAATGCTAGGAGCGCGATACGCAGTTGACTTGTAATCGCTTCGGGACCCAACAAGATGGCGCTTCAAGCTCGTCCATTACATCGCTAGCGAGATGCCGTGCTCCTGTGCGAACTCCTGACATTAGCATAGCGCGCATAGCTCGCACACGCTGCATTAGGTACACACCCCGTGTGCGTCCTTCGCGGCCAGTGACGCAGAGAGATGAAATAGAAGGAGGGCTCCTACCGCCATATTTCACAATCTGCCAAATTTATTCCTCCCGATGTCTCTGATACTGTCCAACCAGGTAATGTTCCGTTTCCTTCAATCGGTTCATCCAATAAGAGATGCTGATCACTGACTTAATATTTAGGTTTTCGGGATATCATGACTCCATATATTGAAGCTTTGTAACTTATTACACTTTGAATCTTGTTTATGTAGAGATGAAGGCTCGATTATTATTTTTATTGAAGACGTTTCAGGCATATGCCCTTCTTCAGATCAGCTGAAAACTATTACTAACAACATCACAACATGAGTGCAATGATACTAAACAATCAAAACTACCAACCAAGTCCTAAAGCGCGATAGTATGACGCTACTGTTAGGACGGGAAGGGAGGGCGGGGGACGGTTCTTAGAGATGTCGACTAGAAATGACGGAGGGGATAGCATATCCTTTATATAGGCAAGGATAGTGACAGATCTTCATTTTGTCATGTAAGTCACCACTCCTCACATATCACGTTGTTTACATTGCTATCAACCTCATTGCCATCTTCATTTCCTCCCTACTGTTGATTGGTGGTTTGCACTGTTTTATTTCCATTGCTTCACTTATCTTCGTTTCGACCGGATCTATTAGGATTCTCTGAACAATGGAGACTCGTAGTTGTGGCGGTACTTCTTGGGCGTGCTTGGGTGTGCGGTGTTTCGAGAATGGATTCTCTGGATAGCTTTGAGGGCTACGCAGGGCTCTTATATGTTCTTCCATTCTTTTATAGAGAGGTCTTCCTGTCTCTCCTATATAGAAATCATGACAAAAGAGGCATTCTACTTTGTATACAACACACTTCAGCTGGCACACCTCGTGGTCAGTCGTACAGAACGTGCAGTTTGATCTTCCACACTGATTCTCATAAGGTCGTGATGATGTCAAAATGCGTCGCAATGTAGGAGGTGGCCGGAATACCAAATTTATTGGAAGTCCCGACCGCTTCACAACGCGGTTAACATCAAGCGCAAAGGGATCAGTGATGAAAGGTAGAACCAGAGGAGAACAACAAGGTGATCGCCATGGTCTCCAGCCACGATCTTGTTGCCGCCTATATCCATTCCGCCGCAATATTTCGCTCACTTCTGTCTCCACCACGTCGGAGTTCAGCGTGGTCAGCTCTAATTATGTTGTGAGATGCCGGTTTCCTGTACCACATGCTGATAACGTGACTATCGGAAATCTTGATCTTCGTGTTCAGGAAAGGTAAATAACCATCTTCTGATGGCTCCTCAGCCGTCAATTTTATGGACTCGCACCGTGAATTGAGTTTCCCAAATGTATTTCGTAGTGCTGTTCGTGATCTTCCGACAGTGAATATGTCATCGATATATCGACCAAAATACAGCACTCCCGTCGACAAAGCTTAACGTTCAATGCTATCCATAAAAATTATCGCCAGTAACGGTGCCAATCTACTTCCCATAGCCAATCCTCTGGTCTGCTTGTAGTACCGATTTCGAAATCGGAATATGTTCACGTCCACTACGTTTCGGAGGAGCTCTTCAATCTCTTCGACACATAGACCAAACGGCTGTAGGTGGTGATAGTGCAGACGTAGAAGGTGTACACAAGCCTCTACAGCTCTTTGGGTGTCAACATTCGTATACAGTGCCACAACGTCAAAGCTTTGATATTGTAGACGAGGTTTACCGTTGTAATTGCACTGTCTCAACTGCTCCAGGAATTGGTTCACATTCTTCAGATGATGCGGAACATATGAAAGCAGGGGGCAGAGAATCCGTTGGAGGAACCAACTGATTCCGTCAGTCGGGCCACCACACGATGCTACTATTGGTCTCGTTTTAATTGATGTTATGTCGACAGAGTTTTCTTCTCGTACCAACTTATGTTGCTTACTGGACGCCGCTATCGCAGAACATCGACGACTTAGAAGTAATTGTATCAGGAACATCGTTCATCAACCTCCTCTCATTCTACCTTTAATCACTGATCCCTTTACGTTTGATGTTAACCGCGTTGTGAAGCGGTCGGGACTTCCAATAAATTTGGTGTTCCGGCCACCTCCTACATTGCGACGCATTTTGACATCATCACGACCTTATGAGAATCAGTGTGGAAGATGAAGTGTGTTGTACATATAGTAGAATGCCTCTCTTGTCATGATTTCTATATAGGAGAGACAGGATATACATATATATATAATCCTATCCTATCCTATACATATATATAAAGCAGAAATTCTGTGTGTTTGTCTGTGTGTCCGTCTGTCGGTTGCATATGCACTCTTAGTTCAACCAGAAGTTTGGTGTGTTTATCACATAATGCACTCTCACTTCGACTGCATGTTTGTCACATACTGTTTGCCACACAATCCTATACATATATATGCGGAATTTGATCCCCGCGCCATGAGAGTGGAGATGCGAACTATCTGTCACTACACTATCTCCGCCTCTATCCTCAGGCAAGTGAATAGCGAAAATAAACGTAAGTGCTGATGTAATGCTATGTTGTGATGTTTGACGTCTTTGGATGCGAACATTTTATTCGCATAGTCATTGTGAGTGATTAGAACGGAATTTCCGTACAATACGAGTTGAAGAGAGAGAGATCTTGCTGAGACGTCAATCGATCCTTTCTTGTTTCCCCTTCGCTTTTAATCAGTCTTGTCTGACCTTTCACGCTTGATACGAGTAGCGACAGCTGCCACAACGGCTGCACCGATACCACTACCGTCCTTGGACAGCATCAATTGGTACTGAAATCAGTGTTTTAGGTGAAGTTTTGCGGCAAATAAGCCTTAGAAGGCATTCATATCTGCCCGATCATTACCTTAATGCCGCTATCTATCAACGCATTAATTTTCTGTTCAAGTAATCGTTTGAAGCATGGGTGAAAACGATACACAGATCCATCTACACCAACAGTGACCGTGAAATCTTTTTTTATATGATTGAGCACATGAGCAATTGCTGCTGCGGTGAGATAAGCTGCTCTGAAAATGAAGACATTCCATTCGCATTTTCATTTTTTATTATTTTTTACTAGTGACGTCTCAATGTCAGACGATGGAGAAGCACTTTTGCGGAACTTGGATTGGTCAACCACTGAACACCTACGCAAGCGTAATTAAAAAATATTTGGCGCAGCGGAGGGGTGACAGCAGGCGTTGGGCCTTAGTGAGAAAGGCTCATAGCTGAGGAGCGTGGGGCCAGTAAAAGGCCCACCACTGAAGAGCAAGGAGCCTCCATCGTCACTTCGCCCACTTATTATAGAAACCGGGAGGGGTAAGGAGAAAGTGAGAACTGGAAACACACGTCCTCTGAAAACAAACCTTCTACTGCAGAAGAGGTGATGCTCAGCGAAATTCGCAATTGAAGAAGTGCGGCTTGAGGGTCTTATTATCACAATCCCACAGCACGGCGGGTTCTTCTGCAAATCGCCAGTCGGGCGAGTTGCCAAAGTGGGCGCGAATCGTTCGCGGCCGGCTGACGTAGCCTCTCGCCCGTCTGCAATCCACCTCGGCCAGTGACGCAGAGGGGCGCGAAAAAGAATGAAGTTTTCGGGCTCCTGTTTCCCGGGGTTTTCCCCGTTTGATTTCGTTCTTTCTTTACCGTTGTACTACTGAGCAATCCCCCTTTCATATTCCACAATTTGCCAAATTACCCATTCCGGTGCCTTTAAGCTTGGCCCTTCATTTCAGTCATAGATCATAAGAATTCGGCGATGGTTCACAAGTGGACGTTGATAACCCCTATTGAAGGTCTATTCGCATGTCTTCATATGCAATCCTCAAGTCAGCCCCAATCTACACAGAAAGCCGAGACCAAAGGCACCTTGTGCTGACTGCTGTACAAATATAGGCGGCATGTAGACAGTCTTCGTCACTGATATTTCTCACGCCAATTTCCCTGAGAATTTCGCGTGTTCTTGGGAATCCTTTTCCTTTTCCACCCTCTTCCATTTCGCTGGAAAGAAAACATGAACGAGTACTATGCAATGCCGTGTAATGGCAAAAACTCACGTTTCCACTTCGGAGACATGCTTTGTAGTGAAGCAGTCCTTCTTGCTGATCGCGCTAGTGTCTCCTTTGAACATGACGCCTTTTCTTGCCATTTTTTCCATAACATAACGTGCCAATTCACCCATATACATACCAGAGATCATTTTTTCAAATCTGGTATAGTTAACAGTAAACCACATATGTAGAAAGTCATGGAGCTTACAGCTACGGGGTTAAGTATAGTCACAGCTCTTCTGAGAGGATTATCTAGTGTAATATGCGCTACTGTGGGGGGGGGGGGGTCCGAGCCATAAGTTATCAAGGCAGTATATGAGTGCAATTTGGAAAATTCAACGAGTTCGAGTCAAAGTTTGCGTGTGACTTGCCTGTGACATCTCAATGGCGAGGCGCTTTGCTATCAGCATGACTAGGGCATAATCAGATATGGCTTCCGTGGCTTGGTGGTAGTGCTCCGGTTCCGTAAACGCGAGATCGTGAGTTTGCTTCCCGCCAGTGCGGTTTTTTTTGCATTTTGTGTTTCATTGTCAGTAAGTGCTTTTGTTTCACTTCTAAACTTTTGTTTCCTTATATGATATTCGCGCGTAGGGGGTCGAATTACCCCTCTGTGCAAATTTCCAGCCGGATCCAGTTTTTGGCCCAACTTCGGGAAATGAGTGGTGGCCAGGGGTTAAGTAGGAGTTTTTGAGTTTCCTTCCACAAAAAATCCTGCAAGCTGCACAAGATAACCTGAACATACCTATCACACTTGCCCATCACTCTAAATGCACGTAACAAGAGCATTTGCTGAGGAAGGGTGAACGACTACTCCTTTGTCAAATGGGTTGCCAGCCAATAGCTCATCGATTTTTCCGAAATTTGGTCAAATTCTCGAATTAGCTGAAAACTTGTCCCATAGGGTAATTTGATCCCCTGAACACGAAAATCACAATGTTTTGCGTGAAAACGTATGGCTCACGCGCTATGGGCTCCCAAACATACCATGAAATGGTATAACTCTTTTTTTTTTTCAGAAAAACCTTCATAACTTCATTCAGGTAATTGTTTGACAGATTCTGAATACAGATTTGAGATCAGCATTTAAAAGCGCGCACAGTGGTATGTGTCTCATTGCAAATGGCCATTTTGACAAACCGTCTTATAGCAAAGTGCCTCGCCAATGAGGTGTCACAGGCAAACTTTGACCCATCGTAACTCGCTTCAGGATGCCATTTGGCAATTTTGGTTTTCACTGTTATGATCAGCGTTCGAAGCTCTATCGATCCCACCTGGTCTCATTTCAAAGTTCCATGGGAAGTAAAATACCTTCCCTAGTAAGTGAATAGCTTAGAACATGACTTCTTGACAACCAGAACACACCCAGGTGTCGCGAAGAATGGCCGCTTCAGTACTACTATCTCCTCAGCAGCAACTCCGGTTGAAATGTGACCCATTGAGCCCCTTAAAGGCACATTCCGCGCTCGCTGATGGGTGGAGTAACCAACTGACTCTCCATTGGTTGTCGCCGGTTGGGAGGTGGTCTCTCCACGCCCCACTGCAAGCAAAAGGGCAAGGAGAGACCGCCTTCCAACCGTCGACAACCAATGGAGAGTCAATTGGTTACTCCACCCATCAGCGAGCGCGGAATGTGCCTTTAACTTGCATGAAAATAAGTTTTCGGTGAAGATTCCGAAACGCAAACGAGAGAAGGATACGACGACGAAGACTCGGTAATAGGTCGAGGTGACTCACAATTGCTTTCTTGGATTTATGCTAGTAGAATCAACATATTTGTCGTACTCTGTGACCACGAAGTTTATGCTGCCATCGTCACCAAACGCTCCCCATTCCATATTGATAATCATCTGTAATCCACCATCATTCCTCAGAGAGGAGAGGGCAGAAAGATAACGACTCACCTCTGGAGGGAAGCCATCGTTCTCCCATTCGCCTTTCAACTTGGGAACATTTTCTAGTCGTTCCATATAGCAGGCATTTGTTCCAGTTCCAACGATGACGCCGATCTAGCAATTCAAAGCACTGTCATTCGAGACATGTTATCGAAATCCACTGAATGGTAGCCAACCTGACAGCTATTTTCCTTGAATGCACATGCCATTAATGTTCCTACAGTGTCGTTCAACAGAGCGACCACATCAATATCAACATCCTTAATTACAGCAATAAATGTACTGGATACTAATAGGACCTCATTGAGAGCGATAATGGGTCAATATTTTAGCGACTTTGAATTGTTCACGGGACATCTTGAGTTTTCTTCCATGCAACTTCACTGATCGACTAAAGCGTAGTCGCATGAAGGACAGTGGCCCAGTAGGCATTCAGAATTAGGCCACGTTCATACTTTGCGGTGCCGGCAGCAAAACGTGGCTGCGTGTCTCTGCGTCTCCGCCTATGCCAGCCTGCCTCGTTTCCTGCGACGTCTCTGTACCTTCCCCATGCCACTCTGCTTCGCTGCCTGTGAACGCGGCCATGCTCTGTGGCGCTGAGTATGAACTCTGCCTTACGGGGTGACTTGAACTGCACGGTCTACATCACTATCATCCGGGCGAGAGCTAAGACGGATGAAGGGTAGTAGCTAAGTTAGCCCAAGCCAATGCAAGAGGACTGCTCTCTGACAGCATACACGAACTGAGCCACTTGCAGAGGGCGCACCCATATATGTTAGGCTGCGTCCTATGCCTTATTTCGGCGTAGAACACGGGAATTCCTCCAGGACCGAGCCACATTCGGTACCCCTGGCTCGCATGCAATGCGTTGCACACCCCACGCCGCCCTGCAAATCCTGACTCAACTAAATTTATTTCAGCTAAATTCCGACCAGAAATAACGTACTTGACGTCTCTTGCATGCTTTTCGCAATAATTGCACGACATCGTGACCTTCGCAACCGCTGGCACTGAACCCTTTAGTCCAATGAATTAGCTTTGCTCTGAAATTGCAAATCGTAGTACATAGAATAGGAAACAGGAAACAGTAATGCTGTCCGAACTCACTTTGTTAGTCCATCCTGTTTACAGGGAAACGAGAAAGTGAATCCAAGCGGCAGCTTCTTTCTGACACCCTTACCGAATTGTTCTTCGCAGAATAATGCAATGCAATTGGCAATGTGGTCGAATAGCTGCAATGTGGTGAATCTGGAGGTAGAAGGTATGAAGAAAACTATTATATTGAGTGTGAGGTGGGGGAGGGAGGGATACATTCTTCTCCTCCAAAGTGCAAACATATGGGTGAGCTGCGAACTCCATTCCCCATTGCCTCGAGCGAAGGCCTACAAAGTCCCAGCGATCCGCGCCCTGAGCCAAACTGCACAAGGGTCCTCACCCGACCCCACCACTCACTTGGTTCACGCTGATGAAGTCCGACGATCAGGCCCGAAGATGATCCATTAGCGTGAGGTCACGACTCTACGACGGATGAGAAAGAAAGGTCTTCACAACAGTCCGTTTTTTCCATGCAGAATTTTATTTGCTTTTGATCAAATAGCGACGCGATGAAGCTCCTTGAAGGCAGTGGCATCAGAGAGCAAATGTTAACAGAACTCAGCTCTCCAGGTGTCACATCAGGAACTAAAAAAAATCTTCTTCCAATGATCCAGAATTCGGCTGTCGGAGCTCCCGATTAATTTGAGCACTGCGTCCGCCACCTGAAAACTCGTTGGCCGCGTTCGCACTCCGCGGTGCCGGCGGCAGGGCTTGTCTGCGTATCTGTGCGTCTCCACCTGCGCTATCCTGTCTCGTTGCCTGTGGTCATCTGTGCACCTCCTCCTTGCCACACTGCCTCGCTGTCTGTGGACGCAGCCATGCCCTGCTAGTCGAGTGTTAATGCGGCCTTGACATACAGCTCTCACTCCTCATCGGCGGTGACCATATTACTCGATGGCCCCGCAAAATCCGCTCAAGATCAAAAGGAACATTAATGTCATAAGGTGGCCTGAATCGTTGTGTGCTCACCACATGTGGTACACAAAATGCTAATTTTCAGGCATCTCTCATTTCGTAAACATGCTGTGCACACGCAGCATCGGGGACCAAAGCATGTCAGACGAAGGCTGCACTGCTTGACATTCCTGTCATGTGCTCAGCTAAGGCATGGGGTTGTCAATCTATCCATAATCTTTGGAAGTGTGGAAAATCTTTTTGATGAATGCTGCTAGAGCTGCACCGTCACTTTATATGCCGTGTGCTCCACCGCTGTATGGCTGGTTCTGTCTACAACCCGGCCTTGAAGAAGCGCCAGGCCCGTGAGCTCGTGGAAAATGAAGCGTCAAGGAGTTTTTTGCAGAAAATGACGAGCCAGTTAGTTACACACACTATCACGCATTCAGCGAAACTTCGGGATTCGTGCTCAGACTGTGACAGCAATAAATATCACGTGGTCGATGCTTATGAACCGTCCTAATATGTATAGAGAAAACTTGTTGAAGAGTTTCTGAACCGCAGTGAAAGCAAGGCTATTCTCCCCCCTCCCCTCAGGTGTGCTAAACCTACCAAATTTGTTTGTTAAAAGTAGAAGAACGACTCACAGCATCACCAGTTCCTCGTTGTATCGATGTAGGTATTTCGTAAATTTTTCCGACCATCTCAGCCTCACTTCCTCGTAGACGAATCAGAAGCACACGGAAGTTGGTACCGCCGAGATCCAGAGCCAAATAATCGCCAGTTTCTGTTCCGTTAGGAATTGCTCTTACATAAGACGGAATCATTTTCAGACCAATACCCATTGCTGGAACAGTAACGGTTTTAGTGTCATAGTAAATGATGGAATACCCAAAATAGCTGTGAAAAGAGGGGGAATCGGGGTATTCGTGGGTAGGAGCTAGTTTCGAAGAGACGAAAAGAGCGCCTTATGATCGTCATCATAGACCGGTCATGGTGCACCATAATACTGCATGGCGCGGCCGGTTGAGCAGTTGCGGAGGCCGGTGCAACGGCTCCACCCTCCTCTGGGCGGAGTGTGCAAAAACCATTCCCATTAAGAATTGGTGCTAGGGTATGGGTCCTGTTTCTAGTGTTACTCTCCAGTTCATTCCGTTCTTTCTCCTACTGCAGACATATACCTTCACTCAAAAAGCAAACCAATTGCCCTTCCCATGTCTTTAAGCTATGGACGAGTTTTAAAGATGTAGCTGTACAACGTACGTGTTCCCTTCTTGACACCTAATGCCATACCATCTTTGAGGGCAGCCATAACATTACGAAGAACATCATCGGAAAGGTTGAGGCATTGACAGGCTTCTTCAACCTGCAATTGTTACCATAACCCTTTTCCATCGTATGTTCCTTTCTATGAAATACTACAGCATATCACGTTAAGCGATTTCGTTTCCGCTGTATCAACAGGAAAAAATTTCGCAACGCGGCCTGCGGTGTGCGATGCGATGAGTGCGGGATGGGGGCGCAGTATGTGAGGTAGGGTTTCAAAGGCACTGGCGGGTCCTGCCCTTCACTTCACGTATAGGGCACGGTAACCGCCTCAGACCCAACTATATACGGCGCCCGTAGCTCGCACGCATCGCGTCGAACATTGCCCGTCGCATTGTGAAGCAGCGCTTTAACTACACATACCCCGGGCTTCCTGAGCTGGATCGGCGCATCCGCGATTTGGGAATATCGTTCGAGAAAATGAGTGCATTAGCGCATCCGCGATGACACCGCCGAAAATTCCAAATCGCGGATGTGCCAACCTGTCGATGCGCCGAAAATCCCATTGAACGCAGCCTAACTTCCGAACTCATTCGATAAGTGGTCCCACGGGATGTGTGTTACCTATACATCGAAGCAGGGTGGGTCAGGACACTCCAATTGGTACTGCTCCACATGACATGAGCCATCGCCCGCAGCAAGCGCCTTGTTGCATCATGAATTGCGCCCTCGAGTAATAAATAGTCTCAACCTCGTGCCAAGAGGTATGGCCACAGCAACCAAATTCGAGTGTCTTGACCTACACCCCACGCTTTCAACAGGTACGCATGGTGACATTTCAGAAGCGAAAGGCACAACCATTTCGTGCGTATGAAGGATCACGGTCAAAGGAACTCCTGTGAAAGCAATTGATTTGTGGCTTTATACGGTGAAATGACCATAAGAGGGCAGGCTTTTATACTCCAGCATGGCCATGAAGATCGACGCTGGCGTTTCAGACGACAGCAAAGCTTGCTTTCGCTGGTTTTAGGTGATTTCATCATATTGCACTTTGACATGCACTCAGCAACTACAAAATGAACTTAATGATGCAAATCACCACGCCCACTGCCTTCGACTAATTCATCTTATAAGAGAGCCGGGGCTATTCTGCAGTTCTTAAATTCCTTTTTTAAAAATTCTCTTGGCATGTACCTGTTTATCAATTCCATCAACTCCAGCAAAAAGACGGCTTCCACGAGCCACGAACATTCCAAGCATCATATTTACGATTTGCTTGTAGACGTCAATTAGTATTTCGCATGGATTCGCTGAAGTTCAAGGTAATTCAGAGCTAGGCAGATTAATAAAATTGTGGTGCTACATAAATCTCGGGGAATAACAGCTGGACACAGCAGGGGAGAAATCCCGGGGTGAATGAACCTTTTCTGGCGTAATATTCAACGGTGTTACTTTGAGTGGAGAGGGTGGGGGGGCACAAGCTGCTTCATGGCGAGAACATACCTTTACATGAATGCTAACAGTAACGTTAACATTACAAGATCGTACATGTCTAGATATGACAACTACCCCCCCCCCCCCCACTCCCCGTTGACCCGTTGACGCGAAAATCACATGCAGGCATTTTTCCCGTTCTACATTCACAGGCTTGTCCCCCCCCCTTTACATTTGAATAGTACCTACGGAACCATTTTCTTGCATATGAGGAATCCACTTCACCTACTCCGGGGATCTCTACTCTAGAATGCTTCTTCAGATTCAAAAATCCACTGCCTCTTACCGGCTCCCAGATTCATGTAGCACCAAAATCCTTGTTCGTTCAATACATATTATATGCTCGCCAGTAAGGGAATTTGAACTGGATCGACACTGGTAGGATAGCGGGAGCGGGAGGGGGGGGGGGGTAGAGTCGCCACGCACTCAACTGGTATGCAGATGGACACAATAGAACACGTCTCCACGTCTTCCTACAACCAAGACCGAGCGAGGCCCCGCCCCATCCACCGTGTCTTTCAGCAAACTTTCATTTTTTACTCATGTTGGAGCTGTCTTTATAGGAGCTTTGGGCGAGCTGATGAACGGAAACATGTTTGACATTTATTCGGAGGATTGTTACTTTTACTAATCTGAAACATGACCTCATATTCTTCCCTGGCATTATTCAGAGTTCCGGTGCCGAGCGATCGCCCGATTAAGGCGAAAGGGAAAAGATACATATCGATCAAGTGGTTCAGCCACGTACCCTGTCCTTTCCGCCTGAATCGCGCAACTCACGCGATTTAAGCGGAAGGGGTAGGGTGTGTATCGATTAGGTGAATGATACGCCTAAATCGCGCGATCGCCTGAGTCGTGAATTCTGTACAGTGTCTCATTACGATAGCATCTCACTTGCTTTATACACGCAAATAAGATTGTTTCGTGCACTGAAAGATGGATTTTCCTCCTATGTTTCAGGTTGAACCACCATGCTCAGAGAACCCATACAATCGTTATACCGCATTCATACTCTACAGTGACAAGGAGACACCAAAGATGGTGAGAACGTCATTTGCTTTGCTTGAAAATGTTGCAGTCTCAGATGTCAGCCTTGGGTCGCGTACGTACTTTGCGATGCCAGCGACAGGGCTTGAGTGCGTGTCTCTGCGTCTCCGCCTATGCCACGATGTTTCGTGGCCTGTGTCATCACTGCACCTACCCGTGTCACTCTTCCTCGCTGCTTGTGAACGCAGCCAGGCTCTGCCCGCGCTGAGCAAAAACGCGGTCTTACATTCCCAGTGTATAAATAGTATCTTCTGATGGACGTACATATAGATGACTTCTGACAGCTTGTCAGGAACTTCTGCATCCCAGTAAAACTTGGAGTGGACGAACCAGCTTGCAAACATTTGTATCCCAGGAACGAATCGTTTCTTTTAACAACTCTCCGTCGATATGAAACAATCATCGATGAGACAAACGCTCTACGTATGAGATGCTTCGCCACTGCTGCCGAACCACCCATGCTCTTCGACAAGAGGGTGAAAATGAAAGAGTAGCACCATTAGGCTTCTAGAGCAACACGTTTTATTGGAGTGATAATGGAAGGTAAGCGGGTGCGGTGTAGATATCAGAAGCTCATGGAATCTCCTCGGTAAAAGGGACAGATAGGAATATAAAACTCGACTTGCTCACACTACGAGTTCAACATTCATTCCTTTCATGAAAGCAAGGCTGGCAAGAGGCGCTGACCTTCATAGACAGCGTTCATACTTTACACCGGCAGGGCCGGCTGCGTTCACAGGCAGAGAGGCAGAGTGGCAGAGGGCAGAGACGACGCAGGCAAGAAGACAGTGTGGCAGAGTCGAAGACGCAGAGACAACGCAGCCACGCCCTGCCGCCGGCACAGCATTGTGTGAACGCGACCTTACCAAGCTGTGATTTATCCGCTCTCTGGGCAACATCGTCGTGGAAGTGATGAAAGCGGCGATCAAATATCACGGTAACACGGCAGTTTCAACATGCAGAATAGCATCCGCGCTAGGACGTCAGAGGGTCGACTCAACCAGAGCAGGCACCATCACCGAATTCATTGCAAGGCCACCTTCATACTCTGCGGTGGTGCCGGCGGCCGTTCTTAGGGGAGGAGGGCCGAATACGCAGAGACTACACAGCCACGCCCTGCGGCCTGTACCGTTCAGTATGAAGGCGGTCTAAGGCGATTTCACAGCTCACTTTTGGAAGTGATGCTAGGATACATAACGCTAGGAGTGAGTGACGCGACATATGGTCAGTGAGGTCACTAGGCCACGTCCATTCGCGCGCGGTGGATTGCAATCAGACGGGTAAAAGCGGAAACAAAACCCTAGTTCAGTGAAATAGCAGAACACCGAACGCAAAGTAATGGCCGTATTGATCGATGACGTGAGGAGGGGGAAGCATAGCTTTGGCGGCTTGAGGGAGAAGCTGGCTTCGAGACAACTCGGACAATTCGCTAAGCATTGCCGCGCGCGGCGAGACGACCTTAGGTCGAGTCAAAATCCGTGTATCTCAACCTACACCGGGGAATGGTAAACGGACAAATGTGCGGAGGTACTCACTACCGCAACGCGTGAGCTTGCATCGCGGTTCGTCGTCGGTGGGCACAGGCTTTCTCCCGTTTCGTCGCTCCGCCTGCGCACTCCGCGTAAGAGAGAGCACGTGGCGAGATACTCGCAGAGTGTACTACGCATGATTGGTACGGAAGCCAACGTTGCTCTTGCTGGATAGTCCGAGGAGACGGAAGGTACTGTGGGGCAGCGGTGAAGGAGAGGAGAATGATCCGTTGTCATTGGTTCCAAATCGCCAATTCAGTGATTGCGGAAGCCTTCGGTTCCCGTTGTTGAAGGATCGGCGCGCTCTAGTGGCGAATGTAGAGTTGCTTCCATCTCACCGATACTAGCTCAACAACGATATTTGGCGACACCCCATATTAGCCCCCACGTCGGGGCTTCCTTACCTCGCAGGCTCAGATTAAAATATACACTTGAGTATACATTCTGTGATGACAACTGTCGCTTTCTTCTCACCGATGTCATAAACTCAACAACGATATTTGGCGACGGCCCATATTAGCCCCCACGTCTTGGCTCGCAGCTTTAGCGGCGAGTTAGGAGCCACCCTTATACACTTACCTTAGTAGTCGAAGATCTCTATGCTGCTCACGAAGAGCCTTGCCCGATGAGATACGAAGATCCAGAGCTCATAAGCATGCCAGCGCGCGCCATAATGGAGGCCGCGACGCGCGAGCTCATGCGTCGCGGCAGTGAGTACTGCCGCACATTTGTCCGTTTACCGACACTCAACCTACACCCGATCGCACTAATAGAGGTATCGCATAAGGATCAGCCGCTCGTTGGGCTTCAGACTGGTATCATTCCAACTTCCAACGATATGCTATCAATCTCATTTGAATCACAGCAACGTTAGCAAGCGGTGTGCGCTCAGATGGCATTCCAACTGAGGACTGGGTGCTATTGCAATGAGGGGCGAGGGGGGGGGGATGAGGAAGCGAAGAACCCCGCCTCCTCACTGCATAGCGCCGAGAATCGTATTGATTGAAAACCGAAGAATCGGAAAAAACCACGGGATTCTTTGAGAGACCTGTACTTCTCTGCTTGTCAAAAAGCCTCATCCCATCTTCACGAGCTCCTTGAGGTAGGACAGACGATCACTGCATTTAGCAACAGGCGGGCACGCTCTCAATTTTGATCGAAATCAGCGGAACACTCGGCTCCAGAAACCTATCAGTTTGCCCGCCACTCCGGTGTGTGCCTCGAAGAGAATCACCGATCGAGAAGATGCCATCAGAGTTTTGAGAAGTTCCGCTTGATCCAGTACGTCCCAAGATCCAACTTCCTACCTTCTGACCCCTCCAATACATCTTGGGCTACGGAACAACGATCACTTACTGCTCGACATCCCTGCTTATGAAAAAGACAGCCGCCGCCGACGAGAGTAAGTAGTGAACTGTCAGTTTGAACTTACCAGCGATAAAGCTCATTCATTCTAAACATGTTTTTACTAACAATAAATATCCAGTGATATCACCAACTATCATGTTCTGATTGGCAGAAAGAAGGTACAATTCTGGGGATGAAATCATAGTATCAAGAGTCTTGGCATAGGAGAACGGGGCACAACAGCTCGGAGTCAGGGGATATAGCTCCTGGATCACTTAGAGCGCTAAGCACAACCATCTTCTTGCATTCATTCATTTTGGAGCTAGTCCACACCACCGAGCTTTCGCCCCATGCCAGCGCAGATTGTGAATTTCCCAGCATATGACTGACGAATGAGGTAGCAAAGATACGTTTTGGATTGCGAGACTGACCGGTCTCCATGGCTATCCCAATAAGTGGGGGGGGGGGGGCACAATGTTGAGCGCGAAACAGACGTGTTATGAACTTGTAAAACTAAAGTTGCTGACCAATATTCGTGTAACGACTTGTAACCGTTCATCGAACAACCGCTTGCCCCTCCCCCTTTTTTTCCTTGTCAGGTTGCATCCGTCTCGAATATTGCCAGAATGGTTCTTTTACCTAACGAAGCGAATCGAAGTTATAACTAACGATGTTTATTATATTGTTGATTAGCCTGCATTACTTGCTGAGTTGTAAAATAAAATAGAAAAAAATCTCAACCCTATCAAAACTTTCCGATCAACCTAATATTTCACGAAACTCTTGAGACTTTTGGAGCCTATTGAGTTTTTTTGTGAATAAACTTCTAAAGCCTCATGCTGTTTTCTACACATCAGAATATTTTTGTGTTTTTGTTTGAGGAAAAAGACCCGAAATGGAGAGCTTCAAATTCTGGGAGTGGGGGAGTGGATGATTTGCCCCCTTCGACGAATCAGCAACGCAGCCGAACAGCGATGAAGCTGGTATGTAGTTATAACCAATCCCTTCCTAATGTTCGTCTTGAATTTGCAGACTCTAGAGAGGGAGGTAACCCCCTCCCTCCTCTTGAAACCTAACGTATAGAATGAACGGATAACGCCAGGCTCCTGCTTCGAATTGTAGGGAAATTTTACATTTAATTCGTTTTTGCTTATTTTCTTTCTTTTGCACAGGCTAATAGGCCTTAGTTTTTGAAAAAAAAAAGCATTTTAGTCTTTTTTACTCAGTACCCATTATCTCATCATGCCCATATCAATTTTGCAGTGTTCACACACGCAAACAAGATAGTGTCCATTACTGGTTCCTCACCCCCTAGATTAAAACGATAATTCCGATCGATATGGATTGATGACTCACCGCTGTGCACTCCTGTCCCCGCAGCATCACTCATCCGTTGAACAGTGGTCCGTCCTCCAACACAAAACAGATGATTTCGATCAATACCTATGTTGCATTCATATAATTTTCCCTGGGCTGTTTCAGTCACCCATTGGTGTGATTCAGTAAGCAGTTTCCTTCCTCTCACTTTGCAATTATACTACAGCAGTTGGTCTAGCGCATACTACTAAGCGGGTAATATCATGGGCCCCAGTGGGTCGATCTGAACCGCTTTTTCTATAAATTTACGCAGTACCCAATATCGCATCACGCTCCGCCCATTGTGGGCAGGTGTTCTCTCATTTTACGTGTGTTCAAGATAGCTTGGACGTTGGTCATTCCAACCGATTGTTTCCTGGTCTCAAGTATGCGTTGTGACCAAATAATGAATTTTTGTTGTTAGGACCGCCCACTTGGGGAACGCTCCGCCCACTGTCCCTAGATTCTTTCGTGACTTCAAAAAATTAATTCTTGATTTCAGTCCACCTTCCTCCCACGTTTGGGACATACGCGAACCCAATTAGCAATTTGCGGTCTAAAAACGGAACATTCCAATGCACGCTACGCCCATCGTGGGCGGAGAACAACTTGGTTCATGTTTGCTCTTTACTTCTTGTCCCATGCCCTACCCATACCAATCTTGTCTCCAGTTCCACAGGTCGTTTTTCATATAACACCTATGGAGGAACGGTTACAAACGAAGCGTTTTATATATAGTAAGGATAGGAATCGGAATGTGCCCATATTTGATGGCGAAAAGAGGAAAATAAAATGAAAATTATATGAAGAATTCAAGTCAGTTTTTTGTAATTAACAGTTTCATTGCTTTGTTGTTCGCGTAGATGCCCAGGCGACACTGGTGAAAAAGGAACTATAAAAGGCCTCGAAAAATCGACAGCTTTATCGCAGTCGTAGAGAACGCAGTAGAAGTAGTGTGTTAATTGTATTGGATACCATCTGCATGGATCTCAACCACGGATTCTCCTGGAAGTTTGAGAAAATTGAGGGCAAAAATCAGAATGACACAAAATTATCCTTAAACATAACATTCCGTCGATGAACGCACAGACTTCTGCTTTGCTTCCCAACCACCTTGAATACGATTCCTTGCCGAGGATTACCCGGCAGGGTACTGCAATGTCTTGATGTCATGCCCGTATCAGAAGCTGACTCACCTTACTGATTCCACACCAAAACGTAGTCTCTGCGCTGATAAGCCCACTATTTGACTACGTGTAAAACGGCCATAAAAGCCGATGCGTAATCGATGGAAAGCAGCATTTTCTTTCGGTCTTTTGTTTTTGGTTGTCAATGAAGAGCATTTGCATAACATTCTATGACATCCTTACACATACATTACTAATCAATTAGACAGTTTAAACGTAAGCAAGTAAAAGGTGAACAGGAACTCGAAATGTTCACTTCATTTTTGTAGACGCCGTTGTTCAGTTTCAAATTTTTGTTCCAAAATGTCCAAATTTTTCATGTAACAATAGCTTTTTCAATCCTTCTTAAGCCCTGAAAACAAATTATGGGCCCATGCAATGTACATATAATTTTAATTGTTTGCTCATCTTCCGAAATTTCAAAATTTCCTGCTGAATGAATATTAGAGAAGAAATTTTTTTGGATTCCAGTATTTTTTCGGAGCGTTCCGGGATTTCTAAATAGTGCCGTTTGTGGTGTAAAGAGGTGCACATATGATAGAAATGTAAATCAAGTGCTTCAATATGCGGGGAGGGGAGGGGGGGGGGGCAATTTGTTGAATGCACATTAGTGACATGACTTTACATGATTGTATCGAGGTATCGTTGCTTTTACAAGATCATACATGTATATGTGGTATCAATGGTAAGTATTTAACAGATCAGTCATGTAAAGACTTGATCCCCCCCCCTCCTTTGTACAAAAGTTACTTTTCAGTTAATAACAACTTTTGGGTGATTTGCTCGTTGAAATAAATGATCACTTTTCCAAATCATGTTTTAATCTTGTGCACTTCCTTCGCAGAAAAGCCACATTTTTTACTGATGCTGATTTCACATCTGTTAATTATTCTTCTAGGGTACCTTATCATGTGCAAGATCCTGCTTTGTATACTGGCTTTTTTCATTCCAGTAAGTTTTTGGAAGTCGACTAATTGTCAGCATTATTCATTGAATTTATATTGTTGTTGTTGTAAAAAGAAATAGGTCGACAAAATGGCAGATGTTGAGAAATGTGCCTTCCTCACAGATAATAAGCATAATATCATTACCGTCACATCCACAGTGGATATCTCAGGTGGGAGGCGGGGACCGAGAGAATGCCTCAGTGGCGAGCCGGTATCGCCCGAATCACCCCGCTCACATTCCCAGCGTGAGCATAGCTGTGCCTATGAAGTGATATTTTTCAAAGATGGTCGCGTGGCATAGTTGTTTGAGGCCCAGACAGAAAGATGCCTCTTTGCGGGGCGCCTGGTGTCGTCTGGATCCCCCCGCCCAAATTCTCAGCACGACCCTATACGTGCCCATGGAGTGATATTTTTTGAAGATGGTCTGCTGGCACAGTTGTTGTAGTCACAGAGTCTAACAGATCAAGGTGAAATCCTACCAGCGGGCGCGCATACGATAGCGAGTAGCCTCAGGAAAAGGGTGCCTAGACTTTCAGGCCGCGGCGAACCCCCCCCCCCCCCTCTCTCTGTTTGAAGCCTGTTAATAGAATTTTGCTGGTCGGGTAAGTAGAACTGTACAAAACACCTGTAGGATGGCAGAATGTACCCGCCATTCGGCCGTTATTGTTTACTTACTGACAGACATGTTAGGTTGCATGTGATGAGACCAGGAAAAAAACAAACGCACACAAATAAAACGTCTAAACCAAATCAAGTAACAACATCTTGGTTTCCAAACTGTGAAATTACAAGAGTTTACCTTCAATTACCTCTCTTTCATCTCCCTCTCTCCCAGACTCATTGGGATTTAAAATATAAATTTGGAATATAACCCTACTACAAATAGAACGCTTTGGCTGCCTGTCCCTACTTCCATCGGAGATGAGGCCAATGTGGTATGGGTAGGGCATGGGACAGGAAACAAAGAACGCACATAGACCAAGTTAAGTTCCGCCCACGATGGCAGCGCGTGCCCTAGAATGTTCCGCTTTCAGACCGAAAATTGCTCAATATGACTCAAACGTGGGGAAAGGTGGATTAAGGTCACGAATGAGCTTTGAAAAGTCATGAAGCATACTCACTCACAATGGGCGGAGCATTTGTAGGAGCGGAGCCCGGACGTTACATAAGAAACGACCTGTGGAGATAGGGACAAGTTTTGGATGTGTAGGACATGGGACAAGAAGACCATACATGGATCAAGTCAAGTTCCGCCCACGGTGGGCGGAGAAAGCACTGGAATGTTCCGCTTTCAGACCGAAAATTGTAAATTGGGTTCCAATATGACCCAAACGTGAGGAAAAGAGGAATAATGTCAGCGATGAAATCCTAAAAGTCACGAAAGAGGCCTGGGCACAGCGGGCGCACCTTGATTGGGGTTCCGTGGAGCGAGAATTGATCACTCGATTCCAACGCAGCCTTGACACCAGGAAAAAAATCGGCAGAAATGAGCAATATCCAAGTTATCTTAACACGTTTAAATAAGAGAAAACCCGCCCACAATGAGCGTGACCTTATCTGGTTATGGGTACTGAGTAAACTTGTAAAAGAGCAGTTCCGATCGACCCACTGACGCCCATGACGTTACACGCATAGCAGTGTGCACCAGCCAACTTGTTATTATGTAATTTTTTATTATTGCAGCCATTAGCCGTGCTTCTTGATCGTGGCTGTCGCCGGGCATTTTGGCTGAACTGTCTGCTGACGTTTCTCTTCTTCATACCGGGTGTGATTCATGCCTTGATGGTAATTCTCAGTAAAAAGCATCGCCACCGATATGACAGCGACCGCCATCATCACCACCACCATCACGATCATTGTCACGATGACGTCATCCTTGAATCCAGCAGGGTTCAGTATATGACCCCACCAGTGGTGGTCCATACCAATCACCACCACCATCACGACGACGTGATCGTCACTCGGCCAGAATACCTCGCTCAGGGGGTCGTCACTTATCCGCCACCACCCGTTTATCCCAACATCAAGGAGGTTTACTAGTAACTCACGCTGTCTCACTGGCGTCCCACATATCGTGCATGGGTGGGTGAACCATTTGAAAGTAACTTCCAGTAACTATACAAATGTTTTAAGTATGTTTTATGTATGTTAGGACAACAGTCCCATTGTTGCTCATGTTGTACATGTAATAAATACCAGTAAATAGTAAAGAGATGATTCAATTTATGCATTTACAATGCATTCATGATTTTCCTACTTGACTACGATATTCCTTGTATAATGACCTCAATATTTAGTTTGGCTCATACAGATACGTGAAACTTCAGCTTTCTTAATTCCGCCACTTTTTTTGAATGCATGAATTATTTGATAGAAATCTGTATGATCTCCTCAAAGTACCGATGTCACTAATTTAAGCTAAGGCACTGGACGTCATCCGTACCTCCTACCTATAAGTTATTTCATAGTTTTCTAATTTTTGTTGGACAGTATACTGTATATTTTTATGCTACGGTGTAATAAAGCGCTTTATGATATGAATTTTTCTTGCACAGCGTTTAATTATTTTCATAGGATGGCCAAATGGCCGTTTGTGCTTTCAAAAATTCATGTTTATATTCTGCAGAGTGAATCCTCAGAATAACCATTAGGGATGAAGAGAAATTTAGAGCTGAGAAGACATGTTCTCGGTAAACGATTAGTCGGTTTTACAGAAGATGATCTACTGCTGAACTCGCACTGAAAAAGCCCCCCCCCCTCTCTTCTTGAGATCTTTATCGACTCACGATGCCTCACCCTGCTCTCTCCGCTGGACGAGTTGTTGCGAGAGCGAGATAGCGTTCGCGGCTAACTGATTTGGCCCTATGCCGTCTGCATCTACCCCTCAGCTAGTGATGAGAAAGGGGAAAAGAAGGATTTGGGTTCCTATTTCTACTGCTTTAGACCTTTTCATTCGGTTCTTTCTCTGCCGATACCTTAGTGATTACCTTTATATTAAAATTTTACACTGAATCCAAGATCAGTCGAAATTACCCTTAGCGGTGACTTCAAGGACTGTAGTAGCGTCAATCAAAAAGTCTGTGAAGGCGAAATATATTGCTGAAGGAGAACTACAGGCCCAGCGAGACTGATTGGATCAGTTCGGAGCAACGTGCCCACTTCCTCACTTGGGTAAAGAAAGGGCTGAGGAATTCTGTGTGTGGTGGTCGTATCAAGGGGGGGGGGGGAAACAATTGATAATTTTGTGATAGTCTCCTGTTTTCTGTTAAGGTGGAAACAAAAACATGACCACTTTTGGGCCAAGGAGGAATATTACTACTTGTCGTGATATGGAAAGAGGAGCGTACGCATAGCAGGCCGTCGCTGTCGGTCTTGGAACGAACCGTATTCTTTAAACTTTTTCTTACCCAAGCATGACCTTATCTCCAACAGTGGGAACGCTTACGAGTGGCTCCTCTCATTCAGGTCCTGCTTCCCTGTGATCGTGTTCACCTATAACTCGAGCAGAGGCGTTATAGCTATAGTAGAGCGTTCTCGGCGTAATATGTTGAACAAATGAGCGTTCTTATACAGTCGAAATTCTGACTGGGATTTGAATGCGTGGCTCATCCTCAAAAAAAAATCACACACTTCTAGGCCTAGATAGAGATAGCACTTGTATATAGTACACCGACCCCTGCTGAAACGGCGTAAGAGGATGACTATTCAGGAATCCCCGGGTGACGATTCTAGCGGAATCGATCGATATAGACAATGGTCACGATAGGTCACGATCGTGTCGCGTTTATACTTGGCCATCACGTCGTAAATTATGAGAGCAGCTTACCATGTTTCTCTCTTTGCTAATACATGATTGCTTTACAAAATACAATGCATTCATAATTTTCCTATTTGACTACGATATTCCTTGTATAATGACCTCAATATTTAGTTTGACTCATACAGACTCATACAGCTTCCCACTTTTTTGATACTATTACTTCCTATTGCCGTTTATTGGAGCTCATATAAACACAATATTACACACTGCACTAGCAGCTTAAACTCGGCGAATAACGCTCATGGCCTAGTTTTCTTGATTCGCTCTTGGCGTTCAGGGGCACATCCTTGAATCGACAGTGAGTGGTTAGAGCGGCTACGCAGGGCTCAGTCATCTACAAGTACCTGGAATGGACATCTGAATTCGACAGCTGGAAACCTGACTTTGTATGTAGTGGCGAGTGAATCCAACTTACCATTCATTCTCGGTATGATCACGATATTTTCCATAAGTGTAGTATTTCTCATTATTATAAGGAACTTCTGTGATCATCTAAATCACTCAAATGCATAACAATGGCATGAAAAGGTCGTATATACTTGCCGATAGATCAAATTCTGGTTCACAACCAATGGGACACGTAGACGAGCGGTGGAGTTACGGACGAGTTCGTTCCGCGAGTTTTGTGGCATCGGCTCACGTCGAAACCTAAAACGGTGAAGCTCACGGAACATTACCATCAGCCACCTTGATTCTCCCAAAAATATTATTATTGGATACAAATGGAAATCAAATTGTTAAATTGATGAAACCATAAAAGTAGAATAATTATCAAGTGAAACATTGCTGTGGAAGGGATAAATATTTGTTCCTGCCACTGACTATACATCGTTGGCGCGGCAATGAGCTTTGCAGGCTGCTCGTTTCGGCTGTTCCATGATTTCGATGAATTGGCCGACGTTATCCCGCGAACTACATATGAGTTCACAGTACCTGTCAAGGAATCCGTTTCGCAGCCGCACGCATGATGCTCACGTATTCGGCCCTCGCAAGATTGTGATAACAACTGACCTCAATCATTTCATGGGAGCGTTGTTACTCCGTGGTCGTTATGGATTGAGGTTCACACTCGGTGTTGACCGAAATTTGCGGGATTCAAGTATGAAAGTCAAAAAAACCCCCTTGTAATTTTCTAGATTTCACGGTGGATTCGCATCTGGTGCAATCAGTACACAAACGCCGGTGAGGGTCGGTTGGTCGAATTTTCGCGCAACCGTGAGCGGCTTAGCAAGTGCGAGTTGTTTGTAGATCTATCCGTTGAAACAGCAACAACCACGACATATTAAAACTTCCGAAGCTTCCAACGTGCAATCTTTGAAGGTCCTTCACGATACCAGCCCACTGCATACCGAACGCATTTCCAAGCGACTGCAGCCAGTCATGCTGACGGCGGCGCAAGCGCGACGCCGCGAAGTGAAAATTGGACCAATCGACCCCCACGCCACAATCGTCTGTCTGGCCATTCGACACATAGTCGACGGTGCGCTTTTCTGAGGTATACGATATGATGCCTTCAAAAAGACTGGATGCGGGATGAAACAGCAGAGCGCTACTAGCAGTGTCATTAGTCCAATTCCCGCGGCCCTGTACACGTAAAGGACCAGATTTTTCGGAGAAATTCCGGAGTAAAAGAAGACGGTAAAGTAGTTGTCCATGGAAATTGGAGTTCTTTTGTCACCCACACATTATGTTGTATTTGCTTACCACCCCCTCGAAGCCCTCCTCTGGAGCCTCAACGCGGCGAAGGGATGAAACGGCGGACTACGCCCGCTGGCCAATCCAGAGAGGCCCGACTTCCTAGAGCAATCGGCAATCATATGACTCTATACGTCCATTGAAGAGGGTCCCACACTGCTTAGGCGGAAGTCCCCACTCTGAGTGCACCGGAGGAAAGGACCACCCGGACGGACCTGCAGACAAACAGCCGATACAAAAGGAGTGCATCCGCCACAGGCATGCCGAAGATACGTGACCACTACTTGCGAATTTGCACACACAATGCGAATCGTGACTCACTTATAACCCTAGGATCATTGAAGAGGGGAAGGCCCACATAAGTGTGGGAAGACCTTCGAGAGAAGCCGTCTTTTTCCAGTGACAGTTTTTCGATTTCGTTTGCGTCGAGGCAAGTATCGCAACGCTGCTGAATATGCAACACCAAATAGTTCCGCTCACATGACGTGCTTATACGTCATCGTTATTATTCAGGAGCATTTCCCATGAGCGACTTGTCCTGACTCGCAATGTGTTTTAATGAAGGGATCCTCATTTGTCATCGGAAAAAGCTAGCTTCACCGTTATTAACTAGCCTGTACTGTTTGAAAGTGGAAATATCTTTCGAGGGACTTCTGAGAGCTGACAACGGTGACAGTACGCAAATCAGAATGGATCATATCACTGTTATTTAGCGAACATTGTGAGGAAGCACCCTTTTACGACCTTCCTTTTCTATATTTACCTTATTTGGAGGTATCACGTACATGCCTAGATAGCGCACAAGGAGCAAAAATTTTTCTGCGTTCATCTGTACCCTTTTCAGGTGCAACAGTCGACCCCTTCATTTTACTCTAGATAGATCTGGATCAGCCGATTTTCTTCATTCGCCTACACCCTGGGCGTTGGGATGGGAATCGGGCAAGAAAGCTTAACTCGACCCGTCTACCGAACAAAAGGGACTACTCTTTGTGCTGACACCGTCATATGTTTGGCACATTCTATTCGCAGGTGAAAGCCGATTCAGATCCGCCTCTGCGACGTGTACATAGGAAGAGGAATCAAAGGAATTTACTTACTAAGCTGTCAAAGTAGCTGCTTTTGGATATCAGGGTCAGGTGATGCCGGTAGTTCAGTTGCTGCTGGTTGTGACTCATGATGCTGCTATGGGAACCCAGTATGACTATCCTCCTATGCAATCCGCTAAGTATGTCTGTCCATCTGTCTGTGTGTTTGTCACGAAATTCATATCTCGCGACACAGCAGTGATGGGATCCTGAAATACAAGTGATGCGTATAGGAGCTAGAAAGAGGACATCAACGGTGAGTGAGCAGAAGTGATGACAGCTGATAAGGAGTGATAAGAAGCGTAGAGAGTAATAATCGCCAAAATCCGTTTCGTCTTTTGGGTTAATCCCAGAGCGCCGAAACATAGATGCTTTGAGGAGTGGGACGGAGATGGTAAGGTGAGTGATCCAAATTGATAACATTTAATAGGATCCAACGAGAAGCGTTAAAAGGCGAATGTCACCGCATCCGTATCGTCCTTCGGGTTGATTCTAGAGCGTCGAAACATAGATGCTTCGAGGGGTGGGACGAGATAGTAAGGTGAGTGATCGAAAATGATAACGTTAATAAAATCCAATAAGGCAAATGCCGCCAAATTCGTATGGCTTTCCCAACCTACAGTAGAGACTTCACATTCATAGTTGTCCAGGAGGCGGTAGGGATATTTATGGTGATGGATCGAATTTGATAGTGACTGACAAGGGCCGATAAGATTTAATAGCAACTGGATGGGAACTCCTGTGCAGCGTCACTACTACAGTGCGACCTCTATAGGTGAATTGTATGATGATCAGTGTCACTAAGTGAGCATATTTTGTTTATGTTCTGATATTACTTGTGGCGATGTAGTGACCGCTAAACTATGTAGCCTTCGAATGATGGTATCTGTTTCTCAATACTGCAATCGGTATGAGTTTCGCTGATGTGTATAATCAATAAGCAGTTTCCACTGACATATCATAATATGCCACCAGAATTCGACAGGATCACCTCTATCTTGGTCAAGTGACGAAGAGGGTGAGGAAAAGCATTGGCTGTGGGTGGCAGGTAATCACACCACAAATCGTCCCATGCTCTTATAAGAGCCTCAAAAGCAGCGAGTGAATTGTGAGGAGTAGCCGGCACCGTGCCGCAAGATGCACAGAACAAAACAATCGAGCAACCTAATACTCAGAAAATCTCAAGAGGTGCTGTTGCAAGACGGTGCGACATAGTACCAAAATCCCACAAATCCGGCGATATTGGAGTCATGATCAATCAGCACAACTAAAGAAACAATGTCGTCAAGAGACACGTATTCCCTAGATAAATCCTCGGCTAGGACCTGATTGAGATGTTTTACAGAATGAAACAGCCTCGATCAACAAGGCATGACTGCGGCAACAATGGTCTCAGCACAGATTCCACGACTTCACTACCTCGCAGCAAAGACCACTGGAAGCATGAATTTTAACTGGCTCAATGCTCCTTTTGCAGTGTCTTGGAGGGTGAAGCCTGCACTACCTCCCCAGCTTTTCTCTGTTTTGAAGTCTGCTCTGGCGAAGGTATTGGACGATTTGCACCACGCTGACCTGGTCCGACGACATACGCACTTCCTCGCAGTCTTCGTGAATGTTTATGAGCCAGAGGCGATCTTTCGGTTCTAGGGCTACATAATGAAATGTTTTTCGATCATCACTTTGAACCAAATTTATGTAGATACCTCCTTTCCAGTTAAAATGGTGAAACTTTGTCAAGCGATCATACTTTTCCGCACCCTATATTATGCAAATCAAGAAGATCAAGTGCGACGTCATCGGACTGATTAGACGAGAAAGCATCGCTCTCTACACGCCGTTTATGAGTCTGAAAAAAGCTGTTTAGTGAAGCATGCGACAGGAAAGGAGTTGGTGGTGTAGACGTTCTCGCCAACAAGCACTCAACATAAGCATCGTTCGTTTCAAAACCTGACAACGCAAAACGGAGGTTTGTGATTGAAATGGTGTGGTTCGACTCCGGCCTTGACCATATTCAACGCCTACGCTTCAATCTGAAGTTATGATGAGGACGAGCTGGAGGCATTTTATGTTGGATTGGAGAAGTTCTATAAGGAAGACCGTACCTTCTTCACCACAATCGTTGGCGATTTCAACATTAAGAGCGGCTCTAGAAAGACGGATAACGAACTTCACAACGAGACTTGAGGACTGGCATGGAATGAGCAGGGTGAGAGGTAATCTGAGTTCATTATGTCGATCAACTCCATTTACGGTAACTCGCATTTGCAGAAGCCTTCTTATCTACTTAGGACTTGGAAATCTTCCTGTGCAAAATTTCACAACGAGATCGATCACATTAAGATTTCGCCTGATCGACGGCGCTGTTGTTCTACAGCTCCATTAGGGATCATCGACTCATCGGCGCAAGACAACTGCATATCGTTGGACATCGGCACACTCGGTATCTTCGAAAAGTCCCGTGGAAATTTTTTGGTCCATAATTTTCTGGAAGGGAGGTTCCCACTGGTTTGCTATCCTCCGCGTAATTGGTGAAGCCATCTCGACAGGTTCTTGGGCTCGATGCCTATGTGCTATCTTTGCGATTTTCTCGACAGAATTCAACACCCTGCCGGCACACCGTCACAAAGTAGGTAATGATGCGAATAGATCGAAAAGCACTGCATTCATACTTTGCTGTGCCGGCGGCAGGGCGTGGCTGTGTGTCACTAAGTATCCACCTGTGCCATCCTATTTCCTTCACTGCGTCGCTACACCTCTCCTGTGCCTGTGACCGCAGCCACACTCTGTCGGGGAAACGCAACTTAGTATGAACGCAACTTCAGAGAAGGTCGCAGATGGTCTGTTAGTAATAGAAAGAGGAAAAGTCCTCAGAAATCACCATGCATTCATTTGAAAAATTGGACACTATCAACTGGTTTTAAATAGTTTTGATTAACGCTGCAATTACCCTTCACCAGTGAGGGGCACTTTTATTTGATCGCACCCATCGTATGAGAGTTTTGAAGGAATTTGACAGCATTTCTGTTCACGTGCCTCTGTGCAGTGACAAGCCAAAATGAAACAGCTTGCTGAACAGTATCGAATTAATCGGCGCGCACAAGTCTGTTTTCTTCTGATTATTTGACATGGTGAATTCAAACGAGCTCTTCCAAGCAAAATGGTGCTGCAGTTAAGTCAAGTGTTAGAATGCATACGGCCAAATATTGTCGGTGTATTCCGTGTGAATGTCACACGTTGTACCGTTATTTCTCCTATGATGAAGGGAGCTGTGCAGTACTTCCTTTCTTTGTAACATTTTGTGAATGTCAGCAACATTCTTCGTAAAAATAGTGTACCATATTATCACTTTTTTAGCAAGTAACACATTCATTTTTCGGATGCTATTCATATTTGTGCTGCTGCTATTCGCCTTGACACTGGACTGTCAACGCATTACAGAAGTCGAAAATGATGTCATCAGAAAAAAATGCGGGGTGCGCAGTTTGAGTGAGTTGATCTTATTTCATTTACATTACATGGGCACTCTGCTTTGATGCTAACGTACTCATCAGAGAATGTTAAGAGAGGAAGGCTCACTTCAAAATATTTGGAGGACGCGGTGTAAGTTCTGACGAATATCCTTGGTTGGTGCAAATCGTTGTTTCGAGGCACTTGGGAGGTAAGACCTTACGGTTGTTTCTGTGATTGGCTCTCGTGAAATCTTCGCCCATACCTCTTTTTCCATGGAAATCTGGGCATTTACAAGAAACTTCAAAAAGAAAAACCAAAATAATTTAGTGACACCCTTGGCAAATTAGACAGTCTACTTGTGACAGTCTGCCTGCACTTCCTACCACTGGCGCTTATTGAAACGCTCGCGTACTCTGACTGGCCTCGACTTCTGCATTGCAAGGTGGTGATGCACAACACGACTCTAAGCCGGTGTATCCCACTTCTCACTCCACCGGCATCCCATTGCACCGATCGCACCGAAACCGGAAGAGTCGGTGAAAAGCCCCGCTTTCCAAAGTAAGTGTCGTCATCGACAATCTCTCACCATCTTAAAAAGCCTCCTCAACCTTTTGAGGAAAGCATGCCTTTCCAGTCTCTAGGTGGTTCGTAGGGAAGAGTTGACGAATTTTCGAAGTGCCCTTCTGATAGTCGTGATTTCGTTCAAAGGTAATTTCGTTAGGTTCGAATTCCGAATGGGCATGTACGAGGTTGCCTTTTTCTTGAGTTTACCATGTGCTATGATTTGGAAAGCTCAACCCATGGCTAGTCTGCCGCCAAGTTGTCGCTTGTCATATTGCTATGTTATCGTATTCTTGATTTAGTACTAGTAATTTACAGGGTGTCCCAAAATTATGGGCGCCAACGTATTGCAATATTTTGCTGGCGCCAATTGTGGATGGAAACCCAGCCCATTTACAACTTCAATCATAAATTGTGTAACAAGGCACAGCAGTCGTATCATGAGTTGCCCTGCTCCAACCGTGATACAAGCTCAAAGTCTCTTCATCACTTAACCGCCCTTGTTACGCAGGCTTTTCACACATTCCTTCGATAAATCGACGGAATTATGTTTTGGGAAATTTGACGGACTCCTCGCAAAGTGATGAATTCGGACGGTAGAGTCGGCAGCGCTTTTGAATCAGTTCGATTCTATGAACTAAAGCGTCCTGCCCCTAAATTTATCAAGTATTGTTCCGAAGGACTAGTTAGGCCAGTGCCAGTGCCATTATAACTAACAGCGCGCTCTTCATGTTCACATTCCCGCAAGTTTTGTGCGAAAGTCGACGGTAACCATCAGCGTGCCATCATTGAACCCCAAATCATTACTGGGATCAGCTTACAGGTATCCAAAAGTCCTATCGACATAATATACTCTACCAGATGTTGCTGGCCGCTACGTGTTGCCTTTAACCATTCGGGCCATGAAAATTTTTAGATTGAGCAAAAGTACGGTTTGGTGCGTGTCACCGTTGAAGCAAATGACCGCGAAGTGCATTTGAGAAAATTTTGAAATCTTAAAGGAATCGTCCACGGAAAATGCGTTTTTGTGTTGCCCATACGTTTATGTTGTATTTGCCTAATGTGGGCCTCATGCAAAATTTCACGCGAAAAAATGCGAATCTGGCCGAGATACAGCACCACAAAGGCGGTCCCAGTGGGTGAGGCCTAAGAGTAAAAGCCTCGTCCCGTGGTCCGCCGCCGTTGGGAACGGAGAGTGGGACTGTTTACGAAACTTTCTGCTCCTACAATGCGTCTCCGACCACGGCGGACGACGGAACGAGGCTTTATTCTTGGGCCCCGCCCACTGGGACCGCACTTTGTAGTGCTGTATCTCAGCCAGATTCGCATTTTTTCGCGTGAAATTTTGCATGAGGCCTACATTAGGCAAATATAACATAAACGTATGGGTAACACAAAAGCTCATTTTCCGTGGACGATTCCTTTAAGAATATAATGAGCTCCATCCCAACAAGTAAGCGCCCTGATAGAAAAAAATTCCGTGCACCCCCTGAGCAGCAAATAAAAGAAAAAGCGTTGATACAATTTGTATAGAGTGATACAAAGAAACATGAACATAGGCGCCCATTACTCTGGGACATCCTGTAGCACGTGGTAATTCATATGATTTAGCCTTTTGCCTGGATCCAACAGGGGACGAGAGAACAGCAAGAATAAAAAGAAGTGAAGGGGAAAACCAAACAGTTATAGAAATTTATAAAAATGTGAAAACTGTTGCAGCCGTTGCCACACCATCCTCCGCTACTATCCATGGCCATGGCCTTGTAGGAGCATCGCGACCAAGTGTATCACCCATGTTGGAGAGCTTCAGAAGGAATGTATCTAGAGGCGGAATCCCATCATCTCACATAGATCCCTAGCATTCACTTGTAGTGTAAATATTCTCGCTGCTGGATACCTTAATTGTCCGTGATGTCTTGAAGGCAGTTAAACGCTCAGGTCGTCGTCAGACTTCACGATTTGCGGTTTCACGACTCCGCACGCTAACGAGGAAGGTCTTCCAACTCATGACGCGCTTTTTGAAAGCTGTTTTTTTGCATGTATGGGGGTGCGTACAAGAATCAGATAACTGATGTACATTTTTGCTGAGCGGCCCTACGAATGCCAAAAAAGGGGTTAATGGTTCGATCCTCACTGAGGACAAATTTTTGCAAAATTTCGATTTACAGTTTTTGGGCTTGTAAACATTTGAATATGAAGATTGAGTGCAGTAATCACATTTAGAACCTCGGACTGCCCTCTACTACCAGTTTTCAGCGAGTTTGACAACCCAATTTTTTGACCTTTCAGCGTTCATAGCGCATGAACGAGGCGTTTTTGCGTGAAACGGATTCGATATTCGTGTTCAAGAGGTCGAACTATCCCCAGGAGTAAGTTTCCAGCCCGATCGAAGTTTTGACCCAAATTCGAAAATTTGAACTGGGCATCGGTATACCTTCGACTGCACGTTCAACGAAGAAGACGACAGTATCACTTGTCAAGAAATCCTGACTATTTCTCTTGCTTGATGCTTGGTTAGTCAAGTTATATCGATAGGATCCATGCTGTGCATACTCCACTGTTTTTCAGCGATTTTGTTAGTTACTCACTTCTACAAATAGAAAGGGCACCATGTATCCATGACCAAACGTCATTCTCGAAGTTAGGGTCAAAATTTGGAATCGGCTAGAAATATGTCCCCAAGGGTAATTTGACCCCCTGAACACGAATATGGCACTCATTTTGTGCGTAATCTCGAATCGCGAAATCGCGAAAAGCGCTACGGGCCCTTTCGTTTCCAAAAAGGCCACATCATCAAATTCATTGACATTTCGTAAATAGAGTCATTTTGGTATTCTGTCAACGAAAATCATTGTCATTTGGCATAAACAGACATATCTGAAGATGGAAAAGTGAAGGCAAAAACAAATGCAAAACCTCGGCAGGGCCGAGACCCGAACCACCAACCCATCCCTTACGACCGCTTGAGAGTCCATCGTCGTAACCAGTAGGCCACCCAATCGCTTCAACACATCCACATCGGGGAACCATTGTGAAACTGCTGCACACTTTTGGTATATGGCGGAGGTAAGATCTTACTTTTCCCCGTATTTGACTTTGTTTTGGATGTGAAATGGAAGAACACCTCTGGATCTGCATATGGTCAAGGTCACAAGGAGTATGCGTTGAAACAACTGTAAAATCGCCTTTTTGAGAAAAAATGTCGCTCAGCAAAAATGGAAGTTAGCTATATGTTTCATGTAGGTACCCCCATATAATGGAAAAACCGTTTCCCAAAAGCCCGTCATGACCTGAAAGACCTCCCTTGTAAGTCGGGATCAGAAGGTTGCAGCATCGCGTGCGAAAAGTGCGACGACGAAGATCCCAAGAGTCACGAAGCCTGTAGGCGGCATCAGAACTATGTTCTCTGGTTAAGGTTGAATGCAGTGGTAGTTAGACCTTGGGCAGTGACACTGTAGGGACTTGCCTACAAGTCTCCCGTTACTGGTAGTACACCCGTGTAGGTGTATGGCCTTATGCCGAAATGAATTACGGCGTCGCAGTCGTGGCACCATCAGCAAGACTCGCTTGGAAATCCGCTCAACACGCAAGGTGCTGCTACCTACCATAGAGGTCTTTTGAAGAAATAGCTGTTTATTCCATCATTATTTGAGAACCACAACTTTCGTTCCCTAAAAAGGCAAAATAGTGAAGGTAAATGACAAAGAAGTTTAAAAGTAAATTATTACATGGTACTTCTCACCAAGAAATAATTAAATTGGGCGTAACACTTTACAGGGACTGTAATCAAGATATGCAATCACACGCGGAATCCGCCGTCCCGCTCGCCGGTTGCGGCTGCGCGAAAATTCGTCATAAGGCCACATGCTTACAGCACCTCACCCATGCTCTTAAATTCCAAATTCTTGCATAATCCATGATGGCTCATGTGAACACTTCCACTATTCTGAATGAGAATTGAAAACTCGGCACACTTTGAAGTCATTGTTGTACAAAAGAGATTCCCTCCTTTCTCTTATCATACGCGTTTACCGGAACTCGCAAAACATTCAGTGAATGATTACAGTTAATTAAAAGACCTCGGATGCCGTGATCGCTCAGACGCCTTTAGTCCGCGGTCATACTCTGCGGTGCCGGCGGCAGGGCGTGGCTGCGTGCTTCTGCGTCTCCGCCTATGCCACCCAGCTTCGTTGCCCGTGTCGCCTCTGCACCTCCCCAGTGCCATAGTGCTTCGCTACCTGTCAATGCAGCCACGCTCTGCTGGCGCCAACGTGGCCTTGTGCGTTTCTTGCATTATTTTAGTACCCTATGTGAGTTTCAGGTAAATTAAATATCAAATCATGCACGGGATCCCTGATCTCTCCACGCCATGTACTAACGGCTGCACATTGTGTGACCAACAAAAACCCAAAGGAGAATCTTCACAAGTGTGACGGAAAGGAGCATGTATTAGACGTGTCCATCGTGAAATCCCAGGACTTAATAGTGTACACTGGCACCTTTTGCAGGCTTCAATTATATTGTGGAAATCTGCAACGTGTTCGAAAGGTTTGTACGTTGATAAATCACCGCTGCATCACTTTATTCCAATCATATCGCAATAATCAATTTCCTGTTTGAGGTTATTGTTCACAAAAATTGGAAGAGATGTGTGCAGTCGTCAGTGATCCCCATTGCTGAGCTGTCTGCTAACGACTTGGCCATACTTGAGCTCGAAAAGAACATCCGCTACGAAAATGCCGTTCCAATTTGTTTACCAAGTGAAAACCTTCGGCTTCAACGTGCTCTACAAGGTGCCGGATCTGGACATGACAGTAGGTTTTTTTTTCGAAAACGGATTCGAGGAGAGTCGTGATCAAGCACTGTGCTGAGGAACATTTTGCGTTATTACGACACCTCCATTAAGGCTGGAAACTCATTCTTTTGCAGTTTTTCTCGGTACTTCCATGATTTTTTTTTGCGGTGTGCATCAATACGGCAGAATTCTGCACGGCAACGGGTGGCGTGTGCCGCATTACATCAGGGCTAGGTGTTCCTATCTAGTTAGATTTGAAGTAATTACCTTTTGAAGGCGCTGGATACCGTAACACTTTTAATGACAGCTGTATAGGCGCCCTTAGCTCGCACGCATCGCGTCGCATGTAAACCGTCGCGTAGCGAGATCCTGTCATAAAGGTATGTATTATTTGAAGAGAAAACGATTTAGCTGGGAAACCAAGAGCTTAAGAGCTCCGAACGAGGATTTAGAAATAGTCTTATGACAGCATTATGACGGAAAGAGCGTTTTGAATCAAAACATAACTCTACAGCGCACTGCGCCCACAGCTGCATCATAATCACACTCCAGCGTATTTTAATACCAGAAATAATTTCTCTGTAAGACAAATGCGCTCCCATATGAGAGTTTTCGAGAAAAATTGCCACATGGGGCACTCATCTCGTTCGCGATGGCACGCGAAAATTTTGCGATCAATTTGCGCGACAACGCGACCGAAGTCGGCGTTGCGGGTTCGCAATGGGGCTTGATTAATAAAAAAGAAATGTATGGTCCTATCGTACTACGCTCCTTGTGCCTATTCTAAAGACACCGGGAGGGGCAGGAGAGGGGAGATTAGGAGATACTATCCTCTGAAATTCGAGCTCAGAAGAGATTATGTGTTTTGATATTTGCGTTGAAAACATGCTTTTGGACGCTGTCGCGGTCCTAGCACGTTTGACCCTGAACTGCACGCTTCACAGACCGAGTTGCCTTTTGCCGGCGGGCACAGAAGGCCGATGTCACTCTCATTCAATGTTACGTGAGGCTAATTTGATTTCATTCGAAACGATGTTAAGTAAGTGAATCAGTAAACACTACAACAGATAAGTTAAACAATGAAAGGTAGAATATCGCACTCGACGTTTTGGCAAGGCGTCGTGTGTGCAACTGCAACAGTCAGCGAAGAGCAAGTGTGTACTGCAGGCCAGAATTGCTCTCCCTGTGTTTCAAGCGGGAAGATAAAGTCTACATTATTAAGCAGCAAATAAAATTTTGCCCATGGCCGAAAGCACTTGATATTGGAACTCCGATATCTTTCGTAGTCTCGACCCAGATATCTTTCACAATCTTCAAGTTCGGGTATCCATAAATCTGGAAGTGGTGTTGCTAAGTAAGCATCAGTTTCTTTCTGCCACAACCATAATATTGCATAAATCAGTTTATACGCCCAGGCTCCAAGTCTTATCACCTTCATTAGTGCCTCGAAAGCGATGCACTTTTCGAACAACAAATCAAAGGCACACTACGCAGTGATCAGATTAGTGGCCTGCTTCCTTGAGGCAAGCAAGTCCTTGAATGAGTGTTTGAGCTCCACTTTCATAGCGGCTGTAGGTTGTACGTGCTTGAACACAACCAAGCCACGCGCACCAAACAAATCACACCAGGCTTTAGACGAGCAATTTCCCAACGTGGCGCTCTCATGAAGAAGGAACCTTGCGACACTTTGAATACCTTGGAGTCCGCTCTTTGAGGGTGGTCGCGCCATTCTTGCAGGACACATCCATGTCAATCGTCACGATTCCCTGCCACTTGCCCCCATCTGTGACCAAATACCTTTTTAGTGGATCGTTCCATCTGGTTGATGGCTTCTTCACTACATGAAGATACCAGTCGGTCAGTGGGCCCGTCCATCGAATATCGGTGAGGCGGCCAACATGGCCGGCCCAGAAAATCTTCAATTAGTAGATGGTTTCGATGACGTACAGGTTCGCCTCCGTATGGGAATATTTTGCATAATCAACCCACCACACATAGCCCGTCCCATAGCTCTTTGCATCGCTGCTGGTCTGTCCTCCGCAGCCTGAGTTGTATTGCATATCTCGCATCCGTAGACTAATGCTGAGAGGGCATGGAAATTGAACACTTGTACTCGGGTCTGAGCGTCGAGCCGCTTGGCGGTGAAAATATCGCGATACTTGTTGAACGCCGCCTAGCCCGCCTTACAACGCCGGCTGATCTCGGCCGTGAGGTCATTATTCATGATGATTGCCTGATAGAGATAGATGTATGAGTAGACTTCTTCGATCACAGAGCGTCAGGTTCGAGCTGTAATGATACGACGTGATTAATGGTCAAATACACTTCACGGTAATCGGCTTGCCCTCTGCCCGTGTTCATAGGAAGAGTGCGGCATATGCGAATGAGAATCAGGCGAGAAAAAAAAATCTTGGGCACCACAGACAGGAGAACGATCGGACAATATTTGGCCAAGACATCACACGGTTCCTTTTTGTGCACCAAGATGGTGTTAGATCCGATCCTGTCTTGTGGAGCCGTCCCCGTTGAAGAGCTTTCCGTGAATACATCAGCGAGCGGGCGGGTGAGGAACTCCTCCAACACTAAGTGCTCCGCTCGCTTGTGGTCTGGTCCAGGTGCTCTTCCTCTCTTTGTCTGACATAGCATGGGCCACTTCCGAATCGATTCGCCGCTCCTCCCTTTCAGCAGCTTCATCAAAGGAGATACTACACGGATGGACTTGCACTTCAGTGGAGAAGTGATCCTGGAAGAAAGAAACCTCGAATCTTCCCTGTCCTTGCAACATCGTGCATAGAGCCATTCGTTCTTGGCAAATGCTCAGGAGAGATAGTCTTAACGCGAGTGCTGATAAAAGTTTATTGATGTTGACCGATTTTTGCACTGCTTTCCTTGCTTTCCGTACAGAGTATATGATAGTCGCCACCCACTCCAGAGCGAATGACCTTATTCAGCACCGTGCGAACCACTGGGTCGAGAGAGAGAAGTTCTCCGAGTAGCCAGCATCGATAGGGTCTTAACACTTAGTCGCTGGCATGGTTTGCTTTGAACGAGCCCTAAAGCAGCTTCAACAGCGGTTTGAATAGCGAGATCATGTTCCCGTACCTAGCATGAATGCTTTCAACACCAGCGGAGAAACTGTCGTGGTAGCGAGCGTCCTTAACGCACTCTCAAACAGCGTGAATTGAGCTCTCCGTGAGTGACTCGCAGCTAACCGTCTCCTTTTTTGAGATTAATGCAATGGTCGCTTGCACTAGACGATGATCGGAACCGATATTAAAATGGGAGTCTCCGATGACTATGACGTTGCACAGGTGCATACAGTTTGTCATAACAAAATAACAAAATCGATCTCACAAATTGCTTGTCTTTGAGGAGTATGCCAAGTGCATTGGCGTCGGGTCCCTGACGCTTCTAGGAAAATGAGTTCGCCACTCATAGTCGACATCGTTAAAAGCCAGGTCTTCACCTCGTGAAATTCGTGCCGCTCTCCCCTTCATTTTTTCATAGCGGCCCCACAGATGCAAAAGAAGGAGCGAGGAAAAAATTGCTGAAACGGCGGCAAGCGCACCCATTGTGCCGCGTACTACTTGTAGCGTTGCCCATGCGCAGATCTAGAGGTGTTTTCTATTGCACATCCAAAACAAAGTGAGATACCGAGAGAAACGTCTTACGTGTAGCATTAAAAAAAGTGCGTACAATTTCATAATCATTCCAAAGAGTGGGGTTGATGAAGCGAATATGCGATTAGGTATCATGTTGGGCTCTCAAGCGGGTGATAGAGACAGAATCAAGCGTCCGGTTGAGGAACATTTTCAAAAAATACGACGCCCCCCGGAAGGGGCCTCAAAACGACCCACCTTTCACGTATGTTATCGTTAGTTTTCATTATTTTGCAATAAATAGTAAATAAATGCAATAAATAATGAACAAAATATTCTTTTAATGGTATATTACAGGAAATTGGCTTCAACTGGACTAAACAACCACTTACGCGTATTCGCTTAAGCCTACAAAAAGGGAGTCTCCTTCCCTCAGGCTTAGGCTGACCCAGAATACGAAAAAACCCGTATATGCTTCATCAAAATCATACAGTTGCCAAATTCGAACCATATTTGGCTAGCGCTACGGCCTCTTTGCGCTCTAGCCAGAGCCAGACCGTCTCTAACGCTATGGATGGAGCGCAGCATACTACTTTCTCCACCCTAATTCCCTAGACACCCAAAGAACATTATAAAACAACAAGAAAGCAAAAACAGGAAGGAATCGCAGAAAAATATGCGCGAAAAAGGAATAGGTGCGGCTGCGACGCGGCAGTCACGATGGAGCGCGGTATCTTCCCCATGCCTAATTCCGACATTTTTAAAATACTTCAAACTTTACCTGGAGCCCATCTTTCAAACAGCTGTAAACTGTTTTCCTGATAACTCCTTCAGGCCTATCTATTGGCCGTTTGCTTTCCCTAATGGTTGCTTAGTCCTCGATATGGGTTTCCAGCTGAGGACTAGATGATGAAAATTTTGAAGTGTTTCACTTCAAACGGTCATAACTTTCTTCAAACGTAACCATATGAGTGCGGTTTGGCGAAGTGGGGTCTGCGAGGATGCGCCCTTCGGATTACTACCTGAGCTATGTCATATCTTCAGAACAAAGGAAATTATTGTGAGGGAAGGCAGATGAGGATTAGATAAGGAAAATTTTAAAAAAATTGAAGTGTTCCACTTCAAATGGTCATACCTTCCTTCAAACTTAGCCGTATGAGTGCGTTTTTGGGTACCCGGGTCTGCGAGGTTGCCGCTTTCGAATGACTACCTTAGTTTCATTGTTACAGAAACTTCTCTAGTATGCATCCTTCGCTTCCGAGAGCCTAGTGGGAGGGCAAGAAGCGTCGGTCAGCTCCTCTGTGGGATGCGCCAGCCATGCACGAGGATTCCATCCACATTCTCAATGAATACAAATATTTTTCCAGTCCGCATAGTGGCCGCTAACACCAGATTACCTACTTACAATCGTAGTAAGACATGGAAGAAGTCCATATCGGCTAATTTTCGTTCTCATCCTATAGTTCCTGGAAAATTCATCCACGGTGGTACCCGTGGATAGTAGCGCTTCCCACGGTTAATCGGTTAAATTCGGGGGTTCTCTGTACGTGGTGCCGTTGTCTGCGGACCAATAAAAGGGTTATTGGTGTAGACCGATTTTGTTGCGGATCGCGCCCTGCACGAGGTTCCCATGATGATTAAGTTAAACTAGTTTCGGGTGGGTTTGAACCCAATTAGTCAGTTTTATCGTTTCTCTCCTTACACTTTAGACCCTCAGCCTGACAAATGCTGTTGACCACTGCCTACCTCAGCGATTAAGACACCCCCTTCCTAGCGGACCAAATACGACCCCTTCCTAGCGGACCAAATACGACCCCCCCCGTTAAGGACTCCTCAGCTTGACACTGGATATGGATGGGTTTATGGATTGAATCCCGCTGAATTGAAACTTTTACATTCCTTTTTTTGCTCTCACTTATTTGTCTTCATGTACTCTTTTTTAGGCCAAATGTCTGTGATTTTCGCTGTTAGCGTGCCAGATTAAGAGTTTTCAACGAATTTGGTGATCTGACTTTTCGACATGTAGTGGCCCATAGTGCTGAAAAGTCGCATTCTCATGCCGGAAGAGTATCATGTTCGTGTTCTGGAGATCAACCTACCCTTGTTACACCTAGTCAAATCCAAATTTTGGCCCCAACTTCGAGGCGGCATGCTTGGCTGAGTTCATTTCTATTAAGTCTGTGCAGAATAAATGGCCGAAACGTAACTGGTCATAACTTCGCTCAGACACAACTTTATTTGTCGAAATAAAAACCATTCGAATCTACAGAATTTCGTCAACGATCTCGTAAAGAAAATATGCCATCACGATCAAATTCTGGATTGCGAGAATTAATAAAGTCAAGAATGGCATTTTCACCCTGCATAGTTTTCTGCCGCAGGTTTGCATCGAGAACCAGGAAAAAGTGGTAATCCGTCAGGGATAGGTCTGGGGAATAAGGAGGGTGAGGGAGAGTCTCGATGCCTAACTGCATCAGTTTTTGCCGGGCGCGCAAAACAACGCAAAACCCCATAGTTCGCAAGTCACCCGACAGAAACTGATCGAGACTCTCCCTCACCCTCCTTATTCCCCAGACCTATCCCTGACCAATTACCACCTTTTTCCGGTTCTCGATGCAAACCTGCGTCAGAAAAAATCCGCCGAAACTATGCAGGTTGAAAATGCCTCGTTGACTTTATTAATTTTCGCAATCCAGAATTTTATCATGATTGCTTTTCTTTACCAGATCGTTGGTAGGGTTGTGTAGATTCGAATGGTTTTTATTTCGACAAATAAAGTTGTGTCTGAGCGAAGTTATGGCGTTTTGAAAAAAGTAGTCCGTTTTGGCCATTTATTCTGCACAGATCTAATATCTGTAGAAAAGATTAACTAATAAATTCGCTGAAAATTAATGGAATATGCACAGCATGCATGTTTATCGGTATAAGTTTACCTAACGAACATCAACCAATAAATTCGGTCAGGATTTCATGACATGTGATAATGCCATCTTCCCTGTTGGACGTGCAGTCGAAGGCATGCAAGTTCCCAGCTTGAATTTTCGAATTTCGGTCGAAATCTCGATTAAACCGAAACTTACTCCTGGAGGTAGTTTGGCTCTCTGAGAACGAATATCAGATCCGATTCATGCGACAACACCTCGTTCGTGCACTATGAGCATTGGCGGGGTCAAATAATTGAGCCGCTTAGTTCGCTGAAAAATAATAACAAGGAGTAGCCTGGCGCTCTAAAAGTGTTATTGCACATATTGATATAGAAGTTGGTAGATTTTGTCAGCTGGCGCGCGCAGAGGAAGTTGTTATGAGAGTGGTAATTTATGGGCAAAAGCTTCGGTTTTGAAGGGGACTCAGACTCGCACTCCATGCTTTTCATAGAAAGTGGGGAATGCGAATTCGAGTCCGGTCCGAGACCAAAGCTTTACCCGTAACTCAGCACTCTCGTGACAGTTATTGCACATAGCTTTTATGTCCAAATGTTTACGAACCCAGAAACTGAAAATTCAAATGCAAAATCTTGTGGCTGCAAGAAACTGATACATATCAAACATTTTATTAGCTCGGCAGGCAAACTTCATACAACTTTTACAGGTAAATCACGTGTGCCTACCCTAAACGTAGCAACGCTCAGATTCCTCGCGCATGAGCCTAGGACTTCCATCATCCTGACGTCATCAAAGGATACATCGGCCTGTGGGGTAAATGAGTGGATTTCAATTCGATTTGACATTGCTGATGTCTCCCCGCAGGTGGAGAAGAATCCACCAACTAGAAGTACACTATGGGCTTCTCGGTGGTGGCATTCCTCAACTAGCTAAGAACATCTGACTGAAGTGTGGATAGAATGTGAATTCTGCGTTCAAATTTCAGATCTGTCATTCGCATCATCAAGAGGTGAGCCTAATTACTCGTAATTCACAGAAATTCACGGAATCGCAGTTTTTTTTTTACCAAAAATTGACAAAATTTTGAAGAAGCAGAGTTTTTTTAGGAAATAGGCACGAGTTGTTCAAATTAAATCGTCTTACTACCTTTTCCCTTCTTTGATGGGGTTGAAAACCTACGTGCATGCGAAAGAAGGATAGCAACGTTATTGAAGAAGCCGGGAGGGGTGCACCTGACAGATTATGGAATATAAAAGTAGAGACTCAGCATGTAACAATAGAGAAAGAATGAAATAAAACGATGAATAACTCGACAAATAGAAATCGACCCGCCCTCGTCGTGAACGTGAACTCCCCCGGCGATGAATGGCAGTATGACTCGCAGTGCTGCCGGGTCGTGATGAGACCCCAAGCCACGTTTTTATCAGTGCAAGTTTCGCCACACATCCCCTCTTCTGGAGCGAAAGGTTCTCTTGAGAACATGTATTCAAGTTTCTCATTTTCTGATTACCTTTCCCGGCGCTTTGAAGATGTAGCATCGCGTACGTATATCCATAAACCATCTACAACCATTCACAATGTAAGCGGAAAATGCTGTGAAAATGTGCAATTACTATGTACAGGGAGGGTAATAGAAACGTGTATTGTATTTTAGTTTGGGGTGTATTGATGAGAAGAAGCTCTGGGTTAAAAGCATACTACGCGGTAATCACGTTAGTGGCTTACTTTCTTGGGACAAGTAGGTCCTTAGATAGGTGCTCAGGCTGCACCTTTGTTGCGGCTTGATAGTGCATCCTCGCGGCGATGAGCACGCTCTTCCGGAGCCGAGCCGCGCCCTCAGAGCCGAATTACACATGGTCTCAGACGGATAAAATTTCACCGTGGCTCCTATGTGGGGAAGGAAACTTGCGATAAGACAAGATAAGCCAACGATTTCAATAGTGAAGTCAGTTCAACAGGGAAGTATAGGTGATATCGTAGCAATTTGCGCGATATCATCGAGCGTATACTCAATTCTAATCTCCAACACTCGTACAAGAACTGAGTGCAGGGAGATTTTATTTTCGCTGGTTGTCAGCAGTTTTTTTCATTTTTCTTCATTGGGGGGGGGGGGGGGGGGGTAAAACAAGGCCTTTACGTTTTGTAATACGCGCGATAACTCTCATAATTTTTGGCCAGGTGTGCCTTTAGTAGAACTCATTTCGTATGCACAAAGGGTTTCCTGTGTAGGAAGGACTAACGCTTCCGTTCACCTCTCCTCTTTCATTGACAGTATGCTCAGGCTGCAACTCACATCCTTCTTTCTTGAGAACATACTTTTGTATCACGGAAATAATGAAACGATATGCTGCTCGATATACATGGATGTCATTTTCTGCCTATGTGTCCACATAACAGAAGAATAGGGAAGACCGTACTATTAGGGATCCAAGCGAAGGGGTATACATATCGATCTAGCAATTCAGGCGATCAGGCTATTCAGGCGATGTCCGATATACGTATCGTTTAGGTGAATGACACCCCTGAATCACGTGGAATGCGCGATCGCCCCATTCGCAAACTCCAAGCAATGCATTAGTCATTAATAATGTAATGAAAAGCAGTACACCACACTGCGTTGCAAACGCGCTGCTAGCTTTCTTTGGGAATGGCTCGAGAAGCTCATAGCATTTAAGGTGGTTCTGTTTGTGATGCGGGAAGTGTTTGCTGATAAAAATAACCAATTGCAGCACGAATTTTCTCTATGTCATTTCAAAAGAAAGGAATTTCAGGGTGACAGCGGTGGTCCGTTGTTTCAACTCGGTCCATCGGGACGTTTTGTCATTGTAGGCGTTCTATCAATTGGCATCGGATTCGGCTCCAAACCATGTGTAAAAGAACCATGTATGCTCTTTTTGCATTTTTATTCTATACGGATACCATTTATGTTGAGAGCCTATTAATCGCATAGTGAGTACAACGCGCATCACATCATGGTACATAATGTGGACAAATGGATGTGTGGCAGATTCCATATACTATACGTGTTGAACCGGAAGCGCTTCGGAAGCCTCTATTGCCTCAGGCTTGCTCTATTAACAAGAAAAGGATATCGGGTAGGAGTGTCCATTTGCATTGGGTCACGTACCACTTGACGCGCTTTTAGACGCTGAATTTAAATCTGTATTCAAAATCTGCCAAGCATTTCTCTGAGAGAAGTTATGAAGGTTTTCCTGAATGCAACAGTCACTTGTATAAGCGTGCTTCCACGCGGCAGATGAACGCAAGGGAAGTGCTAATTGGAACATCAGCATCATGGCGCAGAGGCGGTCTGTTTGGGGTGAGACCATGGATAGTATCCCTCTGCAGGCGGATTTCTTGCCTTTCATAAGACTTTCTTTTTATATCTGTGAAACATTCCCAAAAGCGCTATGTACAATGACCGTTATACTCGTTTTCCGCGAACCTCACAAAACTCTCTATCTACAGGATTATAGAGAACTCAGTGATCCATTTCGTTCAGATGAGCAGACTACCGTAGTGCACGAGTTAGGCGTTGCTGCATAAAATGATTATGATACAAGGTGTGCATTGACCCCTCTGTGCAAATTTTTAGCCAGATCGAGTTTTTGGCTCAACTTCGGAAAATCGAGTGTGACCATGGAGAGAGTAGTAATTTTTTTGAAAATTTCCACAAAAATATCCACCAGTCATGACAAAGATGCCCTGCCCTGACCATATGTTTTGAATATGCCCACTATATCAAATGCACGGGGAAAGCACCAAGTGAGAGCATTTGCTAGGCAAGAGTCGACGACAATTCCTCACTAAATGTGTTGCCACCCAATGGCCCGAGAGTTCCAAAATTTTGTCAATTTCTCGAATTGGCTAACAATTTGTCGTATGGGGTAATTCGATCCCCTGAGCACAGAAATCACATTGTTTTTGCCTGGGTCACGCACTACAGGCTCCCGAACTCACCATGTTACAGTATTATATATTCAAAAAAACATCCGTAACTCCACTCTGAGTGATAATCGTCTGGCAGATTTTGAACTCAGATTTGACTATGCCGTGAGAATGCGAGGTATTTGGATACTTACAGAAGCATCTATCCACCCACAACGGAGTTGCATATTGCCCGTACAGTTCTGCCTTGCACTGCACGCCGTACCCTACTAGAGCCGAGAAAACGATACAGCAGTCATTTACCACTACCTACCACATTCTATACAAAGATAGTCGGTAATATTTGGTCGCTTGTGTAATTTGACTGTTGGTGGATTGTGCTTATATCGGAACAGGAGCGAAATGTGTTCATTTACTCAGCGTCTGCGATTTGGGCCATGCATTGAAATATGTATCAGGGTGTCTGCTTCAAAATTTTGTGACGAATAGTTTCTTTTTCTGCTGCCGAAAATTCAAGAAGACACAATATACATAGACATACTATAGACTAGTTTCAGTACGGTCCCCTTTCCTTACAAAGTCAGCACGACATAATCTATAATTGTCGGAAGGTAGATCTGCCTTTTGATCGCATTCTTTTCCCTGTAGTGTTCCATCTTGCAGTGGTCTGGAGGAATTTGAGATGAGCTTTCCAGATTTCGCAAACGCCTATGGGGACGTACGGCAGCACCTCGGATGGATTTGCAGACATACAGGTTTCTACATACAACACATTTTCAACTTGCGACAGTATATCGCTCATACTACCGCATTATACAGCTTTAAGGGGATTTATAGATCAATTTCTGATTTAAGGAGTGTGCCCAAAAGCTATTCGGATCAAAAGCACAGGAAAGAGACAGCTCCGACAAATTACATATGGAAAATGATGTTAATTGAACCGTCTACAATAAAATGTTTACATGAGAAACATTTGTGTGCGTGTGAGGGGCTAAGCTATAAAATTTTGAAATGAAGGAAAAACTACCCGAATCATGGGACGGTGAACAGAGTTTTTCACAACTTCGGCTTGAAGATAGCTGCCATTCTTTAAAAACATTAAAACAAGTTATCCCGTTTGAATTTTTTACTAGCTCCTCCCATTTCCATTTTATTGCAAATCATTGATACCGTAGTCATATACGATGTTGGTACTGACGTGATGCATTCATCAGCCCAATTCCGCATCTCTGCATGTTCTTGAAATCACGTGGCACCCGGCCCTGCCTCACCTATCTGAATTTTTTTTTAAAAACACATTTTATCTTGTCGTTCGCTAGGTGGTGTAATTATTGACTCCTTTCGCAGCGGATGACATTTCACTGTCCATTTCATGTCAGCCCGTAATGAACTTGTTTGCATTCCACATCGAATGGGACTAAGATGCCAAGTGGCTCGCCAGTAAAAGCCAAAATTAGAAGGTCATTCCATGCGAACCTGCGCGAACATCCAAAAAGTTGTAGAGAAAAGTGAGCCAGCTAGAGCAACCGCTCTCCTGCTTCCACTAAGGCAGTCATGTTCAGCCAGTCTGGTCGGATTGGCTACAGATAGATACTCAGAGGCGAAAAGACACCCTTTGACTAATAACAATCAAATATAACGTCATATGGCGAAGATCTACACCTTGAATTCATAGTGAGCAGGATCAACAGTTGGGTGGACGCGATAGTGAAAAAGGAAAAGCCGATGGTGGAGGTGACACCAGGTATCTCCATTCTGGCGCCTGAAAGGCGGGTGGATAACAATAAACTTCAATTGACGGAGCGTTGGAGCATCGCGAAACTTCGAACTTTCTCGAAAAGCCGACATTCCTCGGTCATCTGTCGGCCAGATTGTATCCAAGAAACTGTAGATGCGGTCATTAAGGTGTGCGCTTGGGAGCCCGTCTTCTTAAAAAGACAAATACGGGATTAATTGATGCTTGTAGCAAGAGCGTATTTCACCACTGGCGTCACTCACAGCTGCCAAACGGTCCTTAGCTATCAACGAGACATTATGGTTCGGTTTTGGAACAATGCCAATGACAAACTGTCTGCTTAGATACGTGAGATGATCAAGATGGCGCTCATAACGGCAATAATTTCTGAATGTGGTCCTTTGGCGGCTCTGTCCAGTGTCAACAACGCTCACTTGTGCGGTGTATCACTAATCTCCCGACAATCACATTAACCAGTGGATAGCAATATGCAACCAAAGAAGGCAATCATTGTCCGGGGCCATACTAGATCTTACGCAGTCCATATTGCTCGACAGATGCTCGACATATTCTTTCCAGCGTTCAGCCACCGTCTTTCTCTCATAGTACAATTCGGCGCGAGGTAATGCAGCACGTCAACGCGGATGGATGAATGTAACGAAAATTTTTGGGTCCGTCTTCTTTTCAAAAATTAGGAACGACCCAACTGTAGAGTATTCTGTGGCCACTGAAAGAATTTGTAGGTCATAGAAAACCTAACAGCCCGGTGCATGAAGTCGAGGTCAAGTTTTTCGCAATGAGCGGTACATATGCAATACATTTTTATGCTGGGAGCTCGCTGCACAGAGGCTTCCTCCATGCTGAGTGATTAGTTAGCAATTCACTTTTTGTTGATTATCTCTTCTCATATTTCCCTTTTCTTTTGTGCACACCAGTCTGGTGCGTTAAATCTCTATTATATACACACAAGTTTAGGCTGTGAAGTGCATGGGGCAAGAACTAAAGAGCGCACATGGACCGAATTACGCTTCGCATTTGGTGAGTACACTGGAATGCTCCGTGTTTAGACCGAAAATTGTTAACTGGGTTCTAATATGACACAGACGTGGAGAAAAGAAGGATTAAGGTCAGCAATGAGTTTCTGAAAGTCATGAAAGAGGCCTGGGCACAGTGGGCGGGGCACACGCAAAATGGGCGGTCTGTACAACAAGACTCATAATTCGATTACATCGCAGCCTAGAAACCAGGAAAAATCGGTAACAGTGACCAATGTTGAAGCCACCTCAAACATACTCGAAGCGCACGGAGACCCGTACGAAGTGGGCAAAACCTGGTAATGGGTACTGATGTGAGTAGATTTATAGAGAAAAACAATTTCGTTCGACCAACTGACGCCTATGATGTTAGGCGCGCAGTAATGTGCGCTAGCCTAACTGGTAAATAAACAAATAAATAAACAAACAAATATCAGCCTTATTTCACACATCCGTTGTGTGTGAAGGTACTGACACCTGCTACCACTAACTGCTAAAGTAATGCAAAATGCCATTCTGAAGCGAACTGGGAGGAGTAAAATTTGCTTATGATGTCTCATTGAAGAGGCACTTTGTCATCAGCACGGTTAGTGCTGTGCGAATGACGATTATAGTGATTCACTGGTGGTATCACGGATTCAGGGGTCAACGTCTTCGCATTTTGTTTTTAACTTCAATAAAAGCTTAAATGCCAACCTTTGTACTACCTCTCTTTGTATTAACTCCTAACGGAGCTGACTGTATCTATGTAGTTCAAAATGCATACTTCCACACATATTTGAACTCAACGTTGAAAAAGTGAAAACCTAATCCAAATTGTTAGTATTAACATCTCACATTAATTGACATAAGAATAACATTTGGAGAGGTTTTCTTTTGCCTCCCCTGACTTCGGAGAAGTGTGATGGTCATGGAAGCATAAGTGGCAACGCGTTACGAAGAAGATGTTGGGAGCAGGGCACACCCTGGTGTCGAAAAAAAGGCAGCTTCAGTACAACTCCCCTTCAAGGGGGACCCAGACACAACCCCCTCCTTTAACATCTAGATACTATCGATGTTCACATAGGGCTAACATTGCTTCCGCACCACCTTCCCCACTAGGGTGAAGGAAGGGCTGATGGCTTTCTTCGTGTGATGGTCGTATTAGGGGAAAACGTTTGATAATTCTATGATGGTCTCCTGTATTCTATGGAGGTGGAAACAGAAACATGACCACTTTCGGGCCAAGAAGCAGCATCACTACTAGTTGTAATATGGAAAGAGCAGCATACGCATAGCAAGTCGTCGCTGTCGGACTTGGAACGAACCGTATTCTTTAAAATTTTCCTTACTCAAGCGTGACCTTCTCTCCAACAGTCGGAACGCTTACGAATGGCTCCTCTGATTCAGGCCCTGCCTCCCAGTGGTCGTGTTCATTCCTAAATGATCCAGCAGCGGGGTTATAGCGGTAGTAGAGCGATCTCGGTGTGTGTTGGACAAGTGAGCGTTTTTATACATTCAAGGTTCTAAGCGGAATTTGAAAGCGTGGCTTATCCTCGGAAACTCAAAATTTTTCACAAAATCACAATTCTGTAGTACACCGACCCTTGCTAGAATAGCGTGACAAGATGACGATCCAGGAAATCCTGAGAGACGATATTAACGAAATGGTCGCGACAGGTGGTGTTCATACTTGACCATCGCGTCGTGAAGCATGAAAACAGCTCACAATATTTATCTCTTTGCTGAATCTTCCAATTTGGTTTTATTACTTTCGATTGCGGTTTATTGAAGTTCATATAAATACAATATTACACACTGCAATGCATAGCAGCTCAAACTCGGCCAAATAACGCTCTCTGTCTGAGTTTTCTTGATTCACTCTTGGCGTTCAGCGGCACATCCTTAAATCGGCAGTGAGTGGTCAGAGCGGCTACGCAGGGCTCAGTCATCCACAAGTACCTGGAATGGACATCTGAATTCGACAGCTGGAAAACTGACCTTGTATGTGGTGACGAGTGAATCCGACATACCATTCATTCTCGCTATGATCACGATATTTTCCATATGTGTAGTATTTCTGGCATTTTTCATTATTATAAGGTACTTTTGTGATCACCTAAATCTTTCACATATCCAGATGGTAATGACATGAAAAAGGTCGTATATACTCGCCGATAAATCAAATTCTGGTTCACAACCGATGGGACATGCTAGACGAGTGGTGGAGTTACGGGCGAGTTCGTTCCACGAGTTTTGTGGCATCGGCTCACGTCGGCATCTAAAATTACGGTAAAGCTCACAAAATGTTATCAGTCGGCCACCTTGTTCTTTCCCAAAAATATTATCATTGAATAAAAATGAAAATCGAGTTGAGCCGTTGAGTTGTTGGAATTATGAAAGTAGACTAATTATTAAGTAAAATATTTTTGTTGAAGTTATAAATATTTTTTCAGCTAGTGACTATAAATGTAGGCGCGGCGATGAGCTTTGCAGGTTGCTCGTTAAGGCTGTTCCATAACTGCGACAAGTTGGCCTTGAACTGGCCGACGATATCCCTACAAATTACAGCCATATTCATGAGCTTACAATTCCTGTCAAGGGACCGCCTCGCAGCCGCACTCATGATACTCACGTTTTGAGCCCTCTTATATTGTGATATAATTTACCTCAGTCATTTCATCAAAGCTTGCTATGCTATAACCATTATGGAGTGAAGGTCATACTCGGTGCTGATCAAAATTTGTGGGATTCAAGTATGAGAGTCGGAAAAAAACCCACTTGTAATTTTTTGGATCTCGCGGTGGGTTCGCATCCGGTGCAATCAGTACACAATCGTCTGTCTGGCCACTCGACACACAGTCGACGGTGCGCTTTTCTGAAGTATGCGATATGATGCCTTCAAAAAGAGTGAATACAAAATAAAGCAGCGGAGGGCTACTAGCAGGTCACTAGTCCAAATTTAATTTATTTGCTTTTTGGCCATACAGGATCGGATTTTACTGCGTCAAAGAAGACATCAAAGTACTGATTATCCATGGATATTCGAGTTCTTCTGTTACCCACACAATTAGTTAAAGTTCATGCAGGGGCCGCATGCAAAGTTTCAAGCCATATAGAAAAATCCAATTGAGACAGAACTCTTCAAAGTGACGACCAGGTTTGGACCCGAGAGAGCAGAGGAGCGAAGAGGTGACACTCACGTGGTCAGCGATGCAGAGCGAGAAGCAGAACAATATTGGGCGCGAAAATCCGAGCCGCTGACGTTCAAATGTTGTGGCGTGGAATGTGGCGAGAATTTAAACAGGTTGCTTTTCTTTCAAGTTTTATTACCTGCGATTTAGAATAAAGGAAATTTCTCGGTTCTTAGGGTTTTTGTGTATGTACTGTATAGTAGAGTGATTTCAACAGGCATTAGGATCTTGGAATTTCTGTGGGTGATTCTTTAAGTACGCCTATGCAAAGCTCAAATGAGCTGTGTACCCAGATTGACTTTGCCTTGAAGAAATTCTCCCTTGAGGGTCCGTCGTTAGTCATGCCCACCGATGCCCACTCAGAGACTGCAAATGGTATCACGAGCAGTACAATAGCTCATCACACATTTCGGCTAATGCAGGAGAACCAATACCCTTTGCTTAGGGAAGTACATACCTGCCCTGTCCAGGAGTTCAATTCGTGATGAGTTGATCAAAAATCCCTTTTTTCCCGGGGTTATATAGCTTTTCAGAGAGGGCTTCTGAGAATTCAGATCTCAGGGATCTATGCATGACCCCAGGCTTTCTATGACTTCTGCTATCCACGAAGATAAATGCGTGGCACAGCGTGTCCGAGGTGTAACTCAGCCATTTCCTTGGCGAGCAAATCAGAAGAATGGCAGTAGGTGGCAGAGGTACGATGTGGGTATGGGTAAGCTTGAGAAGCCTGATCATTCCTTTTTTTAACAAACTTACCCCAGCGGTTCCATGTGAATTCATCTCCTGCGTTCACCAACACCACTGAAGCCAGGAAAATTATCAGCATCGTCGTTCACTTAAATGGGAAATTTTGATGGGTTTCATAATTTGACTGAAGACGAATACAAAAGTCGAGCAATCAGAAACCACAAATTAGACATCAGTACATAGCGAAAGAAGATGATTTTCAGTGACCTTTTGTATGCTGGACTCAAACAGAACCCCCCTCCTCTAGCAGTATACAAATACTTATATGTACAATATGTCAGAAGGGAGCAAACCTAAGAGAGAAAGAAAAACGGACACACCTCCAAGCCAAAGACAACTGCCGAATGATATTCCTGCGTCAGGCGCGCGGTCAAGTCGAGATTTCAGGCTTTATGAAGCCAAAACGAGTCTGGCAAAACTCGTTCTGATCGCGTCGTAAAGCTTATGTTATCGGCTCTATTCATTATTATGCCAATGTACATAGCTATCAGGTTTCTATGTTCGCCACTACTACAGTAATCTATCAGCGGCTGTGAAAACCACATTAGGAGCTTAGACAAAGGAGTAAGACCCCAACGTACTTACGGGTTTCAATAAACAGTTTCATGGTTTAGAGCGAGCGAAACCACTTTTTTATTCTACTACTTATTCTATAGTGGTGAGAAAGGAGGGTCACTTCGTTGAATGCTGTCAACTGCGCGGTAACATGCCTTTACACGTCAATAGAGTTTGTAGATTCCATATACAAGGGGTGCCAGAAAAAGTAATTTTTGTCCTCCATATTCAACCCCACATTAGTCGAACTTCGCGAATTCCGACCAGGTATTAGGTTGGAACATAATTTCTGTTACACTTTTTATTTTTCTTGTGGGAAACTGTGGAAGCTTCTAGAATATCTGGTAGTGGGGGGTATATGAAGCGAGTGAAAAGGACTACTGATTAACACATTCGTATTCTCTATGGCTTCAACTAGCAGTGAATCTACGACAATTTTGCGAGAGGTACGAAATTCACGAGCACCGTCCTGGTCCCTCATCATGCAAGGCCACTAACCAAATCAACCAGTCGATGGGCCCAGGTACTGTCTCTCATATGGCGGCAACCCGATGGCTCGATCGACTCGAATTGAAACAGAAAAGAATTTCAAAAAATTGCAAAGCAAAAAGGCAAAAAATTGCCATCCAACACGACAGTCACTGCTGCTCTCTACTGCAGGCAACTGGACACCGTAGCTGCAAAACTTACCGGAAAAATGGACCGAGTCTTCTTCCTCCACTACAACGCTCGCCCACATGTGCCAAAGTTCACGTGTCAAAAGATCCAGGACCTTGGTTGTACGAAGCTCCCCCACCCACCGTAATCTCCGGACATGACCCCAACTGACAACCGTCTACTCCGATCTCCGACCCACTTCCTCGACGGACGGCAGCTCGAAGATGACCATGATCTCAAAATGGTCCACACTTTCTTTGACCAGATCCCCAGACTTCTACGAGCAAGGCATCTATTATCTCCCTATTCGCTGGCAATATATTGTTGATTATAATGGTACATATTTTGTTGACTGAAGTCAGACACAAATTAAGAAAAATAAATTTGAAATTTTTCGCCATCGTGTAACAGAAATTATGTTCCAACCTAATATTTCCATCCCTAAAGTAAAGAGCAGACTATCACTGTTCACTCACTCTATCACTGTTCTCCGTTACAGCCTTCTGCAAGAGCAGGAACGGTTGCTTGTTCAGAGTGAACAAGATGTGTCACCTCAGCTGGCAAAATCCGAAACTTCGTCGCCCTCGTTCGTTCACAACCTTGCTAAGGTCCGTTGACTCTGGGTACCTGAGGGGATTCATACTGGGTGGTGTTCTTGAATATTCTGTTTTTTCCGGATTCCCAACGCCCTTCGTTTCCAGGAGCCAGTACGTGCCATTACCACTGAAACCCCTCTGGGGGCAGGATTGATGCACGAAAAATGATACTTCGGATCATAGTAGCGTTGTCCAAGCAGCAGGGGCTCTGTGACTTCCATAAACCGAAGAGCCAATTCTTAGGAAGTTTTCTACAAAAGACCTACCATGGAACCTGGCTCCACTGTTTTAAGGGAACCTTGATACCGTAGGTGCTCTGAAGCTCGACTGCGCCGCTTGGAGGCTCCATCTTTTCATGAAAATGAAAGTAGTGGGTCTCAGCTTGTTCCTCCTTTTAGACGAACATTTCGGGAATATTTTGCCTCAATACTTTTATCTCTTTCGTTTCCCTATGTTTTGTGTAATAGGCGGATATGGGCCGTGAGCAAAATTACTTTTTTTCGGCAACCCCTTTATATGTACATGTACGTTCTTGTGAAGTTATTGTAAATATCCAACATAGTCCCCCCTCCCTTTCAATAGAGCTCCCATATTTGTTTCCTAAATCAAACAGTGGTCTTTTCCTGCAATTTTTTTATCCAAATGATAACTGCTCATTTTTTAAGTACAGCGAACAACCCTTTGATGTAACCCATAAATAGTCTATGTATGCCAAGACCCGTAAGGGGTTGGATGAGTACTAATTGAAGGAATCGCGGAGAATTGAGAATTTATGAAATTGTTTTTTTTGATCCTGTCGCGTGAATGGAGTTGATTAATCTTTTTTTATAATACATATTCAATTCCATACTGGAGATCCGCAATTACCGATCGATACATAACGAGGAATATCCCCCTTCGTCAGTCACACGAGTTTCGTAATCATGAACGCGATACTCATAGTAAAAGCAACTCCGAAAATACAAACATGCCGAATGGAGCAAAGCCGCCTTCATACTCTGCGGTGCCGGCACGACGCGCGGCCGCGTGTCTCCGCGTCTCCGCCCGTGCCAGTCTGCCTCTTCTGCTTTCGTCGTTTCCGCACCTCCCCCACGCCACTCTGCCCTACATCCTGTGGACGCAGCCATCCCACCAGTGTCGAGTAAGAAGTATGCTTTCGGAAGTCAGGCGATAGGTATAAGATATGTATCGATTGAGAATAATCCACCTGATTAAGCGATTCAAACGAATCGAGCGATTGCCTGAATCGCGAACTTTGAACAAAGAGGGGATCAAAGAAACTGATAAGTAAAGTGGTGATGATATCACATGTTTCTGATTGCATTCTCAACGTACACATCGAATGGTGGGTTTTTTCGATGCATTATCACAGATTAAGCTCACATTAAGCAACCCACTCTAGCGTCGGAAGCCAGGATCAAGGCATATAATCTGGCTACTTTCGGTTTATCGACTCGTGATAATTCTCATTTCATGGGTAAAAAGGTTATTGTTGTGGATCAATTTTTCAGAATGCTTTTTAATTATAGTCCCATTTTATGTGGTCGGGACAGTTGAATGTTATTTGCACAGCTTTATGATATACTGAATCATTTCTGGGGATTTGCAGTGATCACTCGGTACCAATTGGTAGACCAGTTCGTCGTGCTGCCTTAGAGGGGGAAAGCAGGGGGGGGGGGGGGAGATATTTTACTAAATGTTGGAAATTTTACATGACATGTCAAACGTGTTAACCTCTAACAACAATAACATATCCGTACACAGCTGACGAGTCCACAACGTGTTATAGATGCAGCATACCGTGTAAAGTCATAAGGAAACATGTTACTGTTGGACGTCCACCAAGTTTGCCACGTCAGCATTCATACACATTCAGCAACATGTCCCCCTCCCCCCCCCCCCCCCCCCCACTCGTCTGCATTATGATGGCACCAGTTCTGTAGGAAACCCGAATTAGGGACAGGCGACTTGGTGGTACGAGATCGGAAAGGTTCGATCAGCATACACCACATCATGTATATGTACATAATAGCCGCGCGACCCACCGAATTATAATAATTCATAATGGTTTTATTTACAGCTTTTGCAAAATTACGAAATTAATTGAGACATTTGAGAGTGGAAGTTGTAGGCAGATTCGCAACTGCTACTGCTGCTGTTCATCTCCTTAGGAAGTTGTGGACGGATTTCAATGCAGGAGAATTTGGATCTGAAGCGCTCCTGTGGTCCATGTACGTTGAATTTTCATTTGATTCAATTTTTATTTCAAATTTTACTAGCGTTATTAATGTGGATCCAACAAGACAGTAATTTTCGCAGGTGATCAGAAATTTAGATTTTCTGTTCAGGACTGGAGGCGAAATTTTGTTGTACCTCTTTTCTTGTTGAGACGAACTTTGGCACTAATATTGGCATTTTAGATAAACGACGAGCAGTCTATAAGTCGTTTGGAGGAACGGAGATTAAACCAAATGAGTACCCATGGATCGTTAAATACTTCTACTGGAAAGGTCTGAGTCCCTTACCGAGCCATTGAAGATTGAGTGTGTAACATTTGTGCGAGGTTTCTTCAAAGGCACCGTGAGAGGACAAATAATGAAAGAGTATTTTAGAAAGTGTTCTTTGAAAACAAACATTTGAACTCAGAAAAGAACACGTGTGAAGAGAACTACGTCGAAAAACGCGCTCGGATGCGCTGTTGTGATTTTAGCGCGCTTCACCTCCAACTGCACGCTTCAGGCGGGCCGACACCACTGTCATTTGATGTCGCGTAGAGCGAAATTGATTCCATGCATGATGATGTTAAACTCGCGAAACAGCACACAGCAACAAGCAAGTGAAAAAATCATAAGAAGAACAAGCGTAAGAGTGAGGAAAGTGCAATTATAATAAAAAAGAACCCCTATGAATTCACACTTGCATCTGTGTAAGACGTCGTGTGTGCAGAGCAACAAACTGCAGACCACCGTTATCCATACCGTGAACAAAAATTGCGCTCTCCCGATGTCGCTAATGGCAAAAGATGAAGCTCTCAAGTCGATCACGCCCTTGCTGAGATGCGCCACGCTCGCTCTATACAGTGACTTGCGGGGGCCAGCTCATGTACGAGTCGGCCCATGTGGGATTTGATACTTTCACCATGCGAGCGGGACTGCACACCCCCTGACGCCGTAATGTGATCCGCTTTCCCAGAGATTTATCCAGCTTCAATGAGCCTACTAGCAGAAGTAGAGCTGTGGGCACCAGCCGTGAAACCGCTGATAGATCTCATGAGCTCATACTCCCGCATGGGTTAGTCGTTGTATTTCAATGTACCCGCACAAAAGCTAATGCGGACATCAGCTTCCATCGCATTTTCGCGCTCTGACCCACGATCTCGAAAGGGAACCCAGTGCATGGCGCATTCTGGGGGTCAACTGACGTCAATCAGGTGATCATGTCGCTTGACTGATACACGGCAACTTCAGGTGGAAAAGAGCATGTGTGCAGTGGAGCCCTAATTTCCACACGTCATTTACTCACTTCAGCACATTGTTTGACGGACTACAATACGACGGAGGTAAATGAGCAATGTCGCCTTAGGAAAGGATCCAGGAGGTGAGTTTGTGGTACAGTAACCCTTTTCAGAATTGAAATGTACCCATCGGCTGCAAAATTGAATAGCAGCTGTGTTTCTCGTGCCTTAAAGGCACTCGAAGTTGACAATAGCGGAAATCAGACTAGGAATAATATTCTCTGTGAATGAAAAGTCCAGAACTGAAGAGATAAGAAAATTCGTGGAGAAACCCTCGTGAGGAGTCTTCATCGCGATCTGATGGCGCTTCACTTTGAGCAGCATCGCTTCCCCGGCCGAGTTGCTGCGAGCCCGTGCAACGTTCGCGACTGGCTGACAAAGCTCCTCGCCGTCTGCGTCTGTCCGCAGCAGCTAATAATGCAGAAGAGGCGCAAGGAAAACAGTGAAAGGGGGTCGTATTGCAGTCATTCTAAGCGTTTCATCCACTTCGGCCTGGTGGTCGATTCCTTAATTAGTTTCAGATCGAACTTGAGTTATGAAATGCCGTTTAGGATGATCTAGGGATTTTCAAAAGTTGCAAGCATTACTGGCGTAAAACAACATCATAAAAAATTTAGAACTTTCGCTTCCAGATTGGAACCCCACCTACGCAACAAAACACGGATGTCCATTGTCATAGGCAGTAAGTGCCTTCATCCTGAACGATGTCACGAGCGTCGTAGTGTAGAGAGGGTTTGTACAGTCGAAATGACTCCATTTTAAGGCACCGTTTGCGCTCGCCGAAAGCAGGAGACACAGCTGGATGTCATTGGTAGTCAGGCGTGGGAGGGGGGGGGGGGGGGGGTTGGAACTACCAATGACATTCATCTGCGTCTCCTTCCTTTAGTAAGCGCGATCGGTGACTCTAAAGGCACTGCCACGGGCAAGGAAAACATGAGAGCTGGGAAGACAAGTTTACAATGCAAAACGAATATTCGTGTTCAAGAGATGATCTGAGGCTAAGTTCGCATTGGAGAAACTCTCTCCGAGTCTTTTTGCGAACTTGCAATCAGTCTGCCATTTACGCTGCCTCCGTCCGCTGGAGGAGTTTCTTCAAAGATGAAGCAACGCTCTAGCTGGTTGGCTAAGCCGTTCGCCGTCTGCATCTACCCTTTAGGGGTCAGTGATACAGGGGCGGGGGGGGGGGGAGGGAGGGAGTGAGAAGGAGGGCATTCGGATTTTTTTATGTTGGAGTTTTGACAATTTCATTTCGTGCTTCCTATTGGAAGCTGCCAGAAGAACAGTTTGGTTCGGGCACTGTTCGCGGAGAGTGAGATACGCGTAATGACCACACCGTCACCACACCACACTTGCAGATGGGTCCACTCGCTTGAAGGCACACTCCGCGATAGTCAGATAAGTCGATTTACTTCTCAGGCAGTAGCTCCTCAGGCAGCCATTCAAGTTGCACCCTGTTCGCGTCATCACGCTGCGCCACAGCGGCGCTGCAGCTGCTCGAGCCCACTCCGACTACACCTACTTGAGTTCCCTTATTGGTCAACTGTTTGTGATCTAACTGAGTGGGGTCGAAATGGGTTCGTGCAGGTGTAGCGCAATGATGGCTTACCGTGGAGGCGCAAAAATGGTGCAGCCTCAATAGTCACTCGAGAATCTACTCCACCGAAGAGGTGATCGAGGTTCAACTGTTAACAAAAAGTTGTAGGCTGTATCTGCTGAACAACATCACTGACCAACTTCTTCAGATTGTCTTAAAGGAATCGTCCACGGAAAATGAGTTTTTGTGCTACCCATATGTTTATGTTGTATTTGCCTAATGTGGGCCTCATGCGAAATTTCACGCGAAAAAAAGTGAATCTGGCTGAGATACAGCACCACAAAGCGCGTCCAGGTGGGCGGGGCCTTCGAGTAATAGCCTCGTCCCGTAGTCCGCCGTGGTCAGAGACACATTTCAGAAACAGAAGGTAACGCAAACAGTCCCACTCTCCGTTCCCAACGGCGGCGGACCACGGGACGAGGCTTTTACTAGGAGGCCCCGCCCACCTGGACGCGCTTTGTGGTGCTGTATCTCAGCCAGATTCACTTTTTTTTTCGCGTGAAATTTTGCATGGGGCCCACATTAGGCAAATACAACATAAACATATGGGTAACACAAAAACTCATTTTCCGTGGACGATTCCTTTAAAGGAGTCGTGCACACGGGAAAATGCGTTTCTCTGTTACTCATATATTCATGCTATATTTGCTCAATTATGGGCACATGCAGAATTTCACGCGAGAAAGTGAGAATCCGGCTGAAATGCAGCTCCTCAAAGTGGCGGTGTACGAGGGGGCGGGGAATGGAGGAGAGCGGAGACTCAGAGTAAGTGTCGTGACTGGTGCGATTTCGGTATGTATCGCAGCATCGGGTGGTTCAACCCCACCGGACCACGTGGGTACAGAAGGGCTCACCCTCTATGAGGGTACCTGTCGCGTATGAAAGAATGCATCTTAGCGTCTGTGGGAACTCCCAATGGCGCTTAGTGAGGAAACTACAAATAAAGATGATTGTACCGATGTGCGATGATTACTCCACTACAGAACATTAAAGTATACTCTCGGTCTATGAGGACTGCATAAAATACTACTAAACGATAGATAACATGACATATAATGCAGAGAGAACATGAAGGGGGCTGGACCTGAAGGTGACCAGGGAATCCCGAGCGAGGGGAATGGAATAGCCCCGCCCATCATGCTAGTAAAGACGTCCTCGTCGTGGATCTTCTTCTCGAGGCAACAATATCTTTAGACGAGCGGCATGGCAGATATTGAGGAGAGTGATCTGACTTGGCGGGAATCGAGCGGACCGATACCAAATGGATCGATCCACGTGGCTGCGACCGTTTACGGTAGGCGATGAGTTATGATGCTTGAGGGATGGACTTAGCCCAAGCGGGGTTTCCTTGCGGCGCATGCTATATACCCAGGGAAGGTTGTGCACAAGTCACGACAGTAAATGCTGCGCTGTTGAAGATGATTGCTGGGGGGGGGGGTAGAAAAATGAAAAACAGCTTCAGTCTCTATCTCCAACAGGGTAAGCGGCGGGGAGACGGACTTACTCGAAAGCCTCGCACCTCGCCCAGCACTCTGAGCACTTTGAGGAGCTGTATCTTAGCCGGTTTCTCACTTTTCCAGATGAAACTTCGCATGCAGCTCTTATCAAGCAAAACCAACATAAAGATGTGGGTGAAAGAGAAACTCACTTTTTCTGTGCACGATTTCTCCTAAGCGTAGCCGCCCCTACCATTGCCGAGTGACGCACGAGGTACATGTAGCCTACTGGTACACTCGAATGTACAAATGGATGATCGTAGGATGGTGCAGGAGAAGGATGAGTGCGCGGGAGTAAATGCATGGCTTCCATCTATTTACATTAGCACCAACGCTACTACCCACTTCGTACTCAAGCTTTCTTTCCTTGAGACTCGTATCTCACTAGAACTTGGTGGCATTTAAATTATCAGAGCTTAGCCAATACATATTTTTCTTATAACTGTACCATTTTTTATAAGATACTTGATATTCAGTTTTGGATTCACGAGCATTGGGACCCGTGTACACAAGCCCACGATATTGCAACTGTTGAGCTAACTAAAGACGTTGTTGTCAGTGAAGAGGTGGCACCAATATGTTTACCTTCTGAAGATCTGAAACTGGCAATACTTCTGCGTGCAGCTGGAGCCGGACTGAATCGTGAGTTCAGGAACATTAACGAGATCCAAGTAGCATCATCAATTAGGCGTACTCTCTCGATTTTATTGAAATACTTCAGTGTGTGGTAGTGGCCTTCAATGCTCCCAAGTGCCAATGTACACTTTGGTATAACGGCCTTGGTCCATGCCGAGTAGTAGAGTAGTGCGAACGGGTCGTATGTTTTGATACAAGAGAAACGCTCAAAATATTTTTTATGTCTGGAAACCAGTAATGAGAATAATGTTATGACATATAATCAGTTTGCAAACTTACCCGGTCGCCGCACACCTTGATGACTCCTACCTAGTTGAGCTCTTTTCCTCATGCCACCTCTAAGAAATTAGCCTGGCTCGGCCGAGTGGGTACCGTTACGTCAAAAAATCGCGTTGCGGCGTCGTGCTCGCACTCGCGACGCCGTCAGGACGACTTGCCGCATCGGTGCGGAGTTCCGCTCAAGACGCCATAATCTTATACCATAGTGTATCTTCAAAGTAGCTGCATCTCACCCATTTTGATTTCTATGATTGCTATGAATGTTTTCGGTATCCTACTATATATAATCCGCTGAGTATGTCTGTCTGTTCGTGTATGTGTGCGTCTGTTTGTCACGAAATTCATATCTCGCATCGCAGTAAAGCTGGAACCTTGATATTTGCAGGTAATGTGTGGGGCGGCGAGGGGACACTAATGGTGGGGGACCGGTTCTGAAAAGAACTGATAAGGGCTGAAAAGAGCCTCGAAAGGCGAATATTGCCAAATCCGTTTCACCTTTCGGGTTGATCCCAGAGCGCCGATATTCACAGGTGTTTTGAGGGTTGGGACGGGGACATTAATCACGGATGACACAAATCGATAACGGTTGATAAGGTTCGATAAGCGGTGCTTGTGGTAGGATTTTGGTGGAGCTGTCGTGGTAAAGTTGATCGCCTCTGAGGTAGAAAGGTTGTGATATTTTTAGATCGCCTCTGAGGTGTCTGTCGTGGTGCTTTGTGGCACATTTTGGTAGAGCTGTCGTGGTAAAGCTGTTTGCCTCTGAGGTAGAAAGCTTGTGATATTTTTAGATCGCCTCTGAGGTGTCTGTCGTGGTGCTTTGTGGCACATTTTGGTAGAGCTGTCGTGGTAAAGTTGTTCGCCTCTGAGGTAGAAAGCTTGTGATATTTTTAGATTGCCTCTGAGGTGTCTGTCGTGGTGCTTTGTGGCACATTTTGGTAGAGCTGTCGTGGTAAAGTTGTTCGCCTCTGAGGTAGAAAGCTTGTGATATTTTTAGATCGCCTCTGAGGTGTCTGTCGTGGTGCTTTGCGGCAGGATTTTGGCAGAGCTGTCGTGGTAAAGTTGTTCGCCTCTGAGGTAGAAAGCTTGTGATATTTTTAGATTGCCTCTGAGGTGTCTGTCGTGGTGCTTTGTGGCACATTTTGGTAGAGCTGTCTTGGTAAAGTTGTTCGCCTCTGAGGTAGAAAGCTTGTGATATTTTTAGATCGCCTCTGAGGTGTCTGTCGTGGTGCTTTGCGGCAGGATTTTGGTGGAGCTGTCGTGGTCAAGTTGTTCGCCTCTGAGGTAGAAAGCTTGTGATATTTTTAGATCGCCTCTGAGGTGTCTGTCGTGGTGCTTTGTGGCACATTTTGGCAGAGCTGTCGTGGTAAAGTTGTTCGCCTCTGAGGTAGAAAGCTTGTGATATTTTTAGATTGCCTCTGAGGTGTCTGTCGTGGTGCTTTGTGGCACATTTTGGTAGAGCTGTCGTGGTCAAGTTGTTCGCCTCTGAGGTAGAAAGGTTGTGATATTTTTAGATTGCCTCTGAGGTGTCTGTCGTGGTGCTTTGTGGCACATTTTGGCAGAGCTGTCGTGGTAAAGTTGTTCGCCTCTGAGGTAGAAAGCTTGTGATATTTTTAGATCGCCTCTGAGGTGTCTGTCGTGGTGCTTTGCGGCAGGATTTTGGTGGAGCTGTCGTGGTAAAGTTGTTCGCCTCTGAGGTAGAAAGGTTGTGATATTTTTAGATCGCCTCTGAGGTGTCTGTCGTGGTGCTTTGTGGCACATTTTGGTAGAGCTGTCGTGGTCAAGTTGTTCGCCTCTGAGGTAGAAAGCTTGTGATATTTTTAGATCGCCTCTGAGGTGTCTGTCGTGGTGCTTTGTGGCACATTTTGGCAGAGCTGTCGTGGTAAAGTTGTTCGCCTCTGAGGTAGAAAGCTTGTGATATTTTTAGATTGCCTCTGAGGTGTCTGTCGTGGTGCTTTGTGGCACATTTTGGCAGAGCTGTCGTGGTAAAGTTGTTCGCCTCTGAGGTAGAAAGCTTGTGATATTTTTAGATCGCCTCTGAGGTGTCTGTCGTGGTGCTTTGCGGCAGGATTTTGGTGGAGCTATCGTGGTAAAGTTGTTCGACTCTGAGGTAGAAAGCTTGTGATATTTTTAGATCGCCTCTGAGGTGTCTGTCGTGGTGCTTTGCGGCAGGATTTTGGTGGAGCTGTCGTGGTAAAGTTGTTCGCCTCTGAGGTAGAAAGGTTGTGATATTTTTAGATCGCCTCTGAGGTGTCTGTCGTGGTGCTTTGTGGCACATTTTGGTAGAGCTGTCGTGGTCAAGTTGTTCGCCTCTGAGGTAGAAAGCTTGTGATATTTTTAGATCGCCTCTGAGGTGTCTGTCGTGGTGCTTTGCGGCAGGATTTTGGTGGAGCTGTCGTGGTAAAGTTGTTCGCCTCTGAGGTAGAAAGGTTGTGATATTTTTAGATCGCCTCTGAGGTGTCTCTCGTGGTGCTTTGTGGCACATTTTGGTAGAGCTGTCGTGGTAAAGTTGTTCGCCTCTGAGGTAGAAAGCTTGTGATATTTTTAGATCGCCTCTGAGGTGTCTGTCGTGGTGCTTTGCGGCAGGATTTTGGTGGAGCTATCGTGGTAAAGTTGTTCGCCTCTGAGGTAGAAAGGTTGTGATATTTTTAGATCGCCTCTGAGGTGTCTGTCGTGGTGCTTTGTGGCACATTTTGGTAGAGCTGTCGTGGTAAAGTTGTTCGCCTCTGAGGTAGAAAGCTTGTGATATTTTTAGATCGCCTCTGAGGTGCCTGTCGTGGTGCTTTGCGGCAGGATTTTGGTGGAGCTGTCCTGGTAAAGTTGTTCGCCTCTGAGGCAGAGTCAAGCCTCCGTTGAGAAATCCTCAACGGGGGGGGGGGGGGGAAGGGGGTGGGCCGTTGAGGTAGCAGTGATCAACAGAATTTCTCAGGTTGAGGGTCTAAAGTGTAAGGGGAAGGGGAGAATTGAAGAAATGATAAACTGACTAAATGGGTTCGAACGTGAAACTAACTTATCTTATTTATGCATGGCGCGATCCGCAACGAAACCGGTCATCACCATTAGCCCTTTTGTTGGTCCGCTAACACCGCTAACACTGACACACCAAAGTCGTCGAATCCGTTTCGCTTTTCGCATTGATCCTGAAGCGTCCATACTCACAAGTGTTTTGAGGGGGAACATTGTGGGTGGGTGATTCAGCTTGATAACGGTTGATAAGACTCGATAAGGAGCGTAAAAGGCTAGAGTCGTCGAATCTGTTCCCTCTTTCGGGTTGATTCTAGAGTCCCGACACTTAAAGGTGTTTCGACGGGTGGGACGGGGACATCGATGCTGGGTGATTCAGTCTAATAACGGTTGACAAGGCCCGATAAGGAGGGTGAGAAGGGAAATGTCACCAAGGCCGCTACGCTTTTGCGGCTAACAGTGAAATGTTCACATTCGCAGGTATTGTGGGGTACGAGGACCTCAATGGTATTGTTGGGTACAGGGACCTCAGCGAAACTGATAATGGCTGACAGTGGCTGATAAGAACCGTTAGGAATTTGATGAGATGAAATCTTTTACATTGCTTGCTACCACTATACGACCACTTGAGCAAAAGCGTCTGATGATCAGTGTCATTGGGTAAACATATTTTGTTTATGTTCTGATATCACTGGCCAATGTATCGACCGCTGAATTGCCTGGCGTTTCATAAAATGGTGCATTCTCTTGATACCGATCTACATTGATCATCATGATACAACCTATGTTTGTGATAGCAAAGCAAACGGTTCACTCGATCATTTTCTAATGCGGTAATGGCAGCAACACTGGGTATCGACCGCTAGACTATGTAAAATATCGAATAGTGAAGGAGCATCGATAAGCGGGATATGGATCTTTGACCAATGTGTAGGAATAAGATGCTCAGCAAGTGAACAATTTGTTACCAGTCGATGCAATCGAATACAAAACTATCGATCTCTAAACTATCCAAACTCCCAATGATGACCTAAACCAGTTGGGTGGCGCACACTACTGCGCGCGATTCATGTCGATGACGTGCAAAATGTGTTCGATGCAAAGCGACTGAAGTATATTAATACCGAAGCGCTTTTTTTTTATCACGCCATCTTCTCTGCTTTTTTCTAATTCAATAGCTCAGCTGAAAGCAGAGGAAAAGAAATTCCCACTCAATTCCATACAAAAGTGTGGTCGTGCTGATCGAACCCATTTTGCATAACATCGCCATGAATCGTGCGCAGTAGTGTGCGCCCGCCAACTGGTTATTTGTAATCCATTAATCTGTTTATTTTCTTACATGTTTCTGTATTTGTATATTTATGGATTTCTTTGAAGGGCGTGTACGCAATTGCAAGTGAGGAACTTGCAGCGCTGCTCGCCGCAGGATGCCGCGCGATTTGAAAACGTAACGGTGGACACCCGCTTAGCCCAGGCCCTGTAATCAATGTTGACACCCACTAGTGTCGGTGTTTCTAGCACACCTACTTATGTAACGCAAGAGCTAAAATTAAGGCAATATGTCAATTTCGATGGCGTTCGCCGAGCATAAATGCAGTCTGAGGCTTTGCAAAATTTGAGGATATTATGTAAGTCGCGCTGTGTGGATCTGGAAACAAGAAGGGTTTTTATTCGTTTTTTCCTTTTTGTACGACGGCTGTTTTCTATGTGGTCCTTCGTTCCCGCTGAATCCCATACGATGTAATCGGCAGTCTGTGAAATAATGCAGATGGTTCGACAGATCAATTTAGTTACTGCTATTACTCTCTGAAGAGAATAAAACCGATTTTTTGATTAACGGTCAGTTTCATAACTGTTTCCTGTTGGTGCCTTAGAGGAATAGCCTTCTCGAATTAGGAACGAGACCTATCAGTATCGGATGAGAGGAGATTTTTCTTTTTCATTCCATTTATTTTACATCAGTGAGAAATATAGCAGAAGTAATTTATATTTACATCGGACATGTGGCAGGTCTGGGAAAGTTGAGATAGATTTAAAGTATCAAAGACAAAATGCGCCGAGTCATTGACTGTGAAAATTTTGGGTTACGTGACACTTCTGAAGAAATTTCGTTTTAGGTACGCTGATACCCACTAAAGAGGACAGCGTGTTGCGTGTGGTGAATTACTTTTCGTATAGAAAAGAAGACCCCGAACTTGGACTGATAATGATGAGAGAAAGAAATGTTTCTTTGTGTACGGTATGTGAAACTATCGGTCGGTCGATGTTATACGTTATGTGCAACTATTAGCCACGAAAGTAATAGTATATGCATGTATTCCAAAGCCCATGACTAATGTTGAGCTAAGAAAGCTGAAAAGTATGTTCATGGGAATTAGGAAATGCATGTGGTGAGCTTCGGGAGCTTCTTAGGAAAAAAATACTGTTTCCCTGGCAATCTATCATAGAACTTCTTGTCCACCTTGACGTTTTCTATGCGCTTCCAATCATGTCATCTTATCGTCCAATCAATCAATCTACGTTCGAATGTCCAAGGAATATCTCCGATGAGAAAGAAAACACTGTTTAGAATCGAATACAACGGCAATTTCAAATTGATGACACAAAATCCCTTAGGCAGTGATGGTCAGTGCTCATGGAGCTGACTTGTGTCAATTTTGAATCTTAGAAAAAACGATACCAAGGGTATCAAATTACACGTCATATACAGAGGGTGTCAAAAATTAATTTTTTCTCCTCCACTTTCAACCTCACTTTAGTTAAATTCAACAAATTCTGACAAGGTATTCTCATTCCTTCATTCAGAGCAGACCTCACTCTATCATTATACTCCGTGGCAGCCTTTTGCTGTGACGAGCCGATACGGGAGCGAGGAAAGCATGATGAGGATGTGTCACCCCAACTGGGCAAAATCCGAAGTTTCGTCGCCCTCGTTCACAGCCTTGCTAAGGTCCGTTCACTCTGGCTACCTGAGGGATTCCTATTGGGTGGTGCTCTTGAGTACTCCATTTTTTCAAGCTCTCAACATCCTTTGTTTCCAAGAACCACAATGTGTCGCTACCACTGACACTGAGACCCCTCCGGAGGCAGGCTTGGGGCATGAAAAATGATTCTTCGGATCATAGCAGCGTTGTCCGAGCAGCAAGGCCTCTGTGACTTTCATGAACCGAAAGGACAATTCCTAGAAAGATTCCACAAATGACCTACCACGAAACCTGGCCCTTCTGTTTTATGCGGACCTTAATACCGTAGGTGCTCCGAAGCCCGACTGCGTTGACTGGAGGCTTCATATTTTCATGAAGTTGAACGTAGTGAGCAACAGCTTGTTTCTGCGTTCAGGGAAACATTACGGCAACAGTTTGCCGCAATAATTTTATCTCTTTCGTTTTCCTATGTTTTGCGTACTTGGCGGATGTGAGCCGTGAGCAAAAATTTTTTGACACCCCCTGTACTGCTCTTTATGGCAATGTCTGTCACCAATAAAACCTACCAACAACTTAGGGAGACAGCGGTGGCCCACTCTTCCAATTCAATCAGCAGAACAGATTCACAATCGTGGGAACATCCATAGGTGGCGAGAACGACTGTACTGAAAACCATGAGCGTAAGTGATCTACTTTACATAGGTGATAAGTGATTTTCTTACCGTACATAACATCATTGGTTATTGCATATTCGTTCAGAAAAGTCCACCGCAAAGAGCGGGCTGCGACAAGAAAGGCGAAGCCCTAAAATGAAGTTTCTTACAATTCGGGAGCGCGCCTTTCATTGGGAACTGCGCCAAATATAAATATAGTAACTGTGACCCTGGCTTTCAATTGCATGACTCACTTTAGAATTTATTCGTTACCCATATTACCCCATAACTGCCTCTATGAAGATGCCCAGCAAAGCTCTGTTCGAGTGGAAGCAAGTGAAGGGAGGCTGTACTACCAAAAAAAAAACGAAAAATGTAAGAAAACAAACAATAGAGCAGACAACAGCAGACAATGCTTGTCAGAAAGCAGTGTTACGTGCCCTTCCCGTTAAAAGGGGATTGCGCATTGGTAGGCATAATCTATTGAAACTAATGTCAGCATACATCGGGAAAATAGGATGGAATTCATCAGTTGGAAGTAAAGAGCGTGTAGCTCGTAAACTGCACAGTAGTTTGTTGACACCACTAGGGCGACAGCGAGTAGGATGGCACGATAGCAGTGATTTTATTATCACGTACACGATACTTTCCATGGAACTGAAATTTCCTCTGAAATATTACTAGAAGCGTTTTGTATTTAAAGACAGCATTAGGGGTAATGCGGTAATGGGGAAAACCCTACAAGAAGTAACTCAAATGGTAGTCCTGGGCCTAGGAAGGCTATCTGTGGCGAAATCCCGGTGAAGAAGCGCCCCTCCAAGCTGTAGAAACCCTGCAAGACGCCGCAACCATGCAGCGGTTCCGCCTCTTGGACACAGCGGTCCCGCCTCACGATGACGTAATTACCGATTGACTGGGGTGGGAGCGGCCAAGGAGATGTGGCAGGATCGAAGGTTTTGCGGCGCGCTTTCGCAGTTTTAGCTTGAAGCTCACTCCAAAAAATAGATTCTGTCCTATTTTCAAACATTCCCTTGTGTCTACTTGGCAACATGCCAATGGAAAACTAGATCAGACTACCCGCTTCTTGACGGACAGGTCGTCCGCGTCGAGAATCAACAATGGAAAGAGGGTCCTATTTCTCAGGTTTTTGGCCATTTCCATCCGTTTTTTCTCCACTATCCTGTTACTAGGCATCTCTACCTTCATATGCACTACTTCTTTTACTTTTCGTTCGACTTTCCCCTAATGCTGCCTTTAAGCCAGAAATCCGAAATGAATAACAAAATGAGCGCTTATCAATCGCAGGTGTTCTCTTGCCACATATGCATCATTACGAGTTATTGTGCAAGTTCAAAATTCTCATCAGTGTTTGAAGACAGCGGATACCCTCCATTCGAAACTAATGTACTGACTGAGCTCCGCGTCCTTACTTCAGCGGTGGAATTCAGGGTAAGCTCATCCTTCGTAGTGGGTATATTCCGGGTTTTTTTGGCACAATGTATGAGGGGATGAGGCGCTTGATGGGATAGCGAGCATTTCTTAAGCTTTGAGCCATGTTAATGCCTTTGTCACCAGCGGAAATGTCGAAACGGGTTAGCCCAATGAATATTCCATCGTAGAAACCTTTGGCAGATGCATTATATACAAGACACTACCCTACCTTCTATTCTTCATACTACATAATTATGAATTCATCATTTACCTTAGACACCTAGCATTCGCATACAAGTAGAGCGGTAAATGGCTGTGGCAAGTAGCATGCTAGCTAAAACACAAAGAGCTTGTGTGCAGGTCTGAAGATGAGAGACGACACTCAAAAGTACCGCTGATTCATTCAACCCTCAAGATTAGTTTCGAAGTCCATGAAAATTGAGACCACACCGGAACAATGTCCAGCATCACTTTACATTTTCATTCTTGCCTGTCACTCTCCTCAAACGGCCTCAAAATTTTGACAGTTTAGATTATGACAACTATTTCGTGGATGTACGCCTCCATCTCGACTGGATTTGCCATAAAACAGGTCGCATATATCTGTAATTGAAACGAGCCAGTGCGTTATCTCTTATGAGAAATGCACGGCATTTTTTAAAAATTATCGTCGCCCCCAACGCCACAATGGCCTCCCTTGCATCACACATGCAGTTCAGTTCACTTACAACCAGGGCACTCCCAGGTGTCGGAGAAATTTGTCGCTTCAGTACGACACCCCGCCTCCACAGCGACCAAATACGACCCCAACTCCTTTTTTGAACTTTACAGTACCAGTTACTGTTGCGACCGTACAATTGCAATGTGTTTTATTGCTATGAATTCGCATTCTAACCTGAATCTATTTATTTCACCTTTCCTCACACGGATTCGCCATGAACAACCATCAGCTTCTTATCTGCCTGTTGAGTGTTTAGATTTCAGTGCTTATGGCTGAACTCTGCAGCAGCATCGACCCTCCCCTCCCATGCTGTCAAATATGACCCCCTGCCGGGAAATTCTCGGCTTCCAGTGTACCCTGCGTACAATCCTCAGATACTGAAGAGGAGAAGGCGAGGATAAGCGTGGGAAGATCTCCGAAAGTAGCCATCGTTTTACAGTGACAATTTTTGTATTCCGCTTGTTTCGAAAGCATGTCCATGCAACACTGCTGAATATGCAACACCAAATAGTCCTGCTCACGTGACCGTGCTTACACTTCATGGTTATTATTCAGGAGCATGTCCCATAAGCGACTTGTCCTGACCCACAATGTGTTTTGATGAAGACTCTTCATTTGTTATTGAAAAAACGCTAGCTTCATCGTTATCACCTATCTTATACTGCTTAAAAGTGGATAAATATTTTTTAAGAGACTTCTGACTTCTGAAAGCTAATTGCGGCTACATTACGCAAATCAAAATGGACCATACATAGAAAAAATCACTGTTATTTAGCGAACATCGTGAGGAAATCCCCTTTTTAGACCCTCCTTTCATACATTTACCTTTATTTCAAACTAGCGTACAGAGAAGAGAAATCTTACTGCTTTCATCTATATCCTTTATAAGTGCAACAGTCGACCAATTAGTTTTGCTGTAGTCTGAATCAGCCGCTTTACTTCATTCGCCTTCTCCCTAGGCGATGGAATGGGAAAAAAGAAAGCTCAGCTCTACACGTAACGGTGCAGACATGAGACATATAATCTTCTACTAAACAAAAAGGGTACACTCTTTGTGTTAACACCGTTACTATGTATGGCAACTTCTGCCGTGCCAGGCTGAACTCAGTGCTAAAAGCGATTCCTATCCAAGATAGATCCCCTCCGATGTCGAGCGTATGGAATCTGTTCGAGTGTTTCAAACACTTTGACACGGCTGCGACGTTTACATGGGGAGAGGAATCAAAGGAATCATCCTATCATGCTATAAAAGCAGCTACTTTTAAAGAGCAGGCTTCGGTGATGTCTGTAATTTACTTGTTGCTGGCTGTGCTCATAATGCTGCTATGGGAGCCCAGCGTGACTATTCCTATATATAATCCATATAATCCATGAATCACAAGTGATATGTATAGGAGGAGGTAGAAAGAGGACGTCAATGGTGAGTGACCGGGTGTGGTAGCAGCTGATAAGGTCTGATAAGGAGTGTCGAAGGTGGAAGTCGCCAAAGCCGTTCCGTCTTTCGGGTTGATTTCTTGAGAACCGAGACTCATAGATGTTTTGAGGTGGTGAGTGATCCAAATTGATAACGGTTGATACGATTCAATAAGGCGACTGCCACTAATCCGTTTCGCTTTCTAACTTACAGTGGAGTGTTCACACTCATAGTTGTTCCAGGGAACGGTACGGGGGTTATTGGTAACGGATCAAACTTGACAATCACTGATGAGGGCTGATAAGACTCACTAGCAACTAGATGGGAACTCCTGCACAACGCCATCTACTACAATGCGAGTGGTGCTAGGAGCGGCGAATGGAATTGACAGCTGGGATATGTGGAACTTCAAATAATGGTGCATGTTCGGAGAAATGATGATCATGGATAACTGAAGAGTGGATCTATTGCCGATATACACAGAAGAATTAGGTTCCCAGTCAGTGGACAAATCGCTACCAATGTATGCGATCGAAATTGTCGGACGCTAACTGTCTAAACTCGCAGGTAGTAACCACTACAACACAAATGTGAAATGATCAGTAAGCCAACAGATCTCTCCCTGATCCGTTATCTATTGTAACAAAGGCGGTGAGAGCTTAATCATCCAAACTCTAGAAAAGTGGCAGATGTGATATGCAGTTGTAAGCAAGTGACTTATAAATTAACAAATTGAAGTTAAGCACTTAAAGGATTTGTCCACGGAAAATGAGTTTTTGTGTTACCCATATATTTATGTTGTATTTGCCTAATGTTGGCCTCATGCAAAATTTCTTGTGAAAAAATGTGAATCTGGCTGAGATACAGCACCGCAAAGTGCGGTCCAGGTGGGCGGGGCCTCCCTGTAAAAGCCTCGTCCCGTGGTCCGCCGCCGTTGGGAACGGAGAGTGGGACTGTTTACGTAACCTTCCGTTCCTACTATGCGTCTCCGACCACGGCGGACGACGGGACGAGGCTTTTCTCTTAGGCCCCGCCCACTGGGACCGCACTTTGTGGTGCTGTATCTCAGCCAGATTCACATTTTTTCGCGTGAAATTTTGCATGAGGCCAACATTACGCAAATACAACATAAACATATGGGTAACACAAAGACTCATTTTCCGTGGACGATTCCTTTAAGTACCCACAAGTGAACATGGCTTGTGGTACTTCGATAGTAAGGAGGAATGTTTTCACCGCAAAACTGCGTAAAATCCTGAAAAATGCTGGCCGCTTGTAATCGGTTTTTGATACTCTATTGATATCGGTTGATCATTTCGACCATTTCCATATTACACAATTCTATCGTAATATTCGCGCGGTACTGGTGAGAAATAAAAAGCCTTTTACTATAGGTCTGAAATCCTACTATATATAATCCTAGTATGTCTGTGTATGTGTTTTGTGTGTGTGTGTCCGTCTGTGTGCCACGAAATTCATGTCTCGCGTCGCAGCAAAGCTGGGACGCTGAATTTTACAAGTGATTCAGGGGGTGCCGAGGGAACCCCAGGGGTGCCGAGGGAACCCCAGCGGTGGTGGACCGAGAGGGATAGTAACTGGTAATCTAATAAATTCTCTTCGGGTTAAGCGCCTGGCTAACTATCCAGTATATACTCAGCCTACACGACAGTCTGACAAAATACTCGTGCGTCGTCATTTTGACGAAAACGGCAAAAGGTTGGGCCTCATCCGTGTGGCCCTGAGAGAGCTCCAATACGGTAGCGTGGAGTAGGACCGCTCGGGAGAGGCTGCTACAATTTCAGGGCTATGAAGTGGCTCAGAGGACTGACATGGCGATCTGTAGTTTCAACGCACGAGAGCGCGGCAAAAGTGTTGACCGTCTGACGGAGCTCCACCATACTAGGGAGAAATGGGGGGTCAGTATGAGTTTCACTAGTGCATGTAACCAAAAAGCGGTTTCCATTACATATCATAACATGCAATCAGAATTCGATAGGATCGCCTTTTGGGCAAGGGAAGAAGAGGGTGAGGAAAACCATTTACTCTGTGTCGCAGATAACCGCGACACAAATCGTAACCATACTCTTATGAGAGTAGCCTCAAAAGCAGCGAAGGAAATTGTGAGAAGTGACGCAGGCTTTGTGCCACAAGATGCACGAAACAGAACAATCGAAAAGCCTAACACCCAAGGAATTTGGAGAGGTGCTGTTGCAAGGCGGTTCGACATAGTACCGAAATTCTACAGATCCGGCGATATTGGAGTCAAAACCAATCAGCACCACTGAATCAACATTGCCGTCAAGAGACACTTCTTATCAAGAACCCGATTCGGATGACGTCCAGAATGAAACAGCCTCGATCCACAAGTCATGACTGCCGCAACAGAGGCTTCAGCATAGCCTCCACGGCTTCACCACCTCGCAGCAAAGGCTACCAAAAGCATGAATCCTAACCCGCTCAACATTCCTTTTGCAGTATCTTGGAAGGCGAAGTCTGCACTAGCTTTCTCATTTTCTTTGCTCTCTGTATTCTCCTTTCGCGAAAGTTTCGGGCAACTTGCACAACGCTGATCTGCATCCAACCCCATATGCACTTCCTCACAGCCTTCGCGCGTGTGTATGGGCCAGAATCAATCTTATCAGTTCTAGGACTACATAATGAAATGTTTATTAATCATCTAAACATCCTACTCTATATAATTCGCTTAGTATGTATATGTGTGTGTGTGTGTGTGTCTGTCTGTCTGTCTGTCTGTCTGTCTGTCTGTCTGTCTGTCTGTCTGTCTGTCTGTCTGTCTGTCTGTCTGTCTGTCTGTCTGTCTGTCTGTCTGTCTGTCTGTCTGTCTGTCTGTCTGTCTGTCTGTCTGTCTGTCTGTCTGTCTGTCTGTCTGTCTGTCTGTCTGTCTGTCTGTCTGTCTGTCTGTCTGTCTGTCTGTCACGAAATTCATATCTCGCGTTGCAGCAAAGCTGGGACGCTGAATTTTACAAATGATATAGGGGTTGGTAAGGGGACCCAGGCGGTGGTGGACCGAAAGTGATAGCAGCTGATACGCGCTGATAAGGAGCCTCAAAAGGCGAATGTCACCAAAGTCGTTTTGTCTTTCGCGTTGACCCTAGAGCGCTGACATTCATAGGTGTCTAGCAGGGTGGAACGGAAACACTATTGGTGGATGATCCAACTTTATAACGGTTGATAAGATACGATAAGGAGCGTGAAATGGCAAATGTCGTCAAGTGCGTTTCGCCTTTCGCGTTGACCCTAGAGCGCTGACATTCGTAGGTGTTTAGCAGGGTATAACGGGAACACTATTGGTGGGTGATCCAACTTTATAGCGGTTGATAAGATTCGATAAGGAGCGTGAAATGGCAAATGTCGTCAAGTGCGTTTCGCCTTTCGCGTTGACCCTAGAGCGCTGACATTCATAGGTGTTTAGCAGGGTGTAACGGGAACATTAATGGTGGGTGATCCAACTTTATAACGGTTGATAAGATACGATAAGGAGCGTGAAATGGCAAATGTCGTCAAGTCGGTTTCGTCTTTCGCGTTGACCCTAGAGCGCTGACATTCATAGGTGTTTAGCAGGGTATAACGGGAACATTAATGGTTGGTGATCCAACTTTATAACGGTTGATAAGATACGATAAGGAGCGTGAAATGGCAAATGTCGTCAAGTGCGTTTCGCCTTTCGCGTTGACCCTAGAGCGCTGACATTCATAGGTGTTTAGCAGGGTGTAACGGGAACATTAATGGTGGGTGATCCAACTTTATAACGGTTGATAAGATACGATAAGGAGCGTGAAATGGCAAATGTCGTCAAGTCGGTTTCGTCTTCCGCGTTGACCCTAGCACGCTGACATTTATAGGTGTTTAGCAGGGTGTAACGGGAACATTAATGGTGGGTGATCCAACTTTATAACGGTTGATAAGATACGATAAGGAGCGTCGAAAAGCAAATGTCACCAAGTCCGATTCGCTTTTCCGACCGGCAGTGGAACGTCCACATTCACAGGTATTGCGCGGTACGGGGATCAATGGTGACTTACTGATAGCGGCTTACAGAGTTGGTATGAGGAAGTGGATGGCATAATATGCGGTACACTGTTTACTACTACTATGCGACCGCTAAAGTGAAAGCGTCAGTGCATCTGGATAACATATTTTGTTTGCGTGTGCTATCAGATACCGATGTATCGACCGCTAATCTGTCTAATGTTCCAAATAATGGTGCATGTCTTTTGATACTGCGATCTAGATGGATTATTAAGATAGGATCGAGATTTATGATAGCAAAGCAAGCGAATTTCATTTTCTAATACGAAACTAGCAACAGTAGGGGGTATCGACCGCTCGACTATGTGAAATTCCAAATAGTGGTGCATGTTTTGAAAAAAGATAACCATCGATAGCCGGCAGTAATCATTTCACGTAACTTTGTAATAATCGCAGTACTGGGAAGCGATCGGTACTGCGATTGTTGCAAAGTGAAGTCATGCGATATGGACTTCGTTATGGGTTGATCATTATCAACGTGTTATTCGCGCAGTAGTGTGCGATAGCTCAACTGGTTAAACAAAATTCATGTGAATATCTTCTTTCTAGTCGAAATGGTAAGACTTGGTCAAGCGGTCAATACTTTTGCCGCGCCCTGCATAATGCAACTCGAGAATATCAAGTACGGTCATCGGTATGACAAAGCGAGAGAGCACCGCCCGCTACACGCTGTTACAAGTCTGGAGAGAAGCGTTTCTGGAAAGGCGTTAGTGGTCTGGGCGTCTCTGTCAACACGCACTTTTACATAAGCATTGTTCTTACAAAAACTTGACAACAAGAATCGAAAAGTTGTGAATGAAAAGTTGGGGGTTCAATTCCAGCGTTTACCGTATTCACGCACAAGCTCAAAGTTGCGACGAAGACGGCCTCGGAGCAGTTTGTATAAATGTGGTGAAGTTCTATGAGGAAGACCATACATTTTTTAAGGTGTACGTCGGCGATTTCGACGTAAAAAGTGACCGGAGAAGAACGGATGACGAACTTCACATCGGGACTCGTGGAACGGATTGGAATGAGCGAGGTGAAAGGCTATCTGAATTCAATATGTCGATCAACTCCATTTAGTAACTCGCAGTACCAGAAGGCCTCTCATCCACTGAGGACTTGGGAGTTTTCCGGTGCAAAATTTCGCAGCGAGATCGATCTCATCTTTTTTATCAGAAGATTTTGCCTGACTGACGTCGTTGTTGTTGCGGAGTTCTATACGGGATCAGACCATCGATTCATCGGCGTAAGACGACTGCATATCGATGGACATTGACATACTCGGTATCTTTGAGAAATCCCGTGAAAGTTTCTAAGTCCTTCGTTTCTGAAAATGAGGTTTCCAATGGTTTGCTATCCTTTGCGCAATTTGTTAAGCCACGTTGGCAGGTCCTTCGGCTCGATGCGTGTGTCCAGCTTTGCTAGTTTTTCGACAGGATTCAACACCTCGCGCACAGCGTCACAAAGTAGGTAACGGGGTGAATGGATCATAAAGTACAAAGTACGCCTAGGCCGCTTCCATACTTCTGTGCCGGCGGCAGGGCGTGACTGCGTGTATCTGAATCTCCGCCTGTGCCATTCTGTTTCCTTTTCTGCGTCATCTCTACACCACTCCTGTACCTGTGAGCGCAGCCATGCTCTGTCGACGCAAAGTATGAGCGTGAGAGATGAACGCTGACGTCTGTTAGTGATAGAGAGAGGGAAAGCCTTCAGAAAATCCACCTGTATAGACCTCAGAAAGTTCAACTGCATTAATTGCAAAAACTGGACATCACCAGCTGGTCTAAAGACACCGGTAGAGGTGAATTTGGCAGATTGGGGGATTACTAAAGTAGAAGTGCTCAGCAATATAACAGTAGAGAAAGGACGACATAAAACGGCGAAAAAACCGAGAACTAGGAACCCGAAAATCCCCCCTTTCGCTCTCTTTCTCTGCGTCTCTTGCCGGAGTGGACTGAAGACAGGCCAGAGTTTGCACCAGCCGGCCGCGATCGTTGTCCCGCCCCTCCACAGCGACTCCCCCGGCAGCATAACCGCATAACCCCTGGTACGCATGCTTGGTGAGTGGTTGGTATTTGGTCTGCTCTTCGAGTTCTTTCTGAACATCTTGTCCTCAGTATTTTCTTCAGGTAAGTTTCTCTTGTGAAAATTATTTGGCCTATTTTCCTATCGAGTGCCGTCCAGCTTTGTTGTCGTACGCTTTTTTTACTTTCCCTGGTTAATTTACCTTTCTTCGACTTGTTTCTCTTTCACCGTGGTGGACTTTGGACTTTGTGCCTATTGATTTGTGGCTCAAAAATGGTCGGAGTCACTCGTAGAAAGGGAGTAAACGGTGAGGGAGCAACATCCCCTACTGCTGCTAATCCGTCTGGTAGTTCTGTCGTTTCCGGGGAAGCTGACTTCAGCGGAATGTCAGTGACTGATCTCATTGCCAACATCATGGAGCTTAACAAGGACCCAGTGATTGGGCAAATGCTTGCAGCACTGGCTGACAAAATTCCGAAGGAGTTTGCTGAAAAATTGGAGAAGGAAAAGCGCATGCGTAACATAGCGCTAACGGGAGTGAAGGAGTCTGAAATAACGCGGTGGCAGAGGGAACTCGAAGACAATGTGGCTCAGATTCTGGGTGTTCTTGACGTCAAGTGTAGGCCGTCTGAAGTGTTTAGAATGGGCACGGGACCAGGCCTAGATTAGTCAGTGTTGTTCTGCCCTCCACATCGTACTGGCGGAAAGCGCTGGCCAACGCTCGCAAGCTTCGCGGGATGGGCTTTGCTAACATCTTTTTGCGGAGGAGCATGACAATGGAGGAGAGAAATCGCCATTACGAGCTGAGGCAGTTGGCGGAAGAAAGGAATAAAGGTAAGAATACTAAGGAGTGAGTAGACTGTAGAGGAGGGCTCAAGCATATCTCAGAGCTGCCTAGCAGGAAGTCGGGAAATGCTTGAGCTCGCATGGTACCTCTGTTCCTCTTTTCTAGTTTTTGTTGAACGCGCGGAGTCTTTCCAATAAGATTGAACACCTTCACTTACTTTGAAACGATATGAAATCTGATTTACTTTTTATTATTTGAACTTGGCTCAACTCTAAGATCAAAGATCCGGAATTGTTTGGACCTCTACCCTACAGCTTTTTCCGTGTGGACAGAGTCAGGCGCAAGGGTGGCGGAGTATGTTGTTTGTTCAGAAGTAGCTTTCATTGCAAGATGTGACTGTTGACCTTTCATTGAAAGCTGATCTTCTTTGCATAGAATTATTAGATGCTACTAATGGGTCCCGTATCAGATTCATCTTGGTTTATCGTCCCCCAAACTCTACTAAAAACGATGATGTCGTATTGTATGATCCACTGTCCACTGTAGTAGTTTCTTCCGAAAATGATGTTCTCATCTTGGGTGACCTCAACCTCAAAATTGACTGGTCCAACTCTACTGCTTCAGATGCGGCATCTAGGAAGTTTCTCAGCTTCTTTGTGAGTTCAGGCTTCAGTCAGCTTGTAAAGGAGCCTACTCATGGAGACAACATCTTGGATGTAATCCTCTCATCCAACCCAATCGCACACAAGGTAGCCACCCTTCCTCCTTTAGCCACTTCGGATCACTCAATACTCCGTTTTGTAGTGAATGCTCCCCTGAGCCCTTGTCATGCATCGTTGCTCAAGCCTGACTTTCTCCATATTACACTGCCTTGTCTCGATGTTTTGGTCAAGTCAATTGGTTACAGATTTTTGACGGTTTCACCTCGGCCTCGGGTCTGTATCAAAGATTTTGCTCAGTAGTTTACGAGATTCTATCACTGCACATTTTTTTCCGTTATCCTGGGTCCCCAAGTGTGAATTATTCCACTCATCTCCACAATTTGCTATCCCAGAAACAGCGAATTTTTGAGGATGCTTCGAATCCACTGTGATGAGCGCTATAAAAAGGTATGCACTGACCTCAGTCATCATCTGAATAAATTTTGGGTTCACCGGGAACGACGTTTGGCATCCAAAGCCTCTATGAAGTATCTATTTATGTACGTCAATGACAAAATCAAATGGAACTCGGTTACCACTTACAATCGAAGAACGTGGATGTAGGTTACTTACTTAGGTTACTTAGGCGACCCGTCCTTCAGCACGGCCATTGGCCTTGCGCGGGTCCCAACTTCTCTTCCACATTGAACGGTCCTTCGCAATCGTCGTTCGTCCAGTGCACGACAGTCTTAAACGGAACGGGATCTCGGACGTTGTTTCGGAAAGCAAGCGAATCGGACCATCTCGTGGGCGGACGATCAGGTGGACGTTTGTGGTGAGGAGGGTACCACAACATAGTTGTTGTGCTCCATCGGTCGTCGTATCGCCTCATCAGATGTCCGGCAAACCTGTGTTTCGCCTCGTCGCTGTGTTGAACCACATCTCGTACTTTAGATCTTAGCCTCACGTCGGCGTTATGAAGGCCGAGTTCGCGCTTACGTGAAAGAATAGGTCCGACAAACCGACGCTCTAGAAAAGCATGGAGTTTTTCTGAGTTCGTCTTTGTTGGATTTCGTTAGCGCCCACGTTTCGCATCCGTAGCACATGACTGGTAAGACTACCAAGTCAAATAGCACAGCCTTGAGCCTCGTGTCATTCGTGACTTCAACGACGGTTTTGATGGAGTTGAACGCTGACCAGGCCGCTTTCCGACGCCTTGCTAGCTTGGGTTTCAGATCGTTCTTCATGTTCAGTAGACGCCCTAGGTAGACGTATTCGCTGACGTCCTCGACCAGATCTCCGTTCAGAATCACAGGAGTCTGCCTTGCGTAGACGTTCCTCATGACCTTCGTCTTGGACTCGTTGATCACAAGGCCTGCCTTCGAGCCTTCAGCATCCAATCTGTAGAGCATCACGTTGGCCTCCTCAGGTGAACTGGTAATCAGCACGACGTCGTCCGCAAATCGCAGATGGTTCAGGCGCTTTCCGTCGATGTTAACTCCATATTGGCACCATTCGCAGCGACGAATCATGGATTCGAGGCAAGCAGAGAAAAGGTTTAGAGATATGGGGTCTCCCTGCCGAACTCCTTTCTCCACAGCTACCTCGATGTCTTTATGGAAAGGCCGAAACACCGTCATGCATCTGTGTAGCACTTGCTCAGCACATTCACGTAGCGCCTCTCCACGCCTTGCTCTTCCAGCGCTTCCCACACTTTCAAGGGTTCCACCGAATCGAACGCCTTCTTGTAGTCTATAAAAGTAAGCACCAGCGGCATGTGAAGTTCCCGGGCTACTTCGATCAACCGACAGCAAGTGGAGATATGGTCCAGTGTGCTGTACGTGCGACGGAATCCTGCTTGTCTACCGGTTGCGCTTCATCAAGTGTTCTTCTTATGCGTGCAAGGACGGAACGTGTGAAAACTTTGTACAGCACCGGCAGAAGGGCTATGGGACGATAGTTGGATAGATCTTCCCTGTCCCCTTTTTTGAATAGCAAGATCGTCACTGATTTCTTCCAGGGGTCTGGCACTTGACATTCTCTTACATATCGAGTGAACCTTTCAGCGAGGGCGCGATACGGAGGTTCTCCGCATGAACGAAGCACCTCCGCGGTGATGCCGTCGCATGCGGGAGACTTTCCTTGGGGCACTTGCTCGACAACATAGCGCACCTCCGACGGCAAGAAGGGCAACACATCTTCTCCAGCGCTCAGTACTACTGTGGAGTCCGCATTTGACTTGAAAAGTTCAGAGAAGAAGTTTGCCTAATGCGCTCCATTTCTGGCCTAAACGAGCGGCGGGTCCCATCCGGTGCTTTCAAACATGGGATCGCCAGACGATACTCCGCTAATCCTCTTCCTTCCTTCTTGAGATTGCGTTTTCCCTCAGCTGCACCGAGCAGGCGGTTTCTAGCATAACGGGCATGGTCTTCAGCAATTGGTTTCCTGCAAAGGCGACTGAGTGCGGTGTACTCCAGGTGGTCTTTCACTGGATCCATCTGCCTGCGTTTTTGAAGCAAGGTCCGCGTAGCTTCAGAAATGCGGCGTGAGGTATGACTGGGAGCCAATTTGCGGCATTCGCGCACTATGCCTGAAATAGTGCTTACGACTGAATCGTAGTCCTGATTGAGGTCAGCAGGCACCTCGAATTGCTCCTTCGTATCATCCTGCTGACTGCCTACGCATCTACTTCACTTCGACGTGGTTGCCTTGACAAGACTCGACGCATGCGTGTCTGCCCACGCTCGAAATGCAAGCGAGCTCCCAAAAGCCGATGGTCGCTTCCTGTGTTGAAAGAAGGGACCACAGAGACATCCGTTATGGCCCGTCGGTTGCACAGAATATGGTCGAGCTCGTGATGATGTTCCGCATTAGGAGGAAGATAAGTCCATCTTTTAGCCGTGGGTTTGACAAACTGGCTGTTTCCATGAAAAAGATGGTGGACTTCGCAGAAACTCGCCAGCCTTTCTCCTGCTTCGTTTCGCGTCTCAGCCGAGTGCGGTCCGACGAAAACTTCTCCAGGTTTGCGGGCACTATTCGTGCATTGAAATCACCGCTTACTACGACATAGTGGCTTCTTTGGGTATGCACGAGGTCGGTTAGCTGGTCGTAAAAGTCGTTATGCTCTTCCTCGTCCTCGTCTGCCGTAGGGGCATAGATCTGAATGATTGAAACAGTCTTCTCCTTGGAGAGTGAGGCGGTCAGCACTGCGAAACGATGGCCTGCCTTATCGCCTCCATACATCGCCGAACATCAAAGTGCAGATCTATGCAGATGATGTTAAGCCGTATGGCATATACGATGACGGTAACCTTGATGAGGTTTGTGGTGCTCTAAAGCGGTCTATCCAGAAACTGTCCATTTGAGCATCTGACCTCGACCTAAGTATCAATGTGAATAAATGTTGTGTGCTTCATATTGGAAAAGGGAAGGCTCAGGATTATAACTAAATGGTATCCATCTTAAAATTTGTGATGTGGTTAAGGGTTTAGGTGTCTACATTCACTCAAGATCAAAGTTTTCGGTTCATATCGACAAGGTGGATGACCGAGCCTATGGAGTAATTTTCAGTATTTTTCGCAGTGCCTGCTGCGACAAGCCCGAAATCCTCTTACGTTTGTACAGAGCGTATGTATCGCCCCATTTAGAATACTGCTCTCAGATTTGGAGCCCAAACCGTAAAAAAGATATACTGAACATTGAGAGGGTTTAACATATGGCGACTAGGTAGATTGTGCATCGGATAAACAAACGTTCTCGTAAGCATAATCTTCCCAGCTATACTGATCGGCTGAGGATATTTGGCCTTGACAGTTTGCTGTTCAGAAGGATCATTTCTCACCTCGTATTCGGTTTTTGCATACTTCGTGGGGAAAATAAACTGAGCCCGAGCAGATTTTGGATATTTAGGCCTTGCAGTGAGAGAGGCAATGGTTTCAACATTCATTATCAAAATATTCGAAATAAGAATTCCTCCCATCTTTTCAACTTCCCCTATACCGTGTCGCTCGCTGGTTCCAACTTCTATAAAGCAGTGTTATGTGCCGAGAATAAAGCAGTGTTATGTGCCGAGAGTAGCCGGGCTCTCAAATCGAAGCTGAACCAATTTGCTGCCTTGGGCGTGGACGATTGTATCGAACTTGTGATGTCCCAGGTGAAGTCTATTCTATTTTTGGTTTCGGTGTCATCGTTTTGTGCAGATACTCTTCACCTCTAGCGATATAAGGCAGTTGTTTGGTTTCGCGGTGTGCAGCTACGGAGTGTATATGGTCTAGTTATCTCTAGCGGGGTCTTGCGAGTGATGGATGCCTGTTTATTATGCTTGGCGGATACGACTCCTTGTGGTGCTTGACTGAGGGCTCTTCTCCAGCTCGATCATGTCTCGCTTTGGTACGGAATTCTGTTGCTTCACAGTTGTGATTGCATACTGGATGTTGCCTGGCCTATGGAAGTGTTTTGAGCTTTTTATAGTTTCTTCTGTTTTTCTAACTTTTGTTTTACCTTCCTGTCTTTCTCTTCGAAGATTTTGTGGAAAAGAGTCCTACTTTCGGTTTTCTAGGCATTAGATGAATGAGTTCTGGTGCGATCAGGAAACTTTCAAGGTCCCGCTACGCCCTTATGATTTGAAGAAAGTGAGGAGCTCTCGGCTAGTGAGAAATCCTCTCACCAGTTGCCGCACTGCTATGGCCTCTGCTTTCACCTAGCTTGCCGTTTCCACGTGGGTGTCCGTTATACCCATGTCCCGGAGTTGCGGCAAGCTCCTGTGACCCCTTATTTGGCGAAGGGCATCACAGCCGGCTGATGTAGGTTTCAGGGGAAGGTCTCGTGGTGCAGCCGCTGGATAGTTGGAGATGCTCACTGCAGCTAGACCGACAGTATACCTCCTAGTCTGTTTGAGAGTTTTATTTTTCGATAAGCATACACTTTTCCTCAGCCCTCGAGCTGCTTTGTGCTCTCAGGAGCTGTTCACCTTTTACTTTTGTACTAGTTTGTACTAGGTCTACTAGGTTGAATTTCTTCTTTCATTCATTTTTCTCTTTTGTCTTCTTTTTTTCTTCCGGAGCATTTTTCTTGTTACTTCCTAGGCTACAGCATGTCGCTTTGACATATCAAAATAAATAATCAAATAAATAAATAGATAGATGAGTAAATAACGACATGCTATGCTGCGCGGTCGTCGTAAGACCCCAAGCCGCTTTTTATCAATGCGATTTTCGCCACATATGACCTCTTCTAAAGAGTGAGGTTTGTTTCAGAGAACATCTACTCCTAGATCTCAGTTTTTCCTTACCTCTACATGGCTTCTACTACCGTTGCATTTACCCTTGGTAAGGGACACTTTGTTTAAACAAACCTATCGTATGAGAATTTTGAAGCAGTTGACAGCAATTCTGTTGAAGTGCATCTGGGCAGTGACAAGCCAATATGGAACAGCTAGCTGAAACAGCATCGAATTAATCGACGTGCACAGGTCTGTTTTCTTCTGATTATTTGACATGGTGAATTCAAACGAGCTCTTCCTAGCACGGTGCTGCAGTTGAATAAAGTTTTAGAATGCATGCGGATGAATGTTGTCATTGTATTTGGTGTAACTGTTACACGTTGTACTGTTGTTTGTTCTCTGGTTGGAAAGGCTGTACCTTCCTTCTTTGCAACATTTTGTGATATTCAGCACCATTCTTCCCCGAAATAGTAAGCTATGTAATCGCCTTTTTTAGCGATTGACAATTTTACTTTTCGGATGCTATACATACTGGTGCTGCTGCTACTCGCCCTGACACTGGACTGTCACCGCATTACGGAGTTCGAGAATTATGCCATCAAACAATACTGCGGGATGAACAGATTGTGTGAGTCTACCTTATTTTACCGCATTATATTGCTTGAATGCTAATGTACTCCATACAGAATGTTAAGATAAGAAAGCATCTTTCAAAATATTCGGAGGACGCGGTGTAGTACCTGGCGAATATCCTTGGTTGGTGCTAATCACGATTCCAAAGTACAAGGGAGGTAAGACCTCACAGTTGTTTCCGTGATTGGCTTACATAAGATCTTCACTCGTAGTTTTCTTTTCATGGAAATCAGGGCCCTTGACAGAAATTTAAGCCAAAAATCGGAATAATTCAATGACACCTCTGGTAATTTTACAGACTACTTGTGACAGACTGACTGCTCTTCCTACCACTAGCGCTTGTACAGTACCTTCGCGTACTCCAGCTAGTCTCGCCTTTTGCATCGCAAGGGGGTGATACACAAGGCGAGGGCAGCTGAGTCAGTGTGTACCACTCTTCACTCCACCAGCATCCCATCGCACCGGTCGCACTTAAAGGAACCAGAAGGGGGTCCGAAACAAGAGGAAGATGCAAAGAAATAAGCATTTTGTAACGAACACTTAAGGTTAGAAGCGATAATAGGCGAAAAAACCCGGACTCAAAAGCGCGACGCTGCGGTGTGTATTCGCATCCCATTCGCATCAGCGCATCCATTCCGAGTTGTCCGCTGTAGGAGATGGGCCGTGGGCCAACGTTAGTTGTAGCACCTGACTCCCAGAGCAGTGGAGTGGCCATTCCCAACTACATTAGCATTCATGTAAGTACATCTAGAAACAATATAAGAAAGAACAGAGTAAAAAGTAAAAAGAAAAAACAAAATTATAATAGAAACATCTTCTTTTGGCACCATGCCAAGGCGTCAAATTGGCGAGTTTGTGCAGTGGCGGCCACTTAACTCGTCCACACTACGTCTGTTCTACCGTAAGCCAAAATTACCCCCTTCTGGTGTCTTTAAACCAAAATTCAGTGAAGAGCCCAAGACGCGCTTCTCAAGGCAAGTGTCGTCATCTACTATCTCTCAATATCTTTGTCCACTTAAAGGAACCGGAAGGGGGTCTGAAACAAGAGAAACATACAAAGAAATGAGCATTTCGTAACGAACGCAGAAGGTTAGAAGCGATAATCGGTGAAAAAACCCGAACTCAAAAGTGCATCGCTGCGGTGTGTATTCGCGCCTCATTCGCATCATCGCACTGGCGTTCCGAGTTGTCCGCTGAAGGAGACGGCCGCGGGCCAACTTTAGTTGTAGCACCTGACTCCCAGCGCAGTGGAGTGGCCATTCCCAACTACATTAACATTCATGTAAGTACATCTAGAAACAATATAAGAAAGAACAAAGGAGAAGGTAAAGGAATGAACAACTTTATAATGGAAACATCTTCTCTCGGCATCATGCCAAGGCGTCTAATTGGCGAGTTTGTGCAATGGCGGTCACTTGAACTCGTCCACACTACGTCTGTTCTACCGTAAGCCAAAATTACTCCCTTACGGTGTCTTTAAGGGAAAGATGCCTCTCCCGTCTCTTGGAGGTTCGTCGAGAAGAAATGACGAATTTTCAACTTCTTTCTAATAGTCGTAACTTCCTTCGAAGGTAATTTTGTAAGGTGCAGATTCCGAATGCGGCATGTATGAGGTTGCCCTTTTCTTGAGATCACTATATGCTATGCATTTGAGAAGCAACAAATATGCGATTTCATTTTGCTAGGGAATTTTCCGCTTATGATCCTCCCCATATTTGCTACAGGCTGCCCTTCAGCACCTTGCTGGCTTCTAGGATAGCGGCCACTTCAGCGCATCGACAACGCCTGCTCCCCATAAGGATCCAACTCATGGCTGAGTCTGTCGCCAAGTTGTCCCTTGTCATAGTGCCAAGTCATCACATTTTTGATTTATGATACTAGAGATGACTAATATGGGTATCCTTTTGCCCGGATCAAACAGGTGACGAGAGAACAACGGGAATTTCCAAGGTGTTTTTCTAATACTTGTATCTTCCTTCAAAGGTGATTTTATGAGGTCCAAATTTCCAACGCAGCATGTATGAGGTTACCATTTCCATATCCGATTTTACTCTGCCGGGAAGGTTTTTCGGTGATGATCCTCCCCATTATTCGCAGGAACTACTAAGTGTATCTAAAGTGCTTCCTGTAAATATCCTTTGCTGTCAGGGAACGAATGGCGCTGGCTGACCTCGTTTTGGGATGGACCGCACACGATTTCAATATACAGTCTCATTAGGTAATGTAATTTTGTCACAGACAGCCCTTTCAGCGGAACAACTACGCCTGCTCCCCTTCACGATTAAAAAAAAACCCATGGCTGAGCCTGCCGTCAAGTAGTCGCCTGTCATATTGCCAAGTCATCGCGTTTTTAATTTAAAACTAGTGGTAATTACAGCAGTATTTTAGCCTTTTGCCTGAATCGAACGAGTGACGAGAGAACAACGAGAATAAAAGAATTGAAGGGCTTAACCAAACAGAAAAAGAAATTTATGAAAGTGAGAAAAACTCCATGATCGGATGACTTAATGTCTGCACTGCCCTTCCTCAACCATGTTGCAGCCGTTGCTTCACTCTCCTCCGCTACTATCCATGGCCATGGCCTTGGAGCAGTATCGCGACCAAGCGTATCACTCCTGTTGGCGAGCTTCAAAAAGAATGTATCTGAATGCGGATTACGTCGTCTTACATAGATTCCAAGCATTCATTTGTAGTAAAATATTTTTTTTTGCTGGATACCTAAATTGCCTTCGTGATGTCTCAAAAGCAGTGAAATGTTTAGATCGCCGTCATCCATTACGATTTTACGGTTTCGCGGCTCCGAACGCCAAGTTGCTGGAATGCGATATCCAAAATTTGCGGCATCGCGTGCGAAAGTGCGACGACGCAGAATAGCAAAGTCGCGAAATCACTAGATCTATCGGCAGCATCAGAGCCAGGTTTTGTGGTTGTGGTCAAAGACAGCAATAAGTAGATCACTATGGAGACTTGCCTGCAACTCTCTCGTTACTGGTAGTACACCCGTGCGGGTGTGTGAGCTTAACGGGTGTGTAAACTGTCTTGTAACGGGTGTGTAATCTGTTGCATTTTCGCTTTGCGACGTCGCAGTCGCGGCACCATGAGCACGGTCGGTTGTGAATCCGCTCAGGACGCAAGGGGCTGGTGCCATGGAGGTCCTTTAAAAAAGGTACATGTTTATCTCATAATTACCTGAAAACAACAACTTTCGTGCCCTGAAAAGGCAAAATAGTAACATTAAAAATAAATTATAAAAAATAACAAAAGTGAATTATTACATGATGACAATCTTAATCGAGGAATAATTGATTTGAGTGCAAAGCTCCAAAGGGAGTGTACTAAATCAGCGAAGAGAAATCCGCAGCCCTGCTCGCCGCATGCGGCCGCGCGAAAATTCGTTATAAGGCAAAACCCCACACGTGCTCCAAATTTTCCAATTCTTGCATACCTCATGGTAGCTTATCAGAACGCCTCTACTATTCTGAATAAGAATCGAAAACGCGACGCACTCAATTGCTGAACAGCAGAGATCTCTCCCTTGCTTTGTTCATACGCATTCACCGAAGCTCGCAAAACACTCAGTAAATGACTACAGTGAATTGAATTAACTCGTATGCCGTGATCGTTTAAATCACTTGGGCCACGTTCATACTATGTGGTGCCAACTGCAGGGCATGGCTGCGTGCCTCTGCCACCCTGCTTCGTTGCCTGTGTCGTCTCTGCACCTCCCCAGCCACAGTGTTTCGCTGCCTGTGAATGCAGTCACGCTTTGTTGGCGCTAAATATGGATGCAGTCTCATGCGTTTCTTACATTTTTCTTGGTATCCCATGTGAGTTTCAGGTCGAATAGGTCATAAGGCATGCACAGGATCCTTAATCTCTCCACGCCATGTACTAACGGCTGCACATTGTGTTACCGATTATGACGCACAGAAGAGTGGTCCGTGTTATGGAAGGGAGCAAGTAGTGAAAGCGCCTATGGAGAAACTCCAGGACCTCAAAGTGTACGTTGGCACCGTTTGCAGGCATCAAAAAGATTGTGGAACTAGACAACGTGTTCGAAAGGTTTGCACGTCGATAATCACTACTGCTTTACATAACCTATTTCAATCATATCGCAATAATCGTGTTTCTGCTTAAGGTTATTGTTCACGAAAATTGGAAGAGATGCGTGCAGTCGTCAGTGTTCCCAAATAATCAAGTGGAAGTTCACGACTTAGCTATAATTGAGCTCGAAAACGACATCAGCTACAAGAGAGCCAGTCCAATTTGTTTACCAAGTGAAAACCTCAGGATTCAACGTGTTCTGCATGGCGCTGGATCTGGAAGGGACGGTAGGTTTTTTCTTCGAAAACGATAGACAACAGTGTATTGATTGACTGTTCAAGAGAGCGTGTGTGGGTTTCATTTGAGGAGAGATACGCAGAGCCGCGATCAAGCTATGCGTTGAAGGAGTCCGCGTTATTACGAGACCTCCATTGAAATTGGGAATTCATTCTTTTGTGATGATTCTCGTTATTTCCATGATTTTTTAAGGCGTGCACCACTACGGCAGATTTCTGCACCGCAAGGAGCGGCGTGTGTCGCTATGTGTGAGGAGTAGATGCTGCTTATCCAGTTGGACCCGAAGTGATTACCCTTTTGAGGCGCTGGATACCGTAATCACTTTTGATGCCAACTGTATAAAGCGCCTTACCTCGTACGCATCGCGCCGCACGTAGACCGTCGCGTTGCAAGATCCTGTCATACCCACTATTGACAGAAAACACGATTTAGCTGGAGGAAGAGCTTAGAAGCGCCCGACTGAGAATTTAGAAATAGTCTCATGACGGCATTATGACGGAAAGAGCGTTTTGAATTGAATCATAACTCTGCCGCACAGCTGCATCATAATCGATCTCCCAGCGTATTCTAATACCACAATTCATTTTTCTGCTCCTGAGCTGCACACTTCAGAGGCCGAGCCTGTTGTCGGCGGGCAGAGAAGGCTGATGCCACTGTCGCTGATATTACATGGGACTTATTTGATTTAGCGCATGGCGATGTTAAGCAAGTGAATCAGTAAACACTACAAAACACAAGTAAAGCAGTGAAAGGTTGAGTAAGCGGAAGGACCTACGAGAAAAGCGTTTGAAAAATTGAACGAATTTGCACTCAACGTCTTGGCAAGGCGTCGTATGTGCAATTGCAACAACTAGCGAAGTGCAAGTGTGTACTACAACCAAACTTGCCCCCTGTGTCTTAAACATGGAAGGTAAAGTTTGAATCATTAAGCAGTAAATAAAATTCTGCCCATGGCCAAAAGCACCTGATTTTGGGACACAGATATCTTCCATAGTCTTTAGGTTCGTATTTCAATAAATCTGGAAGTGGTGTTGCTAGATATGCATCGATTTCTTTCTGCCACCCAAGATCCTACTATATATAATTCGCTTAGTATGTCTCTGTGTGTGTGTGTTTGTCCGTGTGTCCGTCTGTTACGAAAATCATATCTCACGTCTCACTAGCGCTAGGACCCTGGATTTCATAAGTGATGTAGGGTGTGGTAAAGGAACCCTAGCGGTAGTGGACCGAAAGTGATAGCAACAAGGCCTATGAAGCCTTGGAAGACAAATGTCGTCAAATTCGTTTCGCCTTTCGCGTTGGTTCAAGAGCGCTGGCACTCACAGGTGATCAGCAGGGTGGGACGGGGACATCAATGGTGGGTGATCTGAATTGATAATGGTTTATAAGATTTGATAAGGAGCATGAGAAAGCAAATGTCGTCAAATTCGTACCGCCTTTCGCGTTGATCCAAGAGCGCTGACACTCATAGGTGTTCAGCAGGGTTGGGCCAGGGACATTGATGGTGGGTGATCCGAATTGATAATGGTTGACAAGATTTGATGAGGAGCATGAGAAGGCAAATGTTCCCAAGGCCGGTTCCTTTTGCGGCTAACAGTGGAATGTTCACAATCGCAGGTATTGTAGGATACGGGGACCTCAATGGTCTTGTTGGGTACAGTGGCCTACGTGATACAGATAACGGCTTACGGTGGCTGACAAGAAGCGTTAGGAATAGCATGGGATGAAATCCTTTCCGCCGCTTGCTACTACTGTACAACCGCTGTAGCAAAAGCGTATAATGCTCAGTGCCATTGGGTGATATTTTGTTTATGCTCTGATATCATCTGATATCATTAGCCGATGTATCGACGGCTGAATTGCCAAACGTTCCGAAAAAGGTTCATTTCTCTTGATACCGCGATCTACATTGATTGATACAGCCTATATTTGTGATAGCAGAGCAAACGGTTCACTCGGAATCATTTTTTAGTGCGGTACTGGCAGCAACACTGAGTATCGACCGCTAGACTATGTGAACTTCCAATAGTGAAGCATGTACGAGATGATAAAAATCGATATTTGGTGTAGGGATCTATCATCATTGTGTAAGAATCAAATGCTCAGCAAGTGAAAAAATTGTCACCAATCGATGCAGTCGATTACAAAGCCATCGATCTTTGATCTCTAAACTATCCAAACTCTCATTGATGACCTAAATCAGTAGGCTTGCGCACACTATTATGTGCGCACGATTCATGTCGATGACGTGCAAAATGGGTTCGATGCAAAGTGACTGAAGGAGATGCTTTTTTTATCACCTCATCTTCTCTGCTTTTTTCCGATCCAGTTGCTCAGCTGAAAGTAGAGAAAAGGAAATTTCTGCTCAATTCCCTGCACAATTGTGGTCGTGTCGATCAAACCCATTTTGCACAACGTCGCCATGAGTGGCTCGCAGTAGTGTGCGCCCGCCAACTGGTATAACATAAATCAGTTTATACGCCTAGGCTCCCAGTCTTATCACCTCTATCAGAGCCTGAAAAGCGATACATTCTCCAAACAACAATTTAAAAGCACACTACGCCATAGTCAGATTGGTGGCCTTCTTTCTTGGGGCAACTAAGTCCTTGAGTAACTGCTCAGGTGCCACTCTTGTCACAGCTATGCGGTGCACGTCACGAAACGCTCACCCAAACGAATAGCACCTGGCTTTAGGCGAGTACATACTCAACGTGACGCTTACCTGTAGATGGAACCTTCTCCATGTGAGCGTCAGGATATGTTGAATACCTTGAAGTCCAGTCTCCGGAGTGGTAGCGCCATCCTTGCAGGACACATCCACAGCTTCACGATTCCTTGCCATTTGGCGCCATCTCTGACTAAGACCCTCTTTAGTGGATCGCTACATCTGGTTAGTGATCCTCCCAGTGGTCTCTTTACTCCACGAGAATACCAGTCGGTCGCTCGGCACGTCCATCGGTTATTGCTGAGATGGGCAACATGGCCCACCCTTCGCTTCTTCAAATCATAGATGGGTTTAACGTCTTCAACACAGGTTCACTTTCGAATGTCGCGACTGGTATACTTTTGCATTATCGACACACCATACATAGCCCGATCCACAGCCCGTTGCGTAACTGCCAGTCTGTCCTCCTCAGCCCGAGTTCTATTCCATGTTTCGCACCGGTAGACTAATGCTGGGAGGACATGGGTATTGAACACTTGTCCTCTGGTCTGAGCGTCTAGCCGCTTGTCGGTGAGAACATAGCGATACCTGTTGAACGCCACCAGCCAGCCTTACAGCCAGATACAAACTGGATCCTCCACGGAAACCGTTTTTCATCCACTGAGTTTTGCCTCGATGGATTTGGAGCCCGGTGAGCTGAGCGGCTTCTCGAAGAGTTCTCAAGGAGTCTTCGAGAGCGGCTGAGGATGATGTCGTCCGCAAAGAGCAGATACTGGTGCTTCTCATTATCTATATCAACACCACAAGATAGCACAACGTTTCGCATTGTCAGCCCAAGAGCAGCGGAAAACAGCTCAAAGATATAACCTCACCTTGTCGCATTCCGCGTTGGATTTGCGCACGAACTGGATCAGCAAATCAATATCAGTGGCTTGCGTTGCACTAGCGTATCACGTGATTGTATCGCTGAAGAACTCCGAACGTAGTGAGAGCATTGAGCACTGCCTGATGTTCGATCGACAAATGCTTTCCTGAAATCAATAAAGAGAAAACATAGCGGGAACCCGTACTTTCTACAGCGTTCCGTGAGTTATAAAAGGACGTGGATCTGACTAATGGTCGAATATACATCACGGTGACCGACTTGCTATCTGCGCGTGTTCATAGGGAGAGTGTGCGATTGAGACTGAGGCGAGAAAAAAGCCTGAGCATTACACACAGGAGAGCGATCAGACGATAGCTGGCCAAGACATAGTGTTAGATTCTAGCCAGTCATGTGAAGCAGTCCCCATCGCGAGGATTACCGTGAATACATCAGCAAGCGGGCGGGAGAGGAACTCTTCAGACACAAAGTGCTCTGCTCGCACGTGGACTGGTCCAGGTGCTCTTCCTCTCTTTGTCTGGCGAGAACCATGCGCTACTTCCGACTCCAGAAGTCATCGCTCCTCCCTTTCAGCCGTATCACCAAATGAGATACTACACGGCCGAACGTGCACTTTGGTGCAGAACAGATCCTGAAAGAAACCTCGAATCTTCTTTTCCATGTCCTTGCGGCTTCAAACAACAGTGCCATCCGTTCTTGCAAATTACTCAGGAGAGAAAGTTATGAAATATGTGCACATACAGGGTGGCTCCTAATTATTTGCGCGTAGTTTATTACTAACCAGTTGGCTGGCGCACACTTCTGCGCGCAAATCATGGCGATGCCGTGCAAAAAGGGTTTGATAGGCCCGACCACAGTTGTGTATGGAGTCGAGCGGAAATTTTCTTTCCTCTACTTTCAGCTGAGCTATTGAATTGGAAAAAAGCAGAGAATATGGCGTGATAATAAAGCATTTTGGTGTTAACATACTTCAGTCGCTTTGCAACGCATCCATTTTGCACCTCACCGACATGAATCGCGCGCAGTAGTGTGCGCCAGCCAACTTGTTTACGTCATCATTGGGAGTTTGGATAGTTCAGAGATAAACAGTTTTGTATTCGATTGCATCGATTGGTAACTAACGTTCACTTGCTGAGCATCCAATTCCTACACATTAATTGTATAATGGTGGTTCTATATCTTTATTATCGTTGTTAATCGTTTTCGTAAACATGCTTCACTACTTGGAATTTTACATAGTCTAGCGGTCGATACCAAGTGTTGCTACCAATACCTAATTAATGATTCCGAGTGAACCGCTCGCTTCGCTATCACAGATATAGGTTGTATCATAATTATCAATGTAGATCACAGTATCAAGAGTAGTGCACCATTTTTTGGAACACAAGGCAATTCAGCGGTCGATGCATCGGCGCGCCATATCAGGACATAAACAAAATATGTTCATCCAATGGCACTGGGCATCGGACGCTTTTGCTAAAGCGGTCGTATAGTAGTAGCAAATGATGTAAATGATTTCATTCTATCCAATCCTAATGGTTCGTATCAGCCACTGTAAGCCGCTATCAGCTTCACTGAGGCCCTGTACCCAAAAATACCATTGAGTCCCCCGTACCCTACAATACCTGCAAATGTGAACATTTAACTGTTAGCCGCAAAAGCGAACCGGCCTTGGTGACATTTCCCTTCTCACGTTTCCAATCGAATATTATCAACCATTATCACTTTAGATCACCCACTATCAATGTCCCCGTCCAACCCTGCTGAACACCCATGAGTGACAGCGGCGACATTTGTCTTCTCATAATCATTATCAAATCTTATCAACCATTATCGATTTGAATCACCTACCATCGAAGTTCCTGGCCCACCCTGCTAAACATCTATGATGTGTTAGCGCTCTAGGATCAATGCGAAAAGCGAAACAAATTTGACGACGTTTGTTTTCTCATATTTATATAGAATCTTATCAACCATTATCACTTTAACTCACTCACACTAAAAGTCCCTGGCCCATCCTGCTAAACACCTATGAGTGTTAACGCTCCAGAATCAATGCCGAAAGCGAAACGGATTCGACGACTCTAGCCTTCCGACGCTCCTTTTCGAATCTTATTAATCGTTATCAATGCGGGTCACCCACCGTTAATGTCCCTGTCTCAGGACTTAGAACAGCTATAAATATCGGCACTCTAGAATCAACGCGAAAGGTGAATCGAAAATGACGACATTTGCCTTCTCATGCTCCTAATCTAATCTTATCAACCATTATCAATGCGGATCACCTACCGTTAATGTCCCTGGCACACCCTGCGAAACACCTATGAGTGTTAACGCTCCAGGAACAATGCGAAAAGCGAAACGGATTCGACGACTCTAGCCTTTATACGTTCCTTATCGTATCTTATCAACCGTTATCAATGCGGATCACCCACCATTAGTGTCCCCGTCCCACCCCGCAAAACCCCTGTTAGTATGAACGCTCCGGGATCAATGCGAAAAGCGAAACGGATTCGACGACTCTAGCCTTTTTACGCTCCTTATCGTATCTTATCAAGCGTTATCAATGCGGATCACCCACCATTAGTGTCCCCGTCCCACCCCGCAAAACACCTGTCAGTATGAACGCTCCGGGACCAATGCGAAAAGCGAAACGGATTCGACGACTCTAGCTTTTTACGTTCCTTATCGTATCTTATCAAGCGTAATCAATGCGGATCACCCACCATTAGTGTCCCCGTCCCACCCCGCAAAACCCCTGTTAGTATGAACGCTCCGGGACCAATGCGAAAAGCGAAACGGATTCGACGACTCTAGCCTTTTTACGCTCCTTATCGTATCTTATCAAGCGTTATCAATGCGGATCACCCACCATTAGTGTCCCCGTCCCACCCCGCAAAACACCTGTCAGTATGAACGCTCCGGGACCAATGCGAAAAGCGAAACGGATTCGACGACTCTAGCTTTTTACGTTCCTTATCGTATCTTATCAAGCGTAATCAATGCGGATCACCCACCATTAGTGTCCCCGTCCTACCCCGCAAAACCCCTGTTAGTATGAACGCTCCGGGACCAACGCAAAAAGCGAAACGGATTCGACGACTCTAGCCTTTTTACGCTCCTTATCGTATCTTATCAAGCGTAATCAATGCGGATCACCCACCATTAGTGTCCCCGTCTTACCCCGCAAAACACCCAAAAGGGTCAGCGCTCTGGGACCAACCTGAAAGGGGAAACGACATTGGTGACATTCGCCTTTCGAGGCTCCTTATCAGCGCGTATCAGCTGCTATCACTTTCGGTACACCACCGCCTGGGTCCCCTTACCACCCCCTATATCATTTGTAAAATTCAGCGTCCTAGCTTTGCTGCGACGCGAGATATGAATTTCGTGACAAACAGACGGACACACACACACACACACACACGCACAGACATACTAAGCGAATTATATAGAGTAGGATAACTCCAACAAAAAACGATCTGATACAACTTCTATGTAGAGCAATGCCTCATAATCATTCCCTCGAGAAGATGTTCGAAATGAGCTCCTTCTGCAGCAATACAGGCATTCAGTTTCTACTCCACCGACATCACTGTGGGCGGCAGGTAGGTGACGTCGCTATCGTCCCACGCCTTCTGAAGTGAAGCTTTCAGAGCGTTCAAACTTTGGTACCTTTTCGAGGAGACCTTCTGCTGCAAGTAGCCCAATACAGCGAAATCCATCGGATTCAGTTCAGGCGAGTTAGGTGGCCAAAGTCCCTCGGCCAGTAGCCAGGAAAGTGACTCTCGCAGAATGCTAGTGTGAATCTTGCAGAATGAGCAAGTCCCCAGACCTCTTGGAGCACGCATTGACCACTGACAAAATTTCCAGCAACTCAGGGGAGTCTTTGAGTGCTATCCTCCCAAGGAACAAGATCTTATTAGGTTGTAAGGAACGTTTTGGCTGGTTTTCGCAACTTCAAATTCGGGAGATCATAACTTGGCTCTGACTGCATCTTTTCTCGCAGAGTAAGCACCGTTTGATTTGCTAGACTTCTGGCAATGTCATGGATATTTGCACATCCCATTTTAATGAAGGGCTGATGAAGGATTTATATAGCGGAAGGCGTGGGACGATATCGATGTCACCTTCCTGCGGCCCACAGTGATGTCGCGCGGTGAGAGTGGGGAACAGACTGAAGGCCTGTATTGCTGCAAAAGGAGCTCACTTCAAACATCTTCTCGAGTGAATGATTACTAGGCATTGCTCTACATAGAAGTTGTATTAGATTGTATAAGCGTTGTTTTTTGTTGAAATTATTAGTAATAAACCACGCTATACTACGCGCAAATAATTAGGAGCCACCCTGTATATTCATTAAAATCTTCAGCACAGACAACATAGTTTCCTTTTGGGTAGGTGCTGACTGCTTTTTCAAGCGCGTCGTCGAAATCCTCGATATTTGCACATGGACGCATACACAGACAGAATCTTCAGCGTTGCCGTTTTGCCGATTTCGAGCACAAGCATTGCGATCCTCTTCAAAAGGACTTCACAATATGCAACATGAGCCCCAGTTGCAGTGATACAATGAAATCAAGACCGTCAATTCTGCCTTCTCTTGAACCAGCTCCAAGTACGACCTCGTGACATGTGTGGCTATTGCGATGAGAAAAGATGATTCAATGGAACCGCCATTTCGATGACAAAGGCAGCTTCCACGTTGGAAACTTTTGTCTGGCAAAGGAAGTCTTTCAGATGGAGCGGTTTTTGAAAACAATTTTTCTTGTCATATGGGGGTGCATACATGAAGTATTCCTCAGAGTGGGGCTGATGAAGCGCACGTATGGCCGACTAGATACCATGTTGGGCTCTCAATGGTGCGATATGGATGGGTTTATGTATCGGGTCCCGCTACCTGTGAGCTTTTGCATTCCCTTTTTACTCACATTTTCATCTTCATGTATGCTTCCTTATGCCAGATGACTATGATTTTCGCTGACATTGACTCTAATTACGATTTTTCAGCGAACATGGTGATCTGACTTTTTTGGACATGTAAGGGGCCCGTAGTGCTAGAAACTCTCATTCTAGTGCTGAATGAGTATCATACCCAAGTTCTGGGAGTCAACCTACCCTAGGCGGCACATTTCTAGCCAAATATAAATTTTGGGCCGTACTTCGAAGCGGTATGCTAGTACATCGTGCCCTTTCTATCTGTAGAAGAAAGAACCAGGAAAATCGCTGAAAACTAATGGAATATGCACAGCATGAATTTCTATCCCTTGAACTTCACCTATCTAATATCAAACGAGAAAATAAGCCAGGGTTTCCTGGCGTGTGATAAAGTCGTCTTACTGTTGGACGTGCAGTCGAAGCGCACAGCTCGAGTTTCGGAACTTGGGTCAAAATCTCGATAAGAGGAAGCTCATCTTTGATTGGAGTTTGTCACTCCGAGCACGAATATCAAATTCGATTCCTTCGAAAGCGCCTCGTTTGTGCGCTATGAGCATTGACAGGCTAAATAAATGACTTATCAAATTCGCTATAAAATAATAACGAGGAGAAACCTGGAGCCCTAAATGTGATTATTGCACATTTTGATTTCGAAGTCATTGGTTTTGCTCGGACGGGACTCAGACCCGCGATGCATGATTTTCATGGTAAGCATGGAATACGGGTTCGAGTCTCTCCGAAACCAAAGCTTTTGCTCATAGCTAAGCACTTTCGGGACAAATATTGCCCACAATTTTCATGTCCAACTCTTTACGAACCGAGAAAGAAAATCCAAATCTTGCAAAACTTGTTCTGAGTGGGAATCGAACCATGAACCCCTTTTTGGCATATGTCGGGCCGCTCAGAAGAAAAGAAGGTCACTTATGTGTTTCATGTACGTCCCCCATTTGATGCAGAAAACTGTTTACAAAAAAAGGCTCTATTTCCCGAGAGACCTTCCTCGTGAGGCCAGGTGGTTGGATGTAAATGGTTGGATGGGCGGGACTTGGTTATGTTCAGGCAGACACGGTACCTTGACCGCAACAAAGTGCAGCCGCAACAAAGGTGCAGCCTAAGCAGTTATCTGAGGATCTACTCGTCCCAAAAAAGAAAGCCACTGATCTAATTATCACGTGGTTGCCTTTGAACGTCGGAAACAGGTGTTGTAAGGAGCCTGCAGAAAGAAATCGCAAACCACAATTATAATCACCTCCTGTCTATGATGAACTGTATTGGAGTGCTTAAAGGCATCATTAGGGGAAAGTCGGACGAAAAGTAAAAGAAGTAGTGCATATGAAAGTCGAGATGCCTAGTTACAGGACAGTGGAGAAAAAACGGATGGAAATGGCCAAAAACCCGCGAAATAGGACCCCCTTCCCACCGTTGATTCTCGACGCGGACGACCTGTCTGTCAAGAGGGAAGTAGTCTGATCTTGTTTCCCATCGGCATGTTGCCAAGTAAACACAAGGGAATGTTTGGAAATACGACAGCATCTATTCTCCAGAGTGAGCTTCAAGCTAAAACTGCGAAAGCGCGCAGCAAAACCTTCAATCCTGCCGTATCTTCTTGACCGCTCTCACCCCAGTCAATCGGGAATTACGTCATCGGGAGGCGGGGTCAACCTGTCAAGAGGCGGAGCATAAGTGCGTTTGCGGGGTTTTGCGGCGTTTCTACAGCTCAGAGGGGCGCTTTTTCACCGGGATTTCGCCACAGATAGCGTTCCTAGGCCCAGGACTACCATGTGAGTTACTTCTTGTAGGGATTTCTCCATTACCGCATTACCCCTAATGATGTCTTTAAGGTTCTTCTATCACTAACTTTGAAGGTTCCAACGGAGGCGACAAAGCCGAACGTTATCGTGTGACAAATTCAACATCTTGCGGCTGCAAGAAGCTGTTACATATCAGACATTTTATTAGCCCGGAAGTCAAACTTCACATAACCTTTTACAGGTAAATCACGTGTGCCTACTTTAAACGTAGCAACGCTCAAACTTTACGGACAAGAGCCTCGGAGTCCCGTCATCCACACGTCATCAATGTATACTTCGGCATGTGGGGTAAATAAGTACATTTTGATTCGATTCCAGTGAAACATTGCTGATGTCTTCCCGCTGGAGGGAAAGACTCCAGCAACAAGAAGTACACTATGGGCGTCTCGGTGGTGGCATTCCTCAACTAGCTAAGAACATCTGGCTGAAGTGTGGGTAGAATGTGAACTCTCCGTTCAGATTCCAGATTTGACATCCGCGTCATCAAGTTGTGAGCCTGATTACTCCTAACTCTCGGAAAACCATGGAATCGCGTTTTTTTTTCAAAAAATTCACACAGTTTGTTCCAATCAAATCCTCTTACTACCTCTTTCCTTCTAGACTATTGAAAACTGGAGTCTATGCTAAAGAAGGGTAGCAACGCTACTGATGCCGAGCGTAAGAAATAGAAAACCTAGAAATTTGTAAACTCCTTTCTCCGCGCTCATACTTTGCTCACCGACGCCGTCGCCGCCGGTGGCGGCGTCGATTGGACGCCGACGCCGGCTTCATTTTGACTACGGCACCGGCGGCAACGGCGTCAAAATCATATACCCGCCGCCGACAACGGCGTCAACAGATAATGCGCTCCGTTTGCAAAATTCTTGACCAAATCACACTACAGTATGATGTTCAGTGAGAATCCGCTGAGAATCTTGGCGTACAGCCAATTCAGTTTGTTTTTAACTATTTGTTGATATCGCAACGCCGTTCGGTTGTTAACGTGAATGGTATTTGATAATTAGACAGTAGCGATGAATGGCATCACGGACAAATTCGACCACTGCGGACAGCTATGCATTTTTTGAAGAAAAGTCTTCGGAGAAGGGGTATTTGGCGGCCTTCTGACTTATATTTTCATTGTATTGCAGTGTATTTTATCTGTCTCTCTCAGGATCCCTTTCAGAAATAACGATGAAACGGAGCTTGCTCAGAGTAGAGTTGCGAAGAACCCTCGACTTGTAACAGATGTTCGAGGGGTACACAAAGTGGACAGTATTGCACTGGACTACTTCAGAACTTCTTTACGCTAAGACTCGCAGAGGGTTCTCACTGAACACCACACTGTAGTGCGATTGGGTCAAGAACTTTGCAAACGGAGCGCATTATCTATTCAAGCCGTCGTCGCGGTGGGTATATGATTTTGACGCCGTCGGCGCCGGTGCGCAAAGTGTGAACGCGGCCTAAGTCAGCCGATGGCGAAGTTGTCCCGCCCTCGCCGGGAAATTCCGCTGCGGATGATTGGCAGTACGACTCGCAGTGCTGCGGGATCGTGATAAGACTCATGCCACGTTTTTTCAATGCGAGTTTCGCCACACATCACCTCCTCTAAAGTGAGAAAATCTTTCAAATACGTGTGTTCACAATATTCATTTTCGCTTTGCGCCTCCCGGTGCTTTTAAGATGCAGCATCGTGTACGTATACCAATAAACCAGCTACAATTAGTCACGAATGTAAGCAAAAGATGCTGTGACTATGTTAGTGAGGCACGTATTTTAATAGATTCGAAACAGGTACAGAACAGGTGTATTGTATTTCGCTTTGGGTCTAGTGATAAGAAGAAGCTTTGGGTTAATAGAACTGATTTCATATGCAGAAAGGGTTTCCTGCGTAGGGAGTGGCCAACCCATCCCCTGACCCCTCCTCCTTTCCTAACATTATGCTCAGGCTGCAACCCACATCTCTCTCGCTTGAGAGCGTTTTTTATAGCTCGAAAACAGTGAAACGATCTGCTGTTTGTGATACATGGACCTTATTTTCTGCCAATGTGTCTACCTAACAAACGAATGTCTACCGTGCTATTAGGTATGTTCAAAGTTCGCGATTCAAGCGAAAGGAAATGATACATATCGATCAAGCATTCGGGCGATAAGGCTATTCTGGCGATATCCGATGTACGAATCGCTTAGGTGAATGATAAATCGCGAACTCTGAACGATGCAGGAGTCATGTAAGGTGTGATAAAAGCAATACACGACATTGCGTTGCGACACACGCTTGCCCTACCTGCGCTACCTTTATTTGGGAATGACTCGAGAAGCTCATAGCCTTCAAGGTCTGTTATAGTTAAGACGCGGGAAGTTTGGTGATCAAAATAGCAAAGTGCATCGAAGTTTTTCTTTATGTCATGATAAAAATGAATTTCAGGGTGACAGCGGTGGTCCGTTGTTTCAACTCGGTCCAATGGCACGTTTTGTTATTGTAGGTGTTCTGTCAGGTGGCTACGGAAGCGGCGATTGTAAACGACCATGTATGCTCTTTTTGCATTTTTATTATATACGGAAACCATTTGTGATGAGAGCCTATCAACGCATGGTAAACGGCGACTTGATAGAAAGGATAAGATACGTATTGATCTGGTGATCAGGTAATTAGGCAGGTAGGCGATTGTGCAGCGAGTGCGAAGGATAAGATAGCTACCGATTAAGCGACAAGGCGACCATGTGAAGAGGATAGTATACGTATCGACTGGGTGGACAACACGTCTGATCGCTCGATCCCCAAACGGCGCGATCGCTTAGTTGCCTAATAGCGCGATCTAGTTTGCTGATAGGACCCGCAAAGATCAGGGATACCATGTGTTTCTTGCTGCTGCCCTTTCCTTCCCTACTGAATTTTGTGTCTCAACCTATCTTATGGCAGTGGTTCGAGAGCCTCTACTGCCACAAGATTGTTCTATTATCAAGGGAAGGACATTAGGTCGGAGTGACCATTTGCCAAGGGACACATCCTTCAACGCGCTTCTGGATGCTGATTTTAAATCTGTATTCAAAATCTGCCAAACAATTCTCGTAGAGGAATTATGGATGTGTTTCTGAATGCAACGGTCACATTTATAAACGTGTCACGTCGCACATGAATGCAAAGAAGTGCAAGTTGCGAAAGTAGCACCATAGCGCAGAGGTAATCGTGGCGATTCGCATGTGGTAGGACCATCGACGGGATCCTCCTAAAGGCGGTTTTCTTGCCTTGCATTAGACTTTCTCTTTTAAATCTGGGAAACATTCCCAAAAGCATCATGTACTATAACTATCATACTCGTTTTCCGCGTACCTCACCATTCCCTCTCTACAAGATCGTAGAGAACTCGGTGATCTGTTCAGATGAGCACATTCCCGTAGCGCACGAGCAAGGCGCTGCCGCGTAAAACGATTATGATGTTAGCGGTGTGGATTGACCCCTCTGTGCGAATTTTTAGCCGATTCGAATTTTAGTCCCAACCTCGGAAAATGGGGGTAACCATGGAGTGAGTAATAATTTTTTCGAAAAGTTCTATGAAAAATCCATCAATCATGATAAAGATAACCTGAACATACATATCTTTCGAATATGCCCACGATATCAAATGTACGTGAAAAGCACCAAATAAGAGTATCTGCAGGGTCAACACTTTTTCTTTATTTAATGTGTTGCCAACCAATAGTCCACGGAATTTTCCAAAATTTGCTCGAATTCTCGAACTGGCTAACAAATTGTCGGGTTTCGATCCCTTGTACGCGGAAATCACATTGATTTCAAGTGAAGTACCCTGGATCACGAACTACAGGCTTCCCAACCCACAATGTATAGTATTATTTTTTCAGAAAAACCTCCATAACTTCACTCTGACTGATAATCGCTTGGCAGACTTTGAATACATATTTGAAGTCAACGTCTAAAAGTGCGTGTGCTGATCTATGTCTCATTGCAAGTGGTCGCTTCTACGTGGTATCTCCCCCTGTAAGCAAGTCGCTGCTTTCGCTGTGCCTGAATTACCTTTACACTGCCTTAAGAATGCGAGGTATTTGGATAGTTGCAGAAGCAAGGTGAAGCTGTTTTTCGAATATCTGTTTCTCTTATATTTCTTTATCTGTTTCTCTCATATCCTAATCCTATTTAGCACTTCATTTTTCAATTGATTATCTCTTCTCATATCCTGTATTTTGTCATGGTCTTTATTCCCAGGAAATACGAATTACCCTTGTGCACACCAGTTTTGGTGTATTAAATAAATAAATAAATAAAGAAGCATCTATCCACCCACAAAGGAGTTGCATATTGCGATTACCACGAGACGGCGTCAACAAGATAAAGGTGATGGCGTGGGAAATACATGCAACAATTTTCGGTACTGATCATTCGATATCAGTCGAACCCATTGCGTACAGTTCTGCCGGGCAGTGGTTGTCGTACCCGACTAGAGCCATGAAAACGGTACAGCAATCATTCACCACTACCTCCCACATTCCCATGCATAGATGGTGGGTAATATTTGGTCGCTTGTGTAATTTAGCTGTTGATAAATTGTGTTCATATCGGAACAGGAACGAAATATGTCCATTTACTTAGCGCCTGCGATGGGCTATGAATAAAAATATATATCAGGGTGCCTGCTTTAGAATTTCGTGACAAGTAGTTTGTTTCTTTTTTTCCTAGTAGAGAAATTAAGAAGTCATAGCTCTATAGACATGTTATAGACTAGCTTAGAACGGCCGCCTTTTCTCATAAAGTCAGCACGGGATAATCCATAACTGTGAAAAGGTAGATCTGCCTTTTGATCGCGTTCTCTGCCCTGTAGTATTTCATCTTGCAGCGGTCTGGATTAATTTGTGATGAGCTTTTCAGATATCGCAAACGCCTATGGGGACGTACGGCAGCACCTCGGATGGATTTGCAGACATACAGGTTTCTACATACAATACATTTTCATCTCGCCACATAGATATCGCTCATACTGTCACATTATACAGCTCAGTAAATCAATTTCTAATTTTAGGAGTTTGCCCATTGAGTGCTCGCTTCAAGAAAAGAAGAGGAAACTATAGATATCCGTATGGAAACTATAGATATCCGTATGGATACTATAGATATACGTATGGAAAATGATGTAAATTTAACCGTCTATAATAAAATGTTTACATGAGAACCATGTGTGTGCGTATGGGGGAAAAAGCTATAAAATTTTGAAATGAAGGGAGAACTACGAAGTGATTGGCCTTGATGATCCTTTCGACGGACTCCGAACACTCATTCGGCTCACAGCCGAATCATGCGACGGTAACCGATGTCACATTTTCGGTTAAGAAACAGCAGCCATTCTTTCAAAATATCAACATTGAGAGCTGGGAGAACATGTTTTCTGTAAACAGTAGGCGGGTCAGAGGAGATGGTCCTCTGCTGAATTCGCACTGAAGAAGCTCCCCCATCCCCTTCTCGGGGACTTTATCGACTACGATGCCTTTTCCTGCTCTCGCATCCGCTGGACGTTGCTGTAAGGTCGAGACAGCGTTCATTACAAACTAATTTAGCCCCTCGCCGTCTGCATTTGCCCCTTAGCTAGTGATGCAGAGAGGGGAAGGAAGGTTTGGGTTGTTATTTCTACTGTTTTAACCTTTTTATTCCGTTCTTTCTCTGCTGGTGCCCTAGTGATCACTTTTACATTAAAATTTCATAGCAAATCCATGACCAGCCAAAATTATCCGTAACGGTGACATTAAGGACTGTAGCAGCGTCAATCAAAAAGTCTGTGAATGCGAAATATTTTTTTTGAGAGAGAATAACAGACCCGGTAAGACTGATTGGCTCACTTCGAGGAGCAACGTGCTCACTTAGTTTCCCCTTTGAATAAAAAAAGGGGTGAGGACTTCCTGAGTGTGGGGGTGGTCGTGCTAGGGGAAAAACGTTTGATAATTCTAAACGGTCTCATGCTTTCTATGGAGGTGGGAAGAAGAACATCATTATCGGTCGACCACTTTTGGGTTAAAGAGCAACATTACTACTTTTCCAAAGTATTAGGTTGGCAACTAAGTAATGGCGGATTATTAAATACTGCTTTTTCGCTCCAAACTGCTTTCCAGCAATCTCTTCTGTACATACACATGTAGTATAATTCCACACGCATCTATAGGTACTATTGTCTTCCATCTCCCAGATAACCCTTTTCGGCAAAATAAACATATCAACGGTCAAGCTCATTTTCATTACAAAAATTATAAAAAGATTTTTCTTTGAATGGCGTTGGACAGGGAAAGGAAAAGGTGATAATCCGATGGAGCAAGATCAGGGCTATAAAATGGATGGGGCAGCAATTTTTATCCAAAATCGAGAATTTTTTGGCGAGTCATTTTTTCAATAGTGGTAAAAAAATTTTTAAATTCTTTTTTCAAAAAATTCTCGAGCTTGGATAAAAATTGCTGTCTTTAGTTCTGATCTTTCTCCTCGGATTATCACCTTTCCCTTTCCCTGTCTAACGCCATTCGAAAAAAAATGGAATTGAAAATGAGGTGACTTTTGATATTTTTATTTTGCCGAAAAGTGTTATCCGGGAGATGGAAGACAACAATACCTGTAGATGCGTGTGGACTTGTACTACATATATATGTACAGAAGAAATTTTGAGGAAAGCAGTTTTGAGGGAAAAAGCAGTATTTAAAAATCCGCAATTATTTAGTTGCCAACCTAATAGTAATATGGAAAGGGAAACATATGCACTAGCAGGCCGTCTCTGTCGATCTCGGAACGAATCGTTTCTTCAAAATATTTCTCACTCAAGCTTCACCTCGCCGCCAACAGTAGGAACGCATACGAATGGATCCTCTGATTCAAGTCCCCCCTCTCAGTGGTCGTGTTCATCTCTGAATGGTCGAACAGGGGCTTATAGTGGTAGTAGAGCGATCTCGGCGTAAGTGTGTTAGACAAATGAGCGTTAAATTACATTCGAGATTCTGAATGGAATTCGAATACGTGGCTTATCTTCAAAAAACACATACGTTACCGCATAGATAGAGATAGCACATATTCGTAGTATACCGAGCCTTGCTAAAAGAGCGTAAGAATGGAATTCGAATACGTGGCTCATCCTCAAAAAACACATACTTTACCGCATAGATAGAGATAGCACATATTCGTAGTATACCGAGCCTTGCTAAAAGAACGTAAGAAGATGACTGACTATCCGGGAATCCCTAAGTGACAATTCCAGCGAAATCGATCGAATAGACAAGGGTCACGATAGGCCTCGTACTTGGCCATCGCGTCGTGAAGTATGAAAGCAGCTTACCATATTTCTCTCTTTGCTAGAGCTTCCAGATTTTATGGTACTAACACTTTTTATTGCGGTTTATTGAAGCTCATATAAACACAACCAGTTGGCTGGCGCAGATTACTGCGCGCGATTCATGGCGATGTTGTGCGAAATAGGTGTTTCGGCCCGACCACAGCGGAGCGGAGTTTCCTTCCCTCTGCTTGCTCCCCAGCTGAGCTATTGAATTGCAAAAAAGCAGAGAAGATGGCGTGATAAAAAAGCATTTTGGTATCGGTATACTTCCATCGCTTTGCATGGAACCCATTTTGTACGTAATCCACATGAATCGTGCGCAGTAGTGTGCGCCAGCCAACTGGTCATCATTGGGAGTTTGGGTAGTTTGGAAATTGATAGTTTTGTATTCGATTGCATCGATTGGTAACAAATAGATCACTTGCTGAGAATCTAATTCGCACACATTGATGGTAGGCCATATCCCGCTTATCGATGTTTATCGTTTTCGTAAACATGCACTACTTGAAATTTCACATAGTCTAGCGGTCGATACCCAGTGTTGCTGCAAGTACCGCATTAGAAAATGATTCCGGGTGAACCGCTTGCTTTGCTATCACAAAAATAGGTTGTATCATGATTATCAATGGAGATCGCATTATCAAGAGAAACGCACCATTTTTTGGAACGCTACGCATTCTGCGGTCGATACATCGGTCAGCGATATCAGAACATTAACAAAATATGTTCACCCTGCCACTGCGCATCAGACGCTTTTGCTAAAGCGGTCGTACGATGTTAGCAAGGATTTCATCCCATCCAATTCTTGACGGTCTTATCAGTCACTGTAAGCCGTTATCAGTTTCACTGAGGCTCCTGTACCCAACAGTACCATTGAGGTACCCGTACCCTACAATACCTGCGAATATGAACATTCCACTATTAGCCGTAGAAGCAAGCCGGCCGTGGTGACATTTCCCTTTCTCACGCTCCTAATCGAAGCTTATCAACTATTATCAGTTTCGATCACCCACTATTAATGTCCCCGTCCCACCCTGCTAAACACCCATGAGTGTCAACGCTCCTGGATCAACGCAAAAGGCGAAACGAATTTGACGACTTTAGCCTTTTCACGCTCCTTATCGAATCTTATCAACCATTATCAGTGCGGGTCACCCACCATTAATGTTCCTGCCCCATCCCGCAAAACACATATAAATGTCAGCGCTCTTGGATCAACGCGAAAGGCAAAACGAATTCGACGACATTTGCCTTCTCGTGCTCATTATCAAATCTCATCAACCATTATCAACTTGGATCACCCACCATAATGTCCCCGTCCCACCCTGCTAAACACCCATGAGTGTCAACGCTCCTGGATCAACGCGAAAGGCGAAACGAATTTGACGACTTTAGCCTTTTCACGCCCCTTATCGAATCTTATCAACCATTATCAGTGCGGGTCACCCACCATTAATGTTCCTGCCCCATCCCACAAAACATATATAAATGTCAGCGCTCTTGAATCAACGCGAAAGGCAAAACGAATTCGACGACATTTGCCTTCTCGTGCTCATTATCAAATCTTATCAACCATTATCAACTTGGATCACCCACCATTAATGTCCCTGACCCACCCTGCTAAACACCCATGAGTGTCAACGCTCTTGGATCAACGCGAAAAGCGAAACGGATTTGACGACTCTAGCCTTTTTACGCTCCTTATCGAATCTTATCAACCGTTATCAATGCTGGTCATCCACCATTAATGTCCCCGTCCCATCTCGCAAAACACCTATGGGTGTCAGCGCTTTAGGATCAACCCGAAAGGCGAAACGGATTTGGTGACATTTGCCTTCTGAGGCTCCTTATCAGCCCTTATCAGCTGCTATCACTTTCGGTCCACCACCGCTGAAGTTCCCTTAGCATCCCCTATATCACTTGTAAAATTCAGAGTCCCAGCTTTGCTGCGACGCGAGATATGAATTTCGTGACAGGCGGACAAACACACACACACACAGACACACACACAGACATACTAAGCGAATTATATATAGTAGGATATTACACACTGCACTAGCAGCTTAAACTCGGCCGAATAACGCTCTGTACCTAAGTTTTCTTGACTCGCTCTGAGCATTCAGCGGCACATCCTTGAATCGACCTGCAAATGAGGTTCCCAATGGTTTGCTATCCTCCGTGTAATTTGTGAAGCCACCTCGACAAATCCTTGTGCTCGATGCCTATGTGCCACCTTTACGAATTTTTCGACAAAATTCAGCACCCCACCGGCACACCGTCACAAAGTAGGTAATGGGACGAATGGATCGAAAAGTACAAAGTACGCCTGGCCACGTTGAAACTTTGCTGTGCTGGCGGCAGGGCGTGGCTGCGTGTTTCTGAGTCTCCGCCTGTGCCATTCTGATCCCTTTCCTGCGTCATCTCTATACCTCTCCTGTGACTGTGAACACAGCCACGCTCTGTCGGGGCAAAGTATGATCGGACCTCAGGGATGGACGCAGATGGTCTATTAGTAATAGCAAGAGGGAAAGTCCTCAGAAAGATCACCATGTATTCTTTTGAAAAATTGAACATTACCAGCTGGTCTTGGATGGCTTCGACTACTGTTGCATTCAACCTTAGCCAGTCAGGAACACTTATGTTTGATCAAACGCATCGTATGAGAGTGTTGAAGGCAATTGACTGCATTTCTGTTGACCTGCTTTTGAGCAGTGACAAGCCAAAATGAAATAGCTAGCTGATACAGTGTCGAATCAATCAACGCGCACAGGCCTGTTTTCTTCCGATTATTTGAATCGATGAATTCGAACGAGCTTTCAAGGGAAACGGTGCTGCAGTTGAATTAAGAGTCGGAATGCATACGGCCGAATGTTGTCGGTGTATTCCGTGTCGCCGTGACACGTTGTACTATTGTTTGTGCTATGATAAGGGAGGGTGTGCAGCATTTCTTTTTCTGCAACATTTTGTGAATGGCAGCATCATTCTTCCTTTGAATAGTGGGGTATACAATCGCTTTTTTAGCAAGTAACACTTTCAGTTTTCGGATGCTGTTCATATTGAAGCTGCTGTTACTCGCTTTAACACTGGACTGCCACCGCATTACAGAGTTAGAGAATGATGTCATCATAGAAAAATGCGGGGTGCGCAGTTTGAGTGAGTCGATCTTATTTCATCTAAATTACATGGGCATTCTGCTGGATACCAATGTGCTTATCAGAGAAAAAATTAAGGGAAGGACGCATCTTTCAAAATATTTGGAGGACGCGGTGTAAGATCTGGCGAATATCCTTGGTTGGTACAAATTATTATTTGGAAGCACCTGGAAGGTAAGATCGCACGGTTGTTCCCGTGATTGGCTGATATAAGACCTTCACCCATATTTTTTTATGGAATCAGAGCACTTGACAGAAATTTCATAAAAAAAGAACAGGGATAGTTCAATGACAGCTTTAGTGATTCTGACAGACCCCTTGTGACAGGCTGCTGCTCTTCTACCACTGCCGCTTATTGAGGACCTTCGCGTACTCTGGCTGGCCGCGATTTCTGTTTCGCAAAGGGGTGATGGACGAGGCGAGGACCTTCGCGTACTGACATCCATTTTGCATAGATTCAGCTACAGCGGCTCCTACAAAGTTTTGAGGGCAGCCAAGCCAATGTGTCCCACCCCTCACACCGACATCCCATCGCAGCGATCGCACTCAAACCAGAAATCGGTGAAGAGCCCGAGACGCGCTTGTTAAGGAAACTGCCGTCATCAACCAACTCTAACCATCCTTGAGAGTCTAAGTAATTTGTTGAAAGAATTTGGCAAATTTTGAGGCGCCTTTCTAATAGTTGTAACTTTCTTCAAAGGTAGTTTTTTATGAGGTTAGTTGTCGAATGCGGCATGTACGAGGTTACCTTTTTCGTGAGACTACCATATGCTATGCATTTGATTGTATTTTGCCGGAGAAATTTTTCGCTGTTGATCCTTCCCATGATTCATTGGAAAACTGCTCAGTGTGTCTGAAGTGCTCCCTGTAACCGTCCTTTGCTCTAAGAGAATGGCTGGCATTGGCTGACCTCGTTTTGGAATGGATCGCACAAGATCTATACATTGTCCCGGTAGAGCATTTTGTCACAGACTGCTTTTCAGCATTTTGAGGCCTCCAGGATGAAGACCCCCTTTCAACGGATCAACTACGCTTCCTTCCCTTGAGGATTCTTCAACCCATGGCTGAGCCTGCCGCCGAGTTGTCGCTTGTCGTATTCTCAAGTCACCGCATTTTTAATTTATAATCACCTGTCGTATCACCTGTCGTCCCGTTGTTCATCGAGAGCCTCGAGCGGGCACCAGCAATGTCTCTATTCGTCCCTATCGCGAGCCAAAGCAGTTCAGTGGACGTTTCTGGCTCCGGGGACACGTGGCGTCTCGTTCCTTCCGCGTAGAGCTTTCGTGAAGAAGTGTGACCATCGGGCCGGCGGTCGTCCAGGTGTTCCTTTGACCTCCCGAGGGATCCAGTCGGTAACCGCTCTGGTCCAACGGTCATTGCAATATCGCATGAAATGTCCAACCAACTAACCTTCGATTTCTTGGCAAATACGACGGCGTCCCTGATCTTTGATCGACAACGGAGTTCGGAAGTTCGGATCCCCTTCTGCACTTGCCTGTATCGGGATACTCCGAGCATCGTCCTCTCGATGGCGCGTTGAATGACGCCGACCGCATGCTCCTACTGCTTAAGTAGAGATCAGGTCTCTGAGGCGTATGTTAGGGCATGAAGGACAGCGGAATTGAAGAGATGGGCGCGGAGCCGAATGCTCTTCGTCTTCTTCACTACTCTCTCGATGGTCTTGAAGGCTCCCAAAGTCGCTCTTTTCCTCCTGCTCAGCTCTGGTGCTAAGTCGTTCATCATATTGACTTCTCGACCTAGGTACACATAGCTGAAGCATTCGGTGATGTTCGTTCCGTCGAGCGTGAATGGGGCGTCAGGAAGCAATCCGTTTCTCACGAACATAGTCTTCGTCAGGTTCAGCAGCAGACCGATCTTTCCATACTCGCAGTAGAAGTCGGCCAGCATCCTTTCGCTTGCTGCGTTGTCGGTAGCACAATGTCGTCAGCGAAGCGGTGGTGGTGTAGATGCTGGATCAACACCACTTTAGTACTAGTGGTAATCAGTATGATTAAGCCTTCTACCTCGAACAAGTGACGAGAGAACAACAAGAAAAAAGAAGTAAAAGGGTAAACCAAGCAGTTAAAGAGCTTTATTAAAATGGGAAAATCCCTATAATCAAATTACCAAACTTATGCCCAGCCTTTTCCCAACCATTCACAGCCGTTGCTACATTCTCCTCCGCTGCTATCATGACCATGGCCTTGAAGGAGCATCGCGACCAAGTCATTACACATGTCAGAGAGCTTCAAAAGGATGTATCCCAAGACGGAACACCGCCATCTTACATAGATCTGGAGCATTCATTCGTAATAAAAAATTTCTCTGCTGAATACCGTTAGACTTGCGGTTCTGCGGGTGCGCAAGTTACTGGAATGCGAGATCTAAAGGTTGCCGCATCGCGTGCGAAAGTGCGACGACGCAGAATCGCAAAATCATAAAGTCACGAAATCTGTCGGTAGCATCAGAGCGAGGTTCTCTGCTCAAGTCTCCTGTCACTGGTAGTACACCCGTGCGGGTGTGTAGCCTTATGTCGAATTTTGGCTTTGCGGCGTCGTAGTCGCGACATCAGTACGACTTCCCGCGGTTGCTTCGAAATCCGCTTAGGACGCAAGGGCCTGGTACCATAAAGGACCTTCGGAGGAAGCCGTTAATCTGAAAACAATAACTTTTCTGCTTTGAAATAAACAAAAAGAAAACAAGAAAATCAACATCAAAAGTAAAATATACAAAGGTGCAAAAGTAAAATTATAACACGATAACAGTCCTCATTGAGAATTTATTGATTTTGACGTAAAATTCCTATGGAAGTGTACGCAATGTACGCAATCACACGCGAAGGGATCTGCCGCGCCGCTCGCCGCGTGCGGCCGCTCGAAAATTCGACATGAGGCTGACCACTTTACACGTGCTTCCACATTCCTAATTCTTGCATATTCCATGATAGCTCATCAGAACATTTCTACTAGTCTGAATGAAGATCAGAGCGACACACTTTGGAGTACAGTCCATTTCCCGACGGCTGGCAGGGCGAGGCCTACGGGCTTGTATCGATCTCTATCACCCCACCACACACTCTCATTCTACTCTGTAGGCCACGCCCTGCCAGCCTTCGGGAGCTGGACTGTAATTGCTGAACAGTAAGATCCCTCTTGCTTTGATCATACGTCTTTACCGTAAATTGCAAAACATTCAGTGAATGACTACAGTAAATTGAAACATCTCATTTGCCGTGTTCGTATAGGCTCACTGAGGCCGCGTTCATATTTTACGATGCCAGCGGCATGGCGTGGCTGCGTGTCTCCCATCCTGGCTCTATGTCTGTGTCGTCTGTGCCCTTCCCGGTGCCACTGTGCTTCGCTGCCTGTGAATGCAGTCACGCTTTGCTGGCGCTAAATATGGAAGCAGTCTCATGCGTTTGTTACATTTTTCTTGGTATTCCATGTGAGTTTCAGGTCGAGTAGCTCCTATGACATGCACGGGATCCTTGATCTCTCCACGCCATGTACTGACGGCTGCACATTGTGTGGCCGATTTTGACGCAGAGAGGAATGTTACGTGTGACGGGAGGGAGCGTGTATTGAAGGCTTCCATCGTGGAACCCAAGAACATTACAGTGTTCACTGGCACGTTTTGCAGGCATCAAGTAGTTTGTGGAAATCGGCAACGTGTTCGTAAGGTTTGTAGGTCGATAATTCACTACAGCTTCACATTATTTCAACCATGTCATAATAATCAATTTCTTGCTTGAGGTTATTGCTCACAAGAATTGGAAGAGATGTGTGCAGTCGTCAGTGCTCCTTAATAATATACTGGAAGTTCACGATTTCGCTATACTTGAGCTCGAAAAGAACATCAGCTACGAGGAAGCCGTTCCTATTTGTTTACCAAGTGAAAACCTGCGGCTTCAACGTGCTCTGTACGGCGCCGGATCTGGATGGGACAGTAGGTTGCTTTCGAAAACGGCAGAGAATAGTGTTTTGATTGCCTGTAAAGGAGAGCGTATATGGAGTCCATTCAAGGAGAGATACACAGAGCCGCTATCAAGCTTTGGGTAGGGAGTCCGCGTTATTACGACACCTCCATTAATTTGGAAATTCATTCTTTTGTAGTTATTTTTCGTACTTCCATGTTTCACGGTGTATACCATTGCGGCAGAATTTTGCACCGCAACGGGCGACGTGCGACGCGATGTTTGAGGGCTAGGTGTTCCTTATCTAGTTGGGCCTGAAGTGATTACCTTGGTCATTCGGTGGATGCCGTGATCACTTTTGCTGCCAACTGTATAAGGCGCCTTTAGCTGGCACGCATCGCGTCGCACGTAGACCGTCGCGTTTCGAGATCTTTTCGTGAGGGTACATATCCACTTCTGGCAGGAAAGACAATATAGCGGGGGAGCGAAGAGCTTAGACGCGCCCGAACGAAAATCTAGAAATAGTCTTATGAAGCATTATGACGGAAAGAGCGTTTCGAATCGAAACATAACCCTATAGCGCACTGTGCCGCACAGCTGCATAATAATCAATCTCCCAGCGTATATTAATAACAAAATTAATTTCTCTGTAAGTTAAACAGGCACACACATGGGGACTTCCCGAGAAAAATTGCCAGTTATGGCTCTTGCCCGTTAGATATATCACGCGAGAATTTTCGCGCATCAATTAGCGCGATGACACGATCAACCTCGGCGTTGAAGGCTCACAACCGGGCTCGATTATTAAAGAGAAAAGTTCTGGATCTTTGCAACTCCGCCCTTTCTGTCTATTTTGAAGGCACTGGGAGGGGCAGGAAAGGGAAGGTAATCGGAGACACTTCCTCTAACATTCGAGCTCAGAAGAGTTGAGTTCTAGCGACACCCGCGTTGAAAGCGCGCTTCTGGACGCCATAGCGGTCCTAGCACACCTTGACCTTCACGCTTCAGAGGCCGCGCCTGTTGTCGATGGGCAGAAAAGGTCGATGCCACTGTCGTCGATGTTACGTGGGGTTAATTTGATTTGATGCACAACGATGTTAAGCAAGTAAATCAGTAAACACTACAACAGACAAGAAAACAGTGAGAGGTAGAATAAGCGAATGAGCACGACAAGAAGTGCGTTTGAAAAACATTCGACGTCTGGGCAAGGCGTCGTCTGTGCAACTGCAACAACCACCAAATGCAAGTGTGTACCACAGTTGGAATTGCTCCTCCTGTGTTTTTAAGCGTTGAAGGTAAAGTCTGAATTATTAAGCATTGAATAACATCCTGCACATGGCTAAAAGCACATGATTTTGGAACGCACATATCTTCCATAGTTTTTCAGTTCGTGTCTCATCAAATCTGGAGGTGGTGTTACTAGATATGCATCATTTTCTTCCTACCACAATGAAGATATTACAAAAATCAGTTCATCTTATTTATTTATTATTTATTTACTTTGCACGTATGGTGCGCTTAACATCCACCAACAGCAGTACAGTTGGAAAATTAAAAGCAAACACGCAAAACACAATTATGCGACATAATACACACACGTGGTATCTCTTGAGCTTGAAGTCACAGAAAAATTTCGATAGCTAATAGAGCAAGTCAATCGACTTTACTTTATTTGCTTTTAAAAGAATGGGTATGTGACGCCTCTCGCAGATCGGTTTGCAACAGTTGAAGCCATCTAGCTCCTCGAAAAAATAGCGAATTGAGATCCATCAGTCAATGATTTTTGTTTAGTTTGGGACACTGTAAAGAGGTGAAAGTGGTACGACCCCTGTTATGTCTGAATACCCAAATTTTGCTCGGCTTCAATTTGAGTTCGCCTCTCATTATCTTGAAGCAGAACACAACATCATTGAATACCCTCCTATACAGTAATGACTTGAGTTTGAAGCAATGTAATCGGTCCTTGTAATCAGGTAGACAGCGCGATGTGGCATGGGGCTCACATCGATGTGACAAGATTCTGGTGAAGGTTCGCTGAACTTTTCCAATCTCCGCCGGTAGTTTCTTGGTGTAAGGGCTCCATATCTGCATTAGGGCTTGACGTCGTGACTATCGTCGTTATAAACTCCGTAAATTTTAATATCATCCACATACGTCTTAGTTTTTAAAGATAGATGGGTACACAGATACGAAGGCAATTCATATGTATGGGCTAGGATTAGCAAAGGTGTTAGTACACCTCCCTGTAGTACACCACTAGGACAAGGGAATTTCTGCAAGAAGTAGTTTCCAACTTTGACGTACATATGTCTGTCTTTCAAGTAGGATCGAATCCAGCTGAGCACAGGGTATTCAAATCCCAGCTGCCGCAACTTGAAAAGTATTTTTTGTGAGAGACTTCATCGAAATCTTCAGACAAGTCAAAGTAGAGAACGTCGCCACCATTTCTCCCGCTAGCAAGAGTCTAATGAAATGTACAGTCAGTCATAAGTGTACTTGTGGAGGCCCCGGTAATAAATCCGCACTTTTCAATGGGATCAAGTTTTTTCGTTGTAAATGAAGCAGGATTCTATCACATATGAGTTTTCCGAGAGCTTTAGCCGGTGGTGCAGCGATACTAATGGGGCGGAACGAAGACACCAACTTCGGCTCTGGTATTTTAGGGATAGCGGTAATAATAGATACTCTCCAACTGAGATGAACTTCACTGAACATAATAGAAGCATTTGACGTCATACAGATTAGGCTACTTAAGGGGAAGACACAGTTTTTACCGACAATTTGTGGAATGCCAGCAATCGGTAGGGGAAGTGGTTCACTCGAAGGATTTTGATACTTTATGTACTTCTTCAGGGAATACAGCATACTGACTGAGAGCACCCAGGTGTGTAGGCTTTTCATGGAATTCATCACAACATATGTTACTTTCTGGTGTGGAAACAGATGAGAACAACTCAGCAAGAGCTTTCGTTTTCTGGCCATCAGTTATGGACCGGTTACCCTTCGAATCATGAAGTATAGGTATACTTGCATGTAGCCTAATCTTATGCTTGATCATCGCAAAAAGTGCTCTCTTGCACCCGGAGACTCTTGTAGGATTTTTCCACAACAAATCAATTACTCTTGACCCACTAGATTCCGTGGAAAGAGCTGCAATGCCCGTAGACTAAACCCACTCAACGCGCGGTGTCATCTACTATGAGTGGTCTTGCAGCATCAAAGTGACGGAAGCTTGCCACTCCATCAACGCTGCATTGGGCAATGGATGTGTGAGCTACGGAGCTGTTCGCCGCCGGTTCATCAGCTTTAGCAACGACGAGATTGACATGGAAGAAAAACCACGCTCAGTACTGTGCAACTTTGAGACGCGGAAGGAATGCTCGGAAGGAATCACTTTTTTTTCCATGACGACGCCCGCTCCCATTTCGCGAAAAGTACCTAGGCCAAGCTGCAGGAGCTCGACTGTAATGTGCTGCCCCACCCGTCATACTCTACAGAAATTGTTCCTTCGGACTATCACTTTACCCATCCTCCTGAATCCTTCCCGGCTAAGAGAGAAATCGTTGATTATGACTTGCTTGCAAAGGCGATCGCTGACTTTTTCGACTCTCACAACCCAGAGTTTTGGTAGGAGGGAATCAGCGATCTACCTATGAGGTGGCAGAAAGTCTTCGATAACAATGGTGAATACGTTGTTGCCTGATTGTCGTTTTTTGGAAGATATAAGACTCTGATGTTGATATTTTTGATTTTATAGCTGCTGATTATTGCCGCAGCCCGCGATGCGAAGGTTAACAAGGATGCTAAATTATGGGCAAAAGCTTCGGTGTGGGATTAGACTCGAATCCGCACTCTGCTTTCCGGGCATATGTGCTAATCCATTACACCACCGACACCCCCTTCACCTTAACTCAGCTTTTGTATGGCACATTCACCATAACCCATAACTCAGCATCCTCGTAGTGACATTCGCATAGCGGGCTGCGGCGATAATCGGCACCTATCAAAGATCAAAAATATCAAAACCAGCACTAAAACATTCAGCTTCACGCTTCTATGCCGATATTGGCCAACCGGCTCGGCACTTGTACGTGTGAGTGCTGATGAGCTATGATGAATATACCATTCAGAAGCTGAGTTAAGGTAAAAAGGGTGTCGGTAGTGTAATGGATTAGCACATATCCCCGGAAAGGATGAGGTGCGGGTTCGAGTGCCGTCCGACACCGAAGCTTTTGCCCATAACTCAGCATCCATGTAGTAACTTTCGCATCGCGATCTGCGGCGATAAACAGCAGTTATCAAAAATGAAAAATATCAAAACCTATTTATTCATTTATCTGTTTTGATTCTAGTTTTCACACAAGATTCCAAAAAGGCTTGTTTCGAAAGACACCACCAGCGGTAACTTGAATACTGCCTGAAGTAACATGATAACCATATCTAAACGCTAGGGGATCTTCGTGTTATACAACTACTTCTGAAGATTGTGCCTGAATCGATACCCCTTTCACCTTAACTCCGCTTCTGAATGGTATATTTACCATGGGTCATCAGCTTTCACACGTATAACGTGTTGAGCCAGTTGGCCAATATCGGCATCGAGCCGTGAAGCTGAAGCTTGAGTAGATACTGATTTTGATATTTTTTGATTTTTGATAGCTGCTGATTATCGCCGCAGCCTGCGATGCGAAAGTTACTGCAAGGACAGCGTATATGTGTGTATATGTATAAGACTGTTTTCCTCATCAGAAGACGAGTTAGGCTGTCTTTAAATCAAAACAAACCCAAATAAAGCAATGGAATCACGGTGGAAACCGTTCAGGCAGAGCAGTTCGGAGTTGAGGCAAGAAGTGGTGGCTACCTGGGCTATTGTGACCAAGTTCCTAGCTGTACAGCGATCCCCTCCGCCTTTCCGAGCATTACGATTAAGGCGAGAAATATTATAGGGACCTCCAGGAATTTCAGACTTCCAGGGATTTCAGAACTAGAAATTTTGGATGACAGTCATGTTTGTAATGAAAACCAGATCTGGATTGTAGGCGTCAGGAAAGAATTGAAGGTGGTGTATTTTTTTGCTTAGACTTCTCGCTTTGAAAAGAAAATATCGCATTCCTAGAAGTGAGCCATGGCGGTTCAGGCGTTTCCCGAGCCCTTCCATTTAAGAAATTCACTGAGACACCTCAACTCACCCTGGTACACCGCCCGAACGCGGCCATTCAAGCTTGCGCTCAGTGCTCAGTGGTGTTGAACTTTCGCAAATATAAATCTTGGATAAACCTGCCGCACGCAAACGATAGCTATTTGCGAGGGCAGTAGCCCAGAGCCTCCTAGACGGGAGCACGAATTTGACCAAGTGGGGTGTTGACCTCCAGGCTTCCCCATGCGACACACCTCCACTGGCCGACACTCTACTCCCAGGCAATCCAAGATATCACTGGTTTTACCCTCGAGTTCCCGCTTACGACCAAGGTCTTGCAGGTCATGATGCGCTTTTGGAAAACGGTTTTTCCATTATATGGGGGTACCTACATGAAACATATAACTGACTTCCATTTTTGCTGAGCGGCTCTGAATGCCAAAAACGGGGTTGATGGTTCCCCATTGAGGACAAATTTTTGCAAAATTTAGATTTTTAATTCTTGGGCTCGTAAACGTTTGAATATGAAGATAAGTGCAGTTATCACATTTAGGATTCCGGACTGCCCTCTACGGCCAGTTTCCAGCAAGTTTGGCAGTCGAATTTTCTGGCCTTTCGGCGCTCATAACGCACGAACGAGGCGTTTTTGCGCGCAAAGGATTTGATATTCGTCTTCAGGAGGTCGAACCACCTCTATGGGTAAGTTTCCAGCCCGAAGTTTTGACCCGAATTCGAATTTGAGCTGGGCATTGGTATACCTTCGACTGCGCGTTCAACGAAGGAGACGACGGTGTCACTTGTCAAGAAATCCTGACTATTTCTCTTGCTTGATGCTTGATAGGTGAAGGTATAGCGATAGACATCCATGCTGTGCATATTTCATTGATTTTTATCGATTTTGTCAGTTATTCACTTTTACAAGTAGAAAGGGCTCCATGCACCCATGACCAAACTTCTTTCTCAAAGTTTGGGTCTTATATGGTATTGGCTAGAAATGTGTCACCAAGGGTAATTTGACCCCCTGAACGTGAATATGGCACTCATTTCGTGCGAAATCGCGAATTTCGAGCGCCACGGGCCCTTTCGTGTCCAAAAGGTCACATTACCAAATTCAGTGACAATATGTATATAGAGTCATTTAAGCATGTTGTCAACGAACGTCATGGTCATTTGGCATAAACAGACATACTTGAAGATGAAAGTGAGCGCAAAAAAATGCAAAATTTTGGCAATGCCGGGATTCAAACAACCAGTCCGCGCTCTTCGTCCGTTTGAGAGTCCATCGTCGTATCCAGTAGGTCATCCGGTCACCGCAGCAGCCGTATATCGGGGAACCGTTATGAAGCAGCAACGCACTTTTAGTGCATAGTGGAGATAAAATTTAATTTTTTTTCCGTATTTGACTTTGTTTTGGATGTGAAATGAAGAACACATTTGGATCTGCACATGATGATCAAAGTTACAAGGATGATGCGTTACTATAAGTGGGTCAAAATCGCCTTTTTGAAAAAATTTTCTTCATTCCTGTTTTGGCATTTGGAGGGCCGCGCAGCAAAAATGGAAGTCAGTTATATGTTTCATGTAGGTATCCCCATATAATGGACAAAAACACTTTTCCAAAAGCACATCATGACCTGAAAGACCTCCCTTGTTAGTATATCTTAATAGAGCGGACCTCGTCTGAGACAGACTCATGAATACCGTAAATCACTGGACTGCGACCTCCCTTGTCCGCTTCAACCGCGTCTGCTATGGTATCGGGTAACTTGGACACCGAACCATTGATATATTTCGTCGTGAGCAGTCTTTGATCTTCTCGTTGCGCTCGATCAGTGCGCTTAATAACTCCGACATTGACATTCTAGAGATCGTTTCATCCGGCGGTCAAGTCTCCACCGAATTCGAAGGAAGATCCTAAGAGGCACTAACTCGGCGCGCACGCCATTTGCTCCGTGACATTATAGTTTTGACAGAAAAAAAGATCAGCTACCGATTATCGAACTTGGCTAAATCAAGGAACGTTCACACGGACTGTTTGGTCCGCAAACAAGTAGGTAACAAGATAGCCTTTCTCGTCGTACTTGATTAGATCAGATATCGCGATAGAATGGGGATACCTAGCCGTGTTTATCCAGATAATACCAATGATATGTCGATAATGCAGAAAATTTCGAGGAGTGCTCAGAGCAAAATCAGAGCTGATCGCACGCAACACTAGTTGATACGAGAATGTCATACGCCTAGCCTCCTAGTCTTATCACCTCCATCAGAGCCTAAAAGGCGATATACTCACCAAACAACAATCTAAAGGCACACTACGCAGTAATCAGATCAGTGGCCTCCTTCTCTGAGACAAGTAAGCCCCTGGATAACTGCTCAGGTCCCACTTTTGTTGCCGCACCACGGTGCACTCTCAGGTGTTGTGCCTGCTTGAACGCAACCATGCCAAGCGCACCTAGACAAATCGCACCTGGCTCCAGGCAAGCAAATTCCCAACGGGGCAATCACATGGAGAAGGAACCTTGTGATACCTTGGATACCTTGAGGTTCGCTATTCAAGGGTGGTCGCGCCATCCTTGCAAGACACATCCATGCCGAGCGTCACAATTCCTTGCCACTGGGCGCAATCTGTGACCGGAGATCTTCTTCAGTGCTTGCTAGATAGCTTCATCTGGTTGGTGATCCCCTCAGCTGTCTCTTCACTCCAGAATACCAGTTGGCCACTCTGCACGACCTTCGCTTATCGCTGAGGCGGGCGACATTGCTGACCCGTCGCTTCTTCGAATCGTGGATGGTTTGGAAACTGGCTGGATGACTCTACACAAGTTCCCCTTCGAATATCGCGGCTGGTAAACTTTTGCATAATCGACACACCATACATAGCCCGTTCCACAGTCCGTTGCGTAACTGTCAGTCTGTCCTCCTCAGCCCGAGTTGTATTCCATGTCTCTCACCAGTAGACTAATGCTGGGAGGACATGGGTATTGAACACTTGTTCTCGGATCTGAGCACCTAGCCGCTTGTTGAACATCGTGATACCTGTTGAACGCCACCAGCCTGCCTCACGGCGCGCTGATCTCAGCCGTGAGGTCGCTGCACATAGTGATTGTCTGACCGAGATTGGCGTAATAGGAAAATTCTTTGATCAAAAAGTCCTCCAGGTGCAAACTGCAATCCTCCACCTATTTTTTGTTCACTGAGTTTCACCTGGATGGATTTGGAGCCCGGTAAAATGAGCGACTTTGTAAATAATTCTTAGCGAGTGCTCGAGATCACACGGCCTAGCACCGATAAGAATGATGTCGTCCGCAAGAGCAGATACTGGTGCTTCTCACTGTCTATAACAATGCCCCAAGGTAGCTCAGCGTTTCGCATCATGAGCTCGAGAGCAGCGAAAAACAGCTTTGAGATAAAAGCTCGCCTTGTCGCCCTCTGCGTTGAATTTCCACACGAAGTGGAGTATTCAGCAAATCAATATCGGTGAAACAGCTCGTGTTGCACTGGCATATTACGTAAATATAGTACCGAGGAACTCCAAACGTAATGAGAGCATTGAGCACCGCCTGATCTTCGATCGTTTCAGATGCCTTCTCGAAATCGACAAAGAGTAAACATAACAGGAGCCGGTACTCTCTAGAACGCTTCGTGATTGTGAAGCGACGTGAATGTGATCAATAGTTGAGTGAGAGCGACCTGTCGTTTGTTGACCAAGGCATCACGCGATTCCTTTTTGTGCACCAAGGTGGTCTTAGATGCGATCATGTCTTGTGGAGCCGTCCCCGTCGTTCCGTGAATGCATAAGCAAGAGGGCGAGTGAGGAACTCCTTCGAACACTAAGTGCTCTGCTCGCACGTGGTCTGGTCGAGTGCTCTTCCTCCTTTTGTCTGACAGATAGCATGGGCCACTTCCGACTCCAGAACTCGCACTTCTTCCCTTTCAGGCTCATCATCAAAGGAGATACTACAGCTGAACTTGCACTTCAGGGGAGAAGATACCCTGTAGGAAACCTCGAATCTCATTTTCCCTGTCTTGCAACTTCGAGCAACAGAGCCATCCGTTCTTGTCAAATGCTCAGGAGAGATAGTCTTACGCGAGTGCTGATGAAAGTTGTTTTGATGCTAAACGATTTTTGCGCCGCTGTCCTTGGTTTCCGTACAGCGTATGTGATAGTAGCTACCCACTCTAGAGCGAATGACCTTATTCAGCATTGTGCGAACCACTGGGTCCAGAGAACTTTTCAGCTTTCTTGGGGTAGCCAGCATCGGTAGGGTCTCAACTCTTAGTCGCTGGCGTTAAATGCCTAGAACGAGCTCTAAAGCAGCCTCAACAACGGTTCGAATGGCAGAGATAATTCTCCTATATCTAGCATAGGGGGAGGTGGTGTAGTGACAGGTGGCGCACACCCCACTCTCATGGTGCGGAGATCAAATCCCGCATCAACGCTCGCCCAGACCCACCAAGCCTTCCATCCCTCCGGGGTCGGCAAATTGGTACCAGAATCGTCTGGGAGGATAAAAGCACTGACTTGTACATCGGCTGGCCACCGCAAGTCATTGTATAGGCCACATCACATTCACCTGCCATCACGATTTTGAATGGAACTAGAATGTGCGGCGCATCCCAAGAAGGGATTGATTAACACCAAAAACTTTATCCTTTTACTTTATATCTAGCATAAATGCTTCCAACACAATCGGAAAAGTCTGTCGTTGAAGCAAGCGTCCTTAACATATTTTCATACAGCGTGAGCTCTCAGTAAGTGACTCGCCCGTCTTCTTTCTCTCTTGAGATTCAATGAAGTGGTTGCTTGGACTTGACGATGATCGGAGCCTATGTTAAAATACGAGTGTCCGATGACTGTGACAATGTGACACAGGCGCAGACAATTCGTTATAGGTCTTGTCTTGTCTGTTAAGAGTATGTCACGTCCATCGGCGTCCCTGACGATTCTCGAAAAATGAGTTCGCCACCCACAGTCGACATCGTTAAGCGAATAAAGCCACAAGTTCACCTCAAAAAATCTCTTCTAGGTCTTCCATAGAGATCCACAAAGCTCTCTCTAAGCTCGTCGACGTACAGATATTCATTAACGGACAACATAGATTCCTGTTGGGTAGGTGCTGATTGCTTTTATAAATGAGTCATAGAACTCCTTGACGGTGTTATCGTCCTATTCGCACGTGGGCGCATACACAGACGGAATCTTCAGCGTTGCCGTTTTGCCGATTTCGGTCCCAAGCGTTGGGATTCTCTCCGGAAGGACTTCACAATATGCAGCACGAGCCCCCAGTTGCAGTGATACGATGAAATCGACTTCATCAACTCTGCTCTCTCTTACCAGCTCCTAGTACGATCTCGTGAGCTTTATGGCAATTGCGATGAGAGAGGATGATTCCATAAGACGGCCATTTCGTGTCAAAGGCAGCTGTTGGAAATTTGTCTGACAAGGGTCTCAGAAAATGGAGCGGTTTTTGAAAACAATTTCTCTTGTCATATGGGGGTACATACATGAAACATAGAACTAACCTTCATTCATCCAGCTGCCCTACAATGCAAAAAAAGGAGTGAAAGAAAAGCTACTGAAATGGTGACTCCAGCACACTGATTGCGTCGCGTACTACTTGTAATGGTGCCTATGTGTAGATCTTGAAGTGTTTTTATGTTGTCCATCAAAACGCAGTGGAATATCGGGAGGAACGTCTTACCTGTAGCATATACCAGAAGTGCGTAGCAATTTCTCACCCCTTCTCCGGAATAGGGCTGATGAAGCGCACGCATGGCCGCTAGACACCATGTTGGGCTCTCAATTGGGTAATATGGATGGTTTATGTATCGGGCCCCGCTCTCTGGGAGCTTTTGCATTCTTTTTTACTCACATTTTCGTCTTCGTGTATACTTCTTCATGCCTGATGATCATGATTTTCGTTGACGGTGTGCCAGGTTACGAGTTTTCAGCGAATTTAGTGATGTTAAGCGAATGTGGTGGTCTGGCTTTTTGGGCACTTAGGAGACCTTACTGCTGGGAATTCGCTTTTTTACTGCTGAACAAGTGTCATATTCGTGTTCTGGGAGTCAACCACACTTGGGAACACATTTCTAGCCAAATCTAAATTTTGGCTCCAACTTTGCGACAGTATGCTTGCCGAAAACATTGTGGCTTTCTATCTGTAGAAGTGAATAACTAAAAAAAACGTTGAAAATTAATGGAATGTGCACAGCAGGAAGGTCAGTCGCTATAACTTCACCTATCAAACATCTAACAAGAAAGTAAGTAAGGTTCTCCTGCCATGTGGTAACGTTGTCCAACTGTTTGACATTCAGTCGAAGGTATACAAGTGCTCAGCTCGAATTTTCGAATTAGGGTCGAATCTCGACTGATCTGGAAACCTATCCCTGGAGGTAATTTGACCCTCTGAGCACGAATAGGAACCCGAATGGCACAAAAACGCCTAGTTCGTGCGCTATAAGCACTGGCAGACTCAAAGGATTGCGTCATCATTCCGCTTGAAAATAATAACGACGAGTAGCCTGGCACTCTAAAAGTGATTATTGCACATATTGATTTTGTTAAGTGTTAGTTTTCGTCGCAGCGCTCGAAGCGGATCTTGTTACGGGAGTGCTGAGTTATGGACAAAATCTTTGGTCTCTGACGGGAGTCAGACCCGCATTCCACGCTTTTAATGGAAAGCATGGAATGCGGGTTCGAGTCTCGTCCGAGAAGGAAGCTTTTGCCCAAAACTCAGCGCTCTCGTGACAAATATTGCACAGAAAGTGAAAATTTCAAATTTTGCAAAAAATTGTTCTCACTGGGGATCGAACCAAGTACCCTTTTTGGCATTTGTAAGGCCGCTCAGGAAAAAAAGTCGGTTAGTTATATGTCTCATGTATGTGCCGTCATTTGATACTGAACACCGTTTTCAAAGACCGCTCCAGCTCCTGGAAGATCTTCTTTGTAAGGCCAGGTGCGATTTGACTGGTTGAGCGGGGCTTGGTTGTGGGTTTGCACACTTATGTCAAAAAAATAGCATAGCCGCGCGCGGCGAGCTGCGCGGCAAGTCCGTGTGGGTTTTTCCCTTGCGATTGCGCACAAGTCCTTTAAAGTTTGACGCCCGAAGTCATCTTTCCACTAATTGTCTATAGCTTTCTGCTTACGATGAAGTTCGGCCAGTATTAGTCCTTTGCTGATCCTCGATGTCCAAGCTGTTGAATCACATTCAGCTTTTGAAAATGCGTAATATCGTTGAGACTGCATCAAGGACCAATGTTGCTTGCACTGATTCGTCATTGAAAGAGGTGATGTCCTTGGTGCTATTTCGAAGAAACTTTTTTAGCGTCCACTAACAGAGGCTTGCATACCAACACTCTCGACTGCACCAGCTTCTCTTTTCCATGAAGGAAGGAAAACAGTTGACTAGTGTTATCGCAATGAGGGGAGGGGGAACATTTCACTATGGACATCAACTACCTTAGCCTATGAGGGGACAGGAATCACTTTTCTACAATGAGGCTCACGCTTAGAATGCGAAAACAGACCCCTCAAAAATCCGCTCAAGATGCTTAGATGGGCAAGTTTTTATTAGATGCTCCTTCATTGCGATAACACCCTGCAACTACACAGTTTGCACTGGGTTATTGTTCTCAGCTATCAAAACAAACTTTTTTAAAGGGCTCCCACAGCGTCACAATTTCAAATCTCGAGCGGAATCCCAGCCGACAGCGGCAAGCCGTGCTGATGGCGCGCCGACAGCGGCAAGTCGTGCTGATGCGACGCCGCGATGCGATTTTTCGACATAACTGTACACACCCCTTGGTTGTGTTCATGCATACACGATACCATGACCGCAACACCGTGCTGTCGCTACAAAGGTGTAGCCTCAGCAGTTATCCAAGACCCACTTGCTCAAAGAAAGAGAGCCATTGATAATTGCTTGGTGTGCCTTCACGTCCAAAGCAGACCATCGTAGACTAGTAGCCTGCAGAAGAAAATCGCAAACCACAATCATAATGGACTTGTCTGAGAGGTAGTGGTCTATGATGAACTGCATTGGAGTGTTTAAGGGTTTACTATCGTCAACTTCAGAGGCTCCAACCAAGACGACAAGGCCGTAACCTTAGTCGTGTAACAGATTCGATATTTTATGGCTGCAAGGAGCATATCAGACATTTCAGACATTAGCCCGGAAGTCAAACTTCACACATACTTTTACAGGTAAATCACGACATCCTGGCATAAAAGTAGCAACGTTCACACTTCAAGCCGAAGAGCATCGGAATTCCATCCTTCTGACGTCTTCAAGGGATACTTCGGCCTGTGGGGTAAATAAGTGAATTTTGATTCGATTCGAGTGAAACATTGCTGATGGCTTCCCGCTGGTGAGGAGGAATCCAACAACAAGAAGTACATTATCGTATAAAGAGCTTCTCGGTGGTGGCATTCCCCAACAGCTAGGAACATCTGACTGAAGTGTGGGTAGGGTTTGGATTCCCCGTTCAAATTTCAGATTTGACATTCCCATCAAGTGGTGAGCTAATTACTCCTGATTCTCGGAAATCCATGAAATCGCAGTTTTTTTTCCAAAAATCGACACGATTTCGAAGACGAATTTTTTTTACACAAGTTGTTCTAATCAAATCCTTCGAGCGCCTCTTTTCTTCTTTGAGACTGTTGGAAACTGGAGTTCATGCTAAAGGGGATAGCAACGCTATTAGAGATGCCGGGAGGGGTATCTTCGACAGATTATGGAATGTGAAAATAGGGGGCAGCAGTGTAACAGTAGTAAGAGTAAGAATGAAATAAAATGATGAAAAACTCGACAAATAGAAATCCGAAAACTCCTTTCTCTTTCGCGCCCCTCTGCGTCACAAGTCGGAGGTAGCCTGCCGACGGGCGACGGGGCAATCAGCCGGCCGCGAACGTTGTCCCGCCCTCGCCGGGATTTCCCGCGGTGGCGGTATGACTAGCAGTGCTGCGGGATCGTGATAGGACCCCAAGCCACGTCTTTTTTTCAATGCGAGTGTCGCAACAGGTCACCTATTCCGAAGTGAAAGAATTTTCTAAGAGCATGCATTCACAAATCTCATTTTGTCTTTACCCCTCCCGGCTCCATTAAGATGCAGCATCGTGTACGTATATCCATGAACTATCTTCAATTATACACGAATGTATGCAAAAATGCTGTGACAGTGGGTTAATTGACCACAAATTTATTCCATGTACAAGAGTGGTAATAGGGTTATTGATGAGAAAAAGCGGCACTATTCCACTATCACTACCCCAGATACCGCGTGTTGCTCAAGAAAATAATTTTCGCTGAAACTTTGCCTAGGGGGGTTATTTGGGGTGCTGATCACGAATATGGCATCCGTTCTTGGTGTTTGCGCCAATTTGGTGCAATTGCACCATGTTGGTGCAAGATCTCGTTTCCACCAAAATCGCTGAAACTTCGCCCAGGGGGTTATTTGTGGTGCTGATCACGAATATGACATCCATTTAAGGCGCTAGCCTCGCTCAGTTCCATTGCAATGCAAATATAAGGGGGGGGCACCACACTGTTCCCGCAAGTTTTGCCTACGCCTTGAGGAGGAAGGAAACCTTTCCATCCCTTTTACAGCTTAGGCGAAAGTATACACTTATGTGTGCAATGATGAATGTAGGATAGTATCAAGTGAAAGATGATAGCGGAAATATGACGCTCTCCAGCTATGTATATATGCACTGTAGCAGAAATGAACATGACTGGCGCAATCTTGAAAGGCCCTGAAAACGGCGCTTGCACTGAAAACCATTGCCATATCCGTGATCAGCACACCAAATAATCTCCCTCCCCGGGCAACGTTTCAGCGATTTTGGTGAAAACGAGTTGTCGCACCGACATGGTGCAATTGCACCAAATTGGCGCAAACACCAAGAAAGGATGTCATATCCGTGATCAGCACCCCAAATAACCCCCCTGGGCAAAGTTTCAGTGAAAATTATTTTTCAACCAACTCGCGGTATCTGGGGTAATGATAGTGGTATAGTGCCGAAAAAGCTTTTGGTTGATAGAACTATTTCAAAAATTGCATATGCAGAAAGGGTTTCTTACGCAGAAAATAGCTAACCCATTCCTTGACCCCTCATCTCTTTCTAGCATTATGCTCAGGCTTCAACCCACATTCTTCTCTCTTTAGAGCATATTTTTGTATCTCGGAAATGGTGAAACGATATGCTGTTCGAGATACATGGATGTCATTTTCAGCCTATTGGCCTTCCTACTAGAAGAAAGTCTACCGTGCTAGAAGGTAATGTTCAGAGTTCGCGCTTCAATCGAAAGGAAGATATACATTTCAATCAAGCAATTCAGAGTTTGAACTGTTGAGGCGATATGCGATACACGTATCGTTCAGGTGAATGATACGCCTGAATCGCATGAATCACGCGAGCACCTGAATCGCGAACTCTGAACTATACAATAGTCATCAAAGGTGTGACGAAAAGCAATACTAGCCATTGCGTAGCAACACGCACTGCTAGTTCCCTTTGGGAATGACTCGAGAAGCTCTTAGCATCCAAGGTGATTCTGTTTGTGACGTGGGAGGTGTTAACTGAGGAAAATAATGGAATGCATCGAAAATTTTCTTTATGTGATCATAGATATGGATTTCAGGGTGACAGCGGTGGCCCGTTGTTTCAACTCGGTCCATTGGGACGTTTCGTGATTGTAGGTGTTTTATCAGGTGGCTACGGAGACACCAAATGTAAAAGACCATGTATGCTCTTCTACTTTCTATTACATAAGAGAGCAATTTATGATGAGAACCTATTTATCGCATGGTAAGTACTACGCACATCACATCGTGGAATGATGTAATGTGGACAAGGCCGGTATCACCTAACGGATGTTTGGCAGATTCGATATATACAGGGGGTGCCAAAAAAAAAAAGTAATTTTGCCCACGGCTCACATCTGCCAATTTTACAAAACGTAGGGAAACGAAAGAGATAAAAGTATTGGGGCAAAACATTCCCGAAATGTTCCTCTAAAAGCAGGAACAAGCTGTGGCACCTCACGTTCATGTTCATAAAAATATGGAGGTTTCATTCGGCGCAGTCGGGCTTCGGAGTACCTACATTTGAAAATTCGCTAAAAACAGTGGAGCCAAGCTCCGTGGTAGGTCTTTTGTGGGAAGCTTCCTGAGGGTTGGCCCTTCGGTTCTTGGAAGTCATAGAGCCCCTGCTGCTTGGACAAGGCTGCTATGATCCAAAGTATCATTTTCATGCCTCAAATCCGCCTCCGGAGGGGTTTCAGTGGTAGGGGAACGTTTTGGCTCTTGGAAACGAAGGGCGCTGGGAACCCGGGAAAAACACAATGTTAAAGAACACCATCCGGTATGAATCCCCTTAGGTACCCAGATTGAACGGACGTCAGCAAGGTTGTGAAAGAGGGCGAAGAAATTTCGGATTTTGCCCAGTTGAGGTGGTACATCTTGTTCAGTCTTTCCTTGCTCCCGTTCCTGCTCGTGCAGGAGGCTGCCACGGAGTATAGTGATAGAGTTAGGTCCGCTCTTGATTCTGGGGATGAGAATACCTCACAAGAATTTACTGTAGTTTGGCTAAATGGGGTCGAAAGTGGAGGAGACAAAATTACTTTTTTTTTTTGGCACCCCCTGTAGTACGTGTTGAACCGGAAGCGCCACCCGTTTTGCACATGCAAAATAATAATAAGGCATGGTCCAGAGCTTGCTTTCAGACGGTCAGGTGAAAAGAAAAAAATTTGTTTTATCGATCGGGTGGCAGGCGACTTGGCAGAAAGGATAAGGTATGCATCGATCAGGTGATCAGGTAATTAGGCAGTCAGGCGGTTAGGCAACTAGATGGAAAGAATAAGATAGCAGCCGATCAAGCGATTAGGCGACCAGGTGTGAAGGATAATATACGTATTGATTAGGTAAATGACGCGCCTGACCGCTCGATGCCCAAATGGCCCGATGGCTTAGTTGCTCACGTCAATCGCGCCATCGCTTTGCTGACAGGGCCTCGACAAGGTCAGGGATGTCACACGTTCCTTCCTGCTGGCCTTCCCTTCCCCAATGGATTTTGTGTCTAAGCCTATCTTATGGCAGCGTTTCGGAAGCCATTATGGGCACAAGCTTGTTCTATTAACAAAGGAAAGATACCAGGTCGAACTGACCATTTGCCGATGGAGTTATATCACTCGACACGGTTTTGGACGCTGATTTTGAATCTATATTCCAAATCCGATAGACGCTGAGAGGAGTTATTGAGAACTTTCTAAATGCAACGGTCACATGTATAAGTCTACTCCTACGTCGCAGATGTATGCAGGGGCAGTGCCAGTTAGGCCGCGGTCATACTTTGCGCAGCTGCGTTAGTTGAAGCCGGTGCCGGCGTCAACTAACGCAGCTGCGCAAAGTATGACCGCGGCCTTACGACAGCAGCACCATAGGGCAGAGATAGCCGTGGGGATTCGCATGCAATGGTACCATGGATGGCATCCCTCTGGAGGCGGCTTTCTTACCTTATTTTGGGCTTTTCCTTTTATGTCTGGGAAACATTCCCGAGAGCATCATGTACAATATGTTGTATTCGTTTTCCGCGTACCTCACAATTTGAAATCACCGTTCAAAGGCGCATCGACTGCTATACAGGGGGTGCCAAAAAAAAAAAGTAATTTTGTCTCCTCCACTTTCGACCCCATTTAGCCAAACTACAGTAAATTCTATTGAGGTATTTTCATCCCCAGAATCAAGAGCAGACCTAACTCTATCACTATACTCCGTGGCAGGCTCCTGCACGAGCAAAAACGGGAGCAAGGAAAGACTGAACAAGATGTATCACCTCAACTGGGCAAAATCCGAAATTTCTTCGCCCTCTTTCACAACCTTGCTGACGTCCGTTCAATCTGGGTACCTAAGGGGATTCATACCGGATGGTGTTCTTTAACACTGCGTTTTTCCCGGGTTCCCAGCGCCCTTCGTTTCCAAGAGCCAAAACGTTCCCCTACCACTGAAACCCCTCCGGAGGCGGATTTGAGGCATGAAAATGATACTTTGGATCATAGCAGCCTTGTCCAAGCAGCAGGGGCTCTGTGACTTCCAAGAACCGAAGGGCCAACCCTCAGGAAGCTTCCCACAAAAGAACTACCACGGAGCTTGGCTCCACTGTTTTTAGCGAATTTTTAAATATAGGTACTCCGAAGCCCGACTGCGCCGAATGAAACCTCCATATTTTTATGAACATGAACGTGAGGAGCCACAGCTTGTTCCTACTTTTAGAGGAACATTTTGGGAATGTTTTGCCCCAATACCTTTATCTCTTTCGTTTCCCTACGTTTTGTAAAATTGGCAGATGTGAGCCGTGGGCAAAATTACTTTTTTTTTTTGGCACCCCCTGTATATTGGGGTGTCCGCTTTAGAATTTTGTGACCAATAGTCTAGCTTCAGAACGGCCGCCTTTTCTTAGAAATCAGCGCGACATGATCCCTAGTTGTCGAAAGGTGTATGCCTTCTGATCGCGTTCTTTTCCCTATAGTGTTTCATCTTGCAGTGGTCTGGATGGATTCTAGATGAGCTTTTCAGATTTCGCAAACACCTATGGCGACGTACGGAAGCACCTCTGCTGGATTTGCAGACATTCAGGTTTCTACATACAACATATTTTCATCTTGCGACAATATATCACTCATACTACCACATTATACAGCTCAATAGATCAATTTCTGATTTTAGGGGTCTGCCCAAAGGCAACTCGGGTCAGAACAAGAGATGGACGGCTCCGAAAGATGATAGAAGGTTTACACCGTGTGTATATGCATGTGAGAGAAAAAGCTGGGAAATTTTGAAGTAAAGGGAGAACTACGAATCGATTGGCCTTTATGATTCTTTCGACGGAATTCGAACACTCAGTCGTTTCACTGCCGAATCATCGGGCGGTGTACCGAATTTTTCACAATTTCGGCTGAGATATAGCATTTTTCGACATTTCTTTTTCTATGACAGCGTCCATGTTTATGCAATTCATATGTTTTCTATCTCAGGTTTATGTTCACCATAAGTATCATCGCTTTGTCAAAGGTGTATCGTATAGTTTCACAATTCCAGTATAGATATCATAATTCCCGAGGTTGAAAAAGACGTCAGAACAAAGAAGCAGCACTAATTTGCTTACCAAACCAAAATCTTGCAATGGTCAATCATGCTGGCTGGCTCTGGGAGGTTCGATTGCGAGTTCACTAGTAAAAGTCTAGTGTTGTGTACGAGAACAAGACTACCCCGGAAAAACAACAGCTTTTCTTGTGTGAAAAACATTGCGATTTTCAATCATTTGATTTGTTGAGTAATCTTGATACCATGTCACGCAAATTTCGTATTGCAACTTTTCGTCATAATTCCGCTAGAATAATCATTTCGGGAAAGTTGAGCTGAAATGCGTCGGAAGACGTACAAAGTTGGCACAACGAAACTCGTCAAAGAAAGCAAGGACGCTATACAGAAGCTGTAAAAAAAGTGACTGTATTCGCGGCTCCTTTAAGTCAAAACGAAGGGTAATGAAAAAGATGAAAGTCTTGGGGCAAAATATTCCTGGGATGTTCCTCTCCGAGCAGGAAGAAGCTGTGGCTCACTGCTTTCACCGTCACATATGGAGCCTTCAGACAGCACAGTTGGGCTATAGAGGACCTGCGGCATTAAGGTCCGCCTAAAACAGCAGAGACAGCCTGTGGGAGGTCAAACTTCCTGAGAACTGACCTATCGGTTCAAAGAAGTCACAGAGCTCTTGTTGCTTCGACAACGCTGCTATGATCCAAAGTGTCATTTTTCATGCCTCAAACCCACCTCCGTAGGGGTTTTAATGATAATGGCACTTTACGCCTACAGAATGTTTAGGTACACCACCCAGTAAAAATCGCCTCACGTACCCAAAGTAGACGGACCTCAGCAAGGTTGTGAGCAAAGGTGGCGGACACGGATTTTGCTGAGTTGGGTGACACATCATGTTCACGCAAAAGAAGCTGTCGATCCTGCTCGTGCAGAAGGCTGTTACGGAGTTTAGAGATAGTCTGAGGTGTACTCTCAAACTCTGGGATGGAAATACCGTGCCGGAAATCGCTGAAGTCCGGCTAATGGGGTTGAAAGTGGAGGAGGAAAAATAACTTTTTTTTAGCATCCCCTGTAAACATTCGAAAACGATCAAGGACGTCGTCAGCCTGCCCGGTGAGATGCAGTAAAGTGTCTCGAAGGATCCACTTTGTTTTGAGTGACTGTAGCACTTGCAATGCGTTAAACATTGAAGGCACACTCCACGATAACCACATAGGTCGTTTCACCTTCTTGGCGCAGTACTTCCTTGTCAACCCTTTGAGCTGCAACTTTTCGGGCCGCCTTAGTGCGTCGTCACGGCGCGCCAACTGCTCGATCCACTCCGAGCACACTCACTTGAGCTCCCTTTTTGGTCAGCCGAGCGGGATGGGAGACGTCGAAGTGTGTTCAAGCAGGTATAGCGCAGTGATGACGCACTATGGCACTGCGAAAAGTTGCAACCTAAAAAAATTACTCACTTGAAACTACTCCTCCAGGGAGATATGTCGGCTCATCTGATTATGAAAAATGCCTGGATGAAATTATTTGAGACTCTCTTGAGGCGAAGAGTGATCGTCTGACTACCTACGGAACATGTAACCACCACAAATGAAAACTGGGAGTTGGAATAGTGCTGTATACTTTCGTACTGAAAGGGGAGAATGGTAGGTCGAAAATGCCTTTTGAGATATGGTAAAAACCAACGGTGCCTTCCGTTACTGCCATGCACTTCAAAGAGCAGAGCATGAGAAAAGCAACTCAACATATATTCGATAAGCAAGGGCGGTGTGCATCGAGGGTCAGTGATTACGTGTTCGGTCTCAAGTTTGCAAATCCAGTGTTCCGTTCCTTGATGGATGTGCTTGTTTGCGGTTCGGAAATACGCTTCGGACATTATGAGAGATTTGCACCCTTAAATTCGATATATTGCGTAAGGGTTACTGGATGAATGGGTCAAATTCAGCACGCGCAGCTTCAATTTCTTTATTGTTGCCGATTCAGACGTCCTAGGTCAGTGTACAAACTATTCTATAGTATACGAGTCAAACTTGGGTCTCCACTCAACAAATATGCCATGTTTACACTTTGCGCACCAGCAGCTCCGACCAAGGCGGCACTCTGATGAAACGCTCTGTTGATTAAACGCTTGACCTAACACTACAGTACGATGGCCGTGACCAGAGTCCGCGATTTCGTGTTGAAGATCGAATATTTTGGCACTATGCCAAGAGTCATTTTCGAATTCATGGACCCTTGCCACAATCATCATACTGTGGCATGGTTAGATCAAGCGTATAAACAGAGCGCGTCATCAGAGTGCTGCCGTGGTCGGTGGTGAGCATACGATTTCGTCGCCGTCGCCTCCGGCCGACGCCGGTGCGCAGTGTATGAGCGCGTCTATACACTGTTAAACTCAAGCGACATGAAGTTTCTTTTTTGTAGCTTCGTGCATTACTCAACGCAGTAATGGTAGAAACTTCACGTACACTTCTCTTATGCGTTGATACGCTGCATGATACCTTGATGAGCATTCAGGCGAATTTCAAGCATTCTTCATTATTTATTTCCCTCATGTTAGCTACAAGCTGTGATAACTTACTTTTCATCCGATGTTCGCACTAAAAAGAGAATTGTTGTTATAACCACTTCGTTCCAAATTACACACTTATTGAAAAGATATATCAAGGCAGAAGAAGAAAAACTAAGGCTGGAAGTGTACATGCTAGAATTTCGAAAACTCACTAGTCTCTCCGGAAACGCTCTTCTGTGACCAGGTTAAGTACTTGCAGAATGTTTAAAAAACAGTAAAAGTCTTTAAAATTTATGTAAAGAAGTCAGAAGGCTACAAAAGTCAAAAATCCCTACAAAATTTTTGAACTATATTGCGATTTTTTGATGCTCGGCTTCTCGCCAGGCCTGAAATGTGTCATTTCGCTCTGTAATATACGTGGTAACTGTTCAACAACGATGTTTTTCCCCATTATCATTTGACACTTGAGCAACTGTGGACGAATCGTAGTAGAATATTAGTAGCCAACTGAACTATCGCATAGTACTGCGCGGATCGCATGAAACATTATCGAAAAAGAAATTTATATTGCATAATTTCACACTGTGATGATGCTATACTGAGTACTGTACTGAGTACTGACAAGGGAAGGATTCTAGGTCGAAGTGGCCATTCGGAACGGGATATATATTGTCTGACGTATTTTCGGACGCTGATCTCGAACCTGCATTCCAAATTTGCTGTCCGATTCTCTGAGCGGAGTTATGGAGGTTTGTTTTTGAAGGAACTATGCTATTATATGGTAGGTTTGGAAGCCCGTAGCACGAGAGCCAGACGTTCTCGCGCAAAACTAGTGCGATTTTCGTGTTCAGGGGACCACTGCCCTATGGAACATGTTTTTAGCCAATTCGGAAATTCAACCGAATTTCGGAAAAATTCTTGGCTTACCGAGAATTTGACCAAATTTCGGAAAAACTCTTGGCCTACCCAATAGGCCTCGAATTGGCTAAAAACATCTTCCATAGGGCAGTTTGGTCCCCTGAACAAGAAAATCGCACTAGTTTTGCGCGAGAACGTCTGACTCTCGTGCTACGGGCTTCCAAACCTACCATATAATAGCATTGTTTTTTCAAAAAACCTCCATAACTCCTCTCAAAGAATCGGACAGCAAATTTATAATGCAGGTTCATCAGCGTCCGACGTCAGATAATATGTATCCCATTCCGAATGGCCACTTCGGCCTAGAATCCTTTCCTTGTGAGCAGTACTGAGCACTAGCGTAACGCTCTCTGCAAACAGCCACCACTTTCGCGAATTCACGCAGTTTTGCCGCCAAAACACTCCTCCCTGGTAGCGGAATACTACTTCACCTGTGAGCATTCAAATGCTCAAGCCTAACCGCTGGTCAATAATTCACTTGCTTACTACATCATATCACGTCAGCATTTCTGTTAAAGTGCTTGTTTGCAGTGACAAGCCAAAATGAAAAAACTAGCTGAAACAGCATCGAATTAATGGACGCGCACAAGTCTGTTCTCTTCTGATTATTTGAACTGATGAATTCAAACGAGCATTCAAGCGAAATGATGCTGCAATTGAATTAAGTGTTAGAATGCACACGGCCGGACGTCATCTGTGTATTCCGTGTTACTGTCACACGTTGCACTGATGTTTTTGCTTTGATACAGAGAGCTGTGCAGTACCTCCTTTCTTTGCAACAATTTGTGAATGTCACACCGTGCTCCTTGAGATAGTAAGCTATATAATCGCTTGTTCAGCAAGTAACACTTTTATTTTTCGGATGCTATTCATTATGGTGCTGCTGCTACTAGCCTTGACGCTGGACTGCCAACGCATTACAGAAGTCGAGAATGATGTCATCAGGAAAAAATGCGGGGTGCGCAGTTTGAGTGAGTCGATCCTATTTTATCTACATTATATGAGCATTCTGCTTGAATGCTAATCTACTCATCAGAAAATGTTAAGAGAGGAAGGGTCACTTCAAAATATTTGGAGGACGCGGTTTAAGATCTGGCGAATATCCTTGGTTGGTGCAAATTATTACTTCGAAGCACTTGGGAGGTAAGTCTTACGGTTCTTTCCGTGAATGGCTCTCATAAGATCTTTACCCACAGTTCTTTTTTTCATGGATATTAGAGCAATTGACGTGAATCGAAAAAAGTGGAATAATCTTCTGACACCCCTAATATTTTGACAGACTCAGACTGACTGCTCTTCCTACCACTGGCGCTTATTGAAGACGTTCGCGTACTCTGCGTGACCTCTTTTTTTTGCATGACAAGGGCGTGATGCACAAGGCGAGGGCAGCTGAGCCAGTGTGTTCCACTCTTGACTCCACCGACATCCCATCGCACCGGTCGCACCGAAACCAAAAGATCGGTGAAAAGCCCGCTCCACGAGGCAATAGTCGTAATCGACCTTCTTCCACAATTTTCGAAAGCCTCCCTGATATTCAAGGGAACATGCCTTTCCAGTCTCTAGGTGGTTCGTCGAGAAAAACTGACCAATTTTCAGAGGTGTTTTTCTAGTACTCGTATCTTCCTTCAAAGGTGATTTTTGGTCCAAATTTCGAATGCAACATGTATGAGGATGCCATTTCCTTGAGATTACAATATGCTATACATTTGAAAAGCAAGAAATACCATATTTTATTCTGCCGGAGAGGTTTTCCGCTGAAGATCGTCCCATTACTACCGAAAAACCACTAAGTGTATCTGAAGTGCTTCCTGTAAACATCCTTTGCTCTCAGTGAGCGACCGGCGTTGGCTGACCTTGTTTTGGAATGGACCGCACAAGATTTCGATATACAGTTCCAGTAGGTCATTTTGTCGCGGACAGCCTTTTCAGCGGAACAACTACGCATCCTGCCCTTCAGAATTCCTCAACCCATGGCTGAGCCTGCCATCAATTTGTCGCTTGTCATATTGACATGTCATCGCATTTTTAATTCAGTACTAGTGGTAATTACAATAGCATATTAGCCTTTTGCCTGAATTGAACAAGGGACGAGAGAACAACGAGAATAAAAAGAAATGAAGGGGTAAACCAACCAGTCAAAGAAATCTGTGAAAGTGAGAAAAACGCCATAATCAGATTACTCAACATCTGCACACCCCTTCTCCAACCATGTCGCAGCCGCTGCCATACCCCCTTCCGCTACTATACATGGCCATGACCTTAGAGGAAAATTGCGACCAAGTGTATCATCCATGCTAGAGGGCTTCGGAAAGAAAGTATCTGAAGGCGGAATACCGTCAATAGTATCTTAGCATTAATTTGTAGTGAGAATATTTTCCCTGCTGGATACCTAAATTGCCTCCGTGATGTCTCAAAAGCAGTGAAACGCATAGGCCGTCGTAAGACTTCTCGATTTGCCGTTTCGCAACGCGCACGCGAATTTACTGGAATGCGAGATCGGAAGGCTGCAACATCGCGTGCGAAAGTGCGACGGCGCCGAGTCGCAAAATCGCAAAGTCACTAAGTGGTTGGCAGCGTCAGAGCTAGATGCTCCTGCTAAAAATCAGTAAGTCTGTCGGCAACGTCAGAGCTAGTTTCTACGGTTGAAGTCGAATGCAGTGGTAGTTAGACCTTGGGCATTGACACTGTGGAAGCTTGCCTGCTTTACTGATAGTACACCCGTGCGGGTGTGTAGCCTTATGTCGAGTTTTCGCTTTGCGGCGTCGCAGCTGCGGCACATCAGCACGACTTGCCGCCGTCGCTTCGAAATCTGGTCAAGACGCAGGGGGCTGGTACCATGGAAGGTCCTTTATGGAAGTAGCCCAATCTCACTATTATCTGAAAAACGATTTCCCTGCCTTGAAAAGACGAAATAGCAGCATCAAAGGCAAATTACAGAAAACTGCAAAACTAAATTGCAGAGATCTCCTCCTTGCTTTGATCATACGTCTCTGCAGTGATTCGCATAGCATTCAGTAAATTACAGTAAATTAATATACCTCGTATGCCGTTGCCGTGCTCGTATAGAGTACTCAGGCAGCTTTCATAGCGGTGCCAGCGGCGAAGCTTGGCGCCTGCCTTGGTAATTCGCCCAATGCCGCCCTGCCTCGTTTCCTGTGTCGTCTCTCACCTCTCCGGTACCACTGTGCTTCGTTGCTTGTGAATACAGTCACGGTCCTGGCACCGAGTACGGACGCCCCTTATAAGCTTCTTGCATTTCCTTAGTATCCTGTGTGAGTTTCAGGTATAATATTTGATGACACATGCACGGGATCCTTGATCTCTCCACGCCATGTACTAACGGCTGCACATTGTGTGACCAATTATGACGGGAATCTCGCTCCATGTGACGGAACGGAGCGTGCATTCAATTACTCCATCGTGAAACCTCAGTTCCTTGAAGTGTACCCTGGCACCTTTTGCAGGCATCAAGAAGATTGTGAAAATCGGCAACGGGTTCGCAAGGTTCGTACGTTGATAATTCACCGCTGCTTTCCATTATTTCAATCATGTCGCAATTATCTATTTCCTGTTTAAGGTTATTGTTCACAAAAATTGGAAGGGTTGTGTGCCGTCGTCGGTATTCTTTGGTCATGAACTGCAAGTTCACGACTTCGCTATTCTCGAGCTCAAGAAGAACATCAGCTACGAGGAAGCCGTTCCGATTTGTTTACCAAGTGAAAATCTTTTGCTTCGACATGCTCTGCATGGCGCCGGATCTGGAAGGGACAGTGGGTTTTTTCGAAAACGGCAGAGAATAATGTTTTGATTGACTGCAAAGGAGAGCGTGTATAGGGTTGGTTTGAAAGGAGAACGCAGAGCCGCGATCAAGCACTGTGTTGAGGAACATTCCTACGACACTTCCATAATAACTAGGGAATCATTCTTTTGCAATTATTTTCATTCTTTCCATGATTTTTTACGGTGTGCACTATTACGGCAGATTTTTGCACCGCAACGGGCGACGTGTGACGTGATGTGTGAGGGCTAGGTGCTCCTTATCGGGTGGGGGGGGGGGAAATACACCAAAAAATCGCGTCAGCGGCGTCGCACTCGCGGCGCCACTAGTACGACTTGCGAATCGATTTAGCTTTTGGGAGCCCGGCAGAGCGTGGCTGCGTCACTTCTGCACTCCATCCATGCCACACTGCCTCCTCCAGCCACGCCAACCCGCCTCCTCCAGCTTTGCAACTGTCTCGCTCGAAGGCTGCGAGCACTGCCACTGGCACTCGCACCCCCCGCGCCGCTCGCCGCGGGCGGCAACGCGACTTTTTGGCGTATTTCCCCCACACCCGAGCCTGTTGTTGGAGGGCACAGAAGGCCGATGCGCTGTTGTCGAGGTTACGTGGGGCTTATTTGAGATTTCATGCATAACGATGTTAAGCAAGTGTCAATAAACACTTCAACAGACAAGTAAAACATAGAGAGGTAGAATATGCGAATGAGCACGACAAGATGTGCGTTAGAACAATCCAATGAATCCACACTCGACATCTTGGCAAGGCGACGTGTGTGCAGTTGTTCATAATTCAGCACCCTCGTGAAAATTATTGCACATAATTTTCATATGCAAATGTTTACGAAGCGAAAGAGGAAATCCAAATTTTGCAAAAATTTGTTCTTGAACCATGCACCCCTTCTTGGCATTTGCAGGGCCGCTCAGGAAAAAGTAGGTCATTTTTATGTTTCAAGCATGTACACCCATTTGATGCAGAAAATCGTTTTCAAAAACCGCTCCTTCTGCTGAATGATTTTCCTCCTAAAGCCAGGTGTGATTTGATCGGATGGGTGAGGCTTGGTTGTGTTCAGGCAGGCACGACACCTTCATCGCAACACCGAGCAGTCGTGTAGCCCTAGCAGTTATCCAAGGAGCTGCTCGCACAAAGGAAAAAGCCACTGATTCGATTATCGCGTGGTGTGCCTTTAAACGTCCAAAACAGTTTGTCGTAGACCAGTAGGCTGCAGAAAGAAATGGCAAACCACAATCATAGTCGACTCCTGCCTGAGAGCTACTGGTCTATGATGAACTGTTTTGGAGTGTTTAAGGGTTTTCTGTTGTTAAGTTTGGAGATTCCAAAGAAGGCGACAAGGCCGAAACATAGCCGTGTAACAGATTTAATATCATGTGGCTGCAAGAATTTGACATATCAGACATTTTATTAGCCTGGAAGTCAAACCTCACACAGCCTTTTACAGGTAAATCAGAGGATCCTGGTCTAAAAGTAGCGACGCTCACGCTTTACGCAGAAGAGCCTTTGAGTCCCATCATCCTGACGTCATCAAAGGATACTTCGGCCTGTGGGGTATGAGTGAATTTTGATTCGAGCTTCCCACTCGAGAGAAAGAATCCACAGGAAGTACACTATGAGCTTCTCGGTGGTGGCATTCCTCAACTAGATAAGAAGATCTGACTGAAGTGCGGGTAGAATGTGAATTCTCCGTTCAGATTTTAGGTTTGACATCCGCATCTTCGAGTGATGAGCCTAACTATTCTTAGTTCTTGGGATTCCTAAAAAATGCATTTTTTTTCAAAAAATTGATACAAGCTCGAATTAAATCCTCTTACTCCCTCTTTACTTCTTTGAGACTGTTATATGTACACTGGAGTCTTAGCTAAAAAGCTTTGGGCTAATAGAACTGATTTCACTTCCTACGAAGGATACCCAAAAAGGGTATCCTGCGTAGAAAATGGCTGACCCATTCCTTGACTCCTCCTCTCTTGGAACAATATTCTCAGGCTGCATATCACCCTCTCCCTCTCTCTTATGAGCATTTTTTTGTATCTCGAAAATAGTGAAACGATGTGCTGTTTGAGATAGATGGACGTTATTTTCTGCCTATGTGTCTACCTAACAGATGAATGGCTACCGTGTTAGCAGGTGTTGTTCAGAGTTTGCGATTCGCGCGACTCTCGATTCGAGCGAAAAGAAAATACGCATTTCAATCAAGCAATTCAGAGTTTAGGCTATTCAGGCGATATCCGATATACGTATCGATCAGGTGGATGATACTGCTGAATCGCGTGAATCGCAAGATCGCCTGAATCGCGAACTCGATGCATAGTCACTGAGGTGTCATGAAAAGCAATACACGCCATTGTGTCACAACACGCGCCGCTGCCAGCTTTTTTGGAACTGACTCGAGAAGCTCATAGCATTCAAGGTGGTTCTATTGGTGATGCGGGAAGTGTTAGCTGATAAAAAGAGCTACATGCATCAAAAATTTTCTTTATGTTATTATCACAGAAGTGAATTTCAGGGTGATAGCGGTGGGCCGTTGTTTCAACTTGGTCCAAAGGGACGTTTTGTTATTGTAGGCGTTCTATCAGGTGGCTACGGAAGCGGCAAATGTAAAAAACCATGTATGCTCTACTCTCATTTTTATTATATAAAAGAACCATTTATGGTAGGAACCTTTTTATCGCATGGTAAGTACTACGAGTATCACATCATGGAGTGATGCAATGTGGACAAGGCCGATATCAGCTGGTGGATGTGTGCCAGATTCTATATATGTATACGTACGAGTTGAACCGGAAGCGCCACCCGCTTTGCACATTATGCAAAATAATCATAAGGCATGGTTCAAAGTTCGCGTTCAGACGATCAGCCGAAAAGAAAAAAATATGTTCAGATTGATCAGGCGATTCGTCTGAAATGAGAGGCGAAACGAGCCACTTTGTTCTAATCTGGAATAATTTTAACCACTCCTTTTTTTTTGTTGTTCATTGGCAGTAAGGATGAGATACGCAATACGCATCGATCAGGTGAACAGATAATTAGGCAGTTAGGTTATCAGGCAGTGGATGGAAAAGATAAGATAGCTACCGATTGAGCGATTAGACGACCAGGTGAGAAGGATAATGTACGTATTGAATAGGTAAATGACACGCCTGATTGCTCGATCTCCAAACAGCCCGATCGCTTAGTTGCCTAACCGCGCGATTGCGTTTGCTGACAGGGCCGCGCAAGGATTAGGGATATCACACGTCCCTTCCTGTTGACCTTCCCTTCTCCACTGGATTTGGTGGCTCAGCCTATCTTATGGCGGCAGTTCAGAAGCCATTATGGGCACAAGCTTGTTCTACATATCATAAAAGGAGGGGTATCAGGTCGGAGTGGCCATTTGCAATGGGACGCATATCGCTGGACGCGCTTCTGGGTGCTGATTTCAAATCTGTATTCGAAATCTGCCAAGCCATTATCTGAGAAGAAATGTGGAGGTTTTTCTTGATGCAACGATCAAATGTTTAAGCGTATTCCCACGTCGCAGATGAATGCAAGGGAAGTGCAAGTTACGATAGTAGCACCATAGCGCGGAGGTAATCGTGGCGATTCGCATGTGGTGGTCTCAGATGGGATCATTCTGAAGCGGTTAAGTCTTATTCTAAGTCTGATCCTTCTGAGTCTTTTTCATATCTGAGAAACCTTCCCTAAAGCATCATGTGCGATAACTGTTATATTCGTTTTCCGCGTACCTCACGATTCCCTACCTGCAAGATGTAGAGAACTCGATGATCAAGTTTGTTCAGAAAAGCAGACTCCCGTAGGTCACGAATTAGGCGTTGCTGCGTAAAACGGTTATGATATTCACGCTTAAGGTGTGGATTGACCCCTCTGTGCAATTTTTTCAGCAAATCGAGTTTTTGGCACAACTTCGAAGGGTAAACCATTGGGAAAGTAACAATTTTTTTGAAAATTTTCTATAAAAAAATCCATCAGTCATGACGAAGAGAACCTGTACATATCTCTTAAATATGCCCATGATATCCGAACTAGTAAAAAGTACCGAATCAGAGCATCTGCTAGGCAAGGTTCGACAACTTTTCTTTTGTTAAATGTGTGCCACCCAATAGCCCATAAATTTTCCCGGAACTTGGTCAAATTCTCGAATTGGCTAACAAATTGTCGCATGGGGTAATTCGATTCCCTGAACCAGAAAATCACATCGGTTTCACATGAGATTGCTAGGCATCCAAACTTACCACGTAATATCAGTATTTATTCGGAAATTCGTAACTCCACTCTGACCGATAATCGTTCGACAGATTGTCAATACATATATTCATACAACTATTTCAATCGGAACTGATCAGTCGATGTCGAACGAACCCACTACGTATAGTTCTGCCTAGCACTGTGCGCCGCACCGTACTAGCTAAGAAAACGATACAGCAATCATTTACCCCCACCCACCACACTCCCATACAGGTTGGTGGGTGATATTTGGTCGCTCGTGTAGGATAGCTGTCGATAAATTGCGTTCATTTCGAAACAGGGCGGAGATGGTGTAGTTAGAGGTGACGCACACCCCACTCTCATGGTGCGAGGATCCCGCATCAATGCCCGCCCAGGCAAACCAAGCCTTCTATCCCCCGGGTCAGCAAATTGTTATCAGAGTCGTCTGCGAGGATAAAAGCACTGACTTGTGCTTTTGGACCTACTAGAGCCAAGAAAACGATGCAGCAATCACTCACCACTCTCTGTCCCATTCCCATGCATAGATGGTGGGTAATATGTGGTCGAATGTGTATTTAGCTGTTGATAAATTGTGTTCTTATCGGAACAGGAGCGAAATGTGTCCATATACTTAGTATCTGCGATTTGGACTATGGAAAATATGGGGTGTCTGCTTCAGAATTTTGTGACAAATAGTTTCTTTCTCTTTTCCTCATTACAAAAACTCAAGGAGACATAATATCTACTAAGGAGACATACTATGAACTAGCTCCGGAACGGCCGCCTTTTCATATAAACTCAGCATGGCATAATCCATAATTGTCAAAAGGTAGATCTGTCTTTTGATCGTGTTCTTTTTCCTGTAGGGTTTCAACTTGTAGTGTGGTGTGCATAAATTTGAGATTAGCTTTTCAGATATCGCAAACACCTATGGGGACGTACGGCAGCACCTCAGATGGATTTGTAGGCATACAGGTTTCTACATACGATACATTTTCATCTCGCGACAAGATATCGCGCATACTGTTACATTTTACAACTCAGTAAATCAACTTCTGATTCCAGGAGTCTGCTCAAAGGGTAATTCGCTCCAAGGGCACGAGAAAGAAACGAATATCGAAATATTGCAAATAGCAAATGATCTTTATTGAACCGTCTACAGTAAAATGTTCACATAAGAGCCATGTCTGGCGTATTAGTGAAAAAGCTATAAAATTTCCAACTGAAGGAGGAACTGCGAATCGATTGTCTTTTATTATCTTTTCCATGGGCTCCTAGTACCCATTTGGTTCACAGCCGAATCATCGGAGCATGAACCGACTTTTTCACAATTTCGGCAAGAAAAAAAAATCTTTTTCGAAAAAACTAACACAAGCTCCTTTTACAAACTATTTCCATTTCTTTTTTCTTGCAAATCATTGATACCGTCAGGAATGATGTTGGCACTGATGCGTTCAGCAGCCCAGTTCTTCACATCTGCATGCTCTCGAAATGACGCGGCACTCCGTTCTGCCCCACTCATCTGAATTTAAGGAGCGATTCTATCTTGTCGCTCGCTTGGCGGTGTAACGGCCAACTCATTTTGCAGCAGAACACATTCACTGTCCATTTCGTGCCAGCGCACTATGAATTTATTTGCATTCCACACTAAATATGACTGAATGCGCGAAGTGACTCGCCAGTAGAAACTCAAATCAGTAGTTCATCACATTCAAACCTACACGAACATACACAGAGTTTCAGAGAAAAGTGAGCGAGCCAGTACCACTGCTCTGGCGCTTTGACTCAAAGCAGGCATATTTAGCCACTTAGGTCAAAATGGCTACAAAAGATATACTCAGAAGCAGAAAAGGAACCCCCTGACCGATTAGTCTCCTTTACTATTTAACTCTACACGAGGCTATAATAATTGCCTTTATTGGCTAACGTCTCGGTGAAATCGCCTTCCTCAGAGCCTGAAGGATCAAGGCAATTCATGACTACCCGGCCAAACACATCGTCCACCCACTTTCGACACCACCCAGACCACCACAAGACCAAAAATGAGCCCGCAATGATGTGGATCCTGGAGGTCAAGCAGTCAGCAGCGACAGGACTGGTTGTTGCTCAACGTCACTGCTGGAAGGCTATCCTCATATAGGGCATCAATTCCCGTGTTATCATGGGAAATCCTTCTCTTCGGTTCATTTTGGATGAATGAACTTCTAGAATGCCTCGAGAGATTTCCGTGCGTCCGGATTTCTCGTGCCAACATCTCAGCCCTGGCCTTGGAGTCGTCTCCGCCATAGTCATCTCTGACTGATAACAATCAAATATGACGTCATATGGCGAAAATCCACAGCTTAAATTCACAGTGAGCTGAATCAACAGTTGGGTGATATACACAGGCTCGCAAATAGGTGCAGGCTTTTGCCGAGTTGCCGCTTTGCGACGTCGCACTCGTGGTGCCATAACCATGACTTACCGCGGTCAACTGGAGTGCCGTTCAGGACGCGAGAGGCTCGTACCAAAAAGCTCCTTTTAAGAAATGGCTGTTTACCCCATTATTCACTGAGATCAATAACTTTTGCAACCTAAAAAGAGAAAATAGTAAAATAAAAAGTGAAAGAAACAATGACATTACATGATAACAATCCTAATCAATGAATACTTGATTCTACAATAAAACTTTGAATAGTGTGCGCAATGTGCGCAATCGAAGGCGAAGAAATCCGCCGCGCGAGGCCACGTGAAAATTAGACATAAAGAAACAATCCTGGGCGCGAGGGTGGAAAAGTGGAACAGGATGGTCGAGATGACCCCAAAGTCTCCATCCTACCTTAGAAAAAGGGTGGATAGCATCAATCTTCAACTGACGGTGTGTAAGATTGGAACATCGCAAAATTTCTCTGCGAAGCCGACATTCCTCATTCATTCTGGCGGGGTTAAGTCTAAGGAGCTCAAGATGCGGTTAATGAGATGTGCGTTTGGGAGTCCCATCTTCTCAAAAAAAAAACAAGTACGGGATTCGCTGATGCTTGTAACAAGAAGGCACTGCACCACTTACGTCACCCACTGTTGCCAAACACTCCTTGGCTATCAGAGATACTTGTGGTTCGGCTTTGGAACGATGTCGATGACAAACTGTCTGCGAAGGTACATGAGATGATCAAGATGGCGCTCATGGCAATCATTTCTGGAGTGGGTCTTTTGACGGCTCTGTCCCGTGTCAACAACGCTCACTTGTGCTGTGTACCTTCAGTCTCCCGAAGACCACATCAGCCAATGGATAGCTATACGCACACAAGAAAACAATCATTGAACATGACAATGCTAGATCTCACGTAATCCTTTTGCTCTACAGATTATCCCCGAAAAGGAGTACTCAGGTTCGGCTTCAGCCACTGTTTTCCAGACCTCAGATGGCTGTGCTTGTTCAACTGTTATGGCCAGTAAGAGACATATCTTAGCAGTTAACGCGTCGACAATTGGTTGATTATAAGAAGCGTCTATATATACATATACAAAATATACTTGGTTATGGTTGCTTCTGAGACGTTGGGAGTAAGTAACCTTCTGCTGTAGGATTTACTTAGCCTGACTCTAGGATATCAGCATTTCATTCTACCTGCTGCTCATTTTATTTGAAAGAACTCGCTTTACTAGAATAACCTATTATGTTAAAAAGGCACTCCTTGATGTCCACTTTTTGTCGGTAGGTGAGTTCAAGAAGACGGTGGATATTAGGATGAGAGACGCGGCCGAAAGCGACAGATGGTGAGCAGTTTCAAACAAGTTTTAGCATTCACAAGGTTAGTGCGCATATGCAAGCTAAAGGGTATCATTTGTGTGATGTGGACCAGAAGCTGGAAGGCGCGAGTCATGAAACATGATGCACACTTCCATATACATATGTACATTCTTCCAACGAGCAGTCCTATGAGAGAGAAATTAATAATTCTATGCCGGTGAACGTAGTCACTTCAGCCGTTTTGTCAATGGCAAGTCAAGCGAATGAACAAATTTTACAGAGAGGGTGATGAATCCAAACACACTTCCCCATTAACATGAAGATGAACAACGGCATGAAGTATTGTCCTAATGGAAGTCAATGGTGCTTTGATCCTAATGGAGATGCGTCAAGTATAGGGCATTATGCGGTAGATTACGTTGCAGTAAACTAATTATGTCTCAGTATTATGCTGTCACGAAGCCTCTGATTATCTGAGTGTGTAACAATAGAATGAGACTCCAAAATGTTTATTCCAGAAAACTCAAAAGGCTCTGAAAGTCTCAAAAGTTTTTCAAAATAAATATATTGCAATATTTCGGTGCTTAGCACCTTCGTCAGGCCTGAAATGTGGCAGTGTTATTGTGTAATATACAAGGTATATTACCAACTTAGTAGGTACAACCAACCACCAATAACACTGTCACATTTCAGGCCTGACGGAGGTGCCAAGCACCGAAATATTGCAATATATTTTGGAAAACTTTTGAGACTTTCACAGCCTTTTGAGTTTTTTGGAATAAACATTTTGGAGTCTCATTTTATTGTTACACATTCTAATTATGCCTCACTTAGCTTTCAGTCTGTCTCACTGACTTTCCTATGTAGTTATGCCCCGCTGAAAGAATGGGTTAGGCTTATAAGGAACTCAACATCTAAGCGCATGAAGTCGAGGTCAAGTCTTTGCAATGCAGTGTAGTATATGCAAGGCGTTTCCATGTTAAGGGCCCGAGACTTCTGCACCAACTCCATGAAATACCGCAGTCGTACGCTTCGACACGCGGGCTCGAGGACTTGAACTTGGATAATCGAGAGTTAGTTCCCATCCTCGAGGTAGCAGCACGACTATAGTGTTGCGAGATGATAACGGACAATAACTGTGAGGTAACAAGTAAGTCAAGTCAAGTGGATATTGTCCTCATCAGAGGCAACGAATACAAAAAGAGCCCGGCTGAAAAGTATCACTTCAGTACAACGAGCGAAACAATGATGATGATTTGTGAGATATTTAGCAGGTAAACAATGAATATGCGTGCTGTCAAGCAAGCAAACAAACAACGAATATATGACTTATCCAGCAGCAGTAATGGAGGTGCGTTTCCGTGGGAACAATGGGAGAACTGTGCCGCTGGTTCTTGGAATGTTTGTATAGATCATATCATCATCAGATCATGCGGCCTTCAAGTGTTGACGTCGCTCCCCATCTTCGTCTTGACGCTTTCAAGCTCGGAATGACCACTGTTGTCTTGGCTCACTCCACTCTCACTCTGCAATGTGTTGAGCGCAGTGGTGTGAGATAGTGGCTTTGGCGAATTCATAAATCGACACTATGCGTATGAAGGAAGTGGTGCACTTGAATATTCTCTTTTTTGATTTACATAAGAATGTGCCTTGATGAACACGGGCTGTCAGATGATTGCTTTCAGTTTTAATGGAGCTCTTATGATATGCAAAGCATTTTATGTGATACGTAGGCATTTGATGTCCAATTTGGCCCTTATTTATATCAAAGTAAGGAGCATGTTTATTAGTTCTAACCCGTTTTACTTTTGCCTAACCTGAATTATTTTCTCTTCGGACAAGAAAATTCTGTCGTAATTCCAAATAAGTGCTAAGACTATCCAGCTTTCATCACAAGGCACACCTATGTTAAAAGTAACCAGTACTGCAGTGCATCTGTCCAAGTCATGCGGATATATGGGTGTACCGTCCACATATTATAAGCCGTCAGGGCTCAGTCGTTCTTGCCACGCGGGTCTTGTTTGTTGGGTGCGCACCTCAAACTTGGGTAATTAACTTTGACTATATACATTATATACAAGAAAATAAGAAAGAAGGAAAAAGACTGAGTTTACGGAAATCCGCCGTGCTTATATTCAGTAGATAATGGGCGAAGCAAGCAACATGTATACATTCCTAACTTCTGATCACTGAACTTCTGATTTCTTCAACTTACAGAGTGAACCAGCAGATATGATTTCTTCAACTTACAGAATGAATCACTGTATAAAGTACACTAAAAATACACCAATAAGTGAAGAATCGACCCTAATAATAAAGTACAATTACACAAAACAATCTAGGATCATAGAGAGTAGTCTCTAAATATTATTAGCCTAAGCTTTCCTGAATTGCGCCGCCCTATAATGTCATGTGGGAAGTAGACTGTACAGTTGTATACACCGGAAAAAAATTTCCTTGAGCTTGCGCACACGTCTTGTGTGGAAATTGGCACGATAGCCTCTTTGTCAGACAGCACATTCTAACGCACCGATCGGGGCTTATATGAGCAACATTATCTCTTCGAGAGAATGATGAAGGTAATGCGGGTAGTAATGAGTGCTTCTGAGGTGGTTTGCCCAAGTAAAAGTCAGGCAACTAAGAATGCCATATGTGACGAAGGTCCCGGTGAAAGGAGCGCTCAGGAGCCATCTCTTTTGGCAGCTGCCAACTATTTTAGTGCTCCGCCACTTCTTTTGACATTGCTCGCCCCCTTCGCAATAACCGGTAGACAGAGGGTAGTTATTTCCGGTTTTTGACCGTTTTATTCTGTCTTTCTCACCTTTCGTTCTTTGAGACTGTAGCTACTGCCTTGAAGCATTGCTGTCAGCGAAAAATGTATCGAACAGCTTCAATCGTGCCATTGTACTGTTTGCATGGTTTTTTTATTGGGCCCGTGCTGCTTGCTTCGCTCTTATCGGTCAAAGGCCAGAGAGGCAAAACAGATACGGCACGTTAAAAAAGGTTACAATATTTCCGACAACCCTATACTACAAGCAGTAACAATGGCGAAGTAGCTACTTTGAAAAAGAGTTTTGCAGATAATGCTCATCGAAATACTGTATCTGTCATTAACGGCGAGCTGCTCCCGTATTTCAGACAAAGAAAATCTTTCTTTGAAGAAAAGCTGCGGTGTGCGCACTTTGGGTGAGTTCTTTGTTCTCCGATAGGCTTTCAGTTCCCCTGAGCACCTGTTGACAAAGAAAAATGCAGCGCTGGAAGGACAACCCGAAGACTTTCTTCCCACCGCTTTTGCTTCCTCTGTTTCTGAAGAAGTGTTCATGAGGGAGGGAAAGATTACATCTTGGGGTATCCCGAGCATACTTCATGCGTTCATGCGTCCAGAGTTTTTTGAATCAAGATGATGGCAAAACACCAGAATATTTACTTGGAAGGGCTGAGTTTTAGAACTGGTTTTGAATTACGGTATTTATTCACCGCTTTCATGACCTGCTCACCTCCCTGTGTCACACCCTAAAAGAACTTTCTTAAAACCAGTGAGCCTGCAAATTAATGATGGAACTGTGTGGAATGAAGCAATGTCTCGGAGAACCCTCTCACCGCATTGGGGTATCACAGCTTTTTTCAATTCCACTGTCTTCAATGATACTTTTCCCAATGGAATTCAACCCATACCTTCCAAAGCGCATTAGCTTCGAGAAAAAAGTAAGTCGCCATAAAAAGTAGAGTCAGTATTCCCTTGAGTGGGTGACCACATCATTGTTGAGTGATACTTGGATTAGGTTGTGCTCAATAAGTTTTCAGGAAGCTCTAAATCGTTCAAAATTTTTGGAGGAGAAACAATCAAACCCAATGAATATCCATGGATGGTGCATCTGAAGATAGCTAGGAACGACTTTGGTAGGAAAAACGCTTTCATTTGGAAGTACACAGCTGTCGACGGGATCCTATATTAAAGGCAGCAATAGAAGAATTCGGACGAATCGTGAAAATTGTAGTGAATATGAAATTTGAGGTTCTCAGTAATACAAAGAACGAAGAAAAACAGAAGGGAATGGTCAAAAACCCATGAAGTAGGACCCCCTTCCCACTGCCGATTCTTTACGAGGACAACCTTTCCTACAAGACGCCGCGGGTAGTCCGGACTAAATTTCCATTGGCATGTTGCCAAGTAAACACAAGGGAATGTGTGGAAATACGACAGCATATATTTTTTGAAGTGAGCTTCGAGCTCTAACTGAGAAAGCGCGCCGGTATACCTTCAACTCTTTCGCATCTCTTTGGCCACCCCCACCGTAGCCATTCAATAATCACGACGCCTCTAGGCGGGGTCCGTAATCCAAAGGTGTCAGCTGTTAACCGTTAAGCTGTCGCTACCGCTCGGATGGGTGCTTTCCGAAAGGAATTCCGCCATAAAATGGCTTCCTAGGCCCTAATTTCATGAGGATGGCTTCTTTTAGGGATTTTCCAATAACCACGTTATCCCTTATGCTCTCTTTAATGGGTTATCCGAAAAATAGCAAACATCTCGAGCAACAATCGTGCTTTTCTTATAAGCACACGAATTAACATCATTGGTATCACTAATTCAATATTTAGAACAGGCAGCCAATCGAACGTTTTCAAAATATGTATTGTCAGCATATCCCTCACTACAGAGAACAGACAATTAATAAGCATTAACAGCACATGTGAAATAGCTGAGGATCTTTGGCTTTTCCTGTTCAAGAACAGCACCAAGCGACATCAACTAGTCTAGTCGAGGGAGTGAAAGCGAAATTCTGAAGAAAAAATCTGTTTAAGCAGTTGTGCATCTCATATTTGGTATTACTGCATTAGATATGGGAGGATGTTCCAGATCCCCTGTATAGCGCTGAGATCAAGATTATTATGCTTATGATTATCTATGGCTGGACACCTGTATCATGGGTCTGCAACCGCATTCCCGTCGAGAGAGCTACGTAACAGCACCGTTGTCATTCTGTAAGACGTAATTCTAAAAAGCCCGTCGGCTTCGAAAAGGGTAACTGAAGGCAAGGTCGAATGCGACTCCACTGCTGTAAACATCTTTACCTTTTCTCCGTCGAAATCGCCAAGGCTGGAGTACATTAACGCTAGTACAACCTTTTTAAGACATACAGAGATACAACTCAGATGAAATTGTCCGGATGCGGGGTTCTACGCGAATTCACTTTATTCAGTCCAGCTCAAGTGTATTTCACGAATTGATATTGTGCAGCCTCTTAGTTTGCCGTAAGTCTCGGAGGCCACTTCACTATTTGCTTGATGGTGTCTCTGCTCCTCCTCGCCGCTCTACACGATGCGATCCCAGCCAAAGAATGAATTGACTTTGGTGGTGTAACAAGCAGCTCTCAGACCGTTTTCTTGTTGATGGCAATAACACACGTGAAGTTCAGAACCTGAAGATCATCTGGATACACCGGTCACTTGAATATCATCTAAGTGAGCACAGGGATTTTTCGATTTCCTTGCAGTGATGCGAGGTGGCCACAAGACGCATTAATTATGTATCTCAGAGATTTATTACCTTTAAAAATCCGAAGGATCCCCTACTTTTCTATTTCAGGGTGACCTTATGATCATGGAGCAAAAAAATGAAAGGAATATCTCTGATAAACTTGATTTTTATTCTTTGATAGTTGCTGATTTCCACTGCGCGATGCGAAAGTTGTTAGTAGGTTGCTGAGTTTTGGGCAAAAGATTTGGGGACGGGACTCGAACATGCACTCCGTGATTTCTGGGCATATGTGCTGATCCACTACGCTACCGAGACCCCTTCCTCCTTAACTCAGTTCCTGGTATGTTTGCATAAGTTATCAGCACTGCGTATAGCGTGTTGAGGCGGTAGGCCAAGATCAGCAACACGTTAGGCTGCGTTCATACCAAATTGAATGAGAGTTTTGGCGCATCCGCGTAAAGTGAAATATACGTATCGATCAAGAAAATGAGCGCATTTGCGCATCCGCGATTTGAGAGAATTGGGAGATTCGCGTGATGGATATGATACACATCGATTCGAAAAAAGTGAGAGTATCGGCGCATCCGCGATTTGAGAAAATTAGCGCGTTCGCATGATGGATAAGATACGCATTGATTGAAAAATGAGGGTATTGGCTCATCCGCGATTTTGGATATTTGCCATTGCAGATACTCACTTTCGATAAAATATGGAAAAATCAAGAATGGAAGGAGAAGAAAAAGAAATCAACCGCACGTGTTCAACTGATAGCGTTGCTAGAGTGACGTGGCACGCCAAAAAGCTCAAATCGCGGATGCGCCAATGCGCCGATGCGCCAAAACTCTCATTCAATTAAGTATGACCGCAGCCTTACACATGTGAATGCTGACAGGCTATGGTAGACATACCATTCACAAGCTGTGTTAGGGTGAAAACGGTCAATCATAACCACGAATTTCAGATTTTAGTACAGGGAGAAAATCGAAAGTTTTCAAAGTATGGTCAGCAGATCATTGTGGTGTGATGGTTTAGCGCATGTGCCCGGAAAGCATAGAATGCGAGTTCTTGTCCCGTCCCAGACCAAAGCTCTTGTCCATAACTTAGCAACCTGATGACAACTATTTGAAGGAATCGTCCTTGAAAAAAAAGTTTCTTTGTTACCCATATATCGTTCTTTGTTTATGTTATGTTTATGTTATATATGTTGTTTATATGTTTATGTTTATGTTATATATGTCTTGTTCTTTCTGCTTAGTGAGAGCCGCATGCAAAGTTTCCCGTAAAAATTACGATCCGGCTGAGATATAGCTCCTCAAAGTCTGGGGCCGACTGGGTGTGTCGTCCAGGTGGGTGTCAGCCATGGAGAGCTGAGGCGCAAGTGCGCGATCGGGGACGGCGGTCGGAGACGCAGACAGCAATTGGGCGCGAAGAACGCGCCCAATTGCTCTCTGCGTCTTCGACCGTCAAGAAACTATTTGCTCATCGGTGACTGCTGCAAGATCATTTGGCTGGAATTCGAACGGGCTGCATCATGTTCATATTTTCAAGTCTTTAATCAGAACAAAAGGAATTTTTCACTCTTTTTGTGTTTTCCTTGAAGTATTTTATTTGATACACTGATTCTGGAGGGAATTATCATAACGGGATTTCCGTGGTCGATTCTTTTGGAGAATTAGCCTGACAGACCAAAAAGATCTCAATACATCGCTTGCTCAGATTCTTGAAATTCAAAAGTGACCTTATAATTGAAGACACATTGCATAGCCAATCTTAGAGCTATTGAATTTGCCAGTGGTTATGCTCAGGAGAACGAACAGAGTCAGTATCGTATCTTCCGGAATCACGTTATGTATAGTAATGTAGAAGGAGCGAAAAGCAAGAAATGTCATGGCAGGGTTTCGAGTTTTCGAGTTTCTGCTTATGAAAATTCAGTATTGCCTTTTTATTACATGAATTATGAGCATGTATAGGTATGCTGTGCCTCTTCGAGTAAGGCAGGAATTGCTGAAGTTGTTTTCAGGTAAGCGTGCGACTACATATTGCAGTGGAAGCTTGATTTCCTCCCGTCATATACTAACGGCAGCTCACTGCGTAATGAATGTAGACAAAAAAAGGCTGAGCACGGACTGTATACCGAGATTCAAAACCGATAAGGTCAAGCCACAAGATATATCTGCATACGTAGGTACTAAATGCGCTCCAACAAAATGTCAAAATCCGCATCAGATTTCCGAGGTTGGTCTATTAGTGACCCACATTTCCGATCATTTCTTCCTAGTAGCATATTCACTTACATCTACAAAGTATTAGGTCTGTGCAGAATAAATGGCCAAAACATAACTGGCCATAACTTCGCTCAGACACAAGTTTACTTGTTGAAATAAAAGCCATTCTCTATAGAATTTCACGATCTGTTAAAGAAAATATGTCATCACGATCAAATTCTGGATTGCAAGAATTAATAAGGTCAAGAATGGCATTTTTACCGTGCATGAATTTTCTGCCGCAGGTTTGCATCGAGAATCCGGAAAAAGTGGTAATCCGTCAGGGATAGGTCTGGGGAATAAGCGGGGTGAGGGAGAGGCTCGACTAACTGCATCATTTTTTACTGGGTGCGCAAAACAGCAAAACCCCACAGATCGTAAGTCACCCGGCAGAAACTGATCGAGACGCCCCCTGACCCCCCCTATTCCCCAAACCTGTTCCTGACGGATTACCACTTTTTCCCGGTTCTCGATGCAAACTTGCGTCAGAAGGAGTTTGCCGAAACGATGCATGTTGAAAATGCCATCGTTGACTTCATTAATTTTCGCAATCCAGAATTTGATTATGGTGGCATATTTTCTTTACCAGATCGTTGGCAAGGTCATGTAGATTCGAATGATTTTTATTACGACAAATAAAGTTGTGTCTGAGAGAAGTTATGGCGTTTTGAAAAAAGTGTTCCGTTTCGGCCATTTATTCTGCATAGATCTGATAGTTCTGCCCTCTCAGGTATATGTTCACAAGAAATTCCATTATTGCTCTAATAAACCAAAACGTGACTTCGCGATTCTCGAGCTCAAAAACGACGTCAGCAACAAAGAAGCTGCTCCAATCTGCTTGCCAAGCGCAGATCTTGCATTAGCCAAGGAGGTTCAAGTTGCAGGCTCTGGGACATGTGAGTTCATCCTTTAGTAAGCGAACTTATCCTGTTAAATGCGCCAAATGCAAACACATACACGAAATTGAAGCACGATTGTTAAGCTGAATCGGGTGAGGATGTGCTCAAAGTTGCCACACTGAAGTTTGTCGAGGAAGGTAAGGACCGTGTAACCATTCGAGGAAAATCGAAAGGCACATCAGGTTGTGACGTAAGTGGTTATTCATAGAGTGCGGCAGAAGTATTGACCACTTGACAACGTCTTACCGTTGCAAGTAAAAATAAAGTATCCTCATAAACTTTTTCCGTAGAACAGTCCTAAAACTTTATCAGATCGCCCCTCTCCCACGGGCTCTGACGAGAACTGTGGGCAGAGCGTATGATGTTAGACGCAGGCGATAGCAGTGCAAATTGTCCTCAACCTTTGTCAAAACTGATTCCAAAGAATCCAGTGAATTGTGAGGTGTAGCACAGGCTTCGTCATTCTTACTGTAGATTGAATGCCGGAAGTGTTAAGATTCATGAGGTTTGGCAGTCATTGCTGCGAAGTGGTGCACTTCTGAAGGCTGATCTGAGACCACTGTTGCCGTCACTCCTCATGGATTGAGGCTGTAACCTGCTGGACATCACCCGAATTGGGTCCGGGGTGTGGCATTATCCAGGGGTATGCGTGTCTTTTGATGACATCGTTGAGATAGTTTTGCTGCATGGTTTTGACTCGAATATCGTCGGGTTTGCGGAGTTTCGGTGCTTGCCATACCGTCTCTTAGCAACTCCTTCCACAATTCTGGAATGTTAAGCTACTCGACCTCCACGACTGATCATCTTGATGCGCAGAACCTGTGCTACTCCTCATAATTCGATCGCTGCCTTTGAGACCACTCTACAAGAAAGTGGTACGATTTGTACGGTAGTCATCTGAGAGACACTTCTTCTCCCTGTTCCCAATTGATCTCGAATTAAAGGCGTTCCAACTGAATTCTGAAGACATACTGTGGTATGTCTTCAGGATTGGCTAACATGTACAACCAGTTGGAAGGGATAGCAATTAAGCAGTGGCAATTTGTCGAACTGTGTCCCCTTTCTACACCTGCGATAATTATGACGATTTTCCAAGAAAGATTTTGATTGCTCCTCATCCACGAACGCTCTCCGAACTCCACCGCGAGTCACGGAAATCACAACTATGATGAGCAGCCTTTAAGTATAATTGTTTTTCACGCTATGAAAAATCAAAATCAGTAAATTTTTCTATCGAACTCAAATAGAAAAAGTATGACGACATATCATATCAATGCAGATTAGTAAGAACAGAACAAAAGAACAGTGAAAACTTTTGACTTAATCTTCGTGTGTAGATGATGGGTTCAAAAAAATCAAAAATTGTTGAGAAAAGCCTCCCTCGGCATAATATAATGGGGACTCGGGCGCAGCCTTCCTTTCCGCTTCAAAAAGCTATTCCGCAATTATTTTTCAGGGTGACAGCGGTGGCCCACTATTCCAACTAGACAAAAATGGCAGATATGCTGTTGTTGGCGTTTATTCGGGCGATAATGTTAAAGCAAAAAAGGGCTGTGGAATTCCAGGTGAGTTTTCTACAACGTGGTCTTCAAGTTAAAATTTTTTGTATTGTTGATATTAGTGGACGCGGTATGTGAAAAGGCAAGTAGTTGGAGGTGAGAGGGTGCGGGGACCGATTTATTTTCATGAGCAATATAAGAGAGCCACCTATCGCATTCCAGCATCCCACGTGAGCTAAATGCGCTTACAAACCTCCCGCTCTCAGCCTCCCTCTGTGGCGAGACGGGGAGCCGACGGGGAGACCTCACACTGGGACTCTAACAGTCTTCTCGGTCTAAGCCAAGCACTAATCCTGGACAACTTGGTCTGACAGCTTATAAGAAGTGACGTGTACACACCAGCATAAGGCTACGATAAACTGCACCTAATGGCCCTTGAGCCCTGATCGAGCTATTGCATCTTAATAAGACGCAGCACAAGTAGTATAACATACATTTCTTACGTATCTCAAATCAGCTCCGCATGGGCGACTCCCGTCATCTGTAGCACGTATTAGTTGCCATGCGGTCGACGGTGTTTCTTCTTCAGAGGGTTATCCTCGTTTTCTTTTCCTGTTTGACCAGAGAATCTGAACACACGGCTACTCCCAGTTCGGGAGCAGCTGTACACATTGGCACTCTTGTGCCAACGCTCCTCCATTCGAGCATTCACTTTGCGATGGCACTACTCTGTCTTGAGTAGCTTCATGACTCAAACCTGTGAAAACTGCAGGGCTGTCGGCATCCGACCCAGGAGGCAGCAAAGTCATGCATCCAAATATTCAATTTTCTAAGAGTTTTATCGCTTTGCACCTAATATATGTTGACTGAAAATTGTGAAACTCATACATACTTGAGAACGAAGAGTGGTTAACAGTTTCAATGTACGAAGTGCTATTATCAAATTTCATAAGGCCACTAAGCATGTGAAAGATATTAAGAAGATCCTTTCCGTGTCCTGAAAGACGGTTTAGGATACAGTAAAACGCTACAAGAAGTTGAAGGCCGAAGAGGATAGTAAAAGAAGAGGGCTTCTCAAGACTGCTGGGAGCCGAGAAATGTGAAGCAAGCGATCAATAAGGAGAATAGTCAAAAAAAGCTCAAAAAGTTTCCTTATCGTTCGCAGAAATACCTATTCTTACGGACACTATGAAGAAGAGTAGGTCGGAAAAATGCAAGAAGTTGCTGCAACTATCCTCAGTGATACGCGCTCGAGACATCGTCTTCAGCCAAAGGACGAATTTATAAAAATGCGATACACCCTCAATCTATTATGGTTTGGATGGAGTTACATCCTCACGAACCTCACAAAAAACTAAACTTGTGTTCCTTGAAGACGCCAGGAGGGGGTAATTTTGGATTACTTCAGAACAGACGTAGTGTGGACGAGTTTGAGTGGCCGCCATTGCACAAACTCGCCAATTTGACGCCTTGGCATGGTGCCAAAAGAAGATGGTTCTATTATAGATTTGTTTTTTTTTCTTTTAGTTTTTAATTTGTTCTTTCTTAAATTGTTTCTAGATGTACTTACGGGTCAAATAAAGTCGGGGGGGGGGGGGGGAGGCGCAAAATTTTTTACCCACGTCAAAGCTTCTTTCCCTTCCTAGGGTTAGGCTAAAGCAGATGAGACCTATGCTTTGACAGATGCTTTTTAATGTGGGAGGAGGGGATATCAATTCTAGCCTAAGCCTAGTAAGGGAAAGGAGCTTCGACGTCGACGCAAAGTTGCGTCTCCCCCCCCCCCCCCCCCGACTTTATTTGACCCTTCTGAGATTTTCAGGTATAGAAATGCACAATTAAGAAGATCCATAAGTAAACGAGTAAAATATGTCACTAGAAAACAGTCTTAAGAGGAAATAATTCAAAAATAAGGTTACATCAGGCCGAAGACAAGCTTTGAAATGAACGAAGCGTGGCTCGGCCATGGAAGCTTGCAGTTCGGACGGAAGCGCACCCTGGGGGCAAATGGCGCCCTATGGCGCGTTTTTTTTCAACGCCGGTTTCGTTACACATTGTATCTACCGAACCCATATGTTTGTTTTCAGACGCCATTGTTTTTGTAAAAGTTATTCCGCCCTTGCCCCCCACCCGGTGCCTTTAAAGCTGGCGTGAAAATCGACGCAGCCGGTTAACAAGGATATCCTCGAAAAGTTTTGGAGCCAGTGGCCCATTTTCACTTTAGAGGATCCTACTGATGCTTTTAACAAGATTCTGCTCCAGCAGGCAAAGCGAAAGTGGTCTAGGACTGATGCGCCGAGCGGCTGCCTGACTTCATCACACACGACAAATGGCCCTCCATTTCTCCGGACTCTAATACGATGGATTATTCTGTGTTGGACATATAAGAGAAAAAGCTTGTTCTATCAGACACCCGAATTTGAATGTTTTGAGGAAGCGTCTGTGAAATTCTGGGACGAAATTGGTGAACCGTATCTGCGTGCCACATACGAAGCGTTTGTCGACCATCTGGAAGGGCTGTGTGGAGGCTGAAGCCTTCATTTTGAATCTTAGCACGCATTGAATAGTCAAGCATGTAGTAGATAATTTTAATAATTAGAGTTGATCTGCGAAGTTTGGTTTCTGAATGCCATTAAATGTTTCAGTGCACGGGTGATTTTGCCGCATCCTGTATACAGAGGGTGCCAAAAAGTAATTTTTTTCTCTATAATCAACCCCACATCAATCGAACTTCGGCAAATCCTGACAAGGTATTACCATCTCCAAATACAGAAGCACACCTCATACTGTCACTAAACTTCGTGGCAGCCTTCTGCGCGAACAGGATCAGGAGCTGCCTCTGAGTGAACATGAGCTGTCACCACAACTCGATAAAATCCGAGTTTTTGTCGCCCTCGTTCTCAACCCTGCTAAGGTCCGTTCACTCTGAAGGTCCGTTCACTCTGGGTACCTATGGGGATTCATATTGGGTGGTGTTCTTGAATATCCCGTTTTTTTCGAGTTTCCAGCGCCCTTCGGTTCCAAGTACCAGTACGTGCCGTCACAACTGAAACTCCTCCGGAGGCATGTTTGAGGCAATGTTTGAGGCATGAAAAATGATTCTTCGGATCATAGCAGCGCTGTCCAAGCAGCGATGGCTCTGTGACTTCTATGAACCCAGAGCCAATCCTTAAGAAACTTACCAGAAAAAAAACTTAACACGGAACCTGGCTCCACCGTTTCAAGCGGACCTTGATGCTGTAGGTGTGCCGACTGAAGGCTCCATATTTTGATGAAGGTGAAAGCAGTGAGCCATACTTGTCCCTGGTTTAAGAGGACTATTTTCAAATATTTTGACCCAATACTTTTGTCTCTCTTGTTTCCCTATGTTTTATATACTTGGCATATGTGAGCCGTGAGTTACATGACTTTCTTTGGCACCTCTGCATATATATACCTTCCAGGGGGCGGAGTCGAGGCACCTCTCGGGCTGAGGTGAGCGGAAGCGAAGCTGCCTAGCGCGGCTAGGCCATGATGTGCAATGCACTCAAGGCCATCGCCGTAATCCGCGACAAAGAGCAGATAGTGCGTGCCATTAGGACAGCAAATTCGCTAGTGGTCACGACATTTCCGAGCTGGAGATGTCGTTTTAGGTTGGGCCTTGAAGCATCCAAAGGAGGACTCAAGCCACCGTCATGGCTTTGGAGCACAACAAATACTGCACACATAGCTCACACTCACACCGCGAGGTGATTTTATTTGTCCCTCTAGCACATGACCACAACCAGATATCAAGTACTGTCAGGTAGAGAACAACTTTCCAAGGATAGAAAGCGAGTTATACCACGTGACCCTTCGATCCCTGTGAACACTCAATCAAGTAAGTGCGTCAAACGAAAAAAAAAAAACAAGGATAACTTCTAGAGAAGAGGGCACGAAAGCAAAATGAAAAATGGCGAGAAGGAGCTTTGTCCATTTGTAGAAAAGGACGAAAGGAAGTTCTGCAAACAGAAGCTTAAAATTTTCACAGGAGTTTGCCCGCATTGCAAATTTTTAGTTTGAGTGCTACTGACAAGTAAGTCGTAAATTCTTCAGATGAGTGGAATGTCTTTGGCGATGTACGACGTCACCTTTACTGGATTTGCAAACTGACAGGTGTCTTTAATGAGCGATTTCTTGATTCAATAAGGCTGAGGCTGTTGATATTTTCGTATGAATTTTCTTTGTCTCTTTCAGGCGTCTGTCCTCTGAAAAAGTAGATTTCCAAAGCCTATGAGCGGTTGAGAAAACAATGTAACGGGACTTGCGAATGTAGAAATAAATTATTTGAATATCTTTGTTGTGCAGAACGCTTGAGAAAGAAATGCTTCATTCATACACCTTATCGGATGTCAGCACGACTCGTTGTTTTGTGTGATACTTTGTATGTGGCCCATAGGAGGAAGAAACCAAAAGGAAAGGGCCTAACTGAGCCACTCTGCATGAAGGTCGTCCCAAATGGGTTATTTCATTTTGACACCTGATTTGTCCTGGTCTCAGAGGCGTGCAGACCGCATCTGTTTACCAATATTCTGAGCAGACGAGAGGGTAAACTACCCAATACAGTGTAGTTTCCCGTGTGTTGCAACACCAACTATTTCCGTGTTTCATCAAAATAAGGTTGTCCAGTGACGGAGGCATCCAGCCACAGTGTAACTCATTACTACTGCACAAAGTTGAGTGGAGGGAAGCTTTTTGTTTGTACTTCTGAGTACGTCAATGTCGAGAAGCTTTTTGTTTTTCTTCGCCATAGTTCCTTCAAACGCCCCTGCAGACAACAACTCACTATTTCACACTCTCATTGTTTTTTTCACAGATCAATGGGTAAGAATGATTTCAAACTTCTCGACATTGACGCCCTATTTATACCCTATGATTCTTTGGCGATCCATTGCTTCTCGTAGGATGCCTCCAGCTACGAAAGTAGCAAATTTTTGTCCAAAAAAGCTCAGAGGTTCATACATGATATTCAAAAAGTCAGTAATGCTGAAAAAGGGAAGAAAAAAGGGAGAGGGAACGTCAACTCGCATTACCATTGAGGAGACGGGACTGCACAGGTCATCATTGCAGCGCTTCCCAGCAGGCGTTGCAGATTATAACACCCACCAAGCGTGCACTAACAGCGTTAATAACAACACACACGGGGGTGCCAAAAAGAGTGGTTTTTTCTCCTCGATTTTCAGCATTATGTTGGACGAACTTCAGCAGATTCTGACGAGGTACCATCTCTGAGCTCAAAAGCACATTATATTTCACCAAAATAACTGGCGTTATACTCCGTAAGAGCCTTGTACACGAGCAGAATCGTGAGCTTTTCCGTAGAGATCATGACGTGTCACCGCAGTCGCCTTCGCTCCCAACCTTACTAAGGTCTGTTCACTCGGTACCTGAGGGGATCATGTTCAGTGGTGCCCTTAAGTACTCCGTTTTTTTCCAGGTTTACAATACCCTCCATTTCCAAGGACCGGAACGCGCCATTACCACTGCAAACCTTCCGAAAAAGGGGGAGGGGGCTGAGGCATGAAAAATGACACTTTGCCATGGTGTTGTCCGAGCAACGAGAGCTCTGTGGCTTCCGTGAGCCAAAGGGTCGTTTCTTAGGAAGCTCGAAAAACCCACCACCGAAGCTGTTCCAGCTGTTGATACCGTAGGTGGTCCGAAGCGCGACCGTACCGACTGAAGGCTCCGTATTTTGATGATGGTGGAAGTAGTGAGTCACAACTCGGTCCCGCCTCCAAAGTAAAATTCCAGGAATATTTTATCTTTGAACATACATCTCTTTCGTAACCCAATGTTTCGTATACTTGACGGATGCGAGCCATGGTTACTCATTTTCAGCGCCCCGGTACATATGTAGCCCGGGGTGTGTCTGACTAGCGTTTTGATGGGCGGTGTGGGATCATGTCGCTTTATGTTCTCCTCAGATGACAATAAATTTGCCACCGATTTCAGTTTCGCTATATCGTATAAAGTAATCGCCTCCTCTCCCACCTCGTCCTACATCCCTCCGCCCCTACACATTCATCGAGGAGGAGATGGGATTTCAACTAAATTATAAACTGGCTGAGGCACCATACGGTTAAACAGCCTCTAGACAAATTGAAGGTCCAAAAACCAGAGAATCTGACCGCGAGGAACCGACATGCTGTGGAATTTTCGAAGGTGTCGTTAAGGAGACATTCATGGTTGATCATAGATTCTTCATCGACTTCGACCGTCGACTTAAAAGCATCACGGGGGTAATTTGACAGATTGTTAAGATGAAAGTACAGATGCTGAGCAAAGCCTCAGCGAAATAAAACATAGTGACATGGTTAAAAAGGAAGAATTAGAATGTCTACTCCCCACACTTATTTTCTTGTTGGACGTAAGACGCACAGGCCAGGGAATGTAATTTCTATGTTGTGTGGCGGCATAATATAAGTGACGCACGTGGGAAGGGAGGGGGGGGGGGGGGAGTAAAAGGGGGTGGTGTGCGGACTCGCGCGCTCACCGTGGGACTCAGGTAAAGAGCTGAGAGTAGTCTCAGGGTCAAGCCTGGAGCTGAAGAACATGAAAAACGACCTCTCCGGTCAATGGTTCCCGCCATATGTGGGTGGATCCCTATGCTACATGTACTGTGCCATATTCTAGAAGTAATCGTCCGAGGATCAAACGCGTACGGCACGGCTACCACGCACGCCGCTGCACGAATTTCTGTTCTATAAGTACACACCCGGATTAAGTAACGGTAACGGGGCGAGGAGATGTGCTCACTCATCCTAGTGCTCCCACCCATATGGGTTTATGTAATGCACACCACTGGCTCCCAATCTTTTCTTTTTTCGCCTCCCTCCATTTTTATTGAGTTGATCTGATTGTGCTATGAGGCCTCTCACAGTGGGGGACCAAATCCTATACCGGGGCCCGCCCAGATCAGACAAGCCTTTCACCCCTCCGGGGCAGATTATCGGACTTATCTGGGATATTAAACGCACTGACTTTTACATAGGCTGGCCTACACAAGTCAGTATATACGCCAAAACGCATTCAATTGTCACCACAATTGTGAATGGAACAAGAGTGCGCGGCGCATTCCACAAAAGGGGTTGCATAGGGTATAAAGGGTATAGAAGTATGACAAGCAGAAATGGGTAAGTTTGTTGTCAACCACCAACAAAGCATTGACTAGTGTGTATAGTTGAAGACTGCACATGCGTTTTAGGTGGCCTAATCACCAAACCGCCTGATCGCCTGATCGCGTGATCTTCTGATTCGCGAACTCTGATGAACTCTGATGCTTGAGGTGCTCGGTAAATAAGCCCATACCCTCTAGATACAATAGCAAAGTTATTAGGTTGGACGGGAAGTTCTGGGACACTTTTTGTTTTTTCCTGTAGAAACCTGTAAAGAATTGTGGGACAGTCCATGGTAAGGGTATATATGATGGAGTGTGAAGGACTCTTCACTAGTCTGGTTATCACCACTATGGCTTCGACAAGCGGCGAATCTGAGCCTATTTCGCGAGAAGGTCTTCGACTGCTGATTCTTCATGAGTACCGCCTTGGTAGTTCTGCGCGCCTGGCGGCCGACAGAATCAACCACTCGATGGGTGCGAACACCACTTCGAAGTCTACGGTGATTCGGTGGTATCAGCGTTTCGGTGAAGGACAGACAACGCTAGAAGATGAACCACGCTCAGGACGTCCTCCGGTCTTCGATGTCGACGCCCTGACAGCTGCCGTTGAAGAAGATCCCCGTCAGTCGAGCTGGTGCCTCGCGGAGCGACTCGGATCCTCCCACTCCACGGTGCTACACTACCTACATGCGCTCGGGTTCGCTTGGAAAATGCCCGTCTGGATCCCACACCAACTCTCCGCTGCACAGCTCCGATTGAGGTCTGATATCGCGGCTTCTCTTCTCTCGTTCAAACGGACGACTGCGTGGCTCGACAACCTGGTGACTTGCGATGAAAAGTGGACGCTCTACGTTAACTACCACCACGGTCGTCAGTGGCTGAAGCCGAGCGACTCTGGAATTCCGACGCCGAAGAGCGGCCTTCACCCGAGGAAAGTACTTCTGTGCGTCTGGTGGTGCACGATGGGTGCGATACATTGGGAGCTCCTTCCGTCGAACACAACGGTCACAGCGGATCTCTACTGCAAGCAGCTTGACACGGTGGCGTCGAAACTTCGAGGAAAAATGGACCGAGTCTTCTTTCTCCACGACAATGCACGTCCACATGTGGCAACGTTGACGCGCCAGAAGATTCTGGACCTCGGCTGGACGACGCTTCCCCACCCACCATATTCCCCGGACATGTCCCCAACTGACTACCACCTATTCCGGTCGTTGAGCCACTTCCTTGACGGGCGACAGTTCAAAGATGACGACGATCTCAAGAGCGGGCTCCAGAACTTCTTTGACCAGAAGTCTCCCGAATTCTACCGGAAGGGTATCTACGATCTTCCTGAGCGTTGGCAGTACATTGTAGATCACGATGGTGCATACTTTGGTGACTGAAGTTACATGTGAATAAAATTAAAATAAATTGAATTTTTCTCACAAGGTGTCCCAGAACTTCCCGTCCAACCTAATATTTCGTTCGCTAATCTATACCAGCTCCAAATAGTGGCGAGTGTTCCCACTACAATATCGGAGTTCTGACACCATTTGGAAAGGCAATATTTGGATTATTGGAAGCTCTGATACCAGTGTCTAGGGCACAGTGGTACGCGCGTCACGATATAGAGTTTCGTTATAGGTACCACCACTGATCACGATTATCAATCGGGATCGTTGCACTGGGTCGCTAAGCTGTGTATTATAGTAGAGAAGGCAGCTGACTTCTTTCCTGACGGATCCCTATCGTCCTTTGGTTGTAGTCGACACGATAGGGAGACGTCGGCACCAAGTACGTGACTATAACTGTGAGGTACCTTCATGAGGAAAAATGGCTATAGTTATAATGACTGGGAATCGTCAACGGAAGTAAGTCATGTCAAGTGGATATCGTCCTCATGAGAGACAACGAATACAAGAAGAGTCTCTCTGAAAACATCACTTCAGTACAACGAGTGAAACAATGACGATGATGTGTGTGCTATTCAGCAGGCAAACAATGAATATGTGAGTTATTTAGCAGCAGTATTGGGGATGTGTTGCGACTATCCTACGCTGCTCTCTTCACGTCTTTTTTGGCGCCTTTCGTCTTACGGCCGATTCTTTGTGAATCACTTAACTGTCGACGTCGCTCATCCTCATGCTGAGTCCTCGATAGGCACTGTTGTCTTGGGTTACTCCTCTCTCACTATGCAATGTGCTGGACGCAATGGTGCTAGCGCAAGTCGACTCTATGCGTATAGAGGATGTGGTCTAGTTGAATATTCCCTTTTCATATACTTAGGAATGTGCCTTGATGAACATGGACTGTCAAATGATTGCTTTTAGTTTTAATGAAGTTGTTCTGATATGCAAAGCATTTTATGTGATCCGTAGGCATTTCATTATCTGTCCACTCTGGCTTCTTCTATATCGAAGCAAGAAGCACGTTTGTGAATTCCGACCCGTTTTACTTTTGCCTAACTTAAATTATTTTCTATTTGGCCCTGATTCCGCAAATTGCTCAAGTGAGTGCCATTCATAGGCTGACAAGAAAGTTCTGTCGTGATTCCTAGAATAAGTGCTTAGGAAAAATTTACCCTCCAGCTTTCATTACAAGAGCCATGTTGGAGGTTACCAGTACTGGAGGCATTTGTCTAGGTTATCCGGATATATGAGTGTACCGTCCACCTATTATGAGCGTGACATTCACTGTTGACGCCATCCTATACTGTCGAGTGGGAAGAGGCTTTATAGTTGCATTCACAAAGGCGAATTTCCTCGAGCTCGCGGACACGTCACGAGTGGGGATTGCCATGATAGCCTTTTTCTCGAGCAGCAATTTCTAGCTCACCGATCCGGGCTTGGATGAACACCCCTTTTGAGAGAGTGACAGGAGCAATGCGGCTGTGTGCAGGGATGAAAGCGAATCGCGTGGCCGCCCGCGGCAAGCGGCGCGGCGAGTGCGAGGGCCAGCGGCAGGGCATGGCAGCCTCTAAGCGAGGCAGTGTGGCATGAGTGGAAGCGCAGACGTGACGCAGTCATGTTCGGCTGGCTCCCAAGGGCAATCGATACGGCGAGTCGTACTGGTGCCGCCGCGAGTGAAACGTCGGGAGCGATTCGCTGTCATATCTGCACACACCCGAGTAATGCGGGTAGTGAGGGCTTCTAGGGTGGTCGGCCCGAATGAAAGCCACGGGACTAAGAGGACCGTATGTGACGATATTCCCGGTGAAAAGGGCGCTCAGGGGCCATCTCTTCCTGCAGCCTTCAACTAATTTCGTGTTCCACCACATCTTTTTACATTAGTCGTTGGGCGTAGTATTTATTTTTTTGACCATTATTCTGTCTTTCTCACCTCTCGTACTTTAAGACTATAGCTTCTGCTGTGAAGCAGTATTGTCAGTGAAGAATGTATCCAACACCTTCCACGGTGGACACCGTGCGGTTTCATCGTTTTTATTGTGCCCGTGATGCTTGCTTCGTTCTTATCGGTCAAAAGCCGAAGAGACAAAACAGATACGGCACGTGGAAAAGGTTACAACTTTTCCGACAACCCAATAGGAGCCTTGCTACAAGCAGTTGCAATAGAGATACAGCTACTTTGAAAAAGGGTTTTGCAGATAATGCTCCTCGAAATACTGTTTCTGTCATTGACGGCGAGCTGCTCCCGTATTTCAGACAAAGAAAATCTTTCTTTGAAGAAAAGCTGCGGTGTGCGCACTTTGGGTAAGTTCTTTGTTCTCCAATAGGCTTACAGTTTTCCTGAGCTTTTCTTGAGAAGGAGAAAATGCAGAAACGGTGGGAAGGATATTTCAAAGACTTTCTGCCCACAGTTTCTGCTTTTTCTGTTTGTAAACAAGTGATTATGAGGGAAAAGAAGTTTTCCCTCATAATCACCATCTCGGGGTTTCCCCGTTTACATCTCGGGGTTTCCCGAGCATATTTCGTGGGTTCATGCATCCGGTGTTTTTTGAGTCAAGATGATTGCCAAAACACCAGAATACTTAAAGGAATCGTCCACGGAAAATGAGTTTTTGTGTTACCCATATGTTTATGTTGTATTTGCCTAATGTTAGCCTCATGCGAAATTTCACGCGAAATCTGGCTGAGATACAAAACCACAAAGTGCGGTCCAGGTGGACGGGACCTCCGTGTAAAAGCCTCGTCTCGTCGTCCGCCATGGTCGGAGACGCATTGAAGGAACAGAAGGTAACGTAAACAGTCCCACTCTCCGTTCCCAACGGCGGCGGACGACGGGACGAGGCTTTTACACGGAGGCCCCGCCCACCTGGACCGCACTTTGTGGTGCTGCATCTCAGCCAGATTCACATTTTTTTACGTGAAATTTTGCATGAGGCCAACATCAGGCAAATACAACATAAATATATGGGTAACACGATTCCTTTAAATGGAAAAGCTGATTTTTAGAGCTGCTTTTCAATAATGGTACTTACTAAGCGCTCCTATGACATGCTCACCTCCCTGTTCACACCCTAAGAGAACTTCCTCTAAATGAAACCAGAGAGCCTGCAAATTAATGATGGGAGTGTGTGGAATGAAGCTAAGTTTCTCTCACCACATCGGGGTATCACAGCTTTTTTCAATTCCACTGCCCTCAATGATACTTTTCCTAATGATATTCAGCCCCGAACTTTAATAGTGCATCAGCTCCAAAAGAAAAAAAGGTAAGATTGCCATAGAAAGAGGTATTTCCTTGAGTTAGTGACCACATCACTGCTAAGTTATACTTTGATTAGGTTATGCTCACTAATGTTTCAGGAAGCTCTCAACCGTTTAAAATTCTTGGAGGAGAAGCAATCAAACCCAATGAATATCCATGGATGGTAAAGCTGAAGATAGAAAGGAACGACATGGGTAAGAAAAACGTTTTCATTTGAAAGTAATTGTGGACGTGACTACTAGTGAAAAATGTAGTGAATATGAAAGTCGAGGTGCTCAATAATGCGATGATGAAGGAAAACGGAAGAAAAAGCCAACGACCTGAGATATGAGGCCCCTTCCCACCATTGATTCTCGAAGCGGACTACCTCTCCGTCAAAAAGCAGGTAGTCCGGACTACTCATCCTTTGGCATGTTGCCAAGTGAACACAAAGTAATGTTTGGAAATACAATAGCATCTACACATTTTCTGGAGTGATCTTCGAGCTGAAACTGAGAAGGCGCCCTGTGACACATTCGCTCCTCCCGCATACGCTTTACCACTCTCATCATCACACGTAGCCAACAACAAGTCCCGTCGCCTAGGGGCGGGGTCTGTTATCGAAAGCTGTCAGCTGTTATCGTTACGCCGTCAATGCAGCTCAGGGGCCCGCTTTTCAACGAATTTCCGCCTTAAATAGGCTTTCTAGGCTCCTGGTTTCCATGTGAGCGAGGGATTTTCTAATAGCCACATTATCCCTAATGCTGTCTTTGATGGGTTGCCCGAAAAATAGCAAACATGTTGCTCGAGCAACAACGGTGCGTTCATAATTATAAGCACGCGAATTAACATCATTAGTAGCATAACCAAGAATTTTCGGTTTCACAAAAGGCGGCCAATCGAAAGGTCTATCCGAGGGAGTGAAACGAATTTTCGACGAAAAAAAATGTGTCTCAGCAGTTGTGCGTCCCATTTTGGTGATAATCGGGTCAGATATTAGAAGATATGTCTTCTGGATCCCCTATATAGCGCTGAGATCAAGATTAGTTTTCTTGTTAATGGCAATAATCAAACGTGGAAGACCAAAGCCCGAAAAACATGTGAATAACACTGAAACACTCAAGTATCATCGAAGTGAGCACAGAGATTTTCTTAATTCTCTCGCAGTGATAGGAGCTGGCTACGAGACGCATTGGTTGTGTATCTTTGAGATATATCTGGAACCTCACAAGATGGAACCCCAACTTTTTTCGTCGGCCTTTGATTATGAAACATTGCAAAAAATAAAAAGGTGTCTCTGATGAACATGACTTTTAGTTTTTGATAGCTGCTGATTTTCAGCCCGCGATGCAAAAATTGTTATTATCGCACTGAGTTAAGGGCAAAAGCTTTGATCTCGGACGGGATTCGATGCACTTCATACACTTCATGATTTCCGGGCATATGCGCTGATCCATCACGCTACAAAGACCCCTTTCACCTCATATTAGCTTCCGAATGGTGCCATATAGTGCCATATAATACCATATAATTCACCATAGCTTATCATCACTCACACGTATAACGTGTTGAGCCGGTTGGCCAAGATCGACAACACGTGACGCATGTGAGTGCTGATGAAAGGAAAAGAAGGTAAAAATTCCGTCGTTAATCAATCCCTTCATGGCATCCGCAGAATGAATAAGTCAGTGCTTTTATCTTCCCAGATGAGTCTGGTGCCAATTTACCGACCCCATAGGAACGGATGGCTTAATTGGCCTGGGCGGGCGTTGATTCGGGATTTGATCCCCGCAGAGAGCTAGGTGTGCGCCACCGGGTCCCTACACCATCTCCGCCCGTGAGTGCCGGGAGGCTATGATAAATATACCATTCAGAAGCTGAGTTAGGGTGAATGAGGTCTCGAAAGTGTAATGGATTCCCACATATGCCCGGAAAGCATGGATTACGAGCTCGAGTCCCATCTGAGACCCAAGCTTTTGCTCACAACTTAACAACGAGATGACGACTACTTGAAGAATTAGCCTGTGAGGCAGAAAAGGTCTCAATAGATTGCTTGCTCGGAAACTTAAAATTTAAGGGTGATCTGATAATGTGAAACACATTGCATAGCCGCTCTTCGACAGCCAGCTTCGAATTTGACAGTGGTTTGCTTATGAGAAGACACAAAATTACCATCGTTTCGTCCAGAGTAAGGTTCTAGGATAGTAGTGCAGAAGGAGCGAAAAGGGAGAAGTGTGACGGAAGGGTTCTGGGTTTTCGAGTTCCCGCCCAAATTACCCTAATGATGTTAGCTTTTTATTACAAAACTTATGAACGTGTATGGGTATGGTGTACCTTCACGAGTAGGATGGGAATACACTATTTTGCTTGCATTACGATGTTAATCGCTGCTAGTTGTTTTCAGGTCAGCGTGCTATTGCATACTGCAGTGGAAGTCTAATTTCCTCACGTCATATACTAACGGCAGCTCACTGCGTAATGAGTGTACACAAGAAAAAAATGAGCCTGCAATGTATGCCGCGATACAAAACCGCTCACGTCAAGCCACAAAATGTATCTGCCTATGTGGGCACTAAATGCGCTCCTCCTGAAAAATGTCTAAGACCACATCAGATTTCCGAGGTTGGTCTACTAGTGACCCACATTTCCGATCATTTCTTCACAGTACCATATATACTTACATCTACAATGTTGTTCTGCCTTCTCAGATACATGTTCACAAGAAATTTGATTATTGCTCCAAAAACTCACAGCATGACTTAGCGATTCTCGAGCTCAAAAGCGACGTCACCAACAAAGAAGCTGCTCCAATCTGCTTACCAAGCGCAGATCTTGCATTAGCCAAGGAGGTTCAAATTGCAGGTTCTGGGATAGGCTGTGAGTTCATTTCTCCAAAAATGGATTTTTTCCGCTAAATACGTCAAATGCAAACTCATACACGAAATTGAAGCACGATTGTTAAGCCGAATCGGGCCACAATATGCTCAAAGTTGCCACACTGAAGATTGTCGAGCGTGGTAGAGACCGTCTAACCATTCGAGGGAAATCGAAAACAGCATCAGGTTGTTTGGTGAGTGCTTATTAAGAGGGTGCGGCAAAAGGATTGACCCCTTGACAAAGTCTTACCGTTTCAAGTAGAAGTAAGGTATTATCACGAATTTTTCCTCTAGGATAGTCCTGAAACCTTATCAAATTGCCCCTCGCCCACAGGCGCTGACAAAAACTGTTGGTAGAGCTTATGCGCAGGTGATAGCGGTGCCTTTGTCAACCTTTGTCAAAACTGATTTCAGAGAATCGAGTGAGTCGTGAGGTGTCGCACAAGCTTCGTCCTTCTTACTGCAAATTGAATGCCGAAAGTGTTAAGATTCATGGGATTTGGTGGTCATCGCTGCGACGTGGTGCACTTCTGAAGGCTGTTCTGAGACCACTGTTGCCGTCACTCCTTGGGGATTGAGGCTGTAACCTGCTGGACGTCATCCGATTGGGTCCGAGATGTGGTATTATCTAGGGGTATGCGTGTCTTTTGATGACATCGTTGAGTTAGTTTTGCTGCATGGTTTTGACTCGAATATCGTCGGGTTTGCGGAGTTTGGTGCTTGCCATACCGTCTCGTAGCAACTCCTTCCAGAATTCTGGAATGTTTAGCTACTCGACTTCTACAATTGAACATCTTGAAGCCCAAAAACCTGCGCTATACCTCATAATTCGATCGCTGCCTTTGAGAACACTCTACAAGAGAATGGTACGATTTGTACGGTAATCACCTGAGAGACGCTTCCTCTCCCTGTTCTCAATTGATCTCGAATTAAAGGCGTTCTAACTGAATTCTGAGGACATACTGTGATATGTCCCCGGAAATGGCTATTATGCACAACTAAATCTGAAGCTATAGCAGTTAAGCAGTGTCAATTTTTGGAACTGTTTTTCCCCACCTACACCTGTGATAAATATGACGATTTTCCAAAAAAAAAACACGAATGGTTTCCGAGTTTCTACGCAAACGTCGAGGTCATGAAAATCACAGCTATGATGAGCTGCTTTCAAGTATATTTATTTTTCACGCACTATGAAAAAACCGTTTTAAAAAAATTTAATTATTTTCAATAAAAAAATATGGCGATATATCATTGCATGTCATGTCATATCATTGCAGATAAGTATAAATTGCAAAATCACTCTTCGAAAATTGGATTTTAGGAATTAAGCGGAAGTGGATTCGAAAAAACCGGAAATTGTTAAGAAAAATCCCTCACAGCCTGATTTAATGGTGTCCTTTGAGAAAAAAAACCATTCTGAAAAACTGCATGTGCTTTGTCACAGTCTTTTCTCCGCTTTCAAAATGCTATTCCGCAATTATGTTTTCAGGGTGACAGCGGTGGCCCACTATTCCAACTAGCCAAAAATGGTAAATACGTTCTTGTTGGCGTTTATTCGGGACCCAATGTCAAAACAAAAAATGGCTGTGGAATTCCAAGTGAGTTCTCCACAACATAGTATTCAAGTGTAAATTTTTCATATAATTGGTATTAGTGGACGCGGTATGTGAAAATCAAATAGCTGGAGTGGAGAGGATGCGCGGACCGATTCATGTTCATGAGCCATATAAGAGGATCGCCACGCATTATCGCCCTTTTATACTCTTAATAATGCTGGTCATCCTCCAGCATCCCACAGGAGGTGAATGCGCTCGCAAACCTCCCGCTCTCAGCCCCCGTATGTGCCAAGACTGGGAACCGACGAGGAGACCCCACACTGGGATGCTAACTTTCTTATCGCCTTAAGCCATACACTACTAAACACTTGGCCTGACCGCTGGCCTTGAGCCCTGATCGAGCTATTACATCATAATAAGACGCAGCACAAGTAGCATAATATACAGTAGCGCTCAAAAGTCTTCGGCCAAAACTTTTTTGTCATAACTTTTTTTCTACTTGACCAAATTTGACAAAATTTTAATATGTAGTGCCTGGACCTATTGTCAACATTTCCTTCTACTTGAGCGCCGCTTGACTCTTTCCACGGTTTTTTACAAGAATTTACTACAAGACCACCGAAAAAAAAGCAAACGGCGTGGTCAGAAAAAACGGCTTTCGTTACAAAAACAAAACGAGCAGGTCTCAGAGAACACTAATATTTTGTAGAAAGATAACGACTTTTGATGACAGCGGCACAGCGGGACGGCATAGGGATGGCACCTCAAAAGCAAAAAATTGCATTAACCCAGTTAAGTTACACTGTTGAGCGCCAAAATAGTATATTCAATATGCAGTGTCTCCAAGTACAACACACTAAAATTTCTTTTAGATCGGTCCAGTCGCAAAAAAGTTACAAGTGAAAAACTTAAGTGAAAGACCATTTCGCCGAAGACTTTTGAGCGCTACTGTATGTACGTTTACTACGTGGTAACACAAAACTCAACTACACCTTACCTGCCGTCTCAACCCCACTCCATTAGGGCAACTCCCGCCATCGGCTGTACGTAGCAGTCGCCATGCTCAACGGTGTTTTTTCTCTAGAAAATCATTCTTTTTTCTTTTACTGTTTGACCAAGGAATTTGAGCACCGGCTGCTCCAAGTCGTGGAGCAGCTTAGAGATTGGCACTCTTGTGTCAACGCTCCTCCATCTAAGCACTGAGTTTGCCACAGCACTACTGTGTCATGAGTAGCTTCATGACTTATCGGTGAAAGTGCCTGGCTGTCGGTATCCGACCTTACAGGAGGCAGCAAAAATACTCATGCACCTGAACCATTCAATTTTTTGATTTTGATGATTTTGATTTTTGATAGCTGCTGATTTTCGCCGCAGCGCGCGATGCGAAAGTTACTAGAAGGTTGCTGAGTTATGGGCAAAAGCTTCGGTGCCGGACGGGACTCGAACCCCCAAGTGCGGGTTCGAGTCCCGTCCGGCACCGAAGCTTTTGCCCATAACTCAGCAGCCTTCTAGTCAATTTTTTGAGTTTTCGTGAAAATTTTCCTTTCAACTTGCCTAGTATATGTTGAATAAAAATTCGGAACTCATACATAATTGTGCACGAAGAGTGGTTAGGGCTCTCAATCTACGAAGTGCGCTTATCAAATTTCATCAGGTCGCTATGCAAGTGGAAGATATTGTGAAGATCCTTTCCGTGCCCCGAAGAACTGTTCAGGATGCATTGAAACGCTACAAGGAATGGAAGGCCGAAGAGGATACAAAAGAAAAGGGCTTTTCACGACAACTAGGGGCAAAAAATGTGGAGCCCGTAAGAGAAAAATCCGAAGGAACTTTGGGGAGATCGGTACGCCACATGGCAAAATGCGTATGAATAAGCGATCATTGAAGAGGATAGTCAGAAAGCTTAGGAAGTCTCCTTATCGTCCGCGGAATTGCTAATCCCTGACGGACACTTCGAAGAAGTGGAGATTGGAAAGATGCAAGTGGTTGCTGCACCCATTCACGGTGATGGGCGCTCGAGACATCGTCTTCAGCATTTAGTATTTTCACGTCGAATCCGACCTACTCCCAAAAGAGGATGATCACCGGTTACTCGCTTGCTGATCCTACGACTTTATGAAAATACGAAACAGCCTCAAACCATTATGGTTTGTGGAGGAGTCACATATTCAAGAAAAGCTCCAGTCATTTTCGTCGAAGCTAGCGTGAAAATTATGGCAGTAGTTTACAAGGATTTCCTAGATTAGTCCTCGAGCCATGGACCGATTTTGAGTTCGGAGAAGTCTACTGGTGCTTTCAAAAATTCTGCTCCAGCACACAAAGCGAAGGTGATCCAGGACTGGTGCGCTAGCAGATGCCTGACTTCATCACACACAACGGATGGCCCTCCATTTCACCGGACCTTAATCGGATGCATTATTCCGTGTGGGACACAAAAGAGAAAAAAGCTTCCTCTACCAGACACCCGAGTTTGGAGTCTCCTGAAGAAGCGCTTGTGAAATCCTGGGACGAAATTGATGAAGCGTACCTGGGTGCCACATGCAGCGTTCGTCGACCGTCTGAAGGACTGTGTAGAGTCCAAAGGCCTTCATTTTGAAATCTGTTAGCATGCTTCAAAGTGTCATGTGGATAATTTTAATAGTACGAATTGATCTGCGAGGTTGGTTTCTGGATGCCACTTATTTTTGGTGCACGGGTTTGGCCTATACATACCGTCCAAGGGGGTGGAGTCAGGCATCTCGCGAGCTGAAGTGAGCGGAAGTGGAAGCTGCCTAGCACGGCTAGGCCAAGGTGTGCATTGTGCAATGCACTCAAGAGACCATCGCCGTAATCCGCGACAAAGAAGCAGATAGTGCATGCCACTGGGACAGCAAATTCGCTAGTGGCCACGACACGCGCTTTCGAGCTAGAGGTGCCATATTAGTTCGGTCTTAGGGCGTCCAAAAGAAAGACTTAAGCCACCGTCATGGCTTAGAGGCCCAACAAATACGGCGTACATAGCTCACACTCATCGTACCGCATACCAGACACCGCAGACGATTTTTTAAAGTACTCAGATAGAGAACAACATTCCGAGGATAGCAAACAGAGCTGTACCCCGTGATCTTTTAATCTCAGTGAACATTTCTCAAATCAAGAAGGTGTGTGGAACAGGAAAAGAAAACGAGGATAAGAGGGAGAAGTGAGTGCCTCTAGAAAAAAGGGCACGAAGGCAAGATAGAATGGAGAGAAGAGGCTCGGTCCATTCCTAGAAAAGGATTCAAGGAAATCCTCGAAACATAGGCTTGAAATTTTCACTGGAGTTTGTCCGCCTTGCAAATTTTCAGTCTGAATGTTAATGACAAGTTATTCGGAAATTTTTCAGATGAGTGGAATATCTACAGCGATGTACGACGTCACCTTAAGTGGATTTGCAAATTAACAGGTGTGTTTCATGACAGATTTCTCAATGCAATGAGGGTGCTCATATTTTCGTACTATGGAACGTCGTACTACTTTCGTACTACTACTTTTCTTTGTCTCTTTCAGGCGTCTGTTCCTTGAAAAAGTAGACTTTCAAAGTCTATAACTGGATGAGACTGTAATGTAAGGAGACTTCACAATGAAAATAAATTATTTGAATATCTGTGAAGGTAGGAGGAAGAAATGCTCCACTCATTCACCTCTTGGACGTCACTTTGAGTAAATCAATCTCTGCGGGCCTCGTTGCTTCGCGTAGTAATTTGTATGTGGCCCATAGGAGGAAGATACCTAAAGGAGAGGGCCCAACTGAGCCACTCCGTTAAAGTCGTCCCAAATCGGCTATTTCTTTTTGACACCCGATTTGCCCTGGTCTCAAAGGCGTGCAGACCGCCTCTGTTCACCATTATTCTGAGCACTCGTAAGAGTGAACTACACGATGCAGTGTAGTTCCCCGTGTGTTACAACACCGGCTAATTCTATGTTTCAAAAAAAATAAGGTTTTCCAGGCACGGAGGCGTCCAGCCACAGTGTAATTAATTACTACTGCACAAAGTTGAGTGGAGCGAAGCTCCTTGTCTTTCTTCACCAGAGTTTTTCAAAGTTTCTCACCAAAGTTTCTCACCAGAGTTTTTCAAAGTTTTTTAAACGGCCCTTTGAACAACAGGTCCTCACTGTTTGCACATTCTCATGATTTTTTTTCAAACTATAATCAGGTAAGAGTGATTTCAACACATTGCCACCGACGCCCAGTTTTCAACTTATGAACCTTAGGCGATCCATTGCTCTTCAAAAAATGCCTCGAGCTGCGGAAATAGTCAATGTTTACACAAAAATGCTTGGAGATTTATGCGTGACATCAAAATGTTAGTAATGCTTTAAAAGGAAAGAAAAAGGAAAAAGAAGATGAAACGTCAACTCACATTATTATTATAAAAGATTGCCAACCCCTGACGGACACTTCGAAGAAGTGGAGGTTGGAAAGATGCTAGAAGTTGCTGCACTCATTCACGGTGATGGGCGCTCGAGACATCGTCTTCAGCATTTAATATTTTACGTTGAATCCGACTTACTCCCAAGAAAGGATGATCACTGGTGACTCGCTTGCTGATGCTACGACTTTATGAAAATACGAAACAGCCTCAATCCATTATGGTTTGGAGATGGTTACATTATTATAAAAGAGATGGGACATCACGAGCCATCATTGCAACGCTTCCCAACAAACGTCCCAGATTACATGTAACAGCCAGCAAGCCTGCACAAACAGCCTTAGCAACAACACTTACAAGTTGTGCCGAAAAAGAGTATTTTTTTTCTCTTTCACTGACAACGCCTGGACGAACTTAAGCAAATTCTGAGAAGGCAGCATCCCTGAATTCAGAAGCACATTATGCTTACTAAAAAACTGCCACTATACTCCGTACCAGCCTTGCACACCAACAGGATTGGAAGCTTCTTCAGAGTGAACATGACGTTTCACCGCAGTCGCCTTCGCTCCCAACGTTACTAAGGTCTGTTCACTCTGTACCTGAGTGGGTTCATGTTAAGTAGTGCCCTTAATTATTCCGCATTACCAGGTTCACAACACCCTCCATTACCACCCTCCGGTCTTCGGAGATGGGGGGGAGGGCTTGATTCATGAAAAATGACACTTTGAATCATAGCGTGGCCCAAGAAACCAGAGCTCAGCGACTTCCATGAACCGAAAGGGCAGTCCTTCATAAGCTCCCCAAAAGAACCATCGCGGAAGCTGGCTCTACTGTTTTAGGCGGACCTTAATACTGTAGGTGGTCTGAAGCCCCACTGTAGCGACTGAAGGATCCGTATTTTGATAATGGTGAAAGTATCGCCGAACATGTTTTCCTTAGGAGACCATTAATTAGCTAGTAATTAAGATATCTTGAATACGCACTTCGTCTACGTATGGTAAAGATAAAGAATAAAGAATAAAGACAGAAGCTTCTGAAGTCGACATGTTGTAACACCTTTCATCGAATATAATTTTTAAATAGGACGCAGATAATGTACGGAAAGAGTGAAACAAGGTACTGTAATAGTCCTAAATTTCTGTAGGTTTTTTATCTCATGAAAAAGTTGATTTCATCGTTCCCCATAGTGAATTGCTCGTCACGCAGCGCTGATGACATGACCTCTCAGAACATTTTTCGAAACACTTGCACGTCCCATTGTAGCCCGGCATGTACTGGAACAAAGGTGATTACGGATGGTGATAAAGGGAGATGAATAATCTCGCAGTGCAGCCCACACTATTGGATGCCCTTTTGAAGTGGTGAAGAATGACTAAGCATTGCACTTGATGCTATGACATAGCATCATGCAAAGTATATTAAATTTAGCATAACATTTAGCATAACTCCATAACAAACCTGGATGGCACAGAAGAATAAAAAAGCAACAAACATTAAATTTAGCTTCTCACGTGGTGGAATGACTCTAACATATCATTGTGAATAGATGTGTAATGCATAGGTGCGCAGATGAGAACGAATCGGACTGTGTGTGGGGATGTTATCTAGTTGACGATAGTGTGAGGATGGGAAAATTGCCATCAAACTATCCTCAAGTCCGATAGATAAGTCCGCCCGCATGCGGTGTCGCGCGCGGCACAGGCGACCGCAGTCTTCAAAGAACCAATGGAAGTTGAGGAAGCTGTGATTCGTGGATGTATCAATTACGAGTTTATATGTATTGTATATTGTATTTGTTAATATAAAAGCGAGTCAATAAAGTTGGGGTCGTGTGAAAGGTGAACACGGAAACTTCACAGTTGGCAGAGGAAAGTGAACGAATAGGAGGGGAATCGTGGTGCAACGGGGGCTTTAATGCAATGATGGTTTTGGCGATGGAATAGCGGTTGAATAAGAACTTTTCCTTATTCCTGTTATGACCCAACAAAAGCCAGACATACCAAAAGCGGCATTAGGAAAAGGATGAGCTACGGAGAGGTAATTACGACAGTTTACGTCCTTAGTTTACGACAGTTTTCATTTAGTTTCTGAGGAGACGATCGTCAACAGCTCCTTAGGGGCCTCGAGGCCTCGAACCAAGAGTCATTGTTGAAAGAGATAAGTGGGAGTTTTTTTGTTATGAAATGTTGAAATGGAGATTGCGTAGAAAATATAAGACGAATGATCATTGTTACACTGGTTGAACGAAGATTTTGACACGTGATATTTTTAGATATTAAAAAAGAAGTTGAATAAACAGTTTCTACATTTCTAAAGTTTTTAATAATGGAGGGTGATTGCGATCCTGTGTTCTTTTAAGTGTGCCTGCGTTCGCCGCTGCCGCGTGCGACACCGCTTGCGGGCGGACTTATCTATCAGACTTTAGGGTAATCTTCTGCTGCTTAGATCGCTCTTCATTTGCAGATTCAGTATTGCAATAATTTTTAGACTCTTTGCGAAACGACATCACTGCAACTATACATCCTCGTGAGCGCAGCACAGTTCGAGTGATTACTATACACTAAAATGAGCCAACTCGTATGTGTGCAAACCAATGGTGCCCTTATATATTAGGTTGTGAGGCTATTCGCGACTTCACCTTTCAAACTATGACCTAGCCCACACTGCATTTTTTCCCATAAAATAAGCTCCATTCGCTCAATTCGTCAACCAAAATAATGCGTGTTTGCTTATCTCATTTCGATGAAAATATGCTGATTCAAATCGCGCAAAATCGTGAAAATGCTACTTGAACACTCGCATTCAAAACACCTGTCCAAGTATTCAAACAAGATGTTTTGTTACCGCTGACGAGTATGTCGGATGGAAGGGCTTCAGCTTTCTCCAAGTTCCGAAAGACGGTATAAGAAAGGGACGATCGCACCCGGTTGCTCTGAGGCGTCGCCCAGCACCCATTTCTTGAGTTGTAACGAATCAAAAACGCCTTATGTGGTCAACCACATCTGCATTGGGGAGGCCAATACTGTTAGAATCCCTGCAAATAAAAACAGTGTAGGCTTTCCACTGTTCTAATTGAAGCGCTCCCATCGCTTGAAAATCCAAGCAACTCATTCTCATTTTTACACTTCTGAAACCAGATATAAGACGCTCCATTCGATGCGTTCACCCCTCTCCTTGCGGTGCTCATCTTTGTGGTTGCCTGTAGTTGCTATTTGACCAAACTGGAACTCATAAAAAGAATTCATCCAGAAATTGCCCATTTTACCAAAAACTGTATGATTGTACATTTACTTTCACTTCAATTTTGAAATCGTTCCAATGATCCAGAAACTCCATAAGGATGTATACTGAAAGTACATTTTTTGTCACTCTGTAGAACACATTATGTATGTAAATTGATCGTAATTGGCGCACTTTAAAATCTGGATTTATCGTTTGAACACGCAAAACCGACTAGATATTTCCATATAATTCGATAAAATCAAAGCGGGAGCAGACGAAGTGTTCGCACGACTATTCGCTTATACTAATGGAGCTGAGAAAGCTCATCAGGGTAAAGGGGTCTTTGACTTGTACTGGTATTTGGATAGTTCACATGTATTATTTTGAGCAACTCAGTACTGTCCAGTTCGAACCTGTGGCTGACAGCACTGGAACATGAATAAGATAAGATAAGATAGCCGCACCCATATAAGCTCTCTTTGGAGAGCAACCTATTTCACTCGTCGGTCCACAACTCCTTGCTCCGTTGGTCCTCCATCATCTGCTGGCTTCACTCCACATGAGCCACATAGTTGTACGCATATAGGTCACATCTATCGATCGGTAAGTGCAAATCTCGGTAATAATTCCTTTCTTTGAATCTATTATAGCTCTTGTTTTAGGGAATAATGCTTGCTAAGTTGGCTGTTGTGTTTTCACGTTCGCCGTAACCCATCCGGCAAAGTTGGGACAATCATCAAGGCCTTAGAAGTTTCCCGAGATATTCCAACAATATACGGTAAGAAACTGTTGACGCCTACAAAGACAACGTTCATACTTTGTAACTATTAGACGATCTCGTCACTCTTCTGTACAAGCTATAGCGCTATAGGTCTGGAATACAGTTTGCACCGATTGAAGACACAGCGCCATATTGCGGCACTCGAACTAATCCTAGGGAGTGGGAGCTCCGCAGTGAGTGGGAAAATTTCTATGTGCGATCGGGTTTTTTTTTACATAACAGGTAAAACTCCTTCCCTCTGCCCGAGTGCGAGCTCATCGCTTCATAATGCACCATGTTACCCCACCTTCACATTTACCGGCAGTTGTGACTCTTCCTTATTCCCCGCCCGTGATGATGCGATGTTCAATGCTCATTCATAAGCGCATAGGTGTTTTCCATGGAGCCAAAAGCTACAAGTGAATTGGTCATTTTGTATCCCAGGCGATTTGCCGACTCGCAGATTCAAGGTTTTTAGGTAAAAAAAGGAGTAGCTGCTATGAGCACCTCAAGCAGTGGCTCAACTCGCGTTTTTGTAGAATCGCGGAAAATGATAAAGATACGTGTCGATTGGGAGAGTCATGGAATATGCGTCCTTTTGGAAGTGCAACATAGTAGATTTGGCGAAAAAGGATTATATACGTATCAATTCCCATTCTTTGCTCAGCTGAGAGGATTTTAAAAAATGAAAAATCGAGAGCTCCGTATTTCCCCAAAATGCAATTTCCACACTTCCTCCGACCATTGCTTATCTGATCTTTTCCTCAGATTCCACAGCTCTGCAAAAACGCAGATTCCGCCACTATGAAGGCTATTTACATGACATGCGGTTCACCTATCTTTGAGTCCTTCACGGCGTGCACTTTTACGTCGCACCGTGCGACGAGTGACGTTTGCACGCGGGTTGGTTGCCTTGGGTGGGAATAGCTTGTAATTGCTTAAAGACAGCATTAGGGGTAATGCGGTAATAGAGAAATCTCTACAAGAAGTCACTCACATGGTAGTCCTGGACTAAGAAGGCTATCTGTGGCGAAATCCCGATGAAAAAGCGTCTCTCCGAGCTGTAGAAGCGCTGCAAAACGCCGCAACCATGCAGCGGTTCCGCCTCTTGGACACAGCGGTCCCGCTTCCCGGTGACTTAATTCCCGATTGACTGAGGTGGGAGCGGCCAAGGAGATGCGGCAGGATCGAAGGTTTTGCGGCGCGCTTTCGCAGTTATAGCTTGAAGCTCACTCCAAAAAGTAGATGCTGTCGTATTTCCAAACATTCCCTTGTGTTTACTTGGCAACATGCCAATGGGAAACTAGATCAGACTACCCGCCCCTTGACGGAAAGGTCGTCCGAGTCGAGAATCAACGCTGGGAAGGGGGTCCTATTTCTCGGGTTTTTGGCCATTTCCATCCGTTTTTTCTCCACTGTCCTGTTACTGGGCATCTCGACTTTCATATGCACTACTTCTTTTACTTTTCGTCCGACTTCCCCTAATGCTGCCTTTAAGGCCGCGTTCATACTTCGCTGTGCCGGCGGCAGGGCGTGGGTGGCTACGTCGTCTCTGCGTCTTTGACTCTGTCACCCTGTTTCGTTGCATGCGTCGTCACTGCACCTCCCCCGTGCCACTCTGCCTCGCTGCCTGTAAACGCAGCCACGCCCTGCCGGCGCAAAGTATGAACGCGACCTAAGAAAGGCGGAGGCCGTATGTAAGCCTTTTATTCATTCCGTCACTATACAGAGCTTCTTTCCAAACTGTTTTCATTTTAGTAGACAGATCTCAGCTGAATATAGTTCAGTCCAAATGTTTTCAGTTGACCCTTGATTGCTGATAGTGTTTTGCATGCATTTATTCCATTTCCTTTGCTATGTATCATCCTCACTTGCACATCGGCACGGGTATATTAGAAAGTAGACGAGCTTTTGCCTCAGTGCCTCAGGCACGGATATATTAGAAAGTAGAAGAGCTTTTGCCTCAGTCTGAGAAGAAAAAGTTTCGGACAGATAAAGAATGATCGAAACCATCTCCTTGGACAAAAACGCTCTTTTCCATTACAGCGACAGTTATTCCCTATCGCTGAGCTCCGTCTTTCTTAAGTAGCTGTGCAAAAGCCCGAGGCACCTCACAACTTTGTACACTATAAAATGTAGTTTACACTGCGGTACCACGTATATGGCAAATAAGTCCTTGCGAGCAAAGTGATGCATATAAGGATGGAATAGGAATTCAACCGAATGCTGTCTATTGAGATGGAAACCATTTCAAAACAAGCCCAGTAACAACGGGATGATACCGCAGATTTACGCTTCCCGGCGTCTTCCAACCACGGACAGATAGTGTTGGTCCGCCTTCATACTTTGCGCACCGGCGCTGGTACCGGCCTTAGTGGGATGTATCACAAAAATGGTCCGTGAACGACTGCAGGGCTTATATCTTCGTCCTGCGTACCTGGAGCAGACATGCGCGATACTAAAGTGGTTCAAAAGAGAAGGGAAGAAAAACACCCGCCTCCGCCTGTTTTCGTCCCTTGTTATGTCCCTGTGCGAGGAAGCTATTGATTAATGCTGGCTCTAGAAGCTATCATAACCTTTGCACTGCACATATGCCGTTGCAGGTACGTCACTTTAGTTACACCGTCGTGGTAGCAGTACTGTGAGAGGAGTAGGTTCAGTAAGGGGCGGCATTTTTTTTTCGGAGACGTGAAAGAAATATTAGAGCAGTGAATTGCCTAGTCAGTTCTCCGGTAAAGCAGTTAAAATAACGCGTAGCGCGCCATCCATACAGTTATCGAAGAAAACAGTGTGTGCAGGCAAAAGCATGAGCACCTGCCTTTCCACTTAATTCTGCTTGAAGGAATAAATGAGTTTATTTGATACCTATATATTTATGTTGTATTTGCCTTATAAGGGCCGTATGCAAAGTTTCACGCGAAAAAGTGAGGATTCGGCTGAGATACATCCCCCCGAAGTCTCGGTCGGGTGGACGGGGTCTCCGAGTGCAAGTCCCGTACCGTCTCCGCTGCGGCTGAGAACGGAGATTGGTGTTTACGTAACGTTATGTTCTTACAGTGCGTCTCCGACCGCAGCGGACGGCAGGGTGGGCACTTGCTCAGAGGTCCCGCCCACCCGGCCGAGACTTTGTGATGCAGTATACTACCCGAATTCACATTTTTCGCGTGATACTTTGCCTGCGGCACACATTAGAGAAATACAACATGAATATGCGGGTAACAGAAAACTCATTTCTCCGTGGACAATCCTCTTAACATCAAAAGTTTTACAGCTGCATCGAAAATTGTTTGTGTAAAATGCATCGTTTCAGTTCTATTTTCGCGAGAACACGGAACACTGCTCAACCGCCGCTGACAGAAATCCTGAACATGGATTCAGAATTCGCTATATGGATTAAGCTCTTTGTCACAAATACGCGAGACTCATTCTTGCAAGAGATCGCTGGGATATGAATGTGCCGGATCACAACGAATATCTTCAGTTTCTTTACTATGAAACTTGGACAGATGTGGGTGTTGGAGTATATTTACTTGTACTTCGTTACGGTGAAATGCGTAAAAACGAGAGTCCATTCTTGATTGTCTTTCGAGATACCACAAGGCTGGTCGATGGTACAGGAATAAAAGAAATGCTCAGTAAAAGAAGCGATGTTTCGCAAATGTATCACGGAACTCCTTTTATGTTCTATTTTCTCAGCTGAGGAATCGCAGAAATGGCTGAGGCATGGAATTAATCCTCATTAAGGAGATCAGCCTGCTCAGAATAAGCTTCGTGTTTGAGGAAGTATGAGCCCACCGAGTGTGCGCGGTATGAGCCCACCGAGTGTGCGTTGGATTGCAAACAAAGGGGCCTGCAAACTGGATCCTGAAACCAGCTAACCCCTATATAATACTATCCTTATGCAACAGGCTTTTTTTTTATTGAATAAAAATGTCTGTCATAGTGCGGATGCACATTGCACTGTTTTCACAGCAAAATCAATATGTTATTTCCAAAAAAGATGATGTTACAATTGTTTCTCGAAGAACTTTCTTACTAACATGACTATCCAGACTTCTATAGTGACGGGGTCTACAAAAATATGATAAGCAGAAAAAGCAAAGTCATTATCAACCATTGATAAAGCACTAATTGGTGTTCAGAGGTGAATATCGCACATGCGTCTTAGGCGGTTAGGCCATTAAACGACTGGATGAAATGAATATGATACTAATCGATTAAACGATAATTTACCGAACAGATACGTATTTCATCTTTCCTCTTGATTGCCTAATCACCGAGACACCTAATTTCCTGAACGCCTGATTGCCTAATCATCGACTCGCCTGAATGTCTAATCGTCTGGATCGCGATCCTGATCAACGGCTTGGGTGCTCATAAGTAAACTAGTCTGTTCTCTCCTGACACTGTAGAAAAGAATTAGCCCAATCACAATCCTTCCCGAGCTCGAATGGTAGTGATGGGGGTTCGCAGAGATACCAGTTTGGCTGGTGCACAGTGCTGTGCGCACCACGATATAGAGATATGTGACATGGGCATCACCACAGATTACGCTGCATCGATCAGTATCGTTGCTCTGGGTTCTTAAGACCTTACTCCCAATTCCTAGCATCAGTTGGCACGCATTCATCGCGTTCAAAAGAAGTGTGTTTTCGGGGTACAGTGGACATCTCAACACTGATTACTATGCATATATCTGATATAGTACATGCCCTGTATATAAGCCTCTGGTGTGTTTGTACGGATGTTTGTGTGCCTGTTCGATTCTCGGTTACACCAGAAAAACAAGAGGGGAAGGTCAGGTCTGGGGCATGGTTCAAGATGTACGGAGCGTACACGGACCACGTGGGACTCCGCCCACAGTAGGCGATTCGTGCGCTGCATTGTCCTCAGATCAATGCCAAAACTCTGTAATTCGTCTTAAAATTGCCTGAACACTGGGAGAATGTGGACCAAGATGAGCTCCCTTATATGTGGCACTTAAGGGAAACCCACCTCCAATGGGCGGAGCGTGCTCCAAGTGGGCGGTGCCAACCACGAATGTTCAGAGCTCACTTCAAATATGCTAAATACAGCTCAAATTCCGCTGACCTCCACCGAACTTTCCTTAGTCTCTACACTGCTCTGGAGCCGGGTTATGAACATTTGTGGTCAGCACCGCTTTTGGAGCATGCTCCACCCATTGAACGTGGGTTTCCCTTAACTGCTACATATACACGATCTCATCATGGTCTACCTTCTCCCAATGTGCGGGCACTTTTGAGACGAATTACAGAACTTTGGCATTGATCTGAGGACAATGCAGCGCACGAACCGCCTACTGTGGGCGGAGTCCACATGGTCCGTGTGCGCTCTGTACATCCTGAACCATGCCCCAGACCTGACCTTCCCCTCTTGCTTTTCTGGTGAAACCGAGAATCGGACAGAAACACAAACATCCGTACAAACACAGCAGACTCTTGTTTCATGTATAGGGTATGATCCGCGATGTACTGGGAGCAGCGCTGTACGATAGTCAAGCTGACCTTTGCGAATTCATCCTTTGAATCTGAAATACTTCATACACAAATGATGACTTTGGGAATTCGTGTGATCACTCCACTGCATAAGTTCATGCATATTTAAGGTCATTTCGATAGCACCATTCATTGAACTGCACTTTTCAACCATTTGTTGTGTATTATGATCTTCGATGGGGCAAATTCTGATGTGTCCAATTCTAGTTTACGCCGATACACATATATATAAAGAACGATTTTCATAGCATAGTCGATATCTGTCTGACGTGCGACATTTCCTATTTTTCTCTGCATCTTTCAGCCAGTGGCAGAACGTTCACTGAAATTGTTTGAATACGGTTTGAATAAGCTTCCTTTCCTAATAAGAAGGGTATATTTTTGAATCTGCCTCCGCCAATCTGCGATTTTTGTGATCAACTAGGACATTAAAAGAAAAAAAGAGGTCGTGAGGATAAGACTCGGAAAGAAGGAGGGTAAGAGATTAAAGGAGACACATGAGGTAGAAAAGGAACTAGCTCAAAGGCAGAGACAAGGAAATTCATATTTTCAATTCCATTAATAGTGCAACATTAGGTAAGCAAATGGGTGCTCCCCTATGGTAGGAGGAGGGACATCCCGTCAAACGTTGAAACCTGTACGATTTACGTGATTAACATATTAACATTGAACAGTATCATGTCCTTAGATTGCTGAAGCGGCAATAACTTGTACTGTAGACATTATAACCTGGGTGAGTGCGCACAAACCAGAACAAAAATTTCGCGTCGCTCTGTCGCCCAATGAGTGCAAGCTAGGGGCTCCTCATGAGGTGGGTCTGAAAGAGATCACGGTGCTCTAAGGGCCATTTTTTGCGGAGTCGCTCTAGAATAATACGATTAATACAGGCCTCCTGGATCGTACTCGTGGCGTCGAGCACCGCATGCCGGCCACGCGAATTTTCCGTCCAGCGGTACAAACCTAACCAAGGCAGCTTAGTGCTACGCCTGGGCAAAACCCCCTCAGAGCACGGAAATCCCCTTCTATCCGTGAAAAAACTTTTCATCGACAACTTTGGCTGCAATGAGCGAGCAGAGAAACGAATAAACAAGAGTTGTAAGCAAAGGTGGAGGAGGAAAGATAAGCAGTTCTGGAGATACTAAAAAATTTTCGGAACTCACTCTTCTTTCGCTTCTCTGTCACGTTTTCGAAATGCTTCACGGAACCACCAGTGACCATTTTGTTGCCTAGCTTTCCTTAAATTACTTAAATTACCCTCAATCGCCTTGGTTGGAGGCTGATTCTGCGTTCGAAAAGGAATCGAACTGAATGGTTGCGGACGTGGCAAGAACTTTTTAACGAAACGGGTGGGTGAAATGTTGGCGCGCGGCTAGTTGCCGGCGCGTCCCCGAGGAGCCCCGAATTTTGCCCTTGGAACATTGTGTCCCAGGGGAGCTTCTCCCTCGGGGGAATGCGTCCCGATGGAGCCTTTGGGCGGTGAACGCGGTGAGGCTACCTATACTGGCGCGCATAGCGCCGGCTGGCACGCATGTCGGCATGTCCCCGAGGAGTCCGAATTTCTTCCTTGGGACCGCGTGTCCCAAGGGAGCCGTTCGGCCCCGCGGATGCGGGCCGAACGCGTCCCCCTCGCACGAACGCGGTGAGGGTTCAGGAGAGAGGGTGTGTGTGTGTGTGCGTGAATTTTTGCGATGTGCCCCGCCCCAGATAACTCGTCCAATTCGCGACAACTCGTCCATGACACTCGAAATGAGTCAGGTCACGCGTGAGAAAACAAGGGCAGTGAGGGCTCTGTCACAATGCCAACTGAAGCGGCACGGCATTACTCGTGCATAGTGATCCAATACGTATGCGTAGTGATATGATTCGAGTGTCATGACGCACACCCTCAACGCTACCAGTATCGATTTTTTAACTTCATCATTCGTATTCCCCGTCACTTGATTTACGACTCCCCACCCCCTCATATTTTTTGTCTCGATGAAAACGTACCATTTCTTTGTGCCGATAAACGTCTCCGCTGGACAGTCCTTAGGCCTGCTCTGAAATTTAATTTACTCATTCAGCTTTAGAGTTGGCAAAGAAGCTTTTGGGAGCTTCGTTGCGTAAGTGTACTAACAGAAGCCGTAAGAGGGATAGCATCCGTCAAAAGCTCACTTTCGTTGTGTATTCTACTTTGCTAGTTGTTTCGCCATTGAAAGGTGGCTGTTGTGCAGGACGTGTGGAAGGCTGCCTGAACAATACAAATTAATAAAATATATGCGAGGTATTGGTCAACGCCAAGCATATAATCCTCATTTCATCAACTTTCGAATAAATATATCTATAGGCCATTTGAGCCGCGCTCCTTGTACGGTGAGAAGAGGGCTTCAGCTTACTTGTCCCTGGCAGGACGATGAGAGGTCCGTGTCAACCCAGCCTCAAGCGTCGAAGGTGTGGCAAAAACACCCCTTTCTCACATTCCTCTGTAGTAACCATTCAGCTAAACTCCTCCCTCGGTGGTGTGTCTTCCATAGCGGAATAAATTCTTACACCGTTACAATAATGCTAAATGATTTGCTCTGATCACAATGAATCTTCTAAGATCTAAAAAGGTCACCGTGCTCGCTCCGGCTGAACAGACTTCGCGACAAAATCAGCTCGATTTGTAGTCTCATCGTAGAACTTCACTCGAGGTACTTCCTGCTTTGGTGATAGCCTGTACGAGGGAGCGTGAGGAAGAACACATAAAAAAATAAGGTAACGGTGAACATCAAAGCATTTTCTTATGTTTTCACAGAAGAATGAAATTCTCTATTACCCTCATATTTAGCATTTGCTCAGTCAAAATCGCAAGCAAAGTTTCACGCGAAAAAATGAGCCCGCTCCGTCGTCCGCCGAGGTCGGGGACGAATGGGACTGTTTACGTACATAACTTTCTGTTCCCACCCCACCATGGATCTCCGACCGCTGCGGACGACGGGGCGGACACTTACGTCTCTTCGGCCACCACTTTGAGGAGCTGATCTTGACGGATCCTCACTTTTTCGCGTGGCCTGATGACACATACCAAAAAATACAATGAGAGCCAACGAACGCAAAATTTTACACCTCTCTCATCCTGGAGCAGGTGTTCTCATGTGGGGCGAAATCGCACAATTAGGTATTGGCGCTCTCTTAGGGACTAATAATGTGATCAGTAAAGATCCTTTCACTGAGAAAAGAATACGTATGGATAGCTCTAGCGTATCCTGACTTGCATCGGTTCAGCTCCTGCTTGTGCTGAAGCTGTCACATTTGAATCCCCGATGACTGTAGAGGTGCAGCTTTCGAAATCTGTTGCGGCAAGATCACTGCCGACCCGCTATCGCACCTTGGATGTGTACTGCGTGCATCATTAGGTTGGAATTTTGCACTGCACTGTGCGGCGCGATGCATACGAGCTAGTTGCGCCATGAGGTCCTACAGCGATCACCCTGTCCTGCGCTTTATTTTATGAAGCGGACGGGTAATCAACCCGATACCCAACCTCCAAGGTAGGGCGCTCTAAACGCGCACGCACCACGTCGCAAGCGGCACTCCGTTGTGTGAGATTCCGTTGAGAAGATGAATTCTTCCTTCCGAATAGTTGTAGGGAAGTCAACGACGCTCAATGCTCTGAATATTACCTGACTGCAGGTCGCTGAACTATTTTCGGAACATATTCAGCTGCGTTCGTCGTTTCCGAATAAAACGGCAACCTTGCACGATTGGTCTCTGCAGAAGATTTCCTAAAATTGCTGGTTGGAGCTCATCACTCACGGCTACATCATTTTCCTCTGATTGTAGGACAAAAATGCTCTGCCCATCCAGCGTGGGATGTAACTAATAGCAGACTTTTACAGGAAGGGAATTCACTGATTTGAAGATCATTTTGCCCAGCATGGACTAAGCATTCCAATGTTTAATTTCTTGCACTGAAGTTGAGTCTATGGCGCATTCCGGAAGCCTTGACGTCATGTTGTTGACACTTGCCTCATTTCCTACCATGGCCGTTGCAAAAGTGTCGCGCGCGATTGGCACGTAGAGATCCTCAACGCCGCATAGTCTCCTCTCGCATACATTCAACTGATAGAAGTTGAACACTCCCTTTTCCAGAAAACAAAACCAACTCTACAGAGGATGCCAAAAGACTCACTTTGCTCGCGGCTCACATCTGCCAGTATACAGAACAGAGAGTAACGAAAGAAGTAAAAGTTTGGGGCAAAATTTTCCCAGAATGTTCCCCTAAAAGCAGTAGCAAGCTGAGGTTCACTACTTTCCATCGATCATGAAAGTCACATGGTTCTCGCTGCTTAGACGACGCTGCTATGATCTAAAGTGCCATTTCTCTATGCTCAAACCCGCCTCCGGAGGAAGTTCAATGGTACTTGCACGCCCTGGTTCTTGGCGATGACCGAAGGGCGATGGGAGCCCGGAAAACGGAGTACTCAAGCACACCACCCAATATGAATCCTCTCAGGTATCCAGAGTGAACGGACCCCAGCAAGGTTGTGGAGGTGGGAGGCAAAACCTTGGTCACTCGGAATAAGCTCCCGATCCTGCTCATGCAGAAGGATCTCACGGAGCTCAATGATAGTGTTGTTCTCGAATTTGAGGATGGATATACCTCATCAAAATCTGCTGAAACTCGACTATTATAAGGTTGGAAGTGGAGGAGAAAAAAGGACTCTTTTCTGGCACCCTCTGCATAAATCCCTACTATATATAAAACGCTTCGTCTGTCTGTACGTCCCTCCGTCCGTCCCTTTGTCCGTCCCTTTGTCAGTCTGTCACGAAATTCATATCTCGCGTCACAGTAGTGCTGGGACTCTGAATTTTTGAAGTGATATAAGGGGTGGTAAGGGGACCTCAGTGGTGAGGGAACGGAAGTGATAGCAACTGATAAGGGCTGATAAGGAGCCTCGAAAGGCGAATGGCGAGAAATTGATATTTCGCGTCACAGCAAAGCCGGGACTCTGATTTTTTGAAGTGATATAAGGGGTGGTAGGAGAACATCAGTGGTGAGGGAACGGAAGTGATAGCGACTGATAAGGGCTGATAAGGAGTCTCGAAAGGCGAATGGCGAGAAATTGATATTTCGCGTCACAGCAAAGCCGGGACTCTGATTTTTTGAAGTGATATAAGGGGTGGTGAGAGAACATCAGTGGTGAGGGAACGGAAGTGATAGTGACTGATAAGGGCTGGTAAGGAGCCTCGAAAGACGAATGGCGAGAAATTGATATCTCACGTCACAGCAAAGCCGGGACTCTGATTTTTTGAAGTGATATAAGGGGTGGTAAGAGAACATCAGTGGTGAGGGAACGGAAGTGATAGCGACTGATAAGGGTGATAAGGAGCCTCGAAAAGTGAATGATTGAAAATTCATATCTCGCGTCGCCGCAAAGCTTAGACTGGATTTTTAAAGTGATGATATGGATGGTAATGGAACATCAGCGGTGAGGGAACGGAAGTGATAGCGACTGATTGGGGTGATAAGGAGCCTCCATAGTTGAATGGCGGAAAACTGATATCTCGCGTCGCAGCATAGCTGGGACTCTGGATTTTTAGAGTGATATAAGGGATGGTAAGGGAACATCAGTGGTGAGGGAAAAGTGATAGCGACTGATAAGGGTGATAAGGAGCCTCGAAAGGTGAATGATGGAAAATTCATATATCGCGTCGCCGCAAAGCTGGGACTCTCAATTCCTAAAGTGGTATGAGGACAAGATTGACGGGAGGAATTTCGTTTCCCTTTTCCGTTTTTGCGAATTCCCCATTTCTGAAACCGTTCGAGTGATGGGTTACGGGTACTTTCGGTTCATGGGAAGAAAGCAATTCCGACCAAACTACTTACGCCCTTGGTGTTACGCGCACGGTAGTGTGCGCCAGCCAACTGGTTTATTATAATGCGAAAAGCTTCTGAAGGTCATTTGTCTTCAAGGGAAAGTAATAATTATTCGAAAAGCATACACCGAGCCAGGGAATCGAATGAATCGTCCGAAAATTCCAGTTTCTCTTATTTCCACATAGTTATGTTGCAATTATTCGCTACGCGCCACATGCAAGATTTCACGCGAAAACATCCAAATCCGGCAGAAATACATCTCTTCAAGGGTCACATGGGCGGGCCGCGTGGGCACTGGAACAATGTCACGGTGATCCCCAGTTTCTGTAAGACGTTGATTAGGAAAACACAAATGTTGACTTTCCTCCTACATCACATCTTGAGCACATACGTGATCCACATTCCCGCCGCACAGTCCACGCGACCCCGCCTGCTTTGCTAGGAAAATTGGCTATACCGGATATTTCATTCCTTGCATGAGACTTTGCATGTGAGCCGTAGTGAACAACTACAACTGAGCGAAAATAAGAAAACTCTGATTTTCGTAAGTGATTCCTTTAACTATACCCTGTAACCTTGGAGAAATTTCCACACAAATTTCTGACGAGCTGATCCACAACGTATCTGAGATTCGTCTCACGGAAATACCTGACTGAGCGAGGAGCCACAGAAAATTTCGGGACATATTCCACGGCATTTGTCGTCTCGGCGTAAAATGGCACGCGTGGTGGATCCCACTCATCGTCCGGATGCCTTAATTTTCACAAATTCGTAATTCTTCCTCGAGAAGTGCCTTTGAGCGCCACAATGGTTGACAATTATACTACCGTCTCGGCGGCATTGCAGGATGGATCCAATTGTAGTGAGCTCGATTTGTTGTCTCAGCGTCGAATGGTGATTTGGTATAGTTGTCAAGCATTGTGGCGCCCAAAGTCCTCGTACTAGCTCTCCTTCTCGTGGGTCGTGTGGTTATGTAAGTTGTGGCAGGATAGGAGTCCTCGTAATGGCTTGTCATTGGAGGGTAGTCGACCAAGTCGATTCTAGGCCCTATAAGCCAGAGTAAAGCATGAACATCCAATAACTGGAAATTTCTGACTAGTGTCAAATATTCCAGCGAACGCTTCGCCCACAGTGGGTAGGGCTCAGCCTGAGACACGTAGGCCTCCGCACTTTTCCGCAGCTGTTCGATCAGTCCCGAATCGGATCTAATCTGGATTCAGTTATGGCTGTTTGAATGCTTAGTTTACTATCAAGATTTGTAACAATTTCATTTCCGACTGACGTTTCGGCGTCGTCGCTTTCTTCATAGTCTGGAAGAGTGGAGTGAAGCCTCTATAGAGACTAATCGTGTCAACGCCACTTCAATTCACAGAAAACAACCGTATCCGAATATGTTGAAAGCTAAACATTCAAACAGCCGCTATTAAAACACCTTGCTAAGATTCGTCGAAAGTTGCACATGAACTTATCTGTATTGTTTTGCAAGTTGTTGGTCATGAAATCCCAAATCTCTCAGTAGAAATCTGACAAGCAGACAAGAAGAACGATAGAGAGACAGAAAGAAAGGCGGGCAGGCAGACAGGCAAACAAAACAACGTAAAAGACTGATAGACACATAAATAGTAGGCAGTCAGACACAGACAGACAGACAGTCAGTCAGACAGACAGACAGACAGACAGACAGACAGACAGACAGACAGACAGAGACAGGCACAAGAAGAGAGACAGACAGACAGACAGACAGACAGACAGTCAGTCAGTCAGTCAGACAGACAGACAGACAGACAGAGACAGGCACAAGAAACGAGACAGACAGACAGACAGACAGAGACAGGCACAAGAAGAGAGACAGACAGACAGACAGACAGACAGACAGGCACATGGAGAGATGGGCCACTGAAATCTCAGACTCAAGGTATGCTGCTTCCGTGGGTCATCAGCTGGCTTTGTAAGAAAAAGTTTGTTATCAAGCATTATTCGTCCTACTTACCATCTTCTGAATGCGCTAGATAGTACTCCGGAGTCTTCATAACCGGATCAATTGGCACATAATGATCTGCAGTTTCCTCTAACTTTGCTGCACTATGAGAAACCCAGTCTTCGGAGAAATCAATCGGTTCGAATTTCTTCATAACGGGAAGTTTGAAGTCGTCGGTGCCGTCAATGGGCTCAATGGCGAAATCGTCACCAGAAACGGGCTCAATCGCATGATTGGTCCTATCGTCTCGGTCATCACTGTAGATTCCTAAAGAACGAAGCTTTGGTTGCTTTAATCTGGCCACTTTGCTGTTAGCAGGAATTCCGCCCCTCTTTATTACTTTCAGGTTTAATTTTCGACTGAACCAGTGGTACTGCCAAGCATGGAGCATGGAGGGAGGGAGGGGGGGGGGGGCACCATGCTGATTGTGAAACAAAAACACGTCCTCACATGTCTCACGTTTCATAACCTACCGTAGTAGGACCGTGTGGACACAGGTATGACCCTGCAAAGCTAGTATTACCGTTCAATACTCAGCTGATTACATGTTAGAAGACACGCCCTTCTCTCCCCCCCCCCCCCCCCCCCACCTCACCTTTAGATAGCGCCAGTCTATCAAATAGCCGCGCCGCAGGATTGGTGTGATGTCGACAAGATGAAATAAATGAACTAAAATTAGTTTTACGACTTTTCTGCGACACACACATTTTTGGTCAAATGGATGGATTTGGATGTTGCAGTTTTGCTATATCGTATAAACTACCCGTCTCCTCTCCCACCTCGTCTCTCATCCCTCCGCCCCTACATATTCATCGAGAAGGAGATGGGATTCCAAGGAAAATATAAACTGACAGAGACACCATATGGTTAAACAACCGCCAGATAAATTGAAGGTCTAAAAACTCGAGAAACTAACCGCGAGGAGTCGACATGCTGTGGAATTTTCGAAGGTGTCGTCAAGGAGACATCCATGGCTAATCATGGAGTGTTCATTGACTTCGACCGTCGACTGAAAAGCATCACGGGGGTAATATGACAGATTATTGAATATGTAAGTACAGATGCTGAGCAGAGTCTCAGCGAAGAAAAAATGTAGTGAAATAGTTGAAGAGGAAAAATAGAACGTCTACTGCCCACACTCACTTCCTTGTTGCACGTGTTTTCGGCATGCACTATAGGTGACGCACAGGCCAGAGACAGTCATTTCTATGTTGTGTAGCGGTATACATAGAAGTACGTGACGCGTGTAGGAGGGGGGGGGGGGGGGGGGAGGGGGGTGGTGCGCAGGCTCGCGCGCCCACCGTGTGACTCTGTTAAAGAGCTTGAGAGCTTGGGGGCCGCCTCCAGGGTGAAGCCTGGGGCTAAGGGAAGTGAAAAACGACCCCCCCCCCCCCTCTGCTCGATGCTTTCCGCCATATGTGGCTGTGTCCCAAGTTGCCATATGTGCTGCGCCTTATTTTGAAAGTAATCGTGTGAGGATCAAGCTGCGTACGACCGCTACCACGCACGCCGCTGTACTCTGTCCTAAAAATACACATCCAAATTAAAGTAATCGTCCATGGGATAATTAGTTTTTTTGTTACTCTTATATTTATGTTGTATTTGCCTGATAAGTACCGTATGCAAAGTTTTACGCGAAAAAGTAAGAATTTCGCGTAAACGAAAAGGCTAAGATACAGCTCCCCAAATTCTTGGCCGGGTGGCCGGGCCTCCGAGTAGAAGCCCCGTACCCACCGTGGTTGGGAACGGTGAGTGGGACTGTCTACGTAACTTTCTGTTCCTACAATGCGTCTCCGACCGCGGCGGACGACGGGGTGGGCACTTGCTCGGAGGCCCTTCCCATCCGGCCAAGACTCTAGTGCTGTATCTTAGCCGGGTTCATATTTTTTCGCATGAAACTCTGCATGCGGCCCACATTAGGCAAATACAACATAAATATATGGGTGACATAAAAACACATTTTTCCATGGACGATTCCTTTTAGGGAGGGGAAGAGGGGATGGGTTCACTTATTCTCATGCTACCTCCTATTTTCGGTTCATGTAAATTTCACACCATTGGCTCCCACTCGTTTCTTTCTTCATCCCCCAGTTTATTGAGTTGTTCTGCTTATTCTGCTGATAGATGTGTTTAGATAAATTCGCCTAATGTGTTTAGATAAATTCGCCTCGTCTGGGAGTATAAAAGCACTGACTTGTACATCGGCTGGCACTCACAAGTCACTGTATAGGCGAAATCGCATTCAATTGCCACCACGATTTTGAAGGGAATCACTATGCGCGGCGCATCTCACAAAGGGGTTGATTGACACGAGAAACTTTTCCCTTTATCCACTCAACATGCAAAAGAAACACTTGGGAATTCTCTACGGGCAACTCAAGCATTAGAGCTCCCAAATCAAGTTCTAGGGTTTCTCTCCAAACCTGGAGAGTACCATTCAAAAACAGTACCCCCCCCCCCTCATAAAGGGGTGATGGGCGGTTTAAGCAATGCTGCCATTGTGCACTACTGAATAACCATCGTTTAAATTTCACTGCGTATCGGACAGTGGGTTGAAGCGCTCGATCGGCAGGCAACGGGAATCGCCGCGAGCACGACGGACCCCGCAAGTCGCAGTCGCAGCCGCCGCCGCTCTCACCACGGCTGCTGTCCACTTGTTACATACGTACGGGTGCGTGTCGATAGTTTCGAATTGAAATCGTCTGACGTGCTGTTGAGATCGTCGTCGATTGGTCGTCATGAACGTCGAGGTGAGTCAAAGTTGTGATCAACGGCTTTTTCCCGGCTGAAAACCTGTCGGAACGACTCCGCTTGTAAGCTGTGGCAGCTGCCGATCAATTTTTCGATGCTTCTTTTTTGATAGCGCCAAGAATTCCCTGCATAGCCTGATTATCCTTGTCAAATTTCATTTCCCGAAATTTGTGATGCAATTATCAACCAGGGGTATATTTAAGCTTTTGATTCAAGCCGCGTTCTCAGCATCATTAAAAATCGAGATATGTCAGAAGATGAAAGAGTTTGGTGTATTTCCATGCGACAGATGTTACCTGTATAAGTGGACCGTTGCGAAATCCTTTCATATGTTCCATGATTAGCGGTTAGTGAAGGGATCTGTGGATTGAAGACGATTCTAGCCACCTATCGTGTGTAAAAAATGCTTGTCATTTCGGGAGACCATGAAATTATTCGAATGAAAAACGTTATTCAAATGAATGAAAGAAAGAGTGGTTATTCATATCTTCTCTGTTTAGTGATATCCCTAGGGTGATGGAGAAGCTGGTAGACAGAAAGTCAACAACACGGTTGTCTTGGCATTAGAGTGTTTGCTTCCCTGAGGTTGGGCTGTTGGGGGGCACCTGCATCGATAGATTGGGTTTTATAACCCAAGATCCATAGCAACCCATCCATGTGTCCATTGGGCATTAAGCATAATTCCGAAGTGAAGAATGGAGCAGATAAATAACCATGAAAATTATGTCTAGTAAACAGTTCGCAGGTACTTTTCAGCACTGTGAAAGCCATCATTACTCACACATACGTATAAATGGTTTAGTTAATTTGAGAAAGACCACAGTACCTTTTTGAGCGTAGGAATGTTAGGAAAGTCTCAGGCAATCACGGACTATGGATATTTTTATAGCTGTTTCTTATGCATAACGCTGGTTATTTTTTCCTGGTAGTTCGTAGTTTGGTAGAACAATAAAAACGGTTTGGTCATATTAATAGCAACAGGTTCGGCTTGCTTTTTCGTTTCCTTTTTGAATTCGTTGATTTTTTCGGCCCAAGTACCATAAAATCATCAGTTTTGGTTAAATATGCTTCTGACATTTTGGTATGACATTTAACAAAGTGATACCCATCCGGGCTTGAATGATGCATCGAACAAGTTCTCAGCTTCACGAATGGGGCGGTGTGGATATCAATGCATATTCGAATATTTGAAAACAAAGATCTCATAACCAGAAAGCAACGTTACAACCGAGTTTATTTTTTGTTTATATTTTCATTTGGTTATATTTTCATGGGTAATAATAATACACCTCTGTACACTCAGTCTTACTTCATAGTGCCTATTAAAGATGCGCCAATTTATGATGTACAAAAAGTAATGGGTGACTTATTGTGAATATGTCGTCTTTTTGTCTTTATTTATTCACGTCATAAACATTACAATTCAATATTTTGTGGTTTTTTTGAGCTTCATATAATAAGGCTTTTCAACATTAGGTAAACATCGATGGTGTGTACTATCCCGCGATAGCTGAACGAATTTCTAATGAAGGAAACTCTTTGGAGGTGAGTGCAAGTAAATCACTTTTCCTTGAATTCAGATAAATTGGAAGTGACTCAAAATCGTTATGATGTATGTCACTGTTTTGCTCATAATTACCACAAGTAGATGATTATGGAAATTTAGGCCTCATATCCTGGAGACTGGCGTCCACGGGAATCAGTGAGCTTCGCGAACTGCCGTGTGTTACAAGCACAGTCTTCACATCCGATCCACAAAGGTGATGTTATCGAGGCGCTGTTCGAGCAGTCGAATGGTCAGTCAGGATGGCAAAAAGCTTCTGTTCGTGAAATAAAGGTTAGCACGTAATGCACCTGCTCATCTTTCGCTATGTTATGACCACGTCTATTCTTATACGGCTTTGCCCTATTGTTTGTCATCTGCTGCGAAACTCACTTGAAAAGAATGTTCTCTGAACGCAGCGCACTTTTGCTAACTAATGCAAGAAGAGGTTGCAGATGTTCATTCCTACCTTCAGCGCTCCGTTTTATTTTTTTCTGTTCTATCTCTTATGTAGCATTTGACTCGACTGCACCCGTGCCTTTACGAAACCCTTTAATACTACTAGATACTCGCTGCGGGTGCTGCGACCCTTCCTCGAAATATCATACATAGCTGAGCATAATGTATAACAACGTTGTTGGTGTAGCGAAAATTGCAAATCATTGTGGGTGACTCGTTTGATCCTCTGTTTACCAGATATTGATCAACTTTCTCTGTACTTGCCAGGCATGACGCAGTCGGGCAGGCGGCAGATTGATTGCGAGCTTTTCTTTTTGTATGTAATGATACAGTGATCTTCAGCTGCGCCTTTGTTGTAATAATTATCATATGAATTGCAGTGATCTTAAATGTTTCTTGTTGACTGAATTGTCTGCAGTTTCTCTGTAACATTCGGGGAAAATGCAGAGACATAGCAGCCACTATGCCTCTAGGCTTTTTTTGTTCCATGACAGGCGCCATTATCAATTTACCTACGCAGCTTCTCTAATTTTCGGTCGATGTGTTGAGTTGAGTACTGCACATACAATTTTTATAGGCCGATTTCATTGTGGTTGACTCCGTCGAAGGCCCACAGCACACTGATGTAGTAGCAGCCAATAAATGTCGCAACGGTGCCGTGTATGCGCAGGTTAACGCTGCAAGCTTGAGGACCGATTCCATTGGTACGTTACCTTACCCGTTTTATGTTTTTTGCAGCTGCTATTGTATTATTTGTAAACATATGAGCGGTTTGAAATAGTCTTCCCTTCTTATGATTGTTTTTTTTTTGAGTGAGCAATGAAAAAAGCAAGCTTCTCGATATCATTTATGTAGCTCATTCCTTATGAAGTTTCTAATATGATCGTATTCAATTTGCAGGGGTCCCGGAAGACTTGGTTGAACACTTCTCGATCGATAGAAACCTGATGGAGTTCCAAAATACAGTGAAGGATATCTCCATGAGTTTCGACAAAGTAAGCTGGCTGTAAATCTATTGACTTGAGAAGAAATTGCAAAGGTTCTTCTATGTTTCAGGATTCGCGCGAGATTAAGTTGACTTCTTTTGGAACGATGTCCCTGAAGAAAGCGGTCGTTCTTAGCGAAATGTTCTTCCGGGTATCTCCCATTGATTTTTTCTTGGTTTCACGAAGTTTGTATATGACATAGATTCGTTCCCTACAGGATGTGCGCCTAAAAAATCAGCTACGTGCTCGAGCTGAAGAGGCGGAGCGTTTACTGCAACACGGTTCTCAACGCAATGAAAAGGATTCGCCATTTGTGGACGAATTTGAGTAGGTTCTACTGTCGGTCATGGCTCTTTTCAGTCTTGAACTTGTGAATTGTTCAGAGTAGCTGCTGATTTGATGGGATTAGCGATCGGAACTCACGGCTCAAATATACAAAGAGCTCGTAATGTGGAGGATGTGGACGACATTCAGGTGTTTGAAGGAGGTGGTGATGGACAGCCATGTATCATCAAGGTTAGCTAATTAGTGTTCTTGCGCTGGCAAAGTTTGCTCCTAGTTGCAAAATCTTGCAACTGTATGAATTTATTTTATTTTTATTTGGTTCGATTTTCTTAAGTTTCTTTTTGCTATTCGTTTTCCAGTTAACGAGTGACAGTCGTTATTACATCAGCTAACAGCTTTGTCTTCTTACACATTATTTAATATAAGCTCTTACACTTTGGGAAAGAGATAGAGATCTTTCATTTTGGCAAACTTCGATGTGTTTTTAGATATTTGCGAAGACAGCTGCAGCGGCACAAAAAGCTCGTGCGCAGCTTGATTTCGGCGTTGAGTGTGTACATGTGCCACGGTTTTTGGTAGGCAAACTGATCGGTAAAAATGGAAAATGTATCCAGGTTGGTTGAAAATCTTTTCCCGATGTTACGCTTTTCCCCTGTTTTATCGTGATTAAGTCTGTTGATAATCTTGAATTGTTCGTCAGGAAATCGTTGATAAATCGGGTGTGATACGTGTTCAAATTGCCGGTGAAGACGATGACAGTATGGATCCTGTTCCATTCTCTTTCACTGGTACTAGGTAAGCTTTGTAGTCATTTTTTAGTAGAAACGTGATTTTTAATGGGAAGGTACCTTAAGGGAATCGACATCAATGGCTGCTTTCCTGGTAGATTTCCAAATCAATCATCTCAAAGAAACAGAGGGATTGCGCAATAACATCGAAGATATGATGCGGCAAGCATATAGCAATACCGAGAGATTTCAAAGAAATTCCGGTATGGGTTACTTTTCTAATTTTATTTTCTCGCATTCATTCAAACTAATCTACGGTTGCAGATGGTTACCAACGTAACGGATATGGCGATCGTGGTGGATTTGACCGACGCGGTGGCCGTCGTGGGCGTGGTCGAGGTGGTAGTTATCGCAATCCGGGGTCACAGAATGGAGGATCGACCAATGGAGGCTCAAGTGCTAGCGGAAAACCTTGGAGGTATGCAAGCATTTGGTCTTTTTTTCTGGTTTCTCGTTTATTTGCTGTTTCTAATGTTATCATTTGTGGTCATCTGCTATTACGTTCTTTTCCTCCCAGTTTTATCTTGTTTATAGAGGTGACAGCAATCGATACAGCGACGAAGAATGGTCTGGGGCAGAAGAAGCCAAACACAGAGAGGAGCATGGAGACGAGCAGGAACAACGTCGTCAGGGGCGACAGCGTGGAGGAAGTGCTGGCGAACGAGGCAGTAATGGTGGACGGAGACGCGGTGCGTAGAGATTTTCAGGCTTCCATTCGAATGATTGAAATTTTATGGAAAACAACATTTCGATGTAACTGAGAAGAAGCACTCAAGGAAATCTCTACAGAGGAGTAGTTTTGGATTCGAATTTTATGCAGTTGGAGTCATTTTTTGACCATGTCGCTTACTGCTGTGGTCTTCTTCATACATAATGAATAGGAAAATCGATCCCTTCATCTTTTTATCTTTTTCACCCACATCCGATCTTCTCATGCACCATTTCCTGGCATTATCCTTGCTGGCTCATTACTACTAAAATGTTTTATCATATTTCCGACCGAACAGTTTCTACTTTTTTTTTCATTTCATTTCGGCATTCGGCCTTTCTTATTACGTACTTTTTAACCCTTTTCCCCCAATGACATACCTTTACATGACTGAGGTGTCAATCGCATACATAGCCGTTATATATGTGATACTGCGAAGCCATCGTCATTGTTCCGCGTTCATGTAACGGCATGTTACCTTTTTATATTGAATAGGTTGCCTCTTCCTCTTTTATACAGCTCCGGGATCAAATAAAGTTGGGGAGAAGGGAGGCGTGGAGACGCAACTTTTCGTCGACGTCGAAGCTCCTTCTCATCCCTAGGCTTAGGCTAAAATCCATATCCCCTCCTCCTACATGGAAAAGCATCTGCCAAAGCATCTGTCTCATCTGCTTCAGCCCTAGCCTGGAGAGGGAAAGAAGCTTCGGTGTCGGTGAAAACTTTGCATCCCCCTCCCCCTCTCCCTCCCTCCCTCCCTCCCTCCCCCCCGACTTCATTTCACCTCAGCTCCAAATTTCATAGTTCTAAAATCTTCAGATTTTCTAGTGTACTAATGTGAGGCGTGATTACTTCATCTCATCTGATTCTTGTGTTCTCCTACTTGTTGATAATGTAATTCGAGAATGTATTTTCAGGTCGTGGCGCCTACAACAGGAATGGGGTTTGATCGCAGTATTCGTATGTGCATTTCGATTCATGTTTGATTGTTCCACTATGTCGTGCCTAAGGTCTCCCGAACGATTACATGTAATTAATCTCATGTTCCGAAGTTCATGCGATACTACCGTCAAATGTCAGTGTATACCCATCAATCCGAAGTCTGCGCGCTTATAATTTGTGCTCGCCCTGGTGTTTTTCCTATCTTTATTTCTGAAATTTAACGTGTCTCTTTCTTGAAATATATTTTATTTGTTTCATAAACTCGTCACACACCCAGGTTCTCGTGTTCTGCGCTTTGTGATATCGTCCGTTAGATATACCGAAATCATTTCATGCAGTCATCATATTCATGTTCGGTTTACATGCTTAATTTGAGTTTTGCAGTTACGAGTTTCATTGTCCTATGTTTGTTTCTGGTTTGTTCTTCATTTACTATTAATATGAATATTTACATTATTTTAAGTTAGAACTAACGCGTATGTGCTGTTGAAATTAGTAGAGAAGTTTTGGTCGTAATCATTCGGTATGTCGTAGCTGTAACGAGCGATTGAACCAACACACCTTCTTAATGGCTCAAGAACTGATTGTTGCTCTTTTCCTTACAATGCTTTTCCAATGAAGGTTTGATGTTTGAAGTCTTTGATTCACTAGATTTTGTTCGTTTCCAACTTCTAAAATTGGCGAAATTAACGGGAAAAGACGACAACCTTAGCGAATAGTCGACTATGGTCGAATATTTCTCTATTTCTAGTTGTATGGGACGATATGGGAGGTCAAATACCAAAGTTGTTCATTGACAGTATTGCGCGGTCATACTTTGCGCATTGACGCCGGCACCAGCGTCAATCATGTGCCTGCCGCCGTCATCGGCGTCAATGCGTAAAGTATGACCGTGGCCTACGCCACAGCAGAGGAAGCACGGGATCAAATGGTCGAACGTGAAAACCAGTTAGAGCCCTCATCGGCATTGTTGAGGACCATTGTCGCCCTCTGCATCACTGGAGTAAATGATGCAAAAGGCTTGTATAGCTGTACCGGCCAACCATGGACGTTGCCCACCCTCCGCTACACTGCCATCGCAAGGGACCGAGATGCAACAGTACGAGGGCGCTGTATGGCCACTGTGTCAACCTCGAGGGGCGATTTTTAACGAATGGTTATTTAACTGGATTTTCTACATAAACCGTAAGGTGCTTTTGAGCTCAGCTGCAAGGGAATTAACGACAAGTTGCGCGGCCCCACCATTTTCTATGTCACGCGCGGATCTCCCTTGCCAGGGAGGTTTTGATGATTTCTTTCTTGTATTTTCTCTTTACGTACTGCTGGGTTTGGGAAGCGGAAAGTGTCAAATCACATCAGCACGTCAGATCCCTAGGGTATAGGGTGCAGCATACGCGCTTTGAACGGTTCTAAAATGATGTCTTTGGCTATTATGATTCACTTTTTTTGTTGCACATGCTCCAAACATCACAAGGCCAATTTCCAGTGGGGAATTTCGGTAACTATTCCCATACTTTCCCTTTACATAGTGTGCAGAGAATCGGACACAAGAAGAGCTGAATGGCCGTCCACTCTGGGACTGTGAGGAACTGACCATTTTGAGTTGGGTGTTCTCCAATTTCGGAGAGGTTGCCTAAAGCAGGAGCAAACTAGCGTGTAACGAGCGCTCGATATCAAAACAGAAATGGCATTGTGCTCGCTAGATACATCTGGCCGACTTTCAATATCCAAGCAATTTGTTTTTGTTCGAGGCCTCTCACAAGTTGCTTTCTGGAAGCCAATCGATGTAAAAAAAAACTTTTATCCTTTCAAACACTAATAATGGAAGAGTATGAACTCTACCAGCTTGTGTAAGATTTTATTCGGAATTGATTACCGAATCATATGAGGTGTAGCGACGCAACACGCCGCTCTCCTACCTTCCTCAAAATAATCGGAGTAAAAGCCCAGGAACTCAAGACAAGTTCAAAAAATCAAGGAAGAACTCAACAACAACGAAAAAATACAAAAGCAGATCCTAAAGAGCTAACTGTCCACATACAACCAATGGTATTTGAAAAGTTGGATAAACAACAAAAAGTAAATAAAACATCAACTGCACCTTATTAGACAATATACAGAATGCTGAAGAAGTGCACAAAAAAAGACAATATTTTACAGCTACGATGCGTCTTGCCTTGGTGGTGGTATAAGCGGTATTTCTTCTTCCTCTTCTACAATCTCATTCAGTCCCCAAAGAGATTCCAAATCAATTCGTTCACGTACTTCTTCACCCATAACATGAACCTAAAACATGGAGTGAAATCTACATCTGCCTTGAAGAGCAATTCAAATTATCAACTTAACACTAACGGCTTTTAAACACCGTACCTGCATTCTTCCCAGCTCGATCTGAAACCATCCAAAGTTGTGGCGTACCGTACATTTCCTTGGCTGAAACATCTAAGTTACTAAGATGACACATTGCACACCGTAAAAAGAATGCTTCAAGCTGTGCTCATACGAGTCTTTTGTTTTTTTTTGTAGCGGCTCCTCTCACTGTAGAGCTGCAGAGCTAATGGCTATAGACAGTATATTTTCACAGAAGTCGCTCAAATGTCCCCACGAATTGCTCAAAGTTGCCTTACCCTATTCTCGTACCCTTTGATTTCAGTGAAAAGATGGCCCCCTGTACAGAGAAAAACGTTTCAATCCAGTGAAGTCCGCTCAATCAAATTCAAAAGCTGAGGTTTCGTTACTGCGACAAGGACTCAACTGAAGGCCCACATGACCACCAATATAAATCAGTCCTACATAATTCCTTCACAACTCTTACGGATCGTGTCGGGTAAAAAATTCACCTGTTCGTCAGTCAACTTTCCTGCTTTACGTAACACCTCCGCTACCGCAGTTCCATGTCTTACATTGAAAGGACTACATATGACCTGAAAATGGTTAATAATAGAAGTGAACCGAAAGAGCAAAAGCTACTCAAAGGCAGAAGATTATTGCAAGTAAAACCATATCATATTATTATTCCTGAAGTACAGCATGAAATTTATAGCTTCAGATTAATCGCGTACTATAAATTTCACAAAAAGTATACAAGCGGCAGTGCTCACCATCGTATCCACAATACCTGGACCTTCTTGACCAAGTGACAGAACAACGATGTCTCGAACGCGTTCTTTTCTCAGAAGGGACACCACGTCGTCAATCGATTCAACACTAAAAATTGATAGCTAACACGAACAGCATCGACGAGCGGTCTTTATGAAAAGGCAAAAGCAGGATAACCAACGATATCTCCTCTTCTTTCTTCTCAGGCTTCACTGAAGCTACGCTATCCTTATCTTCATCCTCTTCATAATATTCTTCTATGTATTGATTAAAATAGTCCTGGGACTGCTTGATTTTGGCCTGCTGTGCTTCTAAGTCTTCGGACGACTTCGAGTAATAGTTGAAGCTGAAAAGAATACGTAGACATTTACAGGTCGAACTATGACAATATTGATCGAAGAACTCACGAGAAGTGGGGCCAGAAATTACGATTCAATTTCTGATTACTGAGCAAAGGGATTGGCATGGATAGTGATGTCCTTAATCCTGAAAACAATTCAGCAGCTTTCACGAATGTCAAAACAAGTTGTTCATACTCCAACTAAAAAAGTGAGCTATCAAATAAGGTGGGGGGGGGGGGGGGGGGGGGGAGGGGAGCCACCACAGATCTCGACGCCAGGTGTTACTTTTGTGTAGGGCTCAGTAGGCCTCTGTCCCATAAGGCTCAAGCATAAGTTTACGGTACACTTGAATGCGCAGAGCAATTCGTCAGTGATTTTAGAATTCAGCAAACCATACGACGCACCCCCTCATTGCGATAGCAACAAAATTCGATGAAAGTGATACTATACTTTTAGTACTCACCTCTGCTCCACGACTGGACGATATTTGGCGTCCACTTTGATAGTTTCGAGCTCATCGAGAGCATCAAATCCGTCTATCACTCTGCAAACACGAAACATCCGAAGCAGGAACAGAATTAATTCTCAACCAAGGAAGTTGTGTGCCTTGGAGTCTTGAACACAGTAAGATGCCTTTACAAGACATTCGTTTCAAAAACCAATAATTTGTTAATATGTATTCTTCTGTTAAAAATAGATAATAAAAATGATATTCGTCGTTCCAATAGGATATCATCAAGCGATAACGAAGTTTGGATTTCTCGGTTGGGACAATATCCTCTTGGTCCTCTGCCTCCTACCATCGTTCAACTACTTAGCACGTTTTTGACGAGCTTCTCTGACCCTGAGACAAAAATGAGATCAGGAACATCTTCTCGCGATTTCACTTCAGATTAGTGATAGACGTGCCACAAACAGCCAATCTTCCCAGTTTGACATTAATGTGCAATGTCATTGGAATTCTAGCCAGCACAGACACTATTTCCTAACTGCGACTGATTAAGTCATGTTGCTTCACCAACAAATCCACAATCGGTGAGAGAGCAATCAAAAATGATACTCAGACATCGATGCTATTCCTGGTCACTCGTCGTGAGTGGAGAACACGCGCAGCGTCAGCGAATTGGCCTTATATAAGTTTGTAGTGCCTCAAATGAGTGCAACCGTAGTACAGGAAAATGTGTATTTAGCCCAAACCTAGAAAATGTGAAGCTGGTGTGGGTGGAACATTCCTTTAGGCGAAAAGAAAGAGGTGTAACTGTACAAGTTTCGCCCCTAGGCATGAAGGATAATACACATCTTCCTTTCTGCACACAAAAACCCCTAACAGATGTGGCGAAAGAATGAAACCGTCGAGCTGAGAATTACGTACATACAATATGTGTAGTGTAACATGTTATCGACCCAAAATTCCACTTGCCCACTTCCCGACAACCCAAGAAATATAATGCCTGTTCAACAAAGTTTTGAGACCTAGTCCAAGGAAAATAAATCATTATGAAGAGGATGAAAATGAGATTGTAAAAAGCGGATGTTTCGCTTTTATGCTACATGCTTTAGTAAATTGGTGCGTAATTCGCACAACTCTTGACCACTTCTCACATACTGCATTAAACTCTTCAAGACTTCCTCGCAAACGTATCCGATCTTTTCAACTAAGACCTCGGCAACTCCACTGGGTAAACGGGGAAAAGCAGCGATGCCAGCTCAAAAACTGTCAAGCTATCAAAAGCTTCCGACGCAGCTTTATGGTCCTGATATCGATATAATATATTATATAATAATAATAATATTCCTAGCAGTTTAGTGCTGTGTGCCAACTAGGACTGGCGGTGTCAGCCGCATGACTCAGTCGGAATTCGTAAATAAACAAATAGTGATTGGCTTCCGTGACCTCTCCGATAGCCTGCCGTCGGACTTCGCGATTTATGTTATTGCGGGTCCACACACGAAGTTGCGCCAATGTAAGATCTCAAGGTCGCACTATCGCATGCGAAAGTGCGATGTTGCAAAATCGCGGAGTCTGACGGCGGCCACAGATATCAAGCAAACAATCATTTCTAACCATAGCATATTCTGCTTTCAGGCTCAGCCTCAAAACTTTTTTGAAGGCTTAGAAAACAAAGACAAAAAATGTTACTTACTTCCCAAAAACTGTGTACTTCAAGTCCAGATGAGGTTGTTTAGCGTACGTGATGAAGAATTGCGATTTGTTTGTATTTGGCCCGTTATTTGCCATAGACACGATGCCACGGCCTTCGTGCTGAATAAGTATTGCATAGCCAAAGTATCAGAAACCAATATTCGATATTAACGCTTACCCTAAGCTCTACAGAGAGCTCGTCCTCAAATGGTACTCCCCAGATACTGTTTCCACCTTTTCCTGTACCTGTTGGATCACCAGTCTGGACCATAAAATCTTTTATATTCCTGAATATAAGCAGATCTGAATAAGACCAATAATAAATATAAGAGATAACATTGCAAAGTTTTCGGAGGTATACCTGTGAAAGATGTTGTCTTTATAGTAATCACTGGCACACAATGCAAGGAAGTTCTAGAAGAATGTGATAATTAAATATTAAAAACATAAAGAAAAATATAAGCATACTTACTTCACAAGTCTTTGGACACTCTTGACAAAATAGTTCAATCTTAATGTCGCCTGCTGTAGTGTGCAACGTCACTGACATAACATCTAACCACTGAAATTAATTTCATGCACTAGACTTCTAACAAAAAGTCTAATTTAAGTCAAAGAAATACAAAAAGTGAGTGGAATATGCATTCGAAAATTAAGACTGATTGCATTGGAGCGCATTTGCTGATTCGGACATGATGACCGTCGCATTGGAGCACGTTTACGCCCAGCACCGAGCTTCTTAATCTGTCAGTTTTTAATTCACCATATAAACGGAACTCGGCTCCCATTATGGGGTGGAATTCAGCTGCGTTCAGTGGAAAAATGAAATGTGCAAATATAAACTACCTGGAAAATAATAGTCACAGATGGCTATTGAGGGGATCGGCCTGCGGATCGGTACAGAATTAGCAGACAGATTTCCATGGCAATCTCACTTGCACATTAAGGCATCATTAATGTTCAGAAAAATAGGGATAATATCAATGAAGGGGGGGGGGGGGAGGAGCAGCTAGTTGAATTTTGAGCAATGTAAATGACTTGTTAGTAACGTACCGCAGATGTCATGCAACGCATCTGATCAGCTGATCAAGGTTCATGTGAAGGCATGCTACTGATCAACATTCTTCAAGTTGTCCCCCCGCCTCTCCCTTCGATCAGAGCGTCGAAAGGTGCTCTTTCATTCTGAGGACGAAAATATGGTCTCTGAAATTACCTCGCGTGTTTAATCCCTGCTTTACGCCGATATTGCGATTGTGATATTCGCACGTATCATATTATTTCTCTCAATGAGGATATCTTGTCCGAAAAGCCTTTTTTATTGAGTAGTTTCACTCTTAGATGATGTCATCCTGTTAGGTTCTAAACCACACATGTCACCGGAAAATCTCTTGATGGCAGGCGGTGGTCAGGCACAGCCCTTGCAGCTAATTGGCCAATAGGGCGTGAGGGCAGCAGCTAAGGCCGCGTTCATACTGCGCACCGGCGCCGGCCCGGCGTCAATTTGACGCCGACAGCAGCATCAATTTGACGCCAGCACCGGCGGCGACGGCGTCAAAATCATATGCCCTCCGCCGTCGTCGCCGGTGTCGGCATCAGATTGACACCGTGTCTGTGTCAAATTGACGCCGGCACCGATGGCGACGGCGTCGGTGCGCAAAGTATGGACGCGGCCTAACACCCTTACACCAACCATCCGACGCATCTTCTGCGTCGGATAACTCGTCCATCTCACCGAACCTTCACATTTCCGTCATTCGGCGTCCGGGTGCTAATGGAGTTGTGGGGGTACTTGACGAAACCATAAGCCTGTCCCCATTTCTCGTTGTGCGCACTCTCAAGGTCATTTTATGCTCGGTTACGTACGAGGTAGTGCGAGCGACTTGTTTCCATGAGTATATTACAAGAAATTTGCCTCAGTTGGATCAAACAAGCATTTCCATGTGTTTACCCAAGCCTATGTAGAAGGAATTTTCTTCCCCTTTTGGGTTCGGTGATTCGGACGAGTTTCCTCACGAAGAAGGTGCGTCGAATGGCAGGCGTTGCAGTTTCAACTACGCGCTCCACTGGCAATTTAGATGTGAGGGGCCCAGCTAATTCGCTAGCTCAGCTAGTATCGCCCCTAACGACACCTCCCCCCCCCCCACCAAAATCCTTCCAGGCGGGTAACTCGTCCACTAGTGACTTGTTCATTCACAACAGAGCAACTCGTCCACGCAGATCCCACAAACTCATGGACGATTCTCACTCAGATAAGTACAAACTGCAGTAGTCTCACGTTTCGAACTGATTTTTTTTGCAAACCTGCTGGCACCGTTGCTCAGGAGCTCCATCCAGCAAGAGATTCCAACATCATAACCATGCCATCTTAGAGTTCGAGCACGCTTGAAAAGAATCTTTTTTTGGGGCAACAGACTGTCTCCGATTACATCAGTGCATTGGGATAACTGGTTCAACGTCAAAGTCTCTCCACGCATGGTCGACGGCTTTCATCAAACGACTATCCCGTTTGGGAGTCCATATGATGGCGCGCAACTGTCCGAAATAATCCCATGGCATGGCCATGGACCAGTCACGTCGATGCGACTATCCATAAGTCTCGGTTCGCAAAACGATTTTTCATTCGTTAAGCTGATATCTGTGGATACAGTATATAAACCTGGTGCGCAATGACCAGTTACAATCGTCAGTCTAGCCATGGACTGGATTGGTGAGTTTACGCCATCGCATTTGCTCTACACTTTAGTATTAACTATACAATATTATATTCGTTGTAGTTATTCTGCTGTTCTCCTCCGTCTCAGCGCAGTACTACGGCGGTTATTATGGAAGATACGGTAAGTAAACCACAACATGCAAGAACTGCAAATGAATTCGGAGTGCGATATGTTTTAGTGAATATTCAAAAAAATTCAAAGCGACTTTTCCCGATGTCCCTCCCTATTGATTGTAAATTACTCTGTAATTAATCAACGGCCCCTGATATCTTAGTGGAATTGAGACTTGCTTTTACGTCTTTCCAAATGACCTCGAGTAGAAGTTGCGGGCGTGGCGCATCCCCAGAAAGTTGAAAGTTTAGTAAGCAACCTCTTCACTTATTCCTTGCGATGCGTATAGAAGGGGGGGGGGGAGGGGTGACCCCCTCGTTATGTCGAGAATTATGTTGCTTTATGCCGTTGCTTTCTGTTCCCTAGGGTTTCCAATGAATTACATCTGCTGTGAATCAGTTCATCATAGATCCTTCTGCGTTTATTATGGTGGATAATTGAAGATTTGTGAAATAGAGGGGGGGAGGGGGCAAGATTTGAACCAGATAATCTTCCGATTACGTGATAATGTTGCACAGTTCGCACGTGATGTTCTTTGTGAAGGATGAATCATGGGGAAGCTGATCGATCTTTTTTTTTTGGGGGGGGGGGACACTTTTGGGAAGGGGAGCGGCGCTTCCTCAACACAAGCCGCAAAATTTTTGGTACATATCTTTATAATTACAAAGAGGGAAAGCGTGGAGAAAAGCGAGAAAAGAGGAGTTATTGTGGCCAAACTATGTTCGTCTGTCCTATGGGTATTGATAGACGACAGCGCCGCTAGGTGAACGATCTCACAAGCAGAAGGCGCGAAATGGGCGTTTGTAATGGAATACATATGGTACAACATATTCGCGGACGCTGATCTCGAATCTGCTTTCCTAAATTACGAAAGGATCCTCTGAATAAAGCTACGAAACGCTTTCCCGATGAACGCCGTTCACGTACACTACATAAAAATCATTGTCAGCAAATGCCTGGCAGAGAGGCAAGTGCAACGATCCATAAACTGGAGCCAATGGCTTGGATCCTCGTACAGACGCTTCTCTTGCAATTTGTTGAACTTCTTTTACTGGCTATCTTGGCTTCTTTGCTCCAACTCTAGTTTCACGACACAGCGCACGCTCGCTGGCGGACTAACACCGTTTCGAGTGACACACGCGTTGTGGTGTGTTTTGACCACGCCCTTTTGGCACGTTAAAGGGTGTGGCCAGAACGCACATCCACATTGGATTCGTGACGATGACAATGACGTTCGCCTTCTGGAATATGCTTTCACTTCGCTGATACTCTCTGAATAATTTTCGGAGTTCAATTGCCAGTAATGAATTGTGATACTCATTTCAGCAAAACTGTTTGTGCTTGTGTGGAATGTAAAAGTGTGTGTTCTCGACACTGTATTGTACAAATTCCAGTCCATTGAATCCTGTTGTGTTGTTGTGTTCATTCGATATCGCTTTGTGTCATTGCTGTTCGCACTATGTTACAGGCTGTTCCCGTATCGCTACTGGACGGATTCCACCGCCTATTGGTATGGCTTACATTAAGTTATATAAAAGTGTGTATCGTAACAGGATTTCGCACCGAAGCGAGCGGTGAAGTGAGAAAAGCGAGTTAAATGCGCCAGCGGGTCCTGAGGCGATCATCCTGTTGTCCGTGAGCGTAGAACAAGGAGTTGCCTCGGTACCCAACTACACCGCAGCGGTGCGATATCCTAGAGCATACGGATCGGTACTAATGATACACAACAAGTTAGATGTAGTGTTTGTGCTAAATTTGCGTTTTGCTTCTAATTGTCGAAGTAGATGTGATTGCGGACTGTCTAGCACGCACTGAAGCGGCGGCGTTAAATTGGAACTTGTCTGCTGAAAAGTTAAACGGCTGTATCCAGCGGTTTCCCACTAGCAGCTGACATTTTTCTTCTTTGGGAGATCTCCATTTTGCGCTTGCAGTGCGCTCACTAGCGGTTCGCATCCACGTTTACTCTATCGCCAGAAGCGATGTGATCATGTTCTACGGTGCCGCCGGCAGGACGTCGCTGCATCGTGTCTGCGCCTCCGTCCTTGCTACTCTATCTCGCTGCCTGTGAACCAGCCACGCGTTGCCGTGAGCATGCACGCCGGCACCGTCGCAGAGTATGAAGCTAGCCCAGGGTTGCATTCATACTCAGCGACGCACACGCCGTAACGCGCATCTAGGAAATCACTACATTTACTTTCTGTTTTGAATATGCACTGGTCTGCCGTCAAACATGACTCCATGTAAGTAGCACAAAGCTGGAAGCGAAGTGTCCTGGCACGGTTTTGTGCATTACCACAACGCGACTGCACGTACCACGGTTGCTGATAATATGGCCGAAAACGAGATCTATTCAAACGGACGTAAAATCTATCTATGGTTTTTTGAGATTTCAGGAATGACGACTACCCTCCTATTACCTGTATAGACACTTGCACAGTAGAATGAATCTGTTTGGTCACCTTAGCAATACCAATACTGCTAAAAATCATCGTCTTATTTCAGGATGGGGTACACCGATGAGCGTTGACCCTTACAATTCTGCTAATGCGTACGCAATGAGAGGGTGAGTTACCATCTGCCTTTTACTGATATTGAATCACAGATGAGTTCTGAATTGTTCATTCAGTTTCTAGGGCCGCGTTCATACTTTGCGCATCGACGCCGACACCGGCAGCGACAGCGTCAAAATGATGTGCTCGCCGCCGACCACGCGACACTCTGGTGACGGGTCCGTTAATGAAACGGACCAACGTTCGACCCAACCATGCTGCAGATTTGAATCCTGGCATAGTCTGGCACTATGTCAAGATTGAAATTCGAATATGTGGCTCTCGCCACAATCATCGTGCTGTGGTGTGACTGGGACGAGCGTTTCTCAACTGGAGCGCGTCATCAGAGTGATGCCGTGGTTGGAGGCGGGCGCATGTTTTGAACGCCGTTGCGCCGCTGCCAACATCGGTGCCCAAAGTATGAGCGCGGTCTAAGGTGTGTGTCATCAGGACGGGATTCCGCTGCATGTAAGTGGTCATTTGGTCCAATTTCCCACCCGCTATGCGTCAGCGGTCTACGCGTTTCTCTTTGAGTAGCGAGAAAATATCGAAAACAAAGGTAGTGAATCATTGCCCGAACACGTTCTCTTCGAAACCGATTCTGGTCACTCCCTTCGGCTTGTCCCATAGTATGTATAGATAATGGATTATCTCACTTGAGAGCACATTCCACATTCGCCAGGAAGGACATAGGATCCCTTGTTGGGAAGCCTAAGGGAGATGCGTCGCTCCACCTCCTTGCATATTGATGGGTGTGGCAAAAACGCTCCCCGAAAGCTCTATTATCTGTTACGCATTTTCCAGCGAATGTAAAATGCCCTTAATTGCAGCACTTGCGACTTATTCATGGATAAATTTACCTAGTTATTGTTTTTCAATATTTAGGATGGTTGTTGATCCAGCAGTCAGTGGGATGTGTGTCGATACGAATATGCAATGTCCCGTCTGGGCAAGTACTGGTATGTTTGACTGTAACGACTGTCCATTGAAATGCACCTAAAAAGCGACTGTTCAGGTCAATGCGCCACGAATGGCCTCATGATGCGTCGTATGTGTGCACTTTCATGTGGAACCTGTGCACTTGGAATGGAGTACGGGATGGGTATGGGCATGGGTTTGGGCATGGGTAACACTTGCCACTCGCTTTCCGCTATTAAGTTCTCTCGCTACTGGTTTTTATAGGAGCGCCAGGCCTTGGCTATGGACTTGGAGCTGGACTTGGAACTGCTGGACTTGGATACGCTGGAACGGGCTTGAATCCGTTGGCAACGCCGTTGCTCGGAAGGAGTATCTATGAACAAGGTTCGAGCAAGCATTTTAGTCAGACGTAGGGTGCATGCTACGACTGTAAAGGGAGGGGGGGGAGGGGTAGAGTGGGTGATAGATCACCGACTTAGAGTCTGCTTTATCGCAATGGAGAGAGATCCAGATGAATGAACAGTTTGCTCAATCAAAAAGAAAACTTCGCATAACTTTGACGTGATTCATCAGCTATAGCCCTATCATTCTGCTCCGAGCTGTTGCCCCCTCCCCCCCCCCCCCCCCCATACCCATAGCATCGTAGTTGAAAATATGCCGACATGTGATGGAAGCAGTCGCAAAGCTTAAAAGTTGATCAGTTCACATCACCCAAGCATGTACTGATTGATCTGTTGAGTGACCGCAGCGCGACGAAACTGTCATGGGCCCAGCATCACGGAAAAAAAACAATTTTGAGGATCGAAGTTAATTTTTAGGGATTTTGCGGTCACCTCCTCGATCAACGATTTATCCACGGAATATGAAGAAAGACAAGCTGTCAGACTTCTCCCCTGTTTCCGCATAAAATAAATAGGTATTGTTCAGCTTAACATTTCGATGACATTTACCTCTTCCTTTAGCATATTTGGCGAGAAAGTTTGGATGAGGAATGGATACGGCGCGAAGCTCTTAAATGCACAACTCACGCTTCTGCTGATGCGCAAGAAAGTCGAAGAAAACTTTCAAGATCCCGAGAACAGGGCACAGCCAACCTTTGCTTCGGACGCGATCAGACAGGCCAGAAGCAAGCGTTTAAAGACAGTGATACGGGTAATGTTGGTAATGAGAACTCCTAAACTGGTTAAGCGATTATAAGCTAGGGATCTAAGAAGACTATATGTAGCAGAATTTCCGATGAGAAAGTGCTCCTGCGGGCCTCATAAGAGCGATCTTCTTCAACAGCTGCCACTGCCCTTTTTTCGACCCGATCCGCCCCTTTTGAGACTAAACGGCCGGAAAGGGGTCTTATTTCTCGAGTTTCCGACCGTTTCATTCCGTATTCCCTTAACATTCGCACTTTCGATCACAACGACCTTCATAATTGATGGTCTTATAACCGACCCGACTTGCCCCTATCACTGCCTTTAACAATCTTCTTTTCATTAGGAAAGCGGATTGATAGGATCTCGAATGCTGATTACAAATAAGGGAATCAAAATTCCAAAATGACCTCAGAAAGGGCCAGCAATGACTTATTGACCGCGTACTTTGCTCCACGTGACTCTCGGAAAGATGCAATCGACGGGACGAACCCCTGCTCGTCATCTCTAGACCGAGGGCACTACCTATGAACCAAGGCCAGCGTTGCTCCACACACGGTTGGCGTCGTTGATGCCTCGCTTTAAGCGAAGTATTAGGTTGTCCGGAAAGTTTTCGGACTCAATGCATGGTAGGATTCAAAACAACATATTTTTGTCACCCGATGTTGTGAGCGGACCCAAATTGAGGGGTTTGTGTTTCATGTCCGGTATTTGTACCTGTCAGCAGCATGTGCGACAGATCGTCTCCTGTCCCCAGTAGTGCCTTCGCAATGGATGACAAGAAGATGCTCTACCGACCAGTTCTGCTTCTACATTACGGCTCTGCCCGATCCGCGAACAAGGCCCATCGCTTTCTGCAGGAAACAGTAAAGGGGCAAGTCCCCTGTCGCTCGACGTGCTTCTACTGGTACCACATGTTCGTCAACGGTGACAAATCGCTCAAGAAATTTCGACCACAAACATAGAATAAACAGCTCGTGCTCGATACCTGTGGGGCTCGACCTAACCTTTCTGTACGCCAACCTCAGACCTCACGAAAACTCCAAAATCCACGGTACACGATGTTAATAAAGCTGCTAACTACACAATGTTTTCCGACTTCAGTCCGAAAACTTTCCGGACAACCTAATACCCTGCCGATGTGTCATCGCAACCGAACTTTGACTCCTCCCTACTCCATTTGGTGCAGTATTATGCGATTTTGTTTTCATAGTTGTAATAGCATTCGAGATTCTATCAATCCACCTAGGTCCTACTTAGAGGCTCCGTGAGGAATTAAAACCTTTACTTTGTCAGTTTTATCAAATAGAACTCAGTGATGTAACCGTTTTCCCCTAAATAGGTTACCCCTACTAACAGAATTTCGGGGATTCCATATTATATTATTTTTATATTATTCTTATATTATTTTATATTATTCCATATAATTAATAAGACCACGTTCATACTTCGCAGTAGCGGCGGCAGTTCGCGGCTGCGTGTCTCTGCGTCTCCACTTGTGCCACCCTGTCTCATTGCCTGCGTCGTCTCTGCACCTCCCCTGTGTCATTCCGCCTCACTGCCTGTCAAAGCAGCCACGTCCTGCCAGCGCAAAATATGTACGCGGCCCAAAAACCTTTTCTGTCATTCTAAAGTTTCCTTTTTAAGTGTCAAACCTTTTTAAACTGCCACCACCACCGTTATTCAGATCGATGGCGGGTGTCAGCCATTTTGGAACGGTGGGGGCCATCTTTATGTTATGGTTCTATACACGCTTTTTAGTCGTCCTAGCGCTCATGTGGATGTACAACCTTTTTAGTTGTGAGAGCGGCTATCTGCCTACGGGGATAGATCCAAAATAGCCAAATCATCGCGAACTGGGGTTTTATGGCATCGCGCATTTGCAGCATTCTAACAGCTATCAACTGATGAATCAGAAGCCGAGATTGTTCAGCATGACACTTCGACGGTTCCTACTGGCCACATCATAACCAATTTCAGGCAATTTGTTTACAGTTCTTTTTTCAGACAATACGCAGCTTATGGATCGGCCCATAGCTGCATTCAGAGGCATGCTGCGCTTCATAAAATCATACGAAGCCTTCTAATTATTCGACAGCGGCTGGAGGGGTTTTTTAAAATGTAAAGTATTTTGGAGTGTTATATAGGTACTGATCTCTATTGTATTTCGTTGATAAAGCGATGTGACTACCGTAAGATCATGTTTTTTTATATGAATAATGCTTGAAAACAGCCTATTGGTGAGAAGAGACAGGAGACGGCCGTGCCTCATCGAAGGATGTAGAACAAAAGGAACAAATTGCTACTGCGCGACATTTTCGCAGATTAGATTGGATAGAGTGAATCTTTAAGTTCTTGTGGCACGGGCGGCACGCGGTTTCGCGCCAAATGAGTGTCATACTCGTGTTCTACGGGTCCAGTTATCCTCGAATACAAGTTTGCAGCCTAATCGGACTGCTCCTCAAATATCACCTCTTCCACCCCATCAAGTCTCGTGCTGGTATGGTTGCCTTGAGTGAATACATAGTGCCCAATGATCTTTGCTGTATGAATGCTAGTCAAGGAATTGGCGATTACAAATAGTGGAAGCGGTCGACTGGTGACCTTCATTGATCAACAATGCACACTGAGAGGAAAACGACAAATGATCAAGCTTTCCTTGGCGGACGAGTTCTTCTACGTAAACCATCACTGACGTTGGACACCTATGGATATTGGAGTACGATGCTAGATATGTAATAGGTTAGGGCATAATTGATGCGGCTTTTTACTGTTGCGTTTTTTTCTGCAATGAAAGTTGACGTTTTGACGATTATCAAGTGGGAAGCAGTCCTAGATTGCGATGGTGAAAATGCTCCTGAATAATCAGTTGAACACATTTTTGTTAATTTTCATTATTATTGCTTAACCAAATGGCTGAAGAAAAGTCGCATTAATACGCACCAATTCAATATTCTCATTCCTGTCGCGGCAGGTGTGAGACCTCACAACCGTGGAGGAATTGCCCACGAAATTTCCATGATTTGAATCCTTTCTTAATTAAATCTACCAGATAGGCTGCACGAACAGAATCATGAGAAGAACCAAGAATTTTCTTTTATCCCAAAACAGGAATCAAAGACTCGTTTAAATTCCCGCCACAACATTTGAACAGCAGCCAGCGGCCAGAATGCAGTCCAAATTTTCGTGTTCAATGTTGATTTGCTATTTGCTCTGAGTCCCTGACCACGTGAACGTCGCCTCTTTGTTCATCAGCTCTTACTTAGCTTCCAAACCCACCCGAACACCCCAATCCGTCGTCCACCGATTTGGAGAGCTCTATCTCAAATGGAATCTTGTATACGCCTTTGAAAATATAAAAAAGTGAAACGTTGCATGCGACCATTAGTAAGCAATTATAACATAAATATGTGGGTGACAAAAGAACAGAAGGATAAATTAAATGTCTGTGGACGATTCCTTCAAGAAATCAGGTATACATAGTCTTTAGCTCTCAGCACTGCTCCACAAAGCCCATATTTGACCTTCCTGACCACAAAGGTTGTCCCTTCCGTTGTAAAATGTTTGATGGAATACGGAAAGCAGTGATTGAAGAAAGTTCCATGAAAGGGGAGTGCCTACCCATACTACAGTAATCAACCTCTCGCGACTTTTTTCTACTGTGTCCTTGACAGTTTGAATACTTAAGATTTTTTTAAGGCTAAACCACTTTTTTCCGAGGTTTCGAAAGATTTATAGCTTCTGGACACCTACCGTAATTGTGTTTGAAAAAAGTTCTCCTAAACATAACCAATAACTGCTGACGTCATAGAAAGTAATAACAAGCTCCAGATTTTGTGCTGTAAATATAAAACTCCCGTTGGCAGCATGGAGAGACCAGCTGGAAGACTGGATGAAAAAAGTCATGCAATCAGATCTGCATTGGTTCTGTGGTGAAAACACGACACTTATTTTGACTCATTTATTAGGCCATGGAAGGCGCCGGCTTGGATTGAAAAACAAATAGTAATAAAATATTTAATGGTGCCAGTGAACGGATTAAACCATGCAGCTTCGAAATTATGGCAGTCTCCAAAAGTCCTGCCGTTTGAAAACTTTGAAAACTTTCTCCAGGTGAATTGATCGATGACCATGGTGAAAGTTGAGTGTTGGGCTATTTGTAAGTAGAAATCATCTGTATCCAGCACACCTATCGCTCCATTATTCTTAGGACTTTATCATGTAGTTGTAAGTCAAGTCGCTTTCAGAGCCACTGGAAATCAACTAGAAACATAAAATCGTGACCGACTGCCAAACAGTACGCCTTTTTTTCGACAAAAACGCAAAAACCCTATTTTGTTAGAATGAACAAGGAAGGTGGAGAAAAAATAAATGGTACGTGCTTTGGGGGTGGTAACATGTCTTAAATTTACGTCTACGAATTTTGAACACAATAACACGTTATTACACGTCCTTTGACTTGTTGATAACATGTATAGGCTGCGCTGTATTTTTTTGCAACTACTCCTCACGGAACATAATTTCGTCATTCAATTTAGTGTATTTCATCAAATAAGATTTAAAAATCAAAAATTGTTCTTGAAGACGTTTTTAAACTCAAAGAGTATCACATGAAAGATAGTGAGCCTTCTCCAAAAAATTTTCATCCCTTAGCGGCTATTCGAAGGCCGTAGAGTAATTTTACGGAGTCTCTTCTGAATCTGTTGATACATACGTTCTGGGATGCAAAATCTCTTACCGTACTGGAACAGGAAGCGAACACAGAAAATATTAGGTTGTCCCAAAAGTGTTGTAGTATTTTTTTCGATCATCACTTTTTATTTTTTTTTCGTCCAACAAATAACGATTAGGCAACAACGTATTGACCATTGTTATCGACAACCCTCTGCCACTTTATAGGAAAATCGTTGATTCCCTTCTCCCAGAACTCTGGGTTCTGAGAGTCGAAGAAGTCAGCGATCGCCTTTGCAAGCAAGTCATAATCAACGAGTTTTCTCTTGGCCAGGAAGGATTCGAGAGGATGGGTAAGGTGATAGCCAGAAGGGGCAACGTCTGGAGAGTATGGCGGGTGGGGCAGCACATCCCAGCCGAGCTCCTATAACTTGGCCTGGGTACTTTTCGCGAAATGGGAGCGAAATGGGAGTGGGCGTCGTCATGAAGAAGGGTGACCGCGGACGTTTTCCGGCACTTTTCTCGAACAGCGACGGCGAGCTGCTGGAGCTGGTGGCTGCATACGGCAGCGGTGACTGTCTCGCCTTGTACCAGCACCTCGCGGATAAGCATTCCTTCCGCGTCCCAGAACCAGCTCAGTCCCAAGCGTGGTTTGTCTTTCATGTCAATCTCGCCGTTGCTGAAGCTGATGAACCAGCGGCGCACGGTCACGTAGTTTTCACATCCGTTGCCCAATGCAGCGCTGATGGAGTGGCAAGCTTCCGTCGTTTTGGTGCCGCAAGACCGCTCATAAAAGATGACACCGCGAGTTGGGTGGTTATTGACAACGGGCATTGTAGCTCTCTCCACGGGATCCGGTGGGTCAATATGAATTTTCCTAGAAAGCTTAGGGAACGTTCTACCATATTCGTGAACCGCCTGGACCTGCCTCGAAGTGAGCAAGAGTTACTGATTTTTTTGGAAAAATACTACAAGACTTTTGGGACAACCTAATAGTTAAAACAAGATTTTTTTTTCGAGTGCACTGATGAGATCTATCACCCTGCCAACGATTTTCATGTATACCTGATCTTTATCTCTTCCAGCAGCTGCTTTAAACCTCATCAAAAAAGTGGAAATGAGTGATATGTGCCACGGAAGACTACCGGTACATTTCAAGTTTGAAAGATGAGGTCTCTTGAGTTATTATGTACACAGAGCTTGAAGAAATACGGTCAGACCTCACACAAGAATAAAGTTTTTCTCAGCTTTGTGTTCTTCTCAAAATAGTACAGTCATGTAAATTTTTTCTGCATCTTTTTAAGCGTTTATAACACTGCATGGTTTGGGGGTGGCAACGTGGCTCTACATTAGTGACCTGTCAAGGCTACTAAACACCTTCATGATTGACATGTCAAGCACCTGCTTTATACATTCCAACTCGAAATGATGCAGATTTCCAACAAATAGATTATGTAAAGCCATGTTACAACCACTGATGCCACCCCTTGGATACACTTCGCCTAATTTTTTTTAGTAATCAAGAAATCTTACGAATTTCATCATTTTCAATAGTAGCAGTCTGACTGGAATGTCGCATAACTGAAGGGGACAGTAGACCAAAAAACTCATTTTCGCCGGCTAAATCATGTTTGCAGAAATGTTCGAATCGACAGCCACATATTTTCGTGTTCGATGTTACCCAGTGATGGGTCGCTGGCAACGTGCATGTCACACTCGTTCATCATGGCTCAGCTGTGATAGGCGGTTCAATGCTGTGCACCCTCGGCCCGTAGGTTTTCTCTCGAACGCCGTTGACCCTCAGATCATTGACTTCTCATTGACCTGAAAATCCATCTCCTTTCCTTGAACCCATCGTAAGATCATCACTGATGGAAGCTTGAGATGTTTCTTCTCGGTTTAATTTTCAAGAATTCTCTAAATAATGGCTAATTTTTAGCACACAGCATCGTATCTATAGGATATGCGTTAAGCGGTTGTCCAAGGCAGCATTCATACTTTGCGGCAACAGTGCCAGCGTCAAACTGCCACCGACGCAGGTACAGCAAAGTATAGTCCATCTCAGAAAAACTGGCGGGGCGTGACTCCGCGGACTTGGGTGAGTGGCGAGAGTGAGAGTACGTGGCGAGAGTGGGAGTGTGTGGCGGGGTGAGAGAGTTTGATACACTTTTATACACGTTCATACAAGTCCGTGGGACACGCCCCGCCAATTTTTCTGAAATGGACTGTATGTATGCGGCGCAGTGTGCATGTGTTTGACAAGGCAGTCATGTATAAGCATGTTACTTTCATTTTTGCTAACCCCATGATTATTATAAATAACGCCAGAAACTTATGTATCATTTATTTCATTGATTTTCCAAATGTTCCTTTGCTAAGGTACGTTACGATATTAACAAATTGCTTGGCAACTATTGAACCCCCCCCCCTTGCTCGGAGTAGTTCGCTGCGTTCATACTCAGTGCTGGTAGGGCGTGGTTACGTTAACAGGCAATAAGACCCCTGACATTTGCCCTTGGACGAGACAATAATCCTGTAATATGCTATCAAGTCACCACACGATGCAAGCGCATTGGCTGGCTGCCGTATTGTGAATCGGCTGCACGCTATGACATGTGTCCTCATCTTTGAGTGATCAGCTCAAATTGAGTGTCTTGACTCACATAAGAAGTACTTTTTGTGTTTGTGTACGAGGGGGGGAGGAAGTACGACTTCTTCTTTTGGCACTATTTACCCAAAGCTACCCCACTGCCTCTTCAAACGATGAGGTCAAAGAGGTGGTTTTTGGAAAACCTTTTGATTTAGCTGCAAACTTCCACTCGGGGGTATTTTGACCCGTAGAACACGAATATAACATTCGTTTGCTGCGAAACCGCCTGGCGCCTGCGCCATCGGCGCCGGCGCCAAAATGGGGTGTATCACAAAACTCGCTCAAAATTTGTTCCAAGGGGTATCTCGATTCGTAGAACACGAATATGACATTTGTTTGGTGCGAAACCGCTTGGCACCTGCGCCATAAGCGCTCGCGCCAAAATGGCACCTATGGCGCAGGCGCCAAGCAGTTTCGCGCCAAACGAATGTCATATTTGTGTTCTACGGGTCAAATTACCCCTGGGTACAAGTTTGCAGCCAGATCAAAAAGTTTTCAAAAAATCACCTCTTCGACCACATCGGTTGGAGAGGCAGTGGGGTAGCTTTGGGTAAATAGTGCCCTTCTTTTTTTTTCAGAGTGGTGGTAAAACGCCCACCCTCCCTAAGTTTGTCCCTTCACTTAATGTAATTTCGATTTTTGCTATGATGTCACTTATTTTCCAATGGCGACTCCAAAAATCCCAGCTCTCATTCGATTTGTGATTTAGATGGCACAATGAATTGCTTATTTTCATGTCAACAACCAGATGTTTTGAAGAATGACGTCATTGACATTTTCGTTGCGTCATTGACGGAACAGGAGACTCTAGAGATTCATATAATGTGAAAAATCTGCAGTGGATGAGCGTCAGCTAGTAGACAACATTTATTGTGACCCGCCGTTTTTCCAATGTGTAATAACAAATGAAATCCGATAGGGAGTACCAAGGAAAGAGCTGAAAACGAGACGATTCACCATGTTGTTGACAGGGACAAAACAACGCTCAAGATCAATAACTTTTGATGTTTTAATTCTTGTTGTCGACAAGAAAAATCAGAACCCTAAAAAATTAATATTTCCCGAATGTCATTCATTCGTCTTTGGTTAGTATACACTAAAATAATTGAAGTTGAGCTCATCTATGAGAATAGGTGGAAGAGGATCGCAAAAGCGAAAGGGGAGTTATCGCTGAGTTTGGCTACTTCCATACTCCGCGGCGCTGTCGACCTCGCCTTTTGCGACGTGCTCTATTTGGAGCAGATGACGCGGTTGCTTTTGCCGTCTTCATACTCGGCTTTTCTTCCGGCGTGAGCGCGTGGCTGCGCCCCAAGGCATTGAGGCACAGTGGCACCGATTGCAGAGACGACACATGCAGTGAGGCAGGATGGCATAGGCGGAAACGCAGGGACACGCAGCCACGCCCTGCCGCTGGCAACGCGGAGTATGAACGCGGCCTCAGTATGCTTTGTCTCAAGACAATCGACTTGCAGAGCTGTTCGAGTAGTGGTAATGCACGCTTCCATTGATACACCAAACAAACATGCAAAAGCGGTTTTAAGTGACCTCATGCTCTTCTCAGTAACGAAATTTGTTTAAAAAATGGTTAACAAAAATTGTTGCATCATAGTCGCACTTTCCCTTCTTCTCCGGGCTTGGACTTGACCACCCTGCTATTGCAGGATGAAATGACTCTGACAGGTATTTCTATGCTGTGATTGATGGAACTGATCTTTAAACAGTGTCGTTGTCAATTTGTGGAAAAGTGACGAACGTCACACGTTCAACCAACTCCTCAAAGCTGTAATGATAAACAGAGCGGCTGTTCAACTGCTGGTGAGCATGACGAGCACGACCGGAACGCCCCAATCCACATCCCGGTAGCGTTTCCCATCGAGAGTCCTATGAAAAACTAAACGATCACAGGTCTCATCACAGGCTCAATGCCACTCCTTTTATCATTGCTTGTGACTTCTCATATTTGAGCATATTGTGATCAAAATCATAATTTTTTTATGAGCAAATTTTCTTCCTATGAACTTTTTCTGAACCTTTGAAAATCATAATTTTTTATGAACATTTTTTGCTTTTTAGAAATTCTTTTTTGTGCTTCCTGTACCCATAAGTTACGCGAAAAGAGCTCTTCGCGGAATGGATCCCAATCTCGCCAACCCAATGAATCTATGCTGTGATTGATGGAACTGATCTTTAAACAGTGTCGTTGTCAATTTGTGGAAAAGTGACGAACGTCACACGTTCAACCAACTCCTCAAAGCTGTAATGATAAACAGAGCGGCTGTTCAACTGCTGGTGAGCATGACGAGCACGACCGGAACGCCCCAATCCACATCCCGGTAGCGTTTCCCATCGAGAGTCCTATGAAAAACTAAACGATCACAGGTCTCATCACAGGCTCAATGCCACTCCTTTTATCATTGCTTGTGACTTCTCATATTTGAGCATATTGTGATCAAAATCATAATTTTTTTATGAGCAAATTTTCTTCCTATGAACTTTTTCTGAACCTTTGAAAATCATAATTTTTTATGAACATTTTTTGCTTTTTAGAAATTCTTTTTTGTGCTTCCTGTACCCATAAGTTACGCGAAAAGAGCTCTTCGCGGAATGGATCCCAATCTCGCCCTTATTATAGTACTAGCTGAGGTCCACCCTTTTGAATATGGCATGTCCGAACTATTTATGGTGTTGATAGTCGCAAACAAAGCCTTTTCGACCTATTCAAATCTCTGCTAATACATAAATGGGAGAAGCAATTTAAAGGTTGGTGTTGCACTCCATGCTGGATGCAGATCTGATAGCAGGGTCCCAACACGGTCACGCCTTGAATAAGGCGTAGGTCGGAAATCGCTTCAGAACTCGGAGACATACGGCGTCCCTAGCTGCACTCATCGCATCGCACGCCGCGGTGCGAAATCATGTCCTAATGAGACCCATCCGTTTCCCCCTCCCCCTTTTTTTTGATGCACTCTTACTTTGCTTCAATCGTTTAGCAGAGAGCAAAGAATGTGCTCCCAAAAAATGCTATCGAAGCTTTTATTTTTTATTAAGTAAGTTTACAACAAATTTCAAACCATTGTTATCTCCGCTTAGGCCTTTTTCAGCTGTACCTATAAAGATTAGGGTCACCTGCAGCTAAAGATGCCTCGAAAGCCTTTTCACACTCAAAACGACCACTTGATCGCTTTATGATGTTACTGCATTTCTCACAGCTAAAGCTCGGCTGATAGCATTTTCAGGCATTGGGTAAGAGAAAATCTCCAACAACTACCCCCATCACATCTCCTCCCTCCTTTCCATCATTAGCATGCTGGTGCAATAAAGATGTCTCCCTAAAAATGGTCGGCAGTCAAGCGATAATCCCAGTATTCTCACCTAGTATAATTATCGATTAACGATCTTATCATCTATATAATTACTGATCGCCTTCACTCACCAGCATCAGTGCTCGTTGAGAATCTCTTCAACACCTCTCTTCCCATATCCGACTCGCCACTCTTTCAAACCTGGGGTATCGCGTACCCATCTCCCCACCACCTTGAAGATTCCGATCTTTAAAGACACCGGAATCGGGTGATTTTGGCCTACGGTAGAACAAACGTAGTTCAGACGAATTTGAGTAGCCGCCATTGCACAAACTCGCCAATTTGACGCCTTGGCATGGTGCCAATAAGAAATGTTTCTCCTGTAAAATCGTTTTTTCCTTTTACTTTTTCCTTTGTTCTTTCTTATATTGTTTCTAGATGTACTTACATGAATGCTAATGTAATTGGGACTGGCCACTCCACTGCGCTGAGAGTTAGGTGCTACAACCAACGTTGGTTCGCGGCCCGTCTCCTACAGCGGACAACTCGGAAAGTCAGTGTGTTGGGTGCGAATGGGATGCGAATACACACCGCAGCGTCGCGCTTTTAAATCCGAGTTTTTTTCACCGTTTATCGCTTCTAACCTTCAGTGTTCGTTACAAAATGCTCATTTCTTTGCATCTTTCTCTTGTTGCGGACCCCTGCCGGTTCCTTTGACCCACGTGTCTCCATGTCCGACAGGTGCCGGCAATTGTATGAAGTACAGTCCATTTCCCGACGGCTGGCAGCGCGAGGCCTACGGACTTGTATCGATCTCTCTCACCCCGCCACACACTCTCACCCATCTCTGCAGGCCACGCCCTGCCAGCCTTCGGGAACTGGACTGTAGTCACTGAAGCTCCACTCAACTGGTCGGGTAGCAGAAGCCTTTGCAGCATATCACTGAGTTTTCCTGGAAATAGCCACCTCCTCGAAGACTCGAAGGTTATCAGTCTTTTATTGATATACTAAGGGGGGGGGGGGGAGGGGGGTGGAACATGTTAATTGTTGAAGTGTCAGCTTTGCACGATCAGACATGTGTGTGTCCACGGTATGTTTTTGACACGTATGAACATGTTACTCTTTTCAACATTCAACAAGTTGACAAGTTGTCCCCACACTAACCTTCCATAACTCTAACGCGGATGCTGATTCCCACCGAATATCCTCGTATTTCACTTTTTTCTGAGAAACTCGCTTCGGGGATCACTTTCCTGGCCCACTATGAATACGCCTAATCTTGATAAATTGATAGAAAATCACATTGTGTCCGATTTTACAACTTTGTTCACGTACGTCAGTTGCGCATATTAGCAAAGCGTCTATGGTTTGAAGATGATGGATGGGTGGTGGTGAAGAAGGGACAACTGAGTTGCAAACGCACCCATAGATCCTGTGCTGTAGATGTAAAAGGGTATTGCTTTTTTTCTGTATGGTCTATAATTCAATCATATGGTTATACATGATTAATTTTGCCAGCTTGAAAAAGTAATTTCCATATCACGACAACGTGCGGTCTGAAGGGTAACTGAATTGAGGGCAAAGACATTCCGTACTTGTAATAAAACTTGTGGGCGGAGGTGGTGTAGTGACAGGTGGAGCGCATCTCCAGCCTCAGGGTTCAGGGATCAAATCCCGCATCAACGCTCGCCCAGACTTTCGAAGCTTTTTGTCTCCGGTGCTGGTGATTGGTACATTGTTTGGTAGTATAGAAGCACAGACTTGCGCATCGGATGGCCCACGCAATTCATGTATGAGCCAAATCGCATCCACCTGCAGCCACGATTCTGAACAAAACTAGAATGCGCGGCGCAACCCAAGAGAAGAATGATTGGCCGAAATCTTTACCCTTCAATAGAAATTGCATTGCATACGTTTCAATTAGTACATTAAGAATATGACAAGCAGGGAAATGCTGAAATGGCGAATCTATTGAAGCATCACTCAAATCTTGGAACTATGTTTTCTCATTCCGATCTATCGTCCACCCTTAATTTCTTTACTCATGTTGATATTCAAACTGCAGTACATATTCAAATCCAGCTTGCATGCCATGATATGTAATCGGCTGAATCCACGTTTGCTGCTTAAAGACACCGGAAGGGGGTAATTTTGGCCTACGGTAGAACAGACGTAGTGTGGACGAGTTTAACTGGCCGCCATTGCACAAACTCGCCAATTAGACGCCTTGGCATGGTACCAAAAGGAGATGTTTCTACTATAAAGTTGTTCTTTCCTTTTACTTTCTCCTTTGTTCTTTTTTATATTGTTTCTAGATGTACTTACATGAATGCTAATGTAGTTAGGAATGGCCACTCCACTGCGCTGCGAGTCAGGTGCTACAACTAACGTTGGCTCACGGCCCGTCTCCTACAGCGGACAACTCGGAAAGTCTGTGTGTGGATGCGAATTGGATGCGAATATACACCGTAGCGTCACGTTTTTGAATCCGGGTTTTTTCACCGATTATCGGTCCTAACCTTCAGTGTTCGTTACAGAATTCATTTCTTTGCATCTTCCTCTTGTTTCGGACTCCTTCCGGTTCCTTTAATGGAATCGTTCACGGAAAAAGGGATTTAAATGAATTTTATTTATATAACCCATATATTTATGTGTTTTTTGCCTAATTGGGCAGCATGCAAAGTTTCCCACGAAGAAAATGTGAATCCGGCTTAGATACAGCACCACAAAGTCTCGGCCGGGTGGGCGGGGCCACCGAGCAGGTGTCCAACCCCTCGCAAGCCGCCGTCGATGACGTAATATAGGAACAGAAAGTAACACAGCAGTTCCACTCTCCGCTCCGACGGGACGGGGCTTTTACTCGGATGCCCCGCCCACTCGGCCAAGAATTTGGTTAGCTGTATCTTGGCCGAATTCTTACTTTCTTCGCGTGAAACTTTGCATGCGGCCCTCATCAGGCAAATACAACATAAATATATGGGTACAAAAAAGTTTTTTTTTTCGTGAACGATTCCTTTTAGGCTTCGCCGATTTACGTTTTACCACGATTCCGAGTACAAGACAAATACACGGAACCACTGAAAAACTCTGTTCATGCTACACTCTTTCTAAAATTTCAGGTTTTTGCTTCATTGCGATTTATATTTGACTTCGATATTTGTTCAAGGATACATGAGGCTATGTTACCGTTCCTTATCTACGTCACTAATGTACTCTTTACTGGTGTGGACTCGAAACAAGGTGCAGTCACTTTTGTCTACGTATTTTGCAATATGATGACTGCTATTGCGAATTCTCCAGTACAGGGCAATATTAGAAGTTCCGAACTTTTCAGTTTTGAATGCAACCTCTCCAGCATCGTTCTGGTCTGCCACTATCTTGACTGACGTGAACATAGAGTATATCTCGGACTTCGACTTCTCTCTACAGGTGGGTGGCTTGCTTGAAGGCACATTCCACCATCACCTTGAATGGGATAAAGCGCCGAATTGCGAAATGAGAGGTGCTAGGGAATACGCTGAGAAAAAAATCCGAAAAAAGCCCCGAAACCTGACAAAAATGAGGCCTTCTGTCACCTGGCCTTGTTTGAGATTACCGCGTGGAAACGAGCCTTTGCATCAGTTCCCGTTGGACAGTATCGTGAGGAACCCAGAGCTATTACCTGTTCCCCATGTGAAGCGTTTCCTTCGCTACTGCAACTTCTCTTTATCTTCTTATGAGTCACAGGCCCACGTAAATGCCACGTTGGATGAAGCTTCGTCCAATGCCAGGTGTGGTCGAAGTGGGTGGGCGGGATCGGAGGGGGATCGAGCTGTTTAGCGCCGTGAAGACGCTCTGCGACGCCTTAGAAAGTGTGCACATTGAACAGTTGCTCAGGGATGTATCTGTGCTAGGAAAGTGAGTTGCAATTCTGGTCATCGCGGAGTGTACCTTTGAAGCCTTTGATAACGCCTCTTTGAACAGATACATGCTCTGTGGTCTTAGCCGACGTCGTGAAAAGTAGTGTCGTAGGTGCTCTCTGTATTCCTGAACGTTCAAACTTAAGGATTCTGTAAGACAAGAGAGTAGCTGAAGTGCGGTAATGTTTGGATATTAACAATCTAGGGGCGAGTGAGAAGAGGTATGCTTGCTGAACGGCCAACGACTTTGCCACGGGCTCAAGCACCTAACGGACAGCTCAATTCCTTCATTTCATGCTTCACATCCTCGATTTAGAGCTAATGACGCATTGCCGTCTACTTTGCAGTTCCATTTTATGCCCTCTACAAGGCACCTGCTCACCAGGAGGTCCTTCCTGTGGTTTGAGCCGAGGCCGAGCCAGCTGTTGTTGTTCTCGTCTGCGCTCTCGTGGAGACCAAAGAACAACTACAGAAGGTGGTTAGAACTTATAGTTAAGAACTAAGGGTGGTTCGTTCCGCCTCCCCAACTCAGACGAACCACTATGTTTTCATCAACACCTGGAGGCTCCTCAGTGAGGGAGGTGTTGATGAAAACAAAAGAATGGTTAAAAGGGGGTTATCATTTGGACAAGAGAAATTGGAAAGAAAATGTTAGGACCAGATAAGCAATTATACAAATAAAGAAATTAATACCCAACAGAATAAAAGAAACGCAAGAAAGAGTAATTACAATAATGTAAATACCAAGAAGGCATTACTGGGATAAGTTCCACAAGATGTATATACATATAAATAAATTTGTACGAATATAGTTATCCTGAAACACCGAGAAAAACATTAGTAGGAAGGACTGGACAAATTGCGATCCGATAGCGATGCTATTATATATAGAAAAATAAGTGAAAGTCCGAAAGAGGAGAAGTGGAAAAGAGGTAAACACCAAGAGAATACACCAGGCAATTTATATGTTAAGTAACCCGCCAAAAATACGAATCATAATACATTAGGTTTGATAGTCAGGCAACAGGCAGGCTAACCTTCATGCATCAACAAATTGAATGGGGCGCGGTACCTACCTATTCTCCAACTACCCGCGTTGAGGGCACTATATAAAGCGGTTTTATGTACTGCTATGGAAACGGTGTGAATGTTGTGATGTCAGGACTATTATAAGTAGTTTATGAAACAGATAGAATTGAAGAAGGAAAAGAGGGGTTGAGTAACCAATGGTGTTATACATGAGGCTGACCTATAATTGTACTAACTAGTTTTTTAATCTTATTAAGATCATCTATAATATCATATTTGTAACTGATGAACTTGTTTTTATAAATGCACTTAATAACATTAGACGTAATGAATTCTATAGAATATCCATTACAAACCAGAATTATCATATCCTGTATTTTTTCCAAGGATATATGTGTTTCAGTGCAGGTGTTAACTATCCTAAGGGTTTCAGTGTATATAACTGATGCTTTGGTGTTCATGGAAATGCAATTGTCGTGACGTGGAAACCTAATAACTTTGAAATCGAAATCGTCCGTTTTATAATATAATCTAGTTTTGACCTTATTAGCATTTATTCAATAGTTAAATCCAAATAATTACTGCTGGTTTCGGAGTAGTGAGTCTTTTTGACTTCTATAGCATCGTTGTAAACCTCTTTAATACATACATCTATGACTGCTTCACTTTGATTATGTAGGACTAAAAGGTCATCCATATATCTGTATGGGATGAACAATTTATTCCCATTATACTTTATATCTTTTGAAAAATTGTATTCTAATACTGAAAGGGTGAGATCGGCCAACAGTGGACTAAAGTTACCACCTTGAGGAACACCCTTATTTTGTTTAAATACCTTTCCTCCAAAAATACAAAAACTGTTTTTTAATAAATACTCTGTCAAAAAAATAAGGTCAGCACTATCATAATATCTAAAATTATCCTTGAAATTACGGCCTTCTGTATAGTAAACCGTATATCCATTGGTGGCAATAAGTGGTTTCCCGGAATTCTTAAAACATAATTGCAATGGTTGTTGTATATTTTTAATTATTAATTTATGCTCCAAATTGGTAAACATATCCGTAAAGTCTGCCGTATATAATTTAATGTTATCGTGCTTGACTGTGCAAAGTTCCTTGCTTATGTTATTATTATTAATAGCCCAATATGTTTTAATAGTTCTATTTCTATCTTGTATTATACGCAGGTAATTTATAAAATGACGTTTAATATGCGAGAAAATTACGTGGAGTTCCTTTGCCAAAGGTTTAACACTACTCTTGCAAGCTCCGGTGATAAATCGGAATTTAACCGGGTTTTTATGTAGCTTGGGTAGCGCATATATTACCGGGAGATCCGCATCTGCGGTATTATGTAGAATGTTCCGTGTGCAAAAGAGTTCATGTCTCCTGATAAGTGTAAGTTTATTAGTATCAGGCATATGTTAATACAAGATTATAAGTTTCCGACGCGGCGGTTGATTACAGTACCCTGTCGTCAGGTTTAATGCATGTGCGCACGTACACACATGCTGCGTTACAGTATACCAATAATAGATCTTTGATTTCCACGTCACTGTCCAGGGAACTGCTGATGCTTTTTCAGTGTTTTCAAGTCAGTCGTCATCCTCTTTGCAGCTTGCTCCATTTCCTACTTCCTATCGCAGTTTCTTTTTGAATTTGTAGATTTGAAATTAGGATTATGTCTTTTGAACAAATTAGCAGTGACGGTGGGAGGGAGTAAGTGCATGGAGAGGCATGTGCAGGCGCACGAATTGACTGAAATTGCAGGTGACTGAAAAAGCTTAACCTTCACTGCAGTGAAGGTTGAGCTGCTGAAACTCAAAAGGAGAGGTGCTTCAGATCTAAGCCCCTACCCACAAAATTGGAGAAAGTAGCCTCGAGACTGTCAAAGTCACCTGTTACGACTCCCCAGCCAGACAATGACTAACGCGGAACTGTTCCACTGTTCTTACAGCGATCAATAATTTATTGGTCTGAACGAAAATACATACAGTCATGTCACCGAATACTCATTTGATGATCATTTTTTAGCAGCAGATTAAATTTAACAAAAGTTATGGCCCATATACAATAGCTCGAAAGGTAAATTACTTTAATCACGAAAAAAACTGAAAACAATGAGGCGGCGTGGAGGAGGAAAACCTAAATATTTTGCCATATCTCACGGATAAACTTTATGGGAAAAGATTAGCACCTCCCCACAAAATCTTCAAAAGCATGACAATGACGACGAGAGAAAAACATTCCACAGCAAATGACTTATTACTAATGTACGGGAACGGAGAACGCATACAAGACAAACTGCCATGGAAGAAAATTCCGAATAAGAGAAAACCTAAATCAAGCGTTTCGTCAATCCCATGGCCGGGAAAGCGCGATAACTTTTGCCACCTCTATCTGCAAATTAAGAATTACTTTATTAGGTCTTAAATGCTTGGGAGCTTCAGTTTACCACAGTCTACCTCTACGATGTAATAACCGTATACACTTCACACCTTGGACAAGAAAATTGTACAATGTCAACGATTAGATGTACAAAACAAAATTTCTGCCATGGCCCAACTGAGCTAAATCCATTACTTGTCATATAAGCCACCACATGGCTTCAATAACATAGCAAGATCCATACACAAGCTGAAAACCAACCAGCGCTTTCAATGATCGCTTTGCTGCTCGTTTTACGAGTGGGACGCTTTTGTGTTTTTAAGATGAAGCATCAGAGTCGTCCAAAACCTGGAAAACAGGTTATACACGATGAGTATGGACACGAATCTATTCCGAAGTGCCGTTACTCTTCAACCTTAAGAAGGATATGACCCGTTGCTGTAACAAATAACAACGCGTTCCACGGAAATGAAATCTGAACGCGTCACACAAGAAAAGTTTGAAACAAAGACGCAAAACTAAAATATACGTTCGGTCGAGCGTCTTCGTCCGAAGATGAATACTCAGAGGATGTCATGTCTGTAGTCCCTTAAACTACACAGACCCTAAATTCGCCAGCAGACAACCATAGTAACGAAATGTGAAAGTGTTCTTTACAATCCAGGTTTATGTTCTAACCCTTCATGTGCCTTCATCGACGTCAATGCTTTCGACCTTCCACACATATTTTTCTCAATCTTCTGTGTAGTTTTCAAACCTTCCAATTTTAATGCGTTCATTACGGGACTGACATCAACACGGACACATAGAGGGTAGCCATTTGAGCCTGATCGGACACTTTCTAACCAAAATCCCTTGTCATGAGCTAGATCTTACAAACTTTATGCGATACTTCAATATGACAATTACTCAAGACAAAAACAAAATCACTGCACGTATCCGTCCGTAATGTCAGTATGAACTTTGGGTGACAGAACTTGAGATCAACAAAAATGAAGGACTGACACCAATTAATCAATAACAAAGGGACGCACAATCAAATAAGGGTACCCTGAAAACAACGTTCCACGCTTGTCACGCCGAAGTAAAGCAGAAATTCGCCTGAAGTTGCCCATGTACGTTCAAGTGACTGATCACATTCTTGCCTTTGCTCATTACTTTCCAATCCTGAGAAGACAGTGTACATACAAACAGAATAGATTTCAAATTTTCGAATCTACTATTCTTCTAAGTAGAAGTTCAGATTATTGGCTACAACACACCTCTCCTGTCTCAGTAGCTCGATGATGATGGGTGGCGTTACAAATTTAATCCACATCCAGCTTTCGTTTCCATATGGAAAGCTACATAATCTTCATTTCGATGCCGGTCAGCGTGTCAATGATCGACTAAACACGTGAATTATGTGATCCGACAGCATTTCCTGAAATAGCGCAGTTTATATTGAAAGATCTGCAGATGAGCATTCGGACGAGGCTCAACTCCACACATAAGACATAGTGTAACGTAAGAATCCGTTAAAAACGAAGCGATTCATTAAAAAACATCACACCTGCAATTACATGTCAATTTGTGCGCCTGCACATGTCGCTGCGTGCACTCACCCCCTCCAACCATCATTGCCAATTGTTCAAAAGACTTAATCCTTTTTTCAAATTTACAAAATTCAAAAAGAAATTGGGATAGGAAGTAGGAAATGGAGCAAGCTGCAAAGAGGATGACGACAGACTTAAAAACACTGAAAAAGCACTAACAGTTCCCTGGACAGTGACCGCAAAACAAAGATCTATTATTGGTATACTGTAACGCAGCATGTGTGTGCGCGCACATGCATTTAAACTGACGACAGGGTACTGTAATCAACCGCCGCATCGGAAACTTATAATCTTGTTATGTTCATAGGTATTTTTTGTTAGGTGATTGACAAATGATTTGCTATTGTAATCATATCTAATACCCATTTCTTCCATAAGGGTACTAACGTAAAATTTTTACAAATAATACCAAGCCTCGATTCGTTACACATGACGAAACTCGCGGCATACAAGTGCTGTAGTGTCTGGCAGATTTTCCTATGCAAAGTGGAACACACGGAAGGCGAAAGATTGAAAGTCAGTCATATAATCGCTATATCGCTCATCGGGACAAACATCACTGAATGCTTCAGCTATGTGTACCCAGGTCATAAGTCAATGTGATGAGTGAAGTAGCACCAGAGCTGATGAGAAGGAAAAGAGCAGCCTGTAGAGCCTTCAAGAACTTCGAGTAGTGAAAAAGACGGATAATATCCGGCTCCACGCCCAAGTCTCATGCTCCGCTTTCCTTCCCGCCCTGACACATACCTGTAAGACTCGAGCTGTACCTTGGTAGGGAGAGCATGCTGTCGGCGTTATCCAGGACTCCATCGGAATGTTGCTCGGAGTATTCCGATATATGCAAGGAACAGCACTGTACTTGCCAGGGAATCGAATATTAGATGGGGCAGACACGTCATGCGATGTCTCGACAACCGTTGATTGAGCGATTACGGACTGGGAAACACGGGGCGTCAAACAAACGCTTGGACGACCACCGGCTCCACGATCAGACTTCCCCGCATTAACCCAGCGCAAAGGAAACGAGAGGCTGAAAACGCTTCTCGTTTCCTATGCGAGAGCCACAAGGATTCACTGGACTATTCCGGTTCGCGATAGGGACGAGTAGAGACCTTGTCGGTATCCATTCGAGACTACGATAAGCGACAGGACAACAGGTGACAGGCGCTACGTTGTGACCCTGCAGCAGACCGTGACGCCCACCGAAAAATCCGCCAAACTTTTACCCTGGTGTCAGAAGAGAGCTTTTCGTGGTGATAGCGATAAAACGTTAAGAGCGACCTAATAGCAAACGACCGTGGCCGTGGCGTAAAACAGCTAGTTGAAGAAATCCTGTTCTGCATCCGCCTCTAGCTTCTGTATAAAACATATCTTTTGCAGACGTTTGATATGATAGTGAATGTGGAGCGACAAATGAAAGAAAGCGATCTTCCCACGAAGCTTGGCAACTATGAAATTGGAGGGATATTTCAAGATATACGATTTGACACTATTGATAGTCAATTTATAGGAGATGTCGAGTACATATTCAAAGGATTCAATGTGACTGGAGTGAGAACACGGTACGCGAGTGTCTCTTAAACCGAGTTAGCCACAAACGTATCCGATTTTAGTCCAGTTCATCGGTGATACGGAAACTATCGTAATCAAACCTATTGCCACTCGACCTTCAAGCCCACTTGGAATCAAAACAGTTTTGATTACTAGTAAATACGCATAATCAAAACCACGGAATCATAGCAAAACCTTCTGGCAGTAGCACTTTAGCTTTCTATTGGATGGGAAGATGAGATCTCGCTCTAGCTGTGGGGTGGCTAGCCCGCATTCCAAAGTTCAGTCTCTGAGACTCGAAAAAAAACATTTTTAATCATTGATCAAATAGTGACTACCATAGCAAGTGATAACTGGTACAAAAACGATAACTGGTACAAAACTATCACCATTTGAGAAAAAAGATCTAATTTTTATTTTTTTTTTGTGAATATGTAGTATCGCACGAGTTGTTGCGTTGGCGGTAGCTTTGCCTCCTGCTACAATTATGGCGCTCGTCAGTCACTAATGGTGCCTACTGGCACAGTTCCTGAGCTTCTTATATTTGCAACAAGCTTGCGGCATCAATGCCTTCTTGAGATCTTAGAACATTCCATAGGCATACGATTGCACTACAATTGACAAAGCATTAAAGCATAGCAGGATTTGAGAAAAAGAGGGACCTAGCGGCTCTGTTGTGCATGGAAAATGAGATGCCACTCTACTCTGAGGCAGGGGGATCTCAATGATTACTATATTATATATTACTAGGTGTGAGAGCTCTGTTTGTCTCTACCTCCGTCCGTCTATCACGAAATTGGGTATCATATGAAAAACGACCTGTGGAGATAGGGTCAAGTCTCGACGGGTAAGACCGGACAAGAAGTGAAAAGCACACATAATTAAGTTACTCCGCCCATGGTGCACGGCGTACGCTGGAATGTCCGGTTTTTAGGTCGAAATATTAAAAACGTTCAACATTTTACGTTTAAGCTTAAAAAACGTTTAAATATCAAAAACGAGGGGTAATCTGATGTGATGTGATGTGATTGTGGCTACTGAGCAAACTCATAGTGAAAAGCAATAAATATCAAAAACGTGGGGTTATCTGATGTGATGTGATTGTGGCTTCTGAGCAAACTCATTGTGAAAAGCAATCCCGATCGACCCATTGAGGCCTATGATGTAATGCACGCAGTCTGCGCTAGCCTAACGTTAAAATTAATAAGAATTAGAGAATAATTTTACAGCGGTTTACATGCTTTTCATTCCAGGCAAAGACTCACTGTTCCGTGTCATTTCTCGCATTACTTTCCATTCGACAGGCACACTTGTATAGTGAGACTCATTTCGAGTAAGTTGTTTTACACTAATACATATTTTCGACTTTGATTGATTTTCTGGAATTGATGGCGTACCTGCCTGCGCTTAGTGTCCTCATTCTCTGAGCTCTCAGGAGCAACTCTTTTGTATACAAGGTCATCGTACGAAGTCGTTAGACTATAAGTGTCCTGAACGCCTGCACCATCTGGGTCCTTGTCGCATCGATCTTACGCCCACGCGGACATTTGAGTCCCACATGCTAAATGTGTGTGGTGGCAGAACCACCCAATAAAGACATGAGTACGATTTAAATGTGTATGGAACAGTAAGAGCCTCACAGAAATATTCCAAAAGAATTAAAAAAGCCGTTGTCAAAATTGGCTGAAAAAGTGTTTGCAGAAGGATCGCACGCCTTAACGGCAAGCTCGACGTCCATCGAACATCGCAGAGCTTCGCGAAATCCTACATCATATTGAAGCGATCTTATCCAGGCACAGGACCCAAAACCATGCCTTCAAAGCACTCCCCACCCTTATCCTTGCAGTACTGCACTGTTTCATTGAAAGTACGGTGTAAAGGAAAACTCTCGAAGCACTGGAAATAAGACCATTATCCACAGGAAAGCAGAGACGAGCTACGCACTCTCATGAACTGATCACATGACTATACTGTTATGCGCTGTACAATAAGTATTATACTAAATGTCATCACAGTCATAGCACGTCTACCCTATTTAACCCATAACGGACGGTGCGCCACATGGTCACGCAACCCATATCGGACGGCGGCGTTTTTGCGCCGTTTTTTATCAAATCTTTCATCAATTTTTATCAATTGAGTCATTTTTCTAACCTTTTTGTGCAGTTGATACTGATAAAAAGGTCGTCACTGTGTAATGGGATCGCCTCATGCTGTTATACGCGGTACTACTCTCTACCTATTACTGCAAAAAAGTTATGCATTTCGAGTAGTAAAATGAGCGCGAGGTTTTTCAGATGGGAAACGGAGCCGATGGATTCTAATGGATTGTTGATTGTAACTAAAAACAATTGTTGTCATTTGTTCGTACAACTAAAAAGGATTGCATTTGAAGTTACTCGCATAATGTTTGTTGAAAATTTGCGCTGCGCCGGTCCTGGAAATATATGTTATTCTTCAATACTTGTGGTGTATGCGTATATAATTGGTTACTAGAAAACTAGAAGAAAAATAATTTTAAATGTCGGGAGTAACCATGTGGCGCACCGTCCGTTATGGGTTAAGTGTTAGATCAGGGTGGGTCAGCCCACTCTGCTCCACTACCAGGGATTCCCATAGGACAGTGATCGAATAGCAGCAGCTAATCGGTGTAGTACAAATACACTCGAGCGGCACTCAAATAGAGACTCTCAGCACGAACTAACTTGTACCGTCTCAGGTTTGATAAAGGCGTTAGATTCTGAAAGCTTGCCTATGCCACTCGATACCTTTTTGCGAAAAGTTTTTGCAACCAGTTGTCGGAAAGCTTTCTTGAGTTACCTGAATTTTGCAGTCACTTTGTTTGATACACATTTAGATCAACATGAGGCTCCAAGACAAGACAATGCATAAGTGCGATTGTATATTACCATTACAATACAGGACAGGGAGGTACTCTACCGGCCCATAAGCTACTCAATATAATGCCTGAATATGAATGCATAATAAAGGAAATTATTCTAGCTCATGTAAAAGAGGAAACGTCGAAGGCTATATTTATCACATATACAAGAGGTCCACATTGATGAGCTGACACGCGGACACTGTCAATGGTCGGCAGAGTGGAGGTGGCATATACCACACAGTGGAAGGGAAGAGAAAAAAACACGGCGGTGCATGCTGTGTGACACGAAATTCTTCGCGCGGCCCAAATACAGGGAATTATTTTCCCTCCGCATTACCGAGAGCTTCAACTACGAAATCTTTTTTCGTGTCTCTACGCATGGTCAGGTACCAGACGGATGAGCGTACGCCCCCAAAGCTGCCTTCATTTTGGGCTCAGTATCGACCAATCGAGACGGCTGCACAAGTAGCACAGCCCACACACTTAGAGGATCAGCTATCAGAGCTATCCTCTACAAAATTAATAGTAAGCGATAAACAGTAGCAAGCGCTGTATGCACCGGTCAGTCGCGCGCCGGTGCATGCAACGCTGTCTCCGCACAGTCGAAATAGTTGATCTCACTGAAGCGCAATGGAAACGGAGGCCCACTGACTGTGACCTCAATCAGCACACGCCGCATATACATGCTGGTAAGTTCATCCGTGTAGCCTGTCCGCTCAATTGGCTTGACGTTGATGTAGATGAAGCTCTTCTAGAGGGCACATTCACAACTGATTGACGAATCGCGCCGGCTGACACTGAATGCTTGCCCTTTTGCTGAGGACGACGGACAGACGACTCTAATTGGCTTGAGAGGCCTGCAGAGCGGAGGTTTCCCAACGTCTGGTAGATCCGATCATTCACGGGAGGCGTTTGAATGGCGACTTCAAAAAACGGGTTCCTGGGGTTTTTGAAAGCACATGCTATAAAACCCAGTGAAAGCCGTACGCAGCTTACGACAATGTAACTTCACTCTCCTTTAAGTTTCCTTCTTTTCCTCATTTAATGGAGTTAATTCCTTTGCCGATAAGCTTCCGTGTTGAAACTCTACGAATCATGAAATGGAAGTATATCGAATAACGAGCAGTGCTAACGATGAAGTAGTTCAGAGTTCAGGGAAACTACCTTCTGATGTGCTACAATTAGCGTGGCGTTCACCTCCACACATGTCCTCTACACCGGTGCCAATACCCTATTTTCTTATCGACGAGGTAATTCGGAGATTGCATGTCTTTTTTATCTCACATCGGCTCCGATGAACAGGCTTAATTTCAGATAAAGCCGAACACATGTGATTACAAAACTAGCCTACCTGCAACATTTTCATCGGCCTCTGCAGTTGGTAAAAAATTTGCCATTTTTAAAGGGTTTGCGTACCGTAAGCATGAAAAAAATCATTACAGTCACCCACGCATGCTTGGCCATACGCCTCGTGTTCAGCCGTTCATTGAATCTCGTAATTTACCGGTTCTACATGCCTTCATCAATGGCGCTGTTCTTAGCATGGATGTCATTCTACGTCAGTAGAACGGATCTCGTCACTCGAGTACTGCTCGTCTCATTCTCGTTGCTGTTTCAATTGTTTATCGTAAGTTAGTGTGACAATCACAACAAATACTTTGAAAGGAAATTGTATGGCTGTGGATGAGATATCGTGCAGAAGTTTCAAATACAGCTTGGTTCCACTGAGTGGTGGCCTACACACATTTTGACATGACTGCTGGCGGATGCGACATTCCTTGGCAAAAGCGGTTTGCGGGAGATGCCTTTTACACTGATGAAGATCGATGTAATACCGTACGAAAATACTGTCCAAGGGACATTTTGTCTAGTGTTTTGAAGTTATTCTTAACATTCCCACTATTCACTCTGCAACGCCTTTCACTTACCTAATTATTAAGCGAGATAGCCTAAACAAAGTAAAAGTGTCGAATTGAACTCAGGAACGCCATTTGAGCTGATGGGAGAAAGAGAGATCGGAAGGTATGCTCACTTTGAGCGTTGGTGTTGCTCTAGGTGTGTAGACTTATGCTAAATTTTCGCTTCGCTGCGCTACACTCGCGATGCCATAAGCACAACTTACCGCCGCGATCGGTTGGAATCCCGTTCTGGATGCAAGGGACTGGTACCATGGAAGACTTTTGAGGAATAGCTGTTCATCTCATCATTATCCTTAAAAACAATAACATCTGTGTCTTAAAAAGGCAAAATAGTCGCATAAAAAGTGAAAGAAACAGTAACATTACTAATAACAATCCTAATTAAGAAACAATTAATCGGGCGTAGAACTTTAAACGAACCAGAGAAGATCCGAAGAAAGAGAAAGATGCAAAGAAAAGATCATTTTGTAACGAACATTCAGGGTTCGAAGCGATAATCGGTGGAAAAACCCGGATTCAAAAGCGCGTTGATGTGATGTGTATCCGCATTATATTCCATCACTTCGAATTGCACACACTAACTTTCCGATTTTCGCTGTGGAGATGACATTGTTGTCCCGTATAGTGTATTTCATTCATTCATGATGATGTGAAATAAGTGAAATAACACACAGCAGCAAACAAGTAAAGCAGCCAAATGAAGTACAAGCGAAGGCGTGAGAAAAAAGGTGATTACAATTAAAAACTAATGGATTCACTTTCAACGTCTTGGCAAGATGTCGTGTGTGCATTGCGGCAACTGCAAGCCACCGTAATTCCATACAGTGGACCAGAATCGCCCTCCTGCCGGTGCCTTCAAAGGGGAGGAGGGAAAAACTCACCGGCGCGCGCATGCGGCGCGTGCTTTGTGACGTCACAGCCACCGCGCGACGCGACGGTCTGCGATGGCATGCGCTATAAACATCGCTCTTTAATGAGGTTAACCTTGCTGCCACTTCACCAAAGTCATGAGATGGCTTGCACTTTTCTATTATGTGTGTTACCGCATGGTTATACATGAGACAGAGTACACACATTCTCCTGGAACTTCTACTCATTGGGCTGAGGCAAATCCATACGTCTGGAGAGGCCAGCCACTTTGAAAACGGCCAGCTCTCCCAGCTGTCGAAGTTTGTCAGAGCAGCGAAGCATCCGCAACACTATGTACTCACCCTCAATTAGCTAATTATAAACAAGGTTACCCTGTATAAAGCGCTTTGGTAGGAGCAATGCCATCGCTCACCGTCGCGCTGCGCGGTAGCTGTGACGTCACCTAGCACGCGCCGCATACGCGCGCCTGTGAGTTCTTCCGTGGAGCCCCTTTAAAGAGCGTGCACGCGATGTACCAGTCACACGCGAAGAAATTCGTGGCGCCGCTCGTCGCGCGCGGCCCTGCGACAATTCGACATAATTCTACACACTGTTGCTCTGGGCACAAGAGAAAAAAATCACCCTTCCTTAGGTATTTGACTTTTGAAATACTATGATTGTTAACCTTGCTGTTTTCGATAACATTGAAATACGGTTCCAACTTCAGTGTGCCCTTTTCGTGCATTCGGTTGCATTTCCAGCCGCAACAGTGACTCCAGCAGATGTGTGGTGTGCACTTCTGGTCATTCAGTCCGTTGTAGTTGTTGCATTTGTAAGTGCCACTCACTTTCCAAATTTTAGTTCAGAGTCTGAGTCCGTGCTGTTGCAGATATTCAGCTCAATAGTTATGGAGTCACAAGTGCGAAAATATCGTGACCTTATAACCGACTCGAAAATCATTCGAGAGGACAGCCGATCACGGCACGAACGACGTGCCATGCGAACGGCTATGTATAGAAAAGAAAACAATTATATGGTAAGATCCAGAATGCTTCTTCAAACGGTTGCGTTTTCAGGGTAAAGTCCTATGTTCAGGAAAAATCGGCTTGTAGCTATGCCACTGTCGTCGAGTCAACCTTTCGTCGTAAAGGTGATCAAATCTCGCTATGCTCTGTACGTGTGGACCTTATTGCCAGGCTTGCATGCCCTATTGTGTATGTCATTTTGACTTCCCTTTATTTCCTCTTGTACATACTGTCTCCTCACAATTGACTATTGAACTGTGAATATTGTTGCTAGTTTCGATAATGAAGTTGACGAGAGTCTTTCACTCCTATGGATGATATTTCTATTTGTTCAGGTGCTCATAATTCCATTCTTACCGTACGTGCTCAAATCACTCAACTGAAGCATATGCAATTGATTGCAGAAAAATTCCTCATTATTATTACAATATTTCGTATTCAGTCTCTTATTCAGCACCGAGAATCCGACCTCATCTCTTTGAAGAATACTTTTTATGCCGATGGTTCAGGTTCTAAGGGTCATCTCGAACCTGGGTGATTGGGCTTGATTACATTAGGTCATCCCATTCAAACTTTCTTGGTGTGAGCTTCAAGCTAAAACTGCGAAAGCGCGCCGCAAGACCTTCGATCCTGCCGCATCTCCTTGGCCGCTCCCACCCCAGTCAATCTGGACTTTCGTAATCGGGAGGCGGGATCGACAAACCAAAGAGGCGGAACAGAAAGGCGAATGCGGTTTTTTGCGGCGTTTCTACGGCTTGGAGGGGCGTTTTTCACCGGGATTTCGCCACAGATAGCCTTCTTAGGCTCAGAGCTACAATGTGAGTGACTTTCTGTAGGGATTTCTCCATTACCACATTACACCCAATGCTGTCTACCCCAGTAAACCCCACAGCAGGAACTCTCAACGTCTAAAAAGCATTTGGACACATAGTAGCTGCTGTACTTCAACAGGGACCCATAAGTTGCTATCGGTGTCTTTTTTTCGACGAACGACCAATGTCGTAATACCTGGCCTTCCCCTTCGACTGACCGGAACTTTAACGGCTGCACATCTGCAGAATGGCGGCTGAACCCAAGTCTGAATACACTTTTTCGTCGAAACACTGCCGAACAATATGGGCCACATGGGATATTGTCAGGAGAGAGGTGAACATCAACATCGCAAGAGTGATGGTCATTCACACTGAACAGAGTCGCTAAGGCCTCATTCCAAGAATCCATCACCATGATGAGTACGATCCTGAACACACGTAGCACTCATGTACCTATAGGGTTATCAATCTCCGTGTCGAGATCATGGAGCAACTTTCCCAGTTAGAGGTCGATCCATATATTGAACGGACTGAACTCAAATTGTAGTAATGTGTACTTTAAATCTCGGGGGATGAGAGATGTAGGACGATGATATCGTTAATGTTAGTCATGCTCTTATGCGTATACGAAGCGCCAATGTGTTCTTATAGGGATAAATGGGCGTGCGCTGTTAGAATAGAAGAAACTTGTGGCCATGTGGCCGCGTGCAGGGTCAAGCGTGACTGGAGGGGATTTCCTAGAACACGACCCTCTCAAAGAGAACTGCCATGGAGCTCCTTCATTTTTCGTTATTTCTGAGGTTTTTTTTTACTAGACAGTGCGAATAGCTAGCTGACAAATCAAGATCTGTGGGGAAAACTATTAGGTTGGACGGGAAGTTCTGGGACACTTTTTGTTTTTTCCTGTAGAAACCTGTAAAGCTTCGGGAGCATTTGGTAGTGGGGGGTATATGAAGCGTCTGAAAAGGGCTTCTGAATAGCACATTCATATTCTCTACGGCTTCAACTAGCAGTGAATTTACGGCAATTTCGCGAAAGGTGCGAAATTCACGAACACCGCCTCGGTTCCTCAGCATGCGAGGCCACTAACAAAATTAACCAGTCGATGGACCCAGGTACTGTCTCTCATATGGCGGCAGCCCGATGGCTCGATCGGCTCAAATTGGAACAGGAAAATATTCAAAAAATTGCATTGAGAAAAAAACTTTTTTTTTTTGAAAATTTTCAAAAAAATAGGAAACTGTTACCATCCAACACGACAGCCACTGCCGATCTCTACTGCAGGCAATTGGACACCGGAGCGCCAAAACTTACCGGAAAAATGGACCAAGACCTCTTCCTCCACGATAACGCTCACCCACATGTGGCAAAGTTGGCGTGTCAAAGGATCCAGGACCTCGGCTGGACGACGCTTCCCCACCCACCATATTCCCCGGACATGTCCCCAACTGACTACCACCTATTCCGGTCGTTGAGCCACTTCCTTGACGGGCGACAGTTCAAAGATGACGACGATCTCAAGAGCGGGCTCCAGAACTTCTTTGACCAGAAGTCTCCCGAATTCTACCGGAAGGGTATCTACGATCTTCCTGAGCGTTGGCAGTACATTGTAGATCACGATGGTGCATACTTTGGTGACTGAAGTTACATGTGAGTAAAATTAAAATAAATTGAATTTTTCTCACAAGGTGTCCCAGAACTTCCCGTCCAACCTAATAATTGTTATATGTTTCGCGGGGTGAGACGAGGACATCAATGGGGGGTGATCCGAATTGATGGCGGTTGATAAGATTCGATTAGCAGCGTAAGAGGGAGAATGATATCTGAATTTCTTCGCCATTCGTTGATTGTTAACCGTTAAGAGTGTTGAAACCCATAGATGTATTACGAGATTGGGACAGACAAATTAAAGGCACATCACGCGATAATCAAAGTGGTCCTTACCTTCTCAGGGCAGGTAGACCCTTGGATGGTTGTGATGATTGCACTCTTTTCGCAGCGCCACGGCTCCGCGCACGACCGGTCGACTTGAGCCGAGTTGAGCCCACCGAGCCGAATCACATCCGGCTAAGACGAGAGGGAAACTTGCGATAAGGCAAGATAAGGCAGCGATATCTTAACGATGGGTGAACCGAATCGATAAGTGCTGATAAGGGCGATAGGGGCCACTAGGAAGTGCGTAGAATGAAAATCGGTATCCCATCATACTCTATATAGTGTGTTTATTTGTCTGTCTTGTGTGTGTGTGTCTGTCCGCTCACCGCATAATGCATTCTCAATTGAACTGCTGCCTGGAGAGGTCGGGCAACTTGAAATTGGGTAGGGGCTGACCCAAGCGCACAGAGCACATAAGAACTAAGCCTAGCTCCGCACACCGTGGGCGGGGCTTGCGTGGAAGTCCGCTCACCGCATAATGCATTCTTAACCAAGCTGCTGTCTGAAGAGGTCGCGCAAGTTGAAATTGGGTCAGGGCGGACCTAAGGGTACAGAGCACATAAGAACTAAGCCTAGCTCCACCCACTGTAGGCGGGGCTTGCGCGAAAACTGCCGGTGCTCAACTTTGAGTCCACGCTCGGGTTCCAAAAATCAGCAAGCTAGGATCGGGCCTGTAGAGGTCGGGCAAGTTAGGGATGGCTTGGGATATGCCAAAATGTACAGGGCACATGAGAGGCAAGTTAGGAATGGAACCAAATCTATCAGTCATATATAAACTGGTAGGTAGATAAGGGCCTTTACATCCACGCGCGATAACTCTCGAAATTTATCGCTAGGTGTGCCTTCAATGTTCTCGTCCAAGCCCTCAAAATACCAATGAGTGTCACCCTTCTAGAATCAACATGACAGGCAAAACCAAGCAGGACAGATTCTGTGACATTCGACTTGACACACCTTGTCGAATCTTACTATCAGCCGTTATCAATTCGGATTACCGACTATGAATGTCCCCGTTCCACTTTGCTAAATATCTGTGAGTGTCAGCGCTCTTGGGATTGACGCGAAAGGCGTAAGTGGATCTGGCATTATTTGCCTTTTTAGGCTCCTTATCTAATCTTATCAACCGTGATCAGTTTGGATCACCCACCATTAATGTCCCCGTCGCAACCCCTCAAAACACCTCTAAGTATCGGCCCTTGGGACCGACCCGTAAGCGGTACGAATATGATGGCACCTTCTTTCTAGGCTCCTTATCAGCCCTTATCAGCTACTATCACCTTCGGTACATCACCGGTAGGGCCACCTATGCTGCGACACATGATATGAATTCCCTGTCAAACACACAAACACACACCAACAGACAAATTGTAGAAATTTGAAATTGAATGCTTTATTGTTGCTCTATCCATCAGGCGTCAATTTCATTATGGTTTTGCCTGCCAATTCGCCATACGTGCTTTTGCTGGCATCACCAGTGGTACTCACAGGAAAGTACTCGACGGCCATTTCTTCCTGTGGTCCTCTTCCTGGCTAGAAAACAAACCGGTTATGCTTGTAACAGTAGAGGATGAGACAGGAACGCGTGTTGTCTTGATGAGGGGAGGAGGAGGGGGGGGGGGTCATTTCAAGGACTTTTGAGCACTGACGTGTTAAATTTGGTAAAAGTTGTACACTGTCGTGCCTTTGTATGATCAATGTGTCACTACAGTGTTCAAATACATCATGTAAAAACTGTCTTGTTGAATAGGGCATTTAACAAAATCCCCCTCCTTATCATAAAGGCAGTAGTTTGATATACAAGTGCTTGCCTGTCGTGTAATTTCTATATCGACTGTGCGTCCAATTTCAATGACGCCTACCATCTTTTCAGGAGCAACGGAGTATTTTGAGCCAGGTTGAAAAACTAGCTGAATAAACTATATTCAGTGAAAACAACGTATGGTTGGTGGTCACTATGTACGTGCAACGGTCTTATCCTCATCTGTAGTGATCTTATCATACATATGTCTCCTCTCTAATGTCTCGGATAATGGTAACAAGTATGAAAACCAAAAGTGAAAAATACTGCTTTAAAGCTATTATGAAAAGTCAATGTTCGTTTGCAACGACTCATCGGCAGGTACATTGCCCAAAATGATTTGTCAATAACATAGCATGATAGCTTTCATAAACACATATGATCCTGTAGGGCCAATGTTACTGATACTGATATGTGGTTACCGTTCAATAGGTGCTATCGCATTGCATTAAGAGGGGGAGGGGCATCCCACACTGGACATTATTTTACCTGAGATTTAAATGGCAAAAGAACCCTTCTTTCCTTCCACCGATGCAAAGCTAAAAATATACGCTCGATTGTGCAGACTGAACCCTCAAAGATCCCTGAAAGATGCTTAGATGTACAACCTTTTATGAGTATGAGATGCCTCCCCCCCCCCCCCCCATTGCGATGGCTCCTATTCGATATTGATCAACCTGCACCCTCTCCCCCTATAGGTCTGCACCAAAAAAAGTTATGTGAGAGTGGAAGAGGGCGGTTTAGACCTCAGTTTCCCTTTTATTCCGCGGGCTTGGTTCGCGGTGAAGAGTTGAGCTTTGAACTACAAGCCGTTCCCCTGTCTCATCTTCCTCTCACAATGGGGCGTTTCAATTGCAGTGTCGACCTTTGTTCTGATGTTAGCAAGTTATACAAACATACACAAATAAACAATCTGTCTTATTAATGGTGTGGCAATGAGAAAAAAAGATGAAACACTCAATATGCTCACTTTGTAGGCAAGATTCCTGGCGCAGTGATTAATGATTGTGTGTTTCGATGTACCACCACCCGTACTGATTCGGCATTTCGGAGGTTTGATACTGACTTCGTAGCCCATATAAAACGAGTAAAATAAAACCCCTTGGATCATCCAAGAGTATTTATAGGTCTAAGTATCATATCATTCGAGCTTCTCATCATATCGTGAATGGGAGTAAAAATAGCGGTAAGAAAAGATATGAATCTTGCATATTTCATTTTGCATATTTCCAATGCGGTGTACTTGAATTCACCATTCGAGCAGAAAAGTGGAAAGAGAGGGCAGAGGGTAATGACCTCGGGAATCCATGGCACGCCATCGAGTTCTATGCAAGCAATGAGATCTTTAGATAGCCAATTTCGTTCAAGAGTTCACTTGCTGTTGTGGCAGGCTAGCACTCAATCACCCCAAATAAAATCATCAAAAACACCAAAAAAAAGCGTGAGATTAAGGTGGGCAAAGAGAGATTTACAGAAGTATCTGAATTTAGTAAGAATTCATATGAGCATGCCTATTCCCTTTTAATTGGCCCTCTAAAAAAGGCCGAAGTTGCTCAATTAGTTGTTTTTCTAATTTCAGACTGATTATTCCCTTTTCCCCAATTTTACCCTGTCTCCCTTGCTCTCATGAACTCTTATTAATTTCATTTATTTTTGGAATTCTCTCTTTGTCCCAACTTAGTTCCACGCTTTCTATTGTTTGCGCTGTAAATCTCCACGTAAGCGAAGGCGATCAGGAAGTTCAAGCCGTCGGCGCATTCGAGGAGGTGCGAAGTAATCAGGGAACGTCCGAGGTAGGAGGGCAACAGCATAAGGGTGGGGTTGCAAACAATAGAAGTCGCCAACAAACTGAATAATCCACTATATGCTGTTACATCGCCTGCATGTCTTAACACGCCCTGCAGCAAATTTTAGCCACGCCCCCAAAAATGGACCACGCCCATATGGTAAATCACCATTTATTATGGGAAAAGTACACCCTAAGTGTCCATGTAAGGCATTTACAGTATTTTGCAAAAAAAAAAAAACAAGGAGGCGCTGTATGGGTACGGTGAGAAGGGACAGTTTAGGTCAGTGCATGTAAATCTGAATCCCACCATAATAAACAGGCCAAAGGAGATGGGACAAAAAGAAATTACTGTGAGCCACATGCGCATTTAACCTATTCTTAGGAAAGTTAGATGCTCATGAACGAATCTTCTGCCCCTCGTATCCTCAGAGAGCCATCATCACATGGTTTCGTTAGTATCAGCAGAATCCTTTCTCAGTTAATTCTTAAGCTTCTACTAATTGTAGCAAATATAGATTTTTTACCGACAGTGTTTTCCACAGAGACGAAAATTCAGTTTCTGCAACCATACTACAGTAATCCTGACGTGAAGTAAAACGTGTTCATCAGCAGAAACTATGCGGACCACACTGCATATCAGGCGACTTTTTCAGCTATTGCCCACGCGTTTTGTGAGCTGAATGAGGGAACAGGGTTTGTGGAAAGGTGTCAACATGACACTACTACATTTTGTTAGCAACTATAATGCATTGTAATGTTGTAGTTGTCTGTGACGCTTTTGAAAGGAGTTGAAGAGTTTGGAATAATGTTTTAGTTGCTTGTTGTTATCTTTGTCAGATTTTCACGAAGAGTACTTCATTGGGAGTATGTCCTGTCCCGAACGAAAGTTCTGAAGGAATTTCGTTACCTATATACTCAGCTCCAGTTCTGAAATAAACTCCGAGATTTGGAAGACTTTTAAAAGTTACTATAAAATCCCATCGTCGCTTGTTGCCGAGCGGAGTTTTCGACAGAATTTCACTCCTGTTCAATAGCGTCTCGGATGTACGGTTTGTTATAGAATGCACACTTAACTGCACATTTTTATCTGAGAACTGAGAGATTCTTCTTCAACCAAAGCTTAGACAAAAAACAGAAATTCCACTCACACCCGCCGCGCCGCTCGCCGCGGGCGGCCGCGCGTTTTTCTGGCGTAAGTAGCCTCATCCGAATATGAGTACACCCGACTCAGGAGGTCGCTTAGAGATGATTCGCCATGTGATGAGTGATCTCGGTGCTAATGTATTTGGGGACACTCAAAACCGATAATGGTCATTTTTATACTTGAGGTTATATTTTTACCGAAGCATCGCTCGAGGGGTAAAGGTTCTCCCTAAGCTAAGGCTCAAGCCAAAAAAGGGGGCCAAAGTGCGTCGGACGCCGATCACAGTAGTGTGGCCCCAACTTAATTTACCTTATCGGTCCATATCATATACAAGTACAAAGTGATCCATCTAATCCAGCAACAGTGAGTTATCTTAACGGCTGTTTAGTTCAGGTGACGGGGAATGCTTCGATTGCGTCGTGATCTTACTGTTTTTTATTGTAGGGGTGGTGAAACATCATTCTTCAATTTACAAAAGCTCACAAAACCATGGAAATGATGATTACGTAGGCAGTAGCCGAACAAACCCGCAGAAGGTATGGTGTGGTTTGCAGAGTTTCTGCGTATGAACACATCTTATTTCACATCAGGATTACTGTAGCATGGTTGCAGACACTGAGTTTTCGTTTCTGTGTGTTTTCCCGGCGAGGTGTGGGAGCCAACAGGAAGAAATTATGCACACCTTACGCTGAATTATGAGTATTCTCTCCCGACCATTCATAAAAGCACAAGTCCCAATTCACTTACGAAAAGAAACAAGGTCCTCATGCAATTACTGTAGCCTAGGAATTCCCTGCTTGAAGGCATCGTGCACAATTCAAGGATGGCACTTTTGCACATTATTGGCGTTGTCTTCACTACTACTACTCTGATTGTACCTAGTCGCAGTGGGTTGTAGGCTTCCTTCGCCGTGTAAAGGCCTGATTGAAATTAAGTTCGTTCCATGTCAGGTGTAGGTTGCTTGGATGCACGTGGTCTGATTTAGCTCGAGCAAGCATAGCGCCGTGAGGATGTGCCTTGATGTCGCAGGAAGGTTACTCAGAAATTATTCATGGATAAGCTTGACTCAGTAGGTAAACGACTATTTTGATTTTCGCGTGGTGTTCCTCTAACAAAATTTACACCTAAGAACCAAAAATGTTGTAATGACATACATGCCAAAACTGGCGGAAGTGCTACGCTTTTCGGAATGAATTCTTGTTTCGAGCTGACTCAGCTCTAGTGTCTTAATTCAGCACTTTTGCGCTGCACACAGAACGGCTGATGTTTCGCACCCGACGCTTTTGGGCATTTGGCAAACGAAGGATACGACCAGTGCTATGTATCCTTCCACTATACACATCTTTGTTCCATCCCCCAACATAATATCTCCCTCACACGCGGTTTTTCTCCCATCCCGCTTCTTGTGCAACCCGTCAAGCGCGGTTCGTTTTGAATGGCTAGAAAACGAAAAGTCACTTTTTCTTTTACTTGCTTATACGAAAATCGATGATTTTCCTCTTACCAAATCATTCTCATGTCTCCATCCTTTTTCTTGTGATAAATGAGCGATGTATAATTTTATATTAGGTTGTCCCAAAAGTCTTGTCATATTCTCCCAAAAAAAAAATCAGTAACTCTTGTTCACTTCGAGGCAGGTCCAGGCGGTTCAGGAATATGGTAGAACGTTCCCTAAGCTTTCTAGGAAAATATATATTGTCCCACCAGATCCTGTGGAGAGAGCTACAATGCCCGTTGTCGATACCCACCCAACTCGCGGTGTCATCTATTATGAACGGTCTTGCGGCACCAAAACGACGGAAGCTTGCCACTCCATCAGCGCTGCATTGGGCAAGGGATGTGAGCTACGTGACCGTGCGCCGCTGGTTCATCAGCTTCAGCAACGGCGAGATTGACATGAAAGACAAACCACGCTTGGGACTGTGCTGGTTCTGGGACGAGGAAGGAATGCTTTTCCGCGAGATGCTGGTACAAGGCGAGACAGTCACCACTACCGTATGCACCCACCAGCTCCAGCAGCTCGCCGTCGATGTTCGAGAAAAGTGCCGGAAAAGTCCGCGGTCACCCTTCTTCATGACGACGCCCGCTCCCATTTCGCTCCCATTTCGCGAAAAGTACCCAGGCTAAGTTATAGGAGCTCGGCTGGGATGTACTGCCCCACCCACCGTACTCTCCAGACATTGCCCCTTCTGGCTATCACCTTACCCATCCTCTCGAATCCTTCCTGGCCAAGAGAAAATTCGTTGATTATGACTTGCTTGCGAAGGCGATCGCTGACTTCTTCGACTCTCAGAACCCAGGGTTCTGAGAGAAGGGAATCAACGATTTTCCTATAAAGTGGCAGAAGGTTGCCGATAACAATGGTCAATACTTTGTTGCCTAATTATTATATGACAAGACTTTTGGGACAACCTAATATTTCAACTCGGAATTGTTTGAGCGGAGGCATGTGCAGGAGAAGCGCTCAACAAGCTCGTCAAAAATTAGAGAATTCTCTCAAAACAAACCTTTCCTCGGTAATCTGAGCATTTTTTCGTGTTCCCTCCAGTAGCTGTATAGCTCGACTCCCTTTTCGATATTGTAAATGCATCTAGGTAATTCAGTGGGCTTTTGTGCTTTTGGAAGCACATTTGCATTAAATTATGAGCGCTATCGAGCCCAATACTGAAAGTAAGGTCCCTTATTTGCTCGCAAAAGCAGAAGAAAAGAACGAGAACTCATGGCAACACTGAAAACGAAGTCCATCCCTGACTACAGACCTTATACGAGAATTGCAGCCTGGAGAGGAGTCTTTACTCGATGGTATCACTCACAATTCCACGATATCACCTGTGTCCCCTGCTGACGTTGCCTTCACGATTATGGGGATGTATGACTCGTCTTATTTTACCACAACCGCTGCCAGGTCTCCCTTGTCTTCACGATTATAGGGATCTCTGGCTTGTCTTATTTTATCGCAACCGCTGCCAGGCCTCCTTTGCCAAGTAAACGCCACGTTGCGAAATGCTCCGTCCAAGGCCAGGTGTGGTCGGAGTGGTTGAGTAGGTGGGTGGGACCGGAGAGGATTCGAACGGGCTTGAGGTGCAGTGGCGACACACAAAGGATGATTCCTGAACAATTATCCGAGTATCTATCTGTCCCAGCGGGGTATAGGCAGCTAATCTGATTACCGTGGAGTGTGCCGTTGAAGAAAGCTAGAGATAAGAAGTGGAAACCGTGTAAAAGAAAAGAATGCTCGGTAAAATTTTGGCAGAGCAGACTGCACAATAGGAATTCGAAACCCCTCCTCTCCCCCCCCCCATCTTCGCCTTTTGCGTCACGTGTCGGGGTAGACCGCAGACGGGCGGAGAAGCTAAACAAGTCGGCAACGATCGCTGTCCCTCCTTCTGTCGGCAACTCGCCCGGTTGCTGGACTGCAGCACGACACGCCGGGGTCGTGATAAGACCCCAAGCCGCACTTTTTCAGTGAGACTTTCGAAACACATCACCTCTTGTGGAGTAGCGGGTTTCCTTCTAGAGAACATGTATTCGCAAGTTGTACTTTACCCCTACCGGTGCCTTCAATGCAAAGCAATCATGTATAGTGAGCTCAACGATTTCACATTCGAACTTCCACCGTTCACATTCGAGTTCCTGACCAACATCGCTCGCTACCCAGCTTGAGAAAAGACGATGAGGCCTCTCGACGGCAAAACGGTCACATATTGCTCACTGCATGAACCAAGGATACTTTTCGTAATCCAGATAATAGAATATTCAGAAGCTTTCAAAAAACAAGAGGTTATCGTCACTTTACAATGCTCGCTGTGTTCGGCATGTAACTACATATCGCACAGTGTGTCGTCGTTTAAATAGCCCCCAGATACAACTTAATTGGTAGAAAAAGTCTGTTGCATCAGGGTGGTAATGTATAGGTGTCAGCTCATGAGTGTCCGAGTCCACTTTGTAGAATGCTTCATTTGAGATCCAGTGAGCGGTTTTCGCACAACTCTCGGGTTTATATCCCCTGAAGCAATTAGATTTTCTTTTGATAGGAGCAAATGCTTTTTCAAATGATCATCTTACCAGACTATGCTCCTTTTTCCACTCCAGTCCTTGTATTCATTGGAGTAAGAAAACATCTGTGGCGATTCATACAGAGAAACATACATATGGAACATACATACGTGAAAAAATCACTTCCGGTGCCGGGCATTTCTTTTATATCACCTACGTAGTTGCCAGAATGAAATATAGACTTGTGTCGCGAAATACGGATTTGAGATAGGGTTCTCGTTCTTTCTTTCCTCACCAGAGCGAAGAATCAAAAAGTACAATCCAACAGCGTAATTAGAGGTAAAGTTTCCGTCATAATAGAACACCCATGCAATACTGTGAGTGGGAGTCAGTTTGCGCCATCTAGCTCTGTGGCTTACTATACGTCTTGTACGCTTATGGTAAAGAACCATATGCGCGTAGGTCCTCTTTATTCCTTATGCTGAAGGCTTGGCGTTGCCAGTTGGGCAGTTTGCCGTGTTCAGCGTCATATGAAACTGAATATATTTAAATTATCATACAAAAACCAGTCGTCAACTTTTTTGCATGAAGGCAGCTCCAGCATCTTAGTTAGTAGATTGCAGAAAGGGAAAACGAAAAATGGGAAGGTTTTGCATTCACGCCACTGTTTTCTCCTGCTGTATATAATCCGTAGAACAGAGGTGGGAAAGTGGCAAGTGATGCGCCCTCTCAGTCTCATGAATCGGAAATCGAATCCTTCTCGCATCGACCAGGCCAGCTAAGCCTTCCATTCCTTTAGTGTAGATGAATTGGTACCAGACTCGTCTGAGAGGATGAAAGCAGTGACTTGTACATCGGCTGGACCCCGCAAGTTATTGTATAGGCCGTCACCACGACTCCCAATGGAACCACAATGCGCGGCGCATCCCTTTATCCTTTATACCACTTTTGACTACGCGATGTGCCTCGCGCGTTACACGGCATTGGCGACTATACTCAACCAAACGTCTGTTGGTGCCCGCCTGTCTGTCATAGAAATCGCAGAGTGTGCTCAGTGGTCCACCATCCGCTTCGCACCTTCTACGCTTTTTCTGATAGCTGTCTGAGGCGGCCATGACTTGTGAAAAAGATTGCAATCGTTTTCATTCATTCAATTATTCGATCACTTTAGCTCAAACGGCACTACTCCACCGATAACCCAACATACCTACAGTGTGCCATGCCATGTCATGCCAGTGTGCCAACACCTAGTGCGACGGCAGCACACCGCACAATTACGGCGACAGTATAAAATAGGTGCTGAAATAATAGGAGGTGATATCATTACGATAACATGACCATACAATTCTTGGTTAAGATTGTTGTAATGCGATTTCATTGATGTTATTGCTTATTTCGCTTTTTATGTTACTATTCTGTCTTTTTAGGGTGAAAACCGACTGCGGCAATTTGATTTTGAGCGTTAAATGGCACGTTAATCGAACACTTCAACTACCCTCGTGATTTATTGACAACGTAGTCGACATTCAAAGTCATCTACGATGGTGAGTGAAATTCCAAAGAAATCGGAGGGACCAATCACAGCCTTCAGCAGTTCAATTCAGATTGGAGTGATTGATTGCCCGAATCCTCTGCAATTCCGTGCTTTTCCGCGCTGGTCGCCAATACTTTGCCCTTGCATTTTTGAAGAATGTGACAAATAAGGAGCGGTTCACTCTCGACTATTTCATACCCAGCATGTGGAAAAGAGCACGAAAGACGTTTTTCCAAGAGGCGCTTTGGGCTTCTGTGTCGACAACCGTCGCGAAGTTCCACCATTCTGGTGCGCTTTGGCTATTTTTTTTTACAGAGAACCAAACAAATTTTTTTGTGGTGACCGTGGTGCAGTCCTGAAATGGAAACCTCTGACTGGTGGTGATCTGGACATGATCTACCGATTGATTGCGCAGCGCGGTGAGCGGTGTGTCGGCATTTTTTGGACACGGCAAATTTTTGATTTTGGTCTTCATCATCATCTTCTTCATGTAAACTGTTTTTATTCGCAACAGTACTAAAAAATCTTATTTTTTCATTTATAAATACGAATCTGATTATCTTGGAAAGGGCCTTCCTTTTTTGCGATTTCATCTCTTTTTTCGAGATATGCTATTGTTGATCTCCCTGATTGTGTTAATTATCGACAGTAGTATGTTGGATGTTGACTAGTAAACTACAACCGACATGTTACTGACAAGTCAGTCTGCGTCTGGTAAAGGCATGTAGCTGAACAAAGTCAGCAAGCATCCATCCAGTCGGATACGACTCCCTGTCGAGGAGTCCTCGAATCCCGATGTTGGCAATGACGATGTATCAGATAATATTTGAAGTTTTCTCACATGGACAGAAATCACTGACCGTAGTGCAGTCCTGAAATGAAAACCTCTGAATAGTGGTGATCTGGACGTGATCTACCGATTGATTGCGCAAAACGGTGAGCAGTGTGGCGCACCTGGCAGGTTTCTCCGATATTTTCAGCCCTTTGTAGTTGGAGTGCTTGAATGCTCTTCTCCTTTTTTTCCGAAATTTCCTCCCCTAATTTTTATTTTGCTGTGATATGAACGGAGAGCCAAGTTCGAGTCCGGTATAAAGCGACCTGCGAATGGGTGAACTTCTTTAATCACTCACATGATAGGAACCTCTCATTGTTAAAAAGAAAATGGCTAACCCAATCCATAGCTCCTTTCCCTAGGCTTAAACCAAAACCCTTGGCGTTCAGCTGTAGCCTCTTATTCACCTTTATCTTTTTTATTTTTTAGTTTTTCGAAACTTATCAGCAGTTCAAGGCCTCCAATGTACGCACCACTGCACTCAATTCACTAAGTTTTTTTTGTATTTAATAATAAAACCTGACTCATGTGGTTGTTGTCCCGCTGATGCGTTTGCAGCTCGTCGTACGAAAGCAGATGGCGATCAGTGCTCATCTCAGTTAGCTACGAATTTTCGCAATCGACCACTCCAGTTTTTTACAAAAAAGCAAACATTTTTTTGTAGAGGCCGTGGTGCAGTCCTGAAATGGAAACCTCTGACTGGTGGTGATCTGGACGCGATCTACCGATTGATTGCGCACCTCGGTGAGCGGTGTGTCGGCATTTTTCGGAAACGACAAGCTTTCGATTTTTGTTCTTCATGTCATCCTTGTCATGTAAACTGTTTTTCTTCGCAACATCACCACAGAGTCTTATTTGTTCCATTTTTACTAGGTAGCAGGGAAAGTTTTGGCCGCTTTTTGCAACTTCAACTTCGAAAGATCATAACTCGGCTCAGACTGCATGTTTCCTCACAAAATGAGCACCATACACTTTTTACAACATTACGCATACTTACCCATCGCATTTTGATCAGTAGCTGACGATTTATATCGCGCAAAATTGAAAAAGGTCGACTCCAAATTGCCATTCGTTCTGAACACACTGCTACTGAAGGGGCTGCATAGATGTTCGGGGAAGTGGGGTTTAGTTGCGCCAGATCTGGTAAATATGGTGGACGAGTAAGGGCTTCATCCTGCATCTGCTTCAGTTGTTGGAGGTCGATTTGTGGAAAATGCGCTCGCGCATTGCTGCTCTGAGGGGTCGTGGGGCACCCATTTTTGGGTTTTTTTCGAATTAAAGCTATTTGAAGTCCCGAAGCTAGCAATAGCGCATTAGCGCATCTGACGAGGAAGGTCTTCCAACTCATGACGCGCTTTTTGAAAGCTGTTTTTTGCATGTATGGGGGTACGCACAAGAATCATATAACTGATGTCCATTTTTGCTGCGCGGCCCTACAGATGCCAAAAACGGGGTTGATGGTTCGATCGTCACTGAGGACAAATTTTTGCAAAATTTAGATTTTCAGTTTTTGAATTCGTAAACATTCGAATATGAAGGTTCAGTGCAGTAATCACATTTAGAACTCTGAACTGCCCTCTATTGCCAGTTTTGAGCAAACTTGACAGTCCAATTTTTTTGACCTTTTAGCGCTCATAGCGCACGAACGAGGCGTTTTTGCGCGAAACGGATCTGATATTCGTGTTCAGGAGGTCAAACTACCCCTAGGGGTACGTTCCTAGCCTAATCGAGATTTTGACCCAAATTCGAAAATTTGGGCTGGGCATTGGTATAACCTTGGACTGCACTTTCAACGAAGGAGACGACGGTATCACTTGTCAGGAAATTCTGACTAATGCACTTGCTTGGTGCTTGATAGCCGAAATTATAGCGATATGCATCCATGCTGTGCATATTCCATTGATTTTCATCGATTTTGTGGGTTACTCATCCTACAAGTAGAAAACGCTCCATGTACCCATGACCAAACATCTTTTTTGAAGTTGGGGTCAAAATTTGGAATTGGCTAGAAATGTGTCACCAAGGGCAGTTTGACCCCCTGAACACGGATATGACACTCATTTTGTGCGAAATCGCGAATTTCGAGCGCTACAGGCCCTTTCGTGTCCAAAAAGGTCACATCACCAAATTCACTGACAGTTCATAAATAGAGTCACTAATACGTTGTGGTTAGCCTCCGAGATTGTTACAATGTTTATTATACAGATTATTCGGCTGACGTTTCGGCCAAATGGCCTTCTTCAGAGCCTGGAAAGCCAAATACAGCTCCACATTTCTATAAGGTTAGCGAGTTTCATTGTATCTTTTATGGCTGATTCACCCTTAGTTTTCCTTTGCAATTTGAAATAGGGTAATCGACGTTTTGCATCGCTTATATGTTTCGGCTTTCCAGGCTCTGAAGAAGGCCATTTGGCCGAAACGTCAGCCGAATAATCTGTATAATAAACATTGTGACAATCTCGGAGGCTAACCACAACGTATTAGTGATACTGTAAAATGCCGAGATTAATGGAGAGTCGGACATGGAGCGTAAATAGAGTCATTTTCGCATGCTGTAAACGAAAATTGTAGTCATTTGGCATAAACAGACATTTTTGAGGACGAAAAAGTGAATGCAAAAAAATGCAAAACTTCAGCAGTGTCAGGATTCGAACCACCAACCCAACACTTCATCCGTTTGAGAGTCCATCGTCATATCCAGTAGGCCACCAGCTCGCCGCAACTTCCATACATCGGGGAGCCGTTATGAGACTGCTGCGCACTTTTAGTACATGGTGGAGATAAGATTTCATTTTTTTTCGTATTTGACTTTGTTTTGGATGTGAAATAGAAGAACACCTTAGGATCTGCACATGGTCAAAGTTGCAAAGAGGATGCGTTACTATGAGTGGGTTAAAATCGCCTTTTTGAAAAAAAAATTCTTTACTCCTTTTTTGGCATTTGTAGGGCCGCGCAGCAAAAACAGAAGTCAGTTATATGTTTCATGTAGATACCCCCATATAATGGAAAAAACCGTTTTCCGAAAGCGCGTCATGACCTGAAAGACCTCCCTTGTGAGTCGTATATCACCAGCTATCTCATTTCTAATTGGTCAGCCTCTTTCATTTTCTCGTAGGAAGGAAAAGAAAAAATGGATCACCGGTCTGATGTATCACGAGTCACGAGCTTACCTCATCCAAGAAGGTCAGTCTCTTTCGAGGTGGCGTTCTCACTTTCATAAGTACTTTCACATTAATCGCTGATATGATCAGTTCACTGAAAAAGGTCAGCGATTGTTTCTGCCTATCAGTTTTTTCATGAAAAGTATTCAAAACTGTCGGAAACTCGTCGGAGAAGACCTAGAAATTCAGTGCCGGTTCCTTCGATTGGCGCAGTTTGAACGTTCTTGAATGGGCAAATCTTAGGTGCTGTGGGACACCAACGTCGCCGAAGGAAACCTCGACAATGAACAAGCACGAGCCTTCGCTGTGATCGCGAATCACATGAACAAGAACTTCACGTGTCGCAGTAGATTTACAGGTAAAGTGTGTCCAGCAACCGGCCGCCCCTCCCCCACACTCGGGGCTCCGTCCTCCACTCCTCGCTTCTCTACTTTTGCTAAGCACTCCTTCTAAACGCAAAACCGTTTTTTCCCTCCTTTCGCTCTCCTCATAGCTCCCTAGTTCTGCTTATTGGCTTGCCTATGTAATGTATATTACCTCAAAAAAACCTCGTTATTGAATTTTGCGAAGTTTTGATCAATTATTGAATTTTCAGTTTTTCACGGCAACCCTTTAGCGACTTGGAATCTTGCTTTTCTTTTACTGTCCTATAACACTTATATAGGCTGAAAGTAATAGTTTGAAAGTAGCAGGAACTGAACTACACCCTCCCCCTCGGGCTTTACATGCGCTGGATTTGGCATTGATTTTTTGTTGCTTTCATGGAAAATCTTAAATTGCGAAAGTTTCTTTCACTTTCCAGTTATTCTACTTTCAAGAGAGCCCCGTTCCCTTTAATGCTGAATTGATCAACTGGCTCATCGATTTTTTTCAAATTATAGACGAGGAAGTACAGCGCCAGTGGAATGACCTCCTGCATCGTTATTTAGAAAACCCACGGGTTTCAGGAGACAGGTGCGTTTCTATGCTAATTAAGCATTGAAGCCAGTTTATAATTTGAAAAAAAGTGGGCGGATATGAGTGCGCGGTCGCGTCGCATTAAAGAATAGTGAAATTTTTTCGAATGCTTCTATTTTTGTAGCAAGCAATACAATGAAAGTTGTTACGACGCAACCGGGGGCACACCTATCCCACCCTTCTTTCGAGTCCACTCGGAGGATTTTGGGAGAATTGTTGTTCAGATCCAGTATGAATGAACCAGAAGATGACACCCCAAGACTTTTCGCGATGATGTCTTTTCTTAACGATGGACAGTCACAAGAACAAAGCGCAGGTGTCGTTCCGGTAAGTTTGCGTTTTGCAATTTCGCGAATGTGCGTTGTTTTCGTTGTATTCGGCCGCAGGAAAGCCACCTTCACAGGTCGACTCGCAGCCGCGGCCTGCGACGTCGGTGTCTCCCGCTGCTCTCACACAATCAGTGTTTGAGGCTCCTCCGAGACAATCAATTTCTGAAGCTCCTCCGAAACGTAAAAGGGTAGGTGAAGCTGCATGGTATCGGTTATGCTCGCGCACAGTGGTTATCCATTACATTGCCGGCCTCTCGCGCAGGAACCCATATTTTGACCGTGGTGCAGTCGTGAAATGGAAACCTCTGAATAGTGGTGATCTGGACGTGATCTACCGATTGATTGCCGCGGTGAGCGGTGTGTGGCATCTTTCAGACACGGCAAGTTTTTGAATTCTGTTCATCATCATCATCATCATCATCATCATCATCGCACTGCTGCGCTAGCAGTACAGAATGATCTGTTCGACGAGCTAATCAATTCGGGAACGGAACTGCAAAAACACAGATAGCACAAATTGATGAACCATTTCATATCCAGCATGTGGAAAGGAGCACGATAGATGTTTTTTCCTAGAGACACTCTGGGCTTCTGTGTCAACAATCGTCGCGAACTTCCACCATTCTGATGCGTTTTGGCTATTTTTTTTTACAAAGAACCAAACAAATTTTTTTGTAATGACCTTGGTGCAGTCGTGAAATGGAAACCTCTGACTGCTGGTGATCTGGACGTGATCTACCGATTGATCGGCAGTGGAATGACCTCCTGCACCGTTTTCTCAGAAAACCCACGGCCTCTACTTCAACTTACTCCCTCTACTTCTACTACTTCTACTAACTTCCTCTACTTCTACTTACTCCCTCTACTTCTACTTACTCCCTCTACTTCTACTACTTCTACTAACTCCCTCTACTTCTGCTTACTCCCTCTACTTCTACTTACTCCCTCTACTTCTACTAACTCCCTCTACTAACTCCCTCTACTTCTACTTACTCCCTCTACTTCTACTTACTCCCTCTACTTCTACTTACTCACTCTACTAACTCCCTCTACTTCTACTTACTCCCTCTACTTCTACTACTTCTACTAACTCCCTCTACTTCTACTTACTCCCTCTACTTCTACTTACTCCCTCTACTTCTACTTCCTCTACTTCTACTTACTCCCTCTACTTCTACTTACTCCCTCTACTTACTCCCTCTACTTCTACTTACTCACTCTACTAACTCCCTCTACTTCTACCTACTCCCTCTACTTCTACTTACTCCCTCTACTAACTCCCTCTACTTGTGGGCGAAGATGGCGAGCGAATTCTCGAGTACGCAAACTCGCACAGTCTTACAATCGTGAACTCGAAATTTCGGAAGCGTGAATCTCACCTCATAACATTCCACAGCGGAACCAGAACACAGATCGACTTCATTCTTGTCAGACAGAGAGCCAGAACACAGATCGACTTCATTCTTGTCAGACAGAGAGACCAAGGGCTTGTCACAGACGCGAAGGTAATACCCTACGAAACAGTCGCCACACAACATCGACCGCTGATCTGCACACTGAAAATAACACCTCCAAGGTTGAAACACTTTGAAGTGAGCGGACCCACGAGAATCAAATGGTGGCAGCTGAAGAATAAAGAACCGGATGTCATTTCTCGCATACGTCTGCCAGTAATAACCACTGTTGAGGAGACTTGAGAAAGGATACCCGAGTCAATAACGCACGCTACTCGCTCTGAACGCGGTTCTACGAAGCAAGGTCGGTGTAAAATTGAAAAGCAAGCTTGGCTGTGGACAGACGACGTCAAAGGAAAAGTGCGTGAAAAGAAGAGACTCTATCACTCATTCCTCAATGACAAGACTGTCGAAAACTGGCTAAAGTATCGTGAAGCAAAAACTGCGGCAAAGAAGTCTGTGACTGCCGCTAAAGCTGTCCATTTTGGCGATACATTCACCGACTTGCCAAGGCTCGACATCGCCAAAGCGAAGATATCGAAAAGTTTCATGGCATCAACGACGATCAAGGACATCTTATAATGGATCGCAGGAAAGTGCTGAAGAGATGGCGTGAATACTTCGAGCAAATATGCACAGAGGAGTTTACCCATCCACCCATCCCTTCCGCACCACCAATATTTGGCCCTGTCCAGGAGATTGCAGTTAATGAAACTAAAAAGGCCTTGAAAAAGATGAAGCCAGGAAAAGCGACAGGACCTGATGACATTGCAGCTGATCTCTGGAAGTCACGGTACTGGAACGCAGCTGAATGGCTCACGAAATTCTTCAACCAAATCATCAAAGAGAAGAAGGTGCCCGAAGACTGGCAGAAGGGTTTGACGATCCCGATCTGGAAAAGAAAGGAAGTCCCGCAGAGTGCAAGAACTACTGTCCAATCCGCTTGCTATCTCACAGTATGAAAATTTTTGAGCGTATTCTTGATGGCCGCCTTCGCGATATCATCCAACTTTCTTCCAACCAGTGTGGATTCGTAGCCGGATGTGGTACTGTAGATGCCATTCACGCTGTACGTATGCTGCTGGAAAAACATCGCGAAAAACAAAAACCTGTGCACCTGTCCTTTTTGGACTTGGAAAAGGCTTTTGATCGAGTGCCACACGAAGTGATATGGTACGCCTTGCGGCAGCACAATGTTCCGGAAAAGCTTATTGAGTGGGTGCGTATACTCTATTCAAGTCCAAAAAGCCGAGTGCAAACCCCAGCTGGTATCTCGATGGAATTTCCTATCTCAGTTGGAGTACACCAAGGTTCAGCCCTCTCGCCACTCCTTTTCATTACTGTCATGGATACCATCTCGTGAGACCTTCAGAGGAAGCCCCCCCTGGACACTTCTGTACGCTGATGACGTCATGCTTGCTTGTGAAGACAAAAAGGAACTCGAAAAAGAAGTGCAAGCATGGTGCGATCGCTTGGCGGCGTTCGGACCTAGGTTGAATGTCGGGAAGACTGAGTATATGACGACAGGCATGAACGACTCAAGCTCTATTATGGTCAATAGCACTGTGCTTTCCCGTACAACAGCTTTAAATATCTTGGCTCGACGATTACATCCGACGGCAGCCTGAGGCACGAAGTCAATTCACGCATTAGCTCCGCCTGGACCAAGTGGCGCTCGGTGACGGGCGTTCTCTGCGACAAGAATATACCAGAACGACTCAAATCGAAGATCTATAGAAGCGTCGTGCGCCCAGTCGCGGTCTATGGTGCTGAAACGTGGCCAGTTACTGGTATATTCTTGCACGTCTGAGCGTGATGGAGACGAAAATGCTACGTTGGACGGCCGGAATAACGCGTTTGGAGCATGTTCGGAATGACACCATACGGCAAAAGTTTGGCGTGGCTCCAATAACCGACAAGATACGCGAAGCTCGGCTGCGGTGGTATGGCCACGTCCTGCGAGCTAGTGAAAACGCCGTGTGCGAATCAGGCCTTTCCCTCAACGTGAACGGAGTGCGGCCGAGAGGACGGCCCAAGCAGCGCTGGCTCGACACATTACGTGCAGACTGTGCACTAGCTGACATAACCCCGGCACAAGCATTCAATCGAGAAGAGTGGCGTCAACGTACCAGGAAAGCGGACCCGGCAATGGAGTGGGACAAACGCTGAAGAAAAAGAAGAAGAAGACTGAAGTGATTTGCAAAAACAACTTTGCTGCACAGCTCACGGTTACACTATCTGGATCCAGGTCTGAAACTGATGGGATCTTCATTTTTATCTTTCCTACATCATGCCATGTGTCTCGGTTTACATCTAACTCCGTGAGCTCGAGTGTGCAGACTTTAGCCAACGTCTCAACCACTCGGCTTACTCTGTTCACTTCACTCTCAAAATTTGCTTTTTAATATGCAAAATGAACCGGAATTGTGATAAGAGCTGCTGGCTTTTGGTGCCTTTTTTGGACCAACAATAGCCAACGCCACAGACGAGTCGCTGCAATGGTCTTACAAATTCAAGAATTGTCAGTTAGAAGAAATATTGGTGGCACCTATCTTGAATAATTAAGGTAACAATAACCATGCGTTCAGAATGTCAATATGATAGACCGTAGTCGTAATTACTACATCATTTTGACTTGAGTGTGGAGATTTTGCCCGACAAACCATAAACTCCCAATTAATATAGGATTTCGTTATAGAAGCAGTGGTCCCACCCATGTAATATAGCCAGGCAGATAATCAACTACTTGTTTCCAAAAAAGGCAAGAAAGGACTCTCAACTGTCATGGTTCAGTGGTGAAATGGTTTTTAGATGGTATGGAAAATGGGGTAGAAGTTTATGGCGACTTTTGGCAGGCGATGCTCGTGCAAGCGGAGCATAAAGTAGCCGTCATGCTATTGAATTACATGACAACTCCTCTCATTTTTCACTTCTTATGCCAAGTTTTCTCTGCTGTCCCCTGCCTTTTCTGAATCCTGTCGTAAATGCACCTTAACAATTATGAAATAAACAAAATTAGTTTTGAAATGCTCATTCAAGGTCGTGTGTGGCCATGACCAAATACTTATTCCATAGTAATGACACCATAATTACTTCCTACACATGTAATTATTAACATTTAATGGTATCACAATCAGTAAATAGTGGATATAGCAGTAGCGATTTTTGATTAACTGGAAAATGTACAGTGGATGCGCAAGATCATTTCCGGTCCATTGGCTTACTACTTCCTGTTAGCTCACTTTTCGTGATTACTTTTTATTGGCAGAGAAGCGTCAATATTAGGTATACAGGGGGTGCCAAAAAAAGTAATTTTGCCCACTCACATCTCCCATTTATACAAAACATAGGGAAACGAAAGAAATGAAAGTTTTGGGGCAAAATATTCCTGAGATGTTCCTCTAAGAGCAGGAACAAGCTGAGACTCACTACTTTCATTTTCATAAAAATATGGAACCTTCAAGCGGCGCAGTCGGGCTTAAGAGCATCCACGGTATCAAGGTTCCCCTAAAACAGTGGAGCCGTGTTCCCAAACCGCCTCCGGAGGGGTTTCAGTGGTAAGGGCACGTTTTGGCTCTTAGAAAAGAAGGGCGCCGGGGAACCGGAAAAAACGGAATGTTAGAGAACACCACCCAGTAGGAATCCCTTTAGGTACCCAGAGTGAACGGGCCTCAGCAAGGTTGTGAGCGGGCGACGAAATTTTGGATTTTGCCCAGTCGAGGTGACACGTCTTGCTCACCCTTGCCTCGCTCCCGTTCCTGCTCGTGCAGAAGGCTGCCGCGGAGTATAGTGATAGAGTGAGGCCTGCTCTTGAATCTGGGGATGTAATTACCTCAACAGAATTTGCTGTAGTTCGACTGAAGTGGGGTGAAATTGGAGGAGACAAAATTACTTTTTTTCTGGCACCCCCTGTATATCTCGCTCGAACCAAGATGGAGTAGCGGTGCGACTAGGCCGCCGTCAGACTTGGCGATTTTACGATTTCTGCGGTGTCGCGGCTCCGCACGCGAAATTGCGACATTGCACAATCTCGAGGTTGTAGTATCGCGTGCGAAGGTGCGACGTCGCAAAGTCGCAAAATGGCGAAGTTCGACGGCGACCTTACCACAGTTACCACGTATGGTCCCGATAAGAGCAGGAGCAAAACTTTCACAACCGCAATTCGTTGCATTTATGCAACGTACATAATTACTGTTATCATCGAGATAACTATATCTCCTGAATTCCTCCATGCAAATATAGTCAAAAATGAATCAGAATGAGAGCCCCGATCCGGATTGCCATTTGAGACTCCACGACTGGGTGTGTCCGAAATATCGAAGTCATCAGACGCCGGTTCACGAAAGAACGTCGAAGGGAGTTGCAAGTCTACTGAGCGGGCCTCACTAATGATACTCCCAGGAGGGTACGAAAGAGGCTTTGCCGAACTGAAGGGCTTTACTGTTATACGTGGCGAGAATTTTGAAGAGCAAGGATTGATCGACCACAATTGCAACAATTCCAAAAAGGTGGTTTCTTAATGTGTGACGGATATGTCGAATGTATAATTTAATAATCTGCTATGTATGATGTTTTACTGTGAAATAATTCAGGATACTGAAGAAGCATTCATGGTTCGGGAATACATGCAAGAAAAATCGAAACGTTCATCATAGTTTCATAAAAATATAGGATTTCACAGAGTTTTTACTATTGTCAGTGTTTTGAAAAATTGCTGAAGATGTAAATAAATCTTCTGAGATGATATTGTGGGGTCTATTTGCACCGATTTTTAGCGGTCAAAGCGATCCTGATGTGTAGCAAAGAAGTACTAGAGTCAGAATATCGGTCATGCAATTGGCTCTAAACAATGTGTAGTCATCATGCAACATATACCACGCATGCCCAGTGAAGAAGCATGAAGGAGTGTTGATCTACTTGTCTACGTACGGTCGCGACCGCGTTTCCAAGCAGTAGCCGCTAGCGATTATTTGATTGTTTTTAGTTGAATTCTAGCTATTCTGGCTCAAGACTAAAGCAGATAAAATATTGTCCAATTAGGAGCAACAGAACACGTGCTGCGACCGCCCGCGTAAAAGGGCGCACTCCGCCTCGCCCCTTTACGGGTGGCAGAGGACAGCAATTCAAAGTTCATAAAGGAATTGATATTGAGCAAAGTAAAGCTATGTGGGTCCACGTTTCCCCCCATTGTAGCAAGGAAATGACAGAGATCTCCTTGCGGAACGTTTTTTCTTCTGGGCTTCTTCGTCAAGCTGAATATTGTGAAAATGTCGTCGAATATCAAGATGAACACCTACAGAAATATTCGAAGGTTATATATGCGATAACGGAAGAAATGAAATAGCACCTCCATAATTGTTATGACGCTAACTTCCATCCATAAGCCAAGTTGTCAACCGAAATCTGAGAGCAGGTTTGGTAGTGAAAATGAATTTGCTTTGTACTCATTCGATTTGTGGTCCGCTTGACCGTGGGAATGTGCTGAAGAGAAACGCTATGTTTACCGCGGCGCGGTCACAATCGCTGGAATCGCATCCTAAGCGCTATATCCATTTTTGACTAGCTATAGCTAACTGCTGTCGAAACGTGAGGGGGACAGGAGGAAGAGGGCGGAGAAAGCTAAACTGGATATTTCTAGGCTCAGAAGACACTCGATCAAGTCAGCTTCGCATTTGAATGCTTCTACGGCCTTGGATGGATGCTGATTGTGGGGCGTTCACTAAAGAAGATGATGAACGCAAGAAGCGATTCTCCCTCATCTGTCTTCTCAGGTACCAGAGAAGAGCAGAAAGCTGTGCCTATGCCGGGTGACAAGACGCATCGAATCTGGTGTGATTACGTAGCCACAAATGTGGCTGCCATGCACGATAATGCGAAAAGGGCACCGGTCAATACAACGAGAGGAAACGCTCCGTATAACATCGAGTGCTGAAAGAATTCCACTAGTCTAGACACGGTAAAATGTCCGCAATCGTGCGGTGAAAGTGAAGTATGAAGACCTTGTCGCGCGCGACGATCCGTCCCGCGTGATCGTCGGGGTTATTGCTTTTTTATGCACACATCGAACACGAGTGCGGGTCACGAGGTCGAATTTCCGCGCGGCCGCGCGCGACGAGCGGCGCGGAGGGTGCAAGTGCCAGCGGCAGGGCATGGCAATCTTCGAGCGAGGCAGTGTGGCATGAGTGGAAGCGCAGACGTGACGCAGTCACGCTCGGCCGAGCGACCAAGTGCAATCGATATGGTGAGTCGTACTGGTGGCGCCGCGAGTGCACCGCCGCGAAGCGGAAATTCGACCTCGTGACCCCCACCCATCGAACACAAACTGATCCCATACGCTTCAGTTTCCAGTAATGAATCGTAATTGAGCTGTTCGAAATAGACATCGACTATTGCTCCTTGTTCTCTGAAAAATTTGAAAAGAAGTTTCAGCAATGAGTTCGCATACTCACATAGTAATGGAAACATAAGTTTTGAACGGACTCATAACAAATTGGACCTTTTATATGACAGGCAGTGTTGTGGCGCCATTCCGGTAAGACAGCCATTTAAGTCACCAGGGACAGCTGGCCAGCGGTATGCCGACAAGGAAACCAACGAAACATCCTGACTGAAAAACGCTCAGGGAACGTACATTTTACATTAATATCGACGAAGAAAGAGAGGAAGGCTGTGGAAGCAATTAAAGGCCCAAAAGGGCCTGACGATGCATCAGCGGCAAGAAAAATGGAAACAGTGGCCCACACCCGCATGGCTGCTTGCATTTGCATCCAATGGCTTCAGGATTTCGTATGGTGTGCCTGTGCTGCATTTTTCGTTTGAGACATTCCCCTGGATTTCGCACATATATCACAAGTCTGAGTACCTGATTTCACGGCCCAATTACAAAGAAGTGGCGGAACCTACGCGCGATCTGTAAATCGCTACCGTGTGCTGTCACGAGCGGTGTGATCATAGCTGTGAAATACAGCTCGGTACTGCTGCTGTAATTCAACTATAGTCACGCTTCATGTGGTCATCGACGGGACAGTTTTTGGTTTTACGAAATGGTGGATAACGTGGATCGCCACAGCCGATCTTGTTGCCAAATGTTTTTGAATGCGGTTTCGCTGACATCCTTGGAAATTTTTTTGGAATCTAAAGGTCACGGAAGAACGATGAACTCATCGTCTTTGCATTGCATGATACAGTCCCCATATGGAGACGAGTCATTGATTTCTGAAGAACCCTTTTTTCATCATTCACAATGATGAAAAAATGTAAATGTAATGGATTAGCACATATCCCCGGAAAGGATGAAGTGCGGGTTCGAGTCCCGTCCGCCACAGAAGCTTTTTGCCCATAACTCAGCATCCTTGTAGTAACTTTCGCATCGCGAGCTGCGGCGATAAACAGCAGTTATCAAAAATTAAAAGTATCAAAATCATTACTAAAGCTTTCAGCTTCACGGTTCGATGCCGATATTGGCCAACCGGCTCAACACGTTATACGTGTGAGTGCTGATAAGCTATGGTAAATATACCATTCAGAAAGCTGAGTTAGGGTGAAGGTGGTGTCGGTAGTGTAATGGATTAGCACATATCCCCGGAAAGGATGAAGTGCGGGTTCGAGTCCCGTCCGCCACCGAAGCTTTTGCCCATAACTCAGCATCCTTGTAGTAACTTTCGCATCGCGAGCTGCGGCGATAAACAGCAGTTATCAAAAATTAAAAGTATCAAAACCTTTTTTTTTATCATTCCATGCACGACCAATAAGACAACTACAAATTGTACTAGCTTTATGCCAATACTGCTGATAACCCAGTGGGAGCAGAGTTTCCCAATGTGTCTGGGAATGGCTGCTCTTTTATGGTGTGCACTGTGATACGAGTACCAGCCGCCTCTGTTGTCGGTAGGTATTCAGATATGTTTACGAATAATGCGAGGCGCACACCTGCGAGTGTATCAGTCAGCAACTAATAGGGTTTCGACGCAATGACCTACCATATACTGGTCCAGCCCCTTCATTCGTGATGTTTGCAGCAGAATGCCGACCAACGTGGGTGAAGCAGGCTCCATAGGTGGGATCAAGGAATGCTTTGAATTCTCTAAAAGGAAAAGTTCCATGGAATGCTCGCTATCTCTGCTACTTACACTTCAATTCTACATTCTTATCCGTTGAACGAACACTTGAGAATCAGCTCCAATATGTGTAACCGATCGCCCATCTCCCCTGTTCAATCAGTTCATCCACAGCAAAAATGATATTCTCCATCGCTCTGACTTTTGATGCTATCGGATCCGTTACACCCTTAAAAGTGAATCTTGTTCACGATGAAATACCTGTATGTGAGAATTATGCAAAACCTTACAATACATCCTGAAAGAATTGGTAGATACTGAAAATCCGAATTCACTCATGTGTATAGCGGTCTGTCAGAACGCGGCGTCTGGCAAAATTAACAGCGTGCCGCGCGCGGTAAAACTGCACAGGCTGCGTGTCTACTTTGCGCCGGCATGGCGTGGCTGCGTTCACAGAGAGAGACCTTACGCCCTGTAGCCAACAGCGCAAAGTATGAACGCGGCCTCAGTACTCACTCCAGCCAAAGACTCGAGTGAGGTACAAATGTGCCATGCGCGCTGCGTCACGTGCTGACAAACACCTTCACTTTCTTTGAAAGGTCCAAACATTCCAGATCTCCTACGTATGGGTGTGTACCCTTACATCAGGATGCCGCATGACGACGAGCGGAGTGCGACGCAGTGTGTGCGAGCTAGGCGCGTCGCGGTAGTTGGGTCTCAGACGATTAGAACGTAATGCTAGGGGTGCGATACGCAGTTGACTTCTAATCGCTTCGGGACCCAACAACATGGCGCCTTTAGCTCGTCCGCATCGCTTCGCTTGCGACATGCCGCAGTGCGGCATCCTGACGTAAGGGTACACACCCCCTACGTATATCCGTAGCCTTTTCACGGTTCACCTTGCGCCTTTGTAAATCTTTCTGAATCGGTAAGATCAAAGTTGGCCGCACAAAGTCTCAGTATTTCTATTTCTATATACACACATTCTACATTATATATGTATTTGATAACTCGATCGGCTTCAACGTTCTGTAAATGAATGTCAAGGCATAGTAGGCTATCCGTTACATGATAATGCATCACTCACTCAGCGCATTCATAAATCCCTCGGATGGATCGATATGGACACACATACGAATAGGTAGGCGCAGAAACTATCATATGTGGCATTAATTGAGTATCCGTGTGAAGGTAATCGCCCAATGTGCCACATCTGAAAGAATAGCTTATGTGGCAGTCAGCCCGACGTCTGACTTTGCGATTTTGCGGTGCCGCGACTCCGCACTAACGTCGCAGAATCTCAAGGTAGCAGAATGCGAACGTGTGACACAGTAAAACCATAGAATCGCGAAAATGCGACGTCTGCGTCGGCTTTAGTGATTCAACGATTTCCTTTAAACTGGGATTTGTCATTCGGCGTTGTAAAAATCTTCGAAAATCCACCTCAGAAAGTAATGCTCCACGAGGTAAACGATGGCCACGGCAGGTTCACCATTCCCATAGACATGACCTGCTGCCAGTAACTCACACTGTGTGACAATTTATTACCATACCCTTAACTGTGTGAAGGCGGCCGAGAGTCCAGTAAAAAAAAATTTCTCCCTCGAAAGTTAGATAACCTAGAGGGTGAAGGACCCCAATGGTAAAAGACTTTATATTGTCCTCAGACGAAAAAACAGTTTCAAATCGTGACCAATCGTGATGTTTGAAGGCTGCGTTAATTTGCGACAACTCGCCTTAAGCACCTCCTTTCGTGCCACTTCTGAGAATAACAAGATCACAACTCGTCAATTTTCTCATGATAAAACGGAAACGCTAGAAAATTTTATTTGATTATGAGGGGGGGGGGGTAGTATAGACCTCGAGGGCTTTGGCGAAAAATGAATTGCTGCCAAATTATAAGTATCAGTAACGAAAAGATGAAAATGGCGCAGTAATGAAAGGATTTAGATGGCGAAACCTTTTCTTTGCCGTGCACTCGACTTCAGAGTTACGATCGTCGGCAGAGTTCACGTACACATTGAATGAACAGCTAGAATACTGTCATATCGGCTGAGAATCTTTTCGTAAACGGGAATCTTATCTCTACAGACTCGCACATGAAGAGTAAAGCATTTTCCACAATCACCCAGTAGACGAAAAAAAAAGCAAAATGTAAAAAAAAAACGATTTCGATCAATGCTTGCCCTCGTAGTCAGTCTTCAGGAGACCTCGGATGATAACCAGGACGGTTTGCGCGTAGTCACGACTGAATAAAGTACCAAAAAGGATGGTCATGGTACGGGTGGGGAGAATTACGCCAGATAATCGCGTCAGCGGCGTCGCACTCGTGGCGCCACCAATACGACTTGCGAATCGATTTTGCTCTTGGGAGCCCGGCAGAGCATGGCTGCGTCACCTCTGCGTAAGCGCGTCCACCCACGCCACCCTGCCTCCTCCACCTTTGCCGCACTCTCTCGCTTGAAGGTTGCCAGCACTGCCACTGGCACTCGCACCCGCCGCGCCGCTCGCCGCGGGCGGCCACGCGGTTTTTTGGCGTAACTCCCCCACCCGTCATGGTACAATCGCTGAAAGGCTGTCGCTGAAAGTTGTTCAATTGTGCTAGTAGTTATGGGCACCGCACAGATATTATGATAGTCCCAAAGTGGATGGAGTACATTTGGTACCAATGTCGCTCCAACAACATCTTAGCATATTTTCCCAAACAGTAATCCAGCCGCTTCGCAAACGCACACAATATTCCAGAGGCGTATTGGCACATTTTTTAGAACACCATAAATAAATGGAAATAAACAATGTGAATAAATTCTCAGCATGGGCCAACACCTTGGAGGTAAGCCCAACAAAATTATTTAATTTGTTCGATGGGCGTGGTTTGTTACGTAGGCATACTGTCACCTACAACATGAATCTTGTTTCTTTACTTGACATACACGGGTCTTGGGAGGTCTTTCAGAATGACTGCTTGTGAAACGAGTCATACCATGTACAGTAAGTCTCTCCGACCATCCCTCCCCAACCAGCCCTCACCACCCCCCCCCCTCCCACAAAAGAACCATCTACCACCGGTTCACGTCCCCTTTCACGGGATACTCTGCCTTTTTTGTGCAATGTGCGCTGCGAGAAGTACTACGGCGACAAGAGAGGCCTACGAGGCGGATGAAGGGTGCTTGAGAGATAGGTGTATTGTAGTCCGTAAAAGACGGAAAAAGGGAATAGAAGGTAGCAAACAGAAAGGAAACAAAACAGGCTCCTCATCAGCCCTTCTCAGCTACTATTACTTTAGGTCCACCACCGCTACGGTTCCTTCATCACCCCCTATATCACTTTTGAAATTCAGGATCCCACCATTGCTGTGAAACGAGATATGAATCTCGTGACAGACAGACGAGACACAGTAAGCGAGTTTTTGAGAGTAGGATGTGATTTTTTCGCTCTGATACTCGCACTCGACCTATGGAGTTGAGCGGCGCATGGCTAACAGCCGACTTCTCGCATTCTCACTAATTATTGTCGCTTCGCATATACAGGGGGTGCCAAAAAAAGTAATTTTGTCTCCTCCACTTTCACCCCACTTTAATCGAACTACAACGAATTCTGTTGAGGTATTTACATCCCCAGATTCAAGAGCAGACCTCACTCTATCACTCTACTCCGTGGCAGCTTTCTGCACGAGCAGGAGCGGGAGCGAGGAAAGAGTGAACAAGAAGTGTCACCTCAACTGGGCAAAATCCGAAATTTCGTCGCCCTCGTTCACAACCTTACTGAGGCCCGTTCACTCTGCGTACCGAAAGAGATTCCTACTGAGTGGTGCTCTCTAACATTCCGTTTTTTTTCGGGTCTCCAGCGCCCTCCGTTTCCAAGAGCCTAAACGTGCCCTTACCACTCAAACTCCTCCGGAGGCGAATTTGGGCATGAAAATGATACTTCGGATCATAGCAGCCTTGTCCAAGCAGCAGAGGCTCTGTGACTTCCATGAACCGAAAGGCCAATCCTTAGAAAGCTTCCCACAAAAGACCTATCATGAACACGGTTCCACTGTTTCAAGGGGACCTTGATACCGTGGGTGCTCTGAAGCCGGACTGCGCCGCTTGAAGGTTCCATATTTTTATGAAAATGAAAGTAGTGAGCCTCAACTTGATCCTGCTTTTAGAGGAACATTTCGGGAATATTTTACGCCAATGCTTTATTTCTATCGTTTCTCTATGTTTTGTGTAATTGGGAGATGTGAGCCGTGGGCAAAATTACTTTTTTTGGCACCCCCTGTAAGGTGCGAGGCGCTAATTAGCTAGGTGTGCAGTAGGGCATTCGTACGAATGTGTACACACTCCAACTGGTAGAATCGGCAACGGATCAGCTATGAGCCAGGTTGTGGCGGATGACACTCAGTGAGATGGGGTAGTGCACTGAAACCCTCAGTTTTGAAGTTCATTTCTCTTCCGCAGAGTCTAGAGTGAACCGTAAAAGTGCTCATAATAAGTGCAGTTTGCATCGTAATTAGTTGTAAAAGACGTGTAAAACCGCTTTTTTTTATTTCGCTGCTACCAAAGTGCCCTAAGTGCGATCATACATTTTCATGACGGTGAAGTCGTGCTAATCAAAAGTAGAAGCGATTTCATTTCTGATTTAGGGGGTTGCACTCTCATTTTTCCCTCGAACCAGGAATCGTGAGACTCATTGTCAGTGCTAGTTCATTCATAACTGTACGTACATATTTATGCCCACCTTCCCATTCGTCAGTCAACAAGGACTCTGATTGTGATGGGCACAACAAGTGAAAAACTAAGGCACAACTCACGAACTGTACGAAATTCGCAGTTGATGATCCGATCGCTGCGAATAGATTGAAGTTGCGGAATGTTGTGAGGCCAGGATACAGCTCCTCTTAAAAATGGAACTAGTAGTAAGTTGATAAAGCTGGTTTAGCTTTGGTCCTTCAAGATCGTTGGGTTTGACACCAAACAAATGAATTGCAGTACCGTTCAACAATTTCACATCCAGCTCCTGAAATTAATTTTTCAAATTCAGCCGCTGGCTGATTTGCGATCCTGGTTTTTATGTGGAGCATCGTTTGCTCTCATCGCTTTTGCAATGTCATCACATTCGAAACCCACAGGTTGAGGTGATTGAAGTTTGAAATTACGATTGCGGCATTCCCTCCAGGTGGTCACATCGCTTGACGCAATTTTTGCCGATTGTTTTTCTTTTGTATGCCAACACGAGGTTAGTTGTGGAACAATTTTTGCCCCTTCTTCGGTGTTCCAGTGCCGGATTGCCATTTCTGTAATAGTAACCTTAGACCGCCCCTACAGATGAAAGTAATCAACCTCCAAGATTGATTCTTGTGAAGTTGAATGGTACCAGAGTCAAGCCACACTGCCAGCAAAGACATGTTTTTTTTATTTAGAAAAAAATATAATTTGGCAGTTTTTGACACCAACAAGTGCTAATTTCTCATGAGCCTCAGCGAGGTTCTCGATGGTCACATGCTGCACGATTTCTGATGTGAATGGGCTGTTTAGCCGCATCTAGCTAGTATATCAGAAGCGTTTTTCATGAGCAGCCACTCATTTACATTTCCATGGATTTAGAGACTGAACTATCTCGAGAAGCCGCCGTTCCACGGTTGTCCTATTTTGTTGGGAATGGTGCCGGCAAGTACGGGAGGAAACACGGCAAGTGTGACACAAATACCAGAACTATACTCAGCAGTTGCATACAACACAAAATGAAAGCAACATCAAGCCTTTTCAGACGAAATATAGAATAATTCTCAGGTAGACTCTCAAAGCAGCTCTCCATCAAATAGATTCAACTGGACTGTAATTTAGTGCGTTGAGTTCAAATATATAGGGTGCTACAGAAGCAATGACCGCCTGACAAAGATTGCCATACTAGGAGGGAATGAGGTACCAACATGATTTTCATTGATATATATGGTCAACAAACAGCTCCAACCAACATATTACAGTATGCCCTCAGAATTCCATAGTATCCACTTTGGTTCGCGCACAGTGGCAAATAGGGTGAGAAAAAGCTTCTGTCATGGGTTGCAGGTGATCGCCATGCTTACATAGGAGTAGTTAGCGAATGAATTGAGAGGTGTAGCTCAAGTTTTGCGCTTCAAATGCTTATAACGGAATATTAGAACGACTTGACATTCGAGCAGTCTGGAGGGGCGTTGCTGCGAGACGGAGCGGCGGGGTACCAAAATTCCGCAAATATGGCGGCACTCGAGTAAAAATCAGCAGAACCTACACGGCGGTACTGTCAGGAGAAGCTCACAGCTCCTGATAATACCTCACCTCGGATCCAACACTTATGACTCCCAGCACGATGCAGCCCCGGCCCATCAGGCGTGATCAGTGCAACAGTGGTTGTGAACAGTCTCCACGACTTCACCACCTCGCACCAATGGCTATCGTACAGCATCTGAAGTATTATAGAGGGTAAAGCCTGCATGTCTGCTCACAATTTACTCTATTCCCTGAAGTCTACTTTAGCGAGAGTTGATAACGATATGCAAGACGGTCACCTGCATCCGACGACATACGCTTTCACTTGCCGTTTTCACGAGTGTGTTTGGGTTAGAGGCGATCTTATCAAATCCTAGAGAAGATTATGAAATGTCTATGGATCATCTATACTTTTGGCGACAATGATGCTAGTACTCTCCTCTCTAGTGGAAATGGTAAGTCTTTGTTAAGCGGTCAATACCTGTCTTACAGGGTGCGGCAAAAGAATTTACGGCTCGACAAATTCTCACCATACCACGGCCATTGGCTGCAGGTGGTCGTCGTGCTATTTATCCCATACTTCTGACAGAATTGTAGTAGTTAGAAAATAGAATAAGTTATGAGGAGTACTGCTAGCTTCCCCCAATATACTCCAAAAGGAAGGTCGAGGAGGTAAAGTTTCATGTTGATTGGATGTTGTTTGGTGGCCATTGCTGGGATATGGTGAAGACGTGGAAAGTGTTCGAATCTAGTGCTGCACTGACCACGCCTCATGGGCTGGAGCTAGCTGCGTTCTGCTGGGAGCCATACAAATTAGGCCTCAAGTAAGGTGTTATCTGAGCATGCACGTATTTCCTGATGACATCATTGAGTTAAAGGCACACTACGCGATGATCAGATTAGTGCTCTTTCTTGGGGCAAGTAGGTCCTTGGATAACAGGTCAGACGTCTTTGTTGCGGCTGCACGGTGCACCCTCACGGTGTTGTGCCTGCTTGAACGCAACCGAGCCGCGCCCACCCAGCCAAATCACACCTGGTCTCTTGAGGATTTCCATGTGGAAATTGCTCCGATCATCGAAATGCGTGTTTCATCAAATTACCCTCTTTATTGCATGTTTCCTTCTCCATAAGAACGCCACGTTGGAAATTTGTTTGTCTAAGGCCAGGTGTGATTTGGTTGGGTGGGCGTGGCTCGGTTGTGTTCGCAGGCACAACACCGTGAGGGGGGTAAGGCTACTTTCTCCGGAAAATCGCGTGGCCGCCCGCAGCGAGGGCGCGGCGAGTACGAGTGCCAGTGGCAGAGCATGGCAGCCTTCAAGCGAGGCAGTGTGGCATGGTTGGAAGCGCAGAAGGTGACGCAGCCACGCTCTGCCGGGCAATTTCAAGAGCAATCGATTCGCAAGTCGTACTGGTGGCGCTGCGAGTGCGCGCCGCGAAGCGATTTTCCGGAGAAAGTAGCCTCATCCCCGTGAGGGTGCACCAGGCTGCCCAAACAAAGGTGCAGCTTGAGCAGCTATTCAAGGACCCACTTTCCCCTAAGTCACTAATCTGATTGCTTCGTAGTGTGCTTTTAATTCTGTTGATTGATTCTGACTTAGATATCGCCAGATTTGGGTAGCCCCCTACACAGCAACGCCTCTTCAGACTGCTCGAATATCAAGCTGGACTATTCTATTCTAAGCATATTGGAGTGCAAAGGCTGCGTTGCTACGCTGCTATTGAGAACGCTTACGAGACTATGGGGCGATTTGCCTGACTATCATTTGCGACCCAAGGCCGATGCTCACCGTCTTCCTCGTTGTGTTCAAGCCAAAGACGAACACATCGAATTCTCGCTGGATTTTATGAAATGTTGGATGGGAAAGTTTGTTGATCACATAGAACAGGGAAACCCGTGCTGATATCTCTTCTCTTCTTAGTGTGGTGGAGCTTTGTCGAGCGTTGAATACTTTTGCCGTGCTCTGTACAAACTATTGCCTTTACTGAGCTGTCGTATGGCTTTGTTCATAATTTCAAAATGTTTTTCTTCATTGTCTTCCTCGAAATTTTTAAGCAGTATACCTCGAACTTCGCATGTATCCTATGGCATTCAAATTCGTGTAGTGGTTCCATCATAATAGGAATGTGGCTTGTTGCTGACGAGGGGTTTTTGCATCACCCATAAGATGTGCTTTGCATTGCTTTCTTCGGTATAGGATATATTATACAGGTATGTTTTGCTATGCAAGTCGAAGGGAACATGACACCGTATGCGTAATTTTCTGAGCATCGTTCCGTCAGTTTTTAGAAATGGATTGATGCCAGTTGTGATAAGTGGATTGAACAGTGATTGTGTCCCATGTAGATTCGGACTGGATTTTTGCCAACGCTCAACATCATTGATATCATCACATCCAGATTGATGAACCTTGCTTCGCATAAACGTGTTAACTAGAGCCGGCCGTAAGTATATTCGAGTTATTATATGATTTTGCGTTGGAGACTTCAATCAGATTCCGGCTCAATTCGAGCGTTTTCCTACGGTATCCAGATTGGCGCCTTCCTGCGGTATCCAGAACAGCCTTCATGTTTTCCGAAAAACTTGGAAGGTTTCTATCAGTTGCTTTATTCCCTATTAAGTCAGTTGTTATGCTCATCAAAAAAGAAAAGGGGATAAGATTATACAGCTCAAAAAAATAAGCATAATGCAAGTTTGAAAAGCGTGAAAATTCTGCCTTGAAAATCTGCAACTAAGGTCGCCTTCACACTTTGCGGCATCGGCGTTGACGGCGGCACTTGAAGGTGGCAACGCTGACATTGTAGTTTCCTGCTCTTTGACATAGCTCTAAAAGGGATAATTCATGCAGGCACCTCTCGTGGAACCGTTTCATGTGCAATGGGCAAGCTAGCTCTGGTTTCTGAAGAGTCTTTTTTTTTGTTAAAAGAAAAGCGCCTTACCTGGTATAAGCCGTTGGAAGCATTCATAATCATGACTGTAATTAGTAATACGATGTAGAACCAATTTATTGCTTAGAGAACTTTGTGAAGTCGTCATCGTGAAAGCTTACCATTCTTTGTATGATGTACTGTGCAACCTTACTATCTTCAGAAGGATCTTGAAAAATGACTAACGTCAAGATAAGCGCAACATTCAGCAATTTACAGTAAGCGGCCCGCTACTCGGATCATCAGCGAACCACTACATGGCATTTGTCACAAGATTTAGAATGTGACCATGTCCTCTAATGGGGCCTTAGAATTGACCCAGCTAAAAGCCACCTCTTTGGATTCGCCCCACTTAGAAGTAGCTTTCCCAGATGGCACGCGTATAACACCGTGTGACCGTGTAAGATACCTAGGCATCAACTTATCGCGAAACCTGAAATGGGGTGACCATATAGAAGAGTTTTCAAGTGAAGGGCTGAAACTAGTCCATATTCTGACGGAAATATTCAAAGTTCCGAAAAGGATGTATGGATCAAGCTCTGTAAGATGTATGTACTTCCTGTAGATGAATATTGCAGCTCTGTATGAAGTCCTAATCTTAACGGAGAAATCCAAAAAACAGAGAAAGTACAGAAAACATTCACCCGCATTTTAACTTATCGACTCTTTTCGAATAGTGCTTATCCAAACGGACTGCCCGCTTACCATGAGCGAATAACAATAAGGGAGTTAGGCTGGAAAAGCCTTTTCTATAGACGTATTCAATGTGATTTAATTTTAGCCTTCAAGTTGCTCAAGGGAGAGCTCCGTGTAAAGCCACCGAGGTACTGAACGATGCTACCAACGTCAGAACGACGAGCCACCCTCCGCTTTCTTCACCACAAAATGGGAAAATGGCGCCGTGAACTAAGAGCACTTTGCTTCATAGTACGATCAACAAGGCGGCTGGAATCCTTGCTTTCTCAGGTACTACAGCTGTCTAACTCTAGACGATTCAAGCAAGTTATCAGAAAACTAAATTTGTTAGAATTACTGAGGATTCGGATGTTTCATGACGCCTATGCCGGCGATTTCATCTCATTTCTGTTTCCTTTTCATGCCTTGACTGGATGTACACCTCCAGATTTCACGTTATTCTTCAAAATACTTCCCTTTTGGTCCCTGACCCTGAGATGACTTCCCATCCACGATTTCACCATAGTGCATTCCATTTCGTATATCTTATTGTACGGCAGCCTCCTCAATACCACTAAAACGATATGTTAGATTCGTTCCCTTTGAATTTTCTGTTCCGTTCTACTGTCTTTACCACATTTTTTCTTAGCCCACAGTGGAAGTCTGGACGTGATCTACCGATTGATCGCGCACCTCGGTGAGCGGTGTGCGATCAATCGGTAGATCACGCGCCTGGCAGGTCTCCCTAATATTTTCAGCCATTTACTATCTTGGATGCTTTGGTGCTCTTTCCAGTTTTTTTGTTCCGAAATATTTTTTTGTTTTTGATACTTATTGAGCATTTGCCGCCATCCGCTGACTTTACTTAGACAATCTATGATCTTTTGGTAGATTGTGCAATTAGCTCGTGCCGTTTTTTATTTTTCGTGTTTCGACTTTGACCTTTCGACCGTTATTTTTCGTGTTTCGACTAAACGATGACGGCTTTTCTCCTTTTCTAAACAAGAAAATTAGAATACACGGAGGAGAGAAGGAATGTCGCTGGCACAAGAAACCAGCGTCAAGGAATATACTCATGCATGCCAGAAGTTGCCACCCCACCTACATCAAGGCCAACGTTGTCCACAACTTTGTGCAGACCAAGGAGAAAATTGATGGGGTAAGAAGAGATGGAGCGGATTCAGTGGTGGAGCGTATTTTATGCATATTTTAATACGTATATTTTATTTTGAGCGTATTTTAAGCACAATGGTATGCTGGTCATACGTTTCAGGTCGAAGCACGTCGGGTCAGTCCCTTTCGAAGTGGCGTTCTCACTTTCAGTAGTACTTTCACAGTAATCGCTGATATGATCAGTTCACTGAAAACAGTCAGCGACTGTTTCTGCCAATCAGTTTTTTCATGAAAAGTCTTCAAAACTGTCGGAAACTCGTCGGAGAAGAACTAGAAATTCTTTGCGGGTTCCTTCGATTGGCACTGTTTGAACGTTTTTGAATGGGCAAATCTTAGGTGCTGTGGGACACCAACGTCGCCGAAGCAAATCTAGAACACGAAAAGGCACAAGCTTTCGCTGTGATCGCAGATTACATGAACAAGGTGTTTCCAAATCGCAACAGGTTTACAGGTAAAGTGTGTCCATTAAAGAATAGTGAAACTATTTTGAATACTTCTATTTTGGTAGCAAGTAATAAAATGAAAGATGTTAACATATGAGCGGATGCTACCGAACTTTCCCATGTTTGGACGCGACGCAACCGGGGGAACACGTATCCCACCCTTCTTTTGAGTCCACTCGGAGAATTTTGGGAGAATTGTTGTTCAGATCCAGTAATAATGAATCAGCAGAGAACACCTTAAAACTTCTTCAAATGATGCCGCTTCTTAACGATAGACAGTCATAAGAACAAAGCGCAAGTATCGTTTCGGTAAATTTGACGTTTTGAAATTTCGCGAATATGCGTTGTTATCGTCGTACTCGGCCGCAAAAAAGCCTCTTTCACAGCTCGACTCGCAACCGCGGCCTGGGACGCCGGTAGCTCATCCGAGACGTAAACGGGTACGTGAAGTTGCATGGTATCGGAGCCAAGATGTATGATATCATAGCTGGATTCTCACTTTTTCGCGTGAAACTTTGCATGCGGTCTTCATTAGGCAAATTCAACATAAGTATATGGGCATCAAAGAAGCTCATGCCTCCGTGCACGATTACTTCAAAAGATTTCGGTGCAATCTGAGGAAGCAAGGGGGCGGGTTACATGTTTTTCGAGTTCGGCAACATACCTTTACATAAACACCGAATAATGAACTTAGATTTACACGATCATACATGTAATTATGTACATACCTGGTGGGTTTTGGCACTACAGAGACCTGTAAAGGCATGCCCCCACCCCCTCTCCCCACTATTACTGTAGCATCGACTATTCGAACAGAATGATTACCGGCTGATCCCTTGTGAATATCCGGCGGTTGCAGCTTGGTTTTGAGATTTTCAGGCAATTTCAGAAGCGGCTCAGTCAGGTGCGTCAGACGTCGCTTACGAGCAGGTGATAATTATGTCTTCGGTTCACTCTCTGATTACAGGACTAGTGCTGGAGCTAATTATGCAGCGTGTTCAATGAGACTTCATCATCAGCATAACTAATCCTTTTGCTGATGCTCAGAAGATCACCTTCTCGAATATTCTATACCGCTCAGATGTTTTGAACGGTTTTAAATACAGTTATACAATTTCTGACTTTTTTCTGTAGCCACTGAATTAGCATGTTCAATAAATATTATCATCGGAAATGCAATCGCTTAAGGTGCATCCGCGTGCCATGGTAGTTTTTTTTTTGCGATCTCACTGCACACTCAGTATGTTCCTCGCGAAAAGGTGCTTGTGCTACAGTACCAAATACGAAAATTGTGCTCATTCCTGGACATTGTTCTGTCCCGAGGCCTCAGGCTCATGCTAATGGGTAGAAACAATGTGAGATTCCAAAACTTTGCTTCAAAAGACTCGGAAGGTTTTGCAAATGTATTGCACAAAATCGAAATTTTGCTTGTTTACTTATTTGTTTATTTATATTTATTCGTTGATTATTATTTGAGCGTGTCGTAACGTGCCATCATAAAACACAAAGCTTCAGGTGGAATTGAAGCAGGCAAAAGATTGAGTAAGGAACACGACTTATATACCAAACACAAAACCTTTTTAATTTCAGAAAACTAACTAAATCTCTTGAAAAAATAGGTACTGAAAATATTTTAGATGATTATTTCTCATAGAAACTGAACTTCAAATTTAAAACAGCCCTGCTCTTATAATCTGGTGGCCGAGAGAGCAGCAATTTTGAATTTAATTGTAAATGGAGGAAATGAAGTAGAGTACCCACTACTAAACCAGTGCACAACCTCGAAACTTGTGAGGTCTGTAGAGTCAAACAGACTCTGGTGTTGAGATATTTGGAATGACCGCAGCTAGTGCCAACACCATCCGGCGGTGGTGCCCTTACGCCACAACCGCGGTCATGGGAGTTTACCGAAACTTGGAGACCCGCAACAAGCCAGCTTCCGACGCCTAGCGCTTTTTGAAACCTGAAATAGTGCAACTTATTTTATATACTAATTGCTTGGAATTAGCCAGTAGATGAGTATACCACTGACTTACTACTGCCACAAAACCTATCCGCAGATGGGCTTATATTATTACTATGATATTACACAAGTTCTCTTTCTTGAAACCTTGGCATGATGTCCAGATCATCCGTGTGCTGCTTTGCCGAAGGAGGTTTCGAAGTGGATCAGTTTTCAGTGACGGGCTCACATTTCGATCCTTTCGTCGTTTTCAAAGACCTAAAAGGTGGCTCGAAGTTTGTTGACCATTGACTTTGCCGGTCAGGCGCCAAAGTCCCCTATCATTTCGGACTGACCCATTCAATCTGTGGAGATGTCGAAGAGACTAGAGAAAAAAGGTTGAACTCACCCGTTGATCCACCGCGAGTGGTAAGACTCGTGCGACTACTGACTCGTGCGACTGGGGATTATTATACTATGAAGCGATGATGACAAATGACGATGCTGTCAGTCGCGACACGACTATAACTATAGTAGTGATGTACGTTATAACATTTATTCAACACTGCATAAAATTGCAGTCATGTGAGTAGTTGAATGGGCCACGTGACTCATCTTTGCTATTTATTTCTAATGGCAGAGATAAATTTCGTATCCCATATGCCCCGGTTTCTCTTTTCACTGTATTTTTAATGGAGCGGTGCAGTTTGACGATAAGGTTGAAGTTACTTCGTCGGGCGTGTTTTTTGTTCTATGCTTGGACGAACTGTTGGTGGTACAATACAATAAGTATACTCTTATGGAAAAAAATATATTTTCGTAACACGTGTCCATTCAAAAAAATATCAATTTTTCGTGTCAAATAAACTCGTTGCCTTTGAGTGGGGTCTCGGTCAGATAAAAAGTTATAAAAGTTAAAAGCCATGATAAAAAGTTTCCGTGAAAATTAAGCCTAAACAGTATTTGCATTCAAACGTGCAATTTCACAACTCTAATTTAGTGTGATTTCTTCGGAGTAATCCGTGGAAAACATTCAACTCTAGCACGTCCGTGATTGTCATTTACGAGTAATTATCCGGTTGCTAATGAAATGTTAGTGACTGTGAATTTACATCATCCCTCTCGAAGGCGTTCGAGGAAAGAGAGGCAGCAAAGTCAAGGTTATGGCGAAGTATTGGAGCTGTTACGAAATTTTCCTTTTCCCCATGCTTTTGAGATCGTTTTTGACTGGAATAGCGAATACTTTTCATACTCTTGCCAACACTAGTGTCATGTGTTCACACAGCTCAGGTGGGCGAGATGGCTTAGGTGCCATCAGCTGATTGGAAGGTTGCAGATAAGCATTACTATCGCTTGTGTTGGTAACGTGAGATCTCGTGTTTGCTTTGTCAGTTGCATTCCTTTTCAAAGCTGTTTTGCGAATATGTAAGGCCTATAACAAGTGCAGCCGCTACCACACTTATCGGCTACTGAACAAAATATCGAGAGTTGGACTCTTCTGGCTCGCGGGGAATTGCCACCCTTAAATTAAGAGACCTGGGATGTGTGGCACTATGGTTAAAAGTTCGCGTGGCCACAAACGATGTGCGACACAGTGGTGCGAGCTGTGCGTGTCGTGTTGGATAGGCTTTGAAGCAATGATGATGTCTCAGTCATTCTTGACGTAATCGCTTCAGAACTAATTTTAATACAGCGCAGCTGTCTCGCACAATCGCGTCGCGCGCCGTACGCGGCCATGCGAATTTCCTGTCCTAAGGCCGCATTCATACTTTGCGACCGACGCTGGCATCGGCGGCGACGGCGTTGTCAACCGTGCGCCCGTCGCCGACCATGGCGGCACTTTGGTGACGCGTTCCGTTTGCAAAACGCTCCACCCATACACATTAATATGATGATCGTGGCAGGAGTCACGAATCTGGCACATGGTTTAGACGCCGTCGCGCCGTTGCCTCCGGTGTGTAGAGTATGAACGTGGCCTAATAGCCCACAACGAAGAGATCTGCATTGCAGGCACGGCAGCATACCTCTACAGCTCATACTGGAGATCGCCCCAAATAATGATTTCCTTTGGATTTGCTTTACACACATTTATTCCTGTTGCTACAATTAAAATACTACGTGTTAGCTGCTCTCAGAAGCCTGCTTCGTAAATGTGGTGTATTGCTAATTATTATCAAGGGGCGTAAAGCGTTATGAAGTTGTAAAATGTTATGGGAAATTATACGGCCTCATGGAATTGTACGGTGTTTAATGGGCTGACTGGAGCTTGCACACTGTTGGGCTGACTCTGCATTTTGCGTTGCACTTTCGCACGCGGTACTAGGATCTTGAGATTGTGCAATGCCGCATCCTTGAGTGCGAAGCCGCGACACGGCAAAATCGTATAATCGCAAAGTCTGCAGCGGCCACACCCCTCAAGAATATCGGAGACATTGCCACAAGGCTCAGTATAGACGATCATAAAAGTGGCCATTAAAGTATGGTAATAAGAATGGTCATAAAAATATGGTCACGCATGGTCATAAAAATTGCTAGTTTCCGTGTAGTTTTATTTATGTGTTTCTAAATGGGAAAGGGTATGATAACACTTTTATATATGAATGGAACACCTGGGTGTTTTATTCAGTGTTAATGGAGGCGGGTTGGGAGGGTGAACCTGTTGAATGTTGGCAACAACATAAGCTTTACAGGATCGTCCATGTCAAGCATGACAACTACGATGCGTTATCGACAATTTTGTCGTGTCAGAGCATGTTACTGTTGCCTTTCGACTCTAATCAACAAGATGCCCCTCCTCCCCTACAGTATAACACCGATCGTCCGGAAGATGCTTCACACACACACACTCTCTCTCTATCTGAATTCAATTAAATTTATGATAAGAGTTACTCAGTGATATGCCGCAAAGTCTCACAGCAACAGTGGCCCGTCTGAAGTAGAGGCGGAAGCTCTCGGTTTAAGGGTTTCATTGCTTCAGTTGTTACTGATTATTTGCGATCTCTCGCTCTTCGTAGCAAATTCTGTACTCTCCAAGACTTTATCATCGTCTTTTCATGAATGCTATTTTTGTCGACCTTAGATTATAATGCTAGACTACATAAAATTTACTAGCGTAATCAGCGCCTAGACGTTTTATATGACGTGGGAGAAGTAACCATATGGTATGAAATAAGTGTAGAGGAAACGATAAATGTTATTTTCATGGGAAAAGCATAAAAGCCACAACTGATAATATACAGTAACATCACATGAATGAGCACACATTTTTGATTAGCGGTGTTGGTAGATTTATTACATTTATGACACCAGAGTGCAGGTCACGTGTTTCTGGAATATGGATGGCTTAACGTGTCAGCTAGCTCTTGCTGCTAGTTGAGAAAAATTTGAGCACCTTTCCCTTTCCCTGATTTTATATGATTACATATACATATACGTATATGATATTTTATATGATTACAAAATGGAAAACATTTTTCACAGGGTGGTACAAAAGTTTCAACTATATACCGTGACGTAGCATGGAACGCGAATAAGGTCTAAGAATTTCCACCACTGAGCTTTGGCAAACTCTGAGCTATCAGAGCTTTTCGAGGTCCGTCTTCCTGAATCGTATCGAAGGAATCAGGGTAATTAGTGAGGTCAGTAGTGGGATGCCTATCTCTACGGTGTATTTTGCTCTGAAAGGCACGCCCCAAGCTCCTTATCATGACCATGCCGTAGCACAGCGGTTGGGTGCTTGTGGTAGACGTGGCAACAGCCACGACTTATTTTGGTCACTGCTCCACCAACTCCAACGATGAGCAGAGATCTGTACTCTGTGAGGTTTTATGTTAGGAAAGGGTCTTTTACGTCAGGCTGTTGAGTTTATCTCTTCAGTATCGCACGGTATAGCACTTCTACTTCTATACTCAGCATTTTCCCAAACTTCTTAACTCAGTGCCTTCAATCTTATTTGCATTTGGTGAATCAGTTAGTAGCCCTAGAAAGAATAGTGTTGGCACTTCGATTCCTGATAGTTACTGATCATCGCCGTCTTAATGCGAATGCTTCTGGCTCAGAACGAGTCTCACAGCTCAGAGCGCATGAAATTTAGCAATTTGCATTTCCTGAATATTGTTCAGTCCCCAAGCCTCATGTCCCACAAATCTGTGAAAAGAATAAAAGGATTTAAAATTTTTATTTACAAAAACTCAAAAAATGTTGCGAAAGAGAATTGAGTTTATTGACCACCTTGCAGAGCCTAGCGTCTGAAATGAAGCAATTCACTTTATTTTATATATGACATGTATGATGCGTGCAGTGAGTATGTGTGCAGAGTGAGCAGTGAGTATTTTTCCTTTAAAGGTTGATTGGTCGAGCATTCATTGAGACGGCCTAACGTTTCGACTGAATCGCCGATTTCGGAACGCGGTGGACGGTTCACATTTGACTCTAAACCACCGAGCGCTTCATTTTCCCTAGCGGTTTCGACATCGTGTCAGGACCTCACAGAGAAACCCAAGTAACATGATGAAATAAACACACCTTGAGGTTCCACCAATTGAGCGGAAAATCCGCTAGCGCACTATAATGAGAACCAGCAGCATGTAAAGCACATTCTTTGTACCCAATATGTAAAACTTGGGAAACGCACGTAATGTCTTTCCGCTACGTTCTACAACTTGCAGTGCAGTATGAAGGGCGATAATTCTTTTGCTATTGACGGCCGCTCATCTCGGGTGTTCATTCTTGGATTCCTCACAGAAATTCAAAGCGCTTCCAATGCTTTCTTAGCAGAAACTTCCGTCTCATGCGTCAACACCGTGCACCTAAATTTCCATTGAGCGCCATCGTGCTCCCTCTTTGTGCCTCCCTAAGAGCTCTCGAGGGAGTACCGAGTCTCATACTAGCCAGATGTTCCTTGACTCGAATTGCTAGAACTCTCCCCGTCTTCTCCTATATGAGTAGAGTCACAAGCCCCGACACTCGATTTGATAAATCACTCCACTATAAATAAGATTTTCTGTCTTGCAATGTGGGCAGATAGCACAATCATCTGATGAGCACTGCCTATCATATTGTCCGTTACGGACCAGAGGCCGCCCAAGATTTTCGTTAGGGATGTCCACTAACTGAATCGTCATGCAACTGTGCTCTTCTAATGCTCTTTTGAATGGCAGCGCTCTTTTTGTCAAATATGAAGGGAAGACAAACGGATTATTTTGTCCGACGCGGTACCACGGGAGACACTCCGACTTCGTGATCCTTGTGCCGTTTTGCCATTGATTGAGGTAAGGGAGCCGACCGTCGTGTGGTGTTTCACGTGTGAGTTTCATGTACTGCGACTGTTCATTCATTAAGCGGAAACAGTCATTTATTCCGGATTGTGTCGGTATTGCAATGAAACGGTCGTCTATATGCCTACAGTACATCGAAGGAAAACGCTCGAGCACCAGTTTTCGATTCTACTCATGAAACAAACGGCAAGTACCGATGCTCAGCGTTGACCTATGGCCGGTCCTCTATTCGAGAAAAGTATGTTCTTGTCCTTTTGAAGACGTTGCAATTCACACAGTCTTTAACTAGAGTCATTATGTGTCGTTCACCAATTCTGAAAGACCGTATGCTGTGCATATGCCTGTCAACCATCTCTGCAGTGTCTGCAAGACCTGCTCATTTTGGACATTATAAAGTGGCTGACATCGAATGATTCCACCACAGCGTCTCCATCAAGCTGTTGAGGCTGTAAAGAATTTCGAGGGAATGGTATTGGGGGTGAAAGGGAACATAGGCAGTAGCCGGCTCACAATGTTATTAAGAAACCACGAAATCAGAGCAGTTGGTCACTCCCCCCCCCCCCCACACACACACACACAACTGATTATTGGGCGTATTTCCTTTCTCGGAAGCTAGTAGGCGCTACAAAAGCTTAAATGTCAAGTGCTTACTAAACTATGTGCCTCGAGGAGCCGCAACGTAACATCTTCATCACGAATTTTTATGCATTCCCAGGTAACTTCTCCAATGGGTCTGAACCACTATACGGAGTCGATGTTAAGTTCCGAAAGATTTTGGCTAGTGTTGTGACTGTTTTCCATCTGGCACTGAAACACAAATATAATAAACGAACAATAGCAAGGCATCGGATACGCGAACTTAGGTCTAATGAATCCATACGCATATATGTTAGTGATAAAGTGGCCAATTCGTTGTCATGTCATAATCACTGGATCTTGCCATAACCGAATTCCACTCGCAGGACTTCCCATCTACCACGCGTAGCGGAGAGAGAGTTTTTGTTACAGTGCAAGCGGCTCAACCATCTATGATTGTGCACAACGAAATCCTCAGAACTTGACAAAAGGCTGATCGGCATTTTATAACTTGCAAACCGATTTTTCCAGCCTTTAACAGCCTTTCAAGAACACACAAACTTGCTCCTCATGATATGCGCTCGATGTCTGCAGATACATGTAAAATACGCCCATTAATAGGTTATGTGGGGAAACGCGTGGCACCGGTACTTGCTGTTTGTTTCATGAATAGAATCGAAAACCGGTGTTCAAGCGTCTACCTTCGATGTACTGTAAGATATAGACGACTGTCATTGTAACATCAACACAATCCGAAATGGTTTAGTGTTTCCGCTTGATGAATGAACAGTCGCAGTACATCAAACCCACACGCGAAATACTACACGTCGGTTGGCTTCCTTACCTCAACCCACAAGTCAAATTATCCAACCGCTTCATGTGTGTGAAATAGTACCGCAACAGTAGCTTTGTGAACGTTCTAATTCATGCTCCATCAGCTCATCCCACTGCCGTTAAACATGCGGATGTCGGCAACATGTCTAAAACGGCGCTGGCGTTGTGCATAGACGATGTTGAACGTCATGATTCATGTCAGTTAGCTACAGAATTAGCCATAGCCCGTGGCTATGCGGCACTAGAAGACGGCGTCTCGCCCGAGGTACCGTTTTGAACAAAATTACCCGTTTGTCTTCCCTAAATATTTGACAAGGTGAGTGCTGCCATTCAATTAAAAGAGCGTTAGAAGAGCACAGTTGCATGACGATGTTCAGTTAGTGGACATCCCTAACGAAAATCTTGGACGGCCTCTGGTCCGTAACGGACTCTATGATAGGCAGTGCTCATCAGATGATGGTGCTATCAGCCCAGATTGCAAGACAGGAGATCTTATGTGTAGTGGAGTGATTTATCAAATCGAATGTCGGGGCTTGTGGCTCTACTCATATAGGAGGAGACCGGGAGAGTTGGAGAGTTCTAGCAATTCGACTCAAGGAACATCTGGCTAGTGTGAGACGCGGTCCCCCTCAAGAGCTTCTGAAGAGATACAGAGCAGAGGAGCATGATGGCGCTCAATTGTAAAAATCAGGTGCACGGTGTTGACGCATGAGACGGAAGTTTCTGCTAGGAAAGCATTGCAAGCGTTTTGAATTTCTGTGAGGAATCCAAGAATGAACAGTCGAGATGAGCGCGCGTCAATACTATGAGCGTAGCGAAAGACATCGCGTGCGTTTCCCAGGTATTTCCATAACGAGAACAACGAGTGTGCTTTATCTGCTACTGGTTGTCATTATAGTGCGGTTGCTGTTCTCTGTGTGGTCCTAACACGATGTCAACACCGTTGGAGAAGATGAGGCGCATGGCGGTTTGCACAAATGTTAACCTTGCACCACGTTCATGCTTCCGAAGACGACGTTTTAGTCGAAACGTTGGGCCGTTCCAATGAATGTTCCACCAATCAACCTCGAAAGGCACAACCTAATTGAACAACTTACAACTGCAATGCAAAACAATGCCGAGGCTGCAAGAAGAGAGAAGCTAGAGAATAAACAGCTATTTCCGGTTTCAAAAAAGCGCCAGGTGAAAGCTTGCCAATAGGAACCACATTTCATTCGCAAAGCTCTGTGGAACCTTGTGAGCCCTTTAAAAAGAAATTTTGGAGCTTCACTTTGTTCTTCACACATTTGGAATTTGCTTTCGCTCCATCTCTCCTCTTCGCTCAGCCGTATCATCGTTCAGGCTTTGTATGACCAGACTATGCTCTATGCCACGTTCCGATTAGATCACTTATTCGTCATCCTTCTTTGTCGCCAAATCGATGGGGTAGGCACAGAGAGGTTATCAGGCCCTGCTCCGATACTAGATTCAGCGTGAAAATGCACTTGTCTGTGAAAAACTAGACTTTTACTTCAGTGCTTACATCGGATGGAAAATTGTAGTGCCGCAAGAGCCTACATTGCCTACCAACCCCAACATATCTCGAGTGCTATTCATCTAGCCGTATGTGTTATTTCATTGTTTGTCAATGTGTTATTTACTAGAGTGTGCTCGAGGGACTTATGCTGTCACAAAAACTTCCGTGTAAGTATTTTAGTTCTCAATTCTCAATTTATAGTTGTAGAAAGATTGAAGGATAAAAGGACAAAGTTTTTGGCGTTAATCAATCCCCTCTTGGGATGCGCCGCACATTCTAGTTCCATTCAGAATCGTGGTGGCTGGTGAATGTGATGTGGCCTATACAATGACTTGCGGTGGCCAGCGATGTACAAGTCAGTGCTTTTATCCTCCCAGACGAGTCTGGTACCAATTTACCAACCCCGGAGGGATGGAAGGCTTGGTTGGCCTGGGTGGGCGTTGATGCGGGATTTGATTCCCGCACCATGAGAGTGGGGTGCGCGCCACCTGTCACTACACCACCTCCGCCCTGTGGAAAGATTAAAGAAAAACGGTCGTGTTTTTCGTGCAGAGACGGAATAGCCCCTTCTGCTCAATAATTTCGAATAGAACTTGTAATCTTCTGAGAATTATTGAAATGGCTATCTCGTTTCCGTTTTATACTACAGGTGAACTTTGTAATACATTGAATTGTTAAAAGCAGTTATTTCAGGTGCTCATCTTGACATTGGTATTCGTCAATATCGTTCACTCGTTGACATACGGAATTCTGACGGTAAGAGATGCACAATGGTAATGGGTGCTCCCCTGTGTCAGCTCCCACCCAAAGAACTTGAACTGCCGTAGGGAGGGTCTTATTTCGAAGTTCCATGCGAACTTGAAACCCTCCCCCTGTAAGTGGCGCATATAAGTGACATCTACCCTAGATTATTGACACATCTGCTTACCTTTGTTCCACATTTATCATTACTCCCTCCTTCTATATAAGGATAATATATACTATCACTTATACAGTGAAGACTCAAATCTTAAAAGACGTTTCAGATGAGCCATATTTGGAAGGTGCTCACAAGTAAGCAACCATGCGATGTGATGGTCACCGCTATGTACTGCTTCGTCATGCGCCTTATTACGTCATCTTGCTTTACTGCACATACTACCGTATTGTTCAGTTTGTTATTGGAACGTGTTATTGCCACAAAACGGGTTGCTACCTACGAAGAATGCACAACTGCAATCAGCTATACTCTAGTGCTTATGTCGGTTAGTGGGAAACCTAGTTTGAATAATCATAAATTGATTTTTGGCAGTTAGAATTTGTTTTTTCAGCTAAGCGCAGCGCTGTTGTTGAGCATTGTAAAGCAGCGCAAGTATTGTATGGACAAATTGTCGGCGTACTGTTCTTCGCTAACCAGCGAAACATTAAATGACGTCATTTATATTCATCTCTTTCTATTTGTGATGTTGATCATTACAATGATCGTATTCGGACTGCTGTTTTCCTTGAATAGAAAAATCAGGTGTCGGTAAGTGTTGGGAAAGGGTGGTGTCAAACGTAATTTTGATTTAAGAATCCTGGTTGAAGCGGCTATACATTACGTGACTGCCTTATGTTTCTATTTTAGGATTACCCACGACGTCAGCAAAAAATATCAGGCGTCAGAGAATCTACGAGCATTGCGATTGTTGAGCCCTTTACTTATATTCCACTTCATCGGATATCCTCTGTACTTCGTCATTAGCGTTGTGTTACTGTGGCTGAAAACAAACCTTGACGATCTCACGTTTCGCGTCTCATTCTCGGCCATCTACGTGGGTTCCAATCTTAGCAGTAATGCTTGTGTCGTCCATTCTTATCGAGGAGACTGCACAAAATAGGTATAATACGCCTACCTGTTGAGCTCGGGCTAAATTGTGCTGTTTTAAGCACAAGGTCATTTGCTGCGCTTCTGACACAGTTTATCAGAATTAGCCGTTTTTGTTACTAACCCATTTTTTAACAACTATCTAACCCCGCTCCAATTAAGTTAACAATAAGTGCAAGGTGTTACTTTGATTTGTGTGGGTCATTCGATTTTTCAATTGTTTCTCTGGTGCTATACTGAAAAAGGAAGGAGAGGGGGGGGGGCACTCGTAGAATGTTGAGCAAAATTATTTATTTACATGGAGGCTGAACAGTAATATTAGCCAACAGTAATATTTCCATGATCACACACGTATATGCATGAATAATATCCCTAGAGTGCGTCACTGATACATCAGTCACGTAAGGCATGTTACTGTCTGCTGTGCATCTGACACCTTGTCCCCTCCTTCCGCCCCTCATTATTATGCATAGATTTTTCCATTCAATTTGTTTAAAATGAAAAATTAAGTAAAGTTCAGATTCATTCGTACTTTCCGAATCTGTTTTTTAGTTTCCTTCTCATTACTGCCTATTGTCAACGCTTATACTCTGGTACGTCATACGGAAAGAAAAAAAACAACGTAGGAAAACTGCCTTTCTATCGACATCAAGCAGGAGTCGCCGAGAGGAGGATGTATATTTCCAAAATTACAACACTTTATGGCGATAAGTGAATAAATATTTTTCATTTGTTCTTGGAAAAAACGGGTAACGGGTACGCCGTGACATCAGGTCCTTTATACGGCATTAGAGTTTTGTTGACCGTGTTCAAACACGGGATTGCCAATCAAGGCGACATAATAGTTCTTGTGACTGTGACTTTTTGCATCATGCCCATGCGCGGCGTAAATGCCCGCACATGTATCACTTTCTCGATCTATGTTCAGACGTTTCCAAAAATTACCAAGTTGGTTTATATGAGCAAAATAATTATAATTGGTCACATAATGTACAGACACTGATATTGATTGGTATTTCTAGGCTCTCTTCTCCTCCACGGCTTCCGTGGTCGTCTCAGGGCCTTCGAGCGCAGATTCAGACTGCTCAACCTGCTTTCTACTAAACAAACTGTGGCAGCAGATGAAAACTGGTAGTCAGCGATTGCAATGCTCCGCTAAGAGTAGGCATAAGGCGCTAGGACTCACTAATCATATGCTTGAGTTTGAAGGAAGTTATGACTATTCAAAGTGCAACATTTCGATATTTTTTCAAAGTTTTCTTGACTGGATACTCATATCGAGAACTTCGCAACCATCAGAGAATCCAAGCGACGAATAGATTGCTCTAAGGAACTTCTTGAGAAAACAGTTCTTCGAAAAGTGGATTCTCAGTGAAGTTTCAAGTATTCAATTAATGTCTGAATTTAGTATGGGAATGATGCCGCGCCCCTTTCTCCCTCTCTGTCCCTTCCCTTCTTCCCTCGCTATTGCTGTAACGACGCGGCGATCGCAGTGCAGCGCATTACATGGCTTCTAATTAGTTTCTAACCTTTGTATCCACGCTTTTTTCATCCTTTATCCTTTCCGCATGAATTACATAACTCTTGAGCCTTCTCCTTTGTCTTCAGAGGATGAGCACATTCATGGTCGGTGACGCGGCTGTTTCGGAGTATAAAAATTGAACTTCGCTAGGCTCTCATTCTCTCAGACGCTTTTGCTTTGAAATATAGGTACTAAATTTGTTAGTTCTTATTTCTCTTGATTTGTCAGGATTTTGGCCTCACTGAATGCAATATGTGCAATAAATGCAATAAATAATATGCAATAAATAAATAGCATTGGATGGATTACGATCATAGAAATAGCGGAACCTTTACCTCGACGCCACGCTTGACCCTGGCTGCGGTGTTTAACGAGACAATGCATTTAGCTCTGAATAACTTGATGTTTTACTACAGCGCTTCCATCGGATGGACAATTGTAGTGCCGCAAGTACCTACATCGCCAATCAACCCCAACATATCTCAGGTGCTATTCATCTGGCCGTATGTGCTATTTCACTGTTTGTCAATGTGTTATTTATTAGAGTGTGCTGGAGGGATTTATGCTGTCACAAAAACTTTCGTGTAAGTCTTTTCTTCACTTTTAGCTCTCAATTCATAGCTGTAGAAAGATTATAGAAGATTAAAAGTTGTGTTTTTTGAGCTTACTAAGCAGAAACGACCATTTCATCTTACACAGCTCTGCTATTCGCAATTGTTGAGTAGAGACGGAATAACCTTATCTGTTAAGTAACTTTGAATGAAATTCGTAATCTTCTGTGGATTACTAATCAAAAGAGGCTGATTCGTTTCTGCATTATACTTCAGCTATTCGTTCAACTGTTAAGCAGTAGCGGTCATTTCAGGTGCTTATCTTGGCATTGGTATTCGTCAATATCGTTCACTCGTTGACATACGGAATTTTGACGGTAAGAGATGCATAGTGGTAATTGATGCGTCCCTGTGTCAGTTCCCTTGCGAAACGGCTTGAACTATCGCAAGGGGGGGGGGCGACTTGTTGAACATTAACATGTATCACGTTTATAACTCTACACCTCAATCATTCCTCGGTAAAGTCAACCCTATGGACTTATCAAAGGCATCAGAGATTATCCGTTGCGCCGTCACTACAGCTTGAGGGCGTACTTTTTGACGGGTATTTCGCCATAGATAGCCTTCCTACACCTATAATTTTCATGTAAGTGACTTTGTTCTTCTAGGGATTTCTCAATTACCACATTACCTCTGGTGCTGTCTTTAACATTTATGTATATAACGGCATCTTAGTCCTTACCGCATAGCAAGTTGCCGGCGTCAATCTGACGCCGTCACCTGCGTCGATTTGATGCCGTCACCGCCGGCGACGGCGTCGATGCGCAAAGTATGAAAGCGGCCTTACGACCCACGACAGTTGCCCATGTTTCTAGGCTCGCACCAGGGCACTCCAAAGTGTCGAGAAAATAGCCACTTCAGCACAACCCCCTTTTTTGGCTTCTACAATACCAGCAGCTGTTGCCGGATTGCATAAATACAATGTGTTTTATTGCTATATATCCTTTCCTGGGGCAAAAAAATTTTTTTTATTTTGTCACACGGATTTGCAGTTTAACACCCTTTGGCTCTCATCCGCTTATCGAAAATTTAGATTTTAGTGCCTAGCGCTGGCCACTGAAGGTACGACCCACACCCTCCTATCCGGTCGAATACGACCCCTGTCGAGTAATCCTCGACTTTCAGTGTATTCTGGCTTGGACTCCCTGAGGGGAGATGGATATGTATGTCAGGATTGCGCACGACGACCAGCGGCATGCGACGCACTGTGTGCAAGCTATGCGCGTCGCGCTAGTAGGATCTTAGGACAACTACACGCTGATGCTGGGGCGCGATACGCGGTTGACTTGTAATCGCTTCGGAACCCAACAGCATGGCGCCTTTAGCTCGTCTGCATTGCTTTGCTTGCGACACGGTGCGAATTCCTGACATAGGGATACACACCCAAGGAAATCCTTTGGCTCGCTCAGAATGGCGTGAGCCGATTTGAGCGAGAAATACGGGGCATCGCTAGCGACTTCGGCGTCTTTCGCTGGGTCGCAGACCGACAGTGGAGGTGATCCAGCTCGATGTGCTCAGGTGTGTACCCTTACATCAGGATGCCGCGCGGCACAAAGCGGCGAACGACGTTTTCGCGCGAGATGGTTGCCTTCGTGGGAATCGCGTGTAATTGCGTAAGAAGGGCGGCGACCGTAACTACCCTTTCTTTATTCATTTCGCCATTATTTTGAGAGCGTTTTCGAATTGTTCTCATTTGAATGGACAGAATGCAATCCAATTCAGTTTACTTGGTTTTTAGTCTACCCCTGGTTGACTAGGGCTTCGCATGCATTCATCCCATTTCCTGTGCTATGTGTTGTCTTTACCTGCATTCTATGCTATTGCATTCTACGCGACAAGGTGAGCGAAGCCATCTACTTGTGTAAGAACGGACTTTCGTATTAGACCGAAGTTGTTCACTCATCGCCAAGCTCCTTCACCCGTATAGATAGTTGTGGAAACGCTCGAAACTACTAATTCGTAATTTGATGCAAAATAAAATACATAACTGACACTATTGTACGACGTATGAAACAAAAATGATGTGTTCAAGGATGAAGCAAAGCATAAAACATGGAACGACTGCATGCAAAACGCTATAATCAGCCAAAGGTGTACTGAAAACTTTCGAAATGAACAAATTCAACCGAGTCCTAGCTGTTGAGAAAAAAATCCTTTCGAAATCAATAAATTTAGGCGTAGATGCGGTCTTCGCCCTCATACGCAATTACACGCGATTTCCCCCGAGGGCAGATTACTCGCGCGCCAATGTTGCGCGGAGAAGGTTGCGATGCGACATCCTGACATAAGGGTACACATCCGATGTGCTCAGGGAATTCTGCGAAGACAGGGCCTTCAATGTTTTCAACCGTTGTTACAGGCTTCTTGTGTATAATTATTGTTGTAGAATCTCCCAGTGATCTTATTCAGTGCACTTATCGATAGCATTTGATCTGTATCCCCTGTGGTTTGATCGTGCTTATGGGTTGTTTGACCAGGGAACTGACCAGGCCTCAGGGATATGTGAATCCTGCGGTTGTGTGCATTGCAAGGAAATTTATCGCTATGATAAATCTTCTCGTCTCTGGTGTTTGACGGCGGCCAACTCCAATATCTACAACAATCATCTTATTCGCTTCACTTTCGTATTACCTCGCTTCACTTTCGTATTACCATACAAATAACCTTGTGCGATCGCAATAAGGGGGGGGGGCATTCTATGAGATGTTGTACCCCTAGGCGTAGCACCTCAATTTTGGGTATGTAGCCTTACGTCGAGTTTCCGCGCGGCGAGCGCCACGGCGTCTTTCGCGTGTGACCGCTTACATTGCGTACATCACATTCAAAGCTTTACGGCCGAGTTCATTATTTCTTGATTAGAATTGTTATTATGTAATGCTATTAATCCTTTCACTTCTTCTGTTACTATTCTGTCTTGCCAGGCTACAATAGTCATTTTTTCTCATAATGATGAGATAAACAAATTCATTAATGGACCTCCATGGTACCAGCCCTTAGTGTCATGAGTGCGGTTTCAACCGACCGCGTTAGGTCGTTCCTCAAACACCTAAGAAGTAGTCTATCCCTGGTATTTACCATGTTCAACTCTCTATGAACTTCGGCATTGATTCAACAGTTTTTTTCTGGTTTAAACTGCACGGAGGTTACTAACAGATTTTATTGACTTATTCAACAGGTTCGCTTTCGTCGGAGCCTAGAAGGGAGAGAGTCTCAGAGTGACGTCGACATTCTAGTGAGTTGTGTCGTTGACATCTGGTCGGATAAGTCGTATTTAGGCTCCCTCCCTGCTCCGACGAAGTCGAACCTGCCGACACATTAGTCAATTAACTGTTTACAACCTGCGTGCAGTTCAAATCAAAAAAGTCTTTCCTGGAACATACCTCGCTTGGAGCTTAAATGTACTAGGAGTGTCCCGTTGACCGTTTCTTTATTATATGAAATTTTATAAAGTATAGAGTCAAGCATTATATAAAATACGTTGAGTGATGATCAGCAACAAACCGTTGCATGAATGTCGAGCAGTAACAATAGCTTTACTGGATTATACAAATAAATGACATATAAAGTTGAAAGATTGGGGATGCGCCGCGCATTCTAGTTCCATTCAGAATCGAGGTGGCAGGTGAATGCGATTTGGCCTGTACAAAGAGTTGCGGGAGGCAGCCAATGTACAAGACAGTGAGTTTATCCCTGACGTGTCTGGTACTAATTTGCCGACTCCGGTGCGATGGAAAGCTCGGTTGGCCTGCACAAGCACAGATGCGAGATTTGATTTCCTTACTATGCTAGTGGGTTGCACGCCACCTGTCACTACACCACCTCCGCTTTAAAGGAATCGTCCACGGAAAATGAGTTTTTGTGTTACCCATATATTTATGTTGTATTTGCCTAATGTTGGCCTCATGCAAAACTTCACGCGAAAGAATGTGAATCTGACTGTGATACAGCACCACAAAGTGCGGTCCAGGTGGGCGGAGCCTCCGTGTAAAAGCCTCGTCCCGTCGTCCGCCGTGGTCGGAGACGCATTGTAGGAACAGAAGGTTACGTAAACAGTCCCACTCTCCGTTCCCAACGGCGGCGGACGACGGGACGAGGCTTTTACACGGAGGCCCCGCCCACCTGGACCGCACTTTGTGGTGCTGTATCTCAGCCAGATTCACATTTTTTCACGTGAAATTTTGCATGAGACCAACATTAGGCAAATACAACATAAATATATGGGTAACACAAAAACTCATTTTCCGTGGACGATTCCTTTAAGTGGCGTACATAAGAGACATCTAGTATAGATTATTGACACGTCTGCCACGGTGTAGGTATACCTTTGTTCCACAATCACTATCATCCCCTCCTCGGATAATAAATACTATTCCTTATATCGTGAAGGTTCAAATGTAAAAACATGCTTTAGATGAGCCATATTTGGAAAGTGCTTGCAAGTAAGCAACCATGCGATGTGTTGTTCACCCCAGTGTACTGCTTCGTCATGCGTCTTATTACTTCAACTTGCCTAACCGCACATACTACCGTATTGTTCAGTTTGTTATTAGAACGTGTTATTGCCACAAAACGGGTCGCTACCTACGAAGAATGCACTACTGCAATAAGCTATACTCTGGTGCTTATGTCGGTTAGTGGGAAACTGTATTTTTAAAAAAATCGATAGTTCGATTTTTATCGATGAGAATATGTTTTTTCAGCTGAGCGTAGCGCTGATGTTAAGTATTGTAAAGCAGCACAAGTTCAATATGAACAAATTATCGGTATACTGTTCTTCGCTAACCAGCAAAACATTAAATGACGTCATCTACGTTCATAGTTTTCTATTTGTGATGTTGATCGTCACAATGATCGTATTCGGACGACTGTTTTTCTTGAATATTAAAATCAGGAGTCGGTAAGCGCTGGTAAAATATGGTGTGAAACGTAATTCCGACATAAAAATCCCAAGTAAAACTGCCATACATTGTTTGCATGTCTCATGTTTCTATTTTAGGATTGCCCACGACGTCAGCGAAAAATATCAAGCGTCAGAGAATCTACGAGCATTGCGATTGTTGAGCCCTTTACTTATCTTCCACTTCATCGGATATCCTCTGTACTTCGCCATTAGCATTGTGCTCCTTTGGGTGAAAAAACACTCGGCGATCCCATGTTCCGCGTCTCATTCTCGGCCACATACGTGAGTACAAATCTTGAATATGTAATGCTTGTGTCCCCCATTCCCATCGAGGAGACTGGATGAAATAGGAATACCATGCCTACCTATTGGGCTTGAGCTGAATCGTTCCTTTGAGCCCCACCCATACACGTTGCTCGCTAACCGGAAGCACGGGTCTATAGTCTTATGTCAAAAAATCGCGTAGCCGGCCACGACGAGCCTGGGTCTGTTTTTTGCGTGCAATGCGTACAAGTCTTGTAGTTTGACGCCCCAATAGTTATTTGCTGACTGTTGAGCGTTTTTGAGTCGATGTTATTTACTATGTTTTTGTTTGTCACCGTTTTTTGACTTTCAACTTTTGTTGTTGAGTTTAGTAGTTTTAGATGCCCAACAATCGAGCTGTGGTAAAAAGCGGAAGGGAAAAGGGTGTGATATGCGCAGGGGACACCTCACTATGGACATTAAAGGCACATTCCAGGATTATCAGGACATCACATCTCCTGCCGTGGATGGATAGTTCGACCCAAGCCACGTAGGCTGTACCTTTACCGAGGCGTGGATGTCAGTTCCTGGAGCGTGCAGAGCCAAAGAATCTAGCGCAACAGCTCGGCTCCGCCCACCCCAGCCGGGGGTGTGCTGCAAGTGTTCCGGTGCCTAGTGTGGGGTCAGGTCAGATTCTCTGGCTGCACGCTCCATAAACTGACATCCACGCCTCGGTAAAGGTAGAGCCTACATGGCTTGTGTCGAACTATCCATCCACGGCAGGAGATATTATATCCCAGTAATCCCGGAATGTGCCTTAAATTACCTTGGCCTAGAAGGGGATAGGAATCACTTTTCTACACTAAGGCTCAGGCAAAAATACAAAAAAGCAAAAATATTTGTCTGAGAGTGCAAATATCCCCCAAAATCCACTTAAGATGCTTAGATGGGAACTTTTTAATAGATGCTCACCCTTCCCCTCCCCATCGCGATTTCACCCTGCAAATATACAGACTGCATCACTGCATCATGGTTCTCACTTATCAAAACACAACAAATACAGCTTTTTAAGGAATTCCATGATGCCATAATTCCTGAGCGGAATCCAAGCTGATAGCGGCAAGTCGTGCTGATAGCGCCTAGGGTGCGACGCCGCAAAGCGATTTTTCGGCATAAGGCTACACACCCCTGGTAGCACCTTTGCACCTAAATCAGCACAAGGTCATATACTGTGGCCTGTTACAGAGTTCAGCTGAATGCGCCCTCTTTTAGTTACTAATTCGTTTTTTGAACTATCTATAACCCTAGCTTAAATTAAGCGGACAGTAAAAGCAAATTCTTTTTGCCTTTTTTATTATGAGCCATTCGAGTTTTCAGCTTGCTCGTTGGTGCCATACTGAAGAAGGAGTGAGGGAAGGGAGGGGGGGCACTTGTAGAACGTTGAGCAGTATTATTTTTTACATGAACGTTGATTAGTAATATTAGCTTTCCACGATCACACATGTACATATATGCATGAATAATGTTCCTAAAGTGCGTCATCGATACATCAGTCACGTAAAGGCATGTTACTGTTCAACACCTAACACCTTGCCCCCCCCCCTCCCACCCCTCATTATCATGCATTATTTTTCCATTCAATTTTTTAAATGGGAAATTAGGTGAAGTTCGAATTCATTCGTCCTCACCAAATCTCTTTTTTAGTTTCCTTCACATTACTGCCTACTATCAACGCTTATACTATGGTACTTTATACGGAAGGAGAAAATACAACGTGGGAAAACTGCCTTTCTATCGACATCAAGTGGGAATCGCCGGGAGGAAGATGTGTATTTTCAAAATTACAACACTTTATGGCGCTAAATGGATAAATATTTTTACTTATTTTTGGAAAAGCCAGGATAATGGATGCGCCGTGCAATCAAGTCCCTTATCCCGTATTTGGGTTGAGACCGTGTCTAGTCACGTAAGTGCTATTCAAACTCGACATTTTAGTCGGTTCTGCATTATGCCCTTACGCAGGGCGACTGCCCGCGCACGTATCACTTTCTTGATCTACGTTCAGACGTTTCCAAAATTTACCACGCTGGTTTATATAAGCGAAATAATTTATCGTAAGTCTCATAATGTACAGACACTAACATTAAATGATATTCCTAGGCTCTTTTCTCCTCCACGGTTTCCGCCGTAGTCGCCTCATGGTCTTCAGGTACAGGTTCAGGCTGTTCAACCTGCCTTTTACGGAACAAACGGTTGCAGCAGGAGAAATCTGAAAGTCAATGATTGCAATGACTCTACTAAGAGTAGGCATAAGGCGCTAGGACTCACCAATCATGGAGCAGCAGGAGATCGATCCAAACATCGGAGGTGGAGGTGGTGGTGCCATTCCACATCCGAAACCCGTGCATGGCGAAGGGTTGAAGAACATGGGAGGAGGTGGTGGGGGTGCGCATGGAGGAGCCATGCATGGAGGAGGTGGTGCTTGGAACATGATTCTTGGTGGTGGTGGAGGTGGTGCAGCCGCAAAGATCACCTGAAATCAAAGGGTATTCATGAAGGTTCTTTTTTTTCCTCGGGAAACCTGAGTCACCTGTGGTGGAGGTGGTGGCGGTGGAGCACACGCAACACCCATACATGGAGGTGGTGGAGGTGCAGCAAAGACGATCTGTGGCGGTGGTGGTGGCATTGGAGCACAAGCTACACCAATGCATGGCGCGGGTGGTGGTGGCATAAAGAACATCTAAAATTGTGAATTGAGGCTATTTATACCTGGGTAACTGGGCAAAGGTAAAGTGTTACCGGTGGTGGAGGTGGTGGGGCACATGGTGGACTGAAACAGGGCGGTGGTGGTGCTAATTGTAAGAATGATGGTCCACAGCCTGGACAGGGCTGAGCAGTGGCAACAGCCAGCAAAGCGGTCAATATTATAAAAGACATCACCTGAAAACCGATATATAAGGCATCACGCAAGGATTACGGTAACGAGGGTGTACGGTAGATAGAGACTAAGTCCAACAGTTTTTCATGCAAAAATGAGATGTCTTTGTAGTGTAAAAGGCGCAAAAGCAGCAGAGCCAAGTTAACAGTCGTTTGCAGAAATGGCCGATCAGCGATAGCCTGTTCTGGAGCACATCTTGAAAACGACCGTTATATAGCTTTTCAGCGTAAAGTGTTCGCAAACATCCTACACACCTGTCATTGCGTTGTTGACGACCGACTAGAAATCACTGGAAGCACACAGACGGCTTGAAGTGACCTGCTCTTCTTGTCGACTGCGGCAATCTGAAAGTCATCCCATCATGAACGGCACATGCTCCAGAATTCGCTGGCAAAAGTCCGAATCCAGCCACAGCACCAGGCTCTACTTGCATCGTCGGCATTCCATTTCCATTGTAGCAGTGAAAAACTTTCTGTTCACATAATCAAGCTTAGTTAAACGGAAAAAACCGGACTAATCATTCCGTCGTCATATAGTTAGCACAATGACTGTAGACTGGAATACAAGACGCAGCTCTACTGGAGTACTTTGGCTAAATACAAATGGCGCCGCAAAGACTGAGGAATCTCGTCCACGCTTTTGCAAAATACCAAACACTGTTTTGCTATGTGAGGCCAAAACTCCTACTTCAGACGAAAAAAGGCGGAGTATTCCGCATTCTGGAGTGCGCCATGCATACAAACATCATTCGAATTTGCATGTATCTGGAAAGCATGTGTAGCCAATACAACACAAGACAAACATGTTGAAATCATTATTTATTACGACTCCAATACCAATAATCTTGGAGTGATGGAAGAAATGAAGGCGCAATTTCTTTCATCATTCCAAGGTGACTGGATAGTATTGGATATTACCGAAGGGGGAGGGATGCATGCATTGCCTGATGATTGGCTGCAATCAGGATCAAGCGCTAATTGAGGAATCCATCAGAGAAGATCGTGATCCCTTTTCTGGAAATATTTCGTTTCCCAAAGGAACATTGTCCGAAGTAAAATGAGGTGGGAGCGAAACAAATGAGTGATGACATGAATTTTATAGTATTAACAATTCATTTGAGGAGCTGCAGCTATATACCATTATGACTCTCCTGTTCGACGCTCCTTTTCGGATATAAGAGGCATCAAGGAGATTTCTAATGACAGCCCGTTTTCAAAGGATGGTATTGCCAAAGTTTCAGAATTGGCTTTATATCATCGCAGCCACTTCTCTTCCCATGGCGCTCGAGCCTGGCTTAAACATGGGTTAAAGGAATCGTCCACGGAAATTCCATGATTTTGATTCCTTCTGAAATCAATCCAATAGATAAGGTAAGAACAATAACATGAGAAGATAAGTTTCATTCATTCCAAAGCATAAATGACAAACTGGTAGAAGAGCAACTCGTTTGAATTCTCGCCCAGCAACATATGAGTAGCCGTCGTCGGAAAGAGTCAGTTCAAATTTTCGTGCCTAATGCTGATTTGCTTCCCTCCCCGCTATGCGTCTCTGACCACGTGAGCGTCGCCTCTTTGCTCTTCAGCTTTCTAGCGCACAAACTCACACGAATGCTCCACCCCGACGTCCGCCATTTTAGGGAACTCTATCTCAACTGGATTCCTATACAATTGTAACATGATTATGTGAGCAGCAAAAGAACTTCAATCTCCGTGGACGATTCCTTTAATTTATCCACACGAGCTCGTTAGCACAGATACTGTTACAGAACGGTGAAGGCATGTTCGGTAGGTAGGTGATTTTGGGATCATCCCATGTGTTACTGCCATTTACAGCTTCCTCGCTGCTTTTGCCTTACTGAAGTAATCCGTTCGATTGGGCTTAGGGGTAATTATCAACTGCTATCCTTCCTCGCAGATGAAGCAGGGCTTGAGGAATTCCCTGCGGGGCGGTCGTATTCTGGGTTGGGCAGTGGGTGTCGTATTTTAATTTCTTCTCGTAGAGTTCTCGACACCCACGCACTATCGAAAATATTAGGTTGGAACATAATTTCTGTCACACTTTTTGTTTTCCTTGGGGAAAACTGTGGAAGCTTCGGGAGCATTTGGTAATGGGGGGTATATGAAGCGTCTGAAAAGGGCTTCTGGATAGCACATTCATATTCTCTACGGCTTCAACTAGCAGTGAATTTACGGCAATTTCGCGAAAGGTGCGAAATTCACGAACACCGCCTCGGTTCCTCAGCATGCGAGGCCACTAACAAAATTAACCAGTCGATGGACCCAGGCACTGTCTCTCATATGGCGGCAGCCGGATGACTCGATCGGCTCAAATTGGAACAGGAAAAATTTCAAAAAATTGCATTGAGAAAAAAACTTTTTTTTTTTGAAAATTTTCAAAAAAATAGGAAACTGTTAACATCCAACACGACAGCCACTGCCGATCTCTACTGCAGGCAATTGGACACCGGAGCGGCAAAACTTACAGGGAAAATGGACCAAGACCTCTTCCTCCACGATAACGCTCACCCACATGTGGCAAAGTTGGCGTGTCAAGGGATCCAGGACCTTGGTTAAACGAAGCTCCCCCGTCCACCGTAATTTCCGGACATAGCCCCAACTGACTACCACCTATTCCGATCTCTGAGCCACTTCCTCGATGGACGGCAGTTCAAAGATGACGATGATCTCAAAATCGGCCTCCAGACTTTCTTCGACCAGAAATCTCCAGACTTCTATAAGCAAGGCATCTATAATCTCCCTATTCGTAGGCAATATATTGTTGATCATAATGGTGCATATTTTGTTGATTGAAGTAAGACACAAATAAAGAAAAATAAATTTGAAATTTTTTGTCATTGTGTGACAGAAATTATGTTCCAACCTAATATATGGGCTTATTTAACCTATGGGATCGGGTAGGGGAAGGGAAGTCATATGATGCAAAAACTTTTTTCATATCAAGTTCAACTTGCTTTCCTGCCGTCGGAAATTCAAAAAATCTTAGGTGATATTATGAGCTAATGGCATCTTCATACTTGAGGCATTCCCAGAGGTGTAAGTTTTGAGGCAGAAAACTCGCGTCACGACACCTGTATGCGACGTCGTGGGTGTTAGCCAGTGGTGTGAAATCAGTTGAGATTTAGTTGAGTTTTGAATACCCCTGAAAAGTCGATAACCTCTGTAATAATAAAGCCTACAAAAGCGACTCTTAGCTCTAATCCATCGCCTCGCACACCGCATACCGCAACGCAAATTTTCTGTCGAAGTGGTACACTACCGCTTTTCCAGCATTTGACATAATACGTCCACGTGTTCTACGATCTTTCAACTATTTTCTTTTCCACGAAGACGATCTGGAGTTCACTCTTCAATGACCCTAGGCTCCTATTCATTTATAAATATAAAGTGTGACCAAAAATTTGGTTTTTTCAACGGTGAGTAGGTCTAGGGAGTGTAGGCCAGGACACCCGAATTGGATCAGGTTCCAGATACCTGCCGCGGCCACGTTTTTTTGTGCATGACCAGTCACAATGAAAGTGGCTGGACACTTGTCGCCAGCGGTGTCGTAAATCGCAGGGTGGGTGAACCAGTTTGATGTCCTTCAATGTTCCATCTCTCCAAATGCAGTAGATTCTCACTGACCCAGCTTATAAGAGATATGAAAGAAATTATGGTCCCAACAGATATTATTAATATTTATCGGAAAAAATATTAATGAAAGTGACAGGGTCGTGATAGAAATGTGCAGAGATCGCTTTGGAGAATTGAATTCGACCAAAAATTCCTCTTGAAGGGGCAATCTTTTGCGAATCCCGACCTAGCTGGGAAAGCTGAGGAAATGCACACCGATGAAGTTGAGATGTAGGGCATGGAGCATCGCCAACAGTATAAGTTACACAACTCGCTTTCACCGCGCCGCGCAGCTGCCACCGTAACGCGATTTTTCGACCAAATGCAACGTTTCCTGTTCTATAGACGACATTATTCTGCAAGTTGCTATCCTATTCCCATTCGAAAGAGAACAGATTTTCCATGAACTCTCCGTACTTTCTCAGAACTCAGAATGTCTGCGAAATGATCCCACCACGGCATCAGCGACTAAAAACTGAATTTTCCTGACGTTGACGGGCCAGTCAACCGTAGTTTTATCTTTTTCACAGCATAGAAAACACTCTCCACTGATCTTTTATAGCTGCCGATTTTCGTTTTCCATTTTTTTGGAATTTCAAAAATCAGCAGCTATCTTACATTGAAAATATCTATATCTACTAAATATCAGTATCTACTAAAGCTTTTAACTTCACGATTTGATGCCAATATTGGCAGTAGCTCTACGTTATACGTGTGAGTTCTGGTAAGCTATGGTAATACCATTCAGAAGCTGAAATAAAAACATCGGGAGGTGGGCAATTTTGGTTGACGGTATGAGAGGACGGTGGCTTGTAGTTGCCGCAATGCACACAATTCGCTTTGCCAAGACTAATCACACTTTTTTACGCTTCCTTTATTCTTCATTCAGTTGTTTTACTTGTGTGTTGCTGTGTGTTGTTTCACTTATTTCATATCATCACTAATGAATGAAATACACTCTACGAGGCAACAAATGACATCTCTACAGCGAACAACTCGGAGAGTGAGTGTGTGATGCGAATGTGATCGAATACACACCACAGCGTCGCACTTTTCAATTCGCGTTTCCACCGATTATCGCCTCTAACCTTGAATGTTCCTTACAAAATGACCATCTCTTTGCATCTTCCTCTTCCTTCGGACCCCTTCCGGTTCCTTTAAGATCAAAGAGGTAGTGGATTAGCACATATGCCCGGAAAGCATGGAGTGCGGGTTCGAGTCGCGTCCGACACCGAAGCTTCTGCCCACAACTCAGAAATCTAATCACAGCTCTCCACTTAGTTCCTTCTTCCCATAAAACTCTTCAATTGAAAAGGGATTACGGTGATGGCTCGGATGTTTCAATTCCATAGATTCCATAGAGTTCTAAGACCAAAAATCACTGAGTGTTGGCTGCAGGACGTTCGGCATGATGAGCAATGATCGCGCAGAAAAAGCGTTCTGCAGAAGTGATTTCCCGGATATGCTTGGGGATATTTGCAAAGAAGTTGTTTACACAAGCCATTATGTAGTGGCCGATGGCACTCGACGAGGATGTCCTGTGTTGACTGAGCTTGTTCTCAGTGCTCATTGAACAAACAATAGCCATACTTGAAGTTTTTTTTCTACGTATTTTTTTTTTTGCGCAAACGAAAGGGCATCAATCACTGAAGACTGTGCAGGGTATGCATACAGTGCGTTTCATAATTATAAGGTCACCCCCAAATTTTCGGTTTTCAGAACACACAGCCAGCCGAAAAATTTTTAAGTATTTTTCACAGATTCCCCACCACAGAAAACCCTTCCATACCAGTTTTGATGGCATTACCTTTTAGCCCGATTTTTCTATGAATATTTTCTGATTTTTGTGCCGTTTCATAATTATAAGGTCACCCCGAAGAAAGAGAAGATTTGCTAGAGTTAACAGCGATTCGAAGGAGCTCATAATCTGTGGTTCCCTCCTGCTTAAGAACGACATTAATTAGCAGATTCGGTGAAGTAGAAACGAAATTCTGAAGAGCCTCACCACAGATATTGTTCCAGTTTTCAACAATTGCCTGTTTCAGCAGCTTCGCTTCCCAGAACTGGCGATTATTGGGGTAAATATTTTTGCGGCGATGTCTTCCAGATCTCCCCGATAGAGCTGAGACCAAGACTGCATGTTATCTATGGCTGGAGGTCCGTATTTCGGATCTTTAACCACGATCCCATTGAATGACCTACGTGAACAACAGCCTTGTCATGCTGTTAGACGCAATTATGAAGGGCCGGTCGACTCCAAAAGGCAACTGATTTCTTCGTAAGATCTTCTAGCAGTCTCTGGAGTCCATTCTGCAGGTTTCGAAGGCAAGGTTCAATACAACCTCATTGCCGAAAACCACTCAGGCCATCACCCTTCTTCCAGAAAAATTGCCAAGGCTCCGCTAGATCGGCGCACTTCTCAGACCAAGCTAGTACTACCTCTACCCGTCAGCACCATACAAATAGAGTATTTTCAGACTCAAAAGGACAATTCGGATGGAATTATTCACATGCAGGGTGCAACTGCTATGAAAGTTCAGTTCCGTTCAATCCGTGGTCAAGAACAACTTTATGAATTGAAGTCGTTCCGCTTCATGGTGTGCTGTAGGCCTCGAAAACTGCTTCATTATTTCTTCAGTGATGTTTCTGCTCTTCCTCGCTGCTGTACACGCTGTGGTTCCAGACTAAAAATGGTTTAACTCCAAACAAGTGTGGTCCATGGAGTAGGTGCTGTAGGAAGTGGCTCCCACAATCCTTTCCTCGTTGATGATTATAATCTCACATGGGAGTCCAGAGTCAGAAAAACATCTGAAGACACCGATTCCCTCAAATGTCATCGATCTGAGCACAGGAATCTTCCGATTTTTTTTGGAATGGCTTTCAAACTGCGCCTAGCATCACAAGAATCCCAAATCTGGGCTTTTCTCTCGGAACATAGAAGCTGGCCACAAGACGATTGAATATGTATCTCAAAGATGTATTTGGAAGACAAGTCTACCATCACAGACCTGCCGGGGCCTGAATTTTTTTCTTTTTTTAGGGTGACCTTATAATTATGAAACGGTGCAAAAAACAAAAAAGTACTCCTAAAAACATAAGGTAAACGAGACTGCTACCAAATCGGACACAGGGGTTATTTTAGGTGAGGAATCCGTCTATGAGACTGAAAAGATTCCTCAATGGAGTGTTGTCGAGAAAACCTGAAATTCATGGGTGACCTTATAATTATGAAACGCACTGTATATTTGAAAGCGGATTTAGTATAGCATTGGAGCTTAAGCGAGTCCAATTGCTTCGTTTCTTCTTCCTTCTTTGAAAATCGCACAGAGGCATTGTCACCGTGACTAATTTTTCTATGGACAGTTGCGATTTTCGGTACTCTGAGTTTTTTCGTGAGGAATCCCGACCGAACTGCGCGATTTAAGCCATCGAATTTTCGTGCTGCTGTCTACGGTGTAGTAGTTAGATCCGTTCGCGGTAACCTAATTATATATCCATTCAAATCGAATTGCCATCAGTGAATTAGAGGCACCGGCAGGGAAGTAACGAAAGGGAGCAGAGCTGAGAACGATACCTTTTCCGAATAAGAAGGGCGGTTATAAAGAGTGATCTGTGGTGGAAATCGTTTCAAAAGCAAACTTTTGGGATTTCTCTCGCAATCTCATTAGACTCAAGCTCGAGCTGCAGTTATTCACTGACCGAGTTACTGCGAGGCGGAGTGAAAATTGCGGCTAGTCACTGGCATAGACTCTCGCCGTTTGCATCTATCCATCAGCGGCTAGTGATGAAGAGATCATGAAAGGATAGTGGTGAGAGAGGGGTTCTACCCAGCAGTTTTTTCTCCGCTGTTGCATCACTCGATGTACCGACTTTCGTATTCCGCAATCGGCCAAAATGAGCTGATGTCGGTGTGGAAAGTATAAACTCGGCCTAACGCTTGACCGAACCAACATGGAAAGCCTGCACGAATCTGTGGCACGATTTGAATCTTGGCGGAAATCTTGGCATGGTAGTAAACTGGGACACGATTCGCAAGTCGCAACAGATTCACCAGAGCTCTCGCCACGATCATCATACCGTAGTATGGTGCGGTAGGGCGCGATAAAGAAGCCCGTCTCCAGAGTACCGCCGTGGGCAGTGGCAAAACACGATTCTGATGCCGTCGCCGTCAGGGCCACAAAATATGAGCACGGCTTACAATACTATGTACTTTAGAAAAAAGCGATAACAACCATTGCGTATAGAGAAATCGCCTTCAAATGAAAGCAATCTTAACCCCTCATTCCCTCCACAGGAATTCGAGTAAGATTCCTTTCGTTAACCAGAGCATGATGCCGGCACAAATATTAAAGAATGCTGCTTACGTCATGGCCTCCTTACGCAACCATTTCGTCATTTGCAAATAAGACGACACCGGTTTTAAGCTCATGTCAAGTTGGTTTAGTCTTGTTGAATAAATTCAGGAAATCCTCAACAATCACATCGTTATAAAGTTTATGTTTGCTCAGTGCGTGACGGTAGGAAGTGAAATTGAACACCTGCACAACAACTGTCATCGATGGCTATCAAAACTGGAAAAACCACTGATATATATGAAACTAAATTTCATAGCCTAAAATCTCGATTGAGGCAGAGATGGTACAATAACAAATGGCGCATTATTACCAGTGTATTTTAAGAGTGAGACTCTTCATGGGGCCAGCAAAGCTTCAGATCTCTCCGGATTTTCTGCAGACTCATCTGGTGGATGAAAAACTGAATTTGACATCGGTTCTCGAAAATCTTTGAATGGAGCGAAATTGCATTCGATTATCACAACAATTCTGGTAGGTGGTAGAAAGCATGGCGTAACGTAGCGTACTTTGGGTTACGGCGTGTCACCCTTTGCAAAATCTCAACCATACCATTTTGCTCCTTTTCATCCACAACAGCAAGGGTTTACAGCTGAGTTTTTGTGTGTGTGGAGCTTCAAAAATCGCTAATTTTACAGAAGACCGCTTTTTGATTTCAATTTTTGCGAAGAGATTTATCAGATCTTGAGGTTCGGGGTCACTTGTAGCACCGGAAACGGTTTGTTAGCATGTTTCAGGTGCTCGCCATCACCCCCACAACCAGCGTCCAGCAGACAAAATCAGTGCAAAAGTTCTCTACATTTTTCCTTTTTTTGTTACTTTCCAGAAAATGTTATCCATTTTCGGAGACGTATGTATGCCATTTGATCAACTTATGAATGCGATCTGTGCCAAGTAAAAAACGTGTACGGAGCACTTCTTCCATGTCTACGTATTTGAAGGAATGAAAACACGAGTGGATTTAGTTTTATATTTGCTTCTCTCTAGGACAGTAAGAGATAGGAGGTGAGTGCCGATTAGTCGAATTTTCACTTCGCGGCATCGCACTGGCGGTGCCGTCAGTAAGAGTCGCTTGGAACTTCGCTCAAGACGTAATGGGCTGGTACTGTGAAGGATCTTCAAGGATTGCAATTTGGAAGCTTCGGAAGTCCGCCTATTTTGTTGTTGTTGCTGTTTCAAGCTGCATACGACTCGTACTCGCCACGCTGCTGGCCGCGGTCGGCCGCTCGAAAATTCGACCAATCGGTACTCACCCGGAGATAGGAATTCAGAGATCAGTGCAGTGATTTAAAGCCGTGATACTTCCTCGCGGCACAGCGAAAGCTATTCAATTCACTCCTGAGGCACAAAAACATGAGAAAGATTTTCAAAATATAATTCTGGTGGATTTTTCTCGTATGCTTTCGGGCGTGTGTGGTACAATGGTGAGCAATACACGAATGTTGCATCAGACAACGCCTTCATTCTTATCCACATTAAACCAAGCTTGCCCCTCTTCATATGACAATGCTATCCCCCCACCCCCAAACCATAGGCCTTAAACTGGGATCGAGAAGATGCGAATTGTTGGTTTCAACGAACTCTTTCACAGGTGGCCATAAACCAATTTCTTGAAGTGGTGACCTGGTGTTTATGTGTTTACTGTTGACAAATGCTGATTTGTTTATGCGCCCCTATGAGGTCATTTTTTGTACTACAACTTTGAACGTCTCAGTGAGTGGAGGTTTCCTTTCGGAATGTACGGTGTTTTGCGCTGTTAAGCCAAAGTTTCTTTTTGCCCATGCCCGTGTTCACTAGTGATTTCTGATTGTTTCCAATGATTTCCAGTGATAGCTGGAGATGCTGAAAGTCACGCGTCTCCTCGAATTTTTGTTGAAAAGTTTTTTGAGATTTGAAATTAGAAGCAGAACTTTTATGAGTTAATTAGTCAGAAACATTGGAAGAATATTCCAGGTCCAAGGCTGACCCCTTCAAGATCGGATCGGTTTTTCTTATCTGTCTCACTTACTTATTTGTAGTGCTACCCAAGATTCTGTAAGTTGTTGATGAAGCAACATGTTTCAAAATATTTATTATTTACAGCCTTTCGTGCACTTATTACAACATACAATTTATACACATTATTTTCCAATAGGGCTATAATTCGTTTGTTGAGTACCCTGAGGGGGAAGTGCAGGAGGAGGTAGGAAAGGAGCCCGAATAATACGACCTGAAAATATACAAGGCGGTTTATACTCCTAACTGCAACTAATCAATGCCGTCGGAACTAAAGGAACTGAGTATTTACCTGATTCGGTGATAATGGGATCTGGTACCCCGTAGGCTATCTGCTGTCCATTATTTCCACATCCCCCACTGCCACATGGCTGCATGATTTGCATTGGTGGAGGTCCGCAGGGAGAGCCGCCACAAGGTGCTGGAATTATTCGAATTCTTGAAGAAAGTTCAAAAACGTCCTAAAATGAGGTACAACCAATTATTTTGGTCGCCATGCTATATGTACATATCTATATTAGGTTGTCCCAAAAGTCTTGTAGTATTTTTCCAAAAAAAAAACAGTAACTCTTGTTCACTTCGAGGCAGGTCCAGGCGGTTCAGGAATATGGTACAACGTTCCCTAAGCTTTCTAGGAAAATATATATTGACCCACCAGATCCCGTGGAGAGAGCTACAGTGCCCGTTGTCGATACCCACCCAACTCGCGGTGTCATCTATTACGAGCGGTCTTGCGGCACCAAAACGACGGAAGCTTGCCACTCCATCAACGCTGCATTGGGCAAGGGATGTGTGAGCTACGTGACCGTGCGCCGCTGGTTCATCAGCTTCAGCAACGGCGAGATTGACATGAAAGACAAACCACGCTTGGGACTGTGCTGGTTCTGGGACGAGGAAGGAATGCTTTTCCGCGAGGTGCTGGTACAAGGCGAGACAGTCACCGCTACCGTATGCACCCACAGGCTCCAGCAGCTCGCCGTCGCTGTTCGAGAAAAGCGCCGAAAAAGGTTCGCGGTCACCTTCTTCATGACGACGCTCGCTCCCATTTCGCGAAAAGTACCCAGTCCAAGTTATAGGAGCTCGGCTGGGATGTGCTGCCCCACCCGCCATACTCTCCAGACATTGCCCCTTCTGGCTATCACCTTACCCATCATTTCGAATCCTTCGTGGCAAGGAAAAATTCGCTGATTATGACTTGCTTGCGAAGGCGATTGCTGACTTCTTCACTCTCAGAACCCAGAGTTCTGGGAGGAGGGAATCAACGATTTTCCTATGAAGTGGCAGAGGGTTGCCGATAATAATGGTCAATACGTTGTTGCCTAATTTTTATTTGTTGGACGAAAATAAAATAAATGTGATGATCGAAAAAAATACTACAAGACTTTTGGTACAACCTAATACTTTGCATCATTGCAGCATTCGTCAACCTCCGCCACCCCCCCCCCCCTCCCACAAGTCAGTGCCGGTGAAGTTTCGCCAAGTATAAACGGATCCTTCCTAGGGAAACTGTCACAAGAACTATACCATAGATGGGACGTAAGATTGGTGCTGGAGCCATCATAATCATCGGTGGTGGTGGTGGTGGTGGAGCAAGACGATACGCTCGTATGCCACATCCGCCACAATTGCCATTGAAATTCTGAAAGTTGTCGATGATTGATGGAGAGGGAGAACAGCATGGAATTTCAGTACTGCTATCTATGCAAGCTTCCAAAGAAGAGGACTACAATTGACCCGAATGGCCCCGGCAAGATAGAAGTCATGCCACTGGGTATCTTCTGTCACAAGCTCTGACTCTCTCACGATTATTAAACCAACCTGTTGGCACCCAGGGGGACAGAATTGGGCTGTTGCGAAGGACATGAGGCTGACTAGTGCCGTAAGTTGGCTAATCATAATCGTAGGTATCTGGAACGAATTTGCTACTCTTTGGGAGGCACAGAATTTGAACAGGAGGTATAGAGGAGGCAAGAGCAGTTCAGTATGAGGAGATGATCGAGTGAGAATGGAAAAAAAAGGAAAAAGAGAAAGAGAAAACAGGAGGAAAGACAGGTCAGAGAAGCTCATCACTCACTACTATTCACTTACACAAGATTTCAGCTCAGGAAGAGTCCTGAAAAGCGCTGAAATGCAACTGCACGTCGTACTTAAATGCCTTGGAGCTGCTCGAGGATGGGTGTGTTTGTAAATAAACTTCTCAAGTATGTGTGGTGTTTCGGCAACAAGCTGGACGGTGATCATGACAGGAAATCGGCCGGTGATCACTGTTTGTGCTCGCGGGATTCGTGTTCAGCAACGGAAAGCATCGATATGAAAACGCCTAGATCTACCCGATCCAAGCGGATAGCTAGAATGGCACAGGAAAAAATTTGAGGGATCTCGTGGGGTAACATTTATACAGTAGCGCTCGAAAGTTTTCGGCCAAGCACTTTTTTGTCATAACTTTTTTTATCAATTTGACGGAATTTTAATACGTGATGCGCAAACCTATTGTCAACGTTTGCTTCTACTAGAGCGGTGCTTGACTTTCCATGGTTTTTTACAAGAATTCATTACAAAACCACCGGAAAACAAGGGAAAGGAGGGAAAGGCTTGATCAATGAAACGGTTTTGTTAAAAAAAAACAACACTAGCAAGTCTTAGAAAACATCAATATTTTCTAGGAAAACCACGACTTCTAATGACAGTGGCACAGCGGGACGGCATAGAGTGGATAAGCCGTTCGATAACCGTACGAGGGATGGCACTCCATTCTTCCTCTAGCTGGTCGAACATGTACCTTACACCGGTCAGCATCAAAATAGTGTATGCAGTGTTCTTAAGTACAACATACCAAAATTTCCCTTAGATCGGTCCAGTAGAAAAAGTTACAATTAAAAAACCTTCTGGCCGTAGACTTTCACTGTAGCTCTCTTCAGCCCATGTCTCCAAAAAGGCTGGCAGGTATGATTTTGCACTATCGTTTCGTATCGTTTCTTGTACATGGAACTCATCAAAAACTGCTCGTTTCGTCAAGAGCTTCCGTGAAGGACTTCTCGACGTCAAACCGGCGATCCTTCACGTGTTTGTCCGACGTTCAGGAAGGTCCACTCCAACGGTCAGTTAGCAGATAATCACTAATGTTCTGAGTAAACACCGTGTCCCTGGTCTTTGATCGCCAATTATTTTAGATTTTCCTTACATTGCATCCTCATATGGTGTACACGGCACGGAGGGAGTACGGTCAGGCATGGGTGGGAGCAGAGTACACCTGGAGTCGAGGATTCCTCAACAGCGGTTCGTATGTGACCGTACATGAGGGGGTCGTACCTGCAGAGGTGAACAATGAGCACTGGAATCTAGACTTTCAATGAACAGATGAAAAGCGAAGGAAATTTCACAGCGAATAGGAAATGCTAAATGAATATGTTTTACTTCAGGTAAGAACACGTAGCAGTAAAATACTTGCAACTATACATTCCGGCGTTAGTTACTGGTATTGTAGAGGTTCAAGAAGGGGGGGGGGGTAGCCGTACTGGAGCGACTTTCTCGCTTTAGTGCGATTCACCTCCCTCTATCCCCTCCAAACTTTCCCGACACCTGTGAGTGCCATGTATGGGAGAATCCCTCACGGCACAGGGAGAAGGCAAGGAAGGAAAGCTTATTAGGAAACACTATTCGCTGTGAACGAACATTTGCGACTAGAAATAATGATGTAATGCAAAACTCGCGGTAAAAAACGTGTCTTCGGGGCACTATTGCGATCGTAGCGCGCTCCACCTTGACACCAGTGGCAGAAAAGCGTGCCGGCAGCGGACAGAGAAGTTGAAACTGATTCATCCATGGTAATGTTAAAGACACTCATAGGGGTAATAAAGGTAATGAGAAGGCCTTAAATGAGTCACACAAATTGAAGCTAGGGGCTCAGAAGACTATATGTGGCGATATTTCCAATGAGAGAGAGTGCCGTCGGGCTTTAAAAGAGCCGTCCTCTTTATCAGCTTCTACTTATTATGCCAACCCGCTCATTTCTTCGGGCCAACCCCGAAGAAATGGGCGGGTTGGCATTCGCCTTTTTTGAAAATGAACGGTGGCAAAGGTGTCTTATTTCTCAAGGCTTTTGCCCACTTCATTCCGTTTTTCCTTCACTTTCGCACTACAACGACGTCCACCTTCATATTTGATGGCCTTTCCATGTTCGGCCCAAACTATCCCTACTACTGCCTTTAAGCATATGAAAAAGCAACCAGAAACATACAAGGTAAACAATGAAAGGTAGAGGAAGCGAGGAAATATGAAAAAATGTGTTTATGGCAGATAATACCCAATGATACCACACTCGACATCTTAGTAAAGCGTCGTATGTGCAATAGCCGAACTATAAGCGTCTACAGTAGGCCAGATTGCCTTTTTCCGTTGTGGAGGGTCGTATTTCGGGTGAGAAATTTAGGTGAGAGTGGTATTGTAAAGTTTTCCCCAAAGTTGCCGACGAAAATTTTGAACCGAATCATCCTACCGTCTCGAGGGGGGGAGAGGTGGCTAGCGTGGTTACGAGGGTGTGTAGCGTTATGACGACGGCCTACATGAATATTCTAATTTTCGCATGCAGATGTGGTACTGTCGCTCTCATCCGACCTCGATTCAAAGTCGGAGGTGTCTTACCTTTCTGTGACCAGTAGATCTTTGGGTAGCTATCCAAGTCACAACACTTTTGGGCAGCCACGATGCGTGATCAAGGTGCCACACCTGTTTTAGCCCACGCTAACCACGCCCCTTCACCTCATCCTTCGGATAAGGATCTCGAGCGGGTGGATAGCGCGGGTATGAGCGTATTTAGAGTTACGACATTTACTAAAACGATATTCAGAAAAAGCCGTCAATCGATCGCCATAGTTATCAGCAGGTGGGTAGCAGTCGATTGCCGACTATCACTCTTAGCGAGACACCTTGCGTACAGCAACAGTAACTCTAGAAGCGTCGACCGGGAGAGGTATTTGCCAAACATTTTCCCCGACATCATGCTCGACCCTATCACGGAGCTAGCTGCTACATGTCGGAACTTTTCGAAAAAAAGTGAAAATTAATGAAACGCAGTACACCCCCGCACTCGCGGGAGAGGTATTTACCGAAAATATCATGAGCTTTTGATATTATGGTAAGCACAAGAAAAGGTGAGGTGTAAATATTTAGAAGAGGTGGGTTATCAGGTGACCAAAATTTTCCAGCTCTTATGTCGTTGCTTGATGCATTGACCATCTCGTTCGAGCATTAACCATCTCAAATAGAACTTTTCAATGTTATCAGTTGGAACTGGGATTTCCAGACACCACTTCTGGCACTTGTTCGCAGGAACTGACAACTTGGGAGAGATTCGCTGCAAATTGTGTCGGAAACAGAAGAGAATCTATGTCATGGTATCAGAAGCTGTTGACGACCCCATTCAGCATCGGGTTGGAATCAGCGAAAATGGAGTTTCAGAAGTACATTTCACTTATAGATATGCGTGATTTTGAGAATTCTGAAGCCCGTGTCTGTCTTCTTTTCCTCCTCAGCCTTAGGCTAAAGCAGATGAGACAAATGCTTTTTCATGTAACAGGAGGGGATAAGAGTTTAAGCCTAAGCCTAGGGTGGGAAGGAGCTTCGACGTCGGTGAAAAGCTGCGTCCCTCCCCGTCGTCCCTTTGATTGACCCGAGATTTCTTCTGAAAATATCCAGTTGGATTTCCAACTTGGTGCACAGTATTGCGGAACACACAGTTGCCTGTATGATGGGCTCCCATCAAATCTGTAGCTCAGGCCTATCTTGCGCTCTTCCGTCGTGTGTTGCGCGGAATGCTGCGTGCCAGCCAAGCTATTCTTTACTGATCTGTGTGGTATAAAGTCAGACCTGTATACTAAAAAAATGAGTTGCAAGTCACCCTGTAGCCGAAATCCTAGTAGGTTCACTCAGACATTTCCAGAGCACACTTCAAGCTTTCGCGCCCGATGTTGATCTGCCTCTCACCCTGCGTCTCTGACTGTCGCCTATTTGCTCCTCAGCTCTCTAGCGTCAAAACCCACTCGGACGCCCCACCGCGCTGTCCGCTACTTTGGGGAGCTGTAGCTCGGTTGAATATATAAATGTATTCTATTTATCTATCTATTGCATTTATTGTATATTCGTGAGACTTTGCAGATAACCCTTATGTGGGTGCAGAAGAAGAGTTTTCGTTACAAGTGATCGACATCCATTTTCATTTTTCTCTATAACTGCAGTAGTACCTATGCCTTTACATACAATCAATCCATTGCTATTTTTGTTTTTTGATTAATTTCAATTTTTTTAATTTTGAATTAATGGAAAATTCTCTGAAACTGTTTCAAAGGCACATCACGCGATAATCAGATCAGTGGTATACTTTTGTGGGGTAAGTGGATTCTTGGTTAGCTGCTCATGCTGCACCTTCGCTGCGGCTGCACGACGCACCCTCACGGAGTTGTGCCTGCTTGAACACAACGAAGCTATGCCCACCAAACCAAATTACACCTGGCCTCAGACGAACATTCACGTCATCGAAGTAGCTGTTTCATCGCATTATTTTCTCTTACTGCAAGTTTCCTTATCCAACAGAGCGCCACGTTGGAAATTTGTGTCTAAGGCTAATATGGTGTGATTAGGTGGGCGTGGCTCGGTTGTGTTCAAGCAGGCACAACACCGTGAGGCTGCACAGTGAAGCCTCGACAAAGGTGCAGCGTGAGCAGTTATCCAAGGGTCTACTACATAGCCGCGAGAGTAGGCCACTAATCTGATTATCGTGTGGTGTGCCTTTAAATTGGAATGGTAGAGCACTGCAGCACGCATAGGACCGGTGATTGATCCGCAGAGCTGGGGGATTCCCCGGGTTGCTCTGCAAGCTGCCTTTTCGAGCGTACAGAAGTTCATTGTGTTCACATCTATAAGAACGCACTATCCATTGCCCTTGAAAAAGCATCATTCCTATAGCAGCTCTAGATGAAGCCTTCCTCGTGAAATAATGCTCACACCTGCATTCATAGTCAGCGAAATGATCAATGAGATGATGTCACCAAGTATAAATCTGCCGCTACAATCAGCATGGTTCTGATCCGATTAGTTTTTTTACAAATGTCTTTGGAAGATTTATAGAAATTCTTTTCTTGAAAAACTTTTTATTTACATAGTTATTCATAATTTAGGGGTAGATTATCGCCTACCATTAGTTTATACAAGCACCGTTATTCTTCGCCTACTTTCCATTAGGCTGATTTGGAAGAGGTGGATTGAAGAGAGGCACGATGATTTCGCCTAAATCAATGAAGTTCATTTTATAGCTGGGCACTTTTTTTTGGTACAGAGATTTTCCAGAAGTTAATGAATATTTCTGCTTTCAGACGCACAAACATTACTGCCTCAAGTAGGATGAGCCATACATCTGCTTCTGTCAGGATCAATAGTTGCTCATAAGTTTTGACATAGCGGTTGAGAGCTGATGGATGGCTTTTAAAATAATTTTCTTCGATGTGTTCCCCCTCCTCACCACCCCAAACGTGCTGCAGCAGGTTCATTTACCTATTGCTTAGCCAACAATAGTAACTGACGTTCCAGCTGAACTTACCTACGTTCCTCATGAGGACAGCGAGCATTTGATTCCGCTCTGTGGACCTGTCTAATGCTACCGTCTGCAAATGTCGCTGCTCCCCGGTGCTATTTCAAGAGGGGGGGGGGGAGGGAAGTCACTTGAAGAAGGTTGAACATTATTAGTTAAACATTAGTTTTACGTGATCGCACCTGTACATATGCATCTTGGCACTTTTATGATATGTCAATCATGTAAAAGCACGTTACTCGTACTACGGTCGTCTGTACTTCATTTTTACCTGATGTGTCCCCCCCCCGCTTCATTAGTACATATGGTATCGAGCTCACATTTTCCCGATCGTTTTATAGCACAGCGAGTCATTATAAGCTGAGCGCAGCGAATTAGATAAAAATTAAAAAATAAAAAAATCCAAAAATTCAGCAGCAAAATGATGATTAAACTTACCACAAGATCCCTTTATGATATCCGGCACACCAACAGGAGCAGCTGTGCTCGTGACGACCTGTACAGGGCTTACGAGAGTACAGCAGCACGGTTGTTGTACTTGTGGACCCATCATGGGTACTGGTACAGGACAAGGACCTGCAGAGAGGCTTTTTGTCAGTTATTTTTAATCAGTAGTATGAAAAACTTCCATATTCCCGGTGAGTGATCGCTTGGATTTGTTTTTGTTTTTTGCCCATGTTTTTTTTTAAAAGTATACTCCATTTCGGAGCGCCTGGTAGGGCGTGGCCTGCGGGCATGGATGGGTGGCGAGAGTGAGAGTGTGTGGCGTAGTGAGAGGGTTTGACACATTCTCACCCAAGTCCGTAGGCCACGTCCTATCAGGCGCTCCGAGATGGACTGTACCTGGTTCTTTTTTTAGGACAGTTCAGTACACAATAGACCTACCCACCTGCAGTTTAAAAAACATGAATGCTCAAACTCACATGGTAGGGGTACAGGCACAGGGACGGGAATAGGAGCAGGGACGGGAACAGGGCGTGGCATAAGCATTGGCCTCGCTATGGGCATCGGAGGTCGCATTGGAGCAGGCATCACACATTTACAGCAACACATCGCCTTTACAGCACCCTAGAAAGCACTTCAGTATAACTGGTACAGGAAAGGGTAATACTTGATGAACAGGCAATTCTCGTCCAACGTAATATTTGTTTATGTACACAACGACACCGGACAGCGTTGCCAATTTTGCCCAAAGTCAACAATGTTTTTTTGCAAAAAAAAGCTGTGTTTTGTTTTGGTAGGCAAAGCTATAGCAAAAAGGGAGGGACAACTTGATCAGTGTTTGAAAAACAGCCTGTCTTTACATGAAAAACGTTCAAATGACTTAATATAGACGCTGTATACATGTATGATCCTGTAAAGCTGATATTACTCGTCAACATTTAACAAGTAACCCCCCTCCCTCCCTTCACTACATTGATGAAGCGGCTCCTTGGCTTTTCTCTTGCTTTCGATACTTCTTTTATATAATAGTTTGGAATACAAATCAAAACACTATCATTTCTAGTGAAAGACAGTTCTTACCGGCATACCACCACCAAATCCACCACCGATGAACGCCTCAACAGTGCCGCTGAACACCACCGCCAACACCAACAGAGATCTCATTTGTGCTCAGCTAAAAAGGCTAATTCTACGGTAATTTAATGACGTGGTCCTCAAATTTGTCAAAGTGGCAGAACATCGATATATGAGAAGTGAAAAGCCAGGAATATGTATATTCGAGGGCGTGTAATCGATTAAGCTTTTCACTCGAGGTTTTCACGAAAAGTTTATCAGCATTCAATCCAGAAGATAGGTTCCTACCCGATTTAGGCCACTGTCGATGATTTCTCTGAAGCCAGCTGAGGTTTGCATTGGGAGGTGAAGGGGTTATATTTCTTAGAAATTTTCATATATGTCATCGACACCCATGCATCATCGAGAAGGTCTAAGGGAGGTGAGCCGATCCGTTAAAAAAATTCGTCGATCGATAGCCGCACCTTGTAATGAGACGGCTCGAGCATTTTCTGTGGAAAATTTCCTCAGCGACGGCAAGCTGGATTCTTACCCGGTCACTCGAACTGAGGACCGTAGGCCCTTTGGGAGCCCAACTGGTCTTAAGTGGCGAGACTAGTAGAGAAAGCTAGAGATTTCAGATGTAAAGCATAAATGTTCAGATAAAATTCATTAAGATATTATAGCTATCATTTTGGATCATATGACTTCTTTTTTGGTCTTTTGTACGGTAAAGCTCGTATTACGAGATAAGACCCCTCCGACTGTATAGCCCCCATCGAAGGAGTATTTGTGCACTCGGATACTCTTCTTCGATAATGTCGAGATTGTTCTGAAGGCAGCGAAGTTTGGCCCACGAAGAATTAGAAATGGCATAAATCTCAGTGGACGTACTGGAGCTGCTTGTGTTTTATGACAGGCAACAACTAGTAGATGGTAATGACAGGTACAGCTGAATAGTCCTTGGATAATCGTCACACACCAATGTCCTATGCAGATCGGAACGAATATGGACGATGGCAGCTGTACCGCTGTAATCGTCGGACGTCTAACATCCGTACAACAAACCAACATTGCTGCCTATTGTTCCCAATTTTAGGCCTATACAAGAACTTTCAGGGGCGACTCAATGGACCAGTCAACGAGTGATGGCCTATCTGAGCGGAAGCTTACTCGCGATCTTATTACCTATCGTTTCTATGTTTGTAGCTTCACTTTCCACAGCTTCACCCTTTCAGAATCCTCATTGGGTCAGATAAGGTGCCCGTTGATCAATTCGAACCCGCAAGTCACCGTGCCGATGGAGGTGCTTCATTTATCGGGTTTACCAGCGCTGACTGTTGAGCCGTTTTACTAGGAGAGCGACGGCTTCGAAACTTCGAAATCCTTTGCTTTTTGGTCTCATGTACCAATTAACAAAACTACGAAAAAATCTGGCAAAAAATCTATCTTGAGAGGTAAAGCTCGTTTGCATTTTCACGAATGCTCGCTGGTTACAAAAGTTGCGACTTTTTTTCAGGGATACCAATGAAGTTTTTTAACCCTCATGATCGATTCCTTCTGGGAGAAGTTGTGTGGGATTCCAAAAAACCGAATCTTGGTTACGGTCATTACCGGTAGTTGGTGTAGTTTCCGAAGAAGTTAGAAGGTTGAACGCATGTAAAGTAAGCGATAGAAAGCACAGTGGATGAGCTGAGCTGATCGAATAAGACAAAACTTCACGGCTTGGTGGAGATGTTCGCTCTTAAATAGTTGACTGAACCACGCATAAACGTGCCGTGCGTCACACGCCGGTGCGGTCTGTTTTTACCGGGTGGACATGCAAACAACTCGTAGTGGACGAACAAACAAATGGCCTTGAGTTTGTGCATTTTCCAGAGTCATTTATACCAGAAAAACCTTGATCGGACCAGTTCGACGCGAGCAACTCGAGCTGCTGCAAAAACTGATAAGCTCCAGATAAACCTGTTGATTGAGGGATTCGAGAGCTCTGAGCCGGTCAGCCGTTTTGTGTATTTTACTGATGATAAGATAAGGTTTATTCTGCATTTTGTCTATCGTCCCCGGAATGACTGGGAAGTTAATGTCTCAATGCAGTCGGTAACGATTCTCACTTATTTGGAGTATGCTGAGTTACAGACAAATCACATATAATCACATGATTAGCACATGTGCCCGCAAAGCACGAAGTGCCGGTTTCGGTACCTTTGAGGCCGAAGCTTTTGCGCCTAACTCAGCATACTTAAAACAACTTACGCATCGCGGGCTGCGGCGAAAATTAGTAGCTACCAAAAAATCAAAAATATTAAAATCGACTGTCGCTTAGTTATGACATTCCGTGCCCTTTCTGTTTGAAGTCTCCCTTATCAGATACCCTTTTGTTGTATCCCTGTCCAGGTTAACCCCTTGGCCGCACTGATGATGATTCGATCTAAACTGGAATGGACAAGCTTCGCCCATCGATGGAAGTATAAGCGCTGGTGTATAATTAACCCATAACGTACCGCGTACACATGCTGTTGCACGATTTTAAACTACAATCCTTCAGTTTTTTGAAAAGTTACCGCGCGAATGCCACCATCATATGCTTTCAAACATGGAAAATATTATAATTTTTGGGTCTCTTCTCCTATAAAAAAATAGATAGGGTTTTGACAACACGTTTTCGAACAGCATATGCAGCAAGCAATGACAAAACAAATTTGTTGCTGTTTTGTGACTTTATACATGTGCATACACTTCTTACAATATTTTTTAACAGTAACAGTCTCAACTTAGCAAATACTTGGTGTTGAATTCCGGTAAAATCCACTTCTTGTGTAGACTTTGTCAAAGGCCAGAGTAATTGCAATATTCACATACTCAAGCTGTGCTATTTTTACGATAATTCTGGTAACAGTTAAGGCAATAATATCTATCTTCGCTCGAGAATGGAGGGCATCGCGACTTTTGGATAGTTCTTTATAGCATCGACGTAAGATCACACACTTTTTTTTGAAGTAAATGGAGATAGGCAGCATATCTACCCACTTGCACAAGTAAAACTTCGATCAGGATCATTGGCTGTGACGCTTATCGTTGTTAGATGCGATTTTTCAATTCTCAATGCGAGCTTCTAGATATGTTTTTCATTTGACTGCATTTGAGGAGAGAGATGACAAGGTTTGGCAGTTGTCTGACTGTCACTGTGCACCTGGGCGATTTTTTGCTTTGGTGGACAGAAGAAACCACAGCTGTGAAGTGCGTATATATACAGGCACGATAATTCATCTGCATGCGCCTTCCAACTAATTGACTTTGGAGTGTTTTGCGCCTTTCAACACGTTATCCTAGCTCGCTCATTAATTGCATTGATGTCATTACTTGTAGTAGTCGTTTAATGTTTATTACGTTGTTTTTGCATTAACTAGCACTATGCTTCTGCAATATTTTTTCTATTCCGCTTACATTGCACCGTTTAATTACCCAAGTTTGAGGTAAACGACTACTTCGTGTGGTGTATTGTACAAATAACAAATCCGCGTGACGTCAAAAAGATAGTCCCACTGAACACAGAAGCAGCATATAGTGCATCGACAGCGCGCTGTCCGATCAACTGCAACATTTGGATGGGTTCCATTCGTATTTACAAGGGCTTCGTGCGGCCTTCGAAGATGAGAAGAAAGAAGAGAAAGGCGTCTTTGAGGCACAATGTGGACAAGCCATTCAGAGCCTTCAAAATCTGGTGGAGGACGTACTCGAAACGCTAGACCGTTAACCAATAATAGTTCACTCGATAAGAACTACCCTTACTCACAACGAAGATGATATCATTGAAGAAAATGAGGAGTACATAGAGTCACTCGAAGAACTCTGAGTTGACAAGGAAGGAGAAAGAGAAAGTCTACTGGAAGAACTACCCAGCAATGAAGAAAGACACCCTCAGACGAAGTTTGAACAGCAGACTAATAAACCGTAAAGACCCTACCGCTTCAACTAACTCTCGCGACGTCCAGAAGGATCGAGTAGAAAAGGAGCTGCGAAGGTGTGACGAGAACGTGTGAGATTCATAGCCGTCATCTTGGATCTAATGCAGCAATCTACTTGCCTACCCCGCAACTTCCAGCATGGAGCCATAAACTGGGAGGAAGAAAGATTCATGCGCTAAGCTCTTTGCAATGCAGCAGATAGCCACTACTCCGACTCATGCACTGTAATGAAGACGGTAGAACACAGACGACGCTCCCTGAATGGAAAGAGTGTACAAACGCTGTTTGGAGTGTTGTATGGGGATAGTGGCTGTCCCAAGATCTACACGTGATGCTATCTTTGCCAAGAGCTCCATCACCACTCTGCGATTTGCGAACATCCTGATCGAAGCGAAGGATTTTTCGATCGGCTCGCAAAGGCACGCAATGATCAGGCTCACTGTGTTCCGAGCATAATGGATCTGCATCAGCGACTGAATCTCCTTTGCATAGAAGACTGAGGCACGATTGCAATTATGGGAATATCGCTGTTGGGAGCGATTTAAATTTTTATGCCGACATCCTACAGCTATGAAGTGCGTATATATACAGAAGCACAGTGACTCATCTACGCGAGCCTTCTACTGATTAACTTTGGAGTGTTTTGCGCCTTTGGACATGTTAGCATAGGCTCGCTCATCAAACACATTGAAATCATTACTTGTAGTAGTTGTTTAATATTTGTTACGATGTTGGTGCTTAACTAGCCCTATGCTTCTGCAATGTTTCTCCTATCATGCATCCATTGCATCGTTCAATTACCCAGGTAAACGACTGCGCTCTCATGTGGTATATTGTACAAGTAACATATCCGCGTGGCACAGCAAAGAGATAGTGCCACTGAACACGAAAGCAATATCGCACTAACTTCTACAATGTTCAAAATTTGATTAGTCCAGTATTGGTGATGAAACATGAAGAAATTCTTACTATGACATAATGGCTGTTAGATGTGTTGTTCTCCTTACTCAAGAACGTACCCTATCAGCTTTAACTCTCAGAAATCGACGCTTCCATATACATTATTTTTTTGTTCCTTCCTAAGGTTGTCTGTGCCATATTGAAGCCCACACTTGCTTCATTCAAACATAGTAGCATTTATGCCCTAGAATGAATTTTGAATTTTTCTCAAGTCTCTAGAACAAAGAGGACAGACAGAAGACTGTCAATGTTAACGTTCCATTGCCAATACGTTGCCGAATCATTTCAAGGAATTGAAAGTACCTGCTGAAAAAGCCATGAATTTCCGAAAGTCAACAAAGGGGCATGAGCACGGTGAGCGGTGCTCATCCGAATGGGAGGCCCGTGCAACAAAAATTTACAGCTCGATTCCAAGGCAGCGGTGAGACCAGGAAAAGTAGTGAAAGTGGTCAATGCTAGAGCAGTCTCGTAAACAATTGAAATGAGCGGGAATCTGCCCATAGTGGGCGGAGCGTGCAACCATTGAGAAGGGCTGACCACAAAAATTTGTGATTCGTTTTTGGAATGAAATGAGCGGAAAGTTCCTAGAAATATTGCGCAGTACTGTACGATAGCTCAAATGGTGTTACATAAACGAGACACTCAGGAAGCATCGGTGTTTGTTTGGATGTCACGGAAGTTGAGTGTGTGGCTTATCAATAACCAACTTTGTACTGACAAAACTGCTTTTCAAATGATTTTCGTTGTCGCATGATGACGTTTGTTAATGGCTATATTCTCACCAAGAATTTCTCAGTAAGGTAATATCAGTTGCATTGTAATGTAGGACAGTCACAACACCAGAGTTTATAATAAATATATTAATGAGATCGACTGTATAAATATTCATAGATTCGGCACAGTCGTGTTGATAAAACTGGATCCTGAAAGAAAAACGGTAAATTCAAGTGGATATAGCGACCTGAGATTCCATCTCTATGTTTTTTATGAAAAGAAGGGTGAGAACTTCGGGTGCCAGATGTTTAGGTGTGCTCTTTGGCTCAAACTAGTGAAAAGAGTGATGAGATCGGCGGTATTAGTCAGAGTATGACATCCTTAGGTCCGTTGGCGGCAATTCTTACCGTTTCTGAATGAAACTGGATATATTAGGTTGGGCTACAGTAGGGCAAAACCAAAATAGAAAATTCAGAAACTAGAGAATCAGAAGTTCTCCCTGGCATGGATCCCTTTAGAGGAGTTTGATCGCTTCCTCTGTATCATTGAAGAAGGGATGCAGATAATGGAGCCAACCAGCCGTCTTCATACTTCGCGATGTCGGCGGCAGGGTGTGACTGCGTCGTCTCTGTGTCTCTGTCACTGCCACTCTACCTCACTGCCCGTGAACGCAGCTACGCCCCGCCAACGGCACCGCAGAGTATGAAGCCGGCTTAAGCCTAACTCCGCCTTTCACGTTTGCTCCGCGATCAACACCCATTATACCAAAAACCACCCGGTTGATGCGACCATATAGAGCCTGAGGCGAGCCTCCTAAAGCGATTTCCACAGATTATCCTTTCTAAAGTAGCCCGTCATCAGAGAAGAACATGGCTTTTCAACTAAGATTTTTATTATTACCCACATCGGTGTAGATAAATGGCCTTGAGGCACTACCAGCAGGAAGAGTACCGTGTTCATTATCTTCCAGGTCGTTTGAGAAGTATCCCCTTCAGAAGACTGTGGCATGATGAGCAACCTCTCCCGGATGCGCCATGCATTCAGCATCCAATGAACCTTTTTTGGAACTTGAAATATTGGAAAAAAAGTACAAAAACCCAACAGAAGTAAATACTCACGCAAGATAACCAATACATAAATATGTATATTCCTCGCAGTCAAAGCATAACAGAATATTTATATAGATAATGGGCGCTTCAATCATTCCATTACTTTCTTGATGACGAAGGGGCCACAATCGGAGCCAACGATGACGTTATGTAGGTGTTGAATACAGTACCGACCGGTGGATTGAACAATGGCACGATAACTTCGCCTGAAACGTCGGAAGGGAACGGTGCACGGTGATCAAATTTTAGTTTTTTTCATATTTTTGTTTCAAAATTCATATTACCTGAATCATTCGAGTTGTTGGTAATATTGTATTCAATATATTACAGTATAATATACAAATGATTGATTGATTTGATTCACTTTTTAATTATAATTTTTGATCAAATTCTATGTACCTAATCAGATTAGTCAATTTACGTCCTTTGAGGGGTATCACGAGGTACCTATCCAGGCCGCACTTCTTTTGCACCTCTACCGCGGACCCCTTATTCAAACCCAAGCCAGCCACGCCTACCTGAAACAAATGGGCGTGGCTAGCTCTACGCATTACTTGGAGTAACTCATTCGAAAGCCGATTAGCCTCTACTTCCATATTTCACGACCGAGCATATTTACCTACTTCGGTGGAAGAATTTTACGTAGCATGCGCTCAGACCTGGGCGGAGTTGTCGGTGGGCTGACCTATCAGTAGCCAGTCGTTCAAAAACGCTCAGCAAGTGTTCTGCGAAGAATAGCTGATCCTTCGGAGTCCGTCCAGATTTGTGGCTCGGCTACAGTCTCAATAAAAGTCACTTCTTATAGATTCAATGCAATCTGCAGAGATAGCCACGCCCAGTTAGTTATGGTAGGCGTGGCTAGCGTGGGTTCAGCGGATGTAGAGCAGTGATGATGCATTGCGGTGGCGAAAAGGCGTGCAATCTCAATAGTTACCCAATGATCTACTGTTCCAAGTAGGTAAATCGACTGATCTACTTATAGCTGGGAGTCTTATGACACCGCTGGCATAATAATTGTAAAAAAATTTGAAAACTTAAATCTTTTCTCTTCGAAATTCTTGTGTGGAATTGTTGTCGGACTCGGTACACACCGTGCTTTGATCATTTTTATAATGTCGCTGCCCTAATATTACTGCAGGAGGACGACGCTGTGCTTCACTGGCGCTATTTCGGCTTAGTTCCCCGCTTTCATCGCTCTTGTGGGTTTTTTGCGATTGATCTCGCTCCCAAATTTCTATGCAGCAGTTCTATGTTACGAAATATGAGACGTCCTATCCAGCGAAAGGCGACTTTCCAGTTTTTATTCGTTTAAGATGTCACAACTCTTTTAGGAAACACTAAAGAAACTAACCACGAGAACCGACGACGACATCTGGAATACCGATAGGAGCTGGTGTTGAAGTCGCGGTGACTGGGATTGCTAAACTAGGGCCTGCCACAAGAAAGCCGCCAAGCGGTGGAACTTGAAATGAAGTAATTAGAAGACTGAATACCCCTACATATGTAAATAAATATGACACCAACAAGGTGGGATTAGGGCTGGAAGTGGAACCGGTAGACGAAATGGCATTGGACAAGGCATCGGACACGGTAGTGGGCACGGCATTGGACATGGACAGCAGAAGCGTTTCTGAAAACAATGTATTCTCATAGGATCAAGGTAAATTGTGATCAAATTTATAATACTATGTGGATGTGTCCCTCTGTCTTCAGTTGGTGACCCGTCTATCATGGCTGTGAGTTAATAAGACGACTCGTGTCGTTGTATTGTTTTGAAGTAGCAGCGCAATTTTCAAGTGAACACACACGGGCTAAAAAGGCGGTTGGGTAATATGAGTAAGGTGCAAATCGATTAGGCCAGTAGGCCGTTAGGTAAACAGTTAACTAGGTGTATCATTTACCTGATGGAAACGCATTAAAAAACATTCACGAATTTTCAAGTCCTTTTATTATTCACATATTTATGCCTATTGCGACCCTTGCTTATCAAGGGTCGCATGCAAAGTTTCACGCTCATATACAAGAATCCAACCGAGATAGAGCTCCTCAAGGTTCGGACAACGGGGTGGGACGTCCGAGTGGTTTTGTGCGCTAGAGAGCTGAAAGGCAAAGAGGCGAGCGTCACGTGGTCGGGACGCAGAGTGAGAGGCAAATTAGCACTTGGCGCGAAACTTTGAACTACAGCCTGGCCGCTGACGGATGTTGGGATACTGAGGCTAGAGGCTAGAAATATGGCGGGAATTCGAATTAGCTGCTAATCTTCTGGTTTTTCGATTTATTATTAGTGAACTTTTCTTTGTTGAAGGATTGCCTCATCGGTACAAAAATTACTCAAGAAGGGGCGATTTCGAATTTTTTAAAAAGAAATCCTCCCTACTTTTCGACCCAAATTACGATCCCTTGAAGATATTCGACGCATGCGTATCATTACGCACTGTTCGCTTGGGGTTTTGTCTGTGGAAGGAGGGAACTCCCCACTGGGAAATCTTAAATGCTACTACGAAACTCAGTCACAAGCTGACAGTGAGCACTCCGTTCAAGTCAAACGCGTATGGCCTCCTCCATACCCTGCGGTGGCGACGGCGGGGCGTGGCTGCGCCGTCTTTGCGTCTTCACCCGGGCCACTTTGTTTCACTGCCTGTGAACGCAGTCACACCCTGCCGCCGGATGCACCATCGCAAAGTATGAAGGGGCTGTTTATCGAAGAAACGTACCACTAGCGCGGATTCAACCGCTTGAAGCATAACGATAAAAATCAAAACACTTCGCCGAGCCATGTGGACGATAGTGGAATTCCTGAAATGAAATTAGATTTTTATCTTACTGGATACTTGGTCGTGTAGAAAGAAAGAGGAAGAGAAAGAATCTCGGTATTAGTGACAGGGGGTGGGCATCTTGCGTTGTGTTGACGTCTTGACGAGAATGTTGAACAGTGATATTAGTTTTACAAGCCTACAAATACAAAAAAACAACAGATTACAAATTGCCCCTCCCTTCATTATCACATCCTCAATTTCGTTTTTACGATATTGATAACTAGCATATCGCATGTAAGTAGTGAAATAGACGTGCTCCCGAGACGTGCTCCCGAGAAGTTGCGAGTTGTTCGATTTGGAAGAGAATTAGAGGATTTGAAGGTGGGAGAAAATTTTAAAAGTGATTGAGAAGTGTGAAAATGCTACACGTCGGGATTTTATAGCCAAGTGACTAGGGCGCGAAAAATCTGTAGAGGCTACCAGATCGGTCAGTTTTTCGAAATCTTGTGGTAGAAGTGGTGCGAAATGAGTGCAACAAAACCACTGACGTGTAAATATCAAGAGACACTTCATTTCAGGAAAAGGCGGTATCTCCCTGGCGAGAGGAGTCGTTATGAACTGTGTCATTAGGTCTACTGTCGGTGGTGGCACCGTTGCAAGCTAATGAAGGGTTTTCGAGGTAACTAAAACAGCGCGGGACCTACTGCGAGTGCACCAATGAGAATAGTTGAGAAAATGAAGATTTTCCCAGATATCGCTAGACAACCTCCCACTGGATAACATGGGAAGCTGACTGATCCATTCAGATTTTCCCGACTTGTCCATCTAGTCAAGCAAGCAGCCTGTTCATTTTTCAATTCAATCCGAGCTTGCGCAAGAGTTGAGTTTCATCGTGTCCGAAAAAGCCGGAAGGGAAATCATGTCCTGTCGTGTGGATACGGTATTCTGGCCAAGATATCGTATCCAGCAGTGAGGATTAAAAAGCTCTCTGCACAAATCCAGTATGCAACCCCATTTCACGACGTGGCTCATTTGGAAAACGGCCCAAACAACGCGTCTTTCATGTTTCTTTGCTTTGCTCTTCATCGACCGCTACTCTCATAGCGCGAACGTAGAAGTTCACCTAGCTGTCCGCCTGTTCCGGTCTGTCCACGTTGAACAAATAGTACCAGCAAATGCAGGAAGAACGACGACAAAAAACTACTGCAAGCCGGATACCACGCATATCCTCTCGAGTATCGTCGTTGCACATTTTTGTGGGGGTTTTTTCTAGCTATCGTTATTATAAACCATTAAAAAATACGAACAATACATGTATGTACAATTAAAAATACGATTACAACACTCATATAAAATTACAATTATACTCGCATACAATTGAAATTGTTGCTTGATACAACAAATACTTAATAATAACATACTAAATAATAATAACAAATAACAAATAAAATGCAAATGAAGGAATAACACGAAAAGAAAAACAGCAAGTGGCGCGACCCTCCAATCGCGAACCGAGGATCGAGCGCTGAATTGCGAATTGTTCCAGCCTGCTGATCCTTTCATTCCTTCGGCTTTTTAAATTACCGTATTCTTATGAATTCATGAAGGTAATGGGTTGTATAGTCGGGAACGCATTTTTCTGCTTTGAATGTCGTACCCTTCACTTTCTATTTCTTCTCACAGCTGCTCCTTCGCTCACGCGCGTTGATTCTTCAAAATTTGCGAGAGCTCTGGGCGTCGGAATACGGCATTCCGTCGTCACCGCTTTACTTTACAACTCAGACTACGCTCTCCCCTTCTCCTCTTCGAAACAGTGCCAGTACGATCTACTCAGTTGATGTCACTCAGTGCACCTTTCCTACCTGCATTCTAGGCGTAGGGGAGGAAATTTATGAACCAAGCAAAAAACCAAAGTAAATATTACATTATATTACATGATGCCCTCGTCAACCAGCCGAATACGACTACTCCTGTCCCCCAAGATGCGCGGACCACAGCTTGATCCCTAGGTGTGCACCATGACTATAGAAAACAGGGGGATCTCCAAACAGGGTACGCCGGGAATCGAGAATTCCTCGACTAAAGGCTATGCTATATAACATTACAAAAGGTGGGGGGGGGGTCGTATGCAGATGTCAGCAATAAACATTAGAATCTAAACACTGAATAAGCAAATGATGATGAACCCGTGTAAGGAAATGTGCGGTAAATATCTTTTTGCTTAAGGTTTAAATACGTAGCAATAAAATTACTGCAACTATACAATCCGGCAACAATTATTGTTATCGTAAAGATCACAGAGGAGGCAGGGGGGGGGTCATATTCAGTCTTCATAAAGGGGAAGGGGTCGCACTTGAGCGGCTATTTCCTCGACACCTGGGAGTGCCCTGTCCTCAGATTACAATAACAGAGGCCCTTTGAGTCACTCGTCTATTCAGAAGAGAAACTCTCTTTGAACTTAGACCAGGATCCTTTTGTACCCCTCCCAACTGTATGAATGCCATTACCACGGAAAATTCGCGTGGTCCGCGTTTGACGCGCGAGAGATGTTGCGAAATAGGGGCGTCGTTTTTCGAGTCCTGAAGCGATTACGCCTAGAATGACCCGTGGAGCATCGATATCGCTTCGAGACTGATTTAAGACAATTCAGGACGCGCATAGCTCGCACCATCGCGTTGCACACCGGAAGCCGTAATAATGCGAATTTCTGTCCTAATGGCACACACTCATTGTCAAGTGTTCCGAGATCCAGTGGATAGTTTTGTTGATACCTTTCCAAGATTCACGATCCTGTGTCTACGAGGCCAACGTTTTGACGTCTTTGCCTTCATTAGAGGCCAGAAGAGTTAAAAAAGCTGGAGACTTAATCCACTCAACGGCTCCTACAGTTCCGGGAACATCTTCAACGGGATACTAAACCAGCTGTCGGTATCGATCTACCAGAGTGTGCCGGGGCTCACCTTGCCATCTTGCGACCGGGGCGCAGGATGGTCCACCAGAAGGGCAAAATTTTGGCAAGCAACACCTTCACATCTACGTCCCCAATCTCATGGTAGGGTAAAACTTATAAAGACCGAGAAGGGGCGCAACTTAATGGGTTCTGGCACACATCTTTCATTTCTATCAATCTTAGGGTCTTTCGCCGTTATCCATAACGTCGAGTACCGGGATGGTGACTGAAACTGCGGTTCAATACCTCCATGGCATTGAACACTATGCATCCAGGTGAGTCCAAGTTCTTGATCTCCTAACAAGGGAGGGTCATCAGGTCGGTCCGGCCTTTTGCGATGGGATGTATACCACTGTACTCGTCTTGGGACAAGAAACTCAAATCTGCCTTCCAAATTTGCGAAACGATTCTGTGAGCAAAGTTATGAAGGGTAGTCTCCCGACATGGTCGACTCTCTCTCTCGCATGTTCGCATGAGTGGACGTGGAATGCTAGCACAGCAAGGTGAGTTGTGGTGTACTGGATACGATGGTTGTTTCACAGGAGATGGGTCGCAGGTTCGGAACCTTTGTGCGACTGCGCTTTTGCTTTTTCTCCCTTCAGCTCATATGAACCCAGAAAGTGCGTATTAGTAAGTATTTGAAAGGTTTACCTCTTCATTCAACATCAAGAGGGGACAAAATTTCACGTTTCCTGATTTATGCATTTTTTCAAGACTTTCATTTATAGAGGGCATATGGTGAATAGGAGATACAAGAATATTTGAAAACCAGTAATTTACGAACACATGTGGTATTCCTGCACAAAGTGGGCGAAACAGTACAATCTCTCACAGTGTGCACAACGAATACTTACTAATACGCACTTTCTGGGTTCATATGAGCTGAAGGGAGAAAAAGCAAAAGAGCAGTCGCACAAGGCTTCCGAACCTGCGACCCATCTCCTGTGAAACAACCATCGTATCCAGTACACCACAACTCACCTTGCTGTGCTAGCATTCCACGTCCACTCATGCGAACATGCGAGAGAGAGAGAGTCGACCATGTCGGGAGACTACCCTTCATAACTTTGCTCACAGAATCGTTTCGCAAATTTGGAAGGCAGATTTGAGTTTCTCGTCCCAAGACGAGTACAGTGGTATACATCCCATCGCAAAAGGCCGGACCGACCTGATGACCCTCCCTTGTAAGACCTTCGAGGTGTTTCGCTTGAAGGCATATTCCGCGATTACATCATATGGATGCAGGCGCTGAATCATGAAATTGTACGGGATTACCGTGTAAAAGCGGCTTTTGAGTCACTTCCCGTTGCATTGTATCGTGAGGAACCCTATATATCACCTGTCTCTCATGTAAACGTTTCCTTAGGCACTGCAATTCCTTCTTTATCCTATCTTATCGCATGAATCACAGGCCTTATTGGCTACGTAAGCACCACGATGGAAAAAACTCCGTCCAATGCTAGGTGTGGTCGGAGTGGGTTTGCGATATCGGAGGAGGCTCGATGTGGCTTAATGCCGTGAGGGGGCTCGCCGCAATGGCGCAAAAAGTCTGCGGCGTGAACAGGTGCCCGGGGAACTGCACTGAAATTGTGTGTTACAGGTAGGGCACCCCAAGGTGTCGAGGATAATAGCCACTTCGGTGCGACTCCCTCCTGTTATGGATTTTTGCAGGGATCGACTAATCCAAAGCAACATCGTGAAGGTCGCATAATCAAACTAAATCATCAAGTACCACAAATGTCAAGGGAGTGGAGAAACCTTGACTCTTGACGAACGTTGATACAGAATTGACCTGGATTCAAAACAGTAGGGTACTGATCTGACTCGGAATAGAAACAATTTTGATTAGGTTTCCTGACATACCTTTCCTGAGGCGCGTTTCGCTTCTTGACACGGATGACCTCTGCAATTACGACCCTCCCTCCTCCCCTACTTTCGGCCAAATACGATCATACGACCACCTGTCGAGGAATTCTCGACTGCCGTAGTACTCTGGTTGCAGGTCTGATTATCGTGGAGTGTGCCTTTGAGTATTCCCTAGTGTAGTGGTCCTTCCAAGTGTCTTTTATTTCGAGATCAATAAACATATTACATTGTTTTGAGTGAAAGAAAGTGCAATCTGTTGGGTGCTAAGCTCCCTCTTTTTTATATGTTTTTTTTTTTTGAACCGAATCATTCGTCTTATTTACACACCATTCGAAAGAGATTTTTTTCAGCTCACACCATTAAGCTGACCATTTTGTGTACAACTAAATTTCTTTTTAATTACAAACTTCTAAAATGTAGTTTGATGGCTGTATAAAACAGCATTGCTGACTCTCGACCTTTCCCAATGGCGATAAGTCAGCGATACTAGAGAACTACAATTCGTTCAAAGAAAGGGCGGGAGAGATAAGAGAACAGTTCGAGACCTCTGAGGGTAGAACTTCCTTTCAGAGAAATCTATGAGCTGCACTCGATAGGAAAAAGAGAGTCTGGGTCACTGAAGAATGCTCAAGAAGATTTGAACGATAGAAAAATTTTCAATCCAGCTTCACTGAAAATGAGGTCAGCCAGCCGCGAAAACTTCACATAACAAGGCTGAATCACCCTCCTTCGCAAGTTTGGGAGGCCTCACTTTGCAAAGATTGTCAGCATTGTTCCTCATAGGCTCGGTTAGGCAGTACAATAGGAGTCATTATCCCTCTTAAGCCCTGCGCTAGAATTGTGTATTGTACCTGAATTTCGAAATAAAAGAGTTATAATCAAAAATTATTGACATTTAAGGAGACTCAACAGCGTGTTATAGTCTAAGCCGAGCGATGTTTGCCGAAATGCATCGATGCAGCTAAGAAGTGGAAGCAGGTTGCGGGTATTACAGAGTGCATGTTGGCTATTTCCCTTGATACGATTACGGTGAAATCAACTTTTTTTTAATAGTGAAAAGACTGGCGCGAGCTTGGTCCGTGACCTAAGGCTGCCTTCATACTCTGCGTCGCCAATCGCCGACAGAGCGTATCTGAAAGTACCGGCAGCGAGGCAGTGTGGCGCGTGAGGAGACACAGAGGCGACACAGCTGCGTCCTGCCGCAGGTATCGCAAGATGTAAAGGCGAGTTAACAATGGTGCTTTGCCGCATTTGCTTATGGGTACCCTGTGTTTCAGATCGGTGCTGTAGCTGTTCCTTGCACGATGAGACACCCGCAGTTGAATATGAGCCATCCAATTCAATTAAACGTGAATGACCTATTTTCCAGGATTTTTAGGAAACATTTTTTTTCCATATCTGAGAGAACATTTTTGCATATTTTGAGATAATTAAATGTGAGAATGATGTTTATCACTCAGGCTTGAAGCACCAGTTTAAAGATTCAAACCTATCTTCAGCCGTCTGCATGGGAACGGGGACCCACAACGGCATACTATCTCCACTACAAACCGGAAATTCATCCAAAATAATATTTACACATTCTGTTCACCTCCAGCATAGATGAGTCTTTTTACTTGGGCGGTGTGTGTCCGTTATCTTGTTATCGTTACCGCGGATCTGAATGAAATGGGCGGAACATGTGGGGTAGGCGGGGCTATCCCGGAGTGTGTACGGTAATACATAAGAGGAGTTTGAACGAGACTAACACTGCATGTTGTGTCGTGATATGGAATAAACTTTAATTTTGTGGAAAGTCCACTTGCGAAAGGGATAAAAACATAACTTGACAGTCATTGTTGTGATCGTGGATAAACCAGCGATGATATTATAAAGAACGAGAGCTAACCGCCCTTTTGAGCTTGTCTCGCTTTTTGTAAGGTCTTCAATCTACACAAATCTCAATCTTTCATTATTCACCGTATTAAATAATACTTTTCACCGGCAATAATATGTACAAATGTTCGTGAAAATAAAAAATAAATGAGCTCAAGGAGTGCTACGGTGTACTTTTGCAGCTCAGCCAAAGAAGCCACCTAGGCCTCCCATGCCGCCACCAAACAATGGGTTGAAACCCATACCGCCGAAATTAGGATTAACATTAGTGCCCATAGGAGCAATGTTGGTGATACTGTCGGGACAGCAAGCTGGAACACAGGCATTCAAAATGAAAGTCGAGGGAGTGGTTGCAAGAGTTCCAAGTCCAAGCGGCAGCATTTGAGTTCCCATCTGAGTTCCTGGACAAGGACCTGAATGAGAGCAGTCATGATTTATTCAATATTTTTGTATAAAATCACATTTATACAAAAACAAAACAGTTTCTATGAAGATTGTGCCATAAAAAACAGGAATATGAACGCAGCAGCTGCCTTCAAGAGGTGGGCGTTGCTTTCGGTAGGCGTGCCTTCCGGTGGCCTATCTGTGATATCTGAGATTTGAAATCTATCCGAATTAGCTTGTCTTTGAAGGCACATTCCAGGATCATCTTAGGTGGATAAAGTGCTAAGTTATGAAATTAGTGGTGCTGAGGAATGCGCCGACAAAGTAAAATCCGAAAGAATTTGCCAAAAATGGCAAAAATAAGGCCCCCCAGCATTCGGTTTTGGAGATTACTGCGTGAAAACGACCCTTTGAATCGGTTCCCGTGATGGTATCATAAGGAAATTTGGTAAAACACCTGTCTCCTAATGCAGCGTCTTTATCATTGGCATCTCTTCCTTATCTTATATTATCGCACAAATCGTACGCCTCATTTGGCACATTGTTGCCACCATTGCCGCCAACAATCACTTCTGGGGTGGACGGTCTTGGGCTGCTTGGTAGAATCGCGCTTGCTTCTTTGGCTCTGCCCGATCCAGGGACTGACACCCAGGCCTTGGTAAAGGTACAGCCTACTGGCTGTGGGGCAAACTATTAGGGTGTCCACAAAGTTCGTTGGCCATTTGTAAACAGCGTCGCGTTACGCAACGCGTTGTGATTTTGCATAATGATTTCGCAATACTGAAAATACTCGCGATGGGCTATCTTCTGAACTCGCTAGCTCTCAATTTCCTTTCCTTCTCTTCCCACAATAAAGCAGTGAAGATGAGTGATAGTCACCACTACTACTACAACCTGGGTATCTCCAGACGTCAGGCCACGACCAGGAGTCAGTAGTTTGGTGATAACACCCCTTCTAAGAACTGAATGTCAAAATGGTGGACTCGCTTCACCAATAGAAACTATGGCATCGAAGATAAAAATTAGTGATAAGTGATAAAATCAGTGGCGTCGTCCACTACAGCATCCTATCCAACAATGCCACAGTGACGGCAGAGACCCTCTCTTAATAATTGCAGGAGGTCAAGGTGAAAGCTGCCGCCTTGTCCCAGAAACTTGCAAATCCGTGGTTGCTCTGGGACAACGCGCGCCCCCAAGAAGCGAAAGATACTCAGGCCGTCCTGGACAGGCTGGGCATCAACACGGTCACGCATCCACAGTGTAGCCGGGACATCAGTCCATGCGATTACCACATCTTCCTGTCCATGCAAAATTTTGACGGAAAAAGAAGCTGAAGAACGAGGGCGACCTCGAGGACGTGATCGAGGACTGGGTCGAGTCGCGGCCGGCCGGCTTTTGGGAGGATCGCGTTGCCTCTCTACCCGTTCGCTGGCGAAGGGTGCTGGGTATGTATGGAGATTATGTCATGGACCGGTAAGTTCAACTTGGTGAGTTATCTTTACAAGCTCTGGAAAAAACGAATGGCCAACGAACTTTGTGGACACCCTAATATTTATCACGGCAAGAGCTATGATACCCCTATTGTCCTGGGATGTGCCTTAAACTCTCAAAAAACTCTGTATAGTTTCTGAGCAAGGTGCCAAGCTAGCCACTCTCATTAGGCTCAATAGGGCGTGGCTAGCTCGGGTTTGAGCTAGTGCAACGCCTAATTGACATCGCAGAGGGACAACAAGGATACAGACCGGGTAGTTGTACAGAGATCTACCGCCCTAGTAGGGTAAGTCGACTAAATCGGTCGGCACAGTCGGTTCGCCTTCAATCTATTTGGACACATGCTCCCTTGAGGACGCAACCATCGATCATGTATTGATGGTAGCTACGTATAACGCTCTCACCCTACGCGCTCTCCTCTCCTCACTGCTCACTCTGTTGAGTGTATTTTGGCTTATTCTCAAAATATTGTTCCTCTCTCTAGGGTCCATCAAATCCTACGATGATGGGACAGTCAAGAAAGATTCCTCTGTCCCGCCCGCGTTTATTTACCAATCACCGTCTGACGGACCGATATATTGACAGAGGCACGCATACACAATAGCAATGAAGAAAAAGAAGAATTTTGAGTCATCGGTGAATTAGAGGATGGTCAAATTCTTGAAACGTCCAGCGTACCCCATCGTCAGCCAGTTTATCTGATCTTCTTTGCTCAAGACACCTCGAGATTTGTCAATTCCGTACGGCGTTCCCGGAGTACCCTGAAGAAACGAGGGCCTGAAGCGCTTGCCGGTGGATCTGTGGGTTCCATAGTCCTCTCCTCCCCAGGATTGCTGACAGACGAAAAATTTCAACCGTCATTTCGACATGTGTTGATGTCAAAGTTATTTGCAGCTGCAAGTAGCGATGACTGATTGGTTCATCCTATAGAAATGATGATTGTGTGCGTCCATGCTAAAACGGGTGCCGTCATCACCCTTCGCAGCAGAGCCAATCCAAAGACTTTTTCAAGCATTAAATCGACTCGTCCTAATTGAATTCTTATCCGAACATAGTGCCCTCATGACCACGTGCTGTGAGTTCCCACTGCAAAACCTCACCTTGAAATCATCCACCTAATTAATTTGTTACTCTTATCGAGCAGCTAGCGAAAGGTGCCACTGTCCGGCTCGGTAAAGATCATAAGCTCCGAATTCTCTCTTAATTTACCCCGGAAACCCACAACTCAAATCACTTACAGCACATTGGAGAGGCCTGTGCAGGATTAGAGCAGCTCACTGCAGCTCGTCCAGCGAATCTCTGCAAAATCACTTTTACTAAACTGTTAATTTTTGACTTTCTCAAGTGACTTCTTCTTCCTCTTTGTCTCATAATTTAGTTCTCTCTATCGATCAGCATACATTTAGAAGTTCAACTAATAATAAGAGGTGGCATTTTGTTGAGGGTTGAACAGTAACGTGTCTTCACATGACTGACGTGTCAATAATATATTGGAGATGTCACACATAAACGTGTATCATCCTGCAAACCTACTATTATCGTTTGGTATCCACGTCCAGACATGTCAATGTTCAACATTGAACAAGTTGTCCCAACCACTGAAGTTCTTTTATGCGTGCACGGCGCATATCATGGGAATGGTAAGTCTACTACGTTTCTGAATATTTTGAATGGATTTCTTGATAATGGATAAGGTTCTGGGTAATTTTTGGATGATTTTGATTAGGGTTGGGTAGTAGACCTAATATGGAGCAGATTAACCGTAATCCATAATTTTAGGATTATTTTAAGCAGCTGAGAAGGTCCCCGTGTTCCTATGAGGGTGAAAACTAGTAAAGCGGGTATCTGAGAATTCTGTGACGATAAGTTATATGCAACGTACTCGAATATTTGTTTAAAGGTAGTATCACTGAAATAATTATACTTCCTGTGATTAGAAAAAGTGCGACAACTATACAAAAAGCGTAACTCACCAAGTATCCTGGGCAAGAACAACCACATCCTCCACCAATTCCACCGCCACTATTGGCTATAGCGTAGAGTTGAGCGTAAATAGGCAGAACAAATGCCAACAGAATAACGATTCGCAGCTCCATAAATACCTTGAAAGACTTCATGCATATATTTATGCTGTATTCGCTTAATAAGGGCCACATGCAAAGTTTCACTCAAATAAGTGAGAATCTAGCCAAGATACAGCTCCCGAAAGTGGTGGTCGAGGGGGCTGAGCTTCAAAGTAAATGTCCGCTCCGTCGTCTGCCGCGTTGGAGACGCACAGTGGAGACAGAAAGTTACGTAGACTATCCCACTCTTCGTCTTCGACGACGCGGAGCACAGCGGAGCGGGCAATTTCTCTGGGGCTCCGCCTCCTCGTCCAACACTCTGAGGAGTCGTATCTTAGCCGAATCTCACCTTTTTGCTATAACTTTTCATGCGGTCTTTATTGAGCAAATACGACATAAATATTTGGGTAACAGAAAACTTGTTTCTTGTGCACGAATCCTTTGTTTTTCACTTACAATGTTCTCTTTTCAGCCTAATTCGTATAAGTAGGTCAAATATCAACGAGAATTATTCTCAAAAAAGTTGAAGTGTTGCATACAGAAGTATTTTTTACTATACTTAACAAGACCTGCTATTATTGACAGAATTTGCAGAAATAGAAGGTTACTCAAAAAAAGAAAGAAAAATTAGGGGTCGATTAATTGTCAGAGTTTCAAGACATCCCATTTGAGGTTATAGGGATATTTCCTTGCCTTTCAGACATACATCCCCCTGAATGGCCGAGTTAGTATGATAACCTTTCCAGAAGAGACAGCCCGATCTACTACTCTTGGATACGAGACTTTCCTTGTTGTGTGAAGGCGTAGGTGGCAAAATCGGATATCTGCATGGCAGCACATGCCCACCGCGTCAACTTCAGCCTTAGTTCTGCGCTGTTATTTTTTTACGACTTTTCGTTCTTACCTGCGTGTTGTAATAAGCCCGAAGCATTTCTGGCCGAGAGTTATAACGCGGCTTATCCCAATTGAAACACACGATTTTCATACATTTTTTTTTCTCTTCATTCCAATTCATTCTTATACAAAGCTTAACGTATAAGTATAAGTGGTTAAAATATCAACGAGATTTAAGTGGTTAAAATATCAACGAGATTGCTTTCAAAAAAGTGAAAATGTTGTTACTGCAAGCATGCAGAAGTATTCTTTTCCCTTGAGGGGGCGGGGAAGGGGGTGGCAACTTGTTGAACTCTTACACGCCAGTAATATACCATAAATTTCATCTGAAACGTGTACGATCCTGTAAAGCTAGCAGTACCGTACATATGCATGTGAAGACATATTACTGTTCAAAATTCAACACGTTACCCCTCCCCCCTCCTCCGTTGAATTTTCAATTCGCAATATTCAATTTTCAATATTCTCTTTCCAGTCTAATTCATTCTTATACAAAGTATAATGTATGATGAGGTGAAATATTGATAAGAATTTTTCCACAAATGGTAAAAGTTATTACTGCAAGCATGCAATAGTATTTTTTACTATATTCAGCAAGACCTATTATTATCGTCGATAGAATTAGTATTAACAAAAAGTTGGTCAAAAACAATTGTAGTGAATTTTCAAAGCTTCAAGGCATTCGAGTCCTTATCATAGTGCTAGTGGTCTAGCATGGTCTTGCGAAACTAAGCACTCGAGTAAACATCAATAAAATAGAAATAAATAAACTTACCATTTTCAAGGGTTCTGGGTAATTCAGAAGCCACTCCTCAGAAGCCACTCCAAAGCACAACAAGTCCACCACGAGCGTTGTGGGGGCTTCCTGTTTAAATAGTCCAAGACTTGGACACGTATTCATACAAAAACGACTCGTCAACTGGACATTTCTGCCGTCCAATTGGTAAACATTGCGATTGCAGTCAAAGTAAATACTATTGAGCAGTCCAGTTGTTAAGAAGATTTAGTGACGATTCGCTATCAAACCATTGAGGATTGCGCAAGCATAAAGGAAAGCGTCGGGAGGAACCGGATGAAATACCGGTGATTCGGCTTACTCTATTTTTCCAATACTGAGGGTTTTCGTTCAAAATCCGTGGACCTCGATCTTTTGTGCCTACAATACTCGGAATATCGACATACATACTTCAAGGAATGGAGGAAAAAAGGAGAAATTGCCTATAAAGTTGGAGGATAAAGTTTTTGACGTTTATCAATCCCTTCTATGGGATGCGCCGCACATTCTAGTTCCATTCAGAATCGTGATGGCTGGTGAATGTGATGTGGCCTATACAATGACTTGCGGTGGCCAGCCGATGTACAAGTCAGTGCTTTTATCCTCCCAGACGAGTTCGGTACCAATTCACCGACCCCGGAGAGATGGAAGGTTTGGTTGGCCTGGGCGGGCGTTGATGCGGGATTTGATCCCTGCACCATGAGAGTGGTGAGTGCGCCACCTGTCACTACGCCACCTCCGCCCAAATTGCCTATATTATGATGAAAATTTCGAAAAATGGGGAAATACCATTGCCACTTTTAACGACAGAAGAGGGCGGGGGGTCTATGTGAGTAATGGAGAACAGTTGAAATAGGCATCCAGAAAGGGCATATATGGCAAAATTTCCAGTAAAGAGGAGCTCCTTAGGGCTTTGTAGGAGCCGTCTTTTACAACAGCTGCCACCTGCAGCTAATATGGTTTGCCCCTTTCGTTAACGTGGCCCGCCTCCTCGAAACTGTGAATAGGCTCTCATTTCTTGGGTTCTTGACCTCTCCTGGTTTTTCTTCACTTTCGTACTACTAAATGGATCGATTTCCGTGTTCAACAGCATTTATTAAAATATTATTTATATTTGACCCGAACTACCCGTAGCACCTTCCTGGCTTCAAATTTGCTAGCCCGTAAGCTTCAAATTCCTGCCGTTTTAAGAGTGCTCCTCCTTTCTTACAATAAGATCAAGATATCAAAAGCAAGCTATAAAGAGAGAGAACTAAATTCGATGATAAAGAGTAGCGAGCAGCGGAGGGATTTTTAAATAGTTGGTGCCACCACAGACTGTGATCCACACGCGCTGTGTCCACTGTGATTTTTGGCACACTCCCACATTTTTATCCTGTTTCAGGAATGAAATCCAGCGGAACGAGTATTTGCAAGAGTTACTTCTTTTACAAGAATTTTTCACCGATCAAAGTCATCATGTTTTTATGCGTGGCCCCATTCTCGTCAAAGGAACCTCCAGTAGACTATGTCTGACTACTAAGGACTTCGATGATGGCCTCTCACGGGAGTTATACAGGGGGTGCCAAAAAAAAAAGTAATTTTGCCCACGGCTCACATCTGCCAATTTTACAAAACGTAGGGAAACGAAAGAGATGAAGGTATTAGGGCAAAACATTCCCGAAATGTTCCTCTAAAAGCAGGAACAAGCTGTGGCTCCTCACGTTCATGTTTATAAAAATATGGAGGTTTCATTCGGCGCAGTCGGGCTTCGGAGTACCTACATTTAAAAATTCGCTAAAAACAGTGGAGCCAAGCTCCGTGGTAGGTCTTTTGTGGGAAGCTTCCTGAGGGCTGGCCCTTCGGTTCGTGGAAGTCACAGAGCCCCTGCTGCTTGGACAAGGCTGCTATGATCCAAAGTATCATTTTCATGCCTAAAATCCGCCTCCGGAGGGGTTTCAGTGGTAGGGGAACGTTTTGGCTCTTGGAAACGAAGGGCGCTGGGAACCCGGGAAAAACGCAATGTTAAAGGACACCATCCGGTATGAATCCCCTTAGGTACCCAGATTGAACGGACGTCAGCAAGGTTGTGAAAGAGGGCGAAGAAATTTCGGATTTTGCCCAGTTGAGGTGATACATCTTGTTCAGTCTTTCCTTGCTCCCGTTCCTACTCGTGCAGGAGGCTGCCACGGAGTATAGTGATAGAGTGAGGTCCGCTCTTGATTCTGGGGATGAAAATACCTCAATAGAATTTACTGTAGTATGGCTAAATGGGGTCGAAAGTGGAGGAGACAAAATTACTTTTTTTTTGGCACCCCCTGTAGATTTCCTAAGTTTCGGCCTTTTCTATAATACTCTGGCGCAGTGATTCAAAGATCATGTTATTTGAATATTCAAAAATTTTCAAAGTGAAGTGAAAAGGTGACAAGATCTTTCATGAAGGTGCTGTTGTTAGTATTACATAGCTTCAATCATAATAACGATATAATGGGTGCGACAGCTATTCCACAATTTTCTTCGCACTCACACCTCATATTCACTTCAGAGGCAGAATAAGTCGTTATCATCCATTTTAAATTATTTATGAGTGCTTTAAAATGTCCGCATATAGCATGACGAAATTCCTCTGATGCACCAAGTTTGACGCCACAGGACAATGCCATTATTCGCAAGTGGACACCATCCACACGAGTAGCCTTCTTCTTCGATATGCTTCCATCACTTCAGATCTTATACTCCTGCTCTATGTATTTGGTTCGCGCCCCTCCTTGCCTCTCCTATAGCACATTATCCCTCGCTGGTTTTTACTATCGTTTAGAGCTGCCCACATGCCGTATGTTCTGTTTTGGTCTACGTTATTATTTCCATTTGAATTCAACTTCATGTTTTCTGACACCTCTCGGATGCAGCACGAATTAGGAGGAAGCAGTGAACGCTAAATAGATACATGCCTTTACATGGCAGTCGTTGATAATGTACTGTAGATATCATAGTCCTGTGAACATGATTTTATGCTTGATATTTCTGACATGACATGTTACTGGTCAACATTCACCATGTTGCCCCTCCCTCTAATCAGTATGGCACCCTTTTAGCGAAAGATAATGTGAACAGATGATTTCACAGTGTCAGGAGGATATGCGCATTTCAATCGGAATGAATTGCAATTCATGTAAACAGCCACTCCTCTCACAAAATCACCAAGAAAGGAATTAGTTGTTTCAGCGGAAGTGAAGCACTGGCAAATGGCACCGATACCATATGCATGTCCACTTTTGAGAACTTCAAAGTGACTTCTTTACTCAGGGAAGATTCATTCTCATGAACCGTCGCTTGCTACTCCACGTGCCAAAATGGGCAAAAGAAGGGATCGGACAAAAGTACGTGCCGTTGGACCAATACCGTCTTATTTTCACACAGTATTCAAGAAAGGCTTAAGCAAAAACTATGCAAAGCTGTGCTATGACGTACGTTGCAAAGTAATCAGTAAACTGAGGAAATCCCGTCTCAGATATCATAAGTCCGAGGCTCAGCTTGACTTTCTGTTCTCTGAGAAAGTGGATTTACTTTTGGTTTTAACATCACTTTCCATGATTGGCAGCTCAGTATGTTGTCGGAATAACCACATCATCAAGGCTGAGAACTTGTTTGGCCCGGAAATCGAACCAAAAAACGGCTTGCAATGAATCGTTTTCAAACTTGCATTTCAACTTTCACTCCCCACAACATGACAGGGGCAAAATATTTCTTAAAGATCCCAACTTCGTAGTGGGACTGAGGGTGACTGAGATAAATTTTCGAATTCAGTACAGCAATTTTGGCTTCACAGGATCATGTACAGGATTTTGGGACATGTACACGTATATTATGTGATATCCAGCTTGGGTTACCGGTACGGCAGTCAGAGAAGGATACATTACATGTAGCCCCCACACATTCAGCACTCTCCCCCCGTTGATAAAACAAACAAAAATAGAAAGCATAAATAGCGGGCTCGAGTCACGTCCGAGATTACCCATAATCCAGCATACTCGTAACCATTACATTTTTAGTTGTCTGTCTTATCCCATTTCTTGTGTTACATCCTGGGCGATGGTGGTGTACTAGCAAGTGGGGCGTCCCTCTACTCACACGGTGCGTGGATTATATCCTGCACAATGTTCGCTCTGGCACACTGAACCTTCCATCAGTCCGGGTAAACGGATTCGTACCGAAGTTGTCTGATTGTGAGAGGATCAAAGCGCTGTCTTAAAGGCAGCTTTCGGGAAAATTCGGACGAAAAGTATAAGAAGTAGTGAATATGAAAGCCAAGATGCCTAGTAACAGGAAAGTGGAGAAAAAACGAATGGAAGTGGCCAAAAACCCAAGAAATAGAACCCCTTCCCACCATTGGTTCTGGGCGCGGACGACCTTTCCGTCAAGACGCGGGTAGTCCGCATAGGTTTTCCACTGGCATTACCAAGACGTAAGCATGAAGGGATGTTCGGATATGCGACAGCATCTATTTTCATGTGGTCAGTTTCAAGCTAAAAGTGAGAAAGCGCGATCGGTACATTCAATCCTGCCGATCTCCTTGACCAACCGCACCGTGACCAACCCCTAATCACGTCGCCTGGAGGCGGGCTGTCCTTGTCCAAGGCGGCTTGTCCTGACGAGGCCGCCTCCGCCACAGCTCAAGGGGGCGCCTTCCGCGGGGGATTTCGCCATGCATAGGCCTTCCAGACCTGTAGTTTTTCACTCAATGCCTCCTTATAGGATTCCCTGTCACCCACATTATCCCGAACACTGTCTTTAAACATCAGGGCCCTCGCATGCCACTCAGTGCACAGGCCAAATCGCTTCCACCTGCCACCACGATTCTGAATGAAACTAGAATGCGTGGTGCATCCCGTAGAAGGGATTGTTTGACGCTGGAAACACTATCCTTTCATCCCTTCATCCTTCCATTCCATCATGAGCGCAATAGTAAGGAACCAATAGTAACTGGACTTCGAAAGAACATGTGCAATGCTTTCGTAGGAACGTTTCAGACCTCATACATACATTATACCTTCCTATTCTCGACATAGTAAGCCACCTCAGTGGCTCTGCCAGATACCCGTGCACATCGGTTTATATTTTTTGCAGCAGTGCTATCGCAATAAGGGGACATTCCTGGAGTGTGGAATGACGGCGCATCGTTTACGTGTTAATCAAATGCTGCACACTTACATGCTTTAATATGATTAACGTATTACGAACATGTACTTTGGATCAAGCACAAAAATGAATGTAATTCTGAACTTCATTTCAACAGGTGCATTGCAGAAGTGATTCCTACGGAGCTCTTAGCACCACGTTTAGGTGAATTCCAAAGATTCGAAACATCGCCGATTCACACTGTTCCGCGTAATAAACCAGCACAACCACTCCCAGAAGATGAAAAAGTGCAAATATGCAGCGTATGTAGGAGTGACGCCGTTGCTATCCATGTCTTTACAGGATCGTACCTGTATGGGACATGCACGGTGCGCCATTTACCTGTAAATCTTGTAAAAGAATGTCAGTGTACAGTATTTAACAAGTTAAACATGAAGATGATGCGCCATCATTCAGCGGTCTTGCAGTGCCCCCCCCCCCTCCCCCCTGATTGCGATAGCACCCGTGCAACATTTGCAGAATTACAAATTCATCTGTACGAGTACGAGAAACGTCCCTTATCCACTAAGCTAAAGCTCGTAATTCCCTCACCATCCTCCCTGAGCTGGGATATAGAATTGCTAAGAAGATGATTCCATGAAACACAAGATCTCTGCTTGTGGTGAACATGTTCCAATGCAAAAAATCCTACCAAAGTCTTTGAGAACCTCCCAAGTTACTTGTGACCATGCACACAACTTTCAGGGCAATCTTTTGATTCTTTGTCGGACATCCAGTCCGTGCATAACATCACTTAACTCTTTCTTGTGAATGTCAAATAAGTGTCCTTTCCTTTCATGTACGCATTTAGATGCATTAAAAAGGATACCTTGGGTACCCAGGCGTTCAGTAACTTCGTGGGCAATCAGGTCGACGGACTTTCATCGGGGTAATCAAACTCGTATCACCGTGGCAAAGGTACGGTAAATCACGGAATTCGTAATGGAAGAAAAGATGCGTTCAGAGCTGAAGATAACTTATCTCGGGGAAAACATTCCTCAAAAGTAGTGACAGGGGTAATATTGGTAATGAGAATTTTGATGTAAGTCGTCCAAATAAAAGCTAGGGGTCTCGAAAGACCATCAATTGCAAAATTTTTGGTGAGAGGGGCGCCTCTGAGCTGTGCAGGAAGCGGCGTTTTTCAACGATTGTCCGCTTTTTTATCCCAGTGCGCCCCTTTTTCGAACGTGAGCCGCCTCTTTTGAGTACCAAGAGGGTCTTATTTCTCGGGTTTCTGACCGTTTCATCCAGTTTTTCTCCGACTTCATACTACTAAGCACCTCGGCTTTCATATTCAGCAATCTTTTTCCCATTCGGCCCGAATTATCCCTATCACTGCCTTCAAAGTGACTGACGAGTTGAAACTCATGTCAAAGGAATTGTTTGGAGTTGTTGATTCAAAGAGACGAGCGAGCGGCTTGATTTGAATGTACCATTCGTCTAATCGCATCTTATCCTTTTTGCTTGAATCGCCTGATTGATACATTATTCCTTTGCCTGAATTTGTCGACTCGCGTAAATTCATTTCATTTATTATACGTACAAAGAGAACATTGAATGGGATGGTTGTCCCAACACATATAAAACATATAAAACATATTAGTACAAAATGACAACAAAGACCTAAAAACAACAAACAAGAAATTGGGTGCAACTAACCACCATATCCCAATAACCAAAAGCAGTAAAAGCAAGAAAGCAAAGGTCCTAACTGTAAAACTTGCTCATAGAAGATTTGAGCTGAGCAATATTAGAAGGCATCAGGAACTTTTTGCAAAACTTGCCGAACACAGAAGAAGCGCGCACAGAAAAAAATCTGGGTCTTATACCCGTCTTCGATCTGGGGCATAGAATTTTATATTTATCACCCCGTGTAATAGATGGAAGCAGCACGAAGAAGTTTTTGATTTCAACCGATACTCTGTCTGTGATGATTTTATATAGCATGATAAAATCAAATTTTTTTCTTCTGCATTCAAGAGATTCAAGCACAAGTATCTTTTTTCTAATAACACCTCTGGGTATAGCTTTGTAGTTGAAGCGCCTGAACCGCCTGATCGAATAGTATCCTTTCCTTTTCCTTGAATCGCTCGAGTAGCGCGAATAGCGAACTCTGAACAATAACTTACATGCCATGAACTTGCGTATTATGCGGCCAGAACCTGCCACGCATCCCAATTGCCTCGTACTTTCTCTTTGCACATATTCCTGTTTTCTCCCCTCCAGTAAAGCTGTCCCCTCTTTCTTGCCTTTCGTGAAAATTTCACGCACTGCGACCATCCTTTCATCGGCATTACTATTTTGAAAAGCTACTGGAAAGGTCAGCCAAAGATGGATGTAACTGCTGTCGCCTGCGGCTACATCCATCTTTCCTGGATATATCTGTCCCCACGATGGCAATTACATACAGCAAAAATCCACTGAATAACTTCCTGCAGGATATAATTGCCATCGCCTACCTCCGTTCATTTATTAGATTGTCCCAAAAGTCTTGTAGGATTGTTTTTCGATCATCACTTTTTATTATTTTTTCTTCTCACAAACAACAATTAGGCAACAACGTATTCACCATTGTTATCAACAACACTCTGCCATCTCATAGGTAGATCGCTGATTCCCTTCTCCTAAAACTCTGGGTTCTGAGAGTCGAAGAAGTCAGCGATCGCCTTTGCAAGCATGTCATAATCAGCGAATTTTCTCTTGGCCAGGAAGGATTCAAGAGGATGGAATAGGTGATAGTCAGAAGGGGCAATTCTGGAGAGTATGGCGGGTGGGGCAGCACATCCCAGCCGAGCTCCTATAACTTGGCCTGGGTACTTTTTGCGAAATGGGAGTGGGCGTCGTCATGAAGGAGGGTGACCGTGGACCTTTTCCGGCACTTTTCTCGATTAGCGACGGCGATCTGCTGGAGCTGGTGGGTGCATACGGCGGCGATGACAGTCTCGCCTTGTACCAGCACCTCTTGCAAAAGCATTCCTTCCGCGTTCCAGAGGTACACAATCCTGAGCGTGGTTTGTCTTCAATGTCAATCTCGCCGTTGCTGAAGCTGATGAACCAGCGGCGCACGGTCACGTAACTCACACATCCCTTATCCAATGCAGCGTTGATGGAGTGGCAAGCTTTCGTCGCTTTGGTGCCGCGAGGCCACTCACAGTAGGCGACACCGCGTGTTGGGTGGGTATCGACTGCGGGCATTGTAGCTCTCCCCACGGAACCTGGTGGGTCAATATATATTTTCTTGGAAAGCTTAGGGAACCTCCTACCACATTCCGAAACCGCCCCGACCTGCCTCGAAGTAAGCAAGAGTTATTGGTTTTTTTGGAAAAAATCCTACAAGACTTTTGGGACAACCTAATTCATTACATTTCTTCGCTGGTGGTTTGATCACCGCCAATAGCGTATAACTAACAGAGTTTCGTAGCTGCCCACAATGCGGATGTGATTTCAATGTAACCTATAACTCATTACTTGTGACTTATGCACTCTAATCTTGTGGGAAGGCTCATTAAATGGCCCTAATTCATTTCACGGAATCTCCTGGAACAGTTTGCAGCTCACCTGCAGCTTGCTTGAACGAAAATCCATCCTTATAACTGTCATTTCGACAACTTTATCAGCACTCCCGGTATTATTGGAGCGCCCTGTCATTATCATACACCCAGTCACCTGTCATGCACTGATTCGAGTCCGCTCGTTGTCTGGTGACTGAATTCATTAGGTGGTTAAACAATACTCGTGTTGTTCAACTTTCTCAAAACAAGATTGATGCAAAATCTTTTTAGAAGTCCAATAGTAATTATAGCTGGTTGACTTTGCTCAAAGGTACACATGGTTATAATAAGAGTAATTCAATCCCTTTGTGATGCCTAAAGATTATTTCATAGCAGTCCAAACTGCACTATGGCTGCTCGACTTTCAGTCATTAAAAATTTAACTGGAAAACTATCCCACTCATTCGATATGGTTAGCAGAAGAAGAGGCAACAAGTTGATAAAGGATTCTAACAATGATTGTCACAGTTTAGGATAAGGTAGCATTCCTGATGGGTAGAGAACACTAGCAGAATAACGATTTTGTAGGAAACCCTTGACTAAATGACGATTGAGATAAGCTGTCTACGGTAGGTTTAGGTTGGGCATTAGCATCGGAAGGCAAAAAGCACCAGTAGGCACCTTTCCTCACTTTTCCTCTAGAAATCGACGAACCCTGGGGTGGTCTTGGACATTTGCTCCTGGAATTGTCGGATTGGTTCGACACCTACAGAGCAGGTGTTCGGTGTGCGATCGAGCGAGCTATGCGTGCCTTAGTGGATGGGTCCTGAAGCGATGACTATGTTCAAAGCTTTATTCTGGGCGTAATCGCTTCAGGACCCATCCAATGAGGCGCGCATAGCTCGCACCATATCGTCGTATGTCAAAAGCGGTAGCGCGGATTTTTTCTCCTAATCGTACACAGCCATACATTACTTACTATAATCGCCGGTGACCATGTTGGATAGCCGTGCAAAGGTTCAGTGAAAGTAAAGTTAGCAAGAACATGGACAGCTCAAGTCCTAAGTTGAGCTGTTCTTTATCCATCACACTTGTGAAAAAATTCCATGTTTTTGGCAACCTCGCAAACAGTTCAAGGTGCGAAAATTGACACCGAAATTCATACTTTTGAGTCTTCCCAAATTTGTACGGCTTTTTTGCAGCATTAGGAGTATAGTGTCAGACAAGGGCTACACGACCTGGAACCTTTTCCAAGAGCAGGGCCAATAGCTACGATGGTGAATATCCAGGTGTTTGTGAGTCCATTATCTTCGAAAAAAAATTCCTGAGTGAATGGTATCACCTCCACCACCATCGATTGAAAGTCAGGCTGGAGTCAGACTTTTTCGGCTTCTATTTGCAAAGAAGGCTAAGAAGGTTAACCGTGTTTCTTGGTGTGGGGTCATCAGTCATGAGTGGATTCGCCTTTCCAGACAGCTGATTTACTGTGGATTTAAAGACGTTGGGTGTTGGCAATTTTGGCCTACGGCAAAGCCTACCATATGCCACATTACTAAGACGTCAAGTATGAATTCAACGGATTTTTTACTAACTCCTTTTTTCTTACCTTTTCGCTCATTCTCCTCATCACTGTTTTGCTTGATTGCTGTTGTTGTTGCCTCACTTATTCATCATTATAAATAAATGAAATACACCCTACGAGACAACAAATAAGTTCTTCTTTGCGACCATCCCGGGAAGGTGATGTTGCGGTTCAAAGTGATGCGCGGGTGATGCGGATACAGACGACAAAGCCGCGCTTTTGAATTCGGGCTTGCCGATTATCGCTTTCACCCTTGAATGTTTGTTTTAGAACAATCTTTCTTCCCATCTTGCTGTTTCTCTCAAATTCTCCCGCCTCCTTTAAAGTCTCAGCTACATAGTTGGTCGGCTTATGTCAAAGATAAAGACCAAAGACTGAAGATAAAGAAATGGGATGCCAAACATATTACATGCTTGGGTGAATTTATTCAAATAATTGTTGTCACTCGTCCCAATAAATACAGTTTCCAGTGGAAAGCAGGTAAGATTCATAAAATAGGTGGAAGCTATAACTGTAACCGTCCATCACACAATGTTTTAGGGTAATAAAATGTTAATTTCGAGGTGTGTAGCCTTATGTCGACTTTTAGCGCGGCGAGCACGAGTTGATTTCTTCGCGTGTGATTGTGTATATTGCGTGCCGTACGCTTACATTACACAATCTTCGGAAGAAACTACAAATCCTTATTTATTAAGATACGCGCGACCATTACAAAGAAATACTTAAACATGCTGTCAAATAAAAAGAAACTATTTCTTTGGAAAACCTCCACTATACCCGCCCATTGCGTTCTGAACGGCACTGCTATCGACTGCGGTGAGTCGTGCTGCTGGCGCTGCGGGTACGACGCCGCAAAGCGAAAATTCGACATAACGCTACACACCCTTAGTTTTGTTGTTCCCATAGTGAATATAGTTCACGCAACATTAATGATATAAGCTGTGTCAGAACACTTGCACGTCTCCCCAGGATTTGTACGCAAGTTAGAGCTCCCAATTACTTGTCTTCCCATCCATGGTTATCATAAAAGGTTCATGCAGAGATGTGGTGTGCCATGGTTGTTAACTGTAGACAACTTGTGCTTTGCCTGCGTTCGGCTCAGTTTTAATCGTAATCTAAGCCACTTATTCACGCATCATGTTCGTCTAAACACAAGCATTTCAAAAATGTACGCATGACACAGCTGATCCTTGCCGTCAATTCAGGCTGCCTCTTTAGCCATCCTTTCTTCTTTAGGCAGATCTTCAAAACACTCATTCCTTCTTGGCTTGCGAACTGAACACATTTTCACAGAGGAAAAGTTCAAGAAAACCTTCATTGTTATCCTTTGTTTTTGTTTTGTATATAATACTATATTTACAGCTGATCACACTTTGATCCACATATTATGATAACACCGCAAAAACTTAGGAAAACAAAATATGTGTAAAATTGAAGAGCAAAGATCGTATAGAGACCAATTTTTGAGGGAAGCATTATTTTCCATGATTTTACTCAAAGACAATGATAAGGATGATATGGTTGACGGGAACTCTTGGGGTGCGTGCACTTATGACGAATTTTCGCGCGGCTGCGCGCAACGAGCGCCTCGGCGGGTGCGAGTACCAGTGACGGCATGGCAGCCTTCAAGCAAGGCGTGTAGCATGGGTGGAGGAAGCAGGGTGGCATGGGTGCAGGAGGCAGTGTGGCATGGATGGAAGTGCAGAAGTAACGCAGCCACGCTCTGCCAGGCTCCGAAGGGCAATTGATTCGGCAAGTCGTACTGATGGTTCCGCGAGTGCGACGCCGCAAAGCCATTTCCTGTCAAAAGTGCACACACCCAAACTCTTAATCTTGGCAACGCGAATGAAAGCTAGGGGTCTTACAAAAGTATGTGTGGCGGAACTTCCAATGGGAAGGGGCGCCTCGGGCATTATAAGAGCCGTTTTCTTCTGCAGCTGTCATTTGTCTTATCCCGGCCCGCCCTTTTTCAGACCCGACTCGCTCTTTTTGAGAATAAACTGTGAGAAGTAGGCCTCATGTCTCGAGTTTTTGACTGTTTCATTCCGCTATTTCTTCACTTTCGCACTATTATATTAACCACCTCGACCTTCAAATTTGAAATTTTCCATATTCGCCTGGACGATTTTTCCATATTCGGCCCAAATTACTCCTATCACTGCCTGTAACGAGATGCATAACCCTAGTCGCATGTGCGACTGACCAAGAATCGTTGTGGCTATGAAGGTATTTGTTTTTCGAATGCGGTTCCGAATGGGGTGGCTTCGATTGCAGTAAACTCTAACGTGAACTCACCACGTGAGCGAAGACAGCAAAAATTGTGGACACTCCATGTCTCAGCAGAGATATTAGGTTGTCCGAAAAGTAATGAGACAAATGCAGTGGTGAGATTCAATATTAAGTGTTTTTGGACGTCGAAGTCGTGAGAGGACAAAATTCTGGAATTTAGTGTTTCAAGTCCAGTACATATATGCCACCAAGGGCATATGGTCCATACTGTTTTCATCTTTCACAAACGTGCTAAAGATGGATGAGAAAAAAAAGCTGTATCGGGCAGCTCTCCTTCTACACTATCGTTCAGGTAAATCCACGGATGAGGCCCATCGGCTTTTGCTGGAAGAAATGAAGGATCAAGCACCTTCTCGAGCGACGTGCTTCAGATGGTACGGCAAGTTCGACAAAGGAGGGAAATGTCTCGAAGACTGTAGTCGTTCAGGACGTCCACTGACGCGAAAGAAGCAGCTCATACTTGCCATCTGTGAGGAACGACCTAACGTTACAGTGCGCGAGCTTGCCACCTCCTCGGGTGCTCCTAAATCCACGGTACACGATGTTCTTCGTGCGTCAGGTAAAGTGGCAAAGTTGCCTCGGGTTCTTCCGCACGCTGTCAGCCCTCACGACAAGAAGAAGCGTGTTGTAGTGTGCACTTCTCTGCTCAGCCGTCATCGCACGCTTTCCTGGATTGACTCCATCGTTACCATGGATGAGAAGTATTGTGTCTACGATAACACGGTGCGCCGAAAACATTGGGTCGACTTCGATGAATGGCCGAAACCACAGCCGAAACATCCCGATCATGACAAGAAGGAGTTGCTCTCATTCTGGTGGGATATTAAAGGCCCGGTGTTTTGGGAACTGGTTCCAACTGGTTCTATGGTCGACTCTGAAAGATTCCGTACTCAGCTGGAAAGAGTAGCTGAAATTCTGCGTAGTCGCCGTCGTGGGAGAGGCAAAATCCTACTCCTCATGGATAACGCCAGGCCACACACGTCGAAAAGGACTCAGAGTAAGCTGAGAGAGCTGGAGATCGAACTTGTACCCCATCCACCGTACTCACCAGATCTCGCTCCATCAGTTTTCCACATATTTCGTTCTCTTCAATCCTCTTTTGCTGGAAAAAAATTCACCAATCGGGAGGACGTCGAATTAGCTGCCAACAACTTCTTGAAGTCGAAGCCTCCGGAGTTCTTTGCTAATGGAATCAGATCTCTGCCGCAAAGATGGCAGTATGTGAAGGAACACAATGGCGAATATTATAGTAAATGATATTGATTTGTAATAAAGTTACCGACGAATCACTGCACTACGACATTTGTCTCATTACTTTTCGGACAACCTAATAAAATAGTTTTCAAAAGCTTTTTTTAAAAGACACGGGCAATCTTGCTCCATAGACACCATCTGGAATGGAACTCTTGTATCTTCTTTCTTATTAGAGGCTCCTAAATGCTTTTTAGGTTGTTTTTGATTTTCGGTTGTTTTTATCTTGAAAATTCAAAAAACATCGGCTTACTTTATCTGTAAAGCTTATAAGTAAATGTATGGGAAGCTGTTATCATCATCGCTAACGCTAATTACTGTAGTCGCCTGCGTAATCTTGTGATAGTTGGCTTACGATAACACGAGCAAAAATATGCACGATACGGCTCCTAATTTCTGCTAAATCCAAGGAATGCGTCAGGAAAATCTGTCGTAATCCGTGTTTTTGCCATAATTATACCTGAGGCGGTCCGAATGCTTTGAAAAACAGACCAGTTGCTAGAGCAGGTCGAGACGAATCTCTGTATGTAAGAAACAATCATTTTCTTCTGTCTGATCATCTTCATTTTTTAGAAAATGAGAAATTGACTCTCGAGAAGCGAGAAAGTACCTGCGGGCATGTCGTAGACTCCCCACTTCAGCTAAAAGTTTGTTTAAGCATTTAAAACCGAGGAATGTCAGCATATTCGAACTCATTCATGGATGGTTTTACACAATTTCAGTTTGAATAGTTCCAAATGGTTTCAAATGGCTACACTAAAACTTTCAGCTGATGGAGAGTTTACGATACCGTCATGTCCGCAGGTACTTTCTCGCGTTTAGGAGACTCAATTTCCCATTTTCTCGGAAATGAATATGATCAGACAAATGAACGTTCCCTACATAAGGAGAGTCGTCTCGGCGAGCCCTAGCCTGGCCTGTTTTTCAAAGCAATTGGACCGCCTCAGGTCTAGTATTATAATTGCAAATGCATGGATTGCGACAGATTTTTCTCACTCAATCCGTGGATTTAGCTGAGGTTAGGAGCAGTATTGTATATATTATGAAGTTGCTACGGTGCCGGCTTTGCTTTTGCAGGTGTTCCTTCATCTTTGAAAATCTGCACTCCATCAGAATTTATAGTAAAGAGCTGTACAGGACAAAACTCCTCTCACTTTTCAATTCCTCTCACTCCTCATTCTCATTTCTTTTTCGCCTCATTTTGTCCCGAATCTCCGTGTCCCGGCCACTTTCGTTTGCAGCTGCCGCCATACATAATTGTGTTTCTTTACAGAATGTGGTGCTTTGCATGTTGTATAGTTTTGGCAGCCTGCTCAATCTTTCTACCATGTCTTACCTGTGCACAATTAAAGTGAGTTATTTATTTATTTATTCTCGAAGTAAAGGCTCATTATCCTAGACCATTATATCCCATCAAGAACAGTTCATGGATTTCTTGGGATGGAAGTTTTGATCCATCTCAAGGACGTTTTGTTCCATCCCCGCGCTGATCGCGCGAAACTTATAGTCAAGAGGTTGTAAAGCGGACAGATTTAATGGTGCAAAAATTGTCAGCGCCTTCATCCATAGTAGGAGAGGCTCTTCCGACATATTAAGGTTGTTCGCACGGCGAAATGTTGTTTGTAAAAAATAAGAAATTGAAAAAGAGGAGACGTACTTCTCAAGACAGTGCTTTTCATAATTATAAGGTCACCCCCAAATTTTCGGTTTTCAGAACACACAGCCAGCAGAAAATTTTTTAAGTATTTTTTACAGATTCCCCACCACAGAAAACCCTTCCATACTAGTTTTGATGACATTACCTTTTAGTCCGATTTTTCTATGAATATTTTCTGATTTTTGTGCCGTTTCATAATTATAAGGTCACCCCGAAGAAAGAGAAGATTTGCTAGAGTTAACAGCGCATTCGAAGGAGCTCATGATCTATGGTTCCCTCCTTTTTAAGAGCGACATTAATTAGCCGTTTGGGAAAGTAGAAAGGAAATTCTGAAGAGCCTTACCACAGATATTGTTCCAGTCTTCAGCAATTGCCTGTTTCAGCAGCTTTGTTTCCCAGAACTGGCGATTATTGGGGAAAATATTTTGCGGCGATGTTTCCAGATCTCCCCAATAGAGCTGAGACAAAGACTGCATGTTATCTATGGCTGGAGGTTTGTATTTCGGAACTTTAACCACGATTCCGTTGAATGACCTACATGAACAACAGCCTTGTCATGCTGTTAGACGCAATTATGAAGAGCCGGTCGACTCCAAAAGGCAACTGATTTCTTCATAAGATCTTCTAGCAGTCTCTGGAGTCCATTCTGCAGGTTTCGAAGGCAAGGTTCAATACAACCTCATTGCCGAAAACCACTCAGGCCATCACCCTTCTTCCAGAAAAATTGCCAAGGCTCCGCTAGATCGGCGCACTTCTCAGACCAAGCTAGTACTACCTCTACCCGTCAGCACCATACAAATAGAGTATTTTCAGACTCAAAAGTACAATTCGGATGGAATTATTTGCATGCAGGGTGCAACTTCTATGCAAATTCAGTTTCGTTCAATCCGTGCTCAAGAACAACTTTATGAATTGAAGTTGTTCCGCCTTATGGTGTGCTGTAGGCTTCGGAAACTACTTCATTATTTCTTCAGTGATGTTTCTGCTCTTCCTCGCTGCTGTACACGCTGTGGTCCCAGACTAAAAATGGTTTAACTCCAAACAAATCTGGTCCATGGAAGAGGTGCTGTAGGAAGTGGCCCCCACAATCCTTTCCTCGTTGATGATAATGATCTCACGTGGGAGTCCAGAGCCTGAAAAACATCCGAAGACACCGAATCTCTCGAATGTCATTTAACTGAGCACAGGAATCTTCCGATTTTTTTTTGGAATGGCTTTCAAACTGCGCCTAGCATCACAAGAATCCCAAATCTGGGCTTTTCTCTCGGAACATAGTAGCTAGCCACAAGACGATTGAATATGTATCTCAAAGATGTATTTGGAAAACAAATCTACCATCACAGACCTGCCGGAGCCTTAACTTTTTTCTTTTTTCAGGGTGACCTTATAATTATGAAACGGTGCAAAAAACACCTAAAAACATAAGGTAAACGAGACTGCTACCAAAAATCGGACACGGGGGTTATTTCAGGTGAGGAATCCGTCTATGACACTGAAAAGATTTCTCAATGGAGTGTTGTTAAGAAAACCTGAAATTCAGGGGTGACCTTATAATTATGAAACGCACTGTATAATATTAGTAGCCTGCAACTACTGCAAATTCATTTAACCCATGGACCATTTCCACCGCAGTGAAGAACTATGTAGGTAAGCCAGGCCTTCCAAGAAGACAGTCGAAATGTTAGTGATAAATTAATGCCTATGTCATAGTCTCATAAGGAGAGAACCTGGAATCTCTAATATAAACTTCCAAAAGGTTTGACAGTGTTCTAACTTATCTCTCGAAATTTCTGAAAATTTCCGAAAAAAGGCTTTTGTGCCAACCAATGAATGGGTGAGCTGTTTGTGGTGATTCCATCCTCGTTTGCTTTGATGGTGTTTCACCTTTTGTACATTACGAGATGGTTACATCCCTCTCCTACCATGCTGTGCCGCAGAATTAGTGGCAAGTGCTCCTGCTGCAAAACAGTACTTGCTCTCCATTCATTTGAAAAATGTTGTGCGAATGCTGGCTTTATCCGAATAGGCTCCCGACTTCTCCCCGTCAGGTAGAACATACGTGGCCTGCTCGGATGGGCAATGGTGAGAAGGCAGCAATAAAGCCGAGTGTTTCAATTTTTTTTCTTGTAAGTTCAAGTTTTTGGAGTAGGGTGCACGTGCGATCATTGATGAATTTTGCCATGGTATTTCAAGTATGGTTGTTCGGAGGCTTAGCATTCAACCAAAATTTGTAAGAATTTATTCACAACTGACATTTCGGCGTCGCCGCCTTCCTCTGGATTTTCTTCGGAATTTGGAAGAGAGAAGACTTTGTGGAAACTGCTCATTGAAACGCCATTTGAATGAACAGGATGTTTATGTTTATGTTTATGTTTATTACGTCTCTTAAGGCATATGTGAGAAAACACGGGTCACAGAAAAAAAAAACAGAACAGAGACATAAAAATCGACGATACACTTCAACAAGAAAGTACAAAACAGTGAAAATGACTGTCAACGATCGATCTTCTGAAGCATTAGGATATGTTCAAAATGATAAAACAGGGAAACGATGTCATGGATGTTTAGTGACTAGCCATTAAGAATGTCGATCACAGAGGTCCACACCTGCCACCTCGTTAGTAGAAGAGAGGCTTAGATATGTGAAAGCCGTGGGAAGGTTGACCTCGCTCATCCTTTCTACAAGCAGAAACCTCCCTCTGTCCACTGCTTGGCCTAAACGACTTGGCCCACTGTTGATTATTGTTTTGGCCCCGACTCATGAGAAGAAAATCCCTATGAGATCGATTCCATTGGTCAATACTCGGCTAGGCCTTCAAGTACCCTAAAGTCTGATAGATAAGACCGCCCGCACGCGGTGTCGCGTTCGGCAGCGGCGAACGCAGGCGCAGTCTTCGAAGAACACAGGGTCGCGATGCACCCTTCATTATTAAAAACAACAGAATCGTAGAAGCTGTTTATTCAACTTCATTTCTAATTCTAAAGATACCACGTATCAAAATCTTCGTTTGACCCGCGTAACAATGATCATTCATCTTAAATTTTCTACGCATTCTCCATTTCATCGTCACAAACATTCATCACATTAAAATTCTCACTCATCTCATCTCACAATGACTCTTGGCCTTTCAGATGCTGCTGATAATCGTATCCTCAAAAATTGAGTAGAAACTGTCGCAAACTAAAGCAGCTATGTCACCGTAGCTCGGCTCTACGTGAATTTATCAATGAAATCTTGCAACAACTTTATTACTCCTCCCGTATACTGCTGATCATAAGTTGTTCGGATATTTCAAAGGGCTCGATGACTAGAAGAAGGGCTTATCAGGTGCAAGAAGTTGACGCGGCAAGCAGAAGCGCTCAGCAGGGGAAAAATAAAGTGAAAGGCGCATATCTGCAAGGCTTTGGACGCCATTATCATAACAGGAATGAGGAAAAGGTTCTATTCGACCCGCTATCTCATCGCCAAAACCATCGTTGCATTGAAACCCCCGTTGAACAACCACCATTGCATTGAAACCCCCGTTTACCAGACCTGCGCGGTTATACTTCAGGTAGTTGAGAATTCATGACGAAGAGGCAGACATATTAAGCCGATTATGTGTACTAGAGATGATAGGGGGGGGGGGAATTTGTTTGAGTGCGCTCCTTACTTCCTCACCCCTACACTGCCTATTCCACAATTCACCCGACCTTCATGTAGTTCCGCATTCGTGCCGCACTCTCTCATTCGTTCACTCATTCGTTCACTTTCCTCAGCAAAACGTGAAGTTTCCGTGTACACTTTTCGTACTACCCCAACTTTACTTGCTACTCGCTTTTATATTAACAAATACAATATATAATACAATATAAACTCGTTATTAATACAATCCACACATCATAGCTTCCTCAATTTCCTTTATCTCTTGTTCTTCATAGGCTGCGGTCGTCTGTGCCGCACGCGACACCGCGTGCGGGCGGACTTATCTATCAGACTTTAGGGTAAGTCTTTTCTAAGACTATCGGGTATCGTTTGAGCCTGTTATTGCGGCACATCGTACCCTGAAGGCTATGCGGATTATGGCCAGGACCCCTAAAGTAAATAGAAGGGAGGAATGCGTTGAAATCGCTAAGAAGAAAGAGCCCTTCGAGGGCCTCCTTGCGATTTTTGGCCTATGAGTTCAATCTCCGGGGGCTCCTTTTAACCTCGCACAGGGCTAAAACTATAATCGATAAAGGCGTTGTTAGTTGGAGCAGTGCGCGAAGATTTTTCCTGCTTTTAGGAAAGGATACGATATTTAGCAGTAAACTAGGAGAACCTCCCAGGGAGCAGGCAAGTGCTTTAAACAGTTCCTGTGCTTGTACGAGGTGGCAGGTGGGGCTCTGTGGTAAACACTTTGATTGTTAGACCCTACACATCTATGAAATCGTTTCTCTGTTTTATGACCCTGTCGAACATTTTCTGTAAATTGAAAGAGCGTTTGAACGGATAGTATTCATAAAGAATTTACTCTTCCAAACTGTGAGGAAGGTGCCGACGTCGGAAAGTCAGTCGAGAATAATGTTGTGACAAATCGTGGTTGAAAGCAGAGCATTCGTACAACCATGTTCTGATTTCCTTTGAAACTGATGGATGTATCCTTGGTCCGATGGCGAGCACGTTTCAAAGCTTGAGATGAGATTCACATTTCAAGGAGATTGCAATCGTGATGAAACTACCGACATGACTAAGCAAAACAACAAAATTTACAATTACATTAACTATGCATCACTGTATGCTATTTCATGTGTCATTGTATAAAATCAAAGCAGTTTCAGTGTGATGGACCACCAAATCGTGGCCCGACTGAATCGTAACTGCTTTTTCTCGCCAATTGGCTGCGTATTCTTACAAGGAGACATAGGCAGGAGCATTCAGTCTCGACGTCATAGGACGAAAATCAACTATCGATACGAGTAATCTGGTTTCAACTGCGAATTTTGTTTTTGAAATTGTTGATCTTATATTGTACATAGGATGTCGTCTAATAAATGTACAAAGATATATATTGTTTGATTGCTTTTAAACATTGGCATATCGACCGTTTTTCAGACCCACCTTTGTGTCCAGGTTTGTTGAGAGGCCTTTTTTGAACGATGTTTTACATTTCGCGGTTCTCAGAAAACTGTCTAGGGCGTCCAGTTGTATCTTGACCGGCCAAAAGCGTCGTCGTTCTTTTCAGGCGGTCAATTTTGTCAAAAATTCCGAGTCAGAAAACCATCGAAGAGAACGGGTGTGTACCCTTACATCAGGATGCCGCACGACGACGAGCGGCGTGCGGCACAGTATGTGCGAGATATGCGCGTCGCGGTGTTGGGTTTCAGAACGATTACAACATAATGGTAGAGGTGCGATACACAGTTGACTTCTAATCGCTTCGAGACCCAATAATATGGCGCCTTTAGCTCGTCCGCATTGCTTCGCTTGCGACATGCCGCAATGCGGCATCCTGACATAAGGGTACATTTCCGAAGAAAGCAATCCGTTGCCGATTTACCATGTACACGGCTTCCAAGACACAGTTATGGTTTAGGCTAACTATGGAAGAATGAGACACCACTGATACAGGAGGTACAGCGCTGTCATTATCCACATGGCGAAATGAAAGGCAAGAACTCTGTTGTATTCACTATACTCACAATGAGTTTTCGGCTGAGCCGTATTTAGTACAACCTACAGAGTGTTAAAGACTTATGGACGCCCGAACTGTGTCTCTTTGTATCTCTCTGTACGAAATGTATCAATCCTTTGTCTTTCACGTGCTGCTCAGTGGGTGCACAGGATCTTCTTCTACTAAGATGCATGCTTGTCGGGGTGGAGCTCATAAAATCCCTAAAATTTCAAAAGCTCTTCGCTTTCAAATGCACTTCGCGGTCATTAGCTTCAACGCATACACGCACCTCACCGTACTTTTGTTCAAACGATAAAATTTTCACGACATCAACCGTAAAAGGTAATCCATCGTTTCCAACATTGTCTGGTGGGGTATACCATGCCCATATGATATTTGGGTGCCAGCAAGAGGAATCAGTAATGATTTGGGGTTCAATGACAACACGCTATTGGTTTCCGTTGATTTCGAAGTAAAGCTTGTGGGAATTTGAACATGGAGAACACGCTGCCAGACATAATGAGCATTGGCCTCACTAGGACTCCAGAACAACTTGGTGAGTTTATCGGCATGACACCCAAGTTTATAGAATCAAACTGACAAAAGTGCTGCCGACCCGGTGAGTCCAAATTCACATTTCCCAAGGCGCCCGTCGAACCTTCCGAAACTTGATCAGACTGATCTTCTGCCCTGAGGTCCTCAACTAAAAGCAAGGTTTGTCGAGTCAGTCATCCTCGTATGCAGTCACATAAACATGACCAGGGGGAGATTTGTGAAGGAATGTAAGGGAAAAACTTGCGTGTCAAGTGCGGTTGAGTGATGAGAAGAGTCTGAGCTTGTATCCTTGTTGGGGCAGAACAACTTATGATATGCCTGCTGTACATTGTTACACAAGATGTGAGCAGAGTTGTGAATAGGTTAATTTTTATTCACTCCATTGACTTTAACAAAATGTTGCATATTGACGTCAACAAAATGTTGCCATACATTGTCATCCGTAATTTTGGGACACATGTGTATACCCCTAGAACATCTCCAGCTCAATATCTTTTCGACGAGCAAGGATTTTTTTCCTGATATCGAAAATCAATTTTGTGTTTCCCTACTCGATGTTTGGCAAGATAATCAAGCAGATCTTCATGCTTTTTTCTGCTGGATGCTTTTTGCATAGTTCCTTTTTTCTGTGTTTTGCTATTTTACAGTAGTATCTAATCAACATAGAATCCACCTCAACTATCCTCAATATATTGTCAAAATATGGGTAGCCATACACCTTTGCTGCTATGGAACTCCACAGAGTTCCGATCGAAGAAAGGTTGGATGTCGGTTTTGAGATCATTCTGATGTCTGTATCTTCCCAAAAAGAGAGCTAGAGAGCAGGGTAATGGAGCGTTATGTAGAATTTTCGCGCACCGCCCGCGGAGAGCGGCGTGGCGAGTACGAGTTATTTTCTTCCTGTGCAATTGCATGCAATCCTTATAAGGTGTTATGGCTGGCTTTAATATTCACTGACTAAGGTCGGTATCCTGTTACTGTCAGTGTTTCTTACTTGTTTTGTTATGTCATTGCCCTTTGTCGTTTTTATGTACAGGCGTCTGTTTCTACTTTGTTCAAGGTATTTCTGTTTGCTTGTTTGAAATGCTTGAAGTGTTATGTATTCGAAATATTTCCCTTTTTTTTAGGTGCTAACTCAGTCAAGGACATCCCACTATGGAGGCCAGTTTCACCAAAGCTCAAATGGGGGAAGGAAACCCTTTATTCTTCCACTAAGGTTCAGGCAAAAATATACTCTTGGAAATGCTTAGGTGGACAACTTTTTTATAAGGTGCCCTTCTCATTGCGACATCACTATATTCTTTTTTGTTTGGAGTATTTGAGTACCCTTTCTTCAAAGGACTTCAATAGTACCATCCCACTGCGTCCGGAACGGAATGAATTGGTTTTTCGGTGGTCCTTCAAAAGCGGCTGCGGCAACTCGCGTTGATGGCGCCGTGAGTGCGACGCCGCAAAGCGAAAGTTCGACATACCTCAACAAACCCAGAAGACGGCAGTGGGACTCCGAAGTGGAAGATACCAGTGCTTAGCTTTTCTCGTTTTTATCAACAAAAGGAAAAATCCTTCTCCACGCTTGGATCTTGACTGGACCTTGAATTTTCCCGGTCTTTTGTAAAGCCTCTGCTGCCCATGCAACTGTTCAAATACGGCACTCACCATCATAACCGGTTTCTATTCACGTTGAATGACCACGTAAAGGTTTATTAAAATGTCAGTAGCTTTGGCGACTCCAAGTCGTGGATTGAGCTATTGCCTGCTCAGCGGATGAGGGAAACAAACGTATTTTCATACCTTTCTGACTTCATGAGCATGTTTCTATGTTGTCGTCTTGCCATCGAGCGGCCTCTCTCAATTGGGGTGCCTGGGAATTTTCTCACGACCTTGGCAAAGGGAAATCACAGTGATTGTCATGGAGTTGTTAAGGTGCCCATGATTTTCAGAGAAGCAGAAACCTGTATGTAGTGCCGGTACCATTATCTGAGAAACCGTACCCTCCCTCTTTGAGTGGCTAATCCTGCCTACAACCCGATAGACCAAGCGTTGCTCGTGAAAAACTGAGCCTCGAGGAGTCCGTCGCAAAATGACTTATGTTGTTAACTATCCTACTATATATAATTCACTTAGTATGTATGTGTGTGTGTCCGTCTGTGTGTTACGAAATTCATATGCGACGCTGGATTGTAAGTAATGTAGGGGCAGCCGAAAGTGATAGCAGCTGATAAGGAGCCTCGGAAGGCAAATGTCGTCAAATCCGATTCGCCTTTCGCGTTGATCCAGGAGCGCTAACACTCATAAGTGCTGTGCGGGGTGGGACGGGAACATTAATGGTAGGTGACCTGCATTGATAACGGCTGATAAGATTCGATAAGGAGCGCAAAAAGCTAGAGTCGTCAAATCCGTTTCCCTTTTCGCATTGGTTCCGGAGCGTTCATACTCACAGGTGTTTTGCAGAGCAGAGCAGGACGGGGACATTGATGGTGGGTGACTCAGCTTGATAACGGTTGATAAGATTTGATAAGGAGAGTGAGAAGGAAAATGTCACCAAGGCCGGTACGGTTTCGCGGCTAACAGCGGAATGTTCACATTCACAGGTATTGTAGGTTACAGGGACGTCACTGGTACTGTTGGATACAAGGGCCTCAGTGATGCGGCTTGCGGTGGCTGATAAGAACCGTTAGGAATCGGATGGGATGAAATCCTTTACATCGCTTGATACTACTATACGACCGCTTTAGCAAAAGCATCTGATGCTCAGTGTCATTAGGTGAACATATTTTGGTTATGTTCTGATATCACTGACCGATGTATCGACCGCTGAATTGCCTAGTGTTCCAAAAAATGATGCATTTCTTTTAATACTGCTATCTATATTGATAATCATGATACGCCTTGATAGCAAAGGAAATGTTCCACTCGGAATCATTTTCTAATGCGATACTGGCAGCAACACTGGGTATCGGACGCTAAACTATGTAAAATTCCAAGTGAAACATGTCCACGGAAACGATAAACATCGATAATCGGAGGGCGGACCATCAGTGTGTAGGAATTAGATGCTCAGCAAGTGAACAAATTGTTACCAGTCGATGCAATCGAATACAAAACTATCGACGTCTAAACTATCCAAACTCCCAATGATGACCTAAACCGGTAACCAAGCTCGCGCACATTACCGCGCGCGATTCATGTCGATGACGTGCAAAATGGGTCCAATGCATAGCGACTGAAGTATAATAACACCGAAATGCTTTCTTATCACGTCATCTTCTCTGCTTTTATCCAATAAAATAGCTCAGCTGAAAGCAGAGGAAAGGAAATTTCCATTCAACTCCATACACAACTGTGGTCGTGCCGATCAAACCCATTTTGCACAACATCGTCATGAATCGCGCGCAGTAGTGTGCGCCCGCCAGCTGGTAATAGTAAAATGATAAAGGGAGCAAAGTGCACCGAGAATGGAGGGTTCCTCCACAGGCGGAAGGGCGTATTTGACCGGACTGGAGGGGGTAGATGAGAAGAGGGGTAATCCACAGCGAATCAATCCGTGTGAGGAAATGTGAAATATTTTTTACTTCGATTAAGAATACATAACGATACAAACATTGCAACTATACAATCAGGCAGCATTAGTGGTATGTAGATGTCAAAAAAGGGGCTTGTAGTGGAGCGGCTATTTTCCTCGACACCTTGGAGGTATCAGGCTACTATGCAAGTAGTATGACTTTTCGTTGAGCCTCCGAGATTGATATTGTATTTATTCGACCAACGTTTCGGCACAATCGCCTTCTTCAGAGTCTGCAATGAGTCAAAACATATCAGTGATGCAAAACGTCGAATACCCTATTTCGAGTTACAAAAGAAATCCAAGGGCCAATGAATCCTAAGAGATACAGTGAAACCCACCGACCTTTTGTGGTTGTGGAGCTATAAGATGGCACCTTTAGCTAGGATTCTTGTGTTGATGTTTATATGTGTTTTTGAAGCTCGCAAAGTTAAGGTCCGGTTAGGTTTTTTTTAACTTTGCGAGCTTCAAAAACACATATAAACATCAACACAAGAATCCTAGCTAAAGGTGCCATCTTATAGCTCCACAACCACAAAAGGTCGGTGGGTTTCACTGTATCTCTTAGGATTCATTGGCCCTTGGATTTCTTTTGTAACTCGAAATAGGGTATTCGACGTTTTGCATCACTGATATGTTTTGGCTCATTGCAGACTCTGAAGAAGGCGATTGTGCCGAAACGTTGGTCGAATAAATACAATATCAATCTCGGAGGCTCAACGAAAAGTCATACTGATTGTGTTTCAAATGCCGAGATTAATTGAGAGTCGAACATGGAGTATACTATACAAGTAGCGGATCCTTGGAGATCCTCCAGATTTTCGCAGTACTTAATGTGAAATGGTCGCAACTTATGAATAAACTCAGTAGGAATCAGGTATCCGTGTGCAGCAGATATCATGGGACGATCCAGTTTAGTGCTGCTTTGAGTGAGTACATCATGTGCTGATGTGGTTTACAAAAACAATTTTCTTTACGTGGTTCTATCTTCAGCTGGCTGAGCGTTCAAAGGCAATTTTAGGGGTAATTCGACTGTTTCATTCTTTCCAGTCTTTGATACTGACCGGTGGACGTTTTCACCACAAAAGCTTATACGTCAAGCACCACGTCGTACCGATCGATACGGCTTCAATACGATACGATAAGTATCACTCTGCTATAACGCTTATTACTCTACACCTCAGTCATTCTTCGGCAAAGTCGACCATAGTAGGCGGGATGGACTTATCAAAAGCGTCAGGTCTTATCCGCTACGCCGCCATTACAGCTCGGGGGGGGGGGGCGCTCTTCGACAAGGACTTTGCCATGAATAATCTTCTCAGACCCATAGTTTCCGTGTGAGTGACTTCTCTCAGGGATTACCCGTTAACCAAATCATCCCTAATGCTGTCTTTAACTTGTTGATCTTGATGTAGGTTACAAACTATGTCAACGGAGCCCAAACGTCCCGGAATATCTCTCTGATACTCGCAACCATGAAAGCCAAGTGTTTGCATGGTGCAACCAAGACCAGACTAAATACCAAGGCCCATCTGCCTAATAGCGATAAGCTCAAAAGCCATCATTCTTAACCAGATTTTGCAGGACAAACGCCAAACTATGTTGTCATTGATGTGCTTTTTCGGTGCTGATGTTATGATTAATGAAGTTTTGAGCGTCAATTTATCATTTTTGGGGTGCGTACATTCCTTCCTTTTAGAGATATGGTGGTAAGGTAATAAGATTTGATTATGGCCTATAGGAACTAACACAAACAGTGCTTTTGCCAATTCACCTACTCCGGAGTGATGGAAGGCTTGGTAGCAATGTGGCCAGCAGTGATGAGCGATTTGATGCCCGCATCAAATCCTCCGCATTGATGGACTGTAGAGTATGGCATGTGTACTCATCATTGCAACAAAGAGGAAAAAAGGAATGGAATGGCTGAAAACCTAAAAAAATTTGACGCACTCCGCGCACTTCCCTTTTACCGACGGACGGATGTGTTTTTCTTGGCATCAGTGGGTATCAGTGGCAGTCACTCGGTCTGTGATTATGGTTATGGAATTCGTACATGGTGAAGTGAATACGCAATTTTTCCAACCTGTCGCGGTCAACCAGTCCTTCTCACTAGTCCAGTGTGTAAGCCGCTTCCGGGTTGAGCCCAGATTCTTGCGACATCCGAATGTGGCTTCGTTTGTTTGAGAGCTTACAGCTGCCTCTCACCCGAGATTGGGCGGAAGTTAAAGGAATCGTTCACGGAGAAGTGAGTTCCTTGTTTACTCATATATTTAGGTTGTATTAGCCAAACAAGGGCCACATGCAAAGTTTCACGCAAAAAAGATGAAAATTCGGCCAAGATGCAGCTCTCCAAACTCCCGGCGGGGTGGGCGGGGTTTCCGAGTGGGAGCCCTGTCCCGTCGTCCGCAGCGGTTCGGAACGGAGAGTGGGCCTGTTCATTTGACTTCATGTTCCTACAATGCGTCTCCGACCGCGGCGGACGACGGAGTGGGCACTGCTTAGAGGCCCCGCCCACACGGCCGAGACTTTGTGGTACTGTACCTCTGCCGGAAACACATTTTCCGCGTGAAACTTTGCATGCGGCTCCTATTAAGCAAATACAACATAAATATATGGGTAACGAGAAAACTCTTTTTTTCCGTGGACGACTCCATTAACCTTCCTGCTTCGCCAGATCACTCACACTCGGCATCCTTGACCATCCACACTTTACGTTACCACACTGATGATAATATGCATATGTGTAGAACAACACCGGTAATAAAAGCCCTCCGCGCAGAACTCCGCCGAAATCAATTTTGACCCTGAAAGATGAATCCAGGTCAAGGAGCCTTCCGTATCTCTAAGCTCAATCAGGAAAATTTATGTATCGTATTTCGCATTTAGAGTAAAACCCCGGCAGAAGATGAGTGGCCATTTTGGCCAGACGCTCAGCTAAAAAAACCTGCGATCATGACTGGTAGCCGTGCGAAAAGAAACCGCTAATTTTTGGGGCTTTATCTTGGATAGTTTTCCTAGACCTTCAACCTACTGACCCTGGAACACCACTCAACTCATGATGATTCAGGAGGATGTAGGTGGAACTGTTTGCATTTCACTGATATTCACAACATTTCCTTATCTCTACGAGCCGAATTGCTATTCACAGCCGCCATAGATAACAGTTGTACGTTTCGCTCAGAATCGATTCAAGCCGCAGAATGGTGAGTTCAATCAATTTTCTGTATAATAGATGATTGATTTTCGGAGAAATTATACTATACATAAGTATGACTACCGGTCATGTCCTCACTTATCAGTGGGCATTTATCAAAAAAAAAACACCTCAGCAAGCGAAATGGCAGATTTCTCTGAAAAAGCTACCCGTTCAAAAGCCCCTTCTCTTAAGATGGTTCGCTAGAGACCACTGGATCAATAATTCTACCCATTAAAACGATTTTGGTACCACGCAGTTCACCCGAGAAGAAGCAGGGCTTATTAAAAATGTGTTCAAAGGCACCGAGAGGGGTAAGGAAAAACTGAGAACAGTGAGTACATGCTCTCTGTAAGCAAACGTTCAGCTTCAAAAGAGGTGATGTGTGGCGAAACTCGCATTGAAAAAGCGCGAAGTGGGGTCTTATCACGGCCCCGTAAAACAGCGTGTCGTCCTGCAATCTTGCAGCCGGACGAGTTGCCGACGAAGGCGGGAAAGCGTTCGTGGCCCGCAATTAGCTTCTCCGCCCATCTGCAGTCTATCTCGGCTAGTGACGCGTTTTCGGGTTCCAATTTCTCGGGTTTTTCGCCGTCTTGTGTTGTGCGGCACTATTAACCCAGAGCTACCCCACTACCTCTTCAACCGATACGGTCGAAGAAGTGATTTTTGGAAAACTTTTCGATTTGGCTGCAAACTCCTGCCCAAGGTGTTCCGACCCGTAGAGCACGAATACGATATTCGCCAAACGAATGTCATATTCATGGAAGTTTGCAGCCAAATCAAAAAGTTTTCCAAAAATCACTTATTCGACCGTATCGGTTGAAGACTGCCAAATTAACCCTTTCCGGTGCCTTTGAGGATTTTAGAGACTCTGTGAGCTATGGGTAACAGTTCCACAAACCCGTTCCGTCTAACCTGGTTTAATTTTGGCGATGAAAAATTGGAACTTGCATTGACATGAGTTCTCGGTGCTGATTGTTCCTCATTCCAGAGGAAATCGGATGCAATGGGATTGGAACGACCGATCATTAATGGCAATGTCCTGCCGAAGTATGTTTCCGATTGCTATTATTCGAACTTTCTCGTTTAGCACAACTACTGTCACAATTTTTTGGTTTCTGACTTTGATATTTTATTACTTCGTGTGAATGACAAAATTGTGATTTGTGATTTATAGGAATATGTCATTTCCTGATTCAGTACGATTGGATCCAATTCGTTTGCCTCGTCCCACAATTTTACGCGAGGAACCGCAACTTGTGGACATCAGCAGTAAGAACCGTTTTCGTAGTTTTCGTAGACTGTCTTCAATTCCCCTCCAATCAGAACCTCATTTTTCGACACCGAGTAATCTTGGTGTGTGTGATGGGGGGGGGGGGGGCAGCTTAGATTGTAAGCTGGCTTCACATGAGGGCCGTGTCATGGCAACGCAAGCCAGGCGTGTGTCAGGTACACGTTCTTGAAACGTACGGCATGTAAAGACATGTTGCCCCTCCCTAATTACATAACGCTCAATTTTCTCACCGATAGGTCACATCGTGAAATGCTGAATCTAAGGAATGTCCTATACCTTTCGCTATCACTCGAAGAGCAACAGAGGTTTAAAAGTGCATGTACAACATTACATAAGGTAGTCTATGCCACGGTTCAACTAGGAGCTCCCATAAAAGTCTTGGAAAGATGGTTACAATTGCTTTGTAATGACTTGTATGGAACAACTAATCGGCTATGTCCACCCTCTCACATATTACCCACAGAACACCGGGTAGGGGCCTCTATTGGTCAAATGAGATTTGAACCCACTCAGGTGTGCAGTAAGGAGAGAATCGCGCAATTCCGCAACGAGACTTGCGAATGAGTTGGAGGCGACATAGGGCCGCCGTCAGACTTTGCGATTTTGCGGCATTGCACAATCTCAAGGTCGTGGTATCGCGTGCAAAAGTGCGATGCCGCAAAATCGCAGTCTGACGGCGGCCTAAGTAGTTGGGTCCCAGTGCGCTCACCTTATTGTACACAAAATTTTAGCCTGAAACATGGTGTTCGTGTTAGGACCGAACTACATGACGCCACCATCTTGCACGCAACTCTGAAAGCTTTTGATCTTGCTGAACTTGTCTTTAAGAGTTAAAATTATAAAATGGTCTTATTTTTACAGCAAATCAACCAAATATCCTGGCATATCGTCGAGATCGTTTTCAAGATCCGTATGCGGTAACTTACTCGCCGCATTCTTTTCCGGAACGTCTCAGGGTTCGCCAACAAGCTGCAGTTGATCAGTTTGGTGCCTACAGTCGACAGTAAGTTCATCGTATATAATCACTGACTACTCCTTTCGTTGATATATGTGCTGTTTTGCTCTCTGAGGCCCAACAAAAACTAATTCAAAATTGTGGGTTAGTCAACCCTAGCCCTTCTCCCCCGAGTCGCAACTATTCCCTCGCTCAACTCATCAATGACGCACTTTCGAGGACAGGCTATGGAGTCACCTGGAAAAAGGCAGTTGGGAAAAATCTTCCATGGACGTGGAATGGTTGACGTGTACATCATCCCCTTACAATGCTTGTAGTTTTGATGGGAACGCAGGAAGCCTCCCCAAAAGTTGGATGAATGGTCCTCGGAAATTCCATGATTCTTGTTCCTATTGGAATCACTCTACTGATTTAGTATACGAACAGAAACACGAAAAGAACCCAGAATTTTCCTTTATTTCAGAGCTGAAATCGAAAAATTAGAGGAAGAGCAACTCGTTTGACTTCCCACCACATTTCCCGTCACAACATTTGAACAACGGTCACGTCCGGAGCGCAGTTTGAAAATTCCCGCAATGTTGATCTGCTTCTCACTCTGCGTCTCTGACCACGTGAATGTCGACTCTCTAGCGTCCAGATCTACTCGAAAGCCCACCCTGTCGTCCACTTTTTTAGGGGGTTCTATCCCCATTTGAATCCGGTATATGCACATGAAGCTTGGCATGCGGCTCTAATCATATAACATAAATGTCTGGGTGTCAAAAGAGCATAAACCTCCGTGAACGGTTCCTTTAGTTATAATATCAGTCAGTACCGTATACTGAACTCCACGGAACTGCCCAGCAATGCACCCAATCATTGTCCCTCGCACTTCTATGGGACTAAAGTGGTGATTCCACATTATATTGTGAATTGGCAAGGCGGTTATACCAAAAACGTTTTACCAACACTATCGCGACACTCGCAGAACCGCTAGCGCCAGCTTAGGGCAATTTCGTTGATCCAGGTTACTACAAAGAAAACTCCTGTAACATGCGATGTGGGCAATTTCGCATCGAGCGAGTGCCATATTCGTGTTCTATGGGTCAGACTACTTCCGACCACACATTTCTAGCCAAAACAGAATAACTCTCTGCAATCACCCATTCCACCGCACCGAAATGCGAGGTGGTAAGGTTGTTAAAGGTGATCAAAGCGTCATCATTCTTCCTAGCGTGCGCCATGTCCCCCACCTCCACTGTCTATTACTGGACTTGTGGGATCACTCATAGTCGCAGAGCTGTTTAAGGTGGTTGCCACCAATATACAGGGGGTGCCAAAAAAAAAGTAATTTTGCCCACGGCTCACATCTGCCAATTTTACAAAACGTAGGGAAACGAAAGAGACAAAGGTATTGGGGCAAAACATTCCCGAAATGTTCCTCTAAAAGCAGGAACAAGCTGTGGCTCCTCACGTTCATGTTCATAAAAATATGGAGGTTTCATTCGGCGCAGTCGGGCTTCGGAGCACCTACATTTAAAAATTCGCAAAAAACAGTGGAGCCAAGCTCCGTGGTAGGTCTTTTGTGGGAAGCTTCCTGAGGGTTGGCCCTTCGGTTCTTGGAAGTCACAGAGCCCTTGCTGCTTGGACAAGGCTGCTATGATCCAATGTATCATTTTCATGCCTCAAATCCGCCTCCGGAGGGGTTTCAGTGGTAAGGGCACGTTTTGGCTCTTGGAAACGAAGGCGCTGGGAAGCCGGGAAAAACGCAGTGTTAAAGAACACCATCCGGTATGGATCCCCTTAGGTACCCAGATTGAACGGACGTCAGCAAGGTTGTGAAAGAGGGCGAAGAAATTTCGGATTTTGCCCAGTTGAGGTGATACATCTTGTTCAGTCTTTCCTTGCTCCCGTTCCTGCTCGTGCAGGAGGCTGCCACGGAGTATAGTGATAGAGCTAGGTCTGCTCTTGATTCTGGGGATGAGAATACCTCAATAGAAATTACTGTAGTTTGGCTAAATGGGGTCGAAAGTGGAGGAGACAAAATTACTTTTTTTTTGGCACCCCCTGTACATGTAATATATGTATGACGGTTTTTCACCGTCCCTTGTTGAAGCTGCACAGATGCTTATTTTCGTGATGGGTGGGGAAGAGAGGGATGTGCAGGAGGGCAGCATTACTCGCTACTGGCTTTGCCATTAGAGACGTAGATTCCTCCTATTTGAAATATCATGTCATAGAAATACCCGTTCCCCTCCTCCTCCTCAGAGCAGCTCCTAAAATGTTTCAGATTACCCTATCCGGTATCACCCGTGAACTCTACGTATGCTGAACGTCTAGTCACTGATCAAATGCCGCTACAAGAATTACGGCCATCGACTGAGCAGGATCTCTTGGGTGGACAACTTATACGATCAACAGCTCCGATTCCTAGAATCACCACAACTACTCAGCAAGTACAGTATCCTAAAGCAACAACCGCATCCACGTTGACAGTAACTGGGACTCAGAGCTCGTCATCATTGTCATCAGAGTGAGTGGTCTGAAATCTCACGTTTTGATAATCATATTATTCTATTTACCATTTTGGAGTGTGGATACTCGGGTGACTAGCCGAGTAACATCCTTTTTCCGCCGCCACGATGACATCGAAGCGTCAAACCTGTTCGGATCCACGCTAACCACGCCCATTCGGCTCAGTTGGGAGTTCAAGTGGACGTGGTTAGTACGCGCTCGGGCAGGTGCTGCGTCATGGCGGATCACCGTCGCGGCGCAAATAGGGTGCAACATGGATAAGTAGCCAAGGATCTACTCCCAGAAAGGCAAGATTAATGATTTTGCTTTCTTGGGAGCGAGGTGTCCCAGTCAAATATTAAAAATCGACTGTCTTGATGTTTCCTTCAATTCAGCCAGCAAACAATTCAAGCTCGAGCACTTTCACGAGACCCTTATCTGGGCTATCAACGTTTCATCTTTATTTTGGCTCGATATCCAGCCTTGGCGATGGCTATGGTGGCTTTATGGAATATCACGGGCCGTGGTAAAGGAATGGCTAAAAATTCCACTGAAGAGGTGATCAACCATTGATTGGTGCCGAATTCCTAGAACGTCCCTAGTACTACCAGTAGTCCAGGTAGCATTCTATGCAGCGTTGGCCACCGCCGGGGTCGTGCTGATCTCACAAATTCTGCTACACAGCAATCATCACAAGTCCTATAAGAAAGCACAGGTTATGGTGAGCTTTATCATATTCATTTCAATTTTTGAGTTGTTTACAGGATTGTTTATTCACAGCAACATTATTTTTCTAAATTTTCAGAGCTTTGTGTACCATGCGGTGATGATCGCCACGTGCTGCACTGCAACGGTTTGCGTAGTATTCGCTGCCATCAATCTCGGCAAATTCAAGTCGGAAACGTAATATTTTAAATAAAATTACTACATAATTAGTCGAATCGTAATTAGCCCATGTAGGTAAGCTGCTAAGGCACAATTCGAGCAGTGTGCTCACTTTCATTTTAGGGTACCCAGCAGTTCCACTGTCCCTATCCCCTCATGCGAATATCTCAGCAGGCTCATCTCTCCCTACGCATCTTCAGGTACATCCCATACTAGTCGGAGAATGGAATCGAGCTTCTTTGTCACAAGGGGACTGTTGAGGGTGCCGCCCCGCGCCTTTGCATGTTGAGGATGTGGCAGAAACGCGTTCCAGTGCCTTTTCACCAATGAAGATCCGCATCGAATCCTCCTTTGGGAAGGCGTTGATTGAGTAGAGCGGCTCTCAGGGTGAGGCATAATTCCGTAGATCGTTGCTATTTTCCTAGTACCTACTGAGAATTTGAGGTATTCATAGCTGAGCCATCGGGAAGGTCCTGTATAGGATAGCCTATGATCCCCTAACCCCATTGCTTTGGGTGTGTAGCCTTATGTCGATCTTTCGCTTTGCAACGTCGCACTCGCGCCGCCATCAGCATACCGCGGTCGGTTGGAACTTGTCTCAAGACGCAAGGTGCTGAGGGCCTCCTTAGAGGTGCCCTGAAGAAATAGCTGTTTATCTCATTATTATCTGAAAACAGTAACTTTTTCACCCTAAAAAGACAAAATAGTAACATAAAAAGTAAAAGAAACAATAACATTACATGATAACTATCCTAATCACGAAATAATTAATTCGGGCGTAAAACTTCAAAGGGAGTGTACGCAATGTACGCAATCGCACGTGAAGAAATCGGCCGCGCAAAATTTCGACATAAGGCTACACACCCTATTGCCTCCGGCGTTTCCAAGCAGTTTTCCGCCCGATCAATTGATGTACGAAGCTTATCAGAATCGCTCTCAGGTGTCGACTTTTACCTGAATCTTCTTCATTTGAAAATTCTTCAATATTCATCGATTTTTTTTCATTTTTTTTCAGTAACCTTGCCACCACTTGCAAGTATGCGAGCAACGCCCCGTGCTACAGTAATCAGGAACGACTTACCTATTTAGCTACCCTCATAGGTTGCGGTGGAGCGATCGTACTGCTGGCGTTGGCCACATTCGTATTCGGAGTTATTGGTTTGTTCTGTTTTTGTATTGCTTTTATTTAGAAGGCAGGGGGGTGTGCAATGAAGGAAAAGCAGAAATGGGAACGATTTTCACTACAAGCGAAATGTCCAGTCATGAAAAACTATCTATGGCAAAGCTCGCGTTTAATGAGATCGCGATAAAGGACTTTTATCATATGCGCCAGTGAACGCTGCATAGGCGAGGCCTTGTTCGCAGTCGATTTGCGTAGCCCCTCGCTGCCTGAATCTGCCCCTCAGTGGCTAGTGATCCAGAGGGAATGAAAAGGAAGAAGTGACTCCTAAAATCATGTATTTTTAACCCTTTCATTCAGTTCTTTTTCTGTCACTTCATATCATCTCGACTCAAAATTATCCTTCCAGTCGTCTCGAAGTTACATGACAGCGACCTTAACTAAAATGTCGTTTTAGGCGTATCATTGATGGAACAACGTTTATCCGAGGCATACAAGAAAGAGGCCAGCCAACGTACTTACGAAAATCAAGCCTTTCAGTATTGACCGTATGTCGTACAATACCTTTATGTCACAAACCAATCTCTGTGAACGAAATCTCCGCAGATGACTTCCTTCCAAGGGAGGATTCTTCTTTCCAACAATAAATCAAGCCTTTCAGTATTAATCGCATGCCGTACCATACCTTTATGCCATAAACCAATTTCTGGAATTTAAATTTTCTTAGATTTGTTCTTTATGAAGCTTCCAGTTCTAGTTGTTTTACGAAACAGACGTGAGAATCTGACAATACCTCGCACCCAACAGAATGATGAATGGTACATTTGAGTTTTGTATAGAATCGACTAATCTTTCGTATGCGAAGATGGAAATTCACGCCGGTGGTGTACTTGTTCTGTTTCCTCCCCGAACAGTTGTATTTGAAGATACCGGGAGGGGTCGGGAGAAAGAAGAAGAAGGGAAAAAACGATCGGTTTGAAAGGAGCATTTGAAGTCTGAAACGATTCAAAAGCGCGACGTTGTGGCCTGTATTCGCATCACCCGCGCTTCTCTTTGGAGTGCAACATCACCTTTCCGAGTTGGTCGCTGGAAGAAATGTCATTTGTTGTCTCGTAGGGTGAATTTCATTCATTCATGATGATGAAATGAGTGAAAGAACAAACGGCGGTAATCAAGTAAAACAATGAATGGGAGAGTGAGCGAAAAGGTAAGAAAAAGGGTGTTCGTGGTAAAAAAAACCCATTGAATTCATTTTTTCTGAATTCAATTCTCGACGTCTTAGCAAGGTGTCATGTGTGCAATGTCTGCAAGCTGACGAACTGCAAGCGTTACGATAGGCCTTACCGTGGGCCCAAGTCGCTACTTCCCTGTGTTTTCAAATGCTAAGATTTCTAGGGACTATGATCTAAGCGTTAGCGGTATACTTCGCGGTAATCCGATCACTCTATCACCCATTCATTTTCTGTTTTTGCTTAATAAGGGCCGCGGTCGGGGATTTTGAGCAGAAAGTCACGCACAAAGCCCGCAGACCCATGTAAACGGTCCCACTCTTCGTCTCCGACCGCACGGACAATGGGGCGGGCAATTACACTGTGGCCCCGCCCTTCGGCCACCACTTTAAGGGGCTGTATCTTAGCCGCTTTTGACTTTTCGCGTAAAACTTTGCATGCAGGCCTTATCAAGCAAACACAACATAAAATATGGGTAACACAAAAACTCATCTTTTCGTGCACGATTCCTTTAACCATGGAATGGTACTGTGATACTATATCATCTTCGAGATCCTCATCGCAACAGAAAGGTTGTCGTAGACGGCTCAATTGTAGGTTATTATTCCTTTTCTATTGACAGCGCTGGATAGGCGATGTTGAGATAATAATCAAGGTCGAGAACAGTGGGTGGTGGGGGGAAGTGTTGCATGCACGCAAATCCACACGTTTGCACGTTCCCACGATTCCTTGGACCGTCTTGCTTGGTTACCTTCAAATCTCAACATCGTGTTTTTGTGATATTCATCGGTTCTGTTGGGCCTATTGTGAAGAACTCCTTTTCCACAATTCTCCTGAGGAACAGACCTATGTACGGTTCCTCTTGCGTCATGAAAAATGGGCAAAACCATTAATCAGCCACACTGTATGACCTCACAAGAAGCTGAACCGGTAATTCGGTTATGGAGAGGTTCGATGCCTTAGACGGTAGTAATCTACTCGAAACTGGCAATTAAGAACAATGGACAGGTGTCGGCGTCGCTGAGATTGTAGCGGTTGACACTGGGAGGAGGGAGAAACTTCTCATAACTGTCTGTTTCGGCAACTTTACTGCCATCCCTTGTCACACTCAAATGAAAATACGGCTTTTACAGCCCCCCACCCCTCCTCTATATGAATGCATTCACATGACCGGCCTTCATCAACAACCGAAGCTAACCTCCTTTTTTTGACCAAAAGCCTCGAGTCGATGAGATGGGTTATAGGTTGCAACATGGGAGTGGTGGAGGGGTCCAGCAAATCAAACAGTGGCTCCTTCGAACAGAGTTTTGTCAAATTTATGTAGCATGTTTTTACTTTTCTCTTTGTTTAGCATTGTCAGATTCGGCTCTTGTATCCACTTTCACAGCATTGTTGAGGATGTGTGGCGATTGGTCGAATTTTCGCGCGGCCACTCTCGGCGAGTGCGAGTTGTATTGCAGTTTTATCTGTTGAAACAGCAATATGTAACCGCAACGAAACTTTCGAAGCTTCCAACCTGCAATCTTTGAAGGTCCCTCACGGCGCCTGCCCATTCCGTCTTGAGCGGAATTCCAAAAGACTGTTGCAAGTCGTACTGACGGCGCCGCGAAGCGAAAACTGGACGAATTGCCACATTTCCCTTTCTTGAAATCCCCGCTTGCTGACGGGTTTTGAAACCGATTCTAAATGCTACTGTAGTTCCATCAATTTTTCTCATGCTCTCGCTCACATATCTTTTTAGTTCTTGTTGATTTAAACCGATTAGAGTCATCATCTGCAAACTTACAAGTGCGGAGCATCTCAGTGCTTTCAGTACTGGTATAACCCATTACCGAGATTTTCAGTTGTGTATTTCGCAGACATTAACGCTCACAACTAAGCCAACTGGGACTGATTACTGTTCGCAGCAGTTTCCCGCTATTGCCTAAAATGGCCTTTTGAAAGTCAAAATTGTTCGGCGTTTCAAATAGCAAATAGCCTCCTCGTTCCAAGGTCAATCACGTGACCGTTTTGGCCTTGGGAAAGGCTCTCAGTTTTGTAATCCACATAACATAACGTCGTTTACGCTTTTTTCAACATTTGTAAGTCACGGATTGCTATCGAAGGTGGTGACGAGGCGTGGCACGATCATTTTTCCTTTGAATGCCCTCAGGGACATCTCCTGCATTGGCCCTTCTGCAGTTTCGTCGCGTTCCCTCTGAGAGTACATCGATGACGAACGGTGGAAAATGTCATTTCGTCAATAGCGTGTCTATCCCGCAGCTCGACGAGTTTTGTTTCACATTGTTTTCAGAATTGAAAATGTATTGTTTGCAGTTGTTACCGACTACAGGATTACCTTAACAGGCCGTTTGAGATTATAATGTTGGGTGCTGAACTAATTGGGGGGGGGGGGGGGGGTGGGAGGCAACTTGTTATATGCCTTGAACAATATCATATCTTCACATGTATGACGTGTCAATAATGTACCATAGATGTTATACATGTATGTTACTGCACACTGTTCAGCCTTCAGACATGTAAAGGCATGTTATTGTTAAGCCTTCATATGGAGACATGTTACTGTTCGCTCTCAAACAAGTCGCCCCTCCCTCGCCGCTTCAGCACCCATCTAGTAATGTCCTTCTATATTTTACCCTTGACCGGCCTATATAGAACTTCCAAAGCACTAACCTCAATTTTCGGTGACCCTTTTTTCACTCTCTTGACCGGTCTATGGAGTCCTGCTACTAGGGCCTGACGTTATTCTTTGTACGCTGTCAAGTCGCATTTTTCATTGACATGGGCCAGAGAGATAGAAAAAATGTCACCTTGAGATAGAAAAAAGCAAACGGTGATAAGTCACCTTGACATATTTTCTACACTTCCTACCTTTGAATTGTAAAAAAATGTTCGATAGCGGACAGCGTCTGCCTCGCGAAATCAGTTGAAAAGTCAATCATTTACTATAGCCTTTAGAATGCTGAAAATCGAACTTATTTTTTGAAATACCAACAGTTGAGTTAGTCCTTAGACCGATGCCTGGGAGACAGCCCTGAAGCATCGGGCATTCAGCTCTGATGGTCACTACTCGAAGTGTTTCCCGAATACAAATGATCCGCATAAAAGAGTGATTTTCCATTTCTGGCACATTTGTGGCGTTCCCAAGACCGCACACATGAGTGTGTGGGGTGCGACCTCCCAGTTATTCTACTTTTACAAAACCAGTTTCTCTATGAGTCTACGGCTGCGTGAATGTTTTTCATCACATTCGTGTAGGTGGTGCTGATCATTTGCACATCATTTGCAATCACGAAACGGCTCTACACTGTCGTTGGGCGTCGCTCGTTGAAGCGATGACGGGAATTTTTCCGTTTCAATTTCACAATCGCCTTTTCCCCGCCTTTCCTCATCATTGTATCGATTCGTTTTTTTTTTCTTTTAGAACTCGCATTGTCCGCCAATGGGACATGCTATCGTGCCGCTTCTACCCACCTCCTTTCGTTCCATTTACGAAGCTCAAGAAAATATAATGCAAAGATTATTTATTTATTTATTCAGTCTATTTGACTCTATAGACCCCACAAAATTGTGAAGCGGTGCACTGGTTCAATACAATGGATAGCTCCATGTCATTTCCTACTTTAACCATTAAATATGCTCAAGAAATTATGCTCTATCGGCCACCAGATTTCAAGAGTATATAGAAGTATTTTTAAATCTCAAGTTCAGTTTCTGCCAGGATCACTCATTCATATGTATAGTATTTGTTCCAAGGATTTTATTTATTTTTTTTTCAGAAATGTATCTTGTTTGGTAGATTAGTAATGTTCCTTATTCTATCTATTGCCTGCTTTAAATCCACCCCTACATTCCATTTCGGACCGCCTGACAGGGCGTGGCCCACGGACTTGGGTGAGAGTGTATCAAACTCTCTCACCCCGCCACACACTCTCACTCTCGCCACGCACTCTCACTCTCGCCACTCACCCATCTCCGTAGGCCAAGCCCTATAAGACACTCCGAATTGGAGTACAGCCTTGTGTTTTATAATGGCGCGTCGCAGCACGCATAAATAAATTAACAGATATGTATCTAAAGAATATCTAAGCTCGCGAGGGAGCTCCTACTCCAGAATAGTCTCGAATTTAATTTACATTTCTACAATTTGACAACTCACAATTTTTGAGCTTTATACTTACGTGGGAGAGGCAACTTGTTGAATGCCGAATAGTATTAGGTTGTTGCAAAATTAATTCTGGTTTCAAGGTATGTATAAATAAGTAGATTTTTTACCCTGAACTATTCCATCCCAAGGAACGCCAGGCATACCATTTGGTGGGTTTTTTTCTGCTCTTTCAGAAACTTCTATGAATGTCGCTCTAAGTTTTCCAGCCGGCCTTCTCCAGGGCTGCGTATAATCATGAACCGACGCGACTATCGAGTCATCATGCTTTATGAGTTTAAATTGGAACACTCCGCAGCGGAGGCAGCTCGTAATCTCAGCAGTGTTTTTGGGACGAATTGTCCTTGCGAACGAACAGTGGAGCTCTGGTTTAAAAAATTTGCTTCTGGCGATTTTGATCTCGAAGAGAAGTCGGGTCGCGGCCGCAGGTCATCGCTTAATGATCAAGATTTAAGGAGAGCCGTCGAAGCAAATCCGGAGACGAATACTCGTACGTTAGCAGAAGACCTAGGCGTACATTACTCTACAGTGGCCAGACATTTGCTGACAATCGGCAAGGTGAAGAAGATGTCGAAGTGGGTGCCTCATGACCTGACCGATGAGCAGAGTCTGGCACGTTTCGACACCTGCTCTAATCTCCTAGTTCGCCATAAAAATGAGCCATTTGTAAACCGTATTATAACTGTAGATGAAAAATGGGTTCTTTATGATAACAGGAAGCGGGGATTAGTCTGGGTAGATAAGGATGCTCCTCCAAAAACTTTTCCTAAACCCGACCTTCACCCTAAAAAGGTTATGATTACTGTGTGGTGGTGTTGTAAAGGTGTAATCCATTACAGTTTCTTGCAACCTGGTCAGCCAGTCACAGCAGAGTCTTACTGTTGTAATCTGGAGCAAATGTATAAAAAGTTGCAAAAATTGTGGCCGGCGGTGGTGAATAGAGGAGGGCCGATCCTGTTGCAGGACAACGCAAGGCCACACACTTCACAAATCACTCGGCAAAAATTGACTCACTTGGGTATAGAAGTTCTCCCTCACCCAGCGTATTCTCCCGACCTTTCCCCAACAGACTATCACTTTTTTCGAGCCCTCAATTCTCATCTGCGTCAGAAACAATTTACTAATTTAGACGATGTTGAATGTGCCTTCCTTGACTTCGTTGATTCTCGTGATAGTAGTTTTTATAGTGAAGGCTTAGATTTATTGCCTTTTCGTTGGCAAAAGTGTGTAGATTCTGATGGTTTTTACTTCGATTAATAAACTTGTGTTTAAGCTGAGTTATAGTAGTTTGAAGTATGCGGTCCATTTTCGGTCCAAATTAATTTTGCAACAACCTAGTAACATGCTTACTGACATGGCAACTTGTTAAGGGTTGTTCAAAGCATATTGCACTTAACAAGTTGCCCCCCCCCCCACTTCAATAGTAACATGCTTGCTGACATGGCAACTTGGTAAGGGTTGTTCAAAGCATTTCAAACTTAACAAGTTGCCCCCCCCCCCCCAAATCCCTCACTGGTATAACACCCAGTGGTCGGATCTTTCTCTAGTTGTTACTAAAAGCATATGGCTAAATATGTGGATGTTTCGACGTACATTTGAATTGAAAAAACATGACGGGGAGGCAGGGTCAAGCATCGCATTGGAAAATTTTTTGGGAATCTCCCAACCAGATGATACACGACCCCCTCGAAGACTTATCGACGAGTACTTGATCCTATGTGATGGAGCAGTAACGTGTAGTGCAGCAACTTCGTTTGGACTTTCATGTGTCAGGGACCAATTCACCCCGAGCCAACCAAGTCCTATACTCCTCCGATATCAAGGATCGCACCAACCTCGCGTGTTTCGATGCCACCAAATTGTCAGTCGCCGATCCCATCGTGGAGGCCTCTGCCTATTCAGGTTATTTCCAATAGGTCGAATGGGCTGAATGGGCTGGGTATCCCAGAAACGCATCATCGCTTTTTCTTCCGTTCATTTCTTACCAGAGCCACTAGTGTTTCACGTAAGGACCGTGTCACGCTTATTGAATCGCCTTCAAGGACTTCGCGACCCATCTTTTTGAACCGCTTTCCTCTTCGCTTTCGTTTGCTGTTCAGCTCAGTCCCATTCGGTTGAACTCAACTGTATGTTTGATGTGTGCACCTCTACGAGTTGTTGGTGGATGAGTCACGATTGCACTGGTACTACACTTGAACGATTCATCGATCAATCGGAATCAAAGTTTATTGATGGCTTTTCGTTCACAAGGCATACTACAAATGTAGGCACTTGTCATTCAAATAGTCAATTTCTCGAATGCGCCATGCATCCAATATTAGTCTCTTATTCGAAAGCACATGATAATCAATGATTCCACTCAATAATTGTCGACATGTTAATGCCATGTGTGCCAGCCAACCACTGTTTTGGCGGAGAGCAGTCCTGAAAGCCTCATGAAGTTTCGCTTCTTATAGGAATCGTGCATGGAAAATGAGGTCCTCTGCTACCCATATATTTTAATGTAATTGTCTGATTAGCGCCGCAGCAAGGTTTTACGCGAAAGAGTGAGAATCCAGCTAAGATACAGCCCCTCAAAGTAGTGGCCAAGGGGGCGGAGCCTCAAGGTAGATGCCTATCTCGTCATTCGTGTGTTGCGAGATCAACAGTGGAACTGTTAACGTAACTTTCTATACCCACTATGCATCTCTGACCATGGCATGGCAGCCGACAGGACGGTTATTTACTCTGAGTCCCCGCCCCCTTGGCCGCCACTTTGAGAAACTGTATCTTATCCGGATTTTTCATACTTCGCATGAAACTTTGCATGCGCACCCTTATTAGGCAAATACAACATAAATATATTGGTAACAAAGGATTTTTCCGTGCACGATTCTTTTAACTGTTGGGGAAGTTTGGATTTGGAATGGGTGGAGGCGGAAGCTGTACGAGCTCCGAATTAACTCATTTGAGCTCTCGGGAAGCTCTGTTTTGACAAGCACTTGACCTGGAACCCTCTAAACTGACCTTCTGATTATTCCATGTGAGCTAATCTGGAAGGCCGCCACCTCCCACTAACCTCGCACTGATCTCTTTTCTTTCTTTACCAAATCCCATGGCGGCTTGGGTTATGGGTTATATCTTATGGTACATGCGAAACTCTATAGATGCCATCATTCGCATTGACATCGATGTTATGATTATGACTTCCATATGGTATATTAGTAGTGTTCGACAGCGGACAGTGTTTGTCATAGAATTCTTGCATACGGGTCGGTGACGGACTATAAACAAAAGGAAGCGAACACTGGGCATCCGCTCTGAAAAAGCTTCCGTTCTTGCCAGTGCTCCTTGAGCAGCCCCTTACAGTTTATATGCACTTGTGATCCATTGAAGTCGATGTTGCTGTTCAACACTCAACAGGCTGTCCCCCACCCCCCTCTCTTCTTATTTGTAGGGGCTAGTCATTTTTGACGCTATCGTCTGCAAGACTGAAGCTGCTTCAAAGGCACGCCTCGCGATAATAAGATTAGTAGAACTATACCCTTGGGGCAAAAAACTCTTGAGCAACACACAAATTGCACTTTTTTTATCGCCGCAATGCATGGTCATGACACTGTCGCCGTTTGAATTCAAGCAAGCCACCTCCTTCTTATTAGCTTGGCTGACCAACAGGAGCTCAAGTGGACATGACTAGAATGGGCTCGTGGAGGTGTTGCGCCGTGATGGTGCGGAAAAGATATTCAAGTTCTCTTGTAATTCAAATATTGATCTTATATTTGCTTGCCAGACGTCTCATGCAAAGTTTCAAGCGCATACATAGACAAGAATACCGTTGAGACAGACGGCGAGGTGGGGCGTCCTAGTGGGGTTGGACCTAGGAGCAAAGAGGGGACACTTTCGTGGTCGGGGACGCAGAGTGAGAGGCAAAACAACCTTGGCCGCGAAAAGGCCGTCGACGACTTTTCAAAAGTCACTCAGCGGGAATTCAAACAAGTTACTCTTCTTCCGGTTTTTCGATTTCTGCTTTTCGATAACGAAAATTTCTTGATTATTTCCGTATTCTTACTCATGTTATGTACCTAGTAGAGTGATTTTAAGAGTTTCTGTGGACGATATTCAAGCATAGGAGAGCTCATTTCGGCGACGTTCATCATTATCAGTACGCATGAATGAATGTCTGAAGAGCCACTATTGGACATGACCTGGATTCGAATCACTTTATTGAAGTGAACTTTGGTGGGCACTTTTGGGGTTCTGATTATTCTCAGCAACAATGTACTCTTTGAATGCACTTCAAAACCCATCGCCATCCCACTCGTCTCCTTCTTGCCCTTTGAAGCTGTCCCAATTACATCATCCGGCAGATTTGTCAATGCCTCCAGTCTTAAGTGAATTGACGTTCGGCAGACAGATACGCTGCGGAGTGTCGAGGGTGGGGGTGCACGTCATCCCAGCCGTGATGGGGATATGGGCGTGAGTTTTCCTAGTTTTCTTTTCATGTCCGCCACACGTTATCTACTTTTGAAGAATCTCTGCAAATACAGAATTGCGGATGAGAAATGGTCTAGTGCCTACGGAAAGCCCTTTCCACTTTGACTTTTCTTGGACTTGTACACAATGCGCTTTCTAGCAAAAAATTGATGAAGGTTCAGGGAAATTCTTTTCCAGGCTGTTCCTACAAATGATTCAATTTCCTTACCCATTTCCCAAGGGTGCGAGCAGAGAAATTGAATGCGTTTGTCATTTATTTCATTGCTCCCGCTTTGAGCACCTATTGCTTCGTTGACGGCTAGGAAATGATACTTCCAATACTTATTTTCCTTTCAAAGTATCTTCGCGCTGAGCCGTCGCCTGCAGACGCTTGTTGTCGCCTCGTGTCGCGACATGTCTCTTGCTGTCATTGAAGTTCATTACTGCTCACGTTGTCGTCTCATCACGTAGCATGTCCAAGCTCAATATCGCTTCTTGTCGTTTATTATCGCTTGACGTCTCACTTTCTATGGCTCATCTTCACCCCACGTTTCCTAGTTATTGCTGTTTCTTACACGTACGCTTGTCAGATCTCCGGATGTCAGACATTGAAAATTTTCAGCTATAGCCAATTCCTTCTGTGGGACGCGCCACGTATTCTATAATATCGTGGTAGTGTGTGAATGCGATTGAGCCTATACTAAGTCTTGCTGGGCCAGTCGGTGCTCGAGTTAATGCTTTTGTTCCCCCAGACGAGCCTGATAACAACTTGCTGAACCCGGAGGAAGGAAGGCTCGGTTGGTTTGGAGGGGCGTATGCTGGGTTCGATCCTCGCATCGTAAGAGTGGAAGTGCGCGTCATCTGTCACTACTCCACCTCCACTCCGACTCGAAATGCACTGATTATATCGCTAAAAGCACGATAAACGTCCTTCAACAGATCACAGAACGACACCATCGAGGTTCTCGCATTTGTAATCGATTTCGTATTCGGTTTTTAATTTTGACTTAATTTTTTATCAATTTTATCCGGTTGTTAGCCATTTTGAAGCTAGCTATCGATCAAAGTGAGTATGTCCACCAATGCATCTCAAGCAATAACGATTATTTTCCTGTACAATCAGTATTTTCCTGTATTATTATTATTATTTTCCTGTATTTACCACAACGGCAAAAACACCATCGATCGGTATCGATCGCTCATCAAACGATACTTCAAATCATATGATCGGAGCTTTTAGAAACCATTTTTAGTCTTCGAGGTGGTATTTTTGTGGAATTATTTCCTAGATTCACGTTTTATGTTTACTTCTTTGTCATTTTTATTTCGATTTCATTTTTTATTATCTATTTTCGTTTTCTTCACGGTGTAAGCTTACTTTCGGTTTTTCACCCAAGTTTCACGATTGTTTACTTTTGCTTTTCCCAAGAATTTCAGGTCTTGCGCAAGGGCCTGCAAAATGAGAAATTAACAAATGGGCTCAAGTATTTATACAGATTCGGATATAATTTCTTCCTGAGAAGATAAATTAGAAGCTGCATGGAATTTCCATGGCTTCACCTCATCAACTTCTCTTTTTTCATCGTCAGCTTTCCCTTCCCCCCCCCCCCATATCAATATTCCCGATGAGTCACTTGCTGAGCACGGCGATTTTCAAAATATTTGCACGTCTTTTACGATCGATGTTTTGTATGAAGTCGCCCTTATCAATCGTTACTTTTACCCTTGTCATATCACTAATCATATCAGGTAACGTTCATCGTAATGGGAGTCTCGTGAATTTAACAGGAGGGCACGCCTCTCCCCTAAAAGATTCCTATCTTTATCATTTTCCTATTGTTTTCTCTTAACTCTCTGTAAGAACAACTATCCTTCTCAGAATATTGATCCACCTAAAAACCACGTTTGGCAAAGCAGCACACGGATATCCTTCTCAGAATTTATCGCGATTTAGTGTTCCTTTAAGAGTTGCTTAGTGTGGGAGCAAGATTAACGAACCAATGATATGTGCTGAAAGACGTGGGAATCCATCAAATTACCCGAACAAAATGTCAGGGGCACAGAAAAAATGGCGCCGTCCCTTCATGAGTAGTGAATGCGCTGATTGTACATAAGAACGACGTTCCATTCAAATTGCGCCGGTTAAACGTTTATATATCGTGAGAAGCCTTGCTAGAAACCTTAAATGCTTAAACGCTCATTAGGTGTCGTCGCACTAATAATACTGATCGACGGGTATCTAGGGCTGCTTTCACTTTCTACCCACCTTTTATCTGTAGCTCTTGAAAGAAGGTATCGCTAGTGTGTGATAGTGTATGATATTTAGTGATTTCACTCAATAGGTATCAACGACATTTCATTTGAATTGCACAGTCTAAACGATAAGCTTTACGGGATGGCTTGTGAGAAACCCGACGAAATTCTAATTATCGTCACAGGCTGCCGTCATCGCAAATATCACTGATTTGCTCTGCTCTTATTTGTATCAACTCTATGGCTACATACCTTCACATTTTGTTCAATTTCCTGATCTTGTAGACAGCGCAATAAAGTGTCGTCAATACGTGATAATTATTGGTGATAGCACGTGATAATTAGTGATTCCTCTCAATAACAATCGACAATAACAACTCCGTGTATACCAGCTAACCATTGTTTTCGCGGAAAGCATTCTTACAAGTCATATGAAGTTTCGCTTCGTGATTATCGTCACGCAATGCCGCTCCCATCAATATTACAGACCGTATGTATCTTCTCATATTCCTATCGAAGCTCCATATTTCTTTCTACTTCCCTAATCGGATGAGACGTTACTAGATAATCACTGATAGTAGTGCATTTAATTGTGATTTTACTCGATGATTGTCGGTGTAAATATTTTTATGCGTATATCGATATCCGTAAAATTTACAACAATCGATACTGATTTATTCATTATCCTATCTGTACATCTAATACCATTACACACGTGTGGTTATAACTAGTGATAGTGTGTGAGTGTTGTGTGATATACCCGATTACAATTGATCTCTATTATTCATGTGAACATCCTGAGCGGTCCGAAGTATGAAGCTATAGAGTGCTATAAATAATTGTCTAATTGAATACTCATTAGTTTTGATCTCAGAAAACTGCCAGACATGCAGAGAGCTCCAAGATAGCTTTTATCGGACTGTTTACTCATAATTACAGGTTTTTTTTCGCTTGTAATTTCCTATCCCATCGCTGAAGACGTAACTGGGCTACCTGCACAAGGCTCTCTCTTTTTTTTCTTCAAGATTTACACCATTCAGACTCGCATATTCCTTACCCGATTCAGGATATTGGTACACTATCCGCCCTTTTGAATGACCCTATCCCTCTTGACAGTGAGTGAAGCTGTCAGTGGGTTAGTTTTTCTCCTCGTTCTTTATTTTCATTTCCATAATTTTCATAGTCTATCTGTACTCATCTTGGCCCGTCATTCTGCTCATAAAAGATATAAGAGGTGAGCATTCGCGAAGGCTCCAATCCATTCCACATTCATAATCCCTGCCTGCTGAAAGCGGTATTTTTCAATGACGTCGTTTATCAGTTGGAGAGTTTTGAGAGTGCTCTCAACAAGCGGGACAGCTCAGTGGCTTTTTATATCCCACTGTTATCCTCTAGGAGGTGTCGTACCTGCTGAGAACTACACACAGGAATTCTAGAATCGAGAAATTCACAAGAGAGAGGTACATAATGTGTTCGAATGGAAAAAGAGGCCTTGAGAGCAGATTCCCTGAGGAATTGAAGAAAGCATGTCTCTGATCGATTAATATAGGTACTTTGTGAACAGAAGGATCTTTTTTTGATATGTCATCAGCATCAGCTCCTTCAAGGAAAAAGTCACCTGTAGAGATTGGAGTTGGGGGGGGGGGTCAAACAAATTTCCTCGACGTATGCTTGTACAGTTCCTCTTTCCTTCAATTACTTGTCATGTTGGCATTGAGGGTACCATTCAAGCTTAAACAGGGATATTAAAATAGGTTTGTTCGAAACTCTCCTCGTAAAAAGTGTGATTGAATGGGATGAAGACCGCTTCTTGCACATTATCCTGACTGATCCATCAAGTACCGTTGTGCAGTAAATTCCGTAGTGAGCCGGCAAAATGGGCAAGCGCAAGCTTCTGAAAGCCCTTCATTGGAGCCAATTTTCCATACAATAAGTTTGGAACTATGGTCGCTCAAAGCTTCCTTCCCACATTCTTCGGCTGCCCCACCCCCACTTGTGAGATGAAAAATTTGTCTCCCCACCATCCATCGAATTTCCCTGATCGCAAGAATACCTTCAAAGGCGGTGGTAGGGGTGGTGGATAATGAGAACTCCCGAACAGAGTCACGCAAATAAAAGCTAGAACATGGGCGAAATCTCCGGTAAGATAGAGTGCCCCCGAGCATTATGAGAGCCGTCTTCTTCAACAGCTGCCACTTGTTTTGTCCCAGCCCGCCCCTTTTTAGGCCCGACCCGCCCCTCTTGAGAATAAATAGCGGGAAAAAGGTCTTCTTTCTTGGGTAAATGACCGTTTCATCCCGTTTTTTCTTCACTTTCGTGGTATCAAGCACGTCCACCTCCATATTTGATGATCTTTCCATATTCGGCCCGAATTACCCCTATCACTGCCTTCACGTATTGTTCTCGGTGAATCGTATGCCATAGCTCTCTTCCTTTCAATCATCTGGGTAGAGCCTCGATCTGACAGAACTAAGATTCTCTTAAGGCTTACCGTTTTCTATTTATTACTCTGTTCAATAGCAGACTAAAACTGACACTTATATTATATGACATACTATTTGGAGATATAAAAGGCGATAAGAGTCGGTGCTGTATTAATGGGGGGGGGGGGGCAATGTTGAGGGCTAGATAGAACATGTCTTTACCCGACCTGAGTATCAGTAAGACGACCGTCAAATTTTGCGATTTTGCGGCGTCGCACTTTCGTACGCGATACTACTACCTTTAAATGTGCAATGCCGAAAGTTCGCGTGCAGGACCGCGACACCGCGAATCGCAAAATGGTAGAATTGCAAGATCGCAGAGTCTGACGGCTGCCTACAGTACCCTAGTATTATCAGTCCCTATATACATGTGTAATCCTGTGAACCTAATGGTACTATTCAACCGTGTAAAGTAATGTTACTGTTTGACATTCAACAACCTGCCCCCCCCCCCTCCTGTTGGTATGGCACCAAAATTCTATCCATAGTTCCATTGAATTAAAAATTTTTGAGATTATACTTTCACGTTTTGCTTGACACCATTCATCTACTGGAACCCTCCAAGATGGCCGCGCACAAAACCAGTAGAGCTCACGCGCTGGGTAAACCTGTCCATTGTTATTCGTAATACGGTCAGCCGTGAAGAGTAAATAGACGCGTAATTATTTCTGCACAATTGACTGGCTCCGGTTGACCACACGCACTGAGTAGCAGTATGTGTATGTGGGACTTCTACTGTATTCACTATAAAACACTCCTCCTCAATTTTGATCTGGTACTTGAAAACCTTTTCACTTGGTTTTACCTTAAAAACTCATTTCAGTTACCCACCTCTAGTTATCCAGTATGTTTATTCTGTTTTCCTGTGTGATTTGACTTCCTCTTCCTCTCTTCTTCTTCCTTTTCTTTTTTTCCTTTTTCTTTCTTTTCATTTTTCACTTTTCCACTTTGTGTTTTTTTCACTTGCTGTCATTCCATTCTCGCGCACTTACTGGGTAGAGGGGACATTTGGGCTTCTAGCTCAATGTTGTGCAGTAACTGGACTTATTCTCCCTCGCAGGAGTTATCTAGCCGGCTCGGAAAATGTTTCGATTTCCGACTTTTGAAGTCGTTATCTAGCTATTTCATTACTGTTTCATGACTGAGTTGCGTGCTAAATTGCAACGGAACATTACTTTTCTTCTGGAAGGTTCCAAAGCAAATGTATGAGTTTGCACGGATGCACAGCTGCATAATCATGCCTGGGCGTGCTACCATCTATCAAGAACAATTTGCTTTCTGAAAATGCAATGAAAAGAAATTAAAATTTCAAATTTTGAATTTATTCATTTATTTATTTATTTATTTACACTCTGTTGCGTCACAAAAAACTGAACTACGAATTTGGAAACACATTTGACTTGTAAAGGAAAAGAAAAAAGATAGTATCTCTTACCTGGAATTGAATTGTAAAGAGATATCTATTAGGTTGTAAGGAAAGTTTTGGCCGGTTTTTGAAATTTCAACTTCGAGAGATCATAACTCGGCTCAGAATGCATCTTTTCTCACACAGTGAGCACCATTAGATTCGCTACACTCTTGGCAACACTATGCATACCTACACATCTCAAGTTGATAAAGGGCTGATAATTTATATTGCGCGAAACGAAAAAAGTCGACTCCAAATCGCCACTCTTTCTAAACACGCTGCTACTGAAGGGGCTAGCCAGATGTTTTGGGAAGTGGGGCATAGTTAGCGCTAGATCTGATGAACATGATAGACGAGTAAGGGCCTTACCCTGCAACTGCTTCAATTAGTGGAGGAGGATTTGTGAAAAATGCGCTTGCGCATGACTGCCGTGAGGGGTCCCGCGGCACCCACTTTTTTTGGATTTTTCCAAATCAAGGCCACTTGAGGTGGTCAGCTAAGGTTGCTTGTTGAGGGCCAATACTTGTGGATATCCCCTGCAAATATGGACGCTCATCGCTTTCTGCCGTTTTAGTTAAAGCGATTTGATCAATTGAAAATCCAAGCAGCTCGTTCTCATTTCTGTACTTCTGAAACCAGGGACAATGTGTTCCATTTAGTGATACACCCCCTCCTCTTGTAGTATTCACATTTGTGGTCACCTTCGCTGGGACTCGGCTAAACAAGAACTCTTGAAGTGAAGTCATCTTAAAGGTGCCATTTTCGCAGCACTTTAAAACTTCCCTAATAAATTGAAAACCTTATGGCATTCCAAATAAAACATATATTCTGAAAGAGCAACTTTTTCTCTATCTAACGAGCACAATATGTCAGCTGATTCATGTTGACGCGCTCTGATATTTAAATTTATCTTGTGAACGCGAAAAAGCGGCCAGAACTTTCCTTACACCTAATAATACCCTTTTTGGAGTGAGCCCAGTATGTACTACATTGATCGGTATGGATCGGAAAGGAGGGGGGGAGGGACAATAGCTCGACGACGTCGATTTTTACCCAGCAAGAAACGTAGGGAGAATAAGCTTCTTGTGCAAGAAGACAGGAACGCTTCGCATCAGATTGAAACTGGTTCATCCACCCCTGAACTCTGTCTCTCCCTGCTAAGAAATGTTGATTGCTCCCTGATTCATAGCACCGAGAACTCTTCGTCACAGAGCGCAAATCTCATTACCAGAATTAGAATGGATATCATGGAATGCTTTATGAATAAGCTCTTCCAGGGTATAGCGCTCATGGGAAGTCCCAGGACACCATTTCCGGAATCATTTCCGCTATTAACGTTGGAGCACAGGGGAGAGCGGGAAAGTCGCATAGAGTACGTCTTGAAAGCACCGGAAGAGAGCAGTGACGGGAAACAGAACCGGGATCGATGTTTTATGTGAAGAAAAGGCCAGCCAAGAAGAAGAGCTGGTTTTCATCGCGTCTTACGTCAATGCTTCTTTGGCCGAGTTACTGCGAGAACGAGGCAACGTTTACGGTTGCTTGGCTCTCGTCGTCTGCGTCTACACCACAACGGTTAGTGATGCAGAGGGGCGGGACAGAAGAAATGGGAAAATGGTCCCATTTCTCGTTTTTTTGCCATTCATTAAAAAGCAATCCCACTTTCATATTTTACAATCGACCAAAATTATCCCTTCTAGTGTCACTGGGGCTCAAAACAACTGTGGGAAGTTATCAATCGCTCTAGAACCTAGCAGAATAGAGGAAAGCGTTCAGGTTTGCATACTTGATTATAATCTTGATGTACTTCCACAGCTGTAATTTCTTGTCCTCTCTACAGACAGGGATAGCATGATGCTCTGTGGGGTCTTATGAAGGTTTTCAGCAATCCCACTGTAGCAAAATGTATTTTAGCACTGTTGCTTGCCTGACCACTGCTGCGCTCTTCCATAGCACACCTGACCGCGCTTATCAGAACACGGTCGTGCAGCGGGAAGGAATTTTATGTTTAGAACTCTCTGTTTGTCTCAAAGTTATGCGTGCTTCCACTAACTATATCTACCAAGCCCATTGAAACGTAGGCAAAATGGTACGCTAAAAAGCGCGTTATCAGTTCCTGTTATCGGCTGACTAGTCATGTCATGAGGCTTGCAAAACAATCCATATTGCTATGTATGCACAGCTTGAGTTAGTCACTCTGCTTGCCGCTTGACGACCTGTTCGAAGACTTTTATGCCGTTGATTGAGTTTTGCTATTTATTGACTGCTGTATCCTTGACTTTGATTAATCCCCAGAGATGCGCCATGCATCCTTCATCCCATCTTTGATTGCAACAGAGGCTGCTTTCTCTTTTTTGCAGCGACCCACTGCGCCGTCCCCCTATTCAAATCAAGTTTTGAGTCTTAATAAGGGGGGGGGAACAACTTGTTTGTTGTGTTCAATGATGTTTTCGTTCCTTATTGTGAAGTCAGTTATGTCAAGACATGTCACTGTTCCATAGTCAACAAGATGTCCCTCCTCCATAAATATGCATAGCACGATATTCCGTTCTAAGCAGAACTGCTACCTGATAGCCAACTAAAAAAGGAATGCTAGGCCGGTTGTGTTCGGAACTGAACAAATAATTGCACCGGCGCTTCTAGCCATTACGCCACAATGAACCACCTTTTCTCTCATGATAATACAACGTGGTATTCTTTATTAATTAATGTCCAGTTATGTAAATCTGACTGATGAAGGCATTGCTTATTCGCTCACTTAACTTCCATATACAGCCACCACTGTGTGGAAGCGTTTCTCATTCTCAGCCCATCCCAATCACTGTCGACTCCAGCGATATCCGTCGTCAATCGTAGACTCGCAGAAAAAGTTGAGGAATTTAATTAGAGTACGCTCATCGTGTTAGAGGAGACACATAGCTGCGGCAGTGACAGCCCCCGTCCCCATCTGAGCACCACCACCTCGCCGTCTCGCTTTCGAGCACTGCGATCGATTCTGGGCTTCTGCCTTCAGGCAGGCTTGCTTTTTTACAAACTTTGCTGAATTCGTCTGCAATCTGCCATTGCCATTGAATGCTTCGGAATTTTCGTTTTTTCTCTCTTGGGAAAATTTATATTTGTGGCGGGGGGGGGGGATGGTAGACGATTCGCCATGGGAAGTAACTTTTTTCGTGTGTACCAGGTGCTCCGCGAACAAATGCTCATATCAGAAACGTGGTCTCTCGAGCTATAGCGCAGTCCTTCAGTGCTTAATAAAGGATTCTGCTAAAGTGCTCGATACTACTACAAAACTTTCACGTTTCCAAGGTCAGGCAGAAATAGCGCTAAGATTTGTCTAATTTTATGGCAATCTCGGTACAGACAGCGGTTGACAACCAGGGCGCTCTCAGGTATCGAGATAAGTGGTCGCTTCAGAACGACCCGCCCCCCTCCCCTCTGCGGGTGCCGGATACGATCACCCACATCCTTTTTCTTGACATATACAATACTAGTAACTGTTGCCGGATTGTATTGTCGCAATGTGACCTGAAGCTAGGTAAAATCTGCAAAAATATATTCATTTCACATTTCCTCATGCGAGTTCGCTGCGAAATACTTTCAGCTTCTCATCAGCTTATCAAAAGTTCGTATTCTAGCGCTGATCGCAGACCTCTGCAGGGACTAGCACCCCTTTGTCAAGGCACCCCTCAACTCCCGGTGAGCCTTGTTGTAAACTTAGTTAGACCCCGCCCACTCAGTTTTGTGATCGTCTTAACAGGATTGTAGGAGACAGGCCTACGGCTCCATCGCGATGGAACACGGCAAACTGCGCGGCATCACCACCCATTTTATCCTTTTCGAGCGGAGCGCAAATTTGCAATCGAGCGAAGTTAGATTAAGGCTGTTGAGATTCTGTAAGGATGTGGGCTTTTCCCACCTTTCTTTGAGTTTATGAGATGTGTTTTTCGTGTGTGACACATTTTCATTTCTTCTGCGTTCTTATTCATTTGGAACTCATGTATTACTACTTGAATTACTTATTGTTCCCTTTATAAGGCTTAATTTTGATAAAAATTTTGATAATAGGAGGATAAGATGTTTTTTTGCATTGGCTAAGAAAAATACCATTTTGTGGAACCGTGTCCTTCAAATAGAACCGTTCTCACCGCAGCAAGCAATTTCACCATTCATCACATCATAATCATAACACTAGTAATAGGCCGCGGTTCCAATTTCCAAGCACATTTAGTGCCCGCTCGCCACATGTAATTGAAATCCCACGAATGTGTCCCCATTAAGTGACCGCTGGCGTCAAATGCATTTTGCACATGCCTCGAGTGTCACCACTCAGCTGTACATTTTGTATGCATGCAACAATGCTATCATTATCAGTGGGGGGGGGGGGGGGGACATTTTCGAGAATTTCGAACAGCTACTCATCACTAACGTGTCAAACTTTTCGAACGTTAAACATTGACATGCCTTTACATGTCACTTACGTGTCATCGTGCTCACATATCCAAGATGTTCACGATGAACGATACGTTGACGCATCATGAAATGTCCCCCCCCCCTCCTTTTATCTCGTAGCACGCATGGGTTGTTAATAGAACGTTACGTCGCTAACTGAATTGTCAGCAATTATGACTGCAAAATACAGTTTCTCCAAGCGTAGCTGCAAACTTCCACCTTTTCAGGTTGGCTTTGAGAATCGTTCATGGGATTCAAGTGCTTCTGCTACATACATATTTATGTTACATTTTTCACATATTTATGCATATACAAGAACCCAATTGAGACAAAGTTCTCCAAAGTGGCGGACGACTGGGCGGAGCTTATGAGTGGGTTTGGACACTAAAGAGTTGAGGAGCAAAGAGGCGACACCCACGTGGTCAGGGACGCAGAGCGTGAAGCAAATTGACATTGATCGCGAAAATTCTTACTCCACACCCTGGCCGCTTACAGCTCCCCGTATGTTATGGCGGGAAATGTGGCGGGAGTTCAAATGGGTTGCTTTTTTCTAGATTTGCTATTTCTGCCTCGCAATCAAGGGAAATACTGGGGTTTTTACAGATTCCTGTGGTCGATTCCTCCAACTGGAAACCGTAGCGCTAACGTCGGCTAATCATTTTGCAGGTCTTTTGGACAGAATAGTTAAATAAGACGATTCCGAACAAAGTTGAAGTGTCCGGCGCATTCTCAACTTATAAGTTTAGTCTATTCCTTTCGACCATGTTTTCTTTGCTAGAACCAGTCTCCAATTTTCTAAAATTGAGCGATATTCCCATAGTGTTGGATAACGATTTTCAATTATTCAATAGGAAATCAAATTAAATTACCAAATTATGTTAGCACATCATTTTTTCAAGTGTTTAATCTCTTAGGTGGCCGGCCACGAGTCTGGGTGTTCGGTCCTTACCGGTTTGTCTGCTTCTTGTGTGTGTCGGTACACTTGTGTTTGGGAGTTCAGACAAACTCCTGTGACCCCCTAAGGTGGCAGAACGGCACCATTTCCGATTGGTGTGGGTATGAGACTTGGATCCGGCCTTAGTTGTGTCTGGTTCAAAAGGAGAACCTACTCCCCATCGAGGGTACAGCTCTTGGTTTTTTTCTGGTTATTGAATTCTACCCTGATCCGTTAATACTACTGTTCGTAACTGCACGAAAAATGGGGCGTCGGCCTCCCTGACCAACCTTAGTGTTTTGGTTTAGTCATTTTTCCTGTTCTGTGGCGCGTCTTTCGGCGCATACAAATAAATAAATAATAAAACATCATAGGCCTAATTCGAGTCAATAACTGACGGTGCGCCATGTATTAAACTTCGATTCGGAATCTTCGATGCATGGGTGCTCACAGCGTCACACATGATGCAGGAATTTATTACTATCTCATTCTTTGAAGCATCTTTGACAAAATCATTGTTCATTGGTCGGTGGAGGAATCGTTACGCTTCGATGGGCTCCGATCCCTGGATCATGTATGTGGTAGAATGTATCGCACCCGCACCACTCCACTATGCTAGCCTTTTGATCGTTGCGTAACGTGTAGGGTTGTTCTTGACAAGCATGAAAACCAGCCACCTCTTATTTCCTCTCCTTACTGATTTTTCTATCAGTAATCTTCACTTATTCCTCTTTTCTTGGTCTGAACAACATGGTTACAGAAAGAATCCAATTTAGGCATTTTTGAATTTTGATAGCGGCTGATTTTCGCCGCAGTCCGCGATGCCAATGTTGTTTTTGAGCTGAGTGATGGGTAAAAGCTTCGGTCTCGGACGGAACTGGAATCCGCCTTTCATGCTTTCCGGGCACCTTAACTCAGCTTGAATAAGATGGAAGGAGTTTCGGTGGCGTAGTAAATTTGAACATATGCCCGGAAAGCATGGAAGGCAGTTTTGAGTCTCATCCGATACTGAAGCTTTAGCCCATAACTCTGCATACTTGTACTAATTTTAGCAGTTTTAAGCTGCCCCCTTCCTTTCTCATAGTGCATCATGAACCGCATAGATAAATATAGTCCGCCACGCCTCACCCATCAGTAAGTGCTCACTGAAGTCGTTGGACCCCTTCATGAATTATTCAAAGGCTATAGAACGAGCATAAATACTTCAGTTCCTTTGGAGCAGCTGAAATGGACTCCCGTATAGGGATTAGAGTGTAGAACTTCGTAATGGAATGAAAGCAGTTGATATGGCAACCAACCGTAATGCTTCTATTTGTGACGGTGGGGGGGTCATTGTGATATGTTGACCAGTATCATGCCTTTACATGAGTAATAACGTGTCAATAGGGGCCGCCTTTATCTTACGTTTATATGTATGAACATGTGAATTTATTGTTACCGCTTAGTGACATTCATGTGAAGACATGTCACTGATCCTCATTCAACAATTCCCCCACTCCCCCTCCCTTCACAACACCCACAGATTTCCTTCAACCAGTTACTATTTGCTGATTTATTTCAGACGCACTGACATTTGCAAAAATCTATAAAAAATAAAGTAAAATGCGTAAGCAGGTTATTATGCTTAGAAACAAAACAGGCTACTAAGGGTAGTTGTCCTGGGGCCGAAGGGTACTCCGATAAAAATGAATTAAGCAGCTCATAATATCCTCGGGCCAATAATTTGCTATATGGACTACCAATACCTTATTATCAACTATTAACACCTAATGGGTGCCTCCCAATTCAAAAGCCTGTAGTCATCAACATGTGACTTCATTCATTTCCGGTTGTTGCACATCGTATAGATAATTTAGGTCTAAAATTCTTATCAGCTGGCAGTTAGCCAAAGCACTGGTTTGTGTACTACTAAAAATTCTTCTTCTTCCGTTTAACATTTTTCTGTTTGTTTCACACCTACGACGTTGTCTGAGGTAATGGTACGTCTAGTGACGTAATGAAATAGATAAATAAATAAATAAACAAATAAACAAATAAATAAATAAAATCAGGCTATTGGGGGTAGTTGTCCTCGGGTCTAAGGGGTACTTTGATAAAAATGAGTATGCAACTCATGAGCGCAAGTTGTTGACACAGTAACCTGATTCAAATAGAAATCCAGTTCACAGCTGCGAGTCCTGTCCTTCGCTAGTTCCTGACGACTGTTTTACCATAGTGCCTTCATTTCCAGAGAGAAGTTCACGAGTACACTTGTGGAATCGACAAAAGTGTTGAAAGCAATAATCCGGGAGCAGAATAGGGACAAAGCTGGGCTTCCGGCCTTCAGGCAGTCGAAAATCATTGGTCTCGCCGTTTAAAAAAAATTTCATACAGTTTCGTAAAGTGCTTCCCCGGGAAGCTTTCACATGGGCGTCTAAATGACGTCGTCAATTACCTTGGGTATGCACGACGATCCTGATGAATTAGTCTCGCAGTTCACCTCTCATGCACACAGCTTATGCAGCGCAGTACATTCCCACAGCTGCAAATTCAGAAAGATGCAGGAAGCAGCTCAAGAATTCTGTCTTGGATTCCGGCCAAAACCATTCCTGCCTCCTTTTTTTAAATTCGTGTCTATTTTGCTTCTTCACTTTCCCATATTTTATTTATAGTTTATTCCAATCTTTGATTTCCAAATTGACTTTAGTATTTTTGATTTTTTATGGCTGCTGATTTTCGTCGCAGCTCTCGATGCGAATGTAACAAGTATGTACAACTTTCGCATCGCGGGCTTGAGTCCCGTACGAGACCGACTCGTCCATAACTCGCCATACTTGTAAGATTAATCTTTGGTTCTCAATTCGAATAACTCTTGTTCTTACATTACTTTCCATTTTTATGATTTTTTCGTTCATTAGCGAATTCGTTCCGTCTACTGAAGTGAATACAATTTTTCGGCCAAGAGAAAAATCCACGTCATTACCGTACATACGTATTTTCCGTGGTGATTACGCCCTTTTTCGGCATCCTCTGCCTTACAGTAAACCTCCCTTTGCGGTAAAGAAGATCTCTGCCGGCCCGAAAAATGTATGGACTGCTGCAAAGAAATAAAAATATTTTTGGAGTATAGGTCTACGCTAGTAAACATTCCTGATGAACCATTTCTAAACTCGACGCTATCCTTGTGATGGCAGTATGGGGGGAGGGAGGGACATTTTGTAGAATGCGCTGTTTCGGCGGAACACAATTTTTCACATGTTTAAAGTGGAAGCATATAATATTACTGACACGGTAACCATGTAAAGGCTTGCTAGAATGTGACGTTGAACAAGTTTGACCCGCCAGAAATGCATAGGTGTCCAACGCATCATAGAAGAATGTGACGTTGAACAAGTTTGACCCGCCAGAAATGCATAGATGTCCAACGCATCATAGGATGTCTCCCCCTTCCCCACCCCTCCCGCACCGTCATCCTTCATTTTCATCACTTTGTTCGCCATAATACCACTATTTATCATCACAACATCATCTTTCATAACCTCAGTGCCACCATACATGCAATTTCTCGTCGCGTCTCATATTCATTTTATGCTGCTTGGCCCAAGAAAAAGGACCGATTCAGATCTGATGAGCGCCGACATCCGCTCACCGGACGTCGTCACGGTGCCATGCTTTCCGACGAATCCAGAGATACACAAACTTGGGCAAGGTAAACAGGTATGTGTGCATTTTTGTGCAAATCTTCTTCTCAGCTTTTTCTCTTGAGATGCGTCTGAGATAAAAAATAAATCAAATCAATTCAAATCTTGTTTCCAGCACGTACTGGCTCACGAAATAGGTCAAGGCTCATTGTGTCGAAAATGCGACTGCACTGGTCTCGATCTTCATTTTTGGAGGTGAGTTCGGCACTCCTTTTTTGTCTGCCTTTGAATGAACCACCACCGAAGTGAAAGGGATACACTCTGCAAAAGCGATCCCTCAAAAGCCATATGAAGAACCCTCTCTGTACACTTATGACAAATTTTCCCTTTGTGCACAACTTGCCACGGGCAGTTGGAATTTCGCTCAGAACGCAAGGTTTGGCACCATGGAGGATTCATGCCCGCTTGGAATGATTAGAAGATTGAGAAATAGCTGTTCTCCTCATTATTATCTAAAAAACAATAACTCTTGTGCTCTAAAAAGACGAAATAGTGACATAAAAAGCAAATGAAACGATAGCTTACATGATAACAATCGTAATAGAGAAATAATTGATTCGGGCGTAAAACTCCGAAGGAGGTCTTACAATGTACGCAATCACACGCAAAGAAATCCGCGGCACCACTCGCCGCGCGCGACCGCGCGAAAATTTGTCATAAGTGCACACGCCCCTCTCTTTGCCATCAGACACGTGTAAGCCTCATGTGGAAGGCCCAAAGTGGTCGATATTGTGTCTTTGAAACACCAATTAAGGAAATCATGCCCACTTGGATGATTAGAAGATCAGTTCAGAGGATTTCAGGTCAGGTGCTCGGAAATCCAGAGCTTCTCGAGAGCTCAAGCGAATTAATTCGAAGCTTTCACGGCTTCCGCCTCCACTCATTCCAAATACAAACTTTTACAGCAGTTAAAGCAATCGTGCACGTGAAAATGAGTTTTTTTATCCATTTATTTACGTTGTAGTTGCTGAACAAGAGCCGCACATCGAATTTCATGCAAAAAAGTGAAAATCCGGCTAAGATATAGCTCGTCAAAGTGGTGCTAGGGCCACTGGGGTTAGGAAGTTACAAAAGCAGTCTTGCTCTTCGTTTACGGCCACGGTGGACGAGGGAGCGGGCCCTTTTGGACACCACTTTGAGCAGCTGTATCTCAGCCGGATCTCGCTTATTCGCATGAAACTTTGCATGCGAGGAGCAAACACAACATAAATATATGGGTAATAGAAAACCCATTTTTTCCGTGGACGATTCCTTCAATCACGCACCTTTCCTACTGACGATGAGCCATACAAAGTGTTCGCGACTGAAACGCAGACAACGTCAGCGATCACGTAACAAGGGAGACTGCCCACCCATGGGGAGTGAATTCACCCACAGATTCCTTCGCGATCGTTTTTTATTTGTCTGACCCCTCCCCCAAATACCTACGATCTCGTTGTCGTAAACTCAAAGTTAACCATAAGTGGAGAGCTTATTTCAAGTATGTTTGGGTATTTTACTTACTTTTCTTCACAGTGGAGACCCTTGATACCATGAACCCATATTTGAAGGTAGTGACCCATAGCTAGAGTGCATTGTATCGTTCTAGGAAATTCAAAGATGTAATTGACCCAAGGGGGGGGGGGGTCAAGTAAACAAGGGAGTGGCCCGACGTCAGTTCTCCTGATTCTTTTCGCTTTTTGCTTAGCGTCGGGGGAATTGAAGTACTGTGGTATTCATGACTTTATATGGGACGGATGGAGGAATGGTGAAAGTGCTCAACGACACGTCTAATCACTGTGTGTGTGCATAAAAACATTTGAAATGGGTCAAATCCCGCGAGCAGGCAGAGGTTTCACCTTTTATGTGCGACTCATTCACGGCAGAATCGACGAAGCGCTTGCTTGTCGCGCGCGGTGATGCGATTCGCGTGGCTGATGATTCGATTGAAGTGTCTTGGTACAAACACCTAACCACTGCGATTTTCTCAGATCTGTCGAATTCCTCAGCGCTTGATGGTATAAATAGGCTTATCATGATTCGAATTCCTCTGTAGCAGCGTCGGCATGTGCCGTCAAGATGACTAACTTTGTATACAAATGTTAATATTTAAGAGAAACATCACCATTTCTGTCCCACCTCCGACTAATCGATCAGATTAGCTCAACTTTCTTGAACAAATCATTCCCTTTTTCTATTTTTGTGCGAATCTGGTGGAGATATTGCAGTAAGAAGCGGTGTCCATCCCATAAACCTAATCCGGGTATCAAACACTCTTTTGATTCAGGTCAGGCCAAATCTTTCATTTTTTTACCGTCGCATATTTGATGTAAGGTCGTTTAATGGGTGAATAAGTTTTTTTCAGGAAACTTTGTAAAAACTGTGGCTGTCGAATGGATGAACATGATGTGCAATTGCCAAATCAATATGATCACGGACAAATCGTTATCGGTGAATTGTAATTTTCTTATACTATACAAATTGGACCTATCCCTTTTAAGAGGGCCTTGGTTTTCTTTGTAATCCTACTTAAAGTCTTCTCATACCTTTTTGAACCCATAACCACTACATTCTCTCATCCTTTGTCTGGAGTACTTCAATTGTCTACCAGCAGGTCACAGGTTTTACGCGGTACAGGAGCATTTCTCCAGTACAGTAACATGCCACGACGCTGCACTTGGGGCGGTGTGTACCCTTATGTCAGGATTTCGCACGACGACGAGCGGCGTGCGACGCAGTGTAGGCGAGCTATGCGCGTCGTGGTAGTCGGGTCCTAAAACGATTACACGATGATGCTGGGGGCGCGATACGCAGTTAGTAATGTATCGCCCCGGGTCCCAACATGACGCCTTTAGCTCGTCCTCATTGCTTCGCTTGCGACAGGCCGCTGTGCGAAGTGCTGACATAAGGGTACACATACCCCACTTGGGGTAACCGCTCCACAGTGACCTTGGCCGTCAAGCGTTATGGCGCAGACGCACTCAAGGACGGATAGCTCAACACCAAGCAATAGCTACGGTACCTGGTGTGGACGTGATTTATGCAATACGAAGAAACGCAGCCTATTCTACGCTCGAGGATTACTGTAACTAGGAACATAGTCCTGTACTTGATATGCACTACCTCTTTGCTTTATTTCCATGAAAGCATGCTCAAAGTGAGAATAAAAAAATGAGAGAAACTGAAGTGAAAATGCGTAAATGTTACAAGACGTTTTGCTTCAATCAAGTCCCTCTGGGATACGCCACACCTCAATGTTTTTGTTCGAATTGTTTGCTTACCTACATTGCCTCGTATAGAATATCGTATTTTCTTTGGAATCTTTTTCTTTATGTAGTCTGAAGATGTCAGGGAATTCTTATGCATCATCATTCATGTAAAACATGACATGTGAATCATTCACTGCTGAATTCTGAGCTGTTTCAGGTCGTCTGTTCCATGCAAAAGATCGATTTGAGGCGAAACTGTCCGAGATTCCAAGGTTACGGACAATCAGTGAACATCCATCGCTATCTAGTTCGTCGTCATCATTGGACAATACCTTCTCTCCGGGATCAAATCGAGGAACTCATACCAATGAGGTCAGTTTTAAGACGAAAACCAGAGAACCCAAAGAAAATTGCATTGAAAGCAGTGAGTACGACAATATGTATTGTTGTTTAGGAATTGTAAGTATGACTACCATAAATGGAAACAAGAGATGTAACAATAGTAAGTATGCTTGTCATAAAGGAAATCCAAGATTGCACTCAACAGTGTACGCGCCCTTTGCAACCGCGCTGAAAGAACTTTCGAGAAAACCTATGCTTGCTGCGCCCCGCCCAACGTGATTGCCCCTCCCCCCGGTGAACGTGTCTAGGACCGCTAAGCATCAGGCGTGCACTTCCAATCGATGCTGTAATGATACGACACGTGGATAAACACGTCCACCGCTGAAATCAGTGGACCAGAATAGTGTCCCTCCCTCACCTCCTTCCATTTTTAACGGTGGTGTTCCCACCGCTTTCACTCAAGACTTGTAGGCTGAAGATGGCACGCAGTAGAGTCCTCAATGGTACGAAAGTGTTCCGAAAACAATGATCGAAAAAAAAAAACATGGCGAAAATCGACGAGAAACAACAAAAGGGGCGCTGCGATGATACCCAGAAGGTCTTTCATTGAAAGGTCAAAAGAGATGAATAAGACAAGAATCGGGCATTGATAGGCTTCCTGTTTGACGACTGTCTTCCATTCACTTCTCTTCCATTCCTCCAACCTCTGTACCCAAAATGCTGAGATATATTCACGCTCCTTTTCGAGGTAAACTCGGCAAAAAGGTCAGTTTGGCTTATTCACTCAAGCAGAGGGTCTGAAAATGGGCTGTAGTATATTTACGGACGTATGGCTCTTGGATGGGATCCCATTCAGAGCAAATGACGTCATGGTCAAGGGCTATCCTGATGAGATTCGAGGGGGGGGGGGCATTTTGAGAGTACCCTGCCAGGACGTGAATAATTATATGATAAATCCAGAAACATGTTAGTGACACGATAATCAAGTAAAGTCATGACGATATTCGATGTCTAACACGTTTGGAACAACAGGTTTTTAAACCTCTATGAGATGTCCCCCCACCCTTACTTGGACAGCATCGTGAGCTAATTTGTCGGCTTGAAGGCATCTCTAGACTAAGGATAAGGTGAGGACTGATGAACAATGTTCTCCGTAAATAAACATCAAAGCTCTGAAGGGATATTGGCAGCAGCGTTGACAGCCACACTGCCTCCGCTGGCCGAATTTCTGAGAGGCCGGTGCAACCTACGCGGTTAACTGGTTAGCCCCTCGCCATCTGCATCTACGCATCAGTTAGTGAAGCAGAGTGAGGGAAGTGAAGGAATGAGGGAGTGGATTTTCGGGCTCCTATTTCTCTAGTTTTTAATCGTCTTATTTCGTTCATACTTTACTGTTCCACTACTGAGCACTTCGAATTTCATATCCCACAAATATACCACAAAATGTATGCTAAAGTCATCTCCAATGGTATTTTTGAGATGCACGTATAGATTTAAAGTAATTCACAGAGTAGCCAGGTGCATAGTGGTTCCAACATTGCGGTGTACTCCCACACCCTGTCTTAAAGGTAGTGTAAGGGGTAAATCGGACGAAATAAGAAGTGATTACCAAATATGAAAGCAGGGCGATTGGTGGAGCGATAGTTGGAAAGAAACTGAAGGAACGGTCAAGAGCGTGAGAAATAAGGCCCCTACCCAGCGCAGACGACTTCTCCGCCACGAGGCGGGTCGCCAGGACGAGCTGTGTGTTGGCGTGGTGCCAAGGCGTCGTTTGTAAACACGTTCGCAAATATGCGCTACGTTTTCGAGCAAAAAGCCAGCTAGTAACCCTTCAACCTCAATTTTCTTCCTTTTTTCTCACATTTTCAAGGGCAAGTCATGCATTTAATAGTAAATATGTGTATTCTTCCATTCAAGTAGTTGAAATTGCAGGATCGAACACTTCCAACAGCCGCATACAACTTCAAAGTGGAAAGCGGAAAAGAGAACAAAATGGTAAGCTTTGCACTATTCTTTGATGATACATCTCCTTACAGAAAGCAAAAAAGTGCAGTTAATTGTAGAAATATTATGAAAATAAATTTGTTGACTGCTGCAACGCCATTCGCTGCATAGCAGCATCTGCGCTCTCCATTTTCATTTGTTTTATTTGGCAAATTCTTTGTTGCGCTATGCTACTCGTCTACGTGGAGCTCTACACTGTAAACCATTCTACCATGCGGTGGGGCTAATGCTTTGACTTCTATTCGGCGTTTTAAAAGGCGAGGTTGGTAAAGTTGGATCATCGCTAGTAAAAGAGCCACGATGAGTGTTTCCACAACACCCACTGAAAGGTGTCGGTTCTTTCTTTGCATATAAATGCTTGAAGGAAAATTAGATTGCTCGTTACCCTTATATCAATGTTGTATTTGCCTAATGAGGGCCACATGCAGTTCCACACGAAAAAGCGAGAACTTGGCTACGATAAAGCTCCCCAAATTTTGGGCCAGTGGGCGTGGCCTCCGTGTACAAGCTCCGTTCCGTCGTCCGCCGTGTTTGGGAACGGAGGGTGGGACTGTTAACGTGACTTTCTGTTTCTACAATGCGACTCCTACCGCTACGGACGACGGGGTGGGCACTTGCCCGGGGCCCCGCCCACCCGGCCGAAACTTTGTGGTGGTGTATCTTAGCCGGAATCTTTGCGCCAAACTTTGCATGCGGTCACATTAGGCAAATACAACATAAGTAAATGGGTACTAGAAAAACTCATTTTCCCGTGAGCGACTCCTTTTAAGGCACTGGTCCTCTAAATAGAGTTGCTTGCGTGAGCTTTTATGGATTTTCAGGTCACATAGGTGATCACGTGCCTATATACTCCATCTCGGAGCGCCTGATTGGGCATGGGCTACGGAATGGGTGAGGGGCGAGAGTGAGACTGCGTGGCAAGAGTGAGAGTGTGCGCCGCAGTTAGAGAGTTTGATACACCCTCACCTAAGTCCGTAGGCCACGCCCTATCAGGCGTTCCGAAATGGACTGTAGAATTGGTATGCGTGAGCCATCAAAGAAGCATGATCATCCACTTTATGTCTTTTCTTTTTCCTTTATATTTCTTTTTTTATTTCTTTTCATACTTCTGTATTTTCCGCATAGTTGATTCCGTATGATTTCAGACCACCACCGAGTACAGTTGGGTTCCCGTACCAGACAAATCGCTGGTTGAACGATACATGAAAGCCCTGCCTGAAGAAGAGCGCCCAGTTGTTGGCTCGGTTGGCGAACAAAACCGCAAATCACGTCTGCAATTCCAGGTAATTCTATTGCAAACATCGAAGCAGGATCTATTCCGTCAGTGTTCCTCTTTCACGTCACGGGTGGGCGTCAGTACACTCCAATAAAGTCTCAGTGCCATGCGAAACGCGTCGCCGGGCGCTTCAAGTGTCTTGTTGGCTCCGTTGTGAATGAACTGCACATTAATTGGACAGTTGCAGCTTCCTTTGTACGATTGTAACGTGGACGATGCACGATTTGCCAGCGAGCAAGACAAAGAGGTCTTCCGAAGATTCCTAGAAAATGTTCGCAAGCATGTGAGTTGAAAAATACTATTCGTTAGCTAAAAATACATGAAAACTGTCAAAAAAATTTCTAATGCCTTTCGGTATACCAGTGAGGCAGCAGTAGTTTCGGAATTTGCGGAAAAGCATCAGATATGTATTGAATTCCATGCTACGAAGAGACGAGAGGATTAGAGAAACCAAGAAGCGGGAAAAGTCTTCATTTTTGCTAATTCCACAATTCTCCCGATCGATACGTACCTATTATTCTTTCCGCAGTTCCGTAAATTCCGCGATTCTCATAACCGATGCCTATCTGATCCATTTCTGCAAATTCCGCAATTCTGAAATTCCGCAAGTTCCAAAACTGTGGACGCTACTTGATGACAAAAGCATAGCTCCACTTGTCGACGCCACTACTTTCATTTTGACTGAAGCGTGCGCCTTCTGCAGAACTCGGTGTTTTCGGTGCTGTTTGTATGGAGGGGGGGGGGCATTCCATAGAATGTCGAACACATATACATCACTGACGTGTAGGACACGTTGAAGATTGAAGATTGACAGCCTTTTGCATGATTAACGTGTTGCTAACATGTCTGCAGACTCTACATGTGAAGAGTTATGCCTTGTTACAGCGCGATCCACAAAATGCCCCCCCCCCGCTCCCTTCAGGATGATATCGATTTTTTGCTCGTGATGTTCCTTGGGCGATACATCATTGTATAGATCTACGAGTACAGTACATCTGTGTTTGCACGAGAGAGGGGCACTCCGAAGGGCTCGCGAGGGTTTTCGGCTCCGAAGCGATACAATGTTAAATGAGTATTGCTAACAAAAATTATTAAAAAAAATCTACCAGAAGCTTATTACAGGTCATCGGTGTGGGACAAGTACAGGAAATTACAGCGAAGAAAAACGCTGGCGTGGACACGAACGAGCTGGATGAACTCGCAAAAGAAATCGCAGGCATCAACATGGGACCGGTGGTAGGAGATTTTTCGTAATTTTTTTTCCAATTGCGCGTACCTATGAAATATAGTATTTTAGAAATGTAAATCGTGCACGGATACGATACCTGTCGGTGATGTGGGCATCAAGACGGATCACGGGCCAAGGAACGTAAGTGCTCCTTCAGGAAGATTAATCACTATAAAGGTCCAGGGGCACCCTTAAACTCTGCGCCGGCAAGGCGTGGCTGCGCTCGTAGACTGCGAGGCAGAGTGGCACAGTAGAAATGCAGAGATGACGCAAGCAACGAGGCAGGGTGGCATGGGCAGAGATGCAGAGACACGCAGCCACGCCCCGCCGCCAGCATTGTAGAGTGTGAACGCAGCCGACATACGTTCAAGCGTTCACGCCCTTTCAGATACCCTCTGTGGTCCCAGATACTGAAGGTATGTACCTTGCAATACCCGATGACCAGCCGCATAGTTAAGAGGAAAAGGTTCTCCAGAACTGCACTCCTCCTAAGTCATTTATACAGTTAGAGACGAAATGGCAGGGGAATAAGAAATACTCACATTTTTGTATACGATCTCTTTGAGAGTCCATCACCTCTCAGCTTAGATCGAAGCCAATCTTTATAGGATATGTGGCATCCCAACTGTTTCCGGTGTGCTCAATGCGACCAGCTACTCGTCGATATGCTGTACTTCCATTACCAAGGTAAGTTGAGTTTTCCGCCAATTTCTTATTCTACACGAGCCCGGAGGGGGTAAGGGAAACTTTCGGTTGGTGAAGTTATTTCCATATTTGCAAAAAGAGGGTTTTGCGTCCGCTGAGAGTGTTTGCTTACCCCGGCGCTAGTACCTCCTACGGTGAATTATTGTCCCCCCTGACTTACATAACTTCACAAACGAGGTTACTGTTCCAGGATAAACTGCTTAGAAGTCGAACTCTTAGGAACGTGTGATCTTTTTGTTCCTTTTGTAAATTGAAGGTAATAGCTTGAACCTGTTCTGTTTTCTTTATCCTGGAACCCATACAAGAACCATCAACTGATTAGCTATCATTTTAGGGTACCGGTACTTTAGGGTTTTTCTTTGAATGTATCGATTCTCCTTTGCTTTTCAGGTAAATACTATTGTGGAAGGCATTTTGCCGATCTACAGTATCCACGATGTGCCGGCTGTGATGAGGTAAGCACACAATAGATGCCAAGTATTGACATCTGATAAGCCTAAAGACGGAAACACTAACTGAATTGTGCGGAAGGTCGATGATGTAGGAAGATTGTTTCGACCACGCCCCTCAGTGTAACGAGGGGTCGTAATGGCACTCCTCTAACGCCCTACATTGTTTATAGCTGCTCATAGTTGTTGAAGAGTGATCTATCTACCTTTTCGCGGTTAGTTAACCCATAACGGACGGTGCGCCACATGGTTACTCCCGACATTTAAACATATTTCCCGACATATTTCCAAATAACCAATTATACACGTATACACTACAATTATTGAAGAATAACATATATTTCCAGGACCGGTGCAGCGCAAATTTTCAACAAACATTATGCGAGTAACTTCAAATGCAATCCTTTCTAGTTGTACAAACAAATGACAACAATTGTTTTTAGTTACAATCAACAATCCATTAGAATCCATAGGCTCCGTTTCCCATTTGAAAACCCTCGCGCTCATCTTACTACTCGAAATGCATGATTTTTTTGCAGTAATAGGTAGAGAGAAGTACCGCGTATAACAGCATGAGGTGATACCACTACACAGTGATGACCCTTTTATCAGTAGCAACTGCACAAAAAGGTTACAAAAATGACTCAATTGATAAAAATTGGCGAAAGATTTGATAAAAACGGCGCAAAAACGCCGCCGTCCGTTATGGGTCGCGTGACCATGTGGCGCACCGTCCGTTATGGGTTAAAGGCAGTGATAGGGGTAATTCGGGCCGTATATGGAAAGATCATCATATATGAAGGTCGAGGCGCTTAGTAGTACGAATGTGAAGAGATAACGGAATGATTTGGTCAAAAACCCGAGAAAGCAGGACCTTTTCCCGATGTTTATCTTCAAAAGGGGCGGATCCAGTCGGAAAACGGGGCGTGCTGCGATTAATCAGGTGATAGATGCTGAAGAAAAAGGCTCTTATAAGTTCGGAGCACTTTTCTCATTGGAAATTCAGCCACATAGGTCTTCTTAGACCCCTAGCTTTTTTCGAGTGACCCCGTTTAGGAGTTCTCATGACCCAAATTACCCCCACTATTGTCTCTAACAACAGATGGCGGTACTGTGCACTCATCTCATGCAGTCAATTACTTGCCTATTAAGCTTTTATTGTCATTACTATCAACTTCAGCTGATCTTCGCTCGTGAATACACATTTGCTGAGGAAAAATCGTGGCATTTCGATCACTTCGCTTGTTTGAAGTGTGATTTTCGTCTCGGTGGTCATCGTTACATGATGAAGAACGATCATCCACACTGTATCAATTGCTATATGAAGCATTTTGCTCGGGTACGTTCGGTTTTTGAATCCTTTAAAAATCCTTTTACGTTTTGAATACAAAGATCACCAAATTTCTGTTCTCAACAAAACAATTCAAGTTAGGAGAGGAAGAAAAAGAGCGCCACATGTATGGGGGGAGGGTAAGTGAAAACATGCCCTTACGCGACTAACGTGCACTTCCACACCAGGCTAACAGTTGCGCTGGTTTTTGACACGTCACACATGTGCAGCTATGTTAATATTACCGCTGCCAACCCCAAGATACACAATGCCGAAAATAGCTCCAAAAATTCCCTGCCTCAGGATAACATAAGGATGCCCTCAGAGCTTGTACAGGGAGGCACCACTGGGCGAAGTAATTCCCAGATGTATGAATCACTCCCGTCAAACTGCGAGACCTTCACCCTGGGAAAAGGAAACATTTCACGCACCTCGGATGTAGACCTTGAAAAATAGACAGGTAGATCAGGTAGTAATCCTAAATAGGTGGTTTTCACTGCCACTACTGGGTTCAGATAAAGATGCTGACCCTGAGGACCGTCACAGCCCGTTGCCCGCCGCGGGCGCTGCAAAAGATCCTCTCTTTCGGTGCGATTTTTATAACACGAGTTTGTAGTACATAGGCTCACACGAAGGTCAACCACGACACAGGGCTCAAGGTTACTGTGGGGGCGCCGTCCTGGTAAGTTTACAGTAACTTCTGCCTACCAGCGTCTAACCTTGTCCTGGAAGAATGGCCAGTACACCCATATATACCAACACCACTTGGCTGGCCCTCGATTTTTCCATATTCTTTACACACAGATTGTAAAACGCTCCGCCCATTGCAGGCGGTTCTCCGCCATTTTGAATGTGCGCAAGATAGCTTGGACATGGTTATTGCTACTGATCTTTTCCTGGGCTCGAGGCTGCGCTGGGACCCTGTTATGACTTTTTGTTGTAAGGACCGCCTAGTCGAGGTGCGCTCCGCCCACTATGCTCGAGCCTCTTTCAAGAATTTCAGAAATCATGGCTGACCTTACCCCTTTTTGCCACGTTCAGACCATTTTCTAACCGACCAAACAATTTCCGGTCCAAAAGGAAGCACTCCAGTGCACGTTCCATTCACCGTGGGCGCAACTTAAAGGAATCGTCCACGAAAAATAAGTTTTTGTGTTACCCATATGTTTATGTTGTATTTGCCTAATGTTGGCCTCATGCAAAATTTCACGCGAAAAAATGTGAATCTGGCTGAGATACAGCACCACAAAGTGCGGTCGCAGTGGGCGGGGCCTCCGTGTAAAAGCCTCGTCTCGTCTTCCGCCGCCGTTGGGGACGGAGAATGGGACTGTTTACGTAACCTTCTGTTCCTACAATGCGTCTCCGACCACGGCGGACGCGGTACGAGGCTTTTACACGGAGGCCCCGCCCACTGGGACCGCACTTTGTGGTGCTGTTTCTCAGCCAGATTCACATTTTTTCGCGTGGAACTTTGCATGAGGCCAACATTAGACAAATACAACATAAATATATGGCTGACACAAAAACTCATTTTCCGTGGACGATTCCTTTAATCTGGTGCATGTGTGCACCTTTCTTGCTGTCCATGTCCTACCCATACCACACTAGTCCTCCCCATCTCCACAGGTTGTTTTCCATGTTATGCCTAAATTCGTGACAGACAGACAGACGGACGGACGTACAGACGACGAAGCGTTTTATATATAGTAGGGACAATAGTACCATACTTGCAGAACTGTGACACTTGTGGTCAAAAGATTGGTCCTGACGAGAAACGCCTCAACTACCAAGATTATCACTGGCATGCCAAACCGGAATGCTTTCAGTTAGTTTTTTCGTTTTTAGATGTTTTGTTTTTAAATGATCGGTGAATGAGCACGATATTTTCAGTTGTCGCCACTGCAAAATCGATTTGATTGGGAAGAAATTCATTTTCAAAGATCATCATCTATTCTGCTCATCTCAATGTAAGGCGGATTTTGTGAACAAATCATAGCACCGACCGCTTCGTCAAGTTAATTTGCCTCCATACTCTGCGGCACCGCCGCCGCCATCAATGCTGGCCTTGTGAAGCGGGCAGAGACGCAGAGTGTAGAAGGAACTATAGCCGGCGTTACTAAAGGCGTCACAGCGTATAATGCAATCTAAGGCTCTTCTCAGCTGATCCTCACCTGATTCCTTTTCAATGTTCATATTTTTTTTTTGCCAGATTCGCCTTTTGCTGTGATATAATTAACGATGATTTCTTTGTCTTCCCCGACTTTTTCCTGTGTGCATCCATTGATGATGACGACGTGATACTGCGGGCTTGTATAAACTGACTAAATTGTGATGCAAATGGCTTCATGTGATAAGTGATAAGAGATTGTTTATCAGTGCTATTTGTTTGTTTTGTAGTTTTTTTATTTATTCCATATAAATGGTATTAATAGCACACATAACAACAACAAGAACAACATAACTAATATGATACATAGATCACAGAAAAGAGTGAGAATCATGAGGTTAAAAAGTTGTACGTTTCGTGAATCGCTGTCGCGTAGCGCCTCGATGTTTTGTACAAGAAGTGAACCTGGTCAAAATTTTCCACTACACATAGTCGCACGCGCGAGGTGGAATGTCACGCGGCTGGCCGCATCGCAACCGCTCGCACAAGTGATACACGTAGCGCACAACTGCAACGCATACTTAATCGAATGAGATCTCCTACTTACTCGAGTCAAATAAAAAGTGCTATCCGCGCAGCAAGATTGTGATTTATGGCATTGGAGGGTATTCTAAAGACAAAGCACCGTCGCGAACGCACGCGGGAACGCCCCATCTCATGAGAGGAAATTCGAGAAGATGCGCCTACCTTGTTCCATACCAGAACTGATAATCTCAGATCCATTTCATTTCTACGATATCCCTACAGAAGAAAGTGGTATAGGAAAAGGCAATTTCGCGTCACGATGCCTCCCCCCTCCCCTTCTCACAATGTCCGTCGCGATAGGTGTTGCGCTCGCGACGTCGCATCGGCTCTTTTTCGCATTGAGCTAACAGAAAATATCAATTTGTAAAACATGATAAGAATACAAAAAACTTGATGGCTAATTCTAATTCAATTTTGCTAGTGTTATTGTGACTCGAGAGCGAGTAAGGCTACGTTCACACTCGGCGATGCGATAGCGAATGGCACAGCGTAACGCAGGGCCTATGATGAGGTACGCCTGTGTTCACACTTTGCGCACCGACGCCGGCACCGGCAGCGCTGGCCACGTTTACCAAAGTGCCACCATGATCGGCGGCAGGCACTTGATTTTGAAGCCGTCGATGCCGCTGCAGGCGCCAAACTGCTGTCGTCGCAGCCGGTGCCGGCGTCGGTGCGCAAAGTATGAACGCGCCCTAAAGCTCGTAACTGTCTGTAGACTGGCGGACGGCCGCCTCGTATGTAGTACTGTAGTGAGGCTGTGCGTTGCGGTAATCGCAATCTCGCCGAGTATGAATGGTAGTCGTTTCACGTAAATTGCATGACAAAAAATTTGATCATACTTCGAAGATAGATGACAACCTTTTGATAACTGCCGCTCGTTGCTACTGAGTCACGTTATTCTGGCACTTTTCTGTTAAAGAAAGACAATAGGGCTAGTAAAGAACGAGAAAAGGGGTCAGAATAAGTCCCTACTTTCGTCTCCACAATTGCGTCGAGCCTCCTCGAGAAAGCCTGAAAGTACACATTTTGGAATTTTTGTTATTTTTTCAGTTTGCTCAAGTGATGTTGTTTATATTACAACGAACTACTACAACTGCTACTTTACAACAGATGGCCGAAAATTTTACTTTGCGTGACTGTCACGACCCCTCAGCACATCTCATTCGTCTTTATTACAAAATTTACCGAGATCTGTGACAGCTCGAGGCCCCAAGCCATCGCTCACCACCGCTTGGTCCATACGTCTTGACTATCACGTCACCCATTTCTTTAATGCCTGGTGATCAAGGATGGGCTCACAAATTTTGAAAAAGTCGTATTCCGTCGGTAGAAAAAGGGGTCATACTTGATGGGGAAAATCCCCGGAAAATCCTCTACAGGGCACAGTTTTTTTTACTGATTTTGGAGTCGGTCAAAAGCCTCTAAAATGTAGACCAGTAATCATATTTTGTACCAAGTAATAGAACAAAAATGGTCATCGATCGGTTGATCTTTCAAGGAACTCTCTATAGAACGTTGACTTTTCAGCGAACGAATAATGCTTGTGTTGTCAGTCGTTTGAGAGATGGAGGGGGGGGGGGGGGGGGAATGTACCCTTGTGTCAGGATTTCGCACCGCGGCATTTCGCAAGCGAAACAATGCGGACGACCTAAGGGCGCTATGCTGTTGGGTCCTGAAGCGATTACAAGTCAACTGCGTATGGCGCCCCTAGCATTAACATGTAATCGTTCTAAGACGAGCCCAACTACAGCGACGAGCATAGCTCGTACACACTGCGTCGCACGCCGCTCGTCGTCGTGCGAAATCCTGACATAAGGATACACACCCGGAAGGGGAACGGGTGGTGCCATCAGTGTGAATTAGAGAAGGTCGCTTTCATGATATGAGGATTCGTAGGCGCCATGCTGCGAAGGCTCACCTCTTTTCATTTCTCGAATCACCATAGACATCAATTTGTTCCATCCAACCAAAGCCTGATAATGCCGTTGGTTTCCGTTTTGGACGGAATCAAAGTTGTTCTGAAAACAGCATGTGTTCGTTTATTTATTTATCGGTTGATTGGATCGGATGGCTGGAAATTGAGGCTGGGATCCATCATGGGCTTAAAGCAAGGTTATTTATTATTTATTTGCTCTCCTCTACATGTTTATGAGTCAGTACTCAACCTCATCAGTGATTTTATCATATCAGACTGCTCCTCTTCCATTTGAGCCAGCTCAGGGTACGAAAACCCTATTTTGAGGCCTGGACAAGACTAATCGAGAGCGCCCGTACCGTAGCTGGCTGGTGTTAGGGCAGGATATCGCAACGCGGCGCAACGCGTGCGAGTCAGGGGCGCTGTATGCACTTGGGTCCTAAGACAATCGTGCTCTACGCGCTTGGACAACGGACACAGTAATCGCTCCAGGACCCATCTACCTATAGTGCTTCCGCACTGTACGGCGGAGATGCGAATTCCCGTCCAAACGGTACACATCCTATTATCGCCTGTCTGCTGCGAATGAGAGGCCATTTCGTGGGATGCAATCAAATTTATCAGAATGAGCCATATCGGGATGGATACCTCCGTGAAATTGAACTCCTTGTTTGATCCATTTCTGAACATTGACGCCTTCTTCTGAGCAGCCATAACTTGTTCGATAGTGGTTTTCTTGAAGACCAACCAATTATCGGCACCAAAATTCACTCCTCTGCAAAAATGATTTTCAAATAATTTCGCAAAAACAGCACCACTTCACTGGATACTCACTTGTAATAGTGAATTTGGCCTATGTGATATGATGCCTTATGGATGACATCGTCTGGACTTATGCCCAATGACGACACGGTTGTCTCCAGGAAATTTTGGATACGATTAGCCTGAAAATATTCCCAAGAATAAAAAGGAAGGAATCGAAGAAGTGATTGATAATTCGGGCAGCAGAGGTGGTTTAAGGCTCACCTGCGCGATAAATAGGGGTTCTGCTCGTAGCTCAGCTGATAGCACTGCCGATTTGAAGCCGTAGTAAGCAGCAAAATTCGGCTTCTTTTCGATGAGAGCACTGAGAATCTTCACGCCGATGTCGCTGTTTCGAGCTCTGCAAAGATTTAAAAAATAAAGTGTCACACACTTGGCGCAGACGAAGTCTGCTCAGGGTGCGCTATTCATTCTACTTTGACCCGAAATCGTAACTCGTGACTTTACAGCACGTTTCAGCGAATGAACTGTAGATATTCCGAGCTCATTATATTAACCAGCTAGCCGACGCCGGAGGGATGAAGGGTTCGCCTGATATGGACAGAAATAATCCTGGACCATACGTGTATGGCACATAGGCACTGATAAGCTACCGTAACTCATGAAAATATTGAAAAATATTTCAGTTTACTCCATCAGTGCTCTCACGTTGGCTACAAAGTGCAATGTAATTATATCCGAACTCGCTATCGGTACGCAGACTACGGACTCAGTTCTTTTCCCATAAAAAATCCTTATAAGTTCAAATTAATCAACTACACAGAAGAATTATAAAAGGCATAAAAATAGTGCAAAATGAGAAGTGCCCTGTCTCATGGCATTCACTAGTAATTTGAGTGAGGACTGTTTCCATTGGGCTATATGATGTCCTAGTGAATGGCGGGAATTGGTAAACCACATAGACACACTTTACTTGTCATGCCCCTCCCGACTACTCGAATGGCTTGTTTTTTCGAATAATCGAGCGTTCTGTGACCTAAATGTCTTCAGCAAGCAGCTCTTCACTCTAAGCGACGTAAGTGCAATTAGCACTTCATTCAGGCGTCACAAACAGCAAATTGACGATCAAGTTCCGTCTGATACAACAAAAGGGCATATTTTTCAGGAAAAACCTAGAAATTTTCTAATAATTGCGTAGTACATGTTAGATAAGTTAGAATAGTGATTCGGATAGTCTAATTAGGCAGGAAGTAGTGAGAAGGTGAAATGGTGAATAGCAGATACGTCATACGCACGAGTTCCGCACAGAACTGTATGTAAGGAGGTAGGTATGTAAGGTGTATGGAAGGATTCACATTTATCGCAATGATTTGAAGCAACGAAGCGACGTTCATGTCTCTGGTGACCTGGATGAGTTCCATCCTACGGGCAGCGCAAGTGTGGTGCGTGGACTTACGTCGGATTTTCGCGCTCCGCGCGACGGCGTCCCGGATTTTTTCGCGTGTGATTGCGTACATTGGAACACCCCCTCTGGAATTTTACGCCCCAAAATTATTTCTTAATTAGGATTGCTATCATGCAATGATAGCGTTTCGTTTACTTTTTACACCACTATTTTGTCTTTTTAGGGCACAGAATTTTTTGTTTTCAAATAACGATGAGATAAACAGCTAATTCTCGAAGGACTTTCATGGTACCAGACCCTTGCGTCCTGAGCGAAATTCCCAGCGAACACGGCAAGTCGTGTTGATGGCACCGCGAGTGCGACGTCGCAAAGCGAAATTTCGACGTCTACACACCCGCGCAAGTGTACCTAGCCAGTAAGTTTTTTTGCGCCCGCATTGACCTCCCGTTCGCTTCTAAAGCGTTTCTAGAAGCTCTATACTATGGGAAGACGGGTAGTAGATTATGTACGTATATATAGCTGGAAGTGCCATAATTTATCCACTAAGTAGTCTTCTCTTATAATCACGTCATCAATCATGAATCATAAAGATTGCGTTTGGAGCTTCATCATGATTGCAAAGGTATACGGTATCATTAATGCTTTATTATGGTTAGAGCTTAAAAACCAAAATGAGCCACTTCTGGAACACATTTTTCCAGCGAAATTCTTGGAATTTGCGTGAGGTAAATTTTCAATGTGAAATTTTCCCCGTAACATGTATAATGGCACGAACGACGCAAATGATTGACTTCCGCTCCCCTCCTCTCAGAAAAAAACTTTTTAAAGTTACATATTATTTATCGATACTAAATTTACATCCCACTATCCCTTGAAAAGTCTAGAAACGCAGAGGTGCCGTATAATGGGAAGGGCAACGTGTTTAATGTTGAAAAGTAACAAGGCTCTACATGGCCGACGAGTCAGTTACGTAAGGTGGTGGTCTACGTGGACATGTGTGATCATGTGAGGTTAATTTTACAGTTTTGCATTCCTGTGAAAACATGTTGCCACTATTTAACATTCGAGAGGTCCCCCCCCCACCTCATTAGTGTAGCATCCAGTTCAATTTTATAGTCACGTTGAGCCTTTTTGAAAGCTGCTCGTGTGAAAAATTAGCTGGGCTTAACGAGCCTTTCCCCTTAACTTTCAAAAAATTCATAGTTGGTTTTCAACACTCGAAGAAAGTTATAATCAGCTGATTTGTGATGCGCCATGCGCTCGACTACTACGTGGATTGTGAAAGTGTTTGAAAGCATTCTCATCAACAAGTAATGCTACTGGGTATTCATGTGATCATGTTACGTGAATAGTAACCGCTCAGGCTGACTAGTTTTCGCCTGTAAATAAAAATAGTCAAGCGAACGTGTAGGCAATTGTGGATGATCTAGTTTTGGAAAGTATAAAAAATAAGTGTTGGGACAGACAGGGTCCTTATTACGGCCAAAGTCGAGGTATATGATCCCACAAAAATCATGTTATGGTCATGCACAATACGAGAATAGGACCTGCCTACCTTGTCCACGCATCCTTCACAGCAGCGATTTCCTGTTCAGAGAGTTCCGAGGCGCTTTCGGAGTCTGTACCACAGGAAAGAAGTTTGTTCACTATGCTAGAGATCATGTCTGGAATAGTCACGATTAAAATTTGCATTTGAAATATGCTGCAATCTGTTGCGAGAAAAAAAGAGTACAGTATGCGGGAGAAATCTCAAGAAAAGGTTTTATCCTGAAATTCAGCAGAAATAGCAAAAAAAGACAACAGTTCACTTTTTGGGAAATTCATAAACATAAAATAGAGAAAAAGACGAGTAAAAAACATTGCTAGTGCTATATAAATGGTGAGGGGGGCCAACTTGTTAAATTTGTTTAATAACATGCATTTCATGAATATACACGTATGATCAGATGGGGCGTCCGAGTGGGTTTGAAAGCTAGAGAGCCATGTGGTCAGGGACGCAGAGCGATAAGCGAATCAAAATTGTGCGCGAAAGTTTGAACTGCATTGTGGGCGCTGACGGCTGTTCAAATGTTGTGGCGGGGATTCAAACAACTTGCTCTTTTCCCAGTTTCCGATTTCTGCTTTGAGATAATGAAAAAACCTCGGTTCATTTCGTGTTTCTGTTTATGTATTGTATTTAGTAGAGTGATTTCAAGAGGAACTAGGATCATGTGATATCCGTGGACCATTCCTTTGATAGCGCTACTGACTGATGCAATACTTTTCGTCTCGTAGGGTGTATTTTATTCGTTGATGTGAAATAATTGAAACGATAAACAGCAGCAATCAAGTGAAACAATGAATTTTAGAAAAGCAAAAGGGTCACGAAGAAGGAGCTCGTTAAAAAAAATTCTATTACTCACATACGACGTCTTAGCAATGAATCGTATTTGCATTGTCTGCGAACTAACGAACTACAATCGTTACGGTAAGCCTTACCGTAAGCCAAAATCCCCCCCTCCCCCTCCCCCCCGGTGTCTTTAAATGTTGAACAGTATTGTCTTCACGTGACAGGTGTGCAAATAAGCATCGCAGACCTCGCGTAATTGTACACATGAAGATTAATGATTCAATGAAGTTAATACCACTGCTAATCTTTCAGTAAGTTGCCCCTCCCCTTCATAAGTGCGATAAAACCTAGAATACTACTGAAAAAAGCGGAACTGCAAGTCATACGGTAGTGGAGTGTGTCCTTCAAAAGGGCGCTCAGGTGCAAATGTGAGGCCATGAAGAGCACGGCTCGATGCTCCTAGAAACATCACAAATCTGTTTCTCTAACATATGGCGCACTTCCATGTGTATCAATAAATAAATAAATAAATAAATAAATCGATTTTTCATCGAGTTGGCATCTTATCAGATTTTCAAGATAGAATGATATCTCATAGATTCCATGGATCACCGGATGAGGACGCTGAGAGCATCTTAGTTAGGCGATTAAGCGTGAGTGGAGATTGCTCTAGCAAGAAGTCCGAAATATTAGTGCATGTTCTCATAAAAATTACGTGACAAATGGGCCACAAATTGCCACGCACCCTTATAAAATTGTCCATCTCCGTCACACACACATACATATGTGCGTGACATTGATAAGCTAAAAAAAAGAGTTCTGGAGAGATCCGATAGAAGTGCAACATACATCTCTAACTCAACCTACTAGAAATATATACAGTAGCGCTCAAAAGTCTTCGGCCAGATCCCATTTGTCATAACTGTTTTTCTACTTGACCAAATTTGACAAAAATTTAATGGTTCCTGAACCTATTGTCAACATTTCTCTCTACTTGAGTGCCGCTTGACACTTTTCATGGTTTTTTACAAGAATTTACTACGAGACCACCCGAAAAAAAGTAAAAGGCTTGGTCAAGAAAAATGGCTTTCTTTGCAAAAACAAAACGAGCAAGCCTCAGAGAACATTAATATATAGTAGAAAGACCACGACTTTTGATGACAGCGGCACAGCGGGACGGCATAGCGATGGCACTCCAAAAACAAAAAATTTCATATAACCGCGTAACCTATACCGCTGAGCGCCAATATGGTATATTAAGTATGCAGTGTATCCAAGTACAACATACTAAAATTCCTCTTGGATCGGTGCAGTTGCAAAAAAGTTACAAGTTGAAAACCCAAGTGAAAGACCATTTCGCCGAAGACTTTTGAGCGCTACTGTATATGTTATTCTATCATAAGTGCACTATTAGAAACGTATAGTTAAAAGCACATTCCAGGTTAGTCTGAGTTTTCCGGTCCCTCTGACGATTAGATGAGTCACTAGGGGGCACAATCAATGAATCAAGCTGGGATCCGCCGTCTCAGATAGACTCCGCCCACTCAGCAGTGGTATCCCGACTGGGGCCGTCCACTCATTGCGATTGAACTTTAATGATTTTCATTGACTTTTACTACTATTCCTTTTGCGACGCGTGGTGCTACACACAACAATTCGCGCATTCTGAAAAAGCTTTTGAGCAGTGTCAAATGCGTCATTCCTTTATTTCACTGAGTACGCATGAACAGCTTAGACCAGAAGCTCGGGCGACCAGTAAAAAACAACAACAAGTAAATAAATAATGTTGCTGAGAGTGTCTGCCCACCAAGGAGATGCCTCAACGGATATCTCCACTCACTGAGGTGCAAAGGCCACCCTCTACCTCCATGTAACCTCCGTGTCCGAAGCCAGATGTTTTTTGAATTTCTCGTGAAGAAGCATGTCTAATCGACAAATTACTCAATGGATAATCAAATATTTGTACTTTTGGAATTTCTCGTGAAAAAAAAAACATCTAATCGACCAATTAGCCAAAGGACAATTGAGTTTTCATATTAGTAAATTGTAGATTATGCAATTTTAGGCAATTTAATGGAAAGCACCATGCACCTATTAGCCTTACGTCAACGGCATATTACCTGGGCACAGTGCAGACAAGCGTCTACTCGTAACTAATCATCTTTGCGATGTCATACCCTGCATCACTTTATCGACAAAACTGCATAAAAAATTCCCCCATGTAATTTAGGGACGGTCACGGGGTCTGGCAATGAAGTCTAACCTGGCCACGCTATGTTCACCTTTCGGGTAAGCCATGCATTTCACCACCAACCGCAATAGCACAGTCAGTTGAGTGGGTCGGTAATGGTGGGAGGAGGCAATTTCAAGCGTTTTAAAAAACCAAATATCTTTCTGGTCGTAGGAGAAGTTTTGATCGGTTCCCGCATCTTCACCTTCGAGACATCATTAAACTGCATCTTTTCCTCTAGAATAAGCACCATTGAGGGAGGAGGTGGTGTAGTGACAGGTGGCGCACACCCCGCTCTCATTGTGCTGAGATCTTTCCTGCATCAACGCCCGCCCAGACCAACCAAGCCTTCCATCCCCCGAGGTCAGTAAATTGGTACCAGACTCGTCTGGGAGAATAAAAGCACTGACTTGTACATCGGCTGGCCACCGCAAGTCATTGTATGGGCCACATCACATTCACCACCCTACATAGAATGTGCGGCGCATCCCACGATGGGATTGATTAACACCAAAAAACTTACTCCCAACTTTAAGTTCAGGCACCAATGAGATATCCAGATGTTTGCAAAGGTGGGGTTCATTTAATGCTAGATAAGAGGAGTATAATGAGCAAATAAAGGCTCCAGCTTGCATTCGATTTCTGCAAGACTACTTCTAAAAAGCAGTCGCGCAGCACCCATTTTCCGAGTTTTAGCAAATAAAGCAGCTTGAGGTTTTTAAGGGTATCGTTTCGGGAAGCCCAATACTTTCAGATATACTCGGCCGTTCATCGCTTACTGCAGCTTTAATTGAAGCGCTTTGATCAATTGAAATTTTGAGATAAAATCGAATTCTCATTTCTGCAGTTCTAGATCAGAGACAAATTGCTCCTTCTGAGACTTTACCTCCTTCCCTGTCAATGCTCGCGTTTGTAGATGCCTCCGTTGCTATTCGATCAAACTAGAACTTGTGAAATGAAGAAGTCACCAAGAAATGTCTTTTTTGCTTTGAACTTTTTGCATGCTTTGAAAACCCTGTCTCGTTGCCTACGTCGTCTGTGCACCTTTCCGGTGCCACCCTGTCTCGCCGAATGAGTAGCAGCCGCGTCCTTCCTGTGCAAAGTATAAATGCGGCCTTGTGGAAATCTGAGAAAAACCCATATACAGAAAAAGCAACTTCTTTCTATCTAAAAAGCGCAATATGTGTGGTTGATCAGAGCTGGCAGGCTTTGAGATTTCAATTTATTTTGTGAAAGACAAAACCGGTTAGAAGAATTTTGCGTACAACGTAATAGTTTACATGATTGCATACCTATACAAACTACGCCACTTATCGACATACTATTCAAAATTTAACGGTCTGCCATTTCCCACTAGTATGTATGGCATCTACTATTCAAGAAAATGGCGAATTAAAGTGGGTGAACTTAACTATGACAGAAATCAGACACTAAGTACACCATTCTATTTAATCTAAGTGCACCACTGTTTCCCGCCATTAAAAGATTTCTAGAAAAAGGAAATGAATTTAGCATGATCATCTAATGTGAAAAAGTCATTGCACCTAGTCACCTAGGGTACGCCATTACGGAAATTTAACAGCGTGCGAGGAAAGGAGATTTGACGCTACCCGCTTTACCTTACATCGTAGTTACAACCCTTAAAAACAGGATACACTTTTCTGATTTCGACTTCATGAGTGGGCGATACGCCATGCATTCACCACCCATTGTGAACCTTGAAAGCGTGCTATACTAACGAATGGGAGGGGCATTTGGCTAAATTTTCACAATAACTTGTCCACACATGAATGTTCAACTGTGATAGTGGTTTACAGCATCATACATGTATAAGTACGGTACCATGGTACCTTATTGACGTGTCAGTTTTGTGACAACATGTTAAGACTCAACATTCAACTTGTTGTCCCCTCCCCTCATTGGTATAGCATTCCTGCAAGTTTTTAAGGCGTTTTCGGCATGCACTGTGAGATGCAAGGCTGGCCATTGTACGAGCGAGCATGCGTTATTTGATAACTGTTTTACCTTCAAAGCTGTCAGTCGATCGATACTAGGGGATAATACATATGTATGTATACATCCCCAGGCCCCATCTGCAAGACAGCCATTTACCATCGCGTTACAATGGCCTCAGAAGAGATGCACTCACATTTCGTTCTATGATACTCAAACGAAAGACTCCATTCAGGCTGTAAGTAGATAGAAAAATTGCCCTAGCCATTTGAGAAGCAGGTGCTCTGTGTTATAAATAGAAGGCGAAAATGGATTACTTGAATGCATGCTGGCCTATTCCTAGACACAAGCCATTTATGATTTGCATGGTTGCTATCTATCAGTGCATAACAAGTGCAATTTGACCTATCTGCACGTCCGTCCGTCCGTCTGTCACAAAATTAGGTATGATCTGAAAAAGGAACTGTGGAGATGGGACAAGTTTTGGATTGGTAGGGCATGGGACAAGAAATAGTGCCGTTTCCAACCGAAAATTGCAAATTAGGTTCCAATACTACCCAGGTGTTAGGGAAATGTGGATTAAGGTCAGGAATGAGTTCTTCAAAGCCATGAAATAGTCGCAGGCACAGGAGGCGGAGTATTTGTAGTGAAGGCGGAGCTTGGACGTTACATGTAAAACGACCTGAGAAATAGGGACAAGTTTGGGCTGGGTAGGGAAATGGGAAAAGAAGTAAAGACCACACATGGACCAAGTTACACTCCGCCTACGGTGGGCGAAGCGTGCACCGGAATGTTCCCTTTCCAGATCGAAAATTGTTAATAGGATTCCAATATGACCCAAACGTCGTAGAAAGGTAGATTGAGATCAGGAATTACTTCTTCAAAGTCATGACAGAGAAGCCTCGGTACTGTGGGCGGAACCAAAAATTCAGAACTCGAAAAATTCCTAATTCGGTCACAACGCAGCCTTGAAACAGGAAAAAATTGGCAGAAATGACCAGTGTTCAAGTTATCTTAAGGGCATACTTTGCGATAATCTGACAGGCCGATTTACCTCGTTGAAACGTTAGATTCTTGGGTAACTAGTCAGGCTGCACCTTTTTCGCTTAACCCCGGTGCGCTACCACGGCCATACAGCAGTTCGAACCCTCTGCCACACCACCCATTAGAGCTCTCTTATTGGTCAACAGAGCGGAATGGGCGGCGTCGCAGTGGATTCGAGCAGGTGCAGGGCCGTGATAACGTACCGGAGCGACGCGAAAAAGATGCAGCCTCACTAATTGCCCAAGGAGCTACTTTCAAATGGTAAGTAAACCCATTCGATTATCGCGAAATGTGCCTTTAAACACACTTGAAATGTGAGAAAATCAGCCCGCAAGGGGCAGGGCGTGATGTGGTAGTGAATACTGAGCTAATTCTTGAAAAAAAGCAATTCTAATCGACCCGTCCATGATGGTACGCACATGGTAGTGGGCGCCAGCTGAGTTGTTGCGGCTCGTCGGGGGTCGCCCTCCTAACCGCTAGCGCAACAGCATCGTGGTTGCGGGTCTCCGGACTCTATACCACCCAGCTGCTATGCCTCCGGGTTGTCACTGTCCACGTGGGCTTCCCCAGGAACCATACTGCTTTCCCCACAGTATGGCCGCCGCTTCCTGGAGGTATTAGCTCCCGCACTTCTACCTATAACCTACACTCCATACGACAACAAGTACAAGGATTGCAGCACCCACATTTATTATGTACATATTATTCACAATAGTCGCCCTACTCTTATCATCCTGCCCGGACTCAGGTCCGACCGTGCTCATCTCTCCAAGGGTCAACTATTGGATTACTAGCGGTAACTGCGGTAACTTCCTGCACCTTGCAGGCTCCTTACCCCGCCTGCAGCCGTCCACGTCCTCGGGTGTAACGGACGTGGGCATGCGAGCGCTCAACCATGCCGGCCGCGGTCCGCCCGACCGCACCGCGCCCTTGACGGCCTGCAGAGCGTGAGAGCCAAGCTCTCACCCTCAACAGTCCGGCATGGCATCCTATCTCCTCCCGGGGGGAAAGTGTGTAAGCACCGACTGGCAGTGGCGACCCTTTTATAGAGCAACGGACTGGGGGCGGGGCCGGGCGCGCGGTGCGCCCACAGGAACAGTCGCGTTCCGCGACATGAGTTGTATCATATCACTGCCTATAGCTACGTACTAGTGCTTAGCTATTTATTATGAAGCATCAAAGATGGAGGAGGTCGCGTGCGCTTCTGACTTATAGACACTTTATATGAACATTATTTATCAGGAAAAACGTCCCCATTAACGCCTGGAAGACTTGCACTTTTAGAGCGTATAGCGACGAAAAACTCAGAAACCTTGAGCGATAGCCAGCATAGAGCAGTAGAGTGCATAGTAAATATATACAATACAAGTAAATGGACATAAATTTGCCCAGTGTTCCTGTGCTCTTCCTCATTATAGAGGAAATTCTGTGAAAATTTGAAAAATCGGCGGTTGGAGATGGATTCATCGCGCGAACCGTCGTACTGTCATCACTTCCTTTAAAAAGGATAAAATGAAAAAATTGCAGGCTTTGAGATTGTCTCGCCACGATTTCATCGACCTATAAAATGTCGAATTTTGATGAGTGAGTCAGCAGCCTTCCGATGGAACTGCAAGGATTCTTTTCTTTCTACCTTCGGGCAAGACTCCGACTCTTTTGTACCCACATTCAGATGCCCCATTGTTGCTCGACTTTGTCATTTTTTAGGAAATTGTCTCTATGTTTGAGAACACCTCTCAGCAAGAGCTTTTCACATTTCGAAGAGTTTTCGAGTTCATTTCGTCAGAATCAATAAATTACTAAATACGTCCTGCAGAAATCATTCTAACTTGCAAATTACCGGCAAGCGCTTCTTCTATGATGGAGCCTCAAACGTCAGTGCAAAGTGTGCTTTGAATGCAGATTAATTTTCTTCCTTATCGCTAAAATGACATTTTCAAGCAATGAAAATCACATGTTGCCTTCAAAAAGCAGATTCTATGCCCTCAAATAATAGCCATGCTCAAATAATGCTTCAAATCGTGATTTAAAAAAAATTATTCCACATGAAAGTGTGATGATGGGCTCAAAACACACAAACACGGATGAATTTTTACTGCTGTGTTCAGCAGGAAAACTGTTAAGAAGGGAAACAGAATGTGAAAATCATTTCACGATACGGTTTCATTTTTTATCCGAGATTCTATATCTTCCTATTCTCTACTTATCGTTGTCTCACGTAAGTGAACACTTTTTTTAATCTCCTGATTACCCTACCAGATCAGGTCGATGCTTCGCGGTGTTATACCACATTTCCCCCATTCTTCATTACCATTACTTAGCAGTTCTTACTTTATAGTGGGTACCGGTTTGATGCGGTAAAGCTGCAAGGCACTGACCTGGTCTACGTAGAGTAATAAGGATGTGGATCAGCCTTCACTTACTTGAGACAAAGATATTTGGAGGAAAGGAAGGCAATAAGAGATAAAAAAGAAATCGTAGGTTACATCCTTGATCAGCAGTTTTCCTTCCGAGCACAGCAGTATAAATTTCATTCGCGTTTGTGGGTTTTCAGCCCATCTTCACATTTCCACGTGGAATTAATATCTTGAGTATAGCCATTATTTTATGGAGGCCTAGAATTTCCTTTTTGAAGACAGCATGCGAATTTTACTGCTCAAAGATGTCTTTTTAGCGATGAGTGGGGAAATTAATATGCATTCGAAAGGCACTTTATTAAGCGATTTTCGATGGTTCAGCTGGTGCCATTCGAGGCCCTGAACCTTCAAATTTCAATGGCACTACAGATCACGGTATTAAGCTAAAGTGAATAAATGGTACAAGTGATCAGCTCGGCCTCTATTTATGCGCGAGAAAGGGGGCGGGTCCCGAGCTGGCATTTGAAGAAGCTGCAGAAAATGCACTATATTGAATGTTCATGCTACTGATCAGCCAACTGTTTAGCTTAGAAACGCTTACAGGAATGATTATCAGTGAGACAATGAAGACGAAGGATAAAGAAGGAAAAGTTAGAGGAACAGTTCAACATATGTGGATTACATGCGGAGACAGTAATGAGATACAAGTGGTCTTCTATGACACCGATATAACATGAGGCTCTATCATAGAAGAAACGCTTGCCCATAATTTGGAAGTGGAGATGATTCCTGCAGTACGCAGTTTGCAGTCTGTGAAAGATTAGTGATTTTTCGAATACTTGATCTGATGATTCTGACAACATTAGCTCAAAGAGTTTCCACAATGTCGTGAAAAGCTCTTGCTGAAAAGTGTCCTGAAACTTTAAGATAATCACTGAAAAATGATGATTGTGCGGAACAAGCGCGAGCAACAATTGAACATATGTATGCGGATACATAAAAGTCGGAGTCTTGCCTGGGGGTGCAAAAGAGAGGAATGTTTACAGTTTCACCGAGAAGCTGCTAACCTACTCATCGAAATTCGATATTTTAGAGGTCGTTGAACTCGTCGCATCGAAGCAAATTCGAAGCTTCCGATTCTTTCTCAGTTTATCCACTCCAAACGAAGATGACAGCGCGACGGTGCGCAGACGAATCCGTCACCAGATGTCGATTTTTCAAGAGAAGTGAGCGCTCTGTAGCGCGCATAAATAAGTGAACAAGTTGATTAAAGAATAACCTTTTCAATGCTGGACATTTTTATCAGAAAAAGTGAACTAAGGTTCTTGGAAGAACCGACGTAATCACAGGCGCTAGCACTAAGCTCGACGGAACAGACGGCAATGATGTGCCTTGGTTATCGCGCTCACAATTAAGGCAGAGGTGTAAATTAAAACATCTAACATCGTCAAAAAAGTAAATCTGACCCCTCATTGAAAGAACCAATCAGCAAGTAGGGAAAGAGGCCGGGATGGGGGAAGACGATCGTCATGGACGCGGAGGTCAGCTACGTTGCTGATGGGCGGCACAGCTCTTGGGTGGAGAGCAGTGATTGATGAAGTCTTGGTATATGTGCGAAAAACCGTGGATTTCACGTACAATGTGTCAGGCCTGCCTGGACCTCCCACAGTCACTGAAATCAGTGTCACAGATAAGGCACAGTGGCCTTAGAGACACAATCAGGGGTAATTTTGCACGAATGTGGAATATGATGGTAGTGAAACTGGGTAGTGCGATAGCCAAGAAAGAACGGGAACGAAGTGGCAAGAAACATGAAATACAAGACTCCACTAGTGATGGAGGACGTGCTCTCACATCCTCTGCTGTCTGCATCACCCCCATCAGTGACGCAGTGATCCTCTGCGTCACTGATGGGGGTGATGCAGACAGCAAAGATAGCCAGGCCGGCCAGCTGCAACCGCTCCGCCCTCCTTACGCCCCTTTACTGTCAGCTTCTCGACCATAGAAATTTGTGGGACCGCAACGTATCTCAAGCGACTGGAAGTCTCCGAGGGTCGCTTTTTAGCGCGCAATTCGCCAGAATAAGGTGTCCTTAAAGACACCAGGAGGGGGTAATTTTGGCTTACTGTAGAACAGACGTAGTGTGGACGAGTTAGAGTGGCCGCCATTGCACAAACTCGCCAATTTGACGTCTTGGCATGGTGCCAAAAGAAGATGGTTCTATTATAGATTTGTTTTTTCCTTTTAGTTTTTACTTTGTTCTTTCTTAAATTGTTTCTAGATGTACTTACGGGTCAAATAAAGTCGGGGGGGGGGGGGGAGACGCAAAATTTTCACCCACGTCAAAGCTTCTTTCTCTTCCTAGGGTTAGGCTAAAGCAGATGAGACCTATGCTTTGACAGATGCTTTTTAATGTGGGAGGAGGGGGTATCAATTTTTGCCTAAGCCTAGTAAGGGAAAGGAGCTTCGACGTTGACGCAAAGTTGCGTCTCCCCCGACTTTATTTGACCCTTCTGAGATTTTCAGGTATAGAAATGCACAATCAAGAAGATCCATAAGTAAACAAGTGAAATATGTCACTAGAAAACAGTCTAAAGAGGAAATAATTCAGAAATAAGGTTACATCAGGCCGAAGACAAGCTTTAAAATGAACGAAGCGTGGCTCGGCCATGGAAGCTTGCAGTTCGGACGGAAGCGCGCCCTGGGGGCAAATAGCGCCCTATGGCGCGTTTTCCAACGCCGGTTTCGTTACACATTGTATCTACCGAACCCATATGTTTGTTTTCAGACGCCATTGTTCTTGTAAACGTTATTCCGCCCTTGCCCCCCTCCCGGTGCCTTTAATTGCTACCCCTCGAAACAGACCACGCATAACGTCGAGACGTCATCTGTTCGACGTTTGCCATTTTCTTTGGGACTTCAACCACTAAGATTCATGTGTACTGATAGGAGGAGAAAGGCGTGGTTGGACCAATCTATGTAGGGACCATTCAGAATTCACAGCCGAGTAGAGTTTTTGTTAATGACGTTATAGGACGTCAAAGAAGTGCATGAGGTGAAGATGACTGAAGGAGGTAATACTAGTTCGCCCGGTTCGTCATGGAGATCATCTTAATGGATGACTCCCGCGACAGGAAATGAGCAGCATGCAACGCCCTCCAAGACTACCGACGGTGGCTTATGTGCAATTAAGTGTAAGCCGTTGATCTCTATGGGAGTTAGTGCTTGACGGAAGTACCACGCCTCTGCCACGTGAAATGAGATGCATTCTCAGAAAGAAATGAGAATGTGTGGGTTGGAGTGCAGGCAGAAATCGTACTTTCGTATGGGGGAGGGGTGGGGGGGGAAGGGGGCACTGAGTTACGGGAGTAATTTATTAGGGCGAGAAATAAGTTTCCGCCGTTTTCTTACTCTCTGTGTCACTTTTCGCCGGAGTTCATACATGTTTCAGAGTTTTTCTGCTCTACAAATCAGAGCTATTTGTTTTTCGATTTCTTCAATTGCTCAATATTTATGGGGTTAAGAAATGAAGTGGTCCAAAGGCAAAAATTCGCACTTCCGATATTTCTTCTTATTCGTCTGCCATCAGGGTCAAAAAATGTATGCGCATATGTTTTCATAGGGCTTTTCCAGCTCTACAAAACAGTCCCATTTGTTTTTGAACGTCTGATTGTTCGTTATCTTTGAGTTCAGAAATGGAGTAATTTGTAGGGAAAAATCTGCACATTTGGCGCATCGAGGTCCGAAAAAGCAGACCTTTTCCACGCAGATGAAATCAAATGAGGGGAAAAGACATCCCTGAGCCATTTACTGTTATAATTGAGGGGTTTCTTGTACGATAAAAGTATTGGGTAAAATCTCGATTTTTTGCGAAAGAAGTGCGGGTGGGCTTCTACTGTGTAGTTCAGTTCTAAGTCTCATAAATATCAAACTGTAAAAGTATTCAAAAGACTGGTGGCATCATTTTGTAGAGCAAAAAGATCTATTGAATGCATATATAATACTTCTTCAATCTCGATGGTAGGCGAGGAAGAAAAGATACCGAAAGTGCACACTATTGCTGACGATGAGTTCACATACAAATATATGTATATAATTATTACAGGTAGATAAAAAGTTTCAGCGGCAAAATCAAAATTCGACACAACTCGTTTTGGTCTCGTCAACGCTGGTAACGTGGGCGGAGCAGCGAGGACTGTGGGCAGAACGGTGGTAAACACGTGCTTAGGAAGCGATGTAGGAGAGAACCTAGGTTCAGTGATCTTAAAGGCAGTTACAGGGGTAATTCGGGCCGCATATGGAAGGATCATCAAATATGAAGACTGAGGTGCTCGATAGTACGGTAGTGAAGAAATAACTAAATGAAACGGTCAAAAACACGAATGGTGGGACCCCCTTCCTACCGTTTGTTCTCGAAAGGGGCGCGTCGCCTCGCCCTGAAAAAAGGAGCAGGCTGTAAAACAAGTGGTAGCTGTTGAAGAAGACGGCTCTTATAAAGGCCGGAGGCACCCTTTCTCATCGAGATTTCGCCACATACAGTCTTTCTAGACCTCGCTTTCATTTTCGTGACCCATTTTGGTTGTTCCCATCACTCACTTTACCCCTATCTTCAAGGTCTTTAGGGAAATTGCAGACCGCCGACATTCTGCCCCACGACCCTGGAAGCCCCGCTTTTGTTGCTCATGTGGGCAGTTCTGAAGTCATGTACCTCTGAAGGATTTTAACTTTTACATGGTTAATTCTGCATGTGGCCTGTAGTGCATAAATGTGCAAATATTGCGAACAATATTGAAATTCCAGTGCTTTTATCCTCCCAGACGAGTCTGGTACCAATTTGCCGACCCCGGAAGGATGGAAGGCTTGATTGGCCTAGGCCTTGGTGCGGAATTTGATCCCCGCACCATGTGAGTGGGGTGTGCGCCACCTGTCACTACACCACCTCCGCCCATTGAAATTCCATGGGCGGAAGTGGTGTAGTGACAGGTGGCGCGCACCCCACTCTCATGGTGCGGGGATCAAATCCCGCATCAACGCTCGCCCAGGCCAACCAAGCCTTCCATCCCTCCGGGGTCGGTAAATTGGTACCAGACTCGTCTGGGAGGATAAAAGCACTAACTTGTACATCGGCTGGCCACCGCAAGTCATTGTATAGGCCACATCACATTCACCAGCCATCACGATTCTGAATGGAACTAGAATGTACGGCGCATCCCATAGAAGGGATTGATTAATGCCAAAAACTTTATCCTTTATCCTTTAATATTGCAATTCCATGACACTTCTTTGAGGCACTGATGAGTACTAATTTGGAAAAAAGCAAATGGCGAAAAAAAAAACTAAACAAAAGGTCAACATGGGCAATCTGTTTCGAATCGCCTAAGCGCTTTCGAACAGAATTGTTATTTTTTGAGCTCAGAGAATTCAGAGATATTTTTACTCAGGAGGGCAATCCACAAAGCGTGGTCTCATAATGAGATATCTATGTATAAAAAGAACATGTGATGCTAAGCGAAAGCAGAACAGAAGCAATGAAGGACATCGACTTTTTCTGCTCGAATGCGTCCAGACTTCGAATTCGTTTGGACTTTTTGTCAGCATTAGGGATGCGCAGCCTCATTTTAATCAGTAGGGTTCTCCGGAGACTAATTTATTTTGTTTCTCAACCAACTGGAACCACATTTTATGCACGCTGCAATTAACTCTCCTTTCGATGCTTAATTTTTCTAAGGTATCTTGTTATATTTGCATTTTGATTGCGAATGTAAATCTTTACCGAGCTCCTCATTGACCAATAACCATGACCCACCCAACTCACATTTTGCTTCAAATTTAGGCCCTATGCTGTTCCACTCCACTTGAAGGCACGTAGAGGTGGGGGAGGTTGAGGGCGAAGAAGGAAAGTTTTTCAAAACATTGTTCTCTCTATACGAGCATATGGCGCCAGAAAAGACGATGTTTAGAGAAAATAACACTAAAAACGAGCTTTCGGGGAGCCATGGCGATACAGGCGCGCCTCACCTCAAACTGCACGCTTCAAACCGGCTGAAGGTAGCCATTTAGTTCCGCGTAGAGCGAATTTGATTTCGTTTATGATGATGTTGTTTATATTTATGTGAAACGAGGCACAGTAACAGCAAGTGAGGAGAACAGTGAAGGAGAGAATAAGCGAAAGATTGAGAAAAAGTCTGACAGTAATTGAAAAGCCCATTGAAATCACACTCAACGCCGTGTGCGCAAAGGAAAGAACTGCAGGCTACCGCAAACCAATACTGTAAGTCGAAATTACCCATTGTCGGTGCCTTGAAGGACACCAGTAAGGGTAAGAACTGAGATCTGGGAGTAGATGTTCTCTAGAAACGAACCTTCTACTTCAGAAAAGATCATGTGTGGCGAAAATCGCATTGATAAACGCGGCTTGGGGTCTTATGACGACCGCGCAGCACGGCATGTCGTCCTGCGGTCCTGTGGTTGGGCGAGTCGCCGGGGAGGGGCGGGAACAAGATTGCGGCCGGCTGATTCAGCCTCTGCCCTGTCTGCATTCCACACCGGCTAGTGACGCAGGGAGACGCGAGAGGGGAGGGGATTTTCGGGTTCATATTCTCGGTTTTTTCGCAGCTTCATGTCGTTCTTTCTCTACTCTTGTACTGTTGAGCACCTGTCCTTCCATAATCCCCCATTTTGCCGACCTTACCCCTCCCAATGCCTTTAACTGTGCAAGCCTCGTCTAATAAAGGGGACATCACGTCCACATGATCACAGCATAAAGCTGTTTTCATAGTATGCGACGCGATAGTGAAATCACGGCGATAGTAGCGATCGCATCACTGGGTAACAAATCCTCAGCGCAAACCTACGGATATGTGGACGTGTAAAAAATGCTACCGCCAGCCAGTCTGCCCATCTACGGTCACAAATCATGCGTTGCAGATGCTTCATGGAACCCAAAAATAGTACGATTTAGAAACCTACGACATCAGAATATAAATGGAAACCTCTCAAATACAGATTGAGGATCGGCGCTCAGGTTACATTCGTTTGTTATTGTGCATGAACCATTCATCATTGACGCATGATATATACACCATCGACCCATCCACATAGTCATCGACGTCATAGACACCCCCTCCCCCGCTTCCTCCCTGTCCTCTCCTCCAGTGGACGTTCGGGAATGAGCGCATATAAGCAATGATGAAGTCGAAATCATATTGCAAAAGAATAAGATCAGTGAAACCTTCAGACATGGTCGAGGCATGGTCCTCTCGTATTTAAAGGCACCGGAGGGTGGACAAGGAGGGGAAGTGTATTCGATAGCACTATTCTTTATTAACGAACATTCGAGCTCAGAATAAAAATGTTAAACGAAGCTCGCGTTGAAAAACTCTTTTTGAGATGCTATCATGATTTTAGCGCGCTTCACCTCGAGCTGCACGCTTCAGTGGCCGAGTTGCCTGCTAGAGGCGGGTGGATGAATTCTCGGGCTGACGCCATTGTCATGTAATGTCGCGTAGGGCAAATTTGATTTCACTGATATGGTTAAATCCAACAACAAACAAACTAACAGATGAGTGAAGCAATGAAAGGGACTAAGGGATGGAATAAGAAAGAAGATGTATGGTTCTTGAAAATCCAGTCTGAATGAAACACCTGGGATTGAATTAAACACTCCACGTTTTGGTACAATGCCATGCGCAGTGTGTGCAATCTGTCCGAGTCGTCCGAACTGCAAGTGTTCCACCGCAGCAGAATACCAAAATTACTCCCTCAGGGTGTCTTTCATTTATTTCTGTAGTTACGGACCATGGGCTCTTCGAAAACCGTAACTGCTATAATTGCAGTCATAACCGGGCGAAATTCAGCGAAAATAGAGAGGTAAGAGTATCGATAAAAATATTCATCAGAAACAATAGATGGCCATAAAGGTAAAAAGGAGATGGCTGATGAACCATAGTCCGCTATATAAAGACGCAAGGGTTATGTACAAGGGAAAAGAGATGAATAAAAGCGTCATTTTCTCTCTGGAACGGCTGTTAAAGCATTTTGCAAACGACGAATATGCGGAAAAGGAGTCGCTTGGTAACCACAAAGAACAAAATGAAACAGACGGAGACTCTACCACCATCAAAACAAAAATTAGCTGCAATGATTAACTAAATCATAGTAACCTATCGTTCAGATAGTGCAAAAAGTTTGTTATGTGATGACTAAAAAGTCTGCTATGGCACGTGATCGGGCTATTTTTTATGCAACCACTATGTTGAGATCTCTATGGACCTGATGTGGGTGTATGGACCACAACTAGCCTCAAGTCCACGCAAGAAGCTCTGACAGCTTGGCTGCTTCAAAAAGTAAAAACGACATTCTCAAAAATGGCTGTGTTTCTATCATTAAAGTCAGATATGCAATGCTGTATCGGAAGGAATGAAGTTCCGCTAGGCGGGGGGGGGGGGGGTGAACCTGTTCAATTGGAACGAAAGCATGTCTTTACGTGAGTAATGTGTAACAACGTAAAATACATAAATATGCATGTGAAGACATGTTACCGTCAACCCTCAACGAGTTCTCCCTCCCCTGCTTCCAAGAAGAGCACATAAACTTCTAAACATCAGTTTGCGTTAAAAACACACCACTCGATTATCACATTGATGGTTTAATTTTTTGGCTTGGAGCGAGTAGGTACTCAGATAACTGCTCATACTGCACTTTTGCTGCGGTGCACCCTCACGCTGTTGTGTCTGCTGGAACACAACCAAGCCACGCCCATGCAACCGAATCCCACCCAGCGCCGTAGGCTAACAAATTTCTGACATGGTGCTCACGTGAAGAAGAAACTTCACGATAAAAAAAGATAGTCCAGTGAACAGCTATTTCGATGATGAAGGCAGCTTCACAGTTGGGAATTCATTCATCAAAGGCCACGTGTCATTGGGTTGGGTGGGCGTAGCTTCATTGTATTCTAGCAGGTCTGACACCGCGAGGGTGCACCTTGCAGACGCAACAAAGGTGCAGCGCAAGTAGTTTTCAAAGGACCTATTTGCCTAATGATGAAAGTCACTAATTTGATTATCGCGTGGTGTGCCTTGGAGGGTCTTGGGATCCCTCTGTCATTGTGTAGGCGTATGGCGCAAAGGCGATATACATCATGCAGAGTAGTAGAACTTTGTTCATACACAAATTCCACATAAAAGAATCACATGGGAAATCGACAATTGACGTGCGAAAGGGCGTGGCCAAACTCAACTATAAAAAATGCGGCTTCAGATATTCTGCTGTGTAACATTTCCATCCATAAACAAACAGAAATCTCAGAAAACGGAAAAATATCGCTTCTATGCGTTCCTCCTCCTCCTTTAATCCTTGAATTGTGTAAGAATAGAGATGCTTTTTAGTAGAGAGGGAGGGGGGGGGGGGGGGGAGGGAGAGGGGGGACAACCTGTTGAGTAGCAACGGGTAACATGCGCTGACATGACTGACGTGTCAAGAACCACTGTGGATGCCGTATAACATGCATGTTTCTGTAAGGACTCAACATTTGACAAGTTGTCCGCCTTCACTAATACAGCACTGAAATACATAGAACAAAATTCAATTGAATATTATTACGTTTCATCAAAAGGCAAAAATGAAGGGTTCAGTGGCCTATGCCGTGCTAGGCGCAAGTACATTTATAAGACTAGTTTCTACAAAACTTCGTGTTTTAATTAACTGAGGAAGCACTCCGAGCTTCCAATTAATTGAGGAGAAACTCGGTGCTTCTAAGTCTGCAGAAAAGGGCTTCTCAAATATCAGCTGCCTACAAATGGAAGACTTTGCTAGCCTTGGACAGAATTCATTGCCCTACTGCCGCCGAAAATTTCAATTTCATTTTGCGAATTTTGTTAAATGTCGCTTGTATAGGAACCTGTGTACCTGTAGCGGTAGTGGTTAGTGTCAGCAAAAAAACTTCGCTCATTGGAGCAGACTCCACCCATCTTACAAAACTCCGCCCAGTCAGCACTATGAATTCGTTTCTCCTACGCAGTGAACAGATCATAACGTTTGCGCAACTTCCTTATCGTATACCAAAAACTACAAATGAAGCGATAAGACTGGTCTCCTGAGGATGCCTGGAATTTTTTCATCGTTTCTCTTTAAAAGAGGATTTTTGAGCTCTGAAGCAGTTGAAGGTTTCCAAGAACCTAATGAATGTGCCAAATCTGAAATTCCTGAATGCCGTGAGTAATAAAGAGTAATAATATAAACGGGAATTTTCTGAGAATAGAGACCGGGAACTTTATCGGATTTCTTGGAAAATTCACAGATTCCGATGAATTGCATGACTGAATTTCTGAGAATAAAGGCTGGAAAGTAAATCGGATTTCCTGGAAAATTCAAAGATTTCGATAAATTTCATGTTTGAATGTAATTCAAATAGGTGCATTCAAGCATGCGAGAATAGAATCGAGAGTTTAGAGTTCAATGAACGCCGAGAACTTTCCCGAAAGTAAAAAAATTCAAAAGTTTCAGACCTAGAGATGATCCCAGAAAGGGATAGAAGGGTTTTGAATGGATGTGATGGAATATTTCAGTAAATTATGTTAAAATTCACACATCAGCACGACTGTATTAGCTAGATAAGGGTTGGGGGGGGGGAGACTCCAAAAATAGTGATGAGCCGGGCTCGTAAATTGTCTTCGGGTTCAGGAAAGAAAGCGGCTTCGTGGTGGTGGTGCCTATTTCCCTTCTCACCGTGGCCACATAGCCCCAGAAAGAGTATTCAGAGAGTAGTTTGAATTTGCTGAATTTTATGAATCTCTGGAAGGCCAAAGGGAGAGGATGCACGCATTCAAGGGGGGGGGGGAGGACAACTCCCAGCAGGGACGATTGAGCAGTTCAAATTCATATATCAAGTGCAATGATGAATGATATGCATTCAGTCATTCAGCAATTTTGAAAATTCTCATAAACTTGTTATATTCCAATGGTCCCTTGGGAAATTTTGAAATTGTCCTTTGCAAACGCCGTGGTGCAATTATGAGAGTACAAAAAAGTGCGGATGGTTCACGATAGTCTTAATAGGCTTTTGCATACATAATGCCCTGCCCTTCTCGCCCTTCAATTAGCATTTAAATAGATATGCATAACCGACATTTTAAGGAGACATTTTAGCGGGAAGTTTGAAGCTTAAAGGCAGCGATAGGAACATTCGGACGTTTCATGAAAATGTAATAAATTCGAAAGACGGGGTGCATGGTAATCGACGGTGAAGAAAAACGCAAGAAAATGGTCAAAGGCCAGAGAAACAGACAGGACCCCTTTTCCACCTTTGCTTCTCGACGCGGACGACTTTTCCGTCACAGGCGAGTAGTCCGGACGAGTTTTCCACTGACATGTTGCTAAGTTGTGAGCATGAAGGATGTTTGAAATTCGACAGCATCTATTTTCTGGAGTGAGCTTCAAGCTAAAAGTGAGAAAGCGCGCCGCAATACCCTCGATCCTGCCACATATCCTTGGATGCTCTCACACGTCGTGTGAGGCGGGGCCTGACATCCATAGACGTCAGCTGTTAACCGTGACGCCACCTCTACAGCTCGAGGGGGCTCTTTTTGAGTGGGGTTTTCCCATAGGTAGGCTTCTTAGGCTCCTAGTTTCCATGTGGGTGACTTCATTTAGGAATTTCCTAATGCACATCACCCCTTATAATGTATTTAATGAATGCAAGCACATCGATGTGCTTGTTGTGAGATGGATCGGATCTGGGTCGATAGAATAGGATCCCGCGACGCATGGCAGCGCAGGATGCGATGGGGTCGAGCTAAGAGTTCTGTGTGTGGTTAGGTCCTGAAGCGATTACCAAGCAACTACACACGGCATTCCTAGCATTACCAAGAGGATCTAAGTACGGTGCCGCTAGCTTTCAGGCATCCTGCCACGTGCCACTGTGCGAAATCCTGTCCTAATGATACACACCCGATTTTGACAACACGAAGGCTCATCTCTGAGGATTTACTATTATTTCACAAAGAGGAGAAATGCCGATTTTTTTTTCTTTAAGTCAGCCATACGAGATTGCTGTTTTACTGAAAATAAAGGTAATATTACTGATAACATGATAAGATTTGACATTTAGGTTGAAATGTTGAGAGGGGAAAAAAGAAATTAGTTTACCCTTCGTCCTGCATGTGCCCTTACACAGAAGCTAGATATTAGAAATCATCTCCCTCTGGGCTCATATTAGCTATATATTTCTTCGAAATACGGATATACGGAATATCTTGCAACGACACTCTAATGAACACAATTTTGTAAATAGCAGCTATCCGTTCTCTGGAGTATCGTAGCAGTAAACCGTGCTCCACGAGAGGAGGGCCTGGTCAGCTCTCTTGTCACTATTTGAGAGATTTCAACACTGTGATGCACAGTGTCCCTGGTGCAGCGACAGGTGTAGAACTCTGTTAGTTACGGACCGTCTATAAACCCGAGACGTGCTTTTAAAAGCAGTGGGCATAGTTGATGGCAGGACAATAGTTGGCCTAGTGAATTTGCAAGGCAACCAAAAAAGGTGCAATAGAATCGGTTCCAAGACTCTAACCCCTCTCTGGGCTGCTAATCACATAGGGGGACAAAGAATGACCAAAAATGGCAACTTTCGTTTTGCCGTTCTTTTTACTACCCCGCATTAGCGCAATCCGATTCGTTACATATGTCACTAATAATTAAAGGAGTCGCCCACGAAAAAGTGAGTTCTTATATTACCCATATATTCATGGTGCATTTGCCTAATGTGGGCGGCATGCAAAGTTTCACACGAAAAAATGTGAATCAGGCTAAGATATAGCACCACAAGACTTGGCCGGGTAGGCGGGGCCTCCAAGCAAGTGCCCACCCCGTCGTCCACCGCGGTCGGAGACGCATTTTAAGGACAGAAACTACGTAAACAGTACCACTCATGTTCACAATCTCGGCGGATAACAAGACGGGACTTCCACTCATAGACCACGCCCACCCGGCCGAGAATAAGGGGAGTGTATCTTAGCCGAATTTGCACTTTTTCGCCTGAAACATTGTATGCCGCCCTTATCAAGCAAATACAGCATAAATATATTGGTAACAAAGAAATTCATTTTTCCGTAGACGCTCCTTTTAGGTAATATTTAGTCAAAATAAGTCAGTACGCATCCTCAGTTCTGTTAAGCAATGTCTTCTATTTATTTCAGGTTTTTTTTTTGCTTTATTTTACCGCTGATGAAGAAAATGAACAGAAAATGAACTATCATCTATTCAAAGTCGGTGGATTGAACTGAAAACGGAGAGCACCAGTTATCTGTCTCCCAGCTAATTGTCCGAAACAACCAATGGCCAATGGGCGATGTAGATGGGCCGAATCGGGTAGCCATGGTGAATCAACAAACCCAGAAACGTGCGTACTGGTTAGATTATATGAAAATGAAACGAATTGATATCCAAGCTGTAAAGCGATTGCTTTAGGATGCAAACATTCCAAGTAACCAAGCATTCGCTGGCTGTAATTGTCTTGAAGGATCTCAAAAATGACACTACTGAAAATTGCCCCCAAATGAAACCGCATGCACTTCTTAGTGACTCCATAGTACCCAACAAGAGCCCAATAAATGGCGTACACTGAAGTGTTTATCAACACCATCTACTCTGTTCTCTGAGAGCTGAAAATCAAAATCATACATATTAGGTTGAGGGCTAAGTTCCCGCCATGTTTTTATCCTCTGTGTTTCGCAGCATTCCTTTACCTTTCGACAAAGTTTATATCTGTTTTGATGGAGCTTTTTCTGCTCTCAAAAAATGGCGCTGTTTATTTTTCGATTCCTCTGAGTGCTCGGTATTTATACGATTTAGAAATAAAGTAATCCGAAGACAAAAATTCGCACTTCTCACTTTTTCCCATTTTCGCCTGCTATCGAGATCAAAATATATACTTTGCGCATGAGTTTTCGAGAGAGCATTTTCAGCTCTACAAAACGGTTTCATTTGTTTTTGATCGTTTGATTATCTGTTAATTTTAGGGTTTAAAAGTGGAGTAGGTTATGGGGAAAAATGTGCACTTTTGGCGTATCGCGATCCAAAAAAGCTGACCTTTTCCACGTCAGATCCCTGAGCCATTTCTGTTATACTGGGGGTTTCTTGTGCGATAAAAGTACTAGGTTGTAGGGAAAGTTCTTTGGTTTTTTAAAAACGTGCTTTTTCCCTCCAAACTGCTTTCCAGCAATTTCTTCTGTACATGTAGTGTGTAAACTTGTACTACATGTGTGTGTACAGAAGAAATTGCTGGAAAGCAGTTTGGAGGGAAAAAACACGTTTTTAAAAAGCGAAAGAACTTTTCCTACAACCTACTAGTTGGTGAAATCTCGACTTTAGGCGAAAAAGTGTGTGTGTGTGGATTTTTGCTGAGTACCCCACAGAAATATTAAAGGAACCGAAAGGGGTCCGAAACAAGAGGAAGATGCAAAGAAATGATCATTTTGTAACGAGCACTGAAGTTTGGGATAATCGGCGAAAAAACCCGGGTTCAAAAGCGCGGCGCTGTAGTGTGTATTCGCATCCAATTCGCATCCACACACAGACTTTCCGAGTTGTCCGCTGTAGGAGATGGGCCGCGGGCCAACGTTAGTGTAGCACTTGACTCCCTGCGCAGTGGGGTGGCCATCCCCAACTACATTAGCATTCCTGTAAGTACATCTAGAGACAATATAAGAAAGAACAAAGTAAAAAGTAAAAGGAAAAAACAACTTTATAATAAAAACTCGCCTCTTGGCACCATTCCGAGGCGTCATATTGACGAGTTTGTGCAACGGCGACCACTTAAACTCATCCGAACTACGTCTGTTCTACCGTGGGCCAAAATTACCCCCTTCCGGTGTCTTCAAACTATCGAAGTGTTCAAAAGATTAGTAGCACCTTGTTGCAGAGCAGAAAAAGATATCGAGTGCTGACATGGGTTTTCTTTACAATCTTGATGGTAGACGAGAAAGAGAAGATACGAAACTTTTGTTAAGTACTGCATAGTAAACCTTGAAAACGGCAAACAGTCACGCGCCTTGAATAGCAAGCAGTACCATTTTGTAGAGCTGAAAAAGCTCTATCGAGAGCTTATGCTCATATCTTCATGACGGACGAGGAAGTCGCAGTGTCGAGAGTGCGAATTTTTGCCTTTTGCTTACTTCATTTCCATGCCTCATAAAACTTAGGAAATCGAAGGAATCGAAAAACAAAAAGCAGCGCTCTATAGAGCAGAAAAAAAGCTTTATCAAATACATATATAAGCTTTGTCAAAGGATGAAGAAAACAATGTGAAAAACAGAGGACAAAAAAAAACGGCGGGAACTCACTCCTCAACATAATATTAACGACCTATCGACCGAGAAAAGGAGCTCTAAAAATGTGACGACTAGTGGGATGACGTACCAAGTGATAGACTTTTTGGAATAAACCGTACATTCCATTCAAGGCGGGGTAGACGTGGAGGTTTCACATTTACGTGGCCTGTAAGGTGACTTGCAAGGATAGAGATATGTGTACTTAGGCCTTGCTTGTCCTGAGCTCAACATCGGCTTCGTACGGATGTTGATAGGGGCATTATCAATGGTACGAACATCGGTTTTTGAGCTCCTCGCATCGCATCGGTTCCTTTTGCGCCACCATCCTTGCCATTGCTCCACTGGCTCGTACCACTGAAGGTCTCTCATATAATTTAGTTTTTTTTCTCAAGTTCAGCCTTCTGATAGCCTTTCGAGTGTGATCGGTGCAAGTTGCCTCTAGCCGCATCAAACAGGGTGAGTGGTTTTGAGTTTGATTTTCCCCTCTCGAATCCATAACAAGAAGTGAGCATAGTAACTCAACATCGTGGCGTAAAGATAGCGGGAGCGGAAAATTTGGAAGACTGTGGAATATTAAAGTAGGGGTGCTCAGTAGCGTCACAATAGAAAGAGAACGAAATAGAACGGCAAAAACCCTCAGAAAAACGCAACCGAGAACCCCTCGTCCGTTTCGCGTTCCTCTGCGTCACTGGCTGGGAGCAGACGCAGACGGACGAGGGGCTAAATCAGGTAGCTGCGAACGTTGCCCCGCTAAAGACGCTTTTTTCTAATTGCGAGTTTCACCACACAGCACCTCTTCTGAAGAGAAAGGTTTGTTTTCAGAGATCATGTACTCGCAGTTCTCACTTCTCTTCCCCTCACGGTGTGTTCATAGGAGAGTGCATTGCTGATAGTCTTCCGTGCAGCGTTGCAAATTCATGGAGCTAAAAATATAAGTTAATGCCCTTTCCCTAAAAATGCTATGCAAAAATTTTCTTAGTAAAAACCAATGCCCTTTCCCTAAAAATGCTATGCAAAAAATTACTTCGTAGAAAAATCATCACTGCGGCAGTTTTAAGCATCTTCTTCACATGTCCTGCGATAAAGTGCAGGGTGTGATATCGGTACTGAGGCGGGGGTACGACTTGATAAATTTTGGGCAGTTACTTGTCTTTACATGGACATTGAACAGCAGCATCAGTTTTTACAAAGCCAGACATGTAATATGACATTCATGGCAAGGTCATTGACATGTCAATCATAGAAGGCGAATTATTTTTTCAAACAAGAAGTGTTGCCCCTCCCTTCAACATGGCAACTTCGGTTGCCTTAGAAAAGGTGGAATCAGATCAAAGGTCCATCAAAGGCAAAAGCATGAGAGATTAGGTACAAACCAAGGATTTACCGAACCAGGAAGTAATTAAAAACGAGCTGAGTCTTCCAGCTTCCAGTCTTCCAGTAAGACAAGGTGCTTAAAGGAATGGTCCACGGAAAATGAGTTTTTGTGTTACCCATGTATTTATGTTGTATTTGCCTAATGTTGGCCTCATGCAAAATTTCACGCGAAAAAATGTGAATCTGGCTGAGATACAGCACCACAAAGTGCGGTCCCAGTGGGCGGAGCCTCCGTGTAAAAGCCTCGTACCGCGTCCGCCGTGGTCGGAGACGCATTGTAGGAACAGAAGGTTACGTAAACAGTCCTACTCTCCGTTCCCAACGGCGGTGGAAGACGGGACGAGGCTTTTACACGGAGGCTCCGCCCACTGGGACCGCACTTTGTGGTGCTGTATCTCAGCCAGATTCACATTTTTTCGCGTGAAATTTTGCATGAGGCCAACATTAGGCAAATACAACATAAACATATGGGTAACACAAAAACTCATTTTCCGTGGACGATTCCTTTAAAAGAGATTCGAGGTCTTTGCGGAGGTGTGTATTTGATTGTAGTGGGAGGATCTACGACTTTAATTAATGACAGTGAGAACGAATTTTTCTCGAAAAATCCACATTTATTGGGTTTATTCTGATGGATTCATAGCACGACCAATTGGCATTTGGCACAAATGTAAGATTTCACGGGAGAATTTCAATAGCACAAGAAGGGGCAGAAAGCTTAGCCGGTTTGTGTGCCATTTACTACCTACTCTGCTAGTGGTGATATGTCACCACTTTGGAAAAAAAGCTGTGCCCTTTCTAGAATCTGCTAGTATTTTGAATGTTCCCGGATCGCTTGAAGGATGAGAAGGGGGGAGGGGGGAGAGGGACGACCTAAGAGGGTTGTACGGAAAAGCACTCACACAGGCTATGGCTAATATTTCAGCCCTTTGAGACAGAACCAGGCATTAGTAGGCAACACCCGTGAAGTAGGCTTAGTACTCGGAAGGCAGCCAGCTGGATGCCTAGCAAAACGAGGCTATTCTGAGAGAAAAAGATGGTCTCAACACAACTTTCGGCTATTTTTAGCGAGTCCAGTGATTGTGTCCTCTCATCTGATCTTTTTCCTTGAGTTAAAGAGATCGCAAGGCAGCACTTCCCTTTCTTTTTCGGAGGACAGGGTTCTGGAAGACGCTTCGTACGACAAGTGCGATTCAGGGGCACCACATAGCTCTAAATAAAGCGCAGAAACGGGCTCTAAATAAAGCGCAGAACCGGACTCTGCCCTCAGCTTACACGCAACATGCCGCGTTGCGGAATCTTGTCCTTATGGTGTTCACCTGAGGGAGAGGGGAGGTGTTGCATTACAAAGCTTTTTAGAGGAGGAAGAAATCGTAAACAGGAAGAAATTCGCTGCGACAAACAAAGACAAAGAACAACAACAAAGTTGTCACAATGCCAAATTTTGCTAAAAACGTCTTTATAATCAGAGGTTAAATTCCATTAAAAATGGTCTATTGATAGGTTTTTTATTGCTAACGCGTACAGAGCCCGTCTCATTAAAAAAGTGCAGCCCAACTACTAGGATGGTACGTGAAAGCGGAAGCCCTTTTTATGACATGACGTACACTACTGGTGATTGCACTATGGGAGAGGCTAGAATGGCTTTCAGGAGTCATACAACCTTCTTCTGACGTTGGTCACTTTCCTTGGAATTACATACACAGTCATATAGCACAAGATAAGAAAAGGAAAAGGAAAATGAAAAAAGAAAAAGGGAAAAGAAAAAAGAAACAAGAAAAGAAAGGAAGAAAAAGAAAAAGAAAATGAGAAAGGAATAGGAAGAAAGGAAAAAGAAACAAGAAAAGAAAGGAAGAAAAAGAAAAAGAAAAGGAAAAAGGAAAAGAAAAGAAAAAGAAAAAAGAAAAAAGAAACAAAAGAAAAAAGAAGAAAAAGGAAAAAGGAAAAGAAAAGAAAAAGAAAAAGAAAAAGAAACAAAAGAAAAAAGAAAAAGAAAAGAAAAAGAAAAAAGATGAAAAATGAAAAATTAAAATTAAAATTAAAATAAAAGAAGTGACGGGAAAGAAGGAAAAGAAGGAAAGGAAAAGAAGGAAGGACGAAAAGAAGGAAAAGAAGAGAAGGAAAAGAAAGAAAAGAAGGAAAAGGAGGAAAAGAAGAAAAAGAAGCAAAAGAAGGAAAAGAAAGAAAAGAAGGAAAAGAAGGAGAAAGGGAAGGGGAAGGAGAAGATAAAGGTAAAGGTTCAGAGAGTGAAGCTGTTTAAAATACAGACTTCGCCGCCTTCACCCTCCCCCTGTATTGCAAGCAAAGTATGACCACCTACCCAAAAGAGCCGGGATTTTCTGCTACAGTAGGCGGTTTGGGGCTCTCAGAAAAGCTGTTCGTCCTTAAACGATCACCACTCATGACCTGATGTCAACATATGAAGCGATGGAGCTCTGTATAAACCACAGGCACAAGTACTTATCAAAGCCGTTCTATGCCAAATTTACACAGTATCACGTGAGGAAAACATTTCGTTGCGCCATCTATTAGGTTGTAAGGAAAGTTCTGGCCGCTTTTTCGTTATCACAAGATAAATTTAAATATCAGAGCGCGTCAACATGAATCAGCTGACATATTGTGCTCGTTAGATAGAGAAAAAGTTGCTCTTTCAGAATATATGTTTTATTTGGAATGCCATAAGGTTTTCAATTTATTAGGGAAGTTTTAAAGTGCTGCGAAAATGGCACTTTTAAGATGACTTCACTTCAAGAGTTCTTGTTTAGCCGAGTCCCAGCGAAGGTGACCACAAATGTGAATACTGCAAGAGGAGGGGGTGTATCACTGGATGGAACACATTGTCTCCGGTTTCAGAAGTGCAGAAATGAGGACGAGCTGCTCGAATTTTCAATTGATCAAATCGCTTTAACTAAAACGGCAGAAGGCGATGAGCGTCCATATTTGCAGGGGATATCCACAAGTATTGGCCCTCAACAAGCAACCTTAGCTGACCACCTCAAGTGGCATTGATTTGGAAAAATCCAAAAAAATGGGTGCCGCGGGACCCCTCACGGCAGTCATGCGCAAGCGCATTTTTCACAAATCCTCTTCCACTAATTGAATCAGTTGCAGGGTGAGGCCCTTACTCGTCTATCATGTTCATCAGATCTAGCGCTAACTATGCCCCACTTCCCAAAACATCTGGCCAGCTCCTTCAGTAGCAGTGTGTTCAGAAAGAGTGGCGATTTGAAGTCGACTTTTTTTCATTTCGCGCAATATAAATTATCAGACCTTTATCAAATTGAGATGTGTAGGTATGCATAGTGTTGCCAAGAGTGTGGCGAATCTAATGGTGCTCACTATGTGAGAAAAGATGCACTCTGAGCCGAGTTATGATCTCTCGAAGTTGAAATTTCAAAAACCGGCCAAAACTCTCCTTACAACCTAATATTTTGGAGGGGCAACAGCTATAGCAACATGTTTATAGTACAGAACTGACGTGTCAATAACCAGCACAGTTGCGGGCCGTAGACGCGTCACGTACAAGTTCTTGACACGTCAAACATACAAAGGCATGTTGTCACCACTAGTGTACAAGGTTCGCAACTTGTGAATGTAACGCGCGCGTTCGCAGTGCGTCAGGCATATCATGCATCGATGTTTTGCAGCGTTTTCATTAAAATAATGATTTTTATGTGTCGTTGTTTTGCAACGTTTTCATTGAAATAATATTTTTATGTGAACACTAACATAATCAGACGTGCCCAAAGTTCATTACAACATCTGCAGGTCGAATCGTGGTCACGTCAAATGAAGATTTTAAGACAGCTGATTGGCAAGCTTTTTAGGAAGGTTTGCTCTTTTCCCGCACCACAACGCTGATTTTCTCTATACAGAAGTCGAGGACATGTGCTAATTGTAAAATAGTTTAATATCCTGATGCGTTCGAAATGACTGCTCTTTGATGCCCTGCTACCTTTGAGTGGCTGCGATTTACCTATTTTCACAAAATGAGAAAAAGTACATTGTGCATGAGAATAAAAGAAAAAGCCGATAATGACAGAAGTGACTGGATGACCGATTTACCCAGATTGCGTCCACCTTGCCCTTTGCTGCTTGTACTATAAACATCGTTATTTGTACATTATTCCGTATGTTTGGAGCAGTAAAATTGAGTTGAGCAAATAGAATTTGGAATCCGAAGGCCAAACCTTTTCAATAGATAATTCTTGTGGATAATGAGGAACTCCCAGAGTACTTTGAAAAACTAGCAATACACTTTCTGAAACCTAATTTTCAGTCCTTCGGAATACATTTCGAGCGCCGGTTTGACATTCATTAAACCTTCGGTCTTACAAAAACCTGACCTAATGAACTTCGCTCAGTTAACCACTAAATTGATGATTTTTTTGGGGCGGTTTCCAGACCGAGTTGATGAACATCGTACCAAGGTGCAGCAAAAGTACTTACCCCTCTACAAGGTCTTATCACACCTATATAAACATTATGTAAGGATTCTTCTGGCCGGTATTCAAGATAAATACGAATTTTGAAACGCGTTAACTTCGACCAACTTCCTCATTGTGCTTCATAGATGGAGTACAAGTTATTTTGTTCGAGCATATAGTTTCTCTATAATCGCTTAAAGCAGTTGAACTGTTGGGAAATTTTCAAAGTACAGCAAAAAAAGGCCGTTTTTGAACGAATGGCCTTCCCGAATTCTAGCCTGGTCAAGCAGAGATGGAAGCAACTCAAATGTGAGAGCTGTAAGGGAGAAGGCAAAGCACTGGATGGAACAGTATGTCACTGGTTTTAGAGGTGCAGAAATGGGACTAATTGATCAAAGCGCCTTTAATTAAAAAAGCAAAAAACGATGAGGGCCATATATGCGGCGGAAACATAAAGTATTGGCCTCCAAAGTTACAGATGTGGTTGACTACCTCGGATGGCTCCGATTCGCTTAAACTCAAAAAATGAGTGACCAGATTTTTCACAGAGAGTCTTCCAAAAATTTACGGAATTGCAGGCTAAAACCCTCACTCGTCATCAGTGCTCGTCAAATCTAGCGCTATATAAACCCAATTTTGTAATCATCTCTTAACAGCCCCTTCAACAGCAGCGTGGTGAGGAAGCATGACAACTTCCACGATTTTGCGCAGTGACTTCTATCAAAATGGAGAATACAAATTGCACCATGTTGACAAAAGTACATATGAGACATTCAGCAGTGCTTATTCCGTGAGAGAAGCTGTAGTCTGAGCTGAACTTTCTTTTGAGCTGTTTTCTCGAGGGTGAAGTTGAGAAAACCGGCCAAAATTCTCTTTACGACCAAGATCTTTCTCTTTACGATCTCAAATTCTCAAATTCTAGATCTCAAATTCTCTTTACGACCAAGACCAAGAGATATGAACATGAGTTCGCTGGTATATGTGATCAGCAAACAATTCCAATTAACATACTTTACTATGTTCCCAGATTTCGACAAGATCACCTTCGGATTGGGCACAATGCCGAAGGAGGCGAGAGGAACAAGGCTGCTCGGCCCATGCCGCACAGCCTTATTTTCGAGCGGTCTGGAGGAGCGTTGCTGCTGTACGGTGTGGCAAAGTTTCCAAAACTTCGCAATTCCGACGATATTCGAGTCAAATATCAATCAACCGAGTTAACTCAATGATCTCGTGAGTAGGTGCCCTCTTCCCTAGATAACACCTAACCTCCCACAACCCAATTTGGGAGACTTCTAACTGGAAGCAGCCTTAACCAACAAGTAAGGTCTCTCAGGGAATGAAGCGGTTTTTGAAAAGGTTTTTTGCATCATATGAGGTACATTCATGGAACATATAATTATATTATACTTCATCTTTCCTGAGTGGCCCTACTTATGCCAAAAAAGGAGCGAAGGAAAAATCTCCGAAAATGGTGACTTCAGCGCACTCATTGTGTTGCGCACTATCTGTAACGTTGCCTATGAGCAGAGACAGCGCTCTTCTTCAATTTCGCGTGGAAAGAAAACAAACTACAATCACGAGAAATACGAGGAACAACAATCACGAGAAATACGAGAATTGCGAGAAACAAAGACTTGTCATTGGTATGCAGTGAAAGTGTGTAGGAGTCTCACAAGCGATGACCAAAATGAGATTTCTGAATCAATCGAATGGTGTGGTAGATGAAGCAATAGACTCTCATTCAAACGGAGGCAGGAGAAAGTGGTTGTGGTTCGGATCCCGACAGAAGCAACATTTTGCCTTTTCTTGTTTGCACTTTTCCCTCCTCACATATGCCTCTTTATGCCAAATAACTATGATTCTCGCTGTCAGCATGCAAAAGTGACCTTGAAATGGTAATTCGACTTTTTTGGACACACAGATGTCCGTTGAGAACGAGATTGGCGTTTTTGTGTCAAACGAGTGTCAGATCGTATTCAGAAGGACAAACTTCCTTTGGAAACACTTTTCCAGACAAATCCAAGTTTTGATTCTATCTGCGAGACAGTATGTCAAGCCATGGGAACATGGTGCCCTTTTCATCTGTAGAAGTGAATAACTAACAAAATTGCTGGAAATCAACGGAATATGCATAGCATGAATGTCTATCGCTATAACTTCACCTATCAAGCATCAAACAAGGGAAGTATTCATGATTTCCTGACATGTGATAACGTCGTTTCTCTCGTCGAACTTGCAGCCGGAGGTATAAGTCCAGCCAAAATTTACTCATTTGGATCAAAATCTCGATTGGGATGGAAGCGCATTCTAGGAGGTAGTTCGACTAACGGAGAAGAATATCGAATCCGTTTTGCTTGAAAATGCCTCGTTCGTGTTCTATGTGCACTGGCACGCTCATATAATTGAACCGTTAAATTCGCTAAAAACTGGAGAAGCAGTCTGGTGCTCCAAAAGTGATTGTTGCACATAATTTTCATATCCGAATGTTAACAAAACCAGAAACCAAAAATCCAATTTTTGCAAGAACTTGTCATCAGTGGGGCCGCATCATCGGCTCCTTTTTTGGTATTCATAGAACGGCTCAAGGAAAATGGAAGATATGTTGCGAGAAACCCTTATCAAAAACCGCTTCATCTCCCGAGAGACGTTCCTCGTAAAAGCTGTTATCACGGCAACAAAGATCTCAGAACAGCCTGCACGACTTCACCACCTTGCAGCAATGACCACCAAAAAGCACACTTCTCACACTCCACTGGACTGTCCGAAGCTTGTTTTAGCGAAAAATCAGGACGATTTGTAAGAGGTCCGACGCCAAGACGGTGATATGCTCAGATAACATACTCCCCGTCTTCGCGACTGTGTATGAGTCAGAGGAGCTAGGACCGAATCCGAGGCACATTATGAAACGTGTGTTGAGCATTTATACTTTGAGCGAAAATGATGATAACGTTTCTTTTTAGTTGAAATGGTAAGACATTCTCGAGCCGTCTATAAACTTGCGGCACCCTGTACTGGACACCTGTTTTGAAGAGAGTTGCTTAAAGGAATCGTCTACGGAAAATGAGTTCTTGTGTTACCCATATATTTATGCTGTATTCGCCTAATGTTGGCCTCCTGCAAAATTTCACGCAAAAAACGTGAATCTGGCTGAGATACAGCACCACAAAGTGCGGTCCCAGTGGGCGGGGCCTCCGTGTAAAAGCCTCTACCCGTCTTCCGCCGCAGTTGGGAAAGGAGAATGGGATTGTTTACGTAACCTTCTGTTCCTACAATGCGTCTCACACCACGGCGGACGCGGTACGAGGCTTTTACACGGAGGCCCCGCCCACTGGGACCGCACTTTGTGGTGCTGTATCTCAGCCACATTCACATTTTTCGCGTGAAATTTTGCATGAGGCCCACATTAGGCAAATACAACATAAACGTATGGGTAACACAAAAACTCATTTTCCGTGGACGATTCCTTTCAATTGTATCGTATCGTGATTTCTGGACGATTTAGTGGACTCATGTAAAATAACTGGATAAAAGTTCTTAGCATTAATCAATCCCTTCTGTGGGATGGCTTGTGAAGTGGCCTATACAATGACTTGCGGTGGCCAGCCGATGTACAGGTCAGCCCTTTTATCCTCTCAGACGAGTCTGGTACCAATACGCCGACCCAGAAGAGATGGAAGGCTTGGTTGGCCCGGGTGGGCGTTGATGCGGGATTTGATCCCCGCACCATGAGAGTGGGGTGTGCGCCATCTGTCACTACACCACCTCCGCCCCTCATTAGAAGTAATGTTCACGTATTAGCGCATTCGATGAGGCCATGTCAATGAGGAGGGCATCATGTTGAAATTGTTGCAATAACATGTCTCCACACGATTCACATGTCTATAGCGATAATCACAGTAGTCGACTTATACCTTCTTGAGATTGTTGATCTTTGGACAACCATATGCAGTCTGCAAACGCCCATCTTGCCACAACGCTGCCCTTCGACCAGCCTCAACCACGCCCACTTGAGCTTCTTACCGGTCAACTGCGTCAAGAGGGCTTAGTCAGAGTGGATTTGAGCCAGTGAAACACTTTGTTGGCGCACCGTAGCGGCTCAAAAAAGATGTAAACAGTCCAAGCCTTTTCGCCCGGATAACGTAAGTGGACTAACCTGATTAATCCAAGGTGTGACTTTGATGGCTATTTTAGCGATAATCTGAGTTAAAGGCACATTTCAGAAATATTGGGGTATTACAGCTTTCGCCGCGGACAAATGGTTCGTCGACAGCCAGTAGGCTGAACATTTACCGAGGCGTGGATGTCAGTTTCTGAAGCGTGCACAGCCCAAGAAGCAAGAACGACTTCACCAAGCAGCCCACGCCCGCCCACGCCAGACGTGATTGTTGGCAGTAAGGGTGGCGACGGTGGCAACAACGTGGAATCAGGCCTACGATTCGTGTGATAATATAACTCAAGGAATAGATGCCATTGATAATGGAGACGTTGACATGAGGAAGCAGTTGACATCCTAGAGTTCCTTATGATCATCCAACGGGGACTGATTCAAAGGCTTCTTATGACGCGATAATCTTGTCCGAGATCAGACGTGCCATTTTCGCGGACTTCCTTCAGATTTCTCTTTGTTGGTGTGTCACTCAACACCTCTAACTTTATAACTCATTCAGATCATTCGGAGATCGAAATTCCCATAGTTGCATCTCATTGTGTTGTTGTCCGCGCTGTTATCAAAAAAGCACTCTTCACCTTTGGCTATGATTCCTGTTTGACAGATTAAGATGCCCTTTGCATATGTGCGACAGATGAAGATATGATGCTCGAATGTCGCGTTATTCTTCGCGCTCACTACCTTTTTTATGATTCCCCACAGAATCCATCTGCTTGGATGTATCCGATTATCCACAAACATGACCAATTCCTCATGACGAAGACTCTGATTAAAGGCATCACAGCTGAAAAGCCAAAAGGGGTTTAGAGTCAATAAGGTCATAACAAGGCCGTCAAAATAGTAAAGAATTTGGTCTAGGGTCTCTCTCGCACAATTGTTCAGGCAGATCAGGAGCTGCTCTATGAAGTCGAAAGTGTTAGGTTGTCCCAAAAGTCTTATAGTATTTTTCCCAAAAAAAAAATCAGTAACTCTTGTTTACATCGAGACACGTCTGGGCGGTTCAGGAATATGGTAGAACAATCTCTAAGCTTTCTAGCAAAATACATATTGACCCATCAGATTCCGTAGAGAGAGCTACAGTGCCCGTAGTCGATACCCACCCAACACGCGGTGTCATCTACTATGAGGGGTCTTGCGGCACCAAAGCGACGGAAGCTTGCCACTCCATCAACGCTACATTGGGCAAGGAATGTGTGAGCTACGAGACCGTGCAACGCTGGTTCATCAGCTTGAGCAACAGCGAAATTGACATGGAAGACAAACCACGCTAAGGACTGTGCTACTTCTGGGACGCGTGAGGAGCGCTTATTCACGAGGTGCTGGTGCAATGCAGGACAGTCACCGCTGCCGCATACACCCACCAGCTTCAGCAGCTCGCCGTCGCTGTTCGAGAAAAGTGCCGGAAAAGGTCCGCGGTCATCCTCCTTCATGATAACGCCCGCTCACATTCGCGAAAAATTCGCAAAAAGTACCCGGGCCAAGCTACAGGAGCCCGGCTGGGATGTGCTGCCCCACCCGTCATACTCTCCAGACATTGCCCCTTCTGACTTTCACCTTACCCATCCTCTTGAATCCTTCCTGGCCTGGAGAAAATTAATTGATATGACTTGCTTGCGAAAGCGATCGCTGACTTCTTCGACTCTCAGAACCCAGGAGGAGAGAATCAAGGATCTACCCACAAGGTGGCAGGGTGTTGTCAATAACAATGGTGAATACGTTGTGGCCTAATTGTTGTTTGTTGGAAGAAAAAATAATAAAAAGTGGTGATCGAAAAAAATACTACAAGACTTTTGGGACAACCTATTGGGTTGGTGAGAAAGTCCTGGGACAATGAGAACTTTTCTTTCAATTTTTAAAAACTTTATTTCGACATTATTTCAAATCACAAAGTAATCACCTTCTGCATCGATAACACTTTGCCATTTTTTGGGCAGATCACGAATACCTTTCCTCCAGAAGGAAGCTGGTTGTGAGTCGAAGAAGCGGGTCACCTCCGATTCAAGTTGAGCTTGATCATTAAATTCCTTATCTCTGAGATTTTGTTTGAGGGCCCTAAATGGGTGATAATCGGAAGGGGCAAGGTCGGGCGAATGTGGAGGGTGAGGCAGTACTTCCCATCCAAGCTTCTACAACTTCTCCCGAGACATTCTTGCAGCATGAGGGCGTGCGCCGTCATGAAGAAAGTAAACTTTGTTCCGTCCTGGCAGCTTTTGTTGCATTACCTCGCTCAACTTCTGCAGCTGATTAGAGTAGATGCTTGCGCTTACTGTGGTATCACTTTCGAGAAATTCGTGGTAGAGCGTTCCTTGTGAGTCCCACCAACAGCACAGTATCACCTTTTTTGGTGGGTGTCTGTCTTCGATTGAGTCGGAGCCGCTGCTCCTTGGGGAAGCCACTGAGCCTTCCTGCTATGATTGGCGTAGAAGACCCAGGATTCATCCCCTGTAACAACCCTTCCCAGAGAGTCCTTGATCCGGAATCGAATGAGGAGAGACTGAGCTATGCTCAACCTCGATGACCGGTCTAAATCGCTCAGTTCGTGGGGCACCCAAGTCGAAATAACCTTTTGAAATTAGTTCAGTGTTATCTACGATCGTGTGGCTATTGATCTATAACGTCGATCGGCCCACGGATCCTTTTTTCGAATTTTAACTTTTTTTGAAATTGGTGTCCAAGGACTTTTTCACCAACCTAATAATATTAGATTTTGCGTCAGCGGGCTAGGAGGGAACCAGTATGAAGCAACATTCATGTATTGCGTGCCAATGCATCGTGCACACCTAACAACACGCAAAAACCTACGACGATTCCACTTTCAAAACACGCCATATGTAGCGAAGGTTTTTTATGTGCAGGAAATACAGCGGAAGAATTGATGGCAGCGCATATTCGTCAGAGTCAAACAAAGTTAAAAGTGCGCGATTTATCACCTCTAACGTGACCAGATCGCAGTTGCTTGTTTGATTTATTCCGTCTGGCCGCTACTTCCAGTATCCCATATTTTACAAAGAATTTCAAAAGCTGGCAAACAACCGGTGTTTGGTGCGTGAAATCTGGATGGACCTTCCTTTCAATTTGAACAAAATTTTGAGGGCAACTGGCGGGGGGGGGGGGGGGGGGGGGGAGATCAGACTGTTGAATTTGATTATCAAAATGGCATGTCATGTATAGATATCATGTAATGTAAATATGTATGAGCATGTAAAGCTCATGTTATTTTATGATTTTCTTTATTGTAGTGTACATCGCGAGTGAACGCGATTTTAATTATATTTTATCTCACTTCTTAATCAATACTTCGATTTAGTGTTAAATTGTATTTTGTTTCATTTCTTAATAAATGCTTTGATTTATCGGCGTTTGGAGCGCATCAGGTTCGATTTCAATTTGGCTTGTTGCGCTCTATAAGGGAAACCATGGCTTCGCAGTCAATGAAGCAGCTGGGCCTCGACAAATATTCATATATATTGAGACATGAGTCACGGCATCTTCATCGCCCTCGAATTACTGTAACTTTGTGCTCCTTATTTTACGCTAGTTCTGATGAGCTTGATTTTATATGCGCTATTTCAGTAGCTATCTGGTATTCTATCGCACGCTAGAGTTTGGGCGCAGACCTGGAATCAGCGTGGCAGAAGACAGTAATCAGTAAATATAATATATTGTATATATATTTTACAAGTATTGTGCTGTCACGAAGTCGCATGAATATCTCAATGTATAGAAAACAGTATGGACTTCAAAAATTATTCGAGAGAACTCAAAAGGTTGCTGAAGCAAAAGTTTTCTGAAATATTTTACAGTATTTCGGAGACCCGAAGGAGCCGAAAAATGGTTAACCTACCCCGATGGTACCTTTTAATAGATGGAGATTTCAGTAATACTTTCGCGAGTAGTCAGTAACATTTTCTTTCCGCGAAAAAAAACCAGTCAGGCGGAAAGAGCCAAAGTCGTTGAGCTCTAAGTCAGTCTGATTATTCTTTTTTCGAGAAAGAGAGAAAGTGATCAACCTTTCAAATGTTTACGAAGAAAGGTGTAGCAGGGTAGATTGTAGTTACTGTGATGACGTAAGTATGCCAGCTTCGGGGGATGATTTATCTTACGAGCTTTTGGAGTCTCATACTGTTTTCTTTACATACTTGGCACATGTTATTGCTTTCGACATTCACTTAAAGACATGCTGGAGTTCAACAGTTGACATGTTGCCCCATCACGTACATAAAAAGCAGCGTTCTGAAAAATCACTTACTGAAAGAAGATTCGTCATTTTTCATCACCGTTTTCTCACACCGCTGAATGATCTCGGTCAGCAAGACTTGAACGTACAAAACACGGTTGTACAATTGGTACAACCGTATTTTCACACGATTTGATAATGACGCACGCTTTCAATTCAACACATTATGCCTCTAACTCTTTTGAAGCTAATGCGCTCTCACTATTGATCAGACCAACTCCCGGTTAATAGATTACGTGTTGTCTTGAGTACGTTATGGGTTAATTCACAGGCAGTAGAAAATTTTTCGAAAAACTGTAAATTCATGCACCTTGTTTCGTTACTGTAGTACTTTTCACTGGTAAGTTTCCAATTATTATTCGATTGGGATAACTTCCGTGGATTATCAAATTGTCGATTAGATTTTTATGCAACGTGTCCGCTAATCGCAGAAACCGGTATCTGACGTCTTCTTCCTTTGTTTATTGTTTATGTAGGCGACGAGTTACTCAATCACAATTCGCTAATGTTGTTCCATAACAAAACTACCTGTGACATAGTAATGCGAGTATGCCATTTAGAGCAAAGAGATAAATCGCGCACGCAAGGGGTTCAAGGTGACACTCCGAAACAAGTTTCGAATTAGTCGACACACATAATGTGGCTGCTGCGGCTGTATGACGACGTACGGCAAATTTCTCAAGAATTATGTACGTTATTATCTGCTCTGCTGCATATTTCCTGACAAAACCTATGATCCAAGCCGATTCCAGGTGAGTCACTAGGATCACTTTTCCTTTTCGTTTTTTCAAAGACACCGGGAGGAGGGCAATTTTGGTTTACCGTATGGGAAGACGGTAGTTTGTAGTTACCGCAATGCACATACGGAATCTAGCCAAGACGTCGAAAAAGAATTCGTTGGATTTTAATTATAATCACACTTTTTTCTTAGGCCGCTTCCATACTTTGCGCACCGACGCCGTCACGCGCGTGACGCAGGCACGCGCGTGACGGCGTCGGTGCGCAAAGTATGGAAGCGGCCTTACGCTTTCGCTTATTCTTCATTTAATTGTTTTATTCGTTTATTGCTGTGTGTTGTTTCACCTATTTCACATCACCACGAACGAATGAAAAACACTCAACGAGACAACAAATGACATCTTTATAGCCGAGAACTCGAAAAGTCAGTGTGTTGATGCGAATGTGATGCGAACACACACCGCGCGCTGCGCAATTGGACTTGAGTTTTTTCACCGGTCATCGCTTCTAACCTCAAATGTTCGTCACAAATGATCATTTTTTTTTTCATCTTCCTCTTTCTGCGGACCCCTTCCGGTTCCACTAAAGACATCGGAAGGGGGAATTTTGGCCCATGGTAGAACAGAAGTAGTGCGAACGAGTTTAAGTGACCGCCATTACATAAACTCGCCAATTTGACGCCTTGGCATGGTGCCAAACGGGATGTTTCTATTATAAAGTTGTTCATTCCTTTTTCTTTTTTCTTTCTTCTTTCTTATATTGCTTCTAGATGTACTTACACCAATGCTAATGTAGTTGGGAATGGCCATGCACTGCGCTTGGAGTCAGGTGCTACAACCAACGTTGTCCCGCGGCGCGTCTCCTACAGCAGGCAACTCGGAAAGTCAGTGTGCTGATGCGATTGGGATGCGAATACACACCACAGCGCCGCGCTTTGAATTCGGGTTTTTCCACCAATTATCGCTTCTAATTACGAACGTTCGTTACAGAATGATCATTTCATTGCATCTTCCTCTTTCTTCGAACCCCTTTCCGGTTCCTTCAAGAGAGGGTTGCTGGGGCATTCCTAATGCTCAACAATTATAGCCCTTTTGGCCGCGCTGGATTCTCTTTCTCAGATTGAAAGCGTTACTGCGTGGTGTATGATCACTCAAGTAGGGGTGTGAGCGATGAGTCTCGCTTTCAAATGATTTTTCTGAGAAATCAAAGTGAAATGATTACGCAGTTAGCAAAGAATCACGGAACACGTGAATATCCAAAACTTAGACATACTCGCAGATATTACTCGATGGGTAGTGAAGAGCTGAGCTGAGAAGAACAAATTTTTGAACGAAGTGGCTGAAGTGGTGCTCTTCTTTGAAAACGGTGACGACTCGTACTTTTAGGGGCGGGGTTGAACTGGGAAGGTATCGTGCACATCATACGAGCGACTACTTTTATAAATACTAATACTATAGCACTCTCGCTGCGAGCAACATTCAAAATTCGTAGCTGCACGACTCGTAAAAGTCATCGGCCATTGTCTTTTTTTGAAGAAAACAAGTTTTTAATAAAGTACTGCAATAATTGGAAATGCAAACAATTGGGGAAAGGTAAAGTTGGACTGTTAGACATGGTATATATATATGTTCAGGCACGATCACAATGCGGGAGGAGGGCATCATATAGTGCTCAACGTCCAGGGCTATTGTGGCCAAGATCTAAAAGCGAAAGAAATTACAAAAATTTAAGAAATATAGGTTCGAGTGTGCCGCTGGGCACGTCAATGCCCTACTTTCCCACTGCCTCTCATCACTTCCACTTTTGTTGAAATTTTGTAGTTAAATTGGATATAAATGTAGTGGTTTCAGGAAGACCATTATCGCTATCGAGCCTGCTTTGGAGCATTTCATGTGAGGTACTTCGCTTTGGCCCTGATCGTAATCAGGACATTTTTCTTCTCATTGATCCTGGTTTACATCTTCGTTAGCTCGTCTGATAGTATAGTACAAATATGTGAGTGTTTTACGTGTACTTCTTCATAACTATGCTAAGAATTTTTGAATCTGGTATGATCTGCTACCTTTTTTTCTTGTTCTTTCAGCCTAAAAAAGCCATCTTGACTTGACCAAAAATTAAAAGTTTTGGGGCAGTATCGCAACCCGTTGAATGCTGAATAGTAATTCTGTCTTCATACTCTGCGTTGATGTAGGCAGCAAGGCGTGGCTGCGTTCACACGAAGCAAGGCCTAGTGACACGGTTAGAGACGCAGACACGGCGCAGCCACGCCCTCCCACCCCGCAAAGTAGCTGCGTATACAAGCAGCGAAGAAGTGTTGCAAGAGGGAGGTGCAGAGACGATACATGGAACGAAACACGGTAACACAGAGGAGACGCAGAGACAGGCAGCTACGCCTGCCGCCTGCACCGCAAAGTATGAACGTTCATCAACTCACTGGAGTTGTAACATACACATAAATGATTCTGTAAATCCACTGTATCTGATCAGCACTGGAGTAGGTGCACGATACACTTCAATATTCAATGAGCTGTCCCCCCCCCTTCCCTCATTATTGATGTATTACCCTGTATGTTTAGCCGCAGTGTTCAGCTTTTGCGTGGCAACAGCTAGCAATTTGGTTCTTATCGTAGGCATGAGATATAAAAGGTAAGCGGATAAGAACAAGTACTTATGTATGTACATACACAGACCAGACATAAAAATTCGTAATTGCAGAAATAACTTGGTGTTACCGTATCTTCTGATAGCAGTGATGTTCGTCATCTATCTGATTCTTCAACTATTCATCAACCTTTTGGACAGTGCAAATACCAAAGACACTCTAAGGATGAGCTCTCTACTGCGAAATGTGACCGTGGTAAGAACCAGTTACTATTTTTTGGGAAACAATGCTTTTTCACTTCTAATTTTCGATAAATGGCGTAAGCTGTACATTAATCAAGGCGATTGAACTTTGTCGGTTCATTCCACGCTTACCAGAAGCGGTCGGGCTATTTTGTGGATGTTGCAAGCGGATAAAGGGCAGCGGTACAGATAACAACTAGCGCTAGTAAGTTTCAGAAGCTTGGACTCAAAGGAATCGTACGAAAAATGAGTGCCGCTTGCAACGTTTCACGTGGAATAGGGAGAAACCGGCTGAGATACATCTTCTCGAAGTGGTGGCCGAGAGGGCGGGCCACAAAGTGAGTGGCGGCTTCGTCGTTCGCCGAGATGCATAGTGGGAACAGGAAGTTACGTGAACATCCCACTCTTCCTCTCCGATCGCGACGGACGATGTGGCGGGCGTTTAGTCTGAGGCCTCGCCCCCTGGCCACCACTTCGAGGAGCTGTATCTTGACCGGATTCTCACTTTTTCACGTGAAACTCTGCATGCGGTCCTTATAGAGCAAATGCATAAATATATGATTAACAGGGAGGCTCATTTTTCCGTGCACTATTCCTTTGAGCCAAGGAGGTTCACTGGTGATTGATCCCAAGGAGGATCGCTGGTGGTTGATCCAACTAGAAAGGGTATAAGAGTGCAGAAAAACGGGCGTATAATGATTCGAGCCCGAGTTTAAAGTTATAAACTGAAACTGCTCAGCATCAGAAAAGCAAAGTGTAAAGCACGCCTGGATCTAGTAGAGGAATTGGTGCGACGTCGCGAAATCTCGTAAGCGACGCCCACGCAGTGTTTTTGCGGTGGCCATAATGAGGATATGATGCCTCAAATGCGTGGTGCGACGCTCCAATGGTTCACATTGCACCATATTTTCGAATGCCCTACTATAAATAAACGCATGAATGTTTTAGAATCAGACCTTCTTTCAGCCATTGGTTGAGAAATGGTCATCTCGGCTAGCTGAGGAGATTAAATCTTTGAAAAAAAGCCTGAGTATGTACCCCCACATTCTGACTCACCCAAACACTATTTCGAATTCCTTCCTTAAAGAGTGAGTGAACAAAGGACAGAAACTTAGTAGCACGCGACGCTGCGGAAATGGCTTTGCATGTGATTAGAGACCTATTTTGAAGACAGTGACAAGGGTAGTTGAGGTGCAACATCAAAAGATCATTGAATACGAACGTCCATGTGTTGACTGGTACGAAAGTGAAGAAAAACGGAATGGAAGAGTCATATACCCGAGATATAAGACCCCCACCCCATCGTTGACCCCTGGAAGGAGGCGGGCTCTGTCATCGAAAAGGGCGTGTCCTGTCAGAGCAAATCGCAGCTGTGGAAGAAGAACTCTTATGCAGCTCCTGCTGGAGATGAAGCTGTGGCTTTTATGATACTTGAGGGCGTTCTTTCCGTCAGTCATTTGGTCACATATAGTGCTCCCAGACCCTTAGCTTCCATTCTGATTCTCACTTTAGGAGTCCACATTTCCCCTATTACGATCCTCAAGGTACTCATCCTTTATTTTTTAGCTAGCTGTGCTTTACTTCGAAATCTATACGGCACTTATTGTGTGGCGCGTATTCGTCTATGTATGCGACACACGTATGGATGATGAGATCAGAATTCGGGAAAGGTATTGCCCATAACGCCTTCTGTTCAACTACGATTTTATTAATCAATCTCACTCAATTGACTTTTCATTCTATTATTTCTATGAAGGTTTAGAGAAAAGCGATTGGCTGAGCGCCTCTCACATCATGATCTCATGGATTCGAGGGAGCCATTGAAAATTAGTCTTGGCAACAAAATAGAAATCTCTCCATGAGCTCTAATTATATCTATCTACTCAGCACCTCTTCGCTTTACAGTCCATTGCTCGTTTACCATCCAATTTTTCTTGTTTGCTCAAGGAATTGCTCACGAAAACCAAGTTTTTTTTTTCATTTCCATGCACTGCCCATTTGCTCACTACGGGCTAGATAAAGAATTTCACGCGAAAAAAAAAATCGCTCGTCTTGGTTTTTTTCAATGTCGCGTGCCGAGCACATGGCTGATACCGTTCGCACGCTCGCCCACGTTACCCGCATCCCTACCGGATTTCATTTTTTTTCTTGTGATATTGCACTTGTATCCTTTGGTGTACAAGTATACCGTAAATTTACGGCTATGAAAAAAATTTTTAGGTTGCTGCAGTGATTCCTCTGATTTTTCATACAGCCGCGATACTTTTCGCCATGAACAGCTTATTTAGGCTTCTAATTTCTCGTGACCGACTTCTTTTAGGGATTTCTCAATAACATTACCCCTAATGCTGTCTTTAATTCAGTACCCTCTTCTAAGACAACACTGTGTGTACAGTGCATGAAGTAAGGCCGGATTCATATTTTGCGCAAGCAGGGCGTGGCTCGATCAAAGGCAGCGAGGCAGAGTGCACAGACGAAGACGCAGAGACACGCACCCATGCCCTGCCGCCGGTACCGCAATGTATGAACGCAGCCTAAAGCCTTAAAAAGTGAGGTGCCTACGGACAAACAGTGGCACGGGCCAGCGGCCCTTTGTCTTCAGCCTTTATCCGTAGTGGACATACGGCGCAGTCGTGGGAGTACTCAATGAGCCATAAAGCCAAGTCCTCCAGGAGGCATTTTTATTGGTGCACTGATTTCACGATTTTCTTGTTTGCAACGAGCGTTTCTTCTGTTACTGCGTTACACAACAGAATTCGTTTCTGCCCCGCCGTGTCCCACACTTCTATTCCTTTTCCCGATTTTCTCGGGTGTGTACCCTTATGTCAGGACCGCGGCACGTCGCAAGCCAACCAATGCAGACGAGCTTGAGGCGCCGTGTTGTTGGGTCCCGCAGGGATTACAAGTCAACTGCCTATCGCGCCCTTAGCATTACCGTGCAATCGTTCTGATCCCCGACTACCGCGATGCGCTTATCTCGCACACACTGCGTTACCGCCGCTCGTCGTCGTGCGAAATTTCGACATAAGGATACACACCCGCTTTTCTTATGGCCTTTGTGAATCAAGCAGTGTGCGACTGGATTTTGAATGAGCGATGAACCATAATCTCTATCGTATGCTGTTTTAAATGAGTTTAAATGGGATCTCGTAACCTATAGACCTCTTCACTTCCAACTTCACTATTTTGTTGTTTTTCTTTCCTCAATTGTCTGATTATGGTTGACAAATAAAGTATGTCCATGTAACCGTAATATTGGAGTAATCATTTCTGCTGATTCCGAATGACTTAATCAGTTAATTTTTAAAAAGTTTTTCCCAAAACTTCGCCAAGTTAAATGCTTTCTGAAGGATGAAGATTTATCTGGGATGATATTGTGTAGACATTCCTTTGATTTTTCAAGTATTTTGGATAATAAAGAACTCTTCTCCAGCAGGATACACCGGGAGTCGACGATTCCTCGATAGGGGGTCGTATTTGACAGGAGGTAAGCCTTAGGGAGGGTTAGAATCGCAGAGGTCAACAATGGGCCCAGGTTAGATGATAAGTGGAACTTGCCTTCCCCTGACTCGGTTATGCGAGAAAATATGTGAATTTCAATGAATTACAATAAATGATGCTATGCACTCAGTAATAGTTACTGGTACTTCAGAAGTAATGTAGATGTTACAAAGGCTGTCGTATTTGGGTCCGTGTTGAGAGGAGAGTATTACTGGAGCGGTCATTTTTCACCTGGTTGTACGCTGGTCAGGACACCCCATCTGGGTGGGGTTATAAAAGGAATCGGCTGTTGCACCCTTCTGCGCTGGAGCAACTGATCAGTTTCAATCTGTTCGCTGAATCCCTATTATAGTGGTGTTCGAATATAACCTCAGAAGAGCGTTCAGAGTATGTTTGAGTATTGAAAAACACTTGACAACAGCAAGGTAGAAGATGCTGGTGAAGAGGCTATTCAGCACAAAAGAGACGACAAAACATCCAGAGAAAAATGAGCGCACGATTCCAAGGCAACGATGAATTCTGTCCTGATTGTCAGGACACTTGAACTGGGTCATGCCACTGCTGGGAGTCGGTTGTCTCCCATAGTGAGCAGCTGTCGCGAAAGGTGGGGATCGCTTTTTAGTTCCTAAGGTGCGCAGGTTCCTATGGGTTTGACCGCCACCCTACCACGTTGGTCATATTCCGTGGGTACCTGCGACGACGGCTGCCTACCGCAGCACCATCACGGACCTACCTGGGCGGTCTTTCAACTGTTCTCTTGCTGTCTGACTCTACTGATTTTCCCATAGATTATCACAAATTTTCATGCCGAGGCTGGCGGCGGCACCACGTGGCTTGGGCCCTTAGAATCAGCCAAGGAAATGTCCCCAAAGCTGGAAGAAAACGAGGAAGGAGGGTGTCGTCGGAAGGGGCTCGTAGCGAGAACCCGGCGTGAGTGGTTATCTAGTCACTTTCTTTATTGTATTTGGTGCTTTTGCCTGGTTTTCATAGTATTTCAATATAAAGCTATTGTCCCTCTTCTTGTGTTTTCCTCGTGCAACTTCAGAGGTGATGTCCTCCTTCTTTTTTCAGGCTCCGCTGCTCAAGTGCTAAGTAAGGAGAAGTCCCAAGGCATCAGCATGTCCAACATCATCGGGGCTCGCTGTACCTTAGTGCAGCCCTTAGGGACCAAAGAGAGGGGTAGGTTGTGCGTGGCCCACGATCAATGTGGGTCGACCATGGGGCACCGTTTGCGACAGCAGCCAGAAAATCACAACGGGATCCGTAAGGCAGTTGTGATACGCAAGATATAAATAAAGTGCCTTGACGTGATTTTACCAAGCTTTTACTAGAAGAGGCATCTATCGCTACCTCTCCTGGTGTCTCTGGCATACCTGTTTCACAATAAGATAGTAGTTAGTTTTGTAATCAACAAATAGGGAGCGCTCGTTGCTTGTCGGCCGACATGCCTTCCATCATGTGCATACTGTAATGCAGTATCGGTGGGGAGGAAGGGGGGGGGGCACTTTTACGCTACAAAAACATCTCATTTTTGCATGAAATACTGTTGGACTTAGTCTCTATCTACCATATACTGAGGGGGGGGGGGGGGCACTTTATTGGCTTGCACGCAAACCTGACTCAATTGGAATCCAATGACAATTGTCACTCCTTTTGGGAACTCGTTGTCGTGCAAACGCGAATTAAAGAACTCGAACCCAATTGGCGATATGGAGTATCTATCAAATGACGATAATTTATGGCCATTGCGCTCGCAGCAGGGCCGGCCTCATACCAGGATCGGGACTGGTCTTTCACAATGGTTATGATTGATGTTAGCTTCATAGAGCTCATATTAGGTTTCTCGCTCTGTAAAAGCTGTTTCTGTTTTTTTTTCTGAAAAAGTATCAACGTGGAAGAAGTCAGACGGCCATCACTGGACTTATTATGGTCAATGAGACGGCCATCACTGGACTTATTATGGTCAATTACTTGCTCCTATATATGCGATCTCAACTGGACAGCCTCCGGATGGTACGACGACAGAAACTCTTAGCTCCGGGCTCACACAAAAATGCTTCGTCAACTGATCTCCTTGGTTCTGCTCCCAATCGCAGTTGATGGTATCGGCTTTGGCCTTCTCGGTGGCTCGGGTGAGTTTGTTCGTGCGTTTTTTTTTTGAGGGCTTAAAGACACCGTAAGGGAGTAATTTTGGCCTACGGTAGAACAGACGTAGTGTGGACGAGTTCAAGTGACCGCCATTGCACAAACTCGCCAATTTGACACCTTGGCATGGTGCCAAGAGAAGATGTTTCCATTATAAAGTTGTTCATTCCTTTTACCTTCTCCTTTGTTCTTTCTTATATTGTTTCTAGATGTACTTACATGAATGTTAATGTAGTTGGGAATGGCCACTCCACTGCGCTGGGAGTCAGGTGCTACAACTAAAATTGGCCCGCGGCCGTCTCCTACAGCGGACGACTCGGAACGCCAGTGCGATGATGCGAATGAGGCGCGAATACACACCGCAGCGATGCGCTTTTGAGTTCGGGTTTTTTCACCGATTATCGCTTCTAACCTTCTGCGTTTGTTACGAAATGCTCATTTCTTTGTATGTTTCTCTTGTTTCGGACCCCCTTCCGGTTCCTTTAATAGGTAACTCAATAGGTGCCTCAGGTGTTTTTACTATCCGATTGCGCCATTCCATAAGTAATACCGATTTCTATAAAATGGAGCTTTTCCTTCAAAATTATAGCTTGTACATTGCCTCGTATATCATTCGAAGGTATTTTCCGATAGCTTTGCAAAAAGACTGGGCCGAACCGGCAATTTATTGAAACTTTACATTCAACCGAACGATGTTAGCCTATCACATGGCTTTACCATCCAATTGAGCCCTCAGCCTTGGCCAATTTCAAACATCTTGTTGACTGGTTGCTCAATGAGTTGCATTGCTACTTTTCCTCAATAACATCATAAATTCTAATAATTTCTTCGGAAATAGGCGTTGTTTTTTGGACTAAACTGCCATACCATGGTGAAACCGCAAGAAAAAGCCATAGGTTAGGCAGGGTATACAAATATGGCCACGTTCATACTCAACGTCGGCAAGGCGTGGCTGCGTTCACAGGCAGCGGCTCAGAGTGTTGCGAAGAAGGTGCAGAGACAACACAGGCAACGAGACAGGGTGGCAAGGCAGAGACGCAGAGATAGCCACGCCCTGCCGTCAAGCTAACCATCAAAGTTTGGAGTAACCGAAAGTGACTTCCGAGAGAATCTATGTAGGATGGAATCGATGGGAAAACCTGCATGGAGCGCGCGATTGAACTGTACAGAGACCTAGAGCTTGTATTTGTCTAGGAGGCAACAAGTTGTTGTTTGTGCTGTGTGTTGTTCCACAAGATGTGAGTGAAAAATATGGATAAGTTAATTTTTGTTCCTTTTTTCACAGCAACCTGAGGGTAAGTGTTATGAATTTTTGTAAAATTCTGTGCTCAACATAAAACATTGCTTTCTAGGTTCGTGAACTTCAATCAAACAAGAAAGACATACATTAATGCTGTTTTGTATGAAATGCTGTGATATCATTTGTTCAGGAGGATGTGGATGTGGCATGCAAATGCCTCCGTTAATCCTACCGTCACTAACCCCACCTCCGATCCAGAGTGGCTGTAATTTTGGGGTACGTCTTTCAAATGTAACAAGCCGCTTGAATTTATTGAGTCTTTTTAACCTCTTATATATTTTCAAGTCAATGCGTTTTCAAAACGAGTTTCATGGCTAATTTGTCTCGCCATGGGCTTTTCAGTCCTTCACTACCAAATAAGTTATTGTTTTGAAAATAACGGCATTTCGAGAAAATTGTAAATGAAGAGGGAGAGCAAGCAGGAGGGTCTATACTATTGTTTACAATTTGGTAGTAAAACATGGCTATCGCATACACATATGTGTACATTTTCCCGGTGCTACAATAGTGCAGGGAGGGGCAAAACTCGAACGTTGGGCGGATGCATGCCTTCACAAGGCTGACATATCGATATAGCCCCTTCCATACTCAACGCCGACAGGGCGTGGCTTCGTTCACAGACAGCGAGGCAGAGTGGTATACGAGAGGTGCACTGACGACGCAGACAACGAGGCAGGATGGCATAGGCGGAGACGCAGAGACACGTAGGCACGCTCTGCCCCCGGCACCGCAAAGTGTGAACGCAGCAACATATTGTAGATGACATATACAGGTGTGATCCTATAAAGCTGTGTACGTTTCCAGCGGTTTTGTATATGCATGTTACTATTCAGTATTCAGAGTTTGTTCCCACCTTCCTTCTTTACAGCACCCAGTGGCTCTTCCGCATAGGCAGTAGGATATGTACATCCCTCCTCCTCATATACTTAATCATGACTCCCAAAAATCGACGAGCATAATGAGGCTTTACAGAAAAGCTAGGAATCTTGCAGGATTTTGAGATTTCGAAGAAAAGTTTCAAGACGTTTATTTTGCAGTGCGGTCGTAAGAAGCGGCATGCTAGTAGACCAACAGCAATCGTAGACAGTGACGATCGCAAATGCAATAACGATAAACTAAAAGAGATCATCATGAAGGTCAGTTGTTAGTCGGAATCATTGGTTTGAAAACCTCCGGTAGCTATTGGGAAAAATTTCAACTCCACAAATTTAAACGTACTTATCTGTGCAGTTTCTAGGGAATCGAGAAAAATCAAAGTCAAGCCAAAATGCTCATTCACTCTGAGGTATGTGATAGGATAATATAACAATTTCTTTTACAGCACAGTTATTTGGAGGTGCCTTGTTTTTGACTTAATGGCAGATCATTCTATTATATTACGTATTATCTTACTTAGAGCCCTTTGTTGTATGAGATGACGGGTGAATGAGGTGGAATTCTGATACGCCACTGAAATATACACCTAGTGTTCATATGCGTGGCATTTTTACTTACATTAGATATCTATCAAAAAATTTCTAAATTTTAAATTTTTTCAAATTTAAATCTCTCAAATTTTTATCTAGAAGCACAATCCGCGATAATTAGATTAGCTGTCTATACGTCGCTAAGGCAGATAGATACTCCAATAGATAACTGTCGAGGGCTTCATCTTTTTTGCACTACCACAGCACTTCTTCACGGCGTCAAGCCCTCTTGAATCCTTTGGCCGCGTTCATACTTTTGCGTTGCCGGCGACAGGAGGTGGTTGCGGTCTCTGCGTCTCCGCCTGTGCCACACTGTCTCGTTTGCTGCGTTGTCTTTCGTCTCTCCCTGTGCCACTCTCGCTGCCTTTGAACGTAGCTACGCACTGACGACGCAAAGTATGAACGCGGCCTTTCCGATCCACCCATCCACTCCGACCACACCTAGCATTGGACGGAGCATTTCTCAACGTGGCAAATGAGGCTTGCCAGAGGTAGCGATAAGATGAGCCAGGATCCCCTATGGTTAATGCGACGTTAGCAGGGGATAAAGGTGATATCGTTGAATTGTGAGTGATACTATCGAGCAAATATTCCTCTCCAGGCTACAATTCTCGTATAAGGTCAGTAGTCTGGGGGGTGGGGGGAGACTCGCTTCCGACGTTACCATAAGTTTTCGTACATTTTTCTCGGCCGAGAAAATTAAGGCTCTACTTTCAGTAAAGGACGCAATTTGCGCGGTAGAATGCGTCTTTAATCATGATGAGTTATTCGTTTAGATACGAGCTGAACTCGGTGGTAACTGGGTGGTGATATGTGCTCCACAGCAAGTGTCATTCGTGACACAAAGTCAACAGTACTGTCTACATGGATATGATAACACATGGTGCTACACATTTCAAATTGACTGAAAAATAACACTATTCTACTATATGTTAGCATAGTTTTATTTCCAGATAAAGAATATTTTCAAATTTTTCGTACACTCACTTCAAAAAAAGTGATCAACAACGCAATATCGATTAAAACCATATCAAAAGAATTACAAGGCAAACAAACAATGCAAATGTCAAAGATGGGCGTTATGTGCATGAGTAGAGGGGGGAGGGACCACTTTAGTTCAGCGCATCTAGCATCTCCTTCCAGCGCAATCAAAGTTAATCATAGAGGAGGTGCACGCGAAGAAATGATTGCGCGCAAGAAAGTGTAGATTATATCGTTGTGTAAGGAAGGAAAGAGATCATGGATGAACTTGACCATCTTTGTCCGGGTGTGTGGCGAATGGTGGAATTTTCGCTTCGCGGCGTCGCACTCTCGGCGTCGTCACTATGATTTGCCGCAGTCGTTTGATATTCCGCTCAAGACGCAGAGGGCTACTGCCGTGAGATGCTTTCATAAGATTGCAGGTGGGGCTTCGGGAGTTCGCATATGTCCTGATTGTTGCTGTTTTGAATGTACAAACAATTCGCAATCGCCGCGGCATTCGCCGCGGGCGGCGGTGCAAAAATTCGACCAATCGCCACACACCCATCTTTGTCCATTCTTCATCCGCAAAAAGCACAAACGTCAATCACAAGTAACAAATATCCAACAATCCGTAAGTAATACTGATATCAGTGGAACCAGGGTGGCACACCGAGGTGTCGAGGAGAATGGCCGTTCCACTACAAAGTCTCCCCCCCTCACCTCTCAACGGAAACTCTTGCCGATTGCATAGTATTATTAAAATAATGTAATTTTTGTGCTGATCACTCAAATTCAATCAAATTTTCCTACATAACCGGGTCAGCTGACGGCACGTTCCGCTTATCATCTAGCCCAGGGTCATTGCTTTCCTCTCAATCACGCCCATCCCCATCTCGCCCATCAAATACGGCCCCCTTTGTCAAGGAACCCTCGACTCCCGGTGTACCCTGAATGAAACACGAACGAATAGGAAGAAATGAAAGAGAGAATCACAGTATCACAGGAAAATCGCGAGGGAATCGTTTCGTGACGTAAAAGCGAGTGAAGTGAGAAGATTACCGTGTACCTCAAAATACCTTATGTGCCTATGCTGCAAGACACAGCTATATGTGACAGATCCTCTAGTTTAACAAGAACGATAGACGTGGTATTAGTGCCATGAATGGAGAGCGGTGTATCCGTAGATCTTGGCTGCGTTGCTGTGCGCCGCTGCGCAGCCGCGTGCGCGTCGGAATCGACGACCGATTGGATGTTCCAGTGAACAAGGAACGAGTCACATCTTACATTTTTAGACAGCATCTGCCTGATGGTTCCAGTTTTTTCACATCAGAGGAATAAAAATTCCTCGAAATAAATTTGGAATCATTACACTGATAAATGCAGTTGCACCAGGGCCTTCACAAAACAGGCTTCGGTAGCTCCTTATTCATGCCCAGAGGTGAACTTGCGACTTTAAATCTTTGACTGGCTTGTTTTCCCCTTCTTTGGGAGGAAACTATTTTGAAAAATTATATGGGCAGTGACGAGCAGGTATTAGTACAGTATGATATGAATTGAAAGGAATTTCGACCACAAATAAGTCGAAATTCTGATAAGTGAATCTGAATAAAGCTGATAGAGAGCTGGAGGAACTCCTCGAGACACGCGGCGCCCATCAATTCCTGTAGGTGTTCAGTATGGACAACGCCACATACACAATCCAAAGTAGAACGAAGAAGATGCCCGAAGCAAACTTTGGACCGAGTGGTCCACCGAGTTCTCCTTTGCCGAAAAAAGCCGAGGTACGTCGTAGCATCAGTACAACCAAGAACACGACTGAACAGCACATAAACACGGTGACACTGAAAGAATGTAGCGATAAAATTCAGTGGTGAAAAGGATGTCACAGTGAGGTCAATTGTCCAATTTTCTTGAGATTACTTGGGGTCTAAAGCCGCGTTCATACTAAGCGTCGGCAGCGCGTGGCTGCTTTTACAGGAAGCGATGCAGTGTGGAACGGGGGAGGTGCAGAGAAAACGCAGGCGACGGTGAAGGGTGGAATAGGGGGAGACGAAGAGACACGCAGCCACGCTTTGCCGCCGGCACCGCAAAGTATGAACGCGGCCTTTGACCCCATATGAGCACGATTCGTATCTGTGCCCACTTATGTATTTAAGGTGCTCGATGTTGGAGCCCGAACAGCTTACCCCATCTTACGCGCCAAACGGTGCACCTACGTTGCAATTCCCCATACAAAAAAATGCTGAAGGTAGTTTGATTTGAAAGACACCAGGGAAGCTCCGAGGCTATCACGCCCCTTCTTGAAAGCACACCTCATGATAATCAAATCAGTTAGCTTAGCTTCTTAAGGCTGTAGATCAGCGCACAACAATCCAACTGCACCCTTTTTACGCTGTCACGGCACTATACGCGCTCCAATCCACCCCAACCACGCCCGTTTGAATGGCCTGGCCCATCAGAAGGTCAGGTTACGTCATGGTTGTCATTCTAACCACGCACACTTGAGCTCCTTGTTGGCCTTTTGACCCAGAAGGGTGTGGTTACTACGGGTTCCAGAGACTGTAGCGCTTTGATGGCGCATGGAGGGAGCGTTAGAAAGTGTAACTGGTTGTTTACCCAAGGATCTACTGCTCTACGGACGTAAGTCGACTAATCTCATTATCGCAAGGTGTGCCATCAATCTTACTTGTCCAGAACGGCTTGTCTCTACCGTCTCGGAGCTTTTTCACAGCTTTTGTGATAAATCCCAACTTATCTGCGTTCCCCTTCTAACTCATCCCAGGAAAGCCACACTATTACCATAAGCAAGGTGGGTGGCAGGTGCCGAACAGGATAAAATAAAGCTAAATTTAAACAGGAGGGTGCAACTTGCTAGCTGCTGAATAATAGTATGCCTTCACATGACAAACTTGTTAATAATTGTCTCTTATAGACAGCATACACGTATGATGCTGTAAAGTTAATTTGTTGTTTAAATTTACGTGAAGACACGTCACTTCCCAATATTCAGCAAGTTGCCCCCTCCCCATCATTAGTGTAGCACCGAAGGAAGTCTACCAACGTACCTGAAACCAAGATCAGCAGCGGGCACCGCGAAGCTTTCACCTTTTGCAGCCCAGTAAATGGAAGCCACCAACCAAGGAAGGCCGAGACCGAGGAATACGTTTACAGAATTGGAACCAGTGACGTTCCCGACCGCATTATCAGCAGTATCGTCCTAAAATAGCATAGAAACTTTTATGCCGTTGAAGTTCTTAAGAGACGCTCACATTCTCCGCCGCGATCTTCGATGCAAAAGTGTCAGGTAAACTTGTACCCAAAGCGACAAGGGTGATGGCAGTAATAGCGTCTTTGAGACCGACCATGCAGCCAAATATCGATGCAAAATCACCTAAAATTTCACTTATAAAGGCAGAATAACGAGTACTACGAAATGGAATCCCGAAGTGCACAGGACAATGAGCTGGACACCATGCGCGATAATTATTCCATACGTCTCCTAATAAAATGGTAGCACGGCCACCTCCTTTGCATAGCGTGACCTATTCCGAGTGTCGTGTCGCACACGCGGAACCCCACACAAGTTGCTGTTTCCGAGGGCTCATATATGAGTGTTTACCAACTCGCCATCTTTTCTGTTCTCTAGCTAGCAGACATTTATGTATTAATATAGTAAATGAATATAAATAAATAAATAATGCATGAAATACGTACCAACAATGGCTGTGAGTATTCCAATCAGTGCTAGCCCGACAAAGAAACACAACCAACCACCAAGAAGCACTGGAGGTGGAACGAAAGCGAAAATGAACTGTAAAAGGTACAGTTTAGAGAGTTATGTCGTTATTGTTCATCAGTTCGAGCTAGCTACTAATTATATAGTTTGCTATGGAGGCCATGTGGGTTGACCACGCCTCCACGTGGCGGAAACATGCACCAAGTGTGGGTATGGTAGTGCGACCGCAACACATCACAGAACCGGATAGGCGCGATTGAAAGCAGTGCGGTGGAGCGCTGCAAACCACATCAGCGGCGATGCTGTAGTCCCAGTTTCATTTTAATGCCCTGCCAACATCATTTTTTGCAAGGCAAGCTATTGCTTCTCCGACACGACTTTAAAAATTTTATGTGCCCGGGATATCAGAAGATCCTACTATATATAATCGGCTAAGTACATATGTCTGTCTGTGTGTCTGTGTGTGCGTGTGTGTGTGTGTGTGTGTTTGTCACGAAATTCATATCTCGCGTCGCAGTAGAGCTGGGACCCTAAATTTTTGAAGTGATATAGGGGGTGGTGAGTGAACATCAATGGTGGGGGAACGGAAGTGATAGCAACTGATAAGGGCTGATAATGAGCCTCGAAATGCAAATGGCGGGAAACTGATATCTCGCGTTGCAGTGGAGCTGGGACCCTGAATTTTTAAAGCAGTATGGTTGGTGGTATCCTACTGTAGATAAGCTCCGCCTACGGTGGGCGGGACGTGCACTGCAGTTCCCGTTTTTGGACCGAGAATTGTTACTTGGGTTCCAATGTGCCCCAAGCGTGGAGGGAAGATGCATTTAGATTAGTGATGAGTTTTTGAAGATCAAGAAAGAATTCTGGGCACAGTGGGGGGAGTGTGTGGGGGTGGGCGGAGCTTGGACATTACATGATAACGATCTGTGGAGATGGGGACAAGTGCGCGATGGGTAGGGCATGGTACAAGAAGTAAAGGCCTTACATTGACCAAGTGAAGCTCCGCCCATGATGGGCGGGGCGTGCCGAAATGTCCTGTTTTCAGATCGAAAATTGTAGTTGGGTTCCAATGTGCCCCAAACGTGGGGAACAGATGGATTTATTTCAGCGATGAGTTTCTGACATAAGATCCTTTTATGTATAACCAGTTGGCTGGCGCACACTGCTGCGCGCGACTCATGATTACGTGCAAAATGGGTTCAATGAAAAGCGACTTATCTATACTACTGCCGAGAGCTTTCTTATTAGGTCACCTCGCCTGCTTCTTTGCAATTTGAAAGCTAAGCTGAAAGCAGAGGAAAGAAAAATCCACTCAATCCCATACACAACGGTGGTCATGTCGATTAAACCCATTTTGCACAACATCGCCAATCGCGCACAGTAGTGTGCGCCAGCCAACTGGTCAATAATAAAGGAGTAAAAGTAAATCACTTACTTTCCATGGAAATGCTAAAGCATGCAGCATACACTCCGTAAAGGTTGCATGAGCAGAATCACCAGCATTCACCGACACCGCCTCACGGATCTGTAAAGTGACATCTGTGATGATTCCTGTGCACTTATGAAGATCATGTCAGTGAGCAATATGTTGCTGAACCAGATCTAGTAGGCAGGACTTTACAGTGAGAACATTAGGAACATCAAACTGTACGTATTTTTAGTGAATGTGCTGCCGAATTAGGTGGGAGGGAGGGGGCGGGGGGAGTCCAGTGGAAAAGGCGCGCTGGTACAAATGGTACAATTGGTACAATTCAGTGAAATCGTGCTCCAGATTCAGGGGGGGGGGGCGTTAGTACATATGGGCAGTATCATGTCTTTTTATGGCTGACGTGTCAGTAACTCACTGTAGACTATACTTGTATGTTCCTGTAAACCATCGCTACTGTTTCACATTCATGTTAAAACATGTTAATGTTCAACATCACCGAGTTACCCCCCCCCCCCCCGACATATGTGCATCTACTCTTCCGTGAAGCTTTTGAATTGTTGAAAACCAGCCCTAAAGACTCACCTGATCCATCCAAGATGATTTGTACGTCGAGAGCTTTCGCATATAATGGCTTGTGAGCTTATGTACGTTGATGATATTCATCAAAGCATTATCGTCAGAGACGATTGTCACCACTGCACGACGATTCCTACCGATGGCTACCTCTAAAAGTAATTATGAAGCATTTTGTTATTTCAAAAAAGTAGAATAATTTGATTCCAAAGTGGTTTTCGAAACTGAGATAATTATCATAAAAAGTAATCTCTTTAACAAATCACATACCACCTTCTCCTTCAACCAGTACCAGTTCGACGTTGAATGTTTCATCTTTTTCATCATGTTTATCGTCTATTATTTCAATGTCGATATACTTCTCATACTCCTAAATAATATTAAATCCACTATGAAAAAATTCGTCTTCACTATATTTGGGTATTCTTCAAAAAAAAAACTAGACGCCAACTCTGACATATTTTTGCTGCACTGTATCACATGGGTTATAATCACTGGCATCGTTTTAGCTACGCCCCAAATCTGAAAAGGGACGGGGGTGACACGCCCCATAGTGCTCTTTTACTAGCCTGTGGCTAGTAAAAGATTGCCATAATAATAGCGGTTGCTTCATCCGTTCATCTGCTAAGTGCGGAAGGTGTCCTTAATCAGAATTTCTATGGGGAACTTCTGGATTTTTCTATCCGATCCCATTTACTTCGTTAGGCTCGTTAAATAAAGCTTGATTACCCAGTGATGTAACATCTGTCTCAAGACATATTATGAGCCTTGCAAAGAGCTTCTTGATGCTCTCCTAGGAATGTGCGACAGGACACTCAAATTGGACCAGTTTTCAGTGACCCACCTGTCCTTTAAACATAAGCCGACCGTGTTTCACAGGCGTATAATCGTGATTAGCTTGGGCAGTCACATCAGATGTCTCGTAAATCACGACATTGTTACCACTATGTCGTTTACCACGTCTTGTGACGAAAAGTCTCGTCCAACCACAGTTTTCTTTAGCCACCTAAAATATTTAGCTCTCTTTTCGAAGGTAACAATTGCTGCATGAGGGGGTGGGGTTGCGAGAAAGAGCATGGTGGCGACGCGGTCGCTGAAAAAGAGAAACTATTGCATATCATTTTTTGATGATAGACTTTAAATTCTTTTAGACAAAAGGAACATTTCTGAAAAATTTCCGTGCATTACACGTGCGTGCTGGTTCCGCGATTTGGATGACCGCGATGCGACCGCACGCTACCGACACCCGTTCGCATGAGGAGTATGTACTGTGATATGCAAAGACTCACATAATTAGCTTTCACAAACTCCACTGCTGCACCTCCCATCAAAGAAACCGTATTGTCTGGATAGCGTATTCGTGCCACATCACACGAACCAAGCTTTGTCTTGTCGTTTTCGGGCTGATCCTATTATTAACTTTTATGAGCATTTTTTTCCACGAGGGATATGTATCATTACCGTACCTGGATTTTTAGATTGACATAAAAGACATGATTCGGCCGCCAGTCAGCTCCTTCGACAAGGTCTATGGATATTTCTCGTGTCTTCTCATTTGCTGCCATGCGGATCGTCTCAGACTTGGGCAAGAAGTGCAGGTGTTTCTTGGCCATTCCACTTTGTGTACAGTAATTCAGGGTGATTTCTTTGTCATAGACACCGTGTCGAACAATCTGGAAAGGCAGCCTGTTGTATAAGGCGGGATCGTGGAATTAGTGATCTAGATTTAGGCATGGGAGCCGATGAAGCTGATTACAGACTAGGAATCTTAGCTGGAAGATAGACGGCGCACTGGGAAGAAACTCCTCGTTAGAACGCGCTGTGAGTCAGCATCTACGAATTTTAAAGGTGCACCGCGATAATCAGATTAGCTGACTTGCATTGGAGTAATAGTATATTCCCAGGTGACAACTCACGTTGCACGCTTTGTATGTTGCCATTGAGCCTCGTTCATACTTTGCGCACCGATACGGGCACCGGCAGCGACGCGTAAAAATCGTGTGCCGGCCGCCGACCACGGCGACACTCTCGTGACTGCTCCGTTTGTAAAACGCTCGACCTAACCAAATTACAGTATGGTGATTGTGGCGAGAACCCGCGAATTCAAACTTGTATTTTGGCATAGTGCCGAACATGATTTCGACGATTTTTCTGAGCAAAGTATGAACGTGGCCTTATGTGCCACAACGCCGTTACACCCACTTTAACCCAACCTTCGCTGCCTTGGCCCCTTTGTGTTGGCAGACCAATAAGGGAGAGACACAGGGATGGCTAGCACGATTCCGAACGGGTATAGCGACGTGACGGCGCAAAAGTGCTCAGCCTGGTCAGTCACTCGAGAATCAACGCACTAAAGAGGTTAGTCGACTAATCCAAATGTCGTGAGGTGTGCTTTTGTGTGCTCAACGAAACTATACGATTGGGAGAAAACAGCTCGGAGGGATGTGTGTCAGGACACTCGGATGGGTCACCGCTTTCGACAACTGCTCTGCTGGCGCTATTATATGTTAATTGTGAACTGATGAGCATGGTTTGCGCCTCCCTGCCAGTTTTGAGTGTCTTGGCTCACACCCCCACTTCTGTGTTGGGGAAGAAGTTGTGCGAGGTTCTCACGTTCAACGTAGTGTAATATAACAGCATTCCTCTCTAGGAGATCCACCCACCCTAGAACTTCTTTATCGTTCATGAAAGGGCTTCATCCCATACAAATTACATACTATGGAGCTACTGTACCCCTCCCTATTTCATATAGCCCCTTAATATACCATGCGGATGAAGCTCACAAGTACTGCCTACCTGACATTACCGGTGGGGCCATGGCTTCCACTGATAATTTGCCAGCAAGCTTCTGGCCCTCCCTACTCGAAACTCTCCCTCCCTTTGCCTTCCATAAAAATGAACAATTTTTGAGGTTCTGGACCACCTTATCATTATAGAGACTAAGGACGGTTTTCTGGAGCCCAGCAGGACTGGCATGCGCTGTATAGAATCCAAGGCTCACCTCGAGAGTCACTTTTTTGTCGGTCGGTTCGATCGCATAGACCCGAGCAGAAAACTCGACAGTAGGTTTTTCTGGAAAGAAAAAGTATCACAGGCTCCGACGGATAGCTTCCGCTGATAGCAAATGATCCCACTTCTTTGATCAGGTACGGTGATCCCGCCATACTTCAGAAGATTGTCCTCCACTTCCCGTTCAATGTCGCTTTTCTTCAGACCAGAGCTCAGTATTCGCGCCGCTTGAATTCGATAGTGAAGACGGTCTTTTGGCTAAATTCCTTATTTTCCGATTATGAGGTGTGTGGAATTCTTGAAGACGTAAAGCGATCGCTACTTACCGTAATCTTATTCAGCCTGTAGGCGAGAATTTTCGCTTGATCCTCCACTGATAGCGTTGGATAGGTTCGGGCTACATTACGAGACAGAGATCGTAGAAACTCTGTGGGAGGAGTTGAGAAATCACCGACGATTCCCTGAAAATATATTCGCTGGAAAGTTATCGTAACTTACCAGAAAAGTGGTAAATGGACGGAACATTGTCCCAATATTGAAAATTACATTCCATGATTGAAGACTGCAAAAGAAAGAACACTATTTCAATATACGAAATCCACGTAATCATGTTATAATAAATCTCGTGAATAATTAACCACCTTCGGCAATAAACGACCAAGGAAGGATTCTGGTACCCCGAATAGTCCTTCCTGCAATTCTGAGGTCCTTCGTAGTAGAATCTCAAAAGCTGAACCTCATGCATCGGCACGTTTCCCGCGCTATAGTACCCCTGTGCCCCTATGTGCTAGGAAATCCACCTCCATTTTTGGGAATATTTGTTGCATTAAACCTCTGCAAAGGAGGAAATGCAGCGATGACCACTGTGCCTTCCATCCCTCAGGGGCAGTTTATTTTTTAATAAGTTATTTTTTGTTTTAGTTTATTATATTTCCATCGATTCAGAGACTCTCAGAAATCGCTCTGTGGCTCAATACGCATTCAATTCCATTGCCTTTCTGACAGAAAGCCAAATGCGTGGAGCATTCTCAAATTAATGAAAAACACCTTCAGAGGTAATTTCAGCGGACATTTGTGGATTAATTGTAGAATATGACACAGGAGATGATCAGTACAGTAGAGCATTACGATAGAGCAAAAACAGACTGCGAGGGTCAAAAAACCGAAAATTAGTTCAGGAACACCCTTTTCACTCCCTTCCTTCGCTTCCTCTACACCACCAACCGGGTGGGAGCAATGCAAACGAACGAAGAACCAGCTAGCCGCAAACTTTGCTCCGCCCTCGCAGCAACACACCCAGCGGTCACAAGCACGGCTACTGGCAGCGCTGCGGGATGCGATAATGACCTCGAGACTATTCTTTCAATGGAGTATCGCCATGATTCTTTTCTTTTGAACTGGGATGTTTGTTCAAAGAATATGCTCCCCCCTCCAAATTTCATTTTTGCTTATCCCTATCCATGCCTTCAAAAGCGCTTGAGAGGGTCAACTTGATCGTATATCGAATACGAAGTAGAGGGCTCAAGAAGTGCTGAAGTGGAGACATAATGGGATGAAACGGACAAAATCACAGAAATGAGACTTTCATAGTTTCCCTGTTGGCCACGGTCCCTTCCCCCCAAGCTGTGTCCACGGTTAACCTGACCATCAGTTCATGAACTTCCCACCATAATTTAGTTAGAAAAAAAATAACCAAAACGAACCGTTCCATCTGGTTGAAGACTCAGTTGACTTGCGTAGCGTTTGATGTTCACATCCAAATTTTCGGATGGTTTCTTCTCATCGGACCTCTCCAGCTCGTCTTCCAAATTTGCTTTTTTGCGATTCCAGATCTGAAAGCGTAGCTCTAGCCTTCGCTGGTTATTTTTATATTTATTTCACTCGAGAAGCTACAGAGCAGTCATAGATTACTAGTATATTTGCTGTTTCATGACTGTTATCCAGGGTAAAACGAGAGTCGAGGATTCCTCAACGCGGGCGGGGGGTGAAGGGAGGGAGGGGGGGGAATGCGTATGCGTATTCAACGGGCGAGATGGGGGTCGTAATCGCGGAGGTCAGCAGTGGTTGCAATGTAGATGATAAGCGGTACGTGCAGTCAACCGACTCGGGTATGTAGGAAAATATGATTAAATGTGAGTGATCAACACAGAGGTACAGTAATAAAATACTTGGCAATAACATGCGTTCGACAATAGTTTCTGAAACGGTAGAAGTTATTAAGACCTTGAAAAAAGGGGGTCGTATTTGGGCCTCCGTAGGGGAGAAGGGTCGTACTGAGTCAGCCTGCTCGATACCTGGTTGTGCTTTGCTGTTATCTCCATCGTAATTAGTTATGAGAAGGATGGATAAATTCGATGTCCACAGAAAGCATAGGTCCGGGTGTTATTTGGTCAGAGGCCGATGCTTGGTCCACTAGAGAATACAGGGCACCATTTCGATCGGTATGACCAGCACAAGAGTCAGTAGTCGCCCCTAATAATTCCAACGATGCGCTGATTCGCACTGCTCATTCTTTGCGAATTTGGTCTTATTTTCAGCCTGTATTAAGTTGATGGACATGAGGTAATTTTGATCTATGTAGTTACAATCATCTTCCCTCCTTCGGTACTCACTCAACCCACCTTCCTTGGCGGAGTAAAATGAAATCACCGTAAGGAGATGAGGTTTAGGCCTGTGGGATCAATCTGACACCCTATCCCTTAAATGAACTGATTTGTCACCTTGCCCTTTTGGGGAAGTAGGCCTTAGGTAACCATCCAGGTTGCACCCTTTTTTCGCGGGCGACCACAGCGCTACACTCACACGAACCACTCTGATCATGCTCTATTAGCTCAGCTGACCAAAAAAAGACTCAAGTGGGCGTGGCTGATTCGATTTCGAGCGGGTTTAACGTCGTGATGGCGCATCGTAGCGGCGCAAGAAGGGTACCGCGTGGACACTTACCCAACAAGCTAATGTCCCAAGAAGGGAAGTAGACCATTTTGATAATCACGAGCTGTGCCCTTAAAAACCCGTCCTTTCCTCTTTCATAAGCTCACGTTTGTTTGAACCTAGAATGAGGCTTGATCTCAGCTACGATCTTCGTGTTTTTTCCAAGCTTTTAGACCCCAAAAAGGTTCCCACAGAGACTTCTCAAATCGCCTTCATACTTAGCGCTGGCAGGACGTGGGTGCGTTCACCTGCAGCGAGGCAGAGTAGCAGGGGAGAGGTGCAGAGACTACACAGGCAACGAGACGGGGTGGCAAAGCGGAGACGCAGAGAGGCGCAGCCACGCCCTGCCGCCGGTACCGCATAGTGTGGACACGGCTTTCGGTATGAAGAATTCGTCGTAACTTACTTGAACGTCAGCACAATATGCGACGATGACAAGTATTACGAAAAATAAGAGCGTGACGGCCGCTTCCCATACTTCCACCACATCCGGTGAAATGAGAATGAGAATCTGAAAGTGAATTTCAGGAGGGGATTTTACAATTTAACAATAAACAAGTACATAGTGAATCATGAAACTCACAACCAACAACCAGACGTAGGCAAATGTGCCGAAAAAGGCCGTAATGATAAATACGTTGAACATTTGTATACGTTTCACACCAGGAGAGGCGATGGCCATCACACAAATGGCCGTTATGCAGAAGAGATTGAACGCCGCCGAACCTTGAAATCAGAATCGTCAAGAAAAAGAAGGGATTACAACAAATACAGGTAAAGTAATACTAAGAAAAGAAAGCATTCAACAATTCAACTCTTTGGGGAGGTTCTGCCACAATTTTATTTCCCTGGGTTGCATCTGTTAACACCCCGCGAGAGAGAAAAACGGGAGAGGTTTGACGTACGTATAAGCCAAGAAGGGAATGAGCAAACTGAAAAATGAACCATCGCGCGCAGGTTCGAAACCGACTTCAGAATGTCAATGGGACTCCTGTGTAGGCGGAAGGGTGTGTATAGTAAGGTAGAACTTCCGCGCGGCAGCCTGCGGCGAGCGGCGAGACAATTGCGAGTTGCTTTCTTCGTGTGCAATTGGGAACATCACCCTATTGTTATCTTTGTTGTTGTTATGACGTGTTTCTCTGAAGGACTTCACAACATTAGCCCATGGCGCCCAGATCGAATTCCCATCTATCGCACCAACTCGCGCTGATAGCGCCGCATCCGCGACGCCGTAAAGCGAAATTTCGAGCTAACGGTGTGCACGTTAGGCGGACAGGGGCACGCGTCGATGCCGCTACGCTTATCCCGAAAATGAAATGATCATCACCGGGCGCACCGTCTTTTTCCTATTCAGCACTCATTTTGGCTTAGTTCTTACACCATGGTTCACCGCCACTTTCTTCTGAAAGGAGCCATTCCAACAATGGGTAAATTGCTATTGTTGTATCCTTGAGATAACATTTCGCGTCGCGGCGTGTGCCATACGAGCAAGTGCATCGTACACAGTGAGGTCCTGAGATGATAACGACTAACGCCCAGGGTGAGTAGAGCAGTAATCGCTTCAGGTCACAACTACGGCGCCTCGGATGTGTAGACTTATGTCCGCTTTCCGCTTTACGACGTCGCACTCGCGGCGTCGCCATCACAACTGGCTGCGTCCGGTTGGAGTTCCACTCAGGACGCAAGGGTCTGGTACCATGAAGGTCCTTCAAGAAATAGCTGCCAACCTAATCATCTCTAAAAACAATAACTTTTGTGCCCTAAAAAGACAAAGTAGCAACATAAGAAGTAAAAGAAACGATAGCATTACATAATAACAATTCTAATCAAGAAATAACTGATTCAGGCGTAAAACTTTGAAGGGAGTGTACGCAACGTGCACAATCATACGCGAAGAAGTTCGCGGCGCCGCTCGCCGCGCGCGGCCGCGCAAAAACTCGACTTAAGTCCACACACCCCAGTCCCTCTATCTAGCGCGCATCGCGTTGTACTCACATGCCGCCTGCGATTTTTGACCTAACCATGCACATTCTTGTAACATAAGCTGAGATCTTGAATATGCATTGACTAAAATCATTATGGTAGACGTAAATGGACACTCACCAACAATCGTGCCGGGACCGAGTTCTCCTGACCGAAAACCATGTCCAACGATTTCAATGATAGACAGCAAAATCTCTGGTGCACTGCTGCCAAGTGCCTAAAAGACAAAGCTTTCGCATACGTAGACAAAAATAGTAAACGTGGTGTTATCGTTCTGTGAAAGATTCAGAAAATACATTATGTACCACACTATAGCTCACTACTCGACCCTCTAGTAAAAAATACCAGATCCCATACCACACAAAAATACCATAAGGGGCTACATACGCGACTGGAAAATGGCATGGCTCGCTTATGAGCATTAAATTCTTTTTCTGAACGCACCACGATGGAAAAAATATGGTCCATCAACGGCTATACCAGTAGAGACGCAATGGAGCGATGAGTTGGCCAAATCCAAGAGAAAGACTTTCCTTTCCTCATCAATTGGTCACGACTCCCTTCAAGCGGCGATCATGGCAAGTCCATTATGATTGAGTGTGCCACTGTATAGCCACATTAGTAGACTTGGACCGCTCTACGTTCTCACCCACTACCTGGTTTACTCCTAATCAAGTGTGCGACAAGACACTCTAACTGGATAACGTCAAGCGACGTGACGGCAGCAACACCCATATGCGCGTGGCCTAGTCACAAGCAAGGCCGCAGGGCACTTGTCGCTGGCGGTGACGCGATTCATGTGTTCCGTCTCAATTCGAATGTCCTGCCACACCTCTCCTGTTCTCACGAAGCCTTCAACGAAGAAAACCAGAGGTGAACATGAATTGCGCTCTGGACCTGTCTTGTGAACCTTTTCTAGTGCTCATCAACATCCAGCTGTGCTCAAAAAACAATTTCTATCAATTGATTGTTTACCATAAGAGTCAGATTCGCCACAGTCGGATTCCAAATCTTCACTTCTTCATATTCGTCTTCATCTGGCACGTTGCCAACCATCAGAACACCCTTATCGCGACTTTTCTTCACTTTTCTGAAGCATTTCTAATACAATTATTAAAAACTCTTTTTTTGTAACCCTCAAAGTTACATCCTGCGATTATCAGAGTAGCCGGCCTGCCTTTCTAAGGCAGTAGACCTTTGAGTATCTATCGGGGTTGTGTAGCCGCGGTGCACCATCACAAGGCCACACCCGCTCGCACCCACATTAGCCACGCCCACTGAGGGCGTTGTTAGCTCGAGTTTCAGCGGGTGTAGCCCCTTCATGGACCACTGTGGCGACGCAGAAAGATAGATAGTCACTCGGGAACTTCTGCGTCGAAAAAGTAGGTCACCGACCTTGATTTTAGCGAGGTATTTCTGTTAGTTAATTTCTGGAATTTCTTACTTCGTTGCGCTGGTGATATGTTCTATAGAACACATGAAAACATCGGCAGCTATAGAAATACCCAAAAAACAGTAGAATAGGCCCAAAAGGTAGAAAACGGCATGTCCAGTTGTGACTGAGAGTGCCGGTATGAGGAGACCGTCTTTGCACACGATCGATTGGTTTATCATCCCCTGAAAAGCATGTGTTCTCACTATTACGGCATTACAGTCCATGTGTCACGAGAAGAATATAAAACATTACAACGACGAATATCTTTTTATTGGAAGTAAACATTGAGGCCAGTGTCCATGTCGAAATAAAATTTATGGCCTATAAGTGGACTAATGGAACGTCGAGCCAAAATATGCTCGTCTTTTCATGGATACCATATACACGGCGGGAGACGATTACCTAGAGAAGCTCCTTGCCTATTCTATTTTCGTCAAAGTTCCTTCGGAGTCCGAAAGCGGCGCAGAAAAAAGAAACAGACAGACAGACAGGCAGACAGACGGACGGACGGACAGACAGACAGACAGACAGACAGACAGACAGACAGACAGACAGACAGACAGACAGACAGACAGACAGACAGACAGACAGACAGACAGACAGACAGACAGACAGACAGACAGACGGACGGACAGACAGACAGACAGACAGACAGACAGACAGACAGACAGACAGACAGACAGACAGACAGGCAGGCAGACAGATAGTCAGACAGACAGACAGACAGACAGACAGACAGAAAGACATACAGACAGACTTTGACTTAAATTCAAGCGGTAATCCATCCTTAGGCCGCGTTCAGACTTTGCGATTTTGCGATTCTGCGATTTTGTGCTTCTCCGATTTTGCGATTTTGGGATTTTGCGACCGCGATTTTGCTCGTACATATTGTCCATTGTATATATACACACACATACACACATACACACATACACACACCTAAAGATGGGCAAAGGAAAATCGCAAAATCGCAGAATCGCAAAATCGCAAAGTATGAACGCGGCCTTACTGTGTGGGAAACGCTTCGTCTGTCTGTCCGTCCGTCCGTCCCTTTGTCTGTCAGAAATTAGGCACAACATGAAAAACAACCTGTGGAGATGGGAACAAGTTTGGGATGGGTAGGGCATGGAAAAAGAAGTAGGGAGCACATATGGACCAAGAAAAGCTCCGCCCACGATGGGCAGAGCGTGCACTGGAACGTTCTTTCAGACCGAAAATTATTAATTGGGTTCCAGTATGACCCAAAAGTGGGCTAATGTAATGTGGTAACGGGGAGCAAATTCATAAAAATAAAACAGTTTCGATTGACCCACTGACGCCCATGATGCTACCGCGCAGTAGTGTGCGCTAACCCAACTGGTAAATTCTAAGCAGGTTCTGAACCAAAACCGATTGTGCCTACTCGCTCTAGTGATTAACGTCCTTACTATGAATGGAATAATATGAGGTTACATGTAGTTGATGAGCTGGAAAAAAATGAATGAGAAGAGATCACGTTTCATGCCGTTTTCGGCCACTGAAAGGCAAAAAATGTTCTCAAATACGTATTGAGAGAGAACATATTGAGGCTGAATTAGCTGTCCTGAGGAAGATCGATTGAGTCAACACCCATATGTAGGCCTATTATCACCAAATAAGCCGTTATCGATTTATGAGTTTTTCACGAATCGATAAAGACTTCGTGAATAAACCAGAGGTTTCACAAATGCCCAAAATTACCTTCATGATGTCAGAAACACCCCTACCATTGACTTGACCTATTGCAACTGGTAATCCGACTGCGTTCATCTGCCGTGCTTCCGCAACTTACTCTGTTTCTCATTTAAAGAACTTCATTGACTTATCGATTGCTCTTTCTGAACTACGCCACGCTTTTGACCCAGCAACTTAATTTGATCTTCTTCCTTCACAATAACTTTTAAAGCAAGTTGGTTTTTTTTTGCATTTAACAGGGTTTTCATCAGTCCAAATGTACAGTCGATGCTGGCTGGCAATATCTGCTCCCACCTCCGAATAGTATGCAAATTCCTTTTTTATTCCTGCGATGTCTTGCTCCGTAAGTTAGAGGAGCGGTGACCGCCGATCACATTGCGCCTGTACAGACTTTGGGATCAAACTTTGTTCAAGTAAGATGGTACTGTAAGCTTTTCTGAGCTCTGCTCACCTCAGTGAGTCATTCTGCAAACCGACTTTGAATCCAATTCAGTGAGAACCTCCGAGAGCTTGGCACCAGCCCAAATGCGCTGCCACTTGCTCTCAAGGTGATTACTAAGTGCATCCCTGATGGAGGGCTAAAGATTTTATGATGGAAGCTCAATAACCAGCCCCCCCCCCCCCTCTTTCGTGTTGTGCCCTGTACGGTAACCTCTACACGGTCCAGCTAGCTATCTCTGCTCGCAGGGACCTCGTTTGTCTTTTTAGTAGGGAAAAGTAGGCATGCACCACCTGAACGGTCCCGATACCCAATCACCATTTCATTCACAGCTCCGGCACGTAATCTTTGGATGTGCCACAGGGGAGCAAATGCGACATCACAAACGCGGCAAGCGTGGCAGGCTGCGTTCATACTTTGCGCCGACAGGGCGTGGCTGCATCCACAAAGAGCGAGGTAGAGTGACACAGCAGAGGTGCAGAGACGACACAGGCGGAGACGCAGAGACACACAGGCACGCCCAGCCGCCGGCACCGCAAAGTATGAACGCGGCCTAGGCCACTAATCATACGGTGCGATATCGCGTTGGCTACTCCGCCATTCCACCCAGCAACCTTTCTGCTTTGGTTCTTGGGTTCTAGCTATGAAGTTGCAGCATTCGGGTATATTTTAGTGAATAAATAAATGAATTATAAACAGCAAATGAATTAGTAAAGTGTATAGCAACTATTTGTGTACATAATACATTGCTACAAGCGTATGCAACATGACTGTATGCGTCCGTACGCCGACATAACATAAAGTCGGCCACTCTATGTACACAGCTGAGTCAGCCAGGCCGGTCACGTGGCCCAGAATTCCCACCATGCCGTTGTGAATTGAAAGTGCCTCAATGATCATCGGACAACTCCTCCTAAAGTCCAGTGAATGATCAAAGAATGTTCAGTTGTCTGGGAAAAACTCTTTTCATCCACATTTACCCATGCTTTCCACGCCTCTAACTCTTGCCTATACCCTCGATCTTTCAGAGCGCTTTACTGGTGTTAGAGTGTTGCTGAGTTATCGATAAAATGATTGACCCAGGCCTTTCCATGCTAATCCATCAAGTTCAGTTATCACCACATTTGGAAAAATCATTGGAAATTTTAATGGCGTTGTTATCAGCCCCTTTACGACATTTTTTCTCATTTTTTTGCGTCACGTTCTAATTTCAAAGCCAACAATTTTGGGAGCGAAGAGACACGTTGGCCGGGGATCAAGGGGAGGGCCAGGAACTTCCATTGAAACAAAACTGTTCACGTTATTGAGCAGATTTAGCAGGAAGAGCGCCGCTCGAGCGCTCGCGAAGCACGCCATTAGGCCGTCGTCAGATGCGATATTGCGAATTTGCGATTCTGCGGCGTCGCACTTTCGCACGCGATACTACGACTTCAAGACTGTGCTATGCCGCAAGTTGGCGTGCGAAAGTAAGACGTTGCAAAACCGCAAAATCGCAAAGTCTGACGGCGGCCTTAGCCCGACATGTTTTTGGGACCACTTCAAAATTGAAATATGAATTTCAACAGAACAAGCCACGAGTACATGTGAATATTAGCAGCAAGGAAGAGAAAATACAAACACGACATACAACAACAAAGTGCAATGGACGTTGTTTAATCGATACGCAAATGCTCTATGTCGACCGCATCATTTCAGTCCTCATACGGGAACTCTCACGACCAATTTGGTCGTTTTATTGTGGAAATGGAAATCGTAAAAGTTAAATGGAGTTCTGTGGGTAAAAAGGCATTTCAAACAGTACATAGTCTTTTCGAAGTTTTAAAAAATCAGCAGAGCGATTCTCATGAGATATGTCGACAGAGACTTGTTATTTTGAAAAACAAAACTGAAAGTGTGAGGGACAAGTTGAAGGAACATAGCAGAAAGTGGAACGAAAGGTCGGATAGGGCGCGTAAATGAGGTTTTTTCCTGGAAATTAAAAAACCTTTATCCAATCCATAAACACAGTACATTTTTCTGGGCAAAAACGATGCCAATGCAGTTGAGGGCGGGAGGGGGGCACTCATTGTGGCGCATAACACCTGATATCGTTTTACAATCATCACTTTTCAAGCTGAGGTATTACTTTTCATGAACCTTACTTTGGGGGGGGGGGAAGGAGCTTCCAGCTAAACTAAGATTTAGGCTAAAAACCGAGGTAAAAATAGCGCCGAACGTAGAGCCCAGTGGAGGGCCCCCTCCCACACCAACCAACATTAGCATCGCAAAACGACCATTGAAATATTATATGCCAGCTGGACTTTGGAAGAAACCAAATGACAGCAACCCAGTAAGTACGATTTTCATTGTTTTTCATCAAATTGTATCAAAAACACAATTCACGATAATTAGAATGCTAGCATTTTTTGTGGGTTGATGGAACGCTCAATAACTGGTGAGATCGTTTCCGAAGCGCGGTGCCACGGTCAGTCATTAGGGTGCTAAGGCCACTCGAACGCCAACTGGATAACGAGCCACACACCCAAATGGACGAGATTGTGTAAGCAGTGACATCCATTTGGCCTGCGTCTCTATCTCTCCCTTTGAGCAAGTTTTCCCTCCTTTTTTGTAGCGTTCTATTCACGAGCGCCTTAATATCTAATATGCGGTGCTATGGTGGATGTAAGAATAGCAATAAGAGCCCAATATAAGTGTTCGAAAAGGCTTTCCTCCCTTTGTATTCAAACAATCAGTGCCTATGCACCCTAATATTATAGTGAATACGTATATTTGAAAGCTAACTGTACCTTGGTATAACTTCGTGATCATGTGCAATTCGAATACGAATCAGGTTAAAGGCAGTGTTAGGAGAATTGGGCGAATCATTGAAAACGTACTGTATATGAAAGTCGAGTTTCTCAGTAATACGACGGTGAAAAAAAACGGAAGGAAATGGCGAAAGACCCGAGAAACAGGACTCCCTTCCACCGTTAAGTCTCGACGCGGACGGCCTTTCCTTCAAGAGGCGGGTAGTTCGGACGACTTTTCCGTTGGCATGCTGCTAAGTAGTAAACACGATGGAGTGTTCGGAAATATAACAGCAGCTATATTTATTGGAGTAAGCTGCAAGCTAAAAGTGCCGTCTTTACAGTTTTAGGGGCTCTTTTTGACTGGATTTCCGCCATAAATAGCTTTCTAAGGCCCATAGTTTTCATGTGTGTGACTTCTTTTGCTAATTTCCCAACGCACATCTCCCCTAATGCTGTCTTCAAAGGCAGCATCAGGGGAAAGTCGGACGAAAAGTAAAAGAAATAGTGAATGTGAAAGTAGACATGCTTAGTAACAGGACAGTGGAGGAAAAACGGATGGAAATGGCCAAAAATCCGAGAAATAGGACCCCCGTCCACTGTTGATTCTCGAAGCGGACGACCTGTCCGTCAAGCGGCGGGTAGTCTGATCTAGTTTTCCACTGACATGTTGCCAAGTAAACACAAGGGTATGTTTGGAAGTACGACAGCATCTATTTTTGGAGTGAGCTTCAAGCTAAAACTGCGAAAGCGCGCCGCAAAACCTTCGATCCTGCCGCATCTCCTTGGCCGCTCCCACCCCAGTCAATCGGGAATTGCGTCATCGGGAGTCGGGATCGGCATATCAAGATGCGGAACAGACAAGCGGTTGCGGCATTTTGCGGCTTTTTTACAGCTCGGAGGGGCGCTTTTTCACCGGGATTTCGCCACAGATAGCCTTCCTAGGCCCAGGACTACCATGTGAGTGACTTCCTGTAGGGATTTCTCCATTACCGCATTACCCCTAATGCTGTCTTTAAGCGAGGTCAGATGAGATCAAGAAAAGAAAGAGCAAAGGACTCGACATTCGTACAAAGACCAAGGAATCTTGCAAAAAATCAGCTCATAATCTCGTGAAGCTCTCCAACGGCACAATCAACTCTAGTTACTTAGCAACACACAAGTCCGTTGCACAGAAAATGTCTAATGAGAAAAAAATTCAATCTATTTTTGGACAGATTTGACAGCACTTGTCATGACAATGTTTGTTGGCATGTGACGTGGCAATGTAGAGGAGCGTATGTCACGACAATGTATCCGACAGAATAGTACTTCAAAGGAGCTCGGCGTCACGAAGTAGAGAGACAAGGCAGTGCGAGTGCAACGTCGATCGAAAAGTCCCACAAAATGCATGGTCTGCAGAAGTTTATGGGAATCCATTAAATGTACGACGTACATAAACGTGGGCAAATATGTAAAGAGAGCCGGCATGAGCTATCAAAGCCTCTCATTTGAGTGGCGCAAATCAATTAGTGTCAAACAAGCTGGAAAGCCTGAGATTACTCCCCTCAATATCAACCGGCTACAGCAGCTGCACTAATTTCGGAGCCTATATTGACATTTTGGAGGGTGAAGGCTTTCCCATGCAGACGGATGGGTAGCACATCCCATGGTTCCCATAAATAACTTCTAGCTCATCTTTGTGGACAATTATAACTTTTTTTGACATATGGAAAGTCTTGTAAGTTATTGGTCTTCCTTTTTAATGGCGTTTCCATGAATCATGCTCGAGTGCTCTGTGCAGAAATAAGCTTCAACTGTTTCAGAGGTCTGGAGGTGCATTTCAATATAAAGTTGAAAATATGGAAGATCTCCGACCATCTGTTTTTGGGTGTGCGACAGGACACTCGAGTTGGGCCATCGCGTGCAACAAGTGCCTTGGTGGTCACGTTGTATACTGGACAGCGTTAAGCCGACCTGTTATGGCTGGTGAAAGTGATTTGAGGCTTGCGTGGGCGTATGTTTGACGGACTCGGTACATCACACACTGAAGTGTAGCTGAACCATATAATGCACCATCAGGAGTAACTGTACTGAAGGAAAGAATGTTTATCACAAATGAAGTCTTTTATGTATCGTAACTAGCACTAAAAATGCACTCAGTGCTTCCCACATGGTCCTGTCGTGGTACACTCGGTCACGACACGTCTCCAGTCCACGGCCAAGCAGCGGTGGAGGGCGGGGCATCAGCCGCGGCACTGCGGTGTGACGAAGTTGGTCTGTGGTATGGCGGTGAGTGTGTGAATCTGTATTCGTTTTTGTAAACTCCTCTCCTGTTGTTCATTTCATTTTCATCGTCTTCTATTGTTTCTGGGTTTTTTCATGTTTTTATCTGCACAAAATCTAAGTAGTTACCATCAGTACGTAGTTACGCATCCAACTTTGTATTTTGTTGAAGGACAATTCGTCCGAGACGACAGCTCTGAGCTCGTCCGCGATGAGAACCAACGGCGAACTACGTGTAATTCTCTCAATTTATTTAACCGTTTATTCCATTCCTTCTCCTTGTTTGCATCTAAATAAGTCAACTTTTGTGTTTGATAATCACGCAAGTAGCCCCAAGTGGTGCCTGCAAGCGCAATGTTGTTGCTACGGGCAAAAAAATTGCATTTTCTTCTATAGCATGGGAGAAATTGGGCTGCTTCCTTCCTTTCTGACGACTTTTTCTTTTCCAGAGAAACTGTAGCAGATCACAATAAGTGCGAGATGGTGGTGACCTATGTAATTGGAAATCAATTAAATTCGGTCCTTGATGTGCCAACGAAATTAACTTTCTGTCAAGTACGGCAGACTATATCTGAGACGCTGCCATTGGAAAACCAGTCCAATCTTATCGACATTGAAAAAAGACTCTCTCAAATGAGTCATCCACTGATGGGCACGCGAAACAGCGAAGCGAGTGAATATTTCCGAAAAAACCTCTTCGTGAACTTGTCATTCTCATCGAAATAGTACGCACAGTGGGACGGGTTATAGAGGAATCACACACACAGAAAAATGAGTTTCTCTACTACACATATATCTATGTTGCATTTGCTTAATGAGGGACCCTTGCAAAGTTCCACGCGAAAGTGAGAAGAACTCTGCTATGATACAGCTTTTCAAAGTGGTGGCCGCAGGGCGGCGCGTCAGAGTAGATGCCCGCCCAGTCGTCCACCACGATCAGAGACACATAGTGAAGACAGAAAGTTACGTAAACAGTACCCTCTTCGTCTCCGACCGCAGCGAATTCTGAGGAGGGCATTCAGTCCGAGGCTCCTTCCTCTCAGCCGCCATTATGAAAGGCTGTATCTTCGGCAGATTTTCACTCTTTCGCGCGAACTTCCCGTGACCGTATTTTGTTCGCAAGCTATGTTAAATAAAATAAATAGATTAATATTCTAGATGCCAGGGAAGAGTCCCAGCTCTGAATTGTAGAAATTTCAAATACCCCTCGGTTTGACCATCGTGTAGTGGAAGGGAAACGTGAAACCATCCTACGAATGAGTTTAACACTCCGAAATTCCATTCATCCCCATCATTTCCATCAGCGATGCCATCGAAACTTCTTCAAAAGAAAAATTATAACACCATCGATTTGATTGATGGGAACCATCAATTCATCATAGTTGCGATAGAGTAAAGACAATGGAAAAGGTTTTTTTTCTATAGCAGACGGTACAGGGTGGAACGAAATCACGTAGGAGGGGTCAGGGACATACTCATGCACTTTAGGGCGAGTCCTCCAGTTTGACAGTTATGGGAATTCCCTATTACCGCATTACCACAAGAAACGGTCACACAAAAAGTGCTGTATATCTCCATCAATAAAACACTCCCCAGTTTAATGCCCTGCTCATCTCGGATTTAGCTATAAAATTTTACGTGACTACAAAGTCGAATAAAACCGCAATTAGGAAAAGTTCCAAAAAGAACAAGAAGAACGCTTCAGCTCTCATAAATCGCCGATCGTTAATAGAAAACTGTGCACGAGCAATAAAGGATAAAAGTTAAGGATAAAGTTTTTGGCGTTAATCAATCCCTTTCTGGGATGCGCCGCACATTCTAGTTCCATTCAGAATCGTGATGGCAGGTGAATGTGATGTGGCCTATACAATGACTTGCGGTGGCCAGCCGATGTACAAGTCAGTGCTTTTATCCTCTCAGACGATTCTGGTACCAATTTGCCGACCCCGGAGGGATGGAAGGCTTGGTTGACCTGGGCGGGCGTTGATGCGGGATTTGATCCCGGCACCATGAGAGTGGGGTGCGCGCCACCTGTCACTACACCACCTCCGCCCGTGCACGAGCAATAAAGAGTGCAAGAGTGCACGAGAAATAAAGGAGAAAAAAATGGAAAGGTGGTACCAAGAGAGTGAATATCCGCAGAAACTACTGCTTCGCTCTTTAACACCCCAAAGGATCACATTCGTACTGCACAGAAGCCCTATACAGTACAAACATGAGCATCCTTATGGAAGGATGCAAAACGCATTCCATGAACGACGCCGGCGTAATGCTCAGAAGCTCATTTGGCTCAAAATAGCACCGAGCTTCTGCACCGGCTCAAACACGTTCTCTACAAAACGAATTTTGGAATAGCACCAAAGCTCAGTGCATGGTTGATAGTCCCTAGGATTATTGAGCCGTTCACAGTTTTTGAAATTGTTCTAAAAATTCCAAAATTGATGGATAAGGTCCGCACGTTACCTGTACCTGAATTTTCCAATGATCGAGGACCGCGAACCCATTCTCATATAGTCTGGTGTTTTTAATTTAAGAAAAATCTAGCAAATTACCTACCCATTACTCAGGATAAATGAATTAAAGTTGCTGTGTTTTTGATGATTTACCGTTGTTACACCCCCTCCCCCTCCCTGTTTCAGTAGACCAATTCAATGAAAATCACAAATAAAACGATCATGTACTCAGCGAAAAAAAAAAGAAAAAAATCCAGGTGAAGCGAAGGCCGTGTAGCGACGCCTGGCGCTGCTCTCAGTGGTATGGTCCGGGGATCAAATTTCAGATCACTGTCATCCTTGAAACCCTCCACGATGTTTGCTATGAAAATTGTTTGGGGGAGACAAAAACACTGATTTGCACGGAGAAAGGACTTTTGTGCAGAATTCTCGTTAGCACCTTTACCTCGCACCTCTCTAGCACATAGGCATACGGGTAACCTCGCTCAATTGGCTGCTTTGTCTGCGTAACGAAATGATTTCGCAAATTATTCGTATAATTACTCAATTGAGAACCCTTTCACTCATTTGAATGCCATAATTTATGAATTTGCTCGTTGACCAGCTCTATTTGCAGAGCGATCAATTAACAATTTATTCTTAAAATTGCTATACTTATTCGATCGAGTATGAATTATTCTTACTGTTTCGTTCTCAACTATTCTGTAGTGAGGAGGCTTGGGCTGAGTGGACAGTTAGACGAGACCACTCAGCATGCCAAAGTGCGAATAAGGTACGAAAGAGGTGTGAAGTAGGTGCGAGACAAAGGTGGTAATGAGCACTCTGTACAAAAGTAGCACACCCACTTGTACCTGATTGACCGCCCCCGCAAAAGACTTCACATGCTCAATCATATTCTTCTGCCATTACCACTGAATTGCAGAATACACGGCGCATCACAAGGCAGAATAGGCTAAAAGAGCAGAAGGAGACTGCCTTGTCAGGGGAGTGAAGAGAGACATCCTTAATGAAACTGTAAATGGCCTAGTGTTGTCTGAACCTCCGCTATGCTTGAACAGTTCGGGAAGGGAGCAAGGGCGGACTCGGGTGGGTGGCACAAACGAGCGTTGCCTAGCAGAGATTGTTTGATGATGTGGGACGCGTAGAGAAATTCTGTGGGAGCGCTGGCACCGTATCGTCGACGACAATGTGGCAACAGGTTCCACGGCCACGGCTGTCCTCATCTACATTTCATATTGACTAGCAAGGGGATCACGATCCGACTTACCAAAAAACCATTTATGTCTCTCTCAAACATGTTTTCAGCAGCCAATTAAAATAATACATAGATACATACTAATGGAACGAAAAGCTTCAGCAGTTTAATTCCTGCATTTAAAATTGAAAACCAGGAGGTGGTCCACGGAAAGGGCGAAAATGGAGTGAACTTGTCACAAATCGACTGAAATTGAAAACGTCAGGTATTGATGGTGTAGGTAAACTCGAAAACCGGTACCGGTAAAGTGAGTCGCCGCCCTTTCACACCTCAACAAAGTCCGTGCTGCGATGGACCAAAGAACACACGAGGAAGAGACCTCGATGGTGTCCATTAAAGGTTTCTGGCAGGGAACTTTTAATTGGGAAACCTGAAACAACGAGAAGATGAAGATGCGAGGGTCCAGTGGACTGGTAGGAGTTCTACAACCGAAAAACACAAAAGCGAGGACATGGGGCTTAATAGCTAACAGTCACCCAGCCCGCCCAGCCAGCTGGTCAGTTCATCTGTTAAACCATCGTACCGACTGTTAATTTGATTCGGAGTCAATTTTTAAGTTGTTTCTCCTCAATTACTGTCAATTTAAAATAATTAATCAAATAAATAAATTCAGAACAAGGATGAGATATACATATAACATAGGTGAAAGTAGCTATGACATGGTAGGAGATTAGGGACACGGGAGGAGACCTTTTTTTAGAAAAGTTCTGCACCTTTTGGTTGATACACATGCACTTCCTGTATAATAATATCTTCGAAACCAATTGCGCATAGTGAAATACATCATGATACTACGTGGGTACCGACAGAGGGGATGGGACATTTCCAGATAATGCTATGAATATGCCCCCATATCAAAAAAAACAAAGCAGCAAAGGCGACAGGATGATGTTAAGCGATGATTGAACAAGCTGGTGGTACTTTGGCTAAGCCTGGATAGAAGGAAGTTTTTGGGCAAGTAAATGTGAACCACTTCTCTCCCCCTCCTCACCCACCGTATTCACGGAGCCTTACGTCACTGTTCATGCACTCATATGAACAGGTACAGCTCGTAGAGGTATTCGGTAATGTTAGAATTGCAGAGTTACAGTGAAACCACTAGGTTGATGGCAAATTAACAAACAACGGTGACTGTTAACGACAAAAAAACGACAAACAAGCATGTAGTTGGGAATGCCTGGTAATATCAATGATCGAGAAAGTTTGCTGTAGATCTAACGATTCGATGTGACATGTGGCTATCCACTCATTTTCCCCGTTACATGGATTCGGATTCAAGGTTGACGGGGGGGGGAGGGGGAGGGGGTTAGCATTCCAAGCCATTGCATTAAAGTTCACATGGTAATATTTATAATTAAAGCAAGCCAAAGATATGAAAAAGTATACGAAGAAGTGATTGTGAGCCAAGATGTGTGTGTTCATCCGAGGAAGGAAAGGAGTAGCTTAGGGTGGACGAACGTCGTCGAACGTCGTCTGCCCCTCCCCCCCCCCCCCCTCCATACGGCGCTCTTAAAAAAATGTAAGGGGATTCGAAAGTGCGAGGTAATACATCATGGAAATAATTTCAATTCCAAAAAATCTCCAGCACTATTGATTGGGAGGACTAACGTGTGCGTGTGTGTGCATAATGCCAAATAGCGGAACAGGAGATCGGCAGCGAAGAGTAATCATTACCCACCAAAGAAGGGTCATAAAACGGTTACCATCCGCACAAAGAACTCGGAAGAGAACGAATCAGCAGCAGGATACGGTAGAATGCTACCGTAATCTATGACAGGGGAATCATAAGTGATGAAGTGCGAAATCGAGAGATGAACGATGTCGAAAACCTGTCGGTTCTAATAGATTGGTATGATCGCCTGACACGGGAAACGATCGATTGTCCAGCGGAGGCCGTTCGTTGCTCCCACCAACCACCTGCTGAGGTCCGGTAAGGGAATGCGTGTGTGCGTTGGAGGTGCGCAGACCTCTGCCAAGGTCGGTCATGCAAATTGTCGCACCACCTGCCTGATAAGGTCATTTTTGTATGCTTGATATCGTTGGATAGGGTGATGGCAGGATGATTTACTGACACAGTAGAAAATGTGGATATGTATGGGTGGGGTGTGGGTTGAAACTCAAAGATTTTGACCACAGCCTGCTATTAAGTGATAACCTGTGGCCTTCGGCCTTGTGATATAGTGATATAGGTATTCAGAAAATCTGTTCATGCAAATTCCAACCTCCGTACAAATCAGCTACGTTGTATTCATGACTGGATGATTTTACCGTAACGTTGCACATGAAAAAAGGTGAATTTTCAAAATGAGAAAAATAAAGCCTTCTGTATATATCACTTCGGTCGTGCTACATGTACTACCACATACCTTAACATCAACTAATTATTTTCCAAAGGGTGCCTCCCAGTTTAAAAGCCTGTCGTTACTAATACATCGCCTCATTCATTAATCTGATTCCGTTTCAATTGTTGTACATCGTATTAGATAATTTAGGCCTGAAAATATCATCAGCTGGTAATTAGCCTAAACATTGGTTGAGTACTGTTGAGTTTTCTTCATTTCTCTTTAATATTATTCTGAGTTAGCAATAACGACATTGTCTTGGTTAAGGCACGTCTAGTGACGTATTGAAATAAATAAATAAATAAATAAATAAATAAATAAATAAATAAGAGAAGACCCAATTTCTCAATATCAAATGTCACACTCACTGCTCATTTCAGTATTCGTACAATGGTTTACTTGCTTTTCAAAGCAAAGACTATTACAAATAACACGTGGATGGGATGGGCATAGACACCGCTTGACATGACGGCCCTAACGACCGTGTGTCCCATCCGTCACTCATGGGGAGGGGCATTTCAGGTAAGTCAACATTGTAGTACAAAGCCAATAGAAGTGGACATTGAGAAGAAATCATGGTGAATTGAGTGCTGTGGATGTGGATTCCGTTTTCTTAACCATTTTGTTTTAAACATTTTGATTCCACATCCCACAACCAAAACACTTTCATGGGCACTGGAACCTCAAGAAGGCTCCATATAGGTACAGATAAGGGGGGGAGGGACATTTCAAGCTCCTTAATTAATTCTTGTTCCATTATAATCAAATCACTTCAAAAAAAAAAAACGAGAAGGCGATATGACGAAGTGATTGTTATAGAGTGTGGGTTTTGATCCAGGAAAGAAGGAGCTTTAAGGTGGAGGTGTCTTTAAGGTGGCTGCCCCCCCTATCCCAGTAGCCATTCACTCCATTACTACACTCATGGTCAAGAGATCGAATCCTTATAAAAACTCTGCCCCTATGAAGTTGAAATGGTAGTTTTCAGATCCTTTTAATACATATGTGGACAGACACACAACATGTACAATTTAATTGCGATTATTTGTTTTTTATTTCGTTCAACTTCAGAGGAAATCAAAGGAATGCTATTGCTACAGTACGCAATATAAATACATCTTTCTGGACATTATTTCCGGATCAATGTGAGGAAGAAGGGGGATCGTGTACTACTGAATATCACCCACCCCGACGCTCCATCTCTCACCCTCTCTTAGGCCGCGTTAATACTTTGTGCCGGCAGAGCATGACTGCGTTCGCGCAGCGAGGCAGAATGGCAAGGAGAGATGCGGAGACGACGCAGGCTACGAGAAAGAGTGGCACAGGCGAAAACGCAGAGACACGCAACCTCGCCCTGCCGCCAGCACCGCCAACTATGAATGCGGTCATAGCCTATGCAAAGTTTACCATCCTTCCCTCTCCACTGGGAAAACAACTTTATCAGTGTGACGTGTTCTGGAAATTAAGCCGTCGTTGCTTGGCGTGGTATCATGTGTATTCGGTGCAGTACGCTGCAATAGACAGTTCACACTGATCATCATTTTCAAATGTTATTTACGACATATCATGGAGAAGCACAACAAGCACGATAGGCGTAAGCAGACTTCAACTGCTACTTCCGCGCACCCAATGCACAGCTCCTCCTTGAAACTTTTGCAGCCGTTTTCTGGAATTGAGAGATGAATAGATAAAGTATGAAATATGTTCAAAGAAAACCACTAAAAGCGAAGGGAGGGCTGGAGCGGTACGTTATTGTGGATTTCAGGCGAACGGCTACTGAGATTGCGCTGCGTGTACGGGAGCAGGATGTCTTCAAGTGGCTAGCAGATTCCCACGGCACCACTCCTCCCACTACTTCACCACGCATTGTGCCGTCTATAGAGAGATAATGAGCACCTGATTTGTGGCAGCCATGATGATCCGACCCCGGTTGAATACGAATCGTAGGGCTGAAATAGGAAGTATTTAAACAGAAGAGAATAATAGTAGACGAGTACGTCTGGAATATTTTATGCTTCTAGTGAGTGAGGTCTTCCGATGCTCACGACACCGGAAGGGGTACTTTTGGACGATTGTGGAGCAGGGGAGTAGAGACGACGTGGTCGAAAAACGAGAAATGGGCCCCCTTCTTACTTCTTCCCTTTCGCCTCCTCTGCATCACTGGCCCCAGAGTGGCAGATGCAGATGGCGAGGGACTATGCTAGCAGGCCGCGAGCGTCGCCACGCCCTCGCAGCAATTCGTCCAAGCGCTGCAGCTCAAAGTGAAGCGCCAAAAGATTGCTGTGAAGGCTATTAAGACACGTTTCCGAACGTAAATTAATCCACGGATTATCTCTTTGAAAATAACTTTTCCATCAATAGGAAACATCTTTCACAGTGGTGTTTTCATTCATTGACCCCCCCCCCCTCCTTGCAGTGCTGCTGCTAGGGATTCTATTTAGGATTGTTACCACGACGCTATCAGTGCAATGATTAAAGGCGGTGTGGGTGTCCACAAGTGGGGAGTCATTACTACTGGAGGACCAAGACGGTGGCTTGTAGGTGAATCGACACCAATCAACTGTACAAAGGGAGGGGGGGGTCGTATTTCTCGCATTTTTTTTGCCGTTTAAATTCTTTGTTTGGCCTTAGCTGCATTAATTAACAACATCGACAATCGACGATCAGCACATTACCCCTCCCCTCCCCCTGGTTCCTACCATGCACGATCTTTCAAAACGAAGTCATGCTCTATCGGCGCTCTGCTTCCATTGTCGGCCTAACCCAACCAGTCCTTCGAGAATTCTGGGAAACCTGGGACTAGCAGGTAGCCCCTACTATCCCTGTTTCCCGTGATCCTGGAGGTCAAGCGCCTATACGGCTGAAGTTATAGGATCATCGTTGCCCATGGGCTCTCTGGGTTCTCATTTCACAACCCGCATCCTTGTAAGACGCGTTCACACTTTGCGCCGGCTGGGCGTAGCGGCGTTTACAGGCAGCGATGCAGAGTGGCACGGGGAGGTGCAGAGATAACGCAAGCAACGAGAGAGGGTGTCACAGGTGGAGACGTGGAGACGCACAGCCAAGCCCTGTCGCCGGATCCGTAAAGTATGAACGCGGCCTAATGGTGGTTAAATTCTCCTCACGATTTCGGCTGGCGCAAAATTTATACAATAATAAAAAGCTCACCTGTCATAACATTTCGGTGACTGTTCCATAACAAGAGCTAGAGGGACATCAGAAAGACCGGGGAGTTGTTTGACTTCGTCGTACGCGGGGAGTGAATCTACTTCGAATCCATCCACCTGCCAAATCTCAGTTTTGAGTGGAACAATTTCAAGGTCTGTCGCATAGTGACAACCTACCTTTGATTGTGACGCTGTGGAAACTTCGAGATCTTCATAGTTGGGAGGTGCATCGTCTACTGGTGCACTAGGATTCATCCTCGTAGAAATGCAAAAGTAGGAAGCAAAGAATATACAGCTGAGTAAGAGTAAAGATTTTTGAGCTATTAGATATTCCGCGATATAAATGAAAAGGCTAATGAAAAGGGGGTGGTACCCTTACGTCCGGATTTCGCACACTACCAGCGGGGTGCGATGCAGTGTATGCGAGCTATGCGCATCGCGGTAGCAGAGTCTTAGAACGATTACATGGCAATGCTAGGAGCGCGATACTCAGTTGACTTGTAATCGCTTTGAGACCCAACAACATGGCGTCTTTAGCTCGTCCGCATTGCTTCGCTTGCGGCATGCCGCAGTGCGAAATCCTGACATAACGGTACTCACCCGAAAAGGGGGAGAGGGCATTTCGTAGAGTGCGCGGTTTCAGTACATGTCTCATCACATAATAAATCTGGTGACGTGTTATCGACTTGTTCAACAATACCAATGTTCAGGGTTTAACAGAGTTTGACAGATTTAAGATGCACAGATGTTCAACATTTCATAAAATCCCCCCCCCCCCCCTCTAATATTCAATAAGTGTAAAATCGCAAAGGAATGAACTACGCTGCTGATCGCGTAGAGAACATTTATAAGGATTCGTTGATGTTGATTCGTCACCGATGACACAAGCTGATAAGCTGATAGTAAGCGGACGAGCGTACTGAAAAAAGAAATCACGAAAAACTTCCGGCTGATAAGCTTCCGAGGCTTATTGTAGGTTATAAATTCTGTGGATGAACAAATCACATGGTAAATTTACAGTGATGTCGTGATATGGGCACAAGATCACGGCGATGATGCAGGTTTATTTATAGGACCCCCTGACAAAACCACACAATCGTCTTCTTCTTCTCTCTACATCCTCCACTTCTCTGTGATAACCCATAACCCATCATAGTTAAACAAATGGCACGGCATATCATCTCTGAATAACTGACGAGATAAACCGCGTTCATACTTTGCACACTAACGCCGGCACCGGCAGCGACGGCGTCAACATCGTGTGCCCGCCGTCGACCACGGCGGTTTGGCATGGTCCAGAAACACAATTGAGAAGATATAATTCTGATGCATGTTATACGTCGCTAAGATTCTGCAACAGCATCTGAGACGAACATGGGATAGGAGAGTAGAGCCGCCCCTTCATAAGAAGCTCTCGCAGCATTAATTGGTACAATACCGCTCGCGTCGGGGGAGTAATTTTCGCCTTGCGACGGTTTGTTCGCGAACAAACCGTCGCAAGGCGAAAGTTACTCCCCCGACGCGAGCGGTATTGTATATCTGTTAGAAGGTGCTCATCATCATTCATAGCGACATTAATACGCTGTTCAACAGTTGCCATATATTTTCCTCAATTTTCGTCATGTCAAATAAGGCTGTGTTCACAGTTCTTTAATTTGCGGAATTGCAGAATTGCGGAATTTGCAGAATTTCGGAAAGAAGAAGAGGTACGTATCGATCGGGAGAATTGCGGAATTCGCGGAATTGTGGGAATGCAGAATCGTGGAATTTGCGAAATTGAAGAATTGTGGAAAGCGTCGATACGTATCTAGTGTTTTTCGCAAATTCCACAATTCATTACCACAATTCCGCAGAATCCGCAATCTTCCCAGTTGATGCGTATCTTCATCGTTTTTCGCAATTCTGCAATTCCGCAAATTCCAAAACGGTGAACACAGCCTGAGGAGCAAATTTTCACTTCCAGGCTTGCTGCTGCTGCTGCTGTGCTTGAGCCATCATATATTGTCGTCTAATTATATAATGACTGAAGATTTGGTGACATCTCATACTCTGGCACTGACTGGTATGAAAAATAGCATATATTCAAAAAGCGCTTTCAGCATGTCAAAAAACTGGGACCCTGTTATCCAGTGAACCTTAACCATGTCCATACAAAATACTGAAGGATATAAAAGTATGAATAGAACAATTACCCAATCCCGTTAACTACATGAATATATTTGTGAAGAAACATCGATTCAGTTTTTTGGACAATTCAATGACGACGGGAAGGTACAATTTAAACGGTCCTAGACAGCTTCTATACTATTTCTTAAGCATTGTTACCAATTGTGCTCTTCTTAGACTTTCAAATTTAGGACGTAGTAGTGAAAAGCCCTACCGAGAGTGATATTTACAACCAGTTCACGCCCTACATAATTTGCGACGGACCATCTCACAAAATCCGTTGATTGCTTGTTAAAATTTTTCTCTACTCTTGGATCATCATACATTTCAATCACTGAGGGCTTCATAACTTTGCTTAACCATTACGGAACGTCATCCAGTGTTAATTACGTGGGCTTACTAGGGTCGAGGCGAGGAACAGCATAAGAACACCCGACGGACCCAATCATCGGACCAACCAACCCTGCTCCCTGCCCGACGCCCACCTCGACGACTTCCTCGCCAGGCCTCGGAACCAGACGCATCCCGACGACCAAGATATTGTGTGATACGTGTGTGTCGATAAAGTGTTAATAAATCTTATTATTAATTCCTGTAGTCGAACCTGATATAACCACTTATGCACTTGAAAGTATTTTATTTACAACAGATTTCTCATTAACCTTATTCTCAGAAAACGAATCCATGGCAAGTGAGATTATCTCCTGTCACTGAACAGAACTCTGCTCCACTCGTGTACGAAAAGTCGAGTTCATGTGGTGTACAGACCACCAGCACGTCTCTACCGTAGTGATTCATCAACGATCGGAGTATTAGCTCACGAGACTCGGAAATTGACGACGTCATGCTCTGAATTATAACGTATTCAAAACTCACAAGAGCAAGGATAATCATGACTCGAGAACATAAGCAGGATAGGCATCAGGCTCTCAACTAAGTTAGGTTATGCTAAGGGGCGGCGAAAACGCCCGTTAGCGCGCGCCTAATTCACAGCATGTCCAGTAAGACACTTGTCGCGCGCGTAGTGACCTATTTAGTGTGTCCTGATCCATCCCAATTAGCACAAACTTTTTTATTCGTTCATCACCATACTCATTGCGCTAGCTGAGCGCGCGGTTGCGTTGCCGTCAACGTGACCTGCGACGAAAAGCGAGCAGAAAAATCACGCTTAACCACCGGTTACTTCTTAACGGGACAGGATGCTTTTTGTGCTATACTGTGATGTTTATGAAGGTGCAATGAGCCTACAATCGAATTTTCTACAGAAAACCTTACTTGCTCGATGATGGTTCCAACGGTTTCACTGCTACAAGACTCATTCCAAGGAGCAAATCGTGGTGTCACGTCTCTGAAAAATGCAAGTTTCTCATTAAGGAAGAGCAGGTTTCGTATGATTCCTCAGGAGCTCTCTGGCTTTTCGCAGCTCTCTAAAATTTTTTTTAGGGGATAGCTTCGATCTTTTGAGGTGCATCATCCTGGATAGGAATATGCTACGACAGATGGCGATTTCATAATGTTTGAAGAGCTACCAGAAATTTATCCTATTATGTTTTTGATTGCGTTTTTTTTTTCAGTTCACCTCATACTTGACATTACGTACCTCTTGACTCTTCCTCGATATGGAAAACCACCACCATATGGTTGTCCACCACCGTATCCAACACCGGCATATGAAGGACCACCGCCATATGGACGTCCAATGAACTGTCCTGATCCCACACCAGTGGCACTGGAGATACTTTGTGAAGAAGCAGAGGCGGCAGCTGCACAAGGAGGTGGAGCACAGATACAAGTCGGATGTTGAACACCCAGAAGATCCCACAAGATCGATGTGGCCACAGGAATGTACGATAAGGCGGCAAGCTGGAAATAATGCTCAAGTGATCAGCAAAACTTTACCTACCGTGAACTGGGAGAATGAAAACATTTTCAGAGCTTGTGCAAAATGTAGAGGTCTCCACTCAGACTGAAGCTTTGGAGAAGTGATATTTTTGTGATTCGTTTATTAGAAAGCCAACTGTTTTTATTTCTCGATTTTGAACATTTCATTTCGTTCTTTCTCCACTGTTACACTACTGCCCACCTCTATTTTCATATCCCACAATTTTTCACAACTTGCTTAAATTACCCTTAGCGGTGTCTATAAGTGCGTATGTCTTGACCAGACAGATCATAGATTCGGTGTGACCCCGATCGATATTCTGTGACACGATGTGTTGCAAAACTCGTCTTAAAATGAATGGGGCGCCAAAACCTTGGAGATGGCAGCAACTATACTAACATGACTTTACAAGATTCGCCCCGATAACCAGCGCGATCATAAGCCAAGTAGTGTAGGGGACAGGTTGTTGACATTTTACTCATTTGAGACATGTTGTCACCTCCAAGGCACATACCGACGAAAATTGATTTCTGTGGAACTTACAATTAGTGCAAGCTCAGCAAGGATCATTTATTCGTGTGAAAAGAAGTCATGTTACTATACATAGTTGCCACCACCTCCAAGGTTTTGGCGCTCCCTTTATCTTTAGACGAGTTTTGCAGCACATCGCGTCACAGAATATCGATCGAGGCCACACCGAATCTGTAATCTGTCTGAAGTCACACGCAGTCATACGCTCAGAGGCACCGTTGAGGAATTAGGCAAATTGTGGAAAAATCGTGGAATATGTAAGCGAAAGTGGCTAGCAGTGCAACGAAGGAGAACTTCACATTTCTGTAATTATGAAGCCTCCCTTTTGTGTTACCACCCTGTTGAGAAGGCTCACTACTGGATAATTCTGACGTGTCACTATGTTAGGCAGGGGTGGCAAAGTTGCTACGTAGCGCAAGTTTTTGAAACGGCAGCGGTAAACAAGCACAGTGTTGGGTGGACCGGTTCCTTACCTTGACCACATAACATACGCACTCATCGTTACATTACAACTACGGTTGCGAGAAGCAACCCTGAAAAACGGGTGCAACTGTGTGTAACAGACAACAAGGAACGGTCCTTAACTATGTCTCAAGGTTTTGAATTTATCACTTGAAAAATTTATCACTTAATAAGATTCACAGAAAAATGTAGCATTGTTGGCGCGCACACCGCACCACATCACCCATACCGAGCACCAGCTTTATGGACAGTGACTTGGCTTTTCTACTGCTCATATACTACAATGCACAAACTGTTCTTCCATATTTCTCGACTGTTGTAAAAGCCCTGAGTTTGAGACTGACCTTCTAAAGTAAAGGTGGCACTAGGATAGGAAAATTTCGGACGAATCGGAAAAAGGTCGAGTCGCTTAGTAATACAAAGATGAAGAAACGGAAGAAAATCCCGAGAATTAGGGCTCCCTTTCCACCACTGATTCTCGACGCGGACGATCTTTCCGTCCAGAAGCGGGTAGTCCGGACGAGTTTTCCACCGTCAATTTGTAAACACGAAGGGATGTTCGCAAATACGGCAGCATTTACTATTTTCTGGAGTGAGCTTCAAGCTACTCAAGCCAAAATTAAGAAAGCGCTTCGCGATACCTCTAACCCTGCCGGATCTCCTTGGCCACCCTCCCGTGACAAATCAGGAATCACGTCGCCTGGAGGCGGAGTCTATCTTCTAGAGGCGTCAGCTGTTAACCGTACGGCTGGGTGGGGGAAGGAGGCGAAATGGTTTGACTGAGGCTGTCTATGGTTTAAATCTCCATAGTAAACTGAAGTAGCCTTTGTGGTGAAATCACATTTATTTGGGCAGTTATATTGTAAAGGGTGTCATTGGACTGAGGGGGGACATTTTATAGATTATGCTATTTCAGGACACAGTTCTTCACATGATAAACCAGGAAACACGTTCGTATATGCTAATCTTGTAAAGATATGTCAATGCGTAACCTTTGACAAGTCTGACACTTAATGATACATAGATGTTCAACGCTTTACAAAATGTCCCCCCCCCTCCCCCTCCTCCCCGCTGCACGACAATAGGATAGCATCTGAAAAGTGACAGCAATGTTTCGCACTATATCGACAGAATTTCACCCAACATTTTCACTTTGCACCAAAATAAACGGAAAAAGTCGATATTTTGATAAAAACATACCAAGACCAAAAAGTGTACCGTCATGGTGGCGCGGGAGAAAAGTGGAAAACCAGAAATGGTCATAGGTGTCTATATACTGCACTAAACACGTGTTGTTGTTTATGAAGGCATGTTCGTTCAGCGAAAAGCACCTGATGACTTGAGAGTAAGAAAACTATTTGCAAGCATTGCATACTTGAAGCACTTTAGGCGCGCTTCCCTGAGTGGTAATGAGTAGGTGCTATCTGAGAGAGAGGAGGGAGGGGAGGGGGGGGGGGGGGGGGGGGTGCTGCGCATCTAAGCATTTTGAAGTGGTCAATTTGCACTTTCAGGCGTACGTATTTGTCTAACCTTCAGTGGAGGAAATAAGGGCTTTCTCCCCTTCTAGGGCTTAGGTCAAAATATTGTTTATAGTGGAATGCCCATCTCCCCTCCCACCCCTTATTGCAGTAGCATCACCAGTACATTTGGCAGAGGACGGGACTTACTCTGACAAGTAATTCAACGACTTCTACGTATGCAGTTTATGGATCATTCCATAATTTTACCCTTCCCTTCCTGACTACCCATCCCTCCCTTATACGGCTCTGATGTCGTTCCGTGTGTTTCCATTGACTCAGGGATAAACGAATATCTACCACGCCTCTGATTCATTCAAAATGATAACTAAACCTCTTTTGGCCTGAGCAAATGAATTTTTAACCCAGTGGGTCAATTCATTAGGACCAAATTCGTTCGCGTAGGCAAAACGGTAAGACAACATCCTCAGTTGTCAAAGGAATCGTTCACGGGCATTTAAGTTCTTCTATTATTCCTTGTACCAGTTGGCGGGCGCACACTACTGTGCGCGAAACACCATGTGCGTCAGTAGGTCGGCCTGTATTGCTCTTTTTCTTGAGGACAGAGTATTTCAGTGCACACCCAGCCCACCGTGTGCGGAGCTTAAATTAGTCCATGTGTGGTCTTCACCTCTTGTCCCATGCTCTACCCATCCAAACTTGTCCCCATCTCCACAGGTCGTTTTTCATGTAACGTCCAAGCTCCGCCCATCAATTTAAATGCTACGCCCACTGTGCCCTGCATTCTTTCCTGACCTTCAGAAACTCATCCCTGACCTTGATCCATCTTCTCCCTATGTTTGGGGCACATTCAAACCCAATCAACAATTTTTGAAAATTCCACGACGGCCCCGCCCATTATGGGCGGAGCTTAACTTGGTCCATGTGTGGTCTTTACTTAGTGTCCCATGCCCTACCCATACCACATTTGTCCCCATCTCCACAGGTCGTTTTTCATGTAACGTCCAAGCTCCGCCCAACAATTTAAATGCTCCACCCACTGTGCCATGCATCCTTTCCTGACCTTCAGAAACTCATCCCTGACCTTGATCCATCTTCTCCCTATGTTTGGGGCACATTCGAACCCAATCAACAATTTTTGAACATTCCACGACGGCCCCGCCCATTATGGGCGGAGCTTAACTTGGTCCATGTGTGGTCTTTACTTGATGTCCCATGCCCTACCTATACCGCATTTGTCCCCATCTCCACAGGTCGTTTTTCATGTAACGTCCAAGCTCCGCCCACCACTTTAAATGCTCCGCCCACTGTGCCCTGCATTCTTTCCTGACCTTCAGAAACTCATCCCTGACCTTGATCCATCTTTTCCCTATGTTTGGGGCACATTCGAACCCAATCAACAATTTTTGAACATTCCACGACGGCCCCGCCCATCATGGGCGGAGCTTAACTTGGTCCATGTGTGGTCTTTACCTAGTGTCCCATGCCCTACCCATACCGTATTTGTCCCCATCTCCACAGGTCGTTTTTCAGGTAACGTCCAAGCTCCGCCCACCACTTTAAATGCCCCGCCCACTGTGCCCTGCATTCTTTCCTGACCTTCAGAAACTCATCCCTGACCTAAATCCATCTTCTCCCTACGTTAGGAGCACGTTCGAACGTAATCAACATTTTCGGGCTGAAAGCCAAACATTCCAGTGCACGCCCCGCCCCCGTGGGCGGAGCTCAATTTGGTCCATGTGTGGTCTTTACTTCCTGTCCCATGCCCTACCCATACCACATTTGGCCCCATCTGCACAGGTCGTTTTTCATATGATACCTAATTTCGTGACAGACGGAGGGACAGACGCCTTAGCGCTTTATATATAGTAGGGATAGGGATTGTTGTATTCGCTTACTAAGGGTCGCATGAAAGTTTCACGTGAAAAAGCAAAAATCCAGCTGAAATACAACTCTTCAGTGGCGTCCAACGGGGGAGGGGAGCGGGTGGAGGTTAAATAAGCCACCTCACTCATTCAGCGAATAGTATACTGGTCTTTTATTTTTCTATTTTGACGCTGATACATATGTGTGTGTAACAGAGTAATGTTTAGAAGGGCGAACATACCTGCACCCATACGGGGTCGGTCCACTCTCATCCACCGAACATATTCCTGCTGGGAGGCCGAAAGCTGCTAGGTGAATTTGGCTTGCAGGCGGGGGAGGTCGCAGATGTCAGTAGCGAAGTAAGACGTTTCGCTAGCTTTATACAGAGATCCTCTGTACGGCTCAGATTACAATGAATTTCTGTGCAACAGGCACCTCGTTTATTAAATCAAGGATATTATCATTTATTAAGCTTCGTTGTCAAAAAGGACAATGGCTTCTACTCAAAAGATTTCAATGTTTTTATTTTACTTGTATTTGCCTCATTTATTTTTATTCTATAAAAACAATTCTTCTTCCTTCTCTTGAACTGTTTCCCGCAGAAAACAAAATAAGGTATCGAATTCATTATCTAGTCGTGACTAACAGTGACTAACAACATGAAAAATCCTAGAAAGTGAAAGCATAACAAGTGAGTTTGTCGTTCGTTACAGCACAAAATTCTGAATTGTAAGATATCGTGAATTTGAATGGTTCCGATGTGCAGAACACGGCCAGCTGACCGCCTTTGCCGTGAAGGGCAGCGCTTATGTTCGTCCGGGACTCGGCTTCGTCCTCGGTCATTACCTGAAATTCATAAAATACTTAGTGTACGTTTCTGGTCTGCCGTAAGGTTGTGTTCATACTCTGCGGCGCTGCCGCCGGCATCGACGCGAGCTGTGACCCTCGCAGAGGAGTAGAGTGCGAGGGGAATCATAGCCGCGTCGCAGCCGAGTCGGTGACGACGGCAGAGTCTCAAAGCATAAAAAGGTCTTGAGCAAACCCACCTTTTTCATGATCTTTCTCAACATGGAATTATTGCATTCAAGTTCGCTGCTGCTTCCGCTGAGCACTCCAGATCTGGAACGAGCAACTGTCAGCTAAAAAGGTGGCGCTCTTAGCCAAAATGCTACTCACCGCTTGACCCGATTGTGATAGCGTCGTCGGTAACCGCCACCAGTCATATACCCATCAGATGGAGGTGGAGGTGGAGGTGGTGGCTTGACGTAGCCACGTGGTTTGGCGTAACCTCCCATGGGAGGTTGAGGCTTAGCGTAGGTCATAGGTTGTGGGGCAGGGTAATGGGGCATTGGCATAGGCTGAGGGGCAGGATAATGGGGCATTGGCATTGGCTGAGGGGGAGGATAATTTGGCATTGGCATTTGTTGTGGAGGTGGATAATTCATCGGTGGTGGTGCACATGGTGGAGGTGGTGGTGGGGGTGGTGGTGGAGGTGGAGGAGGAGGTGGTTGAGGAGGATAATATGGAGCCGGTGCAGGTGCTGCACCGCCGCAGCAAGCACCCATACCCCCACCCATGCCTCCACCTCCTAATCCCATTTGGCCAAGGAGATCAAATAGAAATGCCGAACTGAGTGGCACAAGCCCAAGCAGCAACAGCGTTTGAGAAAGCATCCCTGAAAAGGTAAAGCATTAATGTTTATTGATAAACAGTCACTAAGGAGTAGAAGCAAGCTTGGAGGAGGGGTCAAGTGATGGGTATTGTCGGCCTTATATAGCCCGCAGAAATTTTTTTATTAATCGTCACCGGAATGGCTGGAAGCATAACGGGTTCGCGTCCATCCGGCTGACCTTCGGCACTCACTTGAGCAAGGTAACAAAGGACTCGATGCAGTAACACTGGATCACAAATTCGAAATTTGTGCAACATTTCGGTTCGCCGCAGTGATGACCTTGCGTGGTCGCTAATCGCCCCGACGAGCCACTAGCGTCTGTGGGCGCCTCCAATGTTGCATGCGGTGATTGTTCTGGGAGTAATCGCTGATGATAAGAAATCACCGTGATTGTGAAGTAGCATCACGCAATTATTTGATAAGACGCTAACAAATGGGAACCAGCAAGAACCAGTGTGCTGGGTTGGAAGCTGAATTGCACGGGAAGCAATAGAATCGGATCGGAGCCTCGTTTGCATTCCTCCACAGTTCCTCCGCTACCCCCCTCCCCCCCCCCCCCCCTTTCCCCGCTCAAAAAATGGGCCGTGAACATCTTCACTTCAATTCAAGCCAGTGCATTAAGGGAGTGCATTCTTCGATTGTGAGTCCCTGTTTTCCCTGAATATCTCACGTCCCCCCCCCCGGAGGGTTTAATACAGGATCAGCTTGATTAATCTCCAGGGGGGGGGGGTCGTATCTGAGGATGGAAAAAAGAGAGATTGTATGATGAAATTGCGCGAGGGATCCTACCTGCTATCGATAATCGTGTTTAGTATTAGGTGGCAATGCTATGATTATCGATTGACGGCATTTTTTATTGGAAGGGTGGGGGGGGGGGGGGGGGGAGGCACGACTCCAGTATGCCATTTTTAAACAAGCAGAGCATCGGCCATGGTGGAGACGTGAAGAATCGTTCACCATATCTCAAAGACTTTTCTAAACCGAAGCTTGCCCCTGGTTTAGTCTCATACTGAATCACCATGGTCCTCTGTCCATCTACTCACTCTCGTTGACTGGTTAGAGATGCAAAATAAGTGGGTGCATGTGGGGCGGGAGAGGAGCTGCGATGGTGGTCCAATGGATGGGTTTAACAGTTTTTTATAATCACATTCTGTATCGAACCTTGCACACTACATCACGACTTCCTTATTATCCACCAATGTAACCTCTCCACCGGAAATACCCTGACCTCAATAAGGAAGTTGGCATCCTCAGAAAGTGAGGTCGAGTCTTCGGACCAACTGCCCTCATTAAATAGTAATTCTTCTTTTGCTGCGGTAAATTCCTAGATCTGATAAGATCCACAGAAATCGCTGTTGTCAAAAGCAGACGACCCTCTGATACTATTTCGATTTCAAGACTTCAATCTCCGTTGCTAAATCTACGATACGATCAGCAAGCGGTGTTTTGAGAAAGTGATTTGCAGAATTCGAAAACGGTAATTTCTGCGGAAAAAACCTAATGATGTTGATGCAAAACAGCACGGAAACTCGCCCTCCATCCCACGGTTTCTCCGGCCGTTGCAAGGATAATACAATATTAGGTTGTTCCAAAAGTCCTGTAGGATTTTTCCAAAAAAAAATCAATAACTTTTGTTGTTTCTTTATTCTTCTGTGCCAACCAGGTTTGTTATGGAACGTTTATTGGTCGACGTTTCGAACAAATCGTCGTTATCAAGACCTAAAAGTTCGGAGCTTCCAACCTGTACCTCATCCGGTGAAGGGTGCTGCCATTCTCCTTGTCTTCAACCCTTGTTAGATCTCAAACCCGAAAATAGTCCAGTAAAGGGAACCAACCTACGACGTTCCAGTAGGAGTTCCCACTCCGCTTCCTCCAGTGACCGAGTATGGAAAAATGAGACACCAGTGGCACTCGAGACCGGTGTCGTCATAATCCACACAGCGAAATGAAGGGTAAGAACTCTGTTGTAATGGCCATGCACTCATTTCGGTTATTTAGCTTTGGGTCTTTTGTGTGGATATAGAACGCCTCTAGAGCTTTTCTGCACCCAATGTCCTCTTCGCGGGCAAGGATTTTGCACTTGATATTGAAGTCATTGCCCCCGTGCTCTTCTACTCGATGTCTGCCAAGTGGATTGAGCATGTTTTTCCGTCGCTTTTCGGCTAAGTGTTCCTTAACGCGTGTCCCTAACATTCGACCCGTTTCTCCAATATAAATCTGGTCACAGGTTGAGCACTGAAGCTGGTATATCGTACCTCTCTGTGCACAGTCTCCCTCCCTTCCATATGGACAAATAGCGCAGTCTTCAGTATTGCACGTACGATCATAAAGCCTATTGCGAACTAGTAGATGTTTAATATTGTCGTTTGGTATGTTTATCAAAACGACCTCATTGGCTAGTTCTGCTCGTGCAATACATTGTTTTATAGCTGCGCTGACTTTGTCTGATATGAAAGGTAACTGGAGAGGCATAATGTCCTCGCGATTTCTCGGTGGACGCCCTTTTCCTCGTAAGCCTGATATACAGCTACTTGATACGTAGCCATTTCTTTTTGCAACTTCGGAAGCTAGCTTGCGAGACTCTTCCCGCTCCATGTTGCCTGTACAAACCGCAATTGCTGTTCTAAACATATTTCGAACAACCGCAACCTTTACAGCTATAGGATGTGCAGACTTTGCATGGAGTAAGATGTTCTTTGAGCTGCTTTTTCGGTACCACTTCACACTATACTCTCCGTTTGACACCTTAGGCCGCTTCCATACTTTGCGCACCGACGCCGTCACGGCGTCACGCGCGTGACGGCGTCGGTGCGCAAAGTATGGAAGCGGCCTTAATCTGTGTGTTTAGATAAGGAAGCCAATCTTCTCGTGGGACTTCTCTCGTGAATGCTTTGTTATAACTTTTGTTTATTTCGAGGCAGGTCTAGGCGGTTCAAGAATATGGTAGAAGGTTCTCTAAGCCTTCTAACAAAGTATATATTGACCCACCAGATTTCGTAGAGAGAGCTACAATGCCCGTAGTCGATACCCACCGAACACGCGGTGTCATCTACTATGAGTGGTCTTGCGGCACCAAAACGACGGAAGCTTGCCACTCCATCAGCGCTGCATTGGGCAAGAGATTTGTGAGCTACGTGACCGTGCGCCGCTGGTTCATCAGCTTCAGCAACGGCGAGATTGACATGAAAGACAAACCACGCTTGGGACCGTGCTGGTTCTGGGACGCGGAAGGAATGCTTTTCCGCGAGGTGCTGGTACAAGGCGAGACAGTCACCGCTACCGTATGCACCCACCAGCTCCAGCAGCTTGCCGTCGCTGTTCGAGAAAAGTGCCGGAAAAGTCCGCGGTCACCCTTCTTCATGACGACGCCCGCTCCCATTTCGCGAAAAGTACCCAGGCTAAGTTATAGGAGCTCGGCTGGAATGTGCTGCCCCACCTGCCATACTCTCCAGACATTGCCCCTTCTGACTATCACCTTACCCATCCTTTTGAATCCTTCCTGGCCAAGAGAAAATTCGTTGATTGTGACTTGCTTGCAAAGGCGATCGCTGACTTCTTCAACTCTCAGAACCCAGAGTTCTGGGAGGAGGGAGTCAACGAACTACTTGTAAGGTGAAAGAGTGTTGTCGATAACAATGGTGGATACGTTGTTGCCTAATTGTTGTTTGTTGGAAGAAAATAATAAATAGTGATGATTGAAAAAATCCTACAAGACTTTTGTGACAACCTAATACATACCCAGACGATTCCGTTGTTTGGAGCTAGGGCGTATTCATAGTCTGCGGCGCCGGCAACAGGAGGTGTGGCTGCGTTGTCTCTTCGTCTCTTCCCATGCCACTCTACCTCGCTGCCTGTAAACTCAGCCACGCCCTATGAAGGCGGCGTAATAGACGAGCTACGTGACGCGTTGCCCTCAAGTGCTTTATGTGGATCGAGAGGGTAGAGCATTCGCGGAATCCGTCATCAACTTTTAGCAAAAGTTAGCTTACTCCTTGCAGCTATATCAAAACTCGAACCCACCCCCCACACCCCCTTCACCGTCATTCTGGATGCATAGCATGAGCTCTTCACGCAGAAGAATATTCAGCAGATATTTCTCATTTCGTCTCCAGAAATTGCTATTTATACCAATGAGCGCTTGTAGGTCTTCAAGAGTACGCACCCAATTGGTAAGAAGTTTGGCCAAGGACCCAATGCTGACCACAGCTCCATTTGCACCAGCGGCTCAGTATTGCGGTTACCGCGCTCTAATCAAACTTTTCATACCTGATCACAACTGTGCTTCATCAACGGTTTTCATGAATGACCGCACTTTTCTTGGTAGAAGATGTCCAGATCAAAGCGGTACGCTGTACAGGCTGATGAACAGGTCGCTTTACATGGATCGCCGCTATCAGTAAGTCTCAACCGTGATCTTTTTCCACTTGCTATGGGCACAAACGCTGACTAGTTTGTTGACCTACATGAAGTTCTTTTTAATGTTTCTTTTATCCCAGTCACTTGTGTGAAGTGTTCTATCAAACCTATAAGTGAAGGGTCAAATAAAGTCGGGGGAGACGGAAAATTTTCACCGAGTCAAAGCCTCTTTCCTCCTTAGGCTTAGGCTAAAGCAGATGAGATCTATGCTTTGACAGATGCTTTTCATGCGGGAGGAGAGGATATCAATTTTAGTCTAAGCTGGGGAGGGAAAGGAGCTCCGACGTCGAAGCAAAGTTGCGTCTCTCCCTGACTTTATTTGACCCGAAGTGAATTCAAAGACAAGATTTTGATCCAATTTCTAAAAGTCGGGGATCGGTGCAGTTGCCAGTCAACCACCTGAAAAGGAATGTCTTTAGCTATATGCTTCAGCAGTTCCAACTGCATAAGAGACATGTTTTCATGGCAATTGTATTCCATTTGGTCATACGTGTCTACAGCGACCGGGTGCACGAGTCGCCATTTGAACACTGCTACAAAAATTATTTCTTCTCAAAGGGGTTGTGATGTTTTTTTCACTAACTGAAATCGTATTTTCGGCAAAGGAGTTAAATATTCCGCTCTATCTCTGGCTTTCGGTTCCCTATGTATAAGTATATCCGCGACGTCGGTTTCTGTCTAAACCGAGCAAAAGGAGCTAGAAAGATCCATATGTAATATTGGTACCATCGCAGTGAGGGATGGGGAGACCTCCTACAGAACGTTTAACACCTGAGAATCCCTGACGTGACAATCTGTACACTTGAGGGTATAATTCTGCCCAAATTTTTTGTATTTGGTTAGGGGTTTCATCCCCCTCCGTGAGCATAGGCAAAGATAGCGTTAAACGTTAAGCACAGTGTTATGTACCTTCCTCATTGCGATAGCTCCCCACATTTTATTGTGGTGATTTGTGATTTGGTGATTTGTGGTGATCTAGCTCCTGACATATATTGCAGTAATATCGTTAACCCCATGAACTATTATTTCAGCCGTGGAAAACGTCATCACAGCCGTCGCTTCATGAGTTGCATATGGCGAATGCTGTGAAAATTGGACCTGGACGTTATAGACTCACCGCCCCAAGTATGTGCTCTTGTCTTTTTTCTATCATTTCCTGATATATTCTTGTACATCAAGAGTGAGGTGCTGTACTAAAAGGCGACGCGCACTTCCACTCTCATGGTGCGCATATCAAATCCCGCATCGATATCCACCCAGGCTAACCAAGTCTTCCATCTCTGCACAGTAGTTAAATTGGTACCACTTTGGTACCACATTGGCAAAACGACTGACTTGAACATCGGCTGCTTCCGCAAGTCATTGTATACCCCAAATCACATTCACATGGTTCTAAATGGAACTAAAATGTGCAACGCATTCCTTCAAGGGATTTATTACCGCCAAACCTTCACCCTTTATCCGTTTATGCTTAATCGCGGAAATAGGGACGATCCACTCAGTTTTCGGTGATTTCGAAAGCAGTTATTCTAACTGAATATGTTGACAAAAAACTCAAATTCAGAACAACCCTGAGAAAGCTTGTTCCCTCTCATAAATCACAACAATTAGGAAATCGCAGAAAACTCGAGAATCGGGACCCCGGTCCCTCTATCTTTTACTTTACGCGCATTTTATTCTGTTTCGTCAAATAGTAGAGTGAGTAGTGGAAATCCTGTCTTTCATATATCCGCCTCAGTGAGACTTCTGTTCAGAAACATGGGTATGGAAATTTTCCTCTGGGCATTTTTCATACATAATACCCTGTTTCGTATCATTTTCTCTTTTTTATGCTTCGGCTCCCTATGTTTTACAATTCCAGAACTTTTCTCACCTGCTGCGCTAACTGTCGATCGACTTCTGAAATCATCAACAAGTGATGGACCATCCACAGAATCAGATGAAGCACAGTATGTCCTGTCGTGTTCATCACTAAGCTCAGTCCCGTGTTCATTATTAAATCTCAGTGATCAAGTTATCGAAGAACCCTTACATGGCTACTCCCCCTGCTATGCATAAAGCAATTCACTTATTCCCTTTAGATCCCATCGAGTTCCCGATATAGCTTACGTTAAACTTTCGGCCATGATTGGAAAGACATCCCCGAAGAAGAGGTAGTTGAAGAAGATTCTGCGTTTTTTTCGACTTTTTCAGTTGAAGGCTATAGTTGAAGTTTTTTTAGACTTTATTTCAATGAAGTTCAGTCTTCCGACGAGTCGCCATCGAAGAAGCCAGTCCACGATGTGAAGCGAATTGGCATGAAGTATCAAGGTATCTATCGAATCCAAAGTTATCCTTTCGATGTTATCAAATCTCCTAAGTTTTTCCTCCCTTAACTTATTTGTTTTCATTTTTTCGTTGGAAGCCTTCTTTTTGAGGGAGATGAGATTTAGTCTATTAAGTTCGTCATATCGAAAAAAATCGTTGCAGATTCATCTCTTACCGTACTGGACAAATCGTCGAGAGAAGGGCAGCCCAATGACAACCTTGGGGATCATAGTGAAGAGTAAGTGATGAGTTATAATTGGCGAACGAATAGCAGTCTGGTTGCAGTTTGAGTAAAACGTGATGCGTACCGTACCAACCATCTGTGATTCTTCAGTTCCGCAAACACGCGAATCGCCTTTGCCGCCGCGCACGGTATGGGTAGCGCCATCGATGCGTTAAGCCACGTTATCCTCGTACCTAAGCGCAAATGGGGAGAATGAGATCAGGATAGACTTGCAAACTCTCCACTTCTAACTTGTGCTTCGTTTGGGGATCTTGTGGTCTACATCCTGAGCTTTTCCTGAACCATCCGAGGCTCCGTTGAAGTGTAACAGGAGTCGCGGTTTTTCCTTCATTTGTATATTCTCGTCCAGAAATGCACAATGAATTCACGAGAACTGTGGGTGTTATCAAATTACTTCTGTTATCAGCGGTGACCATCGATTTTTAGGCGAACGGAAATGTTAATGGAGCCAACGATTGACGTGGATAGCTATGAAGAAGTTGCAGTGAATGAGGAATACGACGATGGAGCGGAGTACGTTTTAGATTCACTTTAAAGTCTATACACATGATTCGACTATCCTATGTCTAGCGATTTTACTCAATATTAAGAGCTGTGTCATCCTCTTTCTTGACGTCGGAAGGCCGTGAGATGATTGCGGGGAACACATTCCGTGAATTGAAAGGAGAAAACAATTATCTCAAAGAGCAATTACAAGCAAGCATGCTGAGGTACGGAATACATTTGGATCATTCATGTACGGTATACTTTCTTACCAAGTGCTGGATCGTCCCCCATAAACGTCGCTGCATATATGAACCGCAAAATTTGGGACCTATTTAGTCAGACGAACCAAAAAATCGGGGTTCAGGATTTGTGTGAAAACCTTGCTCAGTATTACGAACGACTGTGCTGCAGGGTGAAGCAACTTGAAGCAGTGCTCATGCAACGAAATGGGCAAGTCAAGAAACTGGTGTCGGAGAATCTTCAATTATCGATGAAATGTCGAAAACTGATGGGCGCTTTGGCTGAAGATGAAATAAGAGAAGCTTTGTGAGTGGCTTTTCATGATTTTTATGCAAAAATCTCGAATTCGCCTTTAAATTTTTAGGAGTTGACATTTCTCGTGTAATCATTTGCAAAACATTATCTGTGAAGCGGGACGTTTATGACGCTTGAGGAATTTTCCTCCCGGATTACACTTGCTGGAAAGCGTTTCCGTGTTATTCAAATGTGATATCTTGCATGTATTCATTCTTTTATTCGGTAGACTGGATCCATAACTTTCGCACGGAAATTAATTTCAAAGGCAATACTTCTTCTTGAAAACCTGAAGCTGAACCCGTATTGATCAGAAGCTTGTGCCTATTTCCTACCTGCAGTTGGGGCAGTCACATTTCCCGCACTTTAGGTCGCTGCATTGTTATTAAGATCATAGCCTTTTTGGCTTTCGCTCTTGTTTTGCTGTTGTTGCTTATGCTTCAGTTTCTCAGTGAGAGTATGTAATGTCCATTAATTTTTTATCAAGCTCTTTCCACAACCGAATTAGGCGCTTTATTACACGAATTCTATACTAACTTTTTGATATTTCACAATCAACAGATTCACGTCTTTTTCCGTATACAACACTAGTCAAACTGTTTTTGTTCAAAATAAAAGTTTCGAGAATGTTGAGCAATGGTCACGACTAGTAAGGAGGAGCGAGCCCACTCATATCACATGGCTCTTGTGGGAAATGCTAAAATCCCTCCAAATTATAAATACACAACAAAATTTGACATCGACTAGGGAGGGGCAAGAACTAGCCATCTACCCTTCTCTCTAGGGTTTTCCAGATTCGCTTCTCTTACGAAGAACATTCTTCAGGTAGTATTCACCCGCTTTATACGAGGACCGTACCAGTGGACCAGATGCAACGTACAGAAATCCCATTTCACGTGCGATTCGGCCCCATTCGTCAAATCTGCAAATAGAATACGATAGGAAAATAGCTCACATACTGAAGGTATACAAAAAACGGAAAATGGCCCGTGAAAATCCGGAAAAGAAAGAAGCACGACCGTTAGAAAACTCTCACTTCTCAGGAGTGACCCATTCCTTTACCAATAAGTGTCGCTTCGTTGGTTGCATGTATTGACCAAATGTGACTACATCTACGTCGTGGCTTCTCAGATCAGTTAAACATTGCCGTACCTAAATCGTCCGCAATATTCGAATATATAACCCAGAAATCAAAAGATTTAACAAGATTACCTCATCATCTGTCTCACCAAGACCAAGCATGATTGATGTCTTCGTGATGAGTTTAGGATTAGTAGTTTTTGCACGTTTTAGAACTAAAAACATTGTTTGAAACATCACCATGTGGACTGTATCAACAAAATATACAAATGAAAGGACTGAAAAGTTCATTTGAAGCTTGCAAAATCTAAAAAACGCAAGTAGATCACCTGCAAGTGATTGGCCGTATTTCGCCCTTGGATCTCGAACCCATGGCGTCAATCGTTCGACAGTTTCCACATTGTGAGCGTAAACATCAAGACCACTTCTAAACAAGAAGGTGCTATACGTTGAGGAGGAAGAGGGGGGAGGCAATCTGTTCAACTTAAAACTCACTGGGATGCCAAATACGTTCATATATGTTCCCGTGAAGCTTACTTTACTGTTTAACAATCATGTGAAAACATGCTACTGTTCGAAGGTCAACAAAGCCCCCCCCCCCCTCTCCTCCTCATTAGTAGCACTGAAAAATGTGACATCGGAATCCAAGACAGGATAGAGATAGCAGCGACCATATAGATAGTGTGGTACTCTCTCATAGAATTAAACATACAAGACACAGCATAGAAATTGCAAAGTTATAGGTTCCAAATGGAAGTTTATGAGAGTCCAAGATTCACTCACAAAGCCAACATATCAACGCTCTCTGTACGACCTGCGAAATCGGGCAAAAGACATTCGACCAACAGCTCTGGTCTCTCCTTCTTCATAAGCTGAACAGTTTTGCAAAGATGGCTAGCACCGCCATCTTCTACGTCATCTCTGGAACGACCGCTTGTATGATATCAAAACTTAGAGATATATCCCCCTAACACCCACCGATCAACTGATGTGACAACGATGTAATCTACATCCCATGATTTTACGGCCAATGCAGTGTTTTCTGGCTCCATAGGGTCTAATGGCGGCGGCTTTCGAGCTGTTTTCACCGAGCAAAACCTGAAAAAACAAGTAGAATAATGAATAATTAAACAATAAAAGAATTATTTAAACATTTAGTGAACATGAAAATCAACCCTAGCGAGACATACCTACAACCTCGAGTGCATGTGTCACCCATTAAAAGGATCGTTGCTGTTGATATCGAATCCTTAGAACCTCCCCAACATTCTCCCAAGTTCGGACACCTGAAGCAATTCAGGTGATCTCCTGAAGGCAACTAATTCAAATTCAGCTAACCTGGCTTCTTCGCAGACTGTGGCTAGCTTGAGGCCTTTTAGTTGTTTCTTCAACCGTGAGACATTTTCGTTCTCACTTGGAAGAACCTAAAGAGATAATCGGTATTTTTAACAAATATTACAATCATAAAGTAGGCCGCGGTCACATCTTGCGAAACCGCGACTTTGCAATCGCGTGTTTTACGCGCAATCGCTGACTCCATAGGCCGTAGTCATACTCACCGCCGGCAGGGCGTGGCTGCGTTCGCATCCAGCGAGGGAGAGTAGCAACGGGGAGGTGCAGAGATGATGCAGGCAACGAGGCAGGGTGGCATAGGCGGAGACGCGGAAATACGCAGCCACGGCCTGCCGTCGGCACCGCAAAGTATGACCACGGCCGTACGTGCCTAATGTTCACATCAAATGGTACCGAGCTGCAATATGTACGCAAGGCGTAACGCGCCTTCTGAATCACGAAACATACAATATGATTCATACCTTTTCCTTTTTCAACCATTCAGGTAACCTCAGCCGACGGTCACCTTTCTCGAGCTTTAACTTGCCTTTGTATTTGGCCACAGCTTCATCGACGCTACCTAAAATATGCCACCAGCTCAAACGACATCATGAAAGCCAAAACCAAAAATTGCTGGAACATAAAAGAATGTTCACACCAAAGAAAGTTAAAGGCATTTAAAAGAAACCTGAGCTGACAAAGTCTTCAAAAGACGGGCCATCTTTGATCTTTGTTTTAGGTTCTGACGAAGATGCCGAATATGCACGGAATTTTTGGAAGACTGGTCGTGTTCGTTGAAGCATGGTACAAGGCAACGGCAATTTAAAAAATAAAATGAAAGAAAAGGGTAAATACTGTAAAGTTGGGGTTAGCTTTTCCTTGGTCTGCAATATTCCGTAACTTTGGTGCAATAGTGCGTGTGGGCGGCAGGTTTGAAAGGCGTTTTATGCGGGAACGTTTAACCGTTCACTTCCATTTTTGCAGCTTAACTTCTCTAAGATTTTTCTATTCTCTATCGAGGCCCGATGTCTTGTTTTAACTATGTTGTGGTAGAGCTGGAGAAGAGCTCGTGGGTCAATAATCGTGGGGGGGATGGGAATACGCAAAATTTCCACCGATGTCGAATCTCCTTTCCCTTCCTAGGCTTGGACTAAAGCAGATGAGACAGATACTTTGGCAGACGCTTCTTCATGTACAGTCCATTTCGGAGCGCCTGATGGGGCGTGGCCTACGGACTTGGGTGAGAGTTCAAACTCTCTCACTCCGCCACACACTCTCCCCCTTGCCCCGCACTCCCACTCTCGTCACTCACCCATGTTCGTAAGCCACGCCCTATCAGGCACTCCGAAACGGAGTATAGGAGGAGGGGATATGGATTTTAGCCTAAGCCTAAGGAAGGAAGGAGCTTCGACGTCGGTGAAAAGTTGCTTCTTACAATTGACCCGAGGCCGTCTTTGACACCGCTCGTCTTCTGCTTGTTTATTCAAATCTATTTCGGAAAGATTTTATATATATTCTCTGTTCTTTTGCCAATCCTTCGAATTTCTACCTAGCAGTAGGCAAAAGTTGCGGGTTTTGCCTATGCTAAAGGAGTGCTACTTAATTTTTATACGCTTTATTGTTGCTTTCAAGTATTTTGTTTCCTTGTTCTCTTCAAGTGTTTTAGTTTGTAAGGACTTGGCGCTTTCATCACTCTCTTGTCGCTGGACGTAGCTGTAACTTTCCCTCATTCTACCAAATCACAACGAAGTTCATTGTATGTCAATTGATAGTTTCAGCCCTTTCTACCGAGTCCTGTAGATGCGTTCCTGTTCTGTACATAAGCTTAGCGCTTTACTTTCTCAATGGACGTGCATTTCACATATTCATTGTTACGGTATTGAAGAGGCCGACGTACTTGACGACTTAAAAGAAGAGCTCATTAAGCTGCAAAAGAAGGACAAGGTGGGTTGCTCCTGGACGGTTCGTCAATTTCTGTTGATCTAATTTTCTGGCGCTGTGTACTGCGGGAATGGGTATTCAGAGCAAGGGAGTTCCAAACTAGTAAGGGGGGGGGGGGGCTCTTGTTGAGTGATGCATAGTAACATACCTTCACCAGAATAGAAGAGTAACTTTAGCTTTATACAATCATATCTGCATATATGCGGTACTACAGTGGTTTGTTGAGACGTTAGTCTCGACAAACGACTCTAGTATCGTAAAGGCTTGTTTCCGTTCCACATACTGCTGAGGTTATACCTTGCGGCTCGTACGATCCGCAGGATCGCAAAATTGCAAAATCCTCAGACTGCAATACAGGGTATTGTCATGCTGTCTCAGTTCCGTGAGCTATTTTCCCGAGCTCTTTACCACTCTGGGCCGTCAGTGGCAACGGAGCTGCTTCGTAGAAAGCCAGAGTGGGATCCGCGAGGTATAACTTCAGAACCTCAGCCTACAGCTACGTTCAACACCCCCACCCCTCTCCTCGTGCTTTCCTTTGGGACAGGCAGGGGCATCCGAATCCAGTACTGCAGCACTATCAAAACAATTTGGGGTGGATAGGAAGAATGATTATCTAGGATGGATTTTGATGTAGGTATACCCACGCGAAAAGAAAAGAAGCGCCGTGGTAAATGGAGCAATTCCGCTTTTTCCTTCCTATTAGGGTATTGTGATTTCTGAATGCCGTGTGATCTGTAAGTGCGGGACGCTTTTCATGATGTTGAGATAAGTTGAAATAGAGCAGCTGTGAAACTCCCGTATTGGTCCGAGTGGTCCAACTTTCTCAATTGGTTATATACAGTAGCGCTCAAAAGTCTTCGGCGAAATGGTCTTTCACTTGGGTTTTTCACTTGTAACTTTTTTGCGACTGGACCAATCAAAGAGAAATTCTAGTATGTTGTACTTGAGACACTGCATACTTAATACACTGTGTTTCATATCTATAGGTGCACCCCAATATTTTTAATTACCGCTGTTTCTCTGAATTCTACAAGGCTGTGATGATTACCAATAAACTTTTTGTACCGGAATTCGCTAGATAAAGTGTTCTCAGGGAATTTCGAGCACAAGAACCTTTATAATAAATAGTCCTATTTTTCACCGTTTCAAAACTGTAGGTCCACACCGCGATTTCATTAAATTTATTACGAGAATAAGCAACAACTGAGCAACTAATAACTTCTAGGTCCTCCTTTATTCGCAATGACTTCAATCAAGCGCTTCTGCATGCTCCCTGCTAGATTCGTCGGGACGGTTGGATCGAGGGCAGTCCACATTTCGACAATGGACGTCTTCAACTCTTCAACGGATCGTACTGCTTGGCATCGCTGTAGATCTTTTGCACCATGATAGCCCGTACATTTTCCATTGGATCCACGTCAGGAGAGCAGGCCGGCCATTCGAGAACGTCGATATTTCTGGTGCAATCCGCGCCGTAAATGACCGACTTGCATGGATTGCAGCATTGTCGTGCATGAACGTGAACGACCTTGTATTGAGGCGACGTAGAAAAAGAAGGGATGGTCTTCCAGGATCTTCTGGCAGTCCTCCTAGTCCATGCGGCACAATACGAAGGCCAGGTCGAGCAGCCCATACTCGCAAAGGGTACCCCAGACCATGAGCGAACCCCTGTCAAAATTTCGTCTCGAGAAAGACGGTAGTTCTTCCCGCATATCCCGCCAGTTCTGCTTCCCAGCGTGCGGTCTGTCAAGATTAAACTTCTCATCGCTCCAGATCATCTTAAACAAAAAAGACTTGTGCAAGGCTTCAAAAAGATGGAAAGTCGCAAGTACCCTGCCTTAGACCAATCTCTTTTGATGTTCTTAGTCGCAAACTCAAGCGAGCCATCTTGTAACGTTCTGTGAGCCTCGGGACTCGCTTCATAGTCTCTCTGGTGAGGTTTTTAAAGGACTGAGAGACCTATCATACGGATACTTCTCTCACAGAAAGAGACATTTCGGCTCGCTCCCGATTGAGGCACATCGTGGAGTTCGACAGAAAGCGTCCAATCATTCTCTAATCTTGCCTGGAGAGCTTTCGTGGACGGCCACCAGGGTTCTCCTCTCCGTAGTGTTCTGGATCTTGCAGGTAGATGTTCTTGCAGTTGTGTGACCGACCAGTTCGAGCAGCGATCTTCCTCCGTGACCATCCAGCTTCGACGAAGGCTTGCACTCGAGCTTGTTCTTCTGGAGTAAGACGCGTACCACCAGGCATTGAGAGGATAATGTTGACCACGACCGTATGCATGCCCAAGTTCAGATTGGTTTCATACTTGTGGTGAAAGGAAATTGTTTCATCAGTGGACCTATAGTTTTGAAACGGGCAAGATTTAGCTTTTGGAATAACAAAAAAGCCTCTTCAAGCGATGAGGTCAAAGAGGAGGTTTTTAGAAAACCTTTCGATTTAGCTGCAAACTTCTACTCCGGGGTATTTTGACCTGTAGAGCACGAATATAACATTCATTTGGTGCGAAAGCGCTTGGCGCCTGCGCCATAGGCGCCGGCGCCAAAATGGGGTGGATCACCAAACTCGCTCAGAATTTGTCTCATGGGGTATTTCGACCCGTAGAACACGACTATGACATTTGTTTGGTGCGAAATCGCTTGGCGCCTGCGCCATAAGCGCTCGCGCCAAAATGGCGCCTATGGCGCAGGCGCCAAGCAGTTTCGCGCCAAACGAGTGTCATATTTGTGTTCTACGTGTCAAATTACCCTTGGGACAAGTTTGCAGCCAAATCGAGAAGTTTTCCAAACATCACCTCTTCGACCACATCGGTTGGAGAGGCAGTGGGGTAGCTTTGGGTAAATAGTGCCAAAAAACATTTCAGAGTTTCGACATTCTCGAAAACACTTTTTAGAGGACTTTCGATGGTGAGAAACTCAGTAATCACGTTACAGCTTTTCAAAATGTATGGGGAGTCCATAAGCTGAAGATGCAAGGGTGGACCTATAGATATGAAACGCAGTGTATACTATTTCGGCGCTCAACGGTGTAGGTTACGTGACTATATGAAATTTTTTGTTTTTGGAGTGCCATCGCTATGCCGTCCCGCTGTGTCGCTGTCATCAAAAGTCGTGGTATATTTCAACAAAATATAGATGTTCTCCGAGGCTTGCTCGTTTTGTTTTTGTAAAGAAATCCGATTCTTGATAAAGCCTCTTTCTTTTTTTTCGGTGGTCTTGTAGTAAATTCTTGTAAAAAACCATGAAAAGAGTCAAGCGACACTCAAGTAGAAGGAAATGTTGGCAATAGGTTCAGGCACCACATAGCAAAATTTTGTCAAATTTGGTCAAATAGAAAAAAGATATGACAAAAAAGTTTTGGCCGAAGACTTTTGAGCGCTACTGTATATAGTGGCTGGCTACGCAAGAGCGCAAGAGAACGCAAAAGGTAGATCACTTGGGGGGGGGGGGAGTGTGACGAGCTGGCAAGGAGTGGCTAGGATACTGTAATTTACACCGATTGCATTGAAATTTTGTTTACGACCAAAGGTCTCAAAGGCTACTGTCTTCAGTTTTTCTCTTCAATTACAAACATGTGTTTCAGCATTCTTTCTACGTCGTTGTCAATTGTTTTCTGGTGAATGGCTCTTTCAAATTGCTAGTCGACGAAATTTTGCGAGAACTGAATCTTCAACCTCAGGGCAAGGTGAACACTATCAACGCGCTGGCGGTTTTCTTGGGCAAACATCTGTTTTCCGCGTAGGGATAAATATACTCATTATTTTTTCGATACATTCTGCTTTTATCTATAACTTCTTTTTTAGGAAAGACCATGTGAAACTCACCGTTGTACTTGATCAAGCTCATTATCTTTCATCATTTCCAGTGTCGACTATCAAAGGATTATTGTCACTACCAAAATCGGTATGTCACAAGGTCGAAATCAGCAGAGAAAGATTATCTCATGTAGCGCTCAATGAGTATACTGTTTTCAGATGAGTATCATATGCCCAGATCTCAATGATCCATTAATTCGTTTTGTAACGCATAGCGAATTACCGTGGGATCGAATAGGAATGCTTAATGTGGTGCCACAACCAGTTTCTATAGGTTTTGAAAGTCGCTCAGAAGGTATGTTGTCTAATGGTGTGTGCCATTAATACAGAATTCCTGTGGCGCGTACGCGTTGCGTGCGAGCCAGGAGCACTGTATGAAGTGGTCTTGAAGAAACATGTTTGACATCCGTGGGTGTGGGACACGACAATCGCTTTGCGACCCAACCGAATTTGGCATTTCTAACTCTCCTTCGCACCGCGTTCACGAACGACGCCGCCACGCGAATTTTTAGCCTAGTGGTACATCCTCGCGGTCTTGTTACTTTTGGTGCTGTAGGAATGACGGGGCGAAAAGACAAATCGTCCGCGTCAAAAGATTCTGATACAACGCTTAAGTTATATGTATGATGTAGATTTATCGTTTCTTGTATAGTAAGTTTGAGATTTCTCAGAGGAATGTATCGGTTTGATTGCTGAAGCTTTGAGAGATGAATGCAACAGGAGAGTTGTTGAGTATGTGGTGAAGGCCGTATTTTTCGAGTGCTGTGATGCTCAGAGGATCTTGCAAATTGTGAGTTTCTAACCCATTTATCTCTGAGTGTCTTTTTATCAACTTTTACTACTTTCAGGTTCGAATTGCGGTTGAGAAATATACTGAGAAGCATGGTGATGTAAATGATATAAAGAATTTAAAGTTGTTACCCGTTTTGGAGACTCTTGTAGGTATTTTTTATCTTCTATCATTTTTTTTCAAGGAGCGTATTTCATTTCGTGTGAATTCCACGATGAGTTTCGCATTATGTTGCTTTTAGGATGAGACCGATTGCTACTGGCAGGATGAGAATGAACGTGAAGGTTTTGTAGATCTTCCATTGAGCACGAGGTTGGTGTTCTGCACCGTGTCTTCCTTCAACAATTCTACATCTCTGATTTTTTTTTTTTTGGAAAAAGCTCATACTGATGTATTTCGATGTCTCAGGACATTTTCAATTTTTTCAGATTTCTTCTTGTGGCATCTTTTTGTGCAAGTCACAATCCCTCATCAACGGATAAACGATATTTTGCTAAGGTGAGAGTTTTCATACTAAAAAATAACTTGCGTTCTTTTTATCGTCTCTGTTATTACAAAATGAATGAATATGTTTAAGTTTCACGGTAAGGAAAAGCGGTCGGAGGCTCGTGAACGAAAAGCTGAGCAGTCTGCAGAACAACGTGACGGGGAAGCCAAATCAGCTGAGCTACAACGTATCAAGTGCATCTACCTAGCCCTCGCAAACTTGTATCCAGTAAAAGGCGTCAACATGGATATAGATGTTAATTCACAGGTCAGTGAGTGAAGGGAACGGGAGTTCGCTAAATGTGAGAAGTCACACGGGAAATGTGCCATGCATTCGATTTCATTTGAAATTTTGAAAGAGCTAATGCGTATTAGGATTACACGAATTGGGTTTATGATGGGTTTTCCGTACCTATCCCTTCGAGCAGACCTAGTATGACTGACTTACGGGGGCAACTAATTCGGTCCTTGATCACATCTTGTCGCTTTAAAAATTGTCATTCCAGCCTTCGAGCTGACAACACTTGCCTTGCAGCTGCACGACAAAAAAATGTTGGTTATCTTCCCTGGTCAAAAATTTTGAGATGTGGGTGATTTGAATTGCTTCGGGCAAATATACACGATGAAGCATTCAGGTCATTGTTTGACTGAAACGCTTCAAAGTCCCTTTTCGAATTATATCGTTTCAAAAAATGCTGCTTACTGATTTCATGCTATATAGGGATGAGCGGTGCTCTAATCTGTATTACGTAAAAAAAGCACTTTGCAGATTGATTACACCATGTTGCTGCATATGTTTTCTTCTTTTATACGGTTCAGAACCCGAAAAACAGGTTATTTAGGCCGCGGTGTTTTCTAAGATATGTTTAGCATTTCCCCTAAGCGGCTCAAGGCTTCCAAAAGAATCCAATCGCAAGAAAACATAGAAGGCCGTCAGTTGCGTAAATGTAGGTGCTAGCGATACTTAATCGAGGAGAGGATTATTCTTTAGCATGATAGTTGCCACCCAGATCATGCATGCTACAGTGTCGCTACACCCTAGTTACAGTAACTGTGAACGTGAAATAAATTGTGATGGTTGCAAGAATGAATCGATCTAGTGCAGCCTTCTGAAGCCTCTGCAATCTATTTGAAATTGTTGGAAGTGCAGAAGGACCCGCGCGAGCGTGTGAAACCACGAGAATTGGCTAGGTCACTGTAATTACTTCCAGATTGCCACTTTGTGCAGTACTGGTTCAGTGGCGCGAACAACAAGTGCAGCGAATCTCGACCAACCAAAATTTCGATGCCTGGAATCATTCGAGAATATCAATGAAATTGCACAGTGAGTTAGAGCTTTTCACATTAAGTATTTTATTTGCTTTACCGATACTACCACTGTGATTTTCGATGATTGCACATTTTGGTCGGGTTTCATAATTGTGTAGATGTAGGTTACTGAACTGAACTCTGAGCTCACGAAAAAACCCGTGCTTCCACTCATTTTTGCACCTTTTCTCGATTTTCGGTAGGACTTTGCGGTTGGGGGTTGGTAAAACACTGTTAATGATGCGGTTTTTAAAGCATCTATTTTGTAAATCAGTGCATCTTTCATTTATTGTGACAGCTTTATGTTTTGCAAACAAATAAGGAGGACTACCGCGTTCTATTTTATTCACGAGTTTTTTCTTTCTTTGAATTCCTACATCCTCAAGCACTCTTCAATGATATCCATCAATCAGTCCTTTTCCTTCGAGACGAAACGACTCGCAAGAACCTTCGACGTTATCCTCTTGAGTGTGTTGATTGCTCATGGTGAACAGGATTTAGAACGGATTTAAATTCATCCCATGCATTCCGACCATTCAAAGTGCAGGCTTTGCTCAGCTTGGTTTATAGAATCTATAGACATAATAATATTTTAGAGATTTAATTTCAGTTTTTTTACATGTGGCGGGATTTCTGAACTTTCCCACATGGTCTCGCCCGCGAAAATGAAAGGGGGTCTCAGAAGCAGGTTTGGGACTACAGTATACCCCGATCGCTTTGCCGCATCCTAGTAGAAATAATTTGCGAGAGCTCGAAGCCTCTATTTTGGAAACTATTCACTGTGATAGTTTGCTGGCACTTCTACGAATCTGCTGTCCGAAGAGTTCGGAAAATGTGAAGAAGTTTATATTGAACTTATAGGATCGCTAGAAAAAAGTCGTCTCCCTCCTGAATATAACCTATATTGGACTATGAAGGTATTCGCGAAAAAATGAGAAAGCTCGTGGATAACAGAGCTCTGGAAGTATTAGGTTGGCAACTAAGTAATTGCGGATTTTTAAATACTGCTTTTTCCCTCCAAACTGCTTTCCAGCAATCTCTCCTGTACATACACATGTAGTACAAGTCCACACGCATCTATAGGTATTATTGTCTTCCATATCCCGGATAACCCTTTTCGGCAAAATAAACATATCAACGGTCAACCTCATTTTCAATACAAAAAATTAAAAAGATTTTTCTTTGAATGGCGTTAGACAGGGAAAGGAAAAGGTGATAATCCGATGGAGCAAGATCAGGGCTATAAGGTGGTGAGGCAGCAATTTCTATCCAAGCTCGAGAATTTTTTGGCGAGTTATTTTTTCAATAGTGGTAAAAAAAATTTTGAATTTTTTTGTCAAAAAATACTCGACTTGGATAAAAATTGCTGCCTTATAGTTCTGACCTTTCTCCATCGGATTATCACCTTTCCCTTTCCCTGTCTAACGCCATTCAAAGAAAAAAATTGGAATTGAATTGAGGTGACTTTTGATATTTTTATTTTGCCGAAAAGGGTTATCCGGGAGATGGCAGTACCTATAGATGCGTGTGGACTTGTACTACATATATATGTACAGAAGAAATTATGTGGAACGCAGTTTTGAGGGAAAAAGCAGTATTTAAAAATCCGTAATTAATTTGTAAATTACTTAGTTGCCAACCTAATAGATCGAGTCTGCATTGCAAGGAGGATATTGTGATTAGATGACTCAGCGCTGCGTAATTTCAACGTTCATCTGTTCATCGTACATCTGTTTACTTCATTACGCTTCGTTGCTGTCTAAGCGGTTACTGGTAACATTTGGCTAAGAGTGATTATCCCTTGCTTATTTACATAAGCAGCTGCAACGAATCCGCTCAGATCGTATTATTTGTTTCATACCTTTATCTTGTTTGCGTATTGCAGTCTGCAAACAACAATCATGAATATGTAGTAGGTCATGATTTGCTTATCAAAAGTTAACAATGCAGTATAGTTTGACCGCAAAAAGTGGAAATTTAGGGGGGGTGGGGGAACACGTGTGGGTTACTTCATGTGAAAAGCAAGCGAGACGGTGGCTGTGGCCTAGAAGTCCCTATTCGTTTTTTTTTTTCAAAGGCGAGATGGTCGTCATCGCCTCCGGAGGCAAGTATTTCAACACTAAACAAACGGCCGACTTAATAAAAAAAGCTGGGGGTTGCTCAAAAAAAGGGGAGGTTATAATGGGTATGGGAGGGGGGGGGGGTAGCAGTGGTAGGGCGTTGGACCGTGAACGACGTGAACATTGTTATTGTTCAACTCTCATTAGTTGCCCCCTCCCATTTGAGGTAGCGTTAGATTCCATTTCCTCGGTGTAGTACCTTGAATATAGTGCGGGCGAATTTCTCGGGACGCTTTGTCGATGGATTCGAATATCGATATCGATCGCTTCTCGAAGAATTTACTCCACTTGTCAGTAGTATCACTTGCGCAACCACTCACTTCCAAATGGAAGACACTCTTGTCCTTGGTTTGTTGAGGAGCTTTGTGGGAGGGGGTCTAGTGGTTGTACAAGTCTGTTGTTATGGTGTTTCTTTTGAAAAAAAAAGGTGTATCCCTGGAAAAAAGGATCGACAGGTCGGGTCATCAATCAATAATCATAGCGTTGTTACCTAATACTAGTACTAAATGTGACTATCGATTGAGGACCTCTTTTAGAGATCATCTCGCTGGTTCAAAATTTACTCAAAAAGAGGGGTGGGCGTCGATTGGTCGAATCTTCGCGCGGTCGCCCCCGGCGACTGCGAGTTGTTTGTAGTTTCATCCGTTGAAACAGCAACAACCACGACATATAAGAACTTCCGAAGCTTTCAACCTGCAATCTTCGAAAGTCCCTCGCGATAGCAGGCCAATGCATACTGAACGGAATTCCAACCGACCGCAGCAAGTCGTGCTGACGGCGCCGCATGTGCGACGCCGCGAAGCGAAAATTCGACCAATCGGCTCCAAAAAGAGTAGTCGTCCCGTCTTCGATCGAATCCTTGAATAATTCCCGAAAATGCAACCCCCATGAGGATTCCCGACCCATGCTTGACCCTGGTTCTAGCCACTATCGTGACCGCCAGAGATCGCAATTGCTCACACGCTTCTATCAGGAGTGTCATCTAAAGCTTTCCATAATCGTCACGACAATGTGTAGACTTGTTTTTTCCGCTTAATCATCTATTTTTGATCACTTTAGTACTCCGTTCCTGAAATGTGTTCAATAATTTACGTGCTGTATATCTCGTGGGATGCCTACTTCATGCATAAAATAGCTGAGCAATGTTTTCAATCTTCCTTGTTTTTAGGTCTCTGGGAATACCACTTACTACGTACTTGGACGGCTGGACATAAGAGGTTCCTTCTCTCCTCATAAGTTATTGTGTATTTCTGATAATAATGATAAATGATACTTTCTCTTCCGATTGAATTATTAAACACATCGTCTTTACATGAAGGAGGCTCCTCGTAGAGCATTTATTAACATCGAACTAAAACACGTGTACGATCAATATAATACAATACAACTTATTTAGTGTATATATTCATAATGGGCATTGCACTAGCAATTCGAGATTTACATATAAAGCAACACAAAATACGTTGAGTGTCGGTCTAGCGATATAAATAATATATAATCCTACAAGACATGTTACGAAATCGAAATCCAAATGTGTAGCGCAGGGGGAGCCGATGCGGCGTCGCGCTCGCCGTTTGCAGCTTCGCGACGCCGCATTGGTTCCTTCTGCATCCAATCAGATCTCAATGAGGGCGGAGCCGTGGTACCCGTGCACAACATTGTCTTATATACAAGAGCGGGCGTTATGAATGATGGGGTAAAGATAAGCCGGGGACAATGAATTGGGCCACAACACGGGTAATTCACGTGGGGCTGGAAAAAACAGCTTATTTCTTGCATTATTGGGGAGATAGTGTTAACATCATGAAATATGGATGCGCTGCTGGATATAATAGATTACATGAGGGGGAGCGGGGAGGGGGTGGGGGTCAAGAATGAGGCAAATTCTCACAGCTCACTTGCATCAAGTATACAATTCATAGTAATGAAATAAATGAAAAGTAATTGGGTGAAATATTCCTGAAATGTTCTTCTATAAGCAGGAGGAAGCTGTGGCTCACCACGTTCACCGTTATGAAGATATGAAGCCGTCAGTCCGCACTGTCAGGCTCTAGAGCACCTACAGCATCAAGGTCTGACCAAAACAGCAGAACCAGCTTCCGTGGTGGCTCTTTCGTGGGAGGCTTCTTGAAGACTGACCCCTCGGTAAATGGATGTCACAAAGCTCTGCTGCTCGTATAACACCGCTATGATGAGGGTGTCACTTTTCATGTTTCAAACCCGCCACCGGAAGGGTTTCACTGGTGATGGATGTTCACGTTTTGGAAACGGAGAGCATGGGAGTCCGAAGAAAACGGAATGTTTGAGAGCACTCAGTATCAACCCCGCCCGGTACCCAAAGTGAACATATCATAGCAAGGTTTTGAACGAGGATTACAAAATAGCGGATTTTGCCTGATTGGGGCGACGCATCATGTCGGCTTGGCAGAAGCTCCCGATCCTGCTTGTGCAGAAGTTACGGAGTTTGGTGATGCAGTGAGGTGCGTTATTGAAAATTGGGGGTAAAACAGCTCGTCATGATCTGTTGAAGTTGGACTGATTCAGTGTTGGAAGTGGAAGAGAAAAAGTGACTCATTTTTGCCCCCTCCCCCCACCCTCCTGTAGATAAGGAATGTGTATGTCTGCGGAAATGGCAGTTGCGAGCAATATATTAGTACGCTGTACATCAGCTCCTCAAACCCAGTTATGGCGCATTCGATGGCGTGATCGTGAATGTCGTCGTGGTGTTGTTGGAGGATTGGCGAAGACATTTACACATTGACGAAAGTGGACAGTGGAAAAGCACGATGATCTGAAACAAGTGCTTCTCAGTTGCATCATTCTGTGGGCATGACTTGTTTCACTAGCTCTCCGAGTTAGCACATGATGGTGTGCAAAACTTTTGTTTATTTGAGCGTCGATTTTATGTCCGTCTGCAGTGAAGATAATAGATGTGGAGAAATGATGGACAGCAAAAACAGTCATTTGTAGTTGTGACTGAACTACGAAGTGGATGGCTTGGAATAGTTAGCTTCTTGATAGCGCAGGATGTAGTTGAAAGCAATTCAGTGTTGAAGGCAGAGATGTCAAGCATCCAGCATGTGAGAAATAAGATAGGAAAGCTTGAGCAGGGGATTAATCTTCCGCAGTGTCAAACTGCGGTTTCACAGAATCGCATCGGAAGCGCCGCGTTCAGTTTGGCGCTACAACTACAAGGTACTACCCCGGCGTGAAGCGGCATTACGTTTAGATATTGTACGGATTGTTAAGAGAGAATGTCTCGTGGAATGCGAATTTATGAGCACTAGAAGAATCTTGTGCAGAAAATGATTTTTCCTGTTTTCCATATGCTTTTGTTGTATTTGCTTAATCAGAACCGCAAGCAAAGTTTCACGCGAAAAAGTGCGAATTTGGCTAAGATACAGCCTCCAAATTCTCGGCTGGGTAGGCGCGGCCTTCGAGTGAAGGCCCCATCCCGTCATCCGCCGCGCTTGGGAACATAGAGTGGGAATGTTAATGTGAATTTCTGTTCCTACAATGCGTCTGCGACCTCGACGGACTACGTTGGGCTCTTGCTCGCAGGCCCCGCCCACCCGGCCGAACTTTGTGGTGCTACACCTTAGCCGGATTCACATTTTTCGCGTGAAACTTTACAAGCGGCCCACATTGGGCAAATACAACATAATATATAGGTAACCGAAAAACTCATTTTTTTGGTGAAGGACTTCTTCAAGTGAATGAAACCATATAAATTGATTTTGAATTTTTGTTTTTGATAGCCTTTGATGTTTGCCGCAAGGCGAAAGTTCTTCCTAAAATGCCCACACACAGGCAGAAGCTTTGGTCTCGGATATAGCCGGTAGGGAGGGTATCTTAGAAAGCGAAAGCTTCAAGCCATCGTCACGTCACGATGAAGTTGAAGCAGTCGAAACGTAAGGCAACTTAATAAGAATCCCATCGGAAAAATCGTTGCGCAAAAAAGAGACATAATCAGCTATCCATACATCGTCATGAAATATTCACGGAGCAATTCGAATCTTCAAAAGTGAATCCATCAAAAGAACCCATACCCTTGAACCGTTCAAGCCATTAGCGATACGTTTTACGCCTTTGGCTACAGCCACATGCTGTAGGCGAGATATACTTATGCTTTGGGCTTCAAAAAAAAGAAATGCTCGAAAACTGATCTCAGCTTGTCCAGTGTTAGTCTCTGTTCCAATGGGGTTATGGGAATGCTCACAGGCAGCTGATGACGCATTTTTAAGCCAAGCTGAGCACAGCAGAACTGACAGCCCTACTTCAGCAATTATTCAGTTTATGCTATTATGAGATAACTCATACATGTGTTGTGCAATGCTCACAAATTGTAGGATTATTGCAGTCGTATGTGCAAATGGAGGATTATTACGAGAAATGAATACCTTTCTGCAGATACTACAACTCAATTCAGTAAACATCTAACTTTGGATTTGCAAAGTAGCTTTCTATAAGCTTAGCCTAAGACATCGATAAGACCGCGTTCATACTTCGCGCAGACACCGGCAGCGACGGCGTCAAAATCATGTGCCTGCCGCCGCCATAGCGCCAAACGATGCCAAGATTCGAATTTGAATTCGTGGGCTCTCGCCACAATTATCTTATTGTGGTGTGGTCGGATCGAGGGCATCGAAAGCGGAGTGGGTTACCAGAGGGGCGCCGTGATCGGCACATGATTTTGACGCCGTCGCTGCCGCTGCCGACATTGGCGCAAAGTATGAACGCGGCCTGATGGAAATCATTAGGTTGCCAGTCATCAAAAAAAAAACACGCCTTTCAACGCTTTAACGCCCTATTCACCAACTATCAGTCGAAGTGGGAGAGCACTAAGCCAGGTACAGCCTAGTGGAAATGTATGGGAGAGGACCAATGAGATTTTCTGTTGAGGCGTCGCGGATGGCACTTTCGTGGAGAGTCCTCTCAATAGCATATTAGGTTCGTGGGTCATGTGGCGCAATTCAAAGGAAAATTCACTGACGACGATATTTCGCTGTGCATTCTTCAACAACTCCACTTTCTCTCTGATGCTAGAGTTCGGTGAGAAGTCCTACTTTCAAATGAGATCTCTAAAAAGGGCAAAATTCTTCACTTAATCCACGCTGAAATGTGTGACATCCGTGAGCCTTCTTTTTTGCTGATCGCGGAGTTTTCTAAGAGCGATTAGCGGATATACGTAAGGCTCAGTCCAGGGTTCCTGTTTGGTAAGAACTCAACTCGTAGAATTCGAAAAGATTATCCTTAAAGCGCGACAGTTTCTTTATGGTTGAGCAGCGGATTGAGTTACACTGTGAAATGCTGGTGAGTTGTCAGTGTGTAAGAACAGGCAATGTACTTCGAATCCTTCTTCATGCCAGAAGATATGCAACGGTCAGCATCAGCGATGCTGTGAAAGTCATCAACCTAATTGCCCTGTCGTACACGATGTACGCTCGTAATCAGTCAGAAAACTGTCAGATGGCATAAGAGCTCTCAGCCACTTAAAGGAACCGGGAGGGGTCAAAAGAAAGGGAAGATGGAAAGAAACGATCGTTTTGAAACGAATCTTCGAGGTCAAAAGCGATAATCGGTAGCAAAACCCGGCAAAGCGCAACGGTGTGGTTTGTATTCGCATCACCCGCGCATCTCTTCAAACTGCAACATCATCTTTCCGAGTTGCTCGCTGTAGGAGATGTCATTTGTTGGCTCGTAGGGTGAATTCCATTCATTCATAATGGCGTGAAAAAACTGAGATGCAGCAGCAATCCAGTGAAACAATGAATTGGAGAGTAAGCGAAAGGGTAAGAAAAAGGGGGTTTGTGAGAAAAAAAAATTCATTGATTTCACACTCGACGTCTTTGCAAGGTGTATTGTGTGCAATGTCCGCAACAGCATGGGAAGATCTTTATGAAACGGTCATAAATGCTAGGAATAAGATCCCTTCCCTTTTTCGCGGTTACTGGCCAGGGAAGCTGATGAATTGCGATAAGGACCTCGAAGACGCGCTTCTCAGCGCGGGTCCATTGCAACTATCTGCTCATAACTGGCCTTTTATTTTCAGCGAACATCCCGAAGCCTTTGAATTGTTGATATATTTATTGATAGTTATCATGGGCATGGTAATCATGATATGGTAATGTTTCAACGAAATCTCAAGTTTTCCCATACGCAATAAGGTCGCTACGCTTACTAGCACCACATTACATCCCCTAAACAACTATAGACACTACTCGGATAAAATAAGTATTTTTAATTATTGAAATGGGCTAGATCCCCGATTTTCGCTGCGAATTCCAAGAGTTCAGCCCATCTATGTCTTTAAGCTCTCCTCATTACTATGCTTTGGGCAGGTCTACATTTAGGTATTTCCCTAGTGTTTGAAGTACTCTGTTATCCAGAATCTCTAAGGGACAATTTGAAAACCTCCAGGCAAATTTTGTTGAAGAAAAAGCACTGAACATCCGTTCGCAGAAAGGTGGTGCCTCTTGGCGCGCAGTAAGTCCTGGTGTGGTCATGTCTTTTAGCGAGGTGTGAATCTTAGAGCCGTGTTCATACTTAGCGGTGCGGGCGGCAGGACATGGCTGTCTCTGTGTCTCCGCCTGTGCCACCATATCTCACTGCCTGCATTGAGTCTGCACCTCTCCTGTGTCACTCTGCTTCGCTGCCTGTGAACGCAGCCACGCCCTACCGGCGCGAAGAGACACACATAGCCTGGGCATAGCATTTCACAACGCGGAGTGTAACGTTCGATGCGAAGCGTGCGAGCTAGAGGCGTGAGGCGTCATAGTTGTTGGATCCTCGTGCGATGACCGTATCAGCACTTTATTTTAGGCGTGAAGGAATGGAAGCTGTAGCGTAGGGCAGCGTTACTGGGTAGGTAGCTCGGCGAAAAGTTATTCAAATCGTTAAAACTTGAAAACAAATCTCAGGCTTTACGCTGTGGTGCTATTGTACTATAATTGCACCTGGTGGCACTATTATGGTGCCAAATATTGGGGGGGGGGATAACTTGTTGAATATGGAATAGTAATCTGTTTTGCATGAGAGTTGAATGGTGGCTTTGAGTGCAGAGGATCACACGTATATGTAGACAACTACGGTTAGCAAGCTGTCCCCCCACTGCAGTAGTTTTGTATTTTGCTCAGAAAAACCCTTAATACGATGCTATTCATATGGCATCTGTTTACCAGCTTTTCTGATCACAGTGCAAAATGCTATTTGTGGTTCTGATAGTTACAAAGTTTGTTTTTTAAAGTTTCTTGGCGTTAATTAATCCCTCTCTGGGATGCGCCGCACATTCTAGTTCCATTCAGAATCGTGATGGCTGGGGAAGTTGATGTGGCCTGTACATTGACTTGCGGTGGCCAGCCCATGTACAAGTCAGTGCTTTTATCCTCCAAGATGAGCCTGATACCAATTTGACGACCCCGGAAGGATGGAAGGCTTGGTTGGCCTGGACGGGCGTTGATGCGGGATTAGATTCCCGAACCATGAAAGTGGTGAATGCGCCACCTGTCACTACTCCACCTCCGCCTCCGATAGTTATAATTGTTCTCAAACATGCTGCCTATGAAATACCAAAAGTTCGCAGATAACTATTCTTTCACCATATTTTTATGAGTGGAGACCGGACCGGACCATACTTTGTAGCCATACTTTACAGCGTCTGACCCGATTGTATGGGCCAAACCGTACTTATATGTGTCTAGATAGTCTTATTTTATGTCAATGCTTCCGATAGCTTCGGTTTATCAATTGCGGGGTAACTAAGTGAACCAATGAAAAGAGTAAATTTTCCGTTCAATGGACTGACACTGTTTAGAGAAGCGTTGGACACATTCGGATCTCGTCCGAGGCCGAAAGTTCTGCCCATAGCTCAGCACTTCAGTAATGACTGCGTGTAGAGTAGTGTCTTGGAAGATTTTCTGGGTCAAAAGTCTCCTTACAAACCGTCGGTTGATATAGAGGATCTCCCAAATTGACAGCATGCTTCTGAGAATGCTGTGGCATTGTAGACCCTAGGAAATACCTTATGATGCGTGCGAGCTGAATGCGTCAGACGTGATTGGGTCCCATAGCGATTATTGATTTCTTGGTCTTACTCTAGCCATAAAGCCTCATTCATACTTTGCGCTGGCAGGGGCGTGGACTGCGTTCACTGGCAGTGAGGCACAGCGGCATGGGGGAGGTGCAGAGACGAATGAAACAGGGTGGCACAGGCGGAGACGCAGAGACACACTGCCACGCCCTGCCACAAAGTGTGAACGCGGCCTAAGGGTACCCATTGTGATGTCCATGTACCATCCGAGCGCAATGAACCTATTGTATCCTAATCGATCAGCGTCGTCTTGTTCTTTTGTCCTGGATGGTAAACTTTCGAATCGGCATTTCGCAGAACTATACCTACCAGCGCTATACGATTTACTATTGCTATCATTCGTACTAAGTTATGGAAAAATATTTTTTCTGGAAACAGCCTATGCGTAGAATGGTCTCGATGTTTCCCTCCAAAAGACAAAACTGCTTTCATGGGATGCCAATCGGAGCAGTCACGAACGATAGATAATTAGCTAAGCAGATGAGCAGATAAGCTTGACGCTGCATTTTCTGCAAGAGAATCCTCTTCAAAGTGACAATCCATGTGCTCACGAAATTCCATTGGTTGGGCAATGAATTCAAGAATCTTGCTCATAGTAAATGACAGAAAATTGCATTCTGGTTCCAGAAGTCTTATTCATTTCCTCAAGGGATCGGTACAAAAACAACCAAATGCTTAAAGTGCAAAATGGCTCATTGAGCCCCTATTCATTTGCAAATTTCCCCAGGAAATAATTCACATTAATTCCAAACTTTCTGAGAATTTTGTTAAAAAAAATACTGGATGGCTTCGTATTGCTTTTTTTTGGGGGGGGGGGGGGACCTTGAAGACTAGATATGGTTAACAAGCGTTCTAGTCTGAGTGATATATAAGAGGTAGGTAAGAAGCGGGACAAATAAATTTGGGATCTGCTTCGCATTCCACCTTTACATAATTATGAAGTTATAGTTATTAAGAAATTATAAAGTTATAATAATTCATGGCTGCCATCAGTTGTAGATGCGGCACTTCTTACGCTCTTTCTGCGCTCTTCATTGAAAATATTCTTGGGATGTTGTTGGGTTGATCGTCGTATTCTTAGTGAAAACAGTAGTAATGACTGAAAAAGCCCAAAGCACTCAAATAATCCGATTTTGGCTTTCCTCGTTATATTTGATGTCTGCAATTGCACGAATTTATAAAAACGCTTAGCAAAAGAACCAGAAAAGGGAGAGGCTGAAAAGGGGCCAGAGAGAGTGTTGAGGGATGAGCGACAAGGACGCAGACCACGTGGTTGCCGTCGCTTCTGTTATCTACGTCAGACGGTGGTGTTTTTAGTGTCTCATCACGGCTTCAGTCAATTCAACTACTTAATGTCTAATCATCGTTCGCGATAAGTTCACAAGCTTGTCAATTTCCAGTTTTATCTCTACTCCTCTACAGGGGACTAGATCACTGTCACTTAGTTTTTTTACAAACTAATTTGGATGAAATACGTAACCGGGCGAGTGTGGCTTAGGTTGGTGCCCTAATGGGCCCACGGGAATCGGTTAAGTCGGCTAAGTTATATCCCCTTTTGGACATTACGGTATTTGAAAGAATCTCAAGTAACAGGACAACGAATACTGAATTATCAGCTGCTGCTGCTTGAAGGAATCGTCCACAGAAAAATGAGTTCGCATGTTACCCATATATTTATGTAGTATTTGCCTAATGTGGGCCGCATGCATAGTTTCACGCGAAAAATGTGAATCCGGCCAAGGTACAGCACCACAAAGTCTTGGACGAGTGGGCGGGCCTCTGAGCAAGTGCCCACTCCCTTGTCTACCATGGTCGGATACGCGTTGTAGGAACAGAAAGTTGAAACAGTCCCACTCTCCTTTCTCAACCGTGGCGAACGACAGGACGAGGTTTTCACTCGAAGGCTCCGCCCACCCGGCCGATAATTTGGGGAGCTGTATCTAAGCCGTTCTCACTTTTTCACGTGAAGCTTTGCAAGCGACCCTTTCAGGCAAATACAACATAAATATATGGGTAACAAAGAAACTCATTTTTCCGTGGGTGATTCCTTCAAACGCTGTGTCAGCTGCGTAGGTCTTAAAATATCTTTATGATTCTGAGGTAGAGCTTATCAACAACATTTTTTCTACCATTTAAACGTGATTCAAGACTGCCAATGTGCTATAACGAGTTACTAGAACTATCGTCTTTCCAAGATTTGTTGACTGTCAGTAAATTTGCAGCAAGAATAAATTGTATGCCTCATTCGCAGGAAATCTTGTGAGGTGCACTGAGCTGTTACCAAAAATATTTGAAAATTAGCAAGATAATTTTTGAGGAAAAATGGATACACCATACTTATGGAATGGACATGAAAGGATGTAGAAATGGGACCACGTAGAGTCGCGCGTTCCAGTGATTAGGCAATGAAACCTTTGTAGCTCAAATGGGTATCAGAGGAGAGACATTCTTGGACATCGCACAATAAAATGCCTTTACATAAATTTTGATCAGTAACATGCTTTTTATAGGTTGATGAATGGCCCCTCCCCCGCCCTTCCTCCGTGATTTCTCTGGTAATGGATCATCCAACTATAGTCAGGATTGGTAAAATTAACAAAAATATGTCCATACTCGTCATTAGAGAATGAGTAGTTGCTTAGTGGAACTGTCTGATCGTTGTGTCGCGCAATCACTTGAATCGCGGACTCTAAACGTAGCAGACTATTGCTTCCCTAGGCTGCCTTGGGTAGGAGCAACAACTCGCCATTAATCTACTCCAGTTGTTTAAAAACTCTCGTAAAACACCTACAGCGCCAACCTGCATTCTGATCGCATATTCGGTTTCTCATGATTGGTGATCTCGTGACAGAATTCGCAGATCTTTTCGGCTACTTCGAGTAATGGACCACCTTCCAACAATGGGCATTCTTCTCCTTGTTGTTGTTGTTCGAATATGACGGCTGTAGCAATGCTGACCAATATGGCCAATAATAATATGACCATGTATATGAGTAGTGATGCCATCGTTATCGCAACTAAGCAAGTTACCTCCAAGTGGCCACGCCTCCTTATAGGGAACATAATACTACAAGACTCCGCCTCTACAATCTGATGGTCTCAAGAAAGACTGCTACCATATAAGCTGCTAACGAACTACCTCTTCATAGAAGTTCCTTAATTTATCGACAGCTGTAACCAAGACCTGTGTTCTTCATTAATGTCATTTTAGATGACATAGCTCTAAATGGCTCTAATATCATACTAAATCTTACTGTGTATGCCACACTTCAGTAAGTGCCTTTCTCACTTCGAATGTGATGGTGAAAGACCTCATGGAAGGACCACTGAAAGCCATCCTGTACTCACATGGCGTTGCCCTGGTAGCAGAAAGCAGGGATTAACTTCAAGCAAAAGTAAAGAAATGGCAGGACTTTGACTGAAGACCAAGAAGACCAAGTTTATAAGCTCTGCAGAATGCCCGGAACCAGTAGTGGACTGCACGGAGGAACTATCGACACGGTGGAAGACTTTCGGTACCTAGGGAGTGATCTGGCGGCTCAAGGTACAGTGGACCAGGCCCTAACATTTTCATGTGCTACTGTAGTTGTAGGGGAGGGCCACTATACTAAGCTCCAGGCCGTGAAAGCTGGAGTAAACGTGGCATCGATAAATTGGAGGAAGTCCACTGGGATCCTGGGGTGTGTGTCGTCAGGACAGAAAAATCGCTATGCGGCGCTGCGCCGGCGACGTTCGCGCACGAGTCGTCCGTTCATGATTGAGGCAACGTTTTGCTTCATTGTAGCCGTTTAGCCGTATCATGACCTTTTTATGTCTTTTTTCTTTCAAACCCTAACATTTTCATGTGCTACTGTAGTTGTAGGGGAGGGCCACTATACTAAGCTTGGCGACCAGCGCTATTTTTACCTACGTCTTAGCCTAAATCCTAAAATAGCCTATGTAAAAATATACACTTGAGTGTACAAATTGAGAGTACAAATACGAGTATTTTGTAGTTTTCAAGAAGTCCAGCCTGAAGTGTGCCTGAATGCAAAACCTCTTTAATGACGTGGTTAGTTGCAGTGGACAGCGAAGTCACGTAATTTTAATAAGACTTTTTGCTGACGGCGAATGACGACATCTTTTGCGGCAGAAGTTCGTTAAATGATTGTTTTTGCACACCAACAATGTAATGTGGCCCAGAAATAGTGATGTTCATGACGTCTGAACGGGAACGAAGTCGTCATCGCTGGTCGACTGCTTACTTATTAAAGTCAATTCACAGGTCGAGAGTGCAATTACCTACACCTATTGACACTCGCTTCACAGTACAACGTGTACTAGATTTAGAGTTTCAATTCACTTTCTTCCATGAAACACTGTGGCTCTGTCGCAAATGCGCTCTCCAATCGGAACTGGACAACTCGTGCGCTGGTCGTCGCACGACGCACGCGGCCGTGCGGTCTTTTTGCCCTACGACATACACTCGGGATCCTATGCGATCGACGCTGCTCCAGGACGTGTGCCGAATGGTGGTACGACCCGAAATGCTTTAAAAAAGCGAATGCTAGCACATCACAAATATGCATCAAGGCAGCTGCGCGGGGCTTAAATGAGATTGTTGAGATGGGCATGTGGCTGGAGGCTTCTGGACAAGGCTGGAAACGAGGACGTGAGAGCGATCATGCAGACGGATCGTGTCCAGGAGAAGCTGAGGGAGCAGCGGCTGCGATGGTATGGACAAGTGCTGAGGGAGCAGCGGCTGCGATGGTATGGACAAGTGCTGAGGGAGCAGCGGCTGCGATGGTATGGACAAGTGCTGAGAAGACCAGAGTACCAACCTGTAAGAAAAGCACTACAGTTCGAAGCGCAAGGAAAGCGGTCCTGCAGAGCCCCAAAAAAAAAGGGACGTCATCAAAAGAGACCTCGCCGAAGTGAAGGTCACGGCGGATGATAGCTTGAAAAGGAACAAATGGCAACAGTGGCCCTTGTGGCGGTGCTGGACTAACGTTAGGGAGAAGAAGAAGACAAAGAGTTGAATGAAAGGTCAGCCCTACAGTCAACATGGAGCATGGAAGGAAGACAATGTCGAATCTGAAATTGGTCTCACCATAGAGTGATAACAGATGAAAATTTTAGCCAGCAATAGAACTGCGGACGATCTGAATGTTAGCGTACGGTTGTTTCTATCCTGTTTAATCATAGACTCGATTCATAGATACATCTGTCTCGATTTAGGCACCTTCAATCTATTCCAGCCATCAAAATATAGAATGCTGCAGCTAAAGTGGCAAAGGAGGTGGAAGTGAATGACTTTGAAGCCTCGTTCCATTTTTCGTTGTATGTGTGCAATGGAGGATAAGACCAAACCAAGAAAGTTAGATCACGACTCAACCAGCACAAAATCACTACTAGTATCTACTAGGGTGGTGGATATCAGTGTCATGGTTATTCAGCGCTAAAAGATCAATTCATCCAAAAATTATTGTGTTTGCTTTTACTTTGCTACTTCAGCCAGCACTGCTGCTCTTTTCCTCTTGGACTTTCCTTTATCGCCCCGATGCATTGCTTCGCAAGCTCGGACATTAGTTGGTAAACGCCTGCGGTTAGCGCGGCTCCGCGTCGGCGATTCAGCTCAAAGATTCTCGTAGAGAAGACTGTTTTTAGAGACTTTTAAACTCTCTGCTTTACTGACACAATTATGAAGATGTGCAATGAACCCGTTGTGCTCCATGTCAATGTTTTCGATAACGGAACCATCCCATGAACCAGCGAGGGAACTGCAGTGGTTCACGTTGATGACTGCTTCGATGTCCCTTCCTGAGCTTCGTGGCCTGTCTACTCGGATCGAAAAGAGGAAAGAGAAAAGGAGTTTCCACCGAAAGGCGAGCTGTGTTATCATATCACGATAGAACCGTTTTACACACAGGTGATATTGGGTGTTTGAGCCTAAATGGGGCACCATGATTCTACTTCTTCGCCTTTGCAACATCCTACGTTACTGGGAAACCGTTGTTCAAAGGCTATTAGTTTCCTATTTGTGGGGTTAAGATGGTTCCAGTTGTTGACAACTGATCTGCAAGGTGACACAAATTATTCAAAATATCAGTTTGTTGCAACATTAATTTTGAGAACGACCGCATACTCAAAACTACTATAACTCAGCTAAAACACAAGTTCATTAATCGAAGTAAAAATCACCAGAATCTACGCTTTTTTATCAAAGAGTCGGTTCTAATTCTGAGCCTTCACTTTAAAAACTACTATCACAAGAGTCAGCGCTGTCAAGAAAGGCACATTCAATATCGTCTAAATTAGTAAATTGTTTCTGGCGCAGATGAGAATGGAGGGCTCGAAAAAGTGATAGTCTCTGGGGGAAAGGTCGAGAGAATACGCTTGGTGAGGGAGAACGTCTATTCCCAGATGAATCAATTTTCGTCGAGTGATTTGGAAGATGCGTGGCTTGGCGTTGTCCTGCAACAGGATCGGCCTTCCTCTATTCGCCACCGCCGGCCACAATTTTTGCAACTTCCTATACTTGCTCCACATCAAAACGTAAGGCTCTGCTGTGATTTGCTGAACAGGTTGCAAGAAACTATGATGAATTACACCTTTACAACACCACCACATAGTAACTACAACCTCTTTAGGGTGAAGGTCGGATTTAGGAAACGTTTTGAAGAAGCATTCTTATCTATCCAGACTAACCCCGTTTCCTGTTATCATAAAGAAGCCATTTTTCATCTACAGTTATAATACGGTTTACAAATGGCTCATTTTTATAGCAAACTAGGAGATTAGAGCAGGTGTCGAAACGTGCCAGACGCTGCTCATCGGTCAGGTCATGAGGCACCCACTTCGACATCCTCTTCACCTTGCCGATTTCCAGCAAATGTCTGGTCACTGTAGAGTAATGTATCCCTAGGTTTCTGCTAACGTACGAACAATCGTCTCCTGATTTGCTTCGACGGCTCTCCTTAACACATTGAGCGACGATCTGTGGCCGCGACCTGACTTTCCTTCGAGATCAAAATCATCAGAAGCAATTTTTCAAGTCAGAGCTTCACTGTCCGTTTGCAAGGAGAATTCGTCTCAAAAACACTGCTGATATTACGAGATGCCTCCGCTGCGGAGTGTCCCAATTTAAACTATGACACGATAGTCGCGTCGCTTTATGATTATACGCAGCCCTGGAAAAGGCCGGCTGGAAAACTTAGAGCGACATCTGCAGCAGTTTTTGAAAGAGCAGAGAAAACCTACCAAACGGTATGCCTGGCTTTTCTTGGGATGGAATAATTCAGGGTGAAATCTATCTATCCATACATAGATCGTAATCGAAATCAATTTTGCAGCAACCTAATATTTACTACCACCTTTGGATCTAGCGGGTTGCTGGATGAAATAGGAAAGGGTGGTCTATAGACAAGTGTGGACACTATAACGGCTCTATCACTCGCATTGCTTTCAATTCAAACTTTAGGGAAATTCCTCTTCAGGCGAAGCAATCTTCCTATACCTTCGGAATCGATTAAACTGGTACCAGACCCGTTTGGTACGATAAGACAACTGCCTATCATACCAGCTTTCTTTGCAAGTCATCGGAATAGGCCAAATCGTGTTCAGCAGCTGCTTTTGAGTGGTGTGGAAATGCGTGGCGCATCCCGAAAATGAGTTGATTTCATGTGCTTTTTCTACAAAATACTTCGAGACGGCAAAAAAATCAAAACGAAATACCTGAGTATCTGTCAGCATGAACGGTACATCAGGCCATGGCACATAATAATCAAAGAGCGAATTCCATAAATCAAATTGATTATTTATAAATCATATACATTGCGATTTGGCCAACACTACTCCGATCGCACCTTCTCTGTGGCGATTACTTCTGAAAAGAAGTCACACAGACTGATTGGTGGAGATCTCATCAAAGGCACTCACATCACTGTAATTTGAGCCATGACGTCGTTTGCCTCCAGGTATCGACAGAAACGACAGTTGGTGAGAGGTGCGGCAATCAAAATCCACCACACTCTCGGACTTGAGACTTTTAAAGTTTTTTTTTCTCATAATCACTTTCAACAAAATCAATTCAGCACATCCGCTTGCTGAGGAAATTCTCTACATCATCTACTACCAACTCCTCTAATCAAAGCGACAAAATTGTGATCCAGTTGTTCAGTTGGTTTGGAATATTCTTGCAGTTTTTCGTCTCTAATGTCAAATGCGCATATCTCGGCATATACGAGTGGGGGGGGGGGAGGTGCCACAAGAGTCACTCACGATTCACAACCGCCAAGTATACAAACAGAGAGTAGTGAAGGGGATAAAATTAATGGGGCAGATTATTCCTGAAATGCTCCTCTAGCAGTGGGAATAAGTTGAGGCTCACAACTTTCACCGTCATGAAAATATGGAGCTCTCAGCCGGCATAGTCGGGCTTTGAAGCATTTAAGGCATCAGGGTCCGCCTCGAACAGCAGAGCCAGCTTCCATGGTGCATTTCGTAAGAATCTGCTGAAGTTCGACTATATATGGTTCGACTATATAGGGTGGAAAGTGAAGGAGAAAAGTGACTCTTTTCTGGCATCTCACTACAGAATTTTATCAATAGGGTTAAGAACCATAAGACGTTACATATATTTGCCAACAAGGTACGAGCTTGATTATTCCTGTTATCCAAAACCCCAAGATCTAGGAGGGGAATTCTTTAAGGGTCGCTTCAGCGTTCGAAGAAAATTGTCTGGATGCTTGAAGAAATGGTAATTAGTGGAAGCCAGAATAGGCGAGTATGGTGGATGCGGCAGAATTTCGAAATCCAGCTTCTTAATTTCAAAATCCAACTTCTTCAAGGCTGTTTGTGCGACATGGGGCCGTGCGTTATCGAGAAGGAGTGTAGGTTCCTTCCTCTGAGCCAATAATGAACTTATGATCTGCAGTTTAGTTCCAGCCGTACCGGATTTGCCAGTATCCATGAAGCTACGGTGGATTAGACCAGCCGCAAACTACCGTATCGCCACCATTACCGCTTCAGAAAATGTTGGAGCGCTTGACCATTTGTCCAAGCATTGTGCAGATCGTCATCCTCCTCCTTCTCCTACATCACATACCACGATACGGTTGAGGTATGAGTCGTTTTTATCTGGAGAATGCTATGAGTTAACGAGGAAAATAATGCTGTTCTGCTATTTATCCATTTTGTTCTAGAGGCTTCAAATAAAATTCGGAACTCCTTCAGGACATGAAAGTTTCATGCTTAAATGAAGTGAGTAGCAGACTTTAATATGGTGTAGGTAATCCTACTGAGGGATCAAGAGTTTATTCCAAAAATGGACCATACGGAACCTCAAGATTCTTCCGCCCAATCCAAAAACTTGCTTAATACGGAATTCAGCATCTTTTTTCATAGAGAGTTTTTATGCAAACGAAAGGTTCGACAGGCCTTATGATCATAAAAATGAGGTTAGAATAAAGGAACACGAAGGCGGAACTTCAGAGCTGAGAAAGCCTCCAGGAGAAGTTTCTTTTCCAGGGATGGGCTTGCGGTGCCAGTCAATATATTAGAATATTGTATGATAGATTCGGTTTTGAATGGAATAGAAGTGCACGCTTAGTAGTTTTGCTAATCACCTGTGGACTAACTAGCTTTTAACCCTGCGTATTCCACTTCTTCTAATCCCATCCAGATGGGGAAAGTTGCGCGGATATTATATGGGAAGGGGGGGGGTTCTTTGTTGTGGCCTATTGTCAAGGACAGTAGAGACCTGTTCTCCCGAGTGAGAGCAGTTCCCGTGGGTCTCAGAAGTCATTCTCTCAACTTTCTCGCGTCTACACCTGGATTTCTTCAAGGATCTTTGCCTTCATAGAATGTTAAGACATAACTTTTGCTTCCTTGCTGTCACGTGTTCACACTTCCTTGTCTGGCCATCATTCAGTTGTTTTGCTCATTTTAGTACTCTCCAGGCAAATTTGTTCTTCTGCCTTACATATTCATGTATTATTCGTTGTCTATGCTGGTTTCATAGGTTTTTCGTAATAAACCAGCAATAACCAAGATGGGCTCTGTCAGGTCTGTGATGAAAAGAATTCTCACGCGGTGATGCTCTTTAGTATGAAGCATGCCATCCTGAATGAGCTAATTATAATAATAATTGCATGCTTATTATCATATAGTGTATATCGGTGACCTAATGGTTACGTTAATGTTATGCATTTGAATCCGCCCATCTTCTTCTACATTCTACATACTTGTCACTAATATGCCTGATGATACGTCATAGCTAATACTATATAAGGACAGGGTTGCGGGATATTGGAGTTGAGCGGGTTCTGAGAGAAGATGCTGAACTACTGAATCTTCGCGACTGAAAACTCGAAGTAGAAGCCACCAAAATTTTTCTCGAAAAGCATTATTTCTCATTCATTGCATTGTTTGTGCGACATGGGGCCCGTGCGTTATCATTCATTGCGATGGAAGGGAAAGTCGGTGACAAAACCGAATGAAGTGCATCACAGAAGTTTCTATCGGAAAATCCGTGCGAAGAAGTGATTATCAGACACACGAACGGTTCCACCCACTAGAGCAATCTCCTCGCAGAGGACTGAATCTATGCAGCCCTGCAGTGGTCATGAGGTTTCTTTAAAACTTCTTGAATCAGTTCGCTACCATCAGTGAACCGCGTTTTCTACAAGAAATGCGTGCAAAGTTTCGTTAAACTCAATAACGCACTACATTTATGGCCCGCCCCCCTTACAAACCCCACCTCTTAGCTTGGAAATGTAAAGTTTTTTTACATATACATATTTTCGATATAGAGGAGTGCTAAAAAAAAGAGCAATTTTCGCGACTCATTTCCACTAAGTATACGAAGTAGACGGTAATGAAAGGGATGAAAGTATTAGGGAAAATATTTCCGATATGTTCCTCTCAAAGTAGGAACAAGCTGTGCTGTGGCTCACTACTTTCACCGTCACAAAAATATGGAGCCTTCAGTCAGCACAGTCGGGCTATAGAGCACCTACGGTACCAAGGTTCGCTTAGAACAGTGGAACCAGGTACCGTGGTAGGCTTTTGTGGGAAGCTTCCTAAGGATTGGCCCTCAGGTTCATGGAAGTCACAGAGCCCCTGCTGATTGGACAAGGCTGCTGTGATCTGAAGTGTCATTTTTCATGCCTCAAACCCACCTCCGTACGCGTTTCAATGGTAATGGACGTTCTCGTTCCTGGAAACGAAGCGCGTTGGTGAACCCGGAGAAAACGGAATGTAGGGTAACACCACCCAAGAAGAATCCCTTCAGGTACCCAGAGTGAACGGACCTCAGCAAGGCTGTGAACGAGGGAGGCGAAATCACACATTTTGACGAATTGAGGTGCCAATCATGTCCACGCAAACGGAGGTCCCGATCCTGCTCGTGCACAAGGCTGCTACGGAGTCTAGTGATAGTATGAAGTGTGCTCTTAAATTTGGGAATGGAAATACCTCGTCAGAATTTGCTGAAGTTCGATTAAAGTAGGATTGAAAGTAGAGGAGAAAAATTACTTTTTTTGGCACCCCCTGTATATATTTGCAACAGATATACAAATACATCTGATATTTTTCATTGTCAGAAACCTCCAAGATGTCGATTGTTGGTGACTGCATTGGCTGAAAAATTAGAGAACATGAAAAACCCCTCCCCCTACTCACGGCCACATATAGCCTGACATTCGACCAAGAATACTTCATTCAGAATGTCACCCTCGTCACCTTTCACTCCAATATTCAGTAGTTTGCAGTAAGCAGGAACGACTCTCAGAACCCGAGGAGCGCGTGTGCATGTGCTGTTTTTAGCATTTGAGTAGTTCTAAGTGACAGGGTTGCCCTGCAATTGGCCGTTGCGCATCGGTCATGCATTTGTTGCATGTTGCAGAAAGAGTGACGTCGAAGACCCGTGACGAAATTGCGTTGGATGATTGACGCCGACGGCGTTTTATGATCAAACATACCACTACTCGATGACGTGGTTGTCGTCGATCGAAGCGGTCGAAGAATACTTTGAACGTCGTGAAATCCATAGTGCCACCGTGCCTCGAATTTGGTAGAGTACTGTATACGAGTTAGAGTAGCGACCAATAGAAATTCGAGTGCCCCAGCTCACCTTTTAACTTTGGAATTTTATTTCACTTTTTCTAACATTACTCCTTGATAACCACTGGGAATAGAACTTCTAAAGAAAGGGTGTTGATGAACTTCTATAACTTATGAGAGATTCCAACATATCTTTTTTTCGTAAAACCTTGGCATCGATATCAGTTTAAAGCATTTTCTGCTGCCAACGAGGCTGTTAGATGGGATATTTATTGACGGCCTGACGTTTCAACCAGATCGTCTTCCTCGGTGGGCCACCACAAGAGCGGAGCAATGCCTCTCCGAGTTGTTGTTAGTGAACTGATAGTTGACTAACTGTTCGTTGCTCCACTCTTGCGGTGCTTGACTACTGGACCTCTGAAGAGGCGATCTGGTCGAAACTTCATTCCGTCAATAAATATTCCACCCAACAACCTCGTTGACATAACAGAAAAAGCTTCAAATTATAAAAAGTTTCTACAAGTATTCATCCAAAGCCGCAAGTTTCGATCATTCCCCGATGCCTTCCCTGTAGCAGTCAGATTCATTTTAGAAGTTGTTCTGAACATTGAAGTCAAGCGAGCCCCAAACACTCGACCTTGACAGGGCATAACTCCAGATTTACGCTTCTATGCGCTGAGATACAAGCATCAGAGTGCGTAACCTTATGTCCAACTTCCGCCATGCGGTGTCGCACTCGCGACGCCATCAGCACGAATTGCCGCGGTCGGTTGGAATGCTGCTCAGGATACAAAAGGGTGGTGCCATGGAAGTCCATCCAAGAAATAGCAGTTTATATCATCCTTACCTGAAAACAATATCTTCTGCACCCTAAACAGACGGATTAGTAATATAAAAATTAAAAGGAACAATAACATAACATAGTGACAATCTTTATCATGGCATAATTGATCCGGGCGTAACATTTCAAAGGTAGGGTATGGAACGTACGCAATCATACGCGAAAAAAAACCCGTGGCGCGCGAAAATCCGACGTTGGGCTACCCATCCCAAGCACTACGCTAGTCCCAAAATTCGAGCGGCGATGTATTACAATATTTTGTATACTGAATGTGTGTAAGACAATGTGAGATTTCCAAAGTTTATTCCAAAAGACTCAAAACAGCTTTCACAAAATCGGATGCAAAAAAAGGTTGCAAAAGAAATTTGAGCCTTATAGGCAAGCTTCCGGCGCCAGCGCCTTTATCAAGCCTGAAAATGTACAATAGATGTTGTTTGTAGGCTCTGTTTGAGAGTCTACAGTCGTATTTGTACTTAAAGGAATCGTCCACGGAAAATGAGTTTTTGTGTTACCCATGTATTTATGTTGTATTTGTCTAATGTTGGTCTCATGCAAAATTTCACGCGAAAAAATGTGAATCTGGCTGAGATACAGCACCACAAAGTGCGGTCCCAGTGGGCGGGGCCTCCGTGTAAAAGCCTCGTCCCGTCTTCCGCCGCCGTTCGGAACGGAGAGTAGGACTGTTTACGTAACCTTCTGTTTCTACAATGCGTCTCCGACCACGGCGAACGCGGTACGAGGCTTTTACACGGAGGCCCCGCCCACTGGGACCTCACTTTGTGGTGCTGTATCTCAGCCAGATTCGCATTTTTCGCGTGAAATTTTGCATGAGGCCAACATTAGGCAAATACAACATAAATACATGGGTAACACAAAAACTCATTTTCCGTGGACGATTCCTTTAAGCAACTTACTGCTGCCACAGGACCACTGTACTTACCACCACAGTGGGTGCTATGACTGTGATGATATTTGATATCACTCAGTCATAGTATACTGTAGCGACTAGCAGACAGAACAAAAACGAACCTATTCACCAATTCACTGACATTTTGTGTAACAACATGCAGCCAACATATTGAACATTATCTTCACCCAGTAAGATTCCAGTCAGAGGCCTCTTCATTATCCGAACGTATGTTTCACACCAGTTTTTCCATCGAAATCTTCTTGGCTTTTCTCCAAGACCATCATCAGCCATTCCAGATTAGGATGGCTAGCTTGACAGGTCATGCGCATCAAAGACTACCGTAGGAGGTCAATGGAATAAACCGCTGCAGTACGATGGACACTTTTTCAGGGCTATGGAGTCGAGAAAATTGCGCCGACAATACTTTTGAAGAACTTCGACCTACCTTACACTTTAGAGGAAAGTCCCAGCACTTTGGGCTCAGCACTTATTGCTTCTAAAGTACATATCACTGGGAAATCGCTTTAGTATGTATAGCAGTGTGTACTTAAGTTCACGTCTTGTCATTTTTACATGTATCGACGACCCAGTAGCTTCTCATCATTGACTCACGAAATATTACTGGAACCCGTTTGTCGACATACGGACATGTTTCGATTATGCATGAGTTCAAGATATTCTGCTAGATGTTCGTGACAAGTAGCTCCTCAACACTGACCCACAAAATATTACTAGAACCCGTTTGCTGACATACGGACATGCTTCGATTATGCATGAGTTCAAGATATTCTGCTAGATGTTCGTGACAAGTAGCTCCTCATCGCTGACCCACAAAATACCGTTTGCCGACAAACTGACATGTTTTCATTTTGCATGGGCACAAGATATCCTGCTAGATGTTCGTGACATTCGGATAGCTGAGGCTGTGGGGAATTTTTTGGTACAACAGAAGGATTGTGAGGTGGGTAAATTCGATGCAGCGTATGGTTTCATGTCCCACTGGATAACATTTTGCTATTATGAAGATATTAAGATCTCCACTATAGTAACCACCCTCTTTCTACTGAGCAACAGAAGTTAGATAAATAGAAGCATTCGCATAGCAACAACTCAGGCAACCGTAGTTTGAAGGCGTCCTGTATATTGAATCGTCAGGGCGTTAATGTCACGCCCTACAAAAGCATGCCCTACTGTTCAACACACACTCCCTTACGTAGCACCTCCATTCACCGTCCCGCGGTTTTCAGCTTTGAATATCACAGAGGGAGCTCTCGGGTAAGGACTCCACTAAAAAGGCAAGGAGTTCAAATCAACCTTTCTAATCAGGGGGCAAGGAGCGAAGAGACTAGGGGAGAGCGTGAATGTTTGTAAAGAATAGTATTGCAAATTTCTGGTCTCACATTGATCAGTGGATCGAAGATAGCCCATAGAATGTTAAGAAGAGGTGGGACAGCCGCAGCTCGTCTCGTCTAATGACCGACAGTGGACTCTGTCAGACTTAGTGTCGGTCGTTCGTTCCTTTTGTCCACCTCCGTATAATCGTTACTCCGCGATGTCGCGCGTCTGGCTCAGTGCCTACAGGAGTCGCAGGTGCTGAAGCTTAGTGCATAGAGTCTTTGGGTGTGCGTCGAGGTTTTACAGAGCCCCGAATGTGGGGTCTTGTTTGGGGAGTGAGAATTCGCGAACGCTCGGAACCTCCGCTCCGACTCGTAGCTGCACCGATTGGTTTTGCTGGAGTCAGTTACACTTCGGTGTTCTCGTGTATTTTTTGTTCGAGTTGTTTGTCCGTAGTTAATTGTTCGCTGTGGCGTAGCGTCATTTGCTAGCTGCCCGAAAAGTGGTGGGGGTTGAACCCTTACCTCTCTTAACACACCTTTCCCCTCTGTATACTCTACCGATCAGCATCACACGTGTAAAGTGATAATGGCTAGTCAACGCACCATTCAAAACATCCAATCTCGGCGGTGCACAGAATAACTCTTTGCCTGAAAAACATGTAAGGGCCATCATAGGGGCCAGTGGGTGAGGCGCACGCCAACCCGCTAGTCGCAGCGTATGAAACGCTATAGTACATCGCGCAGTCGCAAACTAGTCGCCGCAAGTTACCATAGGCATCAATAGCACAAGCGATCAATACATCCCTGGCATCCACATGACCATATGTAAGTGTCTCATCCCCCTTCCGATGTTTTGATTGAATACAGCATCCTCGCGACAATATTCGCATCGCGGATTGCAGTGAAAATCACCAGTTATTAAGAGGCAATAATACTAGTAATTCAGAGTCGATGTTGTACTAATTAGGGACAAATTGTTGAATGTAGATATGGTTTTATATGTCTTACGTGTCAATGTCGTATCACAGATGTTAGATGCTAGTAAACAGATAATGGCTACCGTACCTCAAATCCCACAGATCTCACATGTTTTATCCATGAAAGCTAATTTTACTGCTCATCTTTCATGTAATGCATGTTGGTGTTAAACCTTCAAGTGTTGCCCTTCCCCCCGGCTCAAAGTATTAGCGTAGCAATTTATAGTCCATTCATCGCTTCAATTTAATTTCTAGTGGAAATTTCGTGTCACTTGGCTCCGTACTCAAAGTTCTGCTGGACAGTGTCATGCCGGAGCACAGTTTTCTCCTTTGCTCATGCTCTGGAGAAGGTGATCCCGGCGAAACATAAGCCTTCGGAAGTGCTTCAACGACCTTTTGGAGAATTCGATAATAGATGAAGTTTAACATCGGAGTCTTGCACAGGTTTATTCAAAACGCACCTAGAGGCCATTTATTTGCTTCGCTCACGATCAGTCTATCGTACATCGACTAAAATTCTCAAAAAGATCGCTCTCCCTCTCCCTCCATGATGGTTTACGGCACTTCGGCTCCTAGTGGACTGAGCTCGACTACTAGTAGAATGGGCTGTCTAAAGAACCCGGGGCTCATTATACTTATGCAAACCTCTTCTGACGTACCTTCAAAACGTGGGCAGTGTTTCTGCAGCAAATAGACACAAATTAGCATCTTAACAGCTTTGCTCCATGCAAATAGAAAGCTTATCTCAAAACCTTTACTAGGAAATCTGGGCACTGAACGTTTAGTGTACGCAACGTGAACGTTTTGATTAGCATCTGAAAAGAAGTAAGCCTCGTCACTATTCAACTTTTCAATTTATCATTACCATATTAGGAGTACTACAGACACTTTTCAGAATGAGATGGATGTACTTAAGCGCGTCAGTATATGTAGCGTTTCCGGCAGGGTGGCACAAGGAGAGACGAAGAGACACGCAGCCATGCCTTGCTGTTCCCTCAAAGTATGAACACGGGTGAAAAATTCTCAGATGCTATGGCATGTACTCAGTCCAGAGGAGAACGTGTCTGTCAGTCATATACAGCAGTTACGAACGCAATGGATAGTTCCTCAAGTTATCACCCTATCAATTCTAACTTTGAACCATGGATACCGATTGACAAGAAAGTAGTGAAAAGTGGGGCTCTCACTGCTACGCTAACGAGAAAACGAGAAGGGGCAAGAGGGATTGATGGATGTTCTACAGTAATATGCCTTCATATGAACAGCATAACAGTATATATACAAGTATCCATCTTGTGAAGCCAATGTCAGTGATACCTTTGCTACATAGGCATGATCCTAAGAATTCAGGCTCAAGTTACCAATGTACAGCCCCACATTTTCAAGCTCAGCTTAGACTTCCTTCACCTTTACATTTCTTTTGTATTTCGAAAAAATGGACATTCTGTTTCACAGAAATGTTTCGCCTTCACGGGTTCCGAATATAATAAGAATATGGGAGGATGATCAAAGGCATCCGTGGTCTTACCGAACAATGCCAAGGTCAATTAAGTTTCGTACATGTAGCGAGTGTCACTATTCAAAATTGAGCAAGTTTCCACTCCTTGTAGTATGGCTTGGCAGTTACTACGAATTGGGTCTTCTAACGTCTCACCCATGAGCTCTGCAGTATACCTATCATAATAATAGCTGATAAACCCTCAAAGACTATAGACCCACCCTCCTTACACCCTAAACAATATCGAATAAGTCTCACGAAACAACTACTTCTCTGCTTATTCCCGAAGTAGGGATTTGTCGTCTCCTTGCACGATATAATGCGCTTACGATACTACTGTGAGTCAATCAGACTGCAGAAACATAGAAGTGATTAATTACACTCGGTGAGAGGCTGCGTCAGAGACATGCCGTCATCTCGAATAGCAGATCAAAGAATGACCTCTTGTAGTGCCGAAATATGGTCGTTAACTTCGTTCTGGGATGCTCCACGCTCTCGGCTTCCGAAGGACTGCATCTTTTGCTCGTATTTATAGGCAACAACAATGCCAGACCCAAATCTCACATGATTTGAATGTATAGAGAATGCACCAGGAACTAAGCATCCATGCAGGTTTGTGTAATCAGAAGAAGTCGAGACATGAGTTATTCGAAGTAATAGGACATAATCTCACTAGAACGCCTATACCACTTATTGTTAGATGCTAGTAAATAGATAATGGCTACCGTACCTCAAATCCCATAGACTATTCGAAGCCGCCACAAGCTGTTGTTTTCGGTGAGGTTCGGTTCAAAATACTGAATGGAACGTGAACCTTATACGGGGTGCAAGCTCCGCGGGATTGACAGGCATTCTTCCTACTATCAAATCGGATCTCTCGCCTGAATCGTTTGAATGAGTAAATAGCTTGCCTTAAGGAATAGTGCCCGGAAAAATGGGTTTTTCGTTACGCACATATTAGGTTGTGTACAAATTAACTGCGTTTTTTGCAAATCAGTTCTCAACTTACTGTTTTTTTTTTGTGTATTATTATTCAAGGTTTCTATTGTTGTACATCATTTTGAAGCTTATCCAAGGTTTGATCTTTTTTGATTTTCATTTGTCCCAAATTTAATTCTTCGGGAATTTCAGGCCGAATGTCTAAGATGCTCCCTAAAGAGCATATTCGTGTCATTCTGCTTCATGAGTTCGAATTTGGACGGAAAGCTGTGGGAGCTCATGAGAATATTGTCAAAGCGTGGGGACCAGACGTCTCTTCAGTTCGCAGTACTCAACTCTGGTTCCAAAAATTTCGATTCGGAGATGCAAACCTCCAAGATGAGGCAGGTCGAGGTCGGATCCCTGAACTTGATGAGGACTGCCTGAAGACACTGGTGGAGTCGAATGCCAGACCTCACGTCTCACGGAAAACGCTCCAGAAGTTGAACGACCTCGGCTATGAAACATAGCCTCATCCAGCACACTCACCAGACCTGTCGCCAACTGATTACCATATTTTCAGGCACCTCAACAACTTCATCAAGGGCAGGGTGTGGTGTTCAAGAGTCAGACGGATGCTGAAACTGCCTTCAACGACTTCATTGCTTCTAGAAGTTCGGATTTCTATCGCAAGGGTATTTATGATCTTGTGAAACGTTGGCAGAAATGTATCGATTTAAATGGTGACTATTTTGTTTGATAAAGTTTTGTTTGAGTTGAGTTATGAACGTTTGAAGTTACGCGTCAAAAAACGCAATTCATTTGTACACAACCTAATATCTTGCTGTATTGGTGATTGTTTATTAATTGATAAGAGAAATATGCAATAATTCACGCAAGAAAGTGAGAATTTGACTGCGATGCAGTTCCCCAAAAGGCGAAAGGACGGAGCCTATCAGTAGATGCCCGCCCCGTATTCCGCCGCGGTCGGAAATACAGAGTGAAAACAGAAAACAATCAACCCTCCCTCTCCGATAGCGGTGGACAACGGGGCGTGACGCCTACCCGGAGGCCCCGCCCCGTCATTCGCCTGTCTGAGAAGCTGTATCTTAGCCGGATTCTCACTTTTTTATGTGAAATTTTGTATGCAGTCCTTATTATGCAAATACAACGTAAATATACATGTAAGAGAGAAATTCACTTCTCTGTGCATGATTCCTTGAAATGGAACCAGAGACGTGAGTGTTCGGAAAGTCGTTTCGGAAAGTTGCATCCCTCGTTTTCCGAGCTTAAAATGGTTACCTCAACTGCGGAGGCATGCCAGAAGCACTTTTAATTTCCACGGGCATCTACCTAGGATTTCTCCAACAGAGAATAACAAGATGGTTGGCAAGGACGTTTATGTGGTCAAGCTGTGTCGGAGTTGATAAGGCTGTGCCGATGAGAAGATGCAACCGATTAGGACAGGAACCGAGGCGCGCCGCGCGCGATTCCATCGTGACCCGGCAGCTCGGCGTCGCTTACCGCGCGCGCGAGGGGGACTGCGTAGCAAGCGACGCGGCGCGGATCGGGGATGACACCAGAGACGACTGAGGCGCGAGATTTATTTTTCGCCTCTGTGCATCTCTGTATACGTCGGACAACATGCTCCAGCTGGTGCTACTGTAGTTTAAGGCACTCATTGTCGCGTTGTCACTCGAAACCGTTCTGCAATCATCAGTTTGTACACTCGAGTGTATACTTTACCTAAGCCTTACATGAAGGGAATAGGGGCTTCTCCCTCGAGTAAGGCTTGGGCTAAAAACCTAGGCAAAAATAGGGCCCAGCACCGAATCTAGTAGAGTACCCAACCAACTACATTAGCACCCTTCATTTTTTCTATGAAACATTGTTTCATTTCTCTAGTGTTTCATTACGTGTGGCCGTGATTGACTCCATCCTTTACATGCTTCAATTGCATTGAGTGTGGTAAATCAAGCACAGACCAGGTCAGCTCCCCAATCTTTTGTAGTATTGACATGCTTAATGATCACAGAGACCATAAACCTTTGTTTTGCAGGACATGAAGTGAAGCAGTGAAGATGACGATCTTCCAGTAAAGGAGCCCAATTCATGAGATAACAAAAAGAATATCAACAAAGGAATAAGGTAATTAACATAATAAAAGAGATGAGCTGAATCCACTCGACGTTATCGATTTCCCTCCTTCTAGGATCCAAACCCCGTTTCCTACCAGCTCCGCGGCGACGGTGCTACGACGCATGCTCCGCCCACTGGCGCGGCATCTCAGCCACGGTCACGATCAGATACACACATCATTTGGAAAAAATTTTCCTTATCTGCAAAAGTTGATGCTCAGTTTTTGAGTATGTTAGAATGGGGCCGACATTCAGGCGGGCGAAGAGCTAGGTCCAGCCGACAATAAAACGGTAATTAATTAAAACACTATATATTTCTTCAGGGGAATCAACCAATCATGTGTCCCGTAAGTAGCCCAGATGTTCCCTGTAATTTCCATTTTTTGATTGATCAAGAAGTTGCCTCGTTCTTCTCTAAATTCCGCAGTCACATAATGTGAATAGAAGTTACATAAACAGCCCTACTCTTCGCGTTGGGCCGCGGCGAACGACGGGGCACCATTTAATCGTAGACCCCGCCCTCTGTGCCGCCACTTCTAGGAGCTTTATCGTAGCCGGATTCTCACTTTTTCGCGTGAAACTTTGCATGCGGCTCTAGTTAGGCGAATACAGCATAATTATATGGTTTACAGAGGAACCACAGCAATGAAGGTCATACCACTGAGATAGTATGAACGCTTCACAGTAACTACGACTTAGAAGGTGTAGCTCCATCATGCATGATTATTAATGCTGCAAACGGATGGCACGGTGCTATATTTGGAACGACTGTTCTTTGCGCGATGCCTTGAAGCGTAATGCTCTCGGTCACTTTTCTGCTTCTGCAAGCACAAATAACACATTAAGGTGGAGTACGTGTGAATAGGTGTAATCAAAAATAAACCTCTTCTCCGTCACATGCTGAATGGCCTTCAACGGCGCCCCCCCACCCCCTCCCTCCAACGCATAGATTTTTCCGCAGAGTCATAGCTAATTGGTGCGATCCATGCAAGTCAGGTGCTAAAGCGCAAGAAGTGTAAAATAATGCGACCGCTCTGTCCACGAGACTTGCAAAGAATCTCTTTAGCCTACTGAATGACCTTGAGTTATAAAGGTGAAAATGTAGTCACTTCGATTCCTGCACTTCTCAAAAGTCGTTTCTCTTCGGAAAACTGTCAAGGATATCGTCTGAGTCGATTTCTACATTCTTACTTATAGAGTACAAAAACGAGAGCTACACATTTAACATTTGACATTTAACAACTGATATGATGGCTTTGCTGGCGCTAACATTGCGCGTATCACATGGAAGGCTGAAAAAAAGGCACTTGAGATAGTTAGATCAAAGATTGAGTTTATCTTGCAACATTATCGCATTATATGATGCAAGCAGTATTGGAGTCAGCAAAGCAGGTATATAAACAAGTAAATGAACAAAAAGCAATTGAGGTTCTAAATGTGTGGAGAACGATTTGAGGCTCCAGAATTTTATTATCAAAAGGCTCAAAAGTTTCACAGAAGAATGCGAAATGATTTTTGAGTCTAAGGGCGAGCTTTTCACGCCTAACACTTTCTCAAGCCTGAAATTAAGCAATTTATTTTATTTTATATAGCAGCTGTTTAAGAAATGAGTCAGCAGATTTATATCTGACTGACTCGCTGCTGCAACCTACCCTATCCTACCCGGTTGCTGGAGCAGAAATGGTTGACCCACCCTGACCTAACCCTTAAATAGCGTTGACGTGCTATGACTATGGTGATATCACATATCACATATAAATATAAATCTGCTGACTCAGCTCTTAAACAGCTGCAATGTAAAATAAAATAAATTGCTCAATTTCAGGTTTGTGAAAGGCGCTGGGCGCCGAAAGCTCGCCTTCAGGCCCAAAATCATTTCGCACTCTTTGTGAAACTTTTGAGTCTTTTGATAATAAAATTTTGGAGCCTCAAATCGTTTCTCACACATTTAGATTGGCATGAGGCTTCGGGACAGAACAATACTCAGAGAATTGAGGTTCCGTTATTTCTACAGAAAGATCAAGGGTTGCTAATATGTCAAATGGTTGAATGCTTGAGAGTTTTATTTTTGAAACAACAGAATGGTCCAAGTACTTCTGAGTAATGGATATATTCATTAATTGAAAAGAGAATTTTTATAAGTAATATGGTCAGGTGCATTTATGAGAATAATTGTGTCTTTTGTAAACTTCCTTCTAATGTTAATCTCAAAACGTAAGAAAATTGGTAAGTTTATGCAAAAATTTGAACATGCTTATTCATACCTACTGCATTTTTCTCTATTTATAGTTCAACGTATTCCATTCTTTCCTCACCCATTCTTTTTCACTATCACTACACTATTTCAATATTTTTTTGACCGCGTTCGTACTTTGCATCGGCAGAGCGTGACTGTGTTCACAGGCAGCGAGGCAGAGTGGCATGAGGGAGATACAGAGGCGACGCAGGCAATGAGACACTTTGGCACGAGGATGACGCAGAGGCACGCAGCCACGCCCTCTCGCCAGCACCACTAAGTATAAGCGCGGCCCTCCATGCTTCAACCCTGAATCGGCCCGGCGATTGTCAAAGAAGCGGCAGTTGGTCTTAGGATCGCTTTTACTTCTTTCTCCAGCGAAGCGTGAACGAGAGAGATGGGGCACGGTAATCTCATGCAGGTTGATTAACCACGCCACATGAGCGCTTCATCCTTTTTATGTAGCTCAATCGGTGTCGGACACGTATGGGAGGGACCAACACTCATAGGCTAGGACTTTGCGATTTTGCGATTTTGCCTTTACTGCAGGATTTTCTTCAGTATTTTTTATTATAAACATTCTGATCATTAGATTTGTGTTTTATCCTTGTTGTCGATTGCAATTGATTTACAATCACTGTGCGTCTTACCAGTTGCTATTGATGTTTATTTCTTTTTGTCACTCATACTTGTTTACTTTTTCGGAGTTGGTGCTTTCTTATCCAACGTAGTTTGATTTGTTGAAGATGTTGCCTTTGATTTTTTTGAGGAATGGAGATGTTATTTTTTCATCGGCCGGAAATTTGATCATCAGTCCAGGCAATCTGCAGTGTTCATAGCAACTGTCATGAGATTATGTATACAGTCAAAAGGCAATGTCCTCGGGGTTCAAAAATACTGCGCAAGTCTGTAACTTTCCGATTGCAAGGTAATGTATCATAGTATTTGAAATTCAGCTCCTCTCCCACCTAGGTATGCTCATGGTTTTCAGAGCGAGGGAAGTTTCCGTTTAAAAGTGTGGGGTAGATTTGAAGAAGTTCTCAGAATAAGCCAGAGCTGACAGCTACGAACAGACATAAAGCTCTTATAAACAGAGAAAGAAGCTTCAAGCAATCACGAGGAATCAGCAAGAATTCAGATGAACGGTAAGCACACTTATACGTCAACCTACCCGGAACATTAGAAACATATTAAAAGGTCAGTGCATTACGAGTGAAAAAGGACGAGATAACGAAAAGTACTCACTTTTTCAAATCAAAAATAGAGATTTTGTTCCCATCTGGACTGCTTACCGAATTTCCGTCCGGTGAAAAAACAAATCTCCATTTCTCAAAAAAATCAAAAAAATCACCAACAAATCAAATCACATCGAATAAGGAAGGATCGTGTCTGAAAAAGTAAACAAGTATGTGTTACAAAAAAAATAAACCTTAACAGCAATTGGTAAGACGCATAGTGATTGTAAATCAATTACAATGAACAGCATGTACGATAAATTACAAATCTAATAATCGGCACGTTCGTGGTCAAAAAATTACTAGAGAAAATACTGCAAGAAAGGCAAAATCGCAAAGTCTGACCGCCGCCTATGAGTGTTGCTCCGTCCTATACGTGTCCGATACCGATTGAATTATGTATGAAGGTTGAAGTGCTCACGTGACGTGGACATCCAACCTGCAGATTACCGTACCCCATCTCTGTCCCGTTCGGGCTTTACTAGAGAAACAAGTAAAAGCGACCCTAAGACCAAATGCCGCTTCTTTGCTAATCGCCGGAGCTCATTCGGGGGTTGAAGTATGGAAGGCCGCGTTACTACTTCGCGGTACCGGCGGCTGCGTGTCCCTGCGTCTCCGCCTATGCCACTCTGTCTCGTTGCCTGCGTCGCCTCTGCCCTCTGCCCCCCCCCCCCGCCACTTCGCCTGCCCTGTGAGTGAAGCGTGGCGCAAAGTATGAATGTCGCCATACAATGGGGCTCCCCGCACTTATTGGCACCTACGGCGTAGTGCAAATTACATTCAAATGCCATAGCAATCGTGAGCGGAAGTTTAAGTCATGGTAATGACTGATAGACGATATACCTTCCTGTCAAGCCCTTTAAATACATCTTCTTCGAGATTGGCACCTCAAGCTCTCCGCTCTTTTTCCAACTACTATGATGAGGCGTCGTGAGTCAGTACTTTGCTGCTGATGTGAACAGCAACTTATCGTGCGGCTTAAGCTCAACAAAATGCCACCAGTTAATGTTAATTCATTCACCTTATAAGGTTTGCTATGCTTCTAACATCATTTGCCTCTGCAGGAGGCTCATACTGAGAACGAGTGCTTGATCTGAAATGTCACCCTAAATGAGATATGGGAAAAAAAGACACTTCCGCGGTACTCCATTTCTGTCTATCCAGATTATACCCATGATAACAAATTGCTCTTAATTTCCTTTCAAATTGTTAGTGGCTACTACAAAAATAGAAAGAGCTCGGAAACAATTTGGCTCTGGAAATGTAAAAACAAAAGTTGGGAGGTTAAAATATCTCGACGTAAGCACGCAAAATTGTGTGGTGGGCGGCAGTTATTTTAGCTACACGTCATGTACACGTAGAGGAAATGATGATCTTCCATGATAAGAAGGAAGATAATGATGTACTAGGAAAGCTCAATAAAAATATTCTCAATTCCACAAAGCCCGAAATCCTAATTATCGAGCTTCCTTGAAGAAAATTCGGCAATGTGTGCCTCCATATTGAAGGAATCGTGCACAGAAAATGGGTTTCTCTATTACCCATATATTTTTGTTGTTGGCTTTTGCATTTACCTAATAAAAGCCGCATGCGAAGTTTCACGCGAAAAACTGAGGATACGGCTAAGATACAGCTTCTCAAAAATGTGGTCGACGAAGCGAGGGCTCGGAATGAAAGCCCGCCCGTCGTCCGTCGCAGTCGAAGACGAACGATAAGACTGTTTATGTAACCTTCTGTTGCCACTATCTATGCGTCTTCGACGATGGCGGACGGCGAGGCGGGCACTAACTCGGAGACCTCGTCTCTTCGGCCATCATTTATCCTAAGGTCCCGCCCCTCGACCGTCACTTTGGAAGTTGTATCCTAACCGGATTCTCACTTTAGCGTGAAAATTTGCATGTGGTCCTTATTGAGCAAATACAACATGAATGTATGGGTAACAGAAAAACTCATTTTGCCGTGCACGGTCCCTTCAAAAGGGAGGGCTTCGGAATAAAAGCACATTGCCATGGCGAAATCACCATGACTGCTTAGAGCTTTTACTGGGGTCAGGTTTCTGTTTTGGATAATACTCTGAAAATCGTAGAAAAAAGGCGTCACTCATGATAACTGACTTCGCTCCGTAACATGAATTGAAGCACAATAGAGGCTCGAAAAGAGTTCACTTCCTGAGCCTAGGGTATCAGACTCCACTGGTGGTGAAACTTATTCTGACGTCGAGGCACATTACATAGAAACAAAGTGCATATACATATATAATGACCGACTAGATGTAATTCCACAGCTCTTGAATTTTGGTATTGTGATGCTATGTGGTAATGAAGCTTCTGATTGAGCAGCTCAGCTTCCGAACAGCGCTTCTATTGTGCTTCATTTCCCACTACTCGATCGCAATGACGCGACTGCCAAATTTTTTTTTACAACTGTAGTGGATTGAGGTACGAGTGATTATCTGAGTGTATCTATCTGTTCTGATTCATACTGAATGTGGAGCCACCAATGGCACCCTCGTTGTAAATAAATCAATTGATGCTGTGCATGAATCTAGTGTTTTTTCAATTTCTTTTTAAATGTTGTGTTGGGTCTGCGTTTAGGTGAATGAGATACAACCTGCATCCTCACATGCTGCCGCCTCAGGTTCGGTTATCTATGCTGTCAGTTAACCCTGTTAGGTCTAACATTTTTGTACTATGACTGTTTTTTCCTGGATGCCTCGCGAGCAAAATTATACCCTGTGAATGTGCCTGATGATCACTTTAGTTCTGTTATATCAGTCTTTGCCACCTCACCTAGAAGAGCACAACTCATCCAATATAGGTGCTATTTGATTTTTTGATACAGTGTTGAGCCCAAGTGTAGCTGTTTACATGCTAATACTTTTCACATCTTTGATCTTCTGTCTTATTGTGCGCACCTTTGAGTGTATTGAAACAAATAAAAATTAAGTAAATAAATAAATTTCGGAAGACGAAGTTGCTTGAAACTACCATAAGGGCAGATCACCTTTCATGAATCTGAAATTGACGAGTAATGCCGCACTGTAACAAGAATTACATGGAACGACTTGAATGCGTGATACGGTACCCACTTTTATTGTTGAATGTCGAATTCAGATCACGTCATGGCCCAGGCGCATAATTCTTTCGTTTTTGTTAACCCTAATTACCACTGGTGTTGCTTTTAATCGTTGTGTGAAGATGGCTTTCTAAAATGCCATTCCTTGACCTTTGATTAATGAAAAGCATTATCGAAAGCACTCCCACAAATTAAGAAGCTATTTATATGTACTACATTTGTGATGCTACTGTGTCTCAGTGCTTTAGCACTTTTGAATTTCGCGGTGGAAATCACGTTGACCATCTACGCACAAAACGTCCCGAAAGGTTCCAATAGTAATGAGATTTCGAAGCTGCACGGAAGCACATCTGTGAAGTGGTAAACAGGAATTAGCTGCAGCTTAAAATTAGCTAGCTCAAAATTTAAATAGTAGAGCTTTTGGTGCCGAAAAACCCTTTGATGGGATGTACTGATTTTAGTTCCATTCGGATTCGTGAGATAGATAAATTCCAATTTTTCCTGTACAATGACTTGCGAGTGTCAGCGAATGTAGAAGGCAGTGCCCATCCTCCCAGACGGGTCTAGTACCAACTTACTGACTCCGGAGGGATTGAAGACTTGGTAGCGTGGATAGATATTGATGGAGATCTGATCCTCGCATCATGATAGTGAAACTGCGCGCCACTTGTCATTGGATGTGTATAAAGTGGTACCAATGACTTTCTTCGCATATCGTTCATTACTTCTTCTCACGTTGGGTGCGAGAATTTGAGGTCAAACTAATGGCCACCCAATTATGCAACTTGCCTACAACAGCCACTAAAAGAAAAATAATATGAATAAAGGAAGCCAGGAATAAATGAATCTTCTTATCGGGTGCTACACTCCGTTTCAAATATTTATTACATATTCATTACAAGTGATACATAAAGACAAAGCAAATCAAAATTGATTACAAATAAAGAAGTTTCCAATCTTTCCATGCAATATGCTATCATATAAGTTCCTCAGGCGAAGGGCCCACCTTGAGATATACCACTGGGCAACTACGATGGTTATGTAACGATAATGATTGCTTACAAACCTGCACACTTTCATCTGTTGGATAAATTCACTCATTGTACTTCGCATTCTGTTTTCTTATGTGAAACATTGTACACACAATGGGCAAATTTCGTAAACATTGAGTTTATATTCATTCAAGGGCACAGGATAAAAAATTCATTTACTCCTGGATTCTTCTAATGATATTACATATTTTTCTTTCGGTGGCTGTTGTAGTCAAGTTTCATAATTGAGTGGCCAATATTTTGACATCAGGTGCGAAGCAGTAATTAACGAAGTGCGAAGAAAGCTATTCGTACCACTTTATACACACCCCCCGTCACTACACCACCGTCCGTCTCTGGCTCAAAAGTATCGTGTGGTAATCGCTTGCTCAGTCCTGGCTTTTCCAGAAGTACGATGTGATGTGTCGCCCCATGAGCCTTTTTCAATCAGACAGCTTTACTACGGGTGATTATCAGTGGAAATATCAACGCGAACTATTCCCAGTATCACATGTGATGGACGACACAAGGAACTATCAAAGAAGTTGAATTCCAAGATTCATTTCGTGAAAGTTCATCTGGGAATTACCCAACTTTGCAGTACTTTGAGCGGCAGCTGTTACTAACTGGTACTACAATGTGCAAGAGAGCAAAATAGATTAGCTGACATTTTGAGTCGGCCTTTTTCGGAATACCAATCTAGCGAGACATTTTGCAACTTCACGGTGCAAATAATGCTCTTAAAAGGGCACATCAAGAAAAACTGCACAAGTTGAATAGGAAGTCCTGCACCCGCTTCCAACTCTGTTCGCTTAGCAACTTCAGACTTACGTTCCCTCATAGGATGCTAAGATAAAAAGGGTGAAAGATAAAGTTTCTGGCGTTGGGATGAGTTGCACATTCAAAAGGGTGCCAAAAAAATGTATTTTTCTCCTCCACCTCCAACCCCACATCAATCGAACTTCAGCAAATTCCGACAAGTTATTTTCGTCCCTAAAATTAAGGAAAGACCTCACTCTATCAATATACTCCGTGGCAGCCTTCTGCACGAGCAGGAACGAGAGCTTCTTCTGATTGAACATGATGTGTCACCTCAACGCGACAAAATCCGAGATTTCGTCACTCTTGCTCACAACCTTGCTAAGGTCCATTCACTCTGAGTACCTGAGGGATTCATATTGGGTGGTGCCCTTAAGCATTCCGTTTTTCCAGGCTGCCAACATCCTTCCTTGCCAAGGAACAAAACGTGCCATTATCTCTAGAAACCTTACGGAGGGAGGGATTTGAGGTATGAAAATGAATGCAAAAAAATGAATGAAAATGTAATGAAAAATGAAAAAATGGCACTTCGGATCATAGCAACGTTGTCCGAGCAGCGAGGGCTGTGGCTTCCATGAATCGAAGGGTCAATCCCTGGGAAGCTTTCTCCGAAAGCCTACCACGGGACCTAGCTCTGCTGTTTTAGGCTGCCCTCAATACTGGGTGCTCTATAGCCCAACTGTGCTGACTGAAGGTTCCATATTTTCATGACGGTGAAAGTAGTAGGCCTCAGCTTGTTCCTGGCGAGAAACATTCGAGGAATAAGTATCCAAGTTCGACTTTCTATAAATCTTGGCAATGTGCTTATTTATCTGTAAATCTTCATGAAGCCGTGACCAAGATGTAAATCAATTTTATTCGGCTCACGTTTCGGCCTTGTCGCCTTCGTCGGAGCCTGAAAAGTCAAAGATAAATGCGATTTGTCCCCCAAAACCATTTCAAACTTACAAAACAGTTTTATCCAGACTAGAAGAGTTTTGGAAAGGAGTCGCAAACCAACCACGGTGAAACTAACCTGTAAACACGACCGGCTGTAGCTGAGACAGGCCGAGGAATGGGGCGAGTTCACTTGTTATGGCTATGCACTCATCTTTCCTGTTCATTTTGGGGTTTTTGGCGTTAATCCAAATTGCCTCTAAAGTTTTGCGAGCTGGGGTCTGGGGCTCGCGTGACAGGATCCCTACAGTTATCTCAAACTCCACATCCCTATGACATCGCAAGCGGTGAGAACCCAGGGGGTCTCAGGCCTCGATTTCTTCACGCCATCGAGGTGTTCCTTGATTCTAGTGCAGAGAGGTCGCCCAGTTTCTCCAATATAGCCATCTCCACAGAGCTTGCAAGTTATCAGGTAGACCACACCTGACTCCTGGCAGTCACCTTCTCGTGCATTAGGACAGACCACACAGTGAGAGGTAGCACATATGCGATCATAGCCTCGGTTCCGGACTAACTGTTGCCTAAGGGACGATGGGGGAATTTCGACCAACTGGACTGCATCGTCGAGGCCACACCTGCGTAGAGCTCTGCTGACGGCCGAGCTGATGGCATCGGTTATGAAAGGCATGCATAACTGTACCTTCTCGCCCTCGTCGAATTCAGGTCTCGGAGGCCTTTTCATGGATGGTCCAGGAAGAGGCTGCTCTTTGGTGGTGATGGGGTAGCCATTCGCCTGCGCTATCTTACGGGCTAGCTCCAAAGAATCTGCTTACTCCTGAGTGCCCGATGACATCCTTTTGGCCGTAATGAACATGTTCTTTATGATAGCCCGCTTGATGTTCAGAGGGTGTGCCGACCGGAAATGGACCAAGATATTTTTGCTGCTAGGTTTCCTATACCATTTTGTTCGATACCACCCACGTTCGAGTTGCACTTGTACGTTTAGGAAAGGAAGCCAGGTGTCCTTGGGCTTCTCTCGTGTGAACTGGATGTTTTCTGTCTGGTTGTTGAGCAGGATAAAACACGTGTCCATTTCCTTCTGGGTCGAGCACACGACGAAGCAATCATCGATATAACGGCAATACAGGATGGGTCCACGATCCAATAGAGGCTTTTCTATCTTGGACATATAGGCTATGGCTAGAGTAGGGGCTAACCTTAGGCCCATCGCTAGCCCCCTGATCTGCTTGTAATATTTCCCACACCATCTGAAAATAGAGCAATCCAGGCATTCCTTGGTCAGTGTCATGACCTGAGAAATCGACAAGCCATGCATGTTGACTGATGATCCATGTTCGTTCAAGAGCTCGAAGATCGCCTGCAATGCGCTTTCATTCGATACGTTGGTGTAGAGAGATGTCACGTCGAAGGATTCCATGACGTGATTCCGCCTAAACCTGGCTTCTCTCAGCAGATCAAGGAACTTGGTCGTGTTGCTGAGGTGGGCAGGATTGAAAGGCAAGCTGCACTAGCACAAGGTTAAGTAACCACGATATCCTATCCGTAGGTCCTCCTATACTGCTTATTATAGGCCGCACCTTAAAATCCGTAGGGTTTGTAGAGGATATGGCAGCCGGCGAGAGATGAATGCGATTTGGCCTTTACAGTTACTTGCAGTGGCCAGCCAATTATAAGTCAGAGCTTTTATACTCCCAGACCCGGAGGGAGGAGGGCTTGATTGGCCTGGGCGAGTGATGATACGGGATATGATTCCCGCACCGTGCAAGTGAGATGGGCTCCACCTGCCACCAATAAATATGGTATATAAAGAATCATATAGTTATAATAGTATGAGACCAGCAACAATTTACCCAGAAAAGATAGAAAGAGAAGGAAGGAACGGTAGAAAAAATACATCGTGAATAAAATTGATTAACATCTTGGTCACGGCTTCATGGAGAATTACGGATAAATTCGAGGAATATTTTGCCTCAATACTCTAATCTCTTTCATCACCCTCGCCTTGTATACTGAGTGGAAGTGAGCCGCGAACAAAATTGTTTTTTGGCATCTCTTGTAGTTCCATTCAGAATTGTGGTAGCGGACGAATGCGATTTGGCCTTTACAGTTACTTGCAATGGCCAGCCAATTATAAGTCAGAGCTTTTATACTCCCAGACCCGGAGGGAGGAGGGCTTGATTGGCCTGGGCGAGTGATGCTACGAGATATGATTCCCGCACCGTGCAAGTGAGATGGGCTCCGCCTGCCACCAATTCCGCCCTTTAATTAACATCTTTGAGCGCTATACAGGTACTGTTGTGTATACAGAAACACTTGTAGTCGTGAGAGGACTCAACACATTATTAAAAGCAAAGACCGAGGTCCGGATATTTCCATGTTTGAATTAGATCAGAGAAGAAGCAGTTTCTGGTCATTTCGTTGGGATAAGCCATGCACTCGCAAATATGAGTTCTTATACGTGTTGGAACACGTATTCAGTGTTCACAATGTCTTGGGAATTCGCTTTCTCACGTGTGCCACCGCATAGCTTCAGTGTTCATTTGAATATTTTGGAAACGGAATTAGGATCCAAAAATGGAGTGTTTCTCTGACAATTAGTCAGCGTTAGTCATGTGCTCCTCAATTTCCTGCTATAATGACCTCATAACGTCACTTTGTCCCCCTCATTCACGTCATTTCCCATCATTTCAATCATACATTATAAACGCAAGGTCGTTCGTATATCATTAAAGTGTTAAAGTGTAATTGCTTTGAACTGAGTTAATTATTGCAAAAGACTTTCAACATGCTCTTTTCAATATCATTTTGAACATATCATTTTGTTTTGTGGGGATGCTTAGAATCTACGCATTACTGATGCACAGAGTCTAAAATCACATTTCAGTTTAACCCTCTGTTCTTCAAGATAAGCTCAGTATTACCCATCTTGTAGGGGGAGGGGGAGGAGGGTGGGGGGGGGCTCAAAAGCGTGAGCATCAATAGTTTGGTTAGAAGAATGTCTGACATATTTTTGCTTCAGCTCGATCTCTTACAATATCATGAACTCATTTGTTTCAATAAGGTGGGGCGAAGGGGGGAGGGGGGGGGGTGGGCAACATGTGAATTCTTGAGCAGTAAAATATGATTTCATGAATGTTGAGCAGAAATTTTACCTTTACATGAACACACGTGTATATTTAACATCTAGTGTACGTTACTGACACGTTGATAATGTAAAAACATGTTATGCTAAACATTTAATAAGTCGTCCCCCCTAATTTGTATAAAGTACCGCATTCTATTTACTTTACAGGACATAATTCCATTTATACCTCCTGGATACAGCTGGACGGATCTCAGGCAGGTTAATAATACTGAAATGAACATTCGTGCAAATAATTGGGAAAAACCACGAAGTCACGTGCATAGCGCATCGCAAGTCGATCGATAAATTTTTAAATTTTTTTTACATGTTGTTCCACATGATCAGATAGATTTCTTCATTTTTCCATAGGAGAAAATAAAACATAACAAACACAATAATACATACATCATATATGAAATGAGATCTTCATGTGCACGCGTGTTTGACGTCACAAAAGATGAACAAGTATAAAAGATGATGATGAAGATGATGAAAATGATAGAATGATCATCAGCGCAAGAAGTAGAACATATACCCGTGAATGATATGCGTGTACATGTGTGTATATGTGTGTGTGTGTGCGTGTGTAGGTATCAGCGACGTGACTGACACACGTCGCCCGTAATGAGTACTATAGACGGCAAGACTACAGTACCAGAGTATGAACGATGGACCTGCACAGAGAAAAAATCAATAAATATCTAACACCTACACATATATGATGATGATGCACAATACTAGTATGTATAGAGAATATTGCAAGGATATATAAAGAATCATATAGTTATAATAGTATGAGACCAGCAACAATTTACCCAGAAAAGATAGAAAGAGAAGGAAGGACACGGTAGAAAAACACTGGTCTCTAACCATATGATATGATAAAGGAGACTGACAAAACTGAATTTGAAAAGAGCGGTGCTGAAACGTTGGGTACGGTAATCGGAAGTCCGATCGGTCGTAATAATGAGTGGCCGGGGATTTTTCGCTGGCTCATAGCCAGAGGGACTGATCAGCTGCAGGGGATGGTTCCAGGAGTCTTCCAACTTCCCAAGAGGCATCTACGGCGCTCATGGGTCTCCTCCGCACGCACGCGGACGGTACACCCGGAATCTTAGGCTGACTGGTGAAATAGTTGGCCACCAGCTAGCTGTGCACTACATATCTATCTATACAACTCTGTCTCACATATAAACTATGCTCTACAGTTCTCGCGAAGATGAATACCGTATGCCGGCGGGGTGTGTTCAGAACTTCCAGAAGTGCTGCCGACTGTGTCGATTATGACGTTTCGGTGCATTCGTGAACATACGCATACACGTTCGAAATTTGTCCGTTGAAAAGCATTCCGATCTGCAAAAAAGGAGACATCAATGGGCTAGTGGAGGGGACAAGATGACCTACAAATGATAACAGCTGGAAGAAATTGTGCTTACCGGCATTCCGCTCGCATATTCGGTACTTCATGACTGTGAAATTCGTGACAAAGTTCACAGATCTTCTCGGCCACCTCTTTCAATGGTGTGTTCATTTGTGGTGAACATTCGTTTTCCTCCGATGGCTCCTTGTCCGAGATTCGTCCTTCCGACAGCACGAGCACAGTAAACAACGTAATGAATGTAGCGTAGTAATAGCGCATTTCAATCGAGGATCTGAGTCCGACAGTCAGGAAAGAAGCTTTATTGAATGTGACGAGTGTGGGGTGATCACACGTGGATTTAAACCACACAATGAATGTATGTGAGTATCTTCAGAGAAGAGGCGGCCCGTCGTCGGCTTTATATAGGGCGACGATATGGCGGAATGTTGGGAATGTTACGCGCCACGCCCCTTAGGTCTCCCACCCTTTTCTCCCCTCCTAAATCGCCCTACAAACACACACAGGCACACAAATATGCATGCGCAAGTATCTCTGCAAAACCTTGCACCCTGCACGATACCGTAATCTTACCATTAACTACTGATAGTCGATTCAACAGCAGAAGGTACGGTAGTTGATCCCTGTGAATTTGCGGCTTCACAAGTACATTCATAGTAAATAACATGGTAGTCTAATAATTGCTAGAATAAGTATGTAGTGTAATCAATAGATCACTTCAATTAGTATTGAATAATTTGAATAATAATAATAATAATTTTTATTTGATATTGATAAAAAATTATTGATAATAATATATTGTATGATAATATATTTGATAATAATATTTGATAATTTAATAATAATAATTGAAATAAGTAAGTACTATTGCATGAGTTCGCAAATAAGCTCTACGTTCTATCCCTATAGATCATAACCAGCAATTATTTGCTTCAACTTTGCGCATTTCATTATTCACGTAAAAAAATAATGCTAGACGCAGTATGATAGAGCCGGTGGGGGGGGGGGGGATCACTTGTTAACTTTTTGAGAAAAGTGACTTCACAGGAATTATAAAAGAGTAACGTCGGCTCCACAGGGTTTTACAGGTACAGAGTGAAGGTTACGGTATATTACTGATTCGGTTACGCAAAAGCATGTTCTGCTTAGTATGAACAAGTTCACCCCCCTCACCCATCAATAAAGCACCTTATGGCGGTAGATGCATGAGCGGATCAACTCCACCGCGTCTACACGATCCGTGAAGAGCAAATCATGTTCAGCTGATAAAGCCTTTTGTCCGTTCAGGACCAACTTTCCGGGGTCATGATGGCTTCGGGGGACTAAGTTTGAATTTTTGATTTTTCAAAGCTAATTTTTTGGAAAAAATTATTTTTAGAGTTTAAATTGATTACTATCGGTTCCTAGAACGAGCTATTCAGTTCTAAATGACCGTCACCTAAATATGTAAATAAACATGAGCGACATAATTAACTAAACTAATTTGCTATAATTGACTGAAAGCAGAACGCGACCCTGCAGATTTTTGAAATTCCCTGATTCATGTCTTATTGATAAGCGGGCCAATCTTATCCATACGAGTTGATGATAGGTTCACAAAATTAAATACTTCGTGATCACTAAATTAAGTGGGAGAGCTTTCCGTAAATGAGGGACTCGGTCGGCTGTTTAGGATTGAGTTCAATATTGGGGGATAACTTTTACCCAACCATGGAGCACTTCCTACTCTTCGAAGAAGAGTTAAGCACTCTAAACTTACCATCCATCACCGCATCTGCCAATAATTTTGGCAGCAAAATCTGGATAGTCCAGGGTAAAGCCTTGGTAAAAGACCTGTCCAGCATCTTGCTGGCTAGACCAAGATCTCGTGCATAGCATTTTCTCGGTGAATCAAGTGCAAATCTATTTTGGATCGAATTCTATCGGTGCAAAACCGCGATTGTTTACACGTCGTGGGCAGGGAGGCTACAAAAGAACAGTCACCATAGGATCATTAGCTCGAAATAGCGCCACAATTTGTCAACTTGAAAAAGCTGTTGTTTTGATAAAAATGCCAATGCTAATTGACGTCATCAGCTTTGATCGATTATTCCAGAATTCTTCATGCAAGTGTTTCCTGCTTTTATTATGTATGTCAGGGGAACATCAGATCATCGGCACGATTTTTTTTTTGTTGGAGGCTAAGGAGGAAGCAACTGAGGAAGGGTATCTGAAACTGTTTTCTCAAAAAAGAGCTCTTGAGGCTGAAACTAATTTACTCAGCCACACACAAGCTGTTGTCCTTGCCCCCGCCACCTCCACCATCTGAACTCCAATTATTGTTTTTAATTAACCTAATGTCTTTAACGTCCATTCTACATGGTTCTGCTTCCATTTTGTGGGTGTTCATTGCTCCAACACCAAGGATTGACTTCTTTCCAGAAATTGGTTAATTACTGCTCCCACACCAGCCTGGCCTCATTTTCCAGTGATCTTACGTATGCTGCTGACGTCTATCGCCACTGATGCGCTTTATAGAGTCGCCCCGTGAAATTACATGTGCCCACAATCGGTTTCATCATTTATTTATTTCAACTACTCCATTCAGCTTGCAGCTTGCATAGAAAAAAAATTGTGTGACGTCGTCACGCGCAGCCCACGAGCACAGAGCACGATTACTGTGTTAGGCTCATGTAAACAGGAAGAACCCGCTCAGAAAAAGTCCGAGTACTGTCCAGCAATTTTATTGTGCCTTCATGTGACAGTACTGAAACCATAAATATAAAAAGTCTCAGTACATGTAATTATAGATGCTAGGTGGGGGTGGTGTAGTGACAGGTGGCGCGCATTCCCACTCTCATGATGAGAAGATCAAATCCTGCATCAACACCCTTCTGGGCCAGTCATGCCTTCCATCTCTCCGGGGTCCTTGAATTGGTACTAGGCTCGTGTGGGAGGATAAATGTATTGACTTGTACATCGATCCCCCAAATCGCATTCAGATGTCACCACAATTCTGAGGGGAGCCAGAGTGCGCGGCGCACCCTCAGGGAGTACTGATTAACGCCAGAAGCTTTATCCTTTATCCTCGTTTACAGGTGATGTCAGTAATAAATAGTAGAGTGTTCAGGTTCCAAGAGTATCCCTGAACACTTGAGATTCCGGTGTTATATGAGTCGAAGGGACAATCAGAGCTCTGGTAAAGGAGAGGGGAGGAGTTCTAAGAAGGTGAACCACTTCAGAGTACTGCAAAACCTGCAAAACCTTCTCTTTCTGCATATCGAGAAATGTCCCCCCCCCCCCTAACGAGGATCGGACATTCAAACCCACACAATTTTTCAAAAAATTGTTAACAGTGATTTTTGATATCTGACGCATTTTAACTTGATGCAAGTATAATAGATTAACTATCAGTTCGAGTATGAATTCAAAAATTTTCCAAGAAATATTGAAATTTCAATTATCAGTCAAGAGTAAATTAGATCATTATCAAGCATGAGCCTTCAGAATCTTTCAAGATCTTCAAGGTTCTTTCACTTTGCATCGACATGGAGTTCTGAGTCAGAGAGGTTGCATAAGGTAGTGTGGTAATTACGTGTGAAATTGAAATAAAATATACAAAATGCAACAAAAATTCAGTATTCAAATAAATTTGATAATTTTTATAAATGTGAAAGTGATCAGTTATTAGTGTGCCTTCACTATCTTCATTGATTATTCCTCTGAAATATTATTTCTTAGTTTCAGAGATTCCTTCGACCTGATACTGTTCGAGACCTCGAATCTCGTACCTTTAGCTTGAAGTGTTTCATTTATAGATTAAAATGTTATTTCAAAAAGGGGCAATGCATTGATGTAATGACGAGTGGCACGCATTCGCACTATCATGGTGCAGGGTTCGATCCCGTTTGTACCTGAACCCCATCCTCTGGTGTAGGTGACCAGGTACGAAGCCCATCTGGGAGGATAAAAGCACGGACTTGTGCTTCGGTTGGCCCTGAAGTCATTGCCCAAGCCTATTCGCATTCACCTATCAACACGAATCTGGAAGGAACCAGAACAAGTGGTGCATCCCGAAAGGGGATTGACTGCTCCAAAAACTTTGACTTTTGTCCATCTACAATTCCACCATAAACCCCAATAAATCCCATATATGATCAAGATTTCGTTGGCTGGTTTCAGTTTGCACTTTTTTTATAATTAGGGTCCCCAATGGGGAGTAAACTGTAGCTTTATCCATGGCTACCAGGTTGTTGGGAAAATAAAAAAACCGTCAAATGCGGTCCTATTGAGAGGAAGGGGACAACCTGTTGAATTGTACAGTAACATGTATTTACATGAATTCTAAAGCGAAGCATTTTTTTGCAGGGTCAGGTCACTCATGTACGAAGGTTTTATACACAACATTTATGGTTGCCCCCCCCCCTCAACCATTCTCTTTCGTACAGGCTAGAACCGTACTCTGAATGAGGGTAACTTACTATAATGCAGGACACGCTACAGCGAACCCTCTCTCTCCCCTTCCCTCTCTCTCGTTCCTTCTTTCTCTTTCATTCTCTCTCTCTTTTTCTCTCTTTCTGTCGAAAAGAGAGTTATTTTTGGCACTTCGTTCCAAGTACTCACTTCCTCGTTGCATCTAATTTTACCTCGCAAACTTGCCGCTTCTCTTCTGTCACCATTCATGTCTTCCCTTTCCATTCCGCTTCAATTGCTATGTGCTAGTCTAAAACCCTACTGAATAAGCCATTATGACCACTTTTTTGCTCGGCCGTGCAGCATGCAGCTAATGAGAAAAAAGGTCATGACTTGCTAAACTGCAGCGTAGGTGTCCAAAGCAGGAAGTGCAGATGGCTGTTCTTTGAAGCGTTGGGGCATTTTTGCAATCGACTTTCAATAAAAAAGCGACTAAAAAAGCCTGCGGATACGTGCAGCTGCACAAATACAGGACTTTTCTCAAATAAAATTAGAAAAAAGTTACCGAGAAAATAATTTTCTAAGGGTTAAATGAATTTATGACTTTCTATACAGTTGACATGAGGCCTTCATACCTGATTGGCTTTGCGAAATTGTAGCGTATATGCATCATTCATCGCACATAACTCGATTCGGGGATTCAATATCTTTGAACACAAAATTTTTGAAAAAAAAATGGTTTTTGGGCTCATAACAACCATCGGCCTCAGCACCATGTAATGGTCATGCTGCATTGATTCATATTTCTCAATGCGATCACAGCGATTGTAAAAGACGCGACGCATCCGCGGCGCACCCCTGAAACCTATACGTAACATGTTCGCTGTTAACATGAACTTTTGACAGTGATATTTTTTTACAGTATCTTACCTGTTACCGAGTTTATACGATGTCTGAGGTGCGTACTCATGTAAGAACATGTTACTTTTCGATTTTAACAAGTTGCCACCCCTTATTCCCTTTTCTCTTTTCTGCAGTTTAATGATTTTTGTGTCCCTCACTTTCGTCATCCGTCTGGTATTACTGATGTGATTACAAGGCACAGATACCACCATCTGCACTTGATCAGCTGATCTTTAACAGCCGTGAGCGAGTTCGCAAGCGGTTTTCAGCGTATTTGTTTAAAAAGTGCAGAAAAATTATCTGGCTTTGAGTATTTGTAAATCAGCTTGAGCAGCTCAGGTTGAAGGTCGAACAAGTTCGAAGTAGTACCTCAGACGTTGTAGAAAGGCTTAAGTGAAGCCACATAGAGGCTTCAGAACGGAAACGGCTAGAAAACAAGTTTTCCGCATCGTAGAATGGTCAAGTGGCTGTAGGCGCGTTGTGAAGCTAACATTATGCGATGGTTCGATTTCTGCTAAAACCAAGGCGTTCACTTTGTTCGATCGCAATCAGCGTCAGTGATTGATTCAACTTTGTTAATTTTTTTTATTTATTTGTTATACGATGCAACTATCAAATATAAAATATACCTTGATATACTCGATCAAAATACATACAAATACGAACTAGAAGGCCTAATTTTCAGGTGAGAAACAGATTCAAAAAGAAAAAATTGAAGTGGCATAAATTTAATAAAGAAATAATATTTTTAATATGTCCGGAAAATCTCTATTTCGAAAAGAGTGGACCACAGCGACTTTCAATGCATTTATAAGCTTCCCTTTGATTCTGGTGCATGTCAGAAGCATGGCGTATACTCGAGAAATGCTCTTCGATGTCCAGCATTTTCCAAAGAATAATTAGAAAATTCTAATTACATAGGGGTCAAACTTGAGAGAAACATTTTTAAAAAGGGTACGTTTTTGTATCATTTTATTTTGAAAACCTTTGAAAGATCTTTTTATGGTACTATTTTAATTAATCGTTTTTGAATCCGAGCTAACATTTTCCGTAAAACTGCTCTTTATTTCAGCGGAAATCTAATCAGAATCAGCATTGCGAGAAAGCCATTTGCGGTGTGAGCATTTCAATTTCACCTACAGTAGTAGACGACGTGAAGCTGTTTTGATCTGAACAAAGTGGGTTGCAGAGGAGATTGTGGTCAAATTGTATTGAGTACCTCATTCATGAACTTCACCCGCAAATGTTTCTGAAAGCTTTCGGGAAGTTGTGGATGGAAATGTCGAGAAAATTAACCTATAAACTTAAATATGTTTACGACGACTTTTAAATGTCAAGGCAGAGAAGCAAAACGAATTAGTCGAGACTTCCATAAATGGCACAAGCACTCTTGTGAGAGCATTTCCAACTTGGCTATGGAATAATAGACATACATACTATTTTGAGTATCTCAAAACTCAGCCGTGTCCTTTGAAACGAAGATCACCCCAAGCAGGGAACTCCTGCACATTAACATTTCAACAAATTCCACTTTAAATGTTTGGCACAAGTACCTTTTCTGACACTAATTCTTACTGACCTTTTTCTGAATGACTTTAGAAATTGTATACGCGAGGGATAGCCTGGTTCAGGTGAAAGTGAAGTGGAACGTAAAAAGTTATTCATATTTTTTTGATTTTTCGAAGGAAATGCAGGGGTAGTTGCATGCAGTGCAGACTCAGTCGGATTCTTTGTCTCAACTTAGGAATGTCCATTGCCAATGGCTATGGTTTCTTCCTGCCCACTAGACAATTGGAAAGAAATGAGAGCGCCAGGTGCGGTTCTGATCAGGGCATGTAAGGGAGGGGTAGGGGGGCAAGGGGGGGGGGGGTGACAAATGGGTAAATGTTGAAAAGTGACTGTCGTCTCAACAGGAGTGTTGCATATCAGCACTAGCATTACAGGGTTTTACATGAATGTATGGCGACTATGTTAAGCTACTGACACGTTGACACGTCGGTCATGTAAAGATACAAGTTGTCCCTTCTCCCCCCCCCTCCGCTTAGTATACGCCGTGAACTGGATTGAGCATTGATATTCATCTGGTATCTCTGTAGCTCTGCTTACAGGGCAAATAATGACGTATCTCAAGCTTTGTCCAGTATTCTACAAAAATTTCATTTTTGTTATTTATAGAAAATCTTTATTTTCGAAACCCTTAAAATACATTAAGATATCTATAGAAACGTTATTGTGGGTATGATGATCTGCGGGATCCATGGACCGGAGCGAAGCCGCTGAGCCTGCATAAAACAAATATCGAAAATGTGTATTTGAAGTCTCGGTTTCGAAACTGGTTTTATGGGATATTTAATGGCATTATTTTAATTTAGGAGCAGGAATGCCAGTGATCAGACAAGCATGTCCGGTGATCCGAATCTTCGATAGTCCAGCTTATAAGAAGGATAAAAGCATGTGGACCCCGTTCCTAAGGAGTAGATCTCATCGCCAGACATGTGTGCGCAATTTTTTTTTCGAAGTTGTAGTTACTGTACGTAGTGCTTACGCAAGCTGTCTGGGTGCGAGAGTACATAGGGCCTTTTTAAAAAGAATTCATACGTTACTGATTTTTTCCATTACGTAAATTAACTACAATAAATAAATCGTATTCGTATGAATTGACGTCAAAAACCTCGTAGGTGACTATAATGAATACATCCATTTGTACAAGTTGACGTGATTTTTTTTGAAAGCGTTTCTGTGCCGTCATCAATGACTTTCCTAGAAATTTTTTTAAATACAATTTTGCAGATTTTGTTGTGTGTGGCTGGTTTTTGCTGAAATGTTTACCATCAAAACATGATGTATGTCAGCACAACGAGTTTCCGGGATTACCGTTACGTATCACGTGTGGCTTGCAACATACTAAATGTTGGTTTTGGCTGCAACCCTCATAGGTAATTAACGAAGAAAATCAGCTGTTTGTAATGACACAGTGACATTTTCAATGATGCATAGGACTTTGCAATGGGTAACAGGGCTCACTGAATCTCAATGTAGGCTAAATTTGGACCACTTTCCCGGTTGAATGCAATTTCACCTACAGTATCACTAGCAGATGCCTTCAATGATACGGGATACGCAAATTCCCATATTCGGATACTTGGAGAATAATTGTTTAGCTTCCACAATCGCTATTCAGAGAAAGTATACTATTATGTCTCTATGATTTTTGAAAGAGATTTCAGCAAATAGAAATAGTAACAAAAGTTGCTCAACACTAAGACCAGGGTTCATTTTTGGACGAGTTTTCAGAGGTACTTGGTCAATTACTGTTGACTGTTTCAAAAGTTTCGGATTTGCCCTCATGTGCCCAAATTGATCCCGTGACTGCCCTCAGTGGATTCAAAACGGTTCAGTATTCATGCCACACTGCGCTCCAACATAAAAAAGCTCAAGTGCCTTATAAGTGGAACCACTGGGCGAAATTTGACGTCATGGGCATTCCCAGGAATTCAGGCGCGACGAATTAGCGAGCTCATCTTGCCAGACGCGCAGATTTGTTGACAACGACAATTGGAATGATACGGGCTATAGCGGTTAATCTGAGCTTACATAGAATAACTGTGAGATTAACATTTTTACCTAAAGCTATGTTAGGAAGCCCAAAAAACTTCCTACAGGAACACTGGGACAAGGAAGTGTTCAAAGGCCTCAGAGATTACCCTAGGTATGCCACCTTTGATTTCATCTGTACTACCCATCCATCGGATTGTCGGCTCTCACACATCTGAAGTATGCGGCTGCCCATTAGGCTTTGACCTGCCGTGAAGCGCCAACCAACCAACACCAGGGCGCCCAGTCGCCCACAGCGGGATGATGTTTGCGATGTCGCTTTCGCGATCTTTTCGGCCGTCCATCGTAGCTCACTCGAAAATCATAATCGACAACATACGTCGCATTCCGATCGCGCGTAAACGGCCGTCCCCCCACTACAGGCACCGTTGACCAACAGCCGTATATAATCTTTATCGCCGGGGCTTCCTCGAGCGCGCGCCGCCGGAAATCCCGCTGTCGCTTGCACTGACCAAGTGACGTTCCACGATGGCGCAACCTATGACTCATAGTGATGGGAGCGGTCTAAATCGGGTACGGTTCGAAAATCTTTCTGATCGCTCGATTAATCGGTCAGGGACCAACTGAAAAGGCATTCCAGGGAATCTCACCACTCTTGGTGCAAGTGGTGAGGTTTTGGGTCGCTAGGCACCTTGGGGGTGGCAACATGTATTGTTACGCCTGACATGTCAAGAATCACCCTGGTAACTCACAACTACTAGTCATGTCATGTCATGTAAAATCATGTCACTGTCACTGCTATCCCCCCACCCCCTCCTCCGAAGATTTAGAGGACCAGATCTTACTTCAAAATAAAAGAAACTTGCATTTACTATCGCATTGAAGGGGGGGGGGGGTGTTTCACTATGGACATATTTTTATCTAAATCTGAGAAAGGAAAGGAGTTTTCTTCCTTCACTGAGGCTCAGGCAAAAATACACGCCTGGAGGGCAGTTTTTTTTATAAGAGCTGCCCCCCCCCCAAACCTCAGTGCGGTAGCACCTTTGCATTGATAGCTCTGTGGGAAAGGGCAATGGCTCAAAGCACTGCGTCTCATCCTCGGATATCGGTTTTCTCAGGATTATCCTTATGGACCAATAGCCATACATATTAAATTCTAGCAAAACTTTTGCAGACTTTGTATCCCCTGAACCTCAGTTCTTTTGAAATGTACGTTTTGCGTCTATCTACATCTCTATAGAAAGATATTATACATAGAAGTTAAAAAAATTCTAAAAAGTAATTTTTCAAAGAAAAACTGATTAAAACACAAATTTGGAAACAGTCTATTGCATAGATAAGTACATGTTCAGGTTGAAGCCTGAGCGGCAACCCAGGTCCATTTCGAGAAATAGTCATTCTTTCGAAAGGATTAAAAATTGAAATAAATCTTTTATCACAAAAAAACGCATGCGTACAGATTGAAATAATAAAAGTGAAGAGTTCAATTGCGCTGAGTATCCTTTTTTGTAAACTCCTTCATAGAAGTTTCTGGAAGCTATCAGAGAAGCGCTGAACAGTGTGTGTGTTTTTCTTTAGGAAAACCCCTCGGTGAACGTTTCAAGGGCACATCTATCGAATGCACAGTTCATATCGTTCGTATTAGCGTCGAGCGGATTCGGAAGCATTTTTGCAGGATTGTTTTCCACTAAAAAAACATGACGTTTGCTGCAGCAAAATGAGTGGGTACGTAATGTAATGAAGAAGACATTAGCTGCACATACTTATTTCGTATTTACGTCACGTAATGGTTTAGAGGATCTTTTTTTGACTCACGTAATTATTCAGTGAATATTTTGCCATGGAAGTCGTTGTTGAGTTGAATCTAGTTAACCTTCAACAGGGTAAATGTGTTTTAGAGCTGACTGAAATGGCAATAAAAAAACGCAAAATCCTGTTAAAGGACGGCAGCAGGTATTTCTGTAAATATGTACGTACATCTGCTAGTTCCATAGTACCCTTGCTCAATGTGTTCTGTGTTCTTCGCGGCAGGAACGAAAAATCTCGGAGTTGCCGAATCTTATCTGAGCAAAACATAATTGGAGACTTTATAAAGCTCCACAAGTTCATGATACTTTCATTGGTTGGCATTTCAGTAAATTAAATAACCTGTGTAGTGGAAACCCATTTCGTACTGCACAAAACTTTCATCGCCTCATAATCCACTGCTGCGAAGTCAATAATTATATAAGTATAATTTAATCGATTGTGAAAAAATGGGATGTTATTTCAAGTTATTCGGGGGGGGGGGGTTCATACGGTTTTAGACTCCCAACTTCAAAGGAGTATATCTCAGATCATAAAAGGATCTATCAGTCGAGATAAGAACCATAAGAATCAACCGATTTTGTTAAAGGAATCGGAAGAGGTGTGAAGAAAGAGGAAGATGCAAAGAAACGATCATTGTGTGACGAGCATTCAGGGTTAGAAGCGATAATCGCACGCTGCGACGCTGTGATGTGATTCGCATCACTTCGAACTGCACACACTGATTTTCCGAGCTGTCCGCTGTAGAGATGTCATTTGTTGTCTCGTAGAGTGTATTTCATTCATTCATAAAGATGTGAAGCAAGTGAAACAACACGCAGCAAAAAACAAGTCAAACAATCAAATGAAGAATCAGCGAAAGCCTAAGAAAAAAATGCGATTACAATAAAATCTGATGAATTCACTTTAGAGCCTTGGCAAGGTGTCATGAGTGCAGTGCGGCAACTGCAAGCCACCGAAATCCCATGCCGTAAGCCAAAATTGCCCCCCTCCCGGTGTCTATGGAGTAAAACCTTGCTTACTTTAGTTGCCCAAACTGTGGACATTTAGAGACGATGAGTTCGTTGAAAGTCGCTCCAACATCATATTGGGTTTTGCAGAGTTTCGTCTGAAGATGCTGCCCAGATGTCTAAAGAAATGAAAGTCGTTGGGAGCCATGGCAGGCGAGTAAGCTGGATGTGGCACAATTTCGTGGCTCAGTTCATTCAACTTCTTTAGGATACATATTTGCTGACTCCTTTCATAAAGTATCAATATACAAGATGAAATAAATAGCTTCATCTCAAGCTTCAAAAAGGCGCCAGGCCCCCGAAAGCTTGCGAATAGCCTCAATTTTCTTTCTCAACATCTTGTGGAATCTTTTGAGTCTTCTGAAATAAAATTTTGGAACCTCACATTACTTTTCGCACATTTTTTAGAGTTATTTATGGATCTGGGTCATGCGCTATCGTGAAAAAGAATAGTTTCCTATCTATCAGCCAATAGTGGCTCATCTGCAGACCTGTAGTTTGCGCCCGGTTCTACGCAGTACTTTGCAGCAGGGATAATTACGTCAGGACCCACAAAGTGTGGAAAATCCGATTCTCATCATTTGTGCTCTTGTTGCTTGAAGAATAAGGAAAAATTTTAAATTTTGTTCAGGACACAAACCAGGCAATGTAGATAGAGCGTGAAGCGGGCTTTGATATGGTCTGGGTGGCTCTAGCGAATAACGAAAAAATCTTATTTAGAACGTGGAGCAAATGAGACTACGAGAATTTCTCACACAACCTAATACTTTTTGCCTGAACCACAAAAAGAACAAAAATCGGCATATTTTGATAGGACATAAAAAGCGGAAAAAAGTAATCCGTTCGTATTCCCCGCGTTGAACGTTCATACTTGAGTCTGTGTGAATGTTCATATGCCGGCTTCAGTAAGCTGCGTTTTTCTTCGTAGATTTGAACCTTTATTTGAATGGCCACGCCCACTTGCCCACGAAATGTCTCACTGTCAAAGGCAGTGATAGGGGTAACTCGAGCTGAATATCGACCGAAAGATCATTAAATATCAAGGTCGACGTGTCTAATAGTACGAAAGTGAAGAAAAACGGTATGAAGCGGTCAAAAACCAATAAGTAAGACCCCCTTGCGGCCGTTTACTCACAAAAGGGGCGGGTGGGGCTAAAAAAGGGGCGGGTTGAGGTTATAGAAGTGGCAGCTGCTGAGGAACTAGGCTCATAGAAAGCCCAGGGACATTTTTTCTCATCTGAAATCTTTTCACTTATAGTCCTCTTAGACCCCTAGCTTCCATTTGCGTAACTCAGTTTAGGAGTTTTCACTAGCAGCACCACCCCTATCACTGTCTTTGAAATTTCAAAAATAAAGGCCTTTTTGAGATTGATACTGTGCGGAACTGTGGAATGGTCCCCATTGACGTTGTGTAACCCACGTGCATGTGTCAATCAGGGTATATAGTAATTTGCATGCATGGTCCTCTGAATACTTGTCCATTTATGTACATTTTTGCACCACCTTTACAGTTTGGCAGAATAATGTATGCATGGCGCGAGCAACAGAGAGCAACTAGCCCACGCAGATCACTGCGGTCGTTCTTTGTTTAATTCTACATCGTCACAGAGGGGACATGTTGCGTACTGCGAATTTACTTCATAGCATTTATGCAGCTGAATAGTCTGTGCAAGAGTAATCCACCTGTTGAGCTCTCTAAATAGAATGGGATTAGCTGATATCATAGAAACGATTGTTGCGGCGCGCAGTTAGTCATCATTCTTTGCATGTGCCAAGATGTATGGCAGCAGGGATCTGCTGGCAGGATCGCCTCGTCTCGGCTTAGAAGAGCAAATCCTGTGCTTCGAAGGTATTGCCCAAAATTTATTCGAGAAAATAATGTGGTTGGTTGGAGGTTATCGAATGAACATGAGTTCTTCTGTAGGAAGAACTCAAAACGACAACCAGCAAAACCTGAAAACGAGTGGTAAAAAGCGAGAAAAATTTGATTAAGCACGTAAAGCAATCAGGTGGACCAGTACCAAACCTAGTATTTGTCAAAATTGCGGCGTCGTGTCGACTTTCCACACCAACGATTAAGCGTGAATTCTGAAGGAATGCAGTCACGACTACAAGGCCGACTAAATCTGGTCCGATGCCGTTCCATATTTCCAACACCCATGTCCGTACTTTTCCAGCCTTCTGTAACAATAACGAAATCTCATTGATGTACTTGTTTTCTACAGAAGGCGCAGGTGATATGGCGACAGATGGTGCGCACTTCCATGCTCATGGTGCGGGGATCAAATCCCGCATCAACGCCCGCCCGGGCTGAGCGGGTCTTCCATTCCTCCGGGGTTGTGATTGGTACCAGATTCGTTTGAGAGGACAGAAAAGAACTGAACTGTATTAGGTTGAGTTGATATCGGACAAATTGACAAGATTCTATCTTTATCGTACAACTTTTTTAACGACCACTGGGATTCACTTGTAATATGCTCCATCTTTGGCATTGGAGGTGGGAGCGAAGGTGAAAATCCGAAGAGACCAGGTCTGGGTAGTACGGTGGGTGTGGAAGCACGGAGCAACTGTACGAGAGCAGCTCGCCCTTGGTCAATCTCGCAATGTGCGGTCTCGTGTTGTCGTGCTGGAAGTAGACATGTGACCGCCGCCGTTGCGAACTTTGGACATTTGCCTTTAATTCTCGCAGTCGACGAATGTAGTCGTTGGCGGATACTCGTGTACCTTCATCAAGCAGCTCCCAGTATTCTACGCCGTGTACGCTCCACCAAGTGCGGTTTTCGTCTTCGATGGAATAGTCGCCTGACGCAAACTCCGAATGCCACAAGTACACTGTACTTCTGGCGGGGGTATGCTCCTTATAACTCCCTTTAGGCGTCTTTCGTCCGCGGGTTTTTGGCCAGATAGCGATAGAAAGAGTTTGACGTTGCGGATGTGGTCTCTATACGGCTTGAAATTTTGCGGCATGGTGGCGGAATGAAACTAGTTTGAAGTGTTTTTTACGTGTATCTTGGAAAGCTTTTTATTCATTCCAACGGTGCCTCGCGCATCCACTTTCGTTAACCCGTTGTTGAGTTATGATCTCTGGAAGTCATCACTACAATTTGTCCGAGTCATATCGACTCAATCTAATACATGAATTGGCTCCCGTAATAGGCCAAATCGCGTTCACCTCCCACCACGATTCTGAATGGAACTAGAATGCGCGGCGCATCCCAACGGGGGATTGATTGACGCCAAAAAACTTTATCCTTTGCAGTTTGAACTGCTAATTATCGAAAACTATGTGGAAACTGAAGATCACCTGTAATCGCTCATCACAGACTTCTTACTCATAACCATTTATTGAAGTTTAAAAGAGTAAATAGCGCACGTTTATGGTGAGGTCACTCAGATAAGTTTGGGGGCATGTCTCCTACTCCGTACTACGTTTTAACGATTTGCTGATTGAAACGTGTCGGAGGAGTGAAAGCACTTACCTGCTGCAATTCTCGTTGAATCCTTGCAATAACCACATGTTTTCTTGCAGTACCGCTTCAAATGAGCATGTGAGTCGAATCAACAGTTCTTTTCAAGAACACATGTCACTCACCTTCGCAAAGGCTCCCAGACTCTTACTCTGACAAATCATTCTGCCATTGATCTTGCAGTCAGGTACTTCATCAACGCAATCGCCGGAAATATCGAAGCCTTAGTCGAAGGAATGTACAAATGTAGTCTAGTCTAGTTCCAATTAGATCATCAGATAGGTTCTTTGCGTTGAGTCTTACGATACGACACTATTGCACTTAGATACTGCCCAGAGTTCACGATTCGCTCGACTCGCGCGATTCAGGTGGAAGGGGACCGCTCAATCAGGTGAATGATACGTTTGAATCGCTTGAATCGACTGAATTACACGATCGCTTGAATCGCGAGCAATGAACAATGCCTTACTGGTTACACGAGCAATTTGGAATGCACTGTTGCCTTCTTAAGATTTGCTAATTGCTACAGATCTGGTGATAGGTGCACGTAGGTCTACATAACTTTAAATGACACAGTAGTCAAGACAAACCTGAATCACAGAGACCGCACGTCTTCGGACAGTCTTCCTCGAGAATACTTTTCCAGGCCGCGTGTGCGCACATTTCCTCCGTCACAGATGCGCATGGAATTCGTGGCTTTTAATTAAAACTGCTTATATACTGCGGAATGATCTCTCGAAAGGGCGAAGGTGATGTAGTGACGGGTGGTGCGCACCCCTCTCTCATGGTGCGGGGATCAAATCCCACTAACGCCTGCCCAGGCCATTCCTGAGGGCGGAGCTGGTGTAGTGAGAAATGGTGCGCACTCCCACTCTCACGGTGCAGGATCAAGTCCCGCAATACCATCTGCTCAGGCCAACCAAGCCTTCCTTTCCTGCCGGGTCGGTGAACCGGTACCAGGCTTGTTTGGGAGAATAAGACTTGTACATCGGCTGACCACCTCAAGGCTTTGTATAGGCCATTTACTTGCCACCAGGATTCGGAATGGAACTCTGATGCGTGGCGCATTCCACAGAAGGGATTGATTAGCGCCAAAAACTTCCTTATCCTTATCCTTCTATCTCTCAAGAGCAATTGCAATCAAATACATAGAAAACTTTTGGCACACCTTCCTGGTGTAAAGCTGAACCTGCCGGCTGCCTGGTGTGGTTGCCTACCACTCCCCATTGACGCCAGTGGCAGGTCAGAATTCATCAAGTGCCTCTGTTCTGGGATTCTTTAACTTGCTGATGTCTCATTCATGACACCGGCATTAGGTGAAGATAGGAGCCAGGGATCCGGAATAGTCCGATGAAAGATGCTACGAACAGTTTTGGAAAAAAATGAAAAAATAAAAGGAAACAGCAACATCGTTGAAATCGTGAGATATCAAAAACATACAAGCATAGCGAACAAGCTGATTGTGAATACAAAAACAGTCTACAAAATGAAGAGCATGACATCATGGTTCCGCCGTCTTCGTTGAGCCCCAATCTGCCCTGGTATTTGTAGCATAAATCAGGGCAATAATCCGTATGGAAAAAAATGATTTGCCAAGCATCATGGAAGGACCAGGCGACGGTGGAGGAGTGGGGGAGGCGGCAGAATGAGAGAGAAGGTCGACAGCAAAGGGAGACGGACGTCTAACAGGATAGTCCTCATTGAGGTCCTGAGTACTCTATTGGTTGCTCGACGATAAGAAGGGATCCGAAGTGGTAGCAAGGGTCTCTGCTATGCAATAACAACACCAACCAAACGGATAGGTGAATGAAAATGAAGTTGCGCAAAAAGTAAAAGCATAACTGATACTTTCTTGACTTACGAAGCTTGTCATCGCATGCAAAGGCGGGTGTGAGGCAACAGTAGCCGCAGGTTTGCGGACAATGCTCGACCGCAGCTCGCACCAAATGAGGATCCTGAAAAAGGATCCTGGCAGTTTTAGATACATAATATGTAGCTCTCTTTTTTCAGTCAGGTACATGAACGCGTAGGAAAATTTCCCGATAACGACTGGTTTTCGCGGCAGGTGACCGTGAGAATCACCAATCGTCTTGGGTGGTTTATTCGCCACATTTGCATTTTCGCAAAGTTTAAACACTTAAATAGCGGTGAATGCAAATCAACTCATAACGGTACTACCTGTGAAATCGTGGAATAATTTGAACACGGAAAATTTTTCGTTGAAAACGAAAAGTTTCATTCTACCTCCAAAGCGGAGGTGGTAGTATAGTTACAGATGGCTCGCACTCCACTCTCATGTGGTGTGGATCAATGCTCGCCCAGGAGGATCAAGCTTTCCATTTCTTCAGGGTTAGTGGGTTGGTGCTGGTCCCCGTAAGTCATTGTGGAGGGTAAATCACATTTACTTGACACCACGATTCTGAATGGAACTAGAATGCGCGGCGCATCCCACAGAAGGGATTCGTTAGGTCCAAAAACTTCATCCATTTGATATGCAATACTTTTCTGCATCACTCAAAACTTCCTTGTCCAAAGGTGGGGAGGTGTCTCGGCATTTCGCTTTTCATTGAAATGCTACAGATCTGCAAGGCTTCAGTAGAACATTTCATTCAGATTACTGCGAAGTGCTGACGCTTGGCAATTTGAGGTGCACCAGTAAAACTGCCTTTCCTTTTTTCTAATTAGTATTGGATCCTTGAGAAAGCGCAGTTATTGGGAGTAAAAGTTATCGAAGCTCTATATATTTCCTTTGCTCTCACGAATGTACAATTTTTGTCCTCCTCTACAACAATAGGAAAAAAGGGCCGAAAAATCGCATATTCTGAAGTTCGTGTAGTATGACTTTTACCTTTCTCTGCTCGCCCTTTTCATCTCATCTTCTGGCTTCTCACCTGTGAGCCTGTGGCGTTGTCAGGGAAGAGAATCAGTCGCAGACAGCCAAGCCAAGTTGATCGGGTAGGACGGGACATAAGGTAAGCTGTCAGTAGTTTACAGAGACGAAGGATCTTAGAACCAAATGAGTGGTTCCTAGATCGAATTCCAGAGATATAACGTACTTTTTGAGTCGAAAAATCGCAGGCCATAAAGGAAGTGCGTACATTTTGTTTATCTATATATTATTGATTATTTGGACGAAATTTATTTTGTTCGCTTCTTTACTCTGAGTAAATCACTAAGGTTGAGCACAAAAAAGTTGTTTGACAACTCACAACTGGATCTCCCCCGCATTTCGCATCTCGATCAGTATCGTCGTTTACTTTTACTGCTGTTGTGTAGAGAACGAGGCAGGTGGCGTCAGGCAATTTGTTTTTGCAGTTTACCGCCGACGGAGCGTACTGAAAGGAAAAGGATACTGTAGGATAAGGAGACTGATTTAGATGTACAAAAACAGTTTTTTCTGGAAAATCATTTATGGGTTTTTTTTTCAACTGGTCTTGCTTAGCGGAGATTTTTCCACATCGAGAGCATTCCGAAAAATGCCGAGCTGTTCCATTGGAGTTTTCAGTGGATTTTGCGGCGTAGCATTAGGAAGTCTGTTTTTTAAGTGCGGGCGCCGTCCTGTGTCGCACAAGCGCCACAAGCAGTGAGGATGTGCTCGGTTTACTTTTGAGAACAGAGACTGTTAAGATCAGTTTGCCATTTTCAGCAATGTTGTAGGAGAAATTTCAGCTTTTGTCTTGCTCTCATCTGAAAAATTTCAATTAAAATGCCAGTCAATCGTCCTTAGATGCTGATGTACTGTGTTACGATCCCTGTCATTCTTTTGCAATGTTTTTGCATCTGCTGGATGTCCTTCGGCCAGAGCTCCAGAAGTTCCCAGAGAACGGCAGAAAGCAGGGTTTGAGAACGCTGGGTCAGTCAAAGTTTTAGATTTCTGAGCTGCTTTGGAGTTCGCCGCACTTGAAAAATTTGACATAAATCCACAACATCTCTCACTCTCCCATGGTCAGTGATCTATTCATTTTTATACTACGTTACCAATGAGGCGCGAAATTTCTCCATTGTTCAACTTGAAGATAAGAGATAAGACCAAGATAAACGCTGCTGATGTCAAACTGTCGCATCTTACGGAGATCAACCTCATCGTAGCTCAATTGTCGGTATTGGTGTGAACGATTTAAAAGCATCGGTTTTTTGTTAAATGAACAATGCTCAGCCAGCTAAAAAATACAAGGCATTGAGGTGTAGGCATTGATGCAGATGCATGATTTCAGACGAATTGGGGATACACTCAAACGTGCGTTATGAAATTTTCGCATGCAATTGCGACAGTCCAGAAAAAAGGAAAGGTGGCTACTACACGAATCGCCCTCCACTCCAGTTTCTGTTCATTTATTTATATATTTAGAAGCGCAAACACAATTTGCGCAATACAACATCGTCCAAAAAGAATTTAAATAAACAGGTCTATGTCGAAAAATGAATAAAACACAGAGAGCAGCTTGAGGTATGAAAGAAGGAAAAATAAGAACAAAAAAAAACGAAAAAACTAGGTAATGATAAGCAAAATTCAGAAATGCTTAAATTAATCCCTGAAGTAATGTGGACCGTAGCCACCTTTTTGAATGTAGGCAAGGATATACCAAAAGTATCCTGCCTGAGTATGTAATTCATTGATTTGAGACGACTCTGTTCGGGAAGCTGTAACCTGACTTGAGTTGGCTGAATCGAACTCTGATTACCAAAGACCCCAGTTTAAAATCGCCTTCTCTTGTTCTCGACTTGTTTTACTTGCCAATCAAAGAAAAGATGTGTCGTGACTGTAGTAGGACCTAACTGGCACTTTATTTTGAAAAGTTGGAGAGATGCGGAAATGAGGTGGTGCTGTTATCGCTTCACCATCGACACCGTTCATAAATACGGAAAAAATCGTAGAAATCTATGAAAAATTACTTTATTCAAATAGCTTTTACCCATTTTCGAGGATGACTGTGTTTCCTTTGCGAAAAAATGATTAAAGTCAAGTTACCACCTGGTATTCAAAGGGTCCCAACCAAGAAGGTTATGAAAGGAGCTGGAAATTCTCGTACAGGCTCGATGATTGCTTCTACCACATCTCTGGTCTAAGGCCATACATTATTGTCATGTTTCAAGATCAGTGGCTTCCGAATGATGCCAGCAAAGCATTCGCAGTCGGTCAAGGTAAGTATACCGCACTAGCACTTGGAAAAGCCCATTAAGCCGATTTAGCCACAATCAACATGGCCTCCTTATATGCTTTCCCAACAAAACTCCTCTTACAAAACGGTATTGGTCGACGCTTCAAGCAAATTGTTGTTTTTTTTTTGTAAAATCACAAGTTTCCAATCTGTACCGTTTTTGGTGAACCCTGCCATTCACGCGCCCATGCTTTACCGGCGTCCAACAATAACACCCTTGGCACAAAAGAATAACACGGCATTCAGCATGCCTAGGTTTTGAGAGGACGAGCATTGAATCTACCCTCGAAATTATTGTGTTACGTAATCTAACAGATCGCAATAATCTATAAAGGTGAATTCGAACTATTAGGTTGATTCATAATAAATCGGACAAATGGTAGTGATGATTTCTAGAGATCATAACTCAGTAACGAATTAACGAAAATGGACGCGCGAGGTACCGTTGGAATGAGTATGAGAAGCTCTTCAAAGTACCGCAAAATAATCACTCCAAAGTAAATTCATTCCGCCACAATGCCACACGATTTCAAGCGGTCCAGAGACCACATTCGGAACGTCATACTATTTATATCGCTATCTGGCCAGGAACCCGCGGATATCGGCAGACGTCTGATAGAAGTTCACAAGGAGCATGCCCCCGGCAAAAGTACACTGTAGTTGTAGCATTCGAAGTTTGCGTCAGGCGACTATTCCATCGAAGACGAAAACCGCGGTTGGTGGAGCGTACACGGCGTAGAGTACTGGGAGCTGCTCGATGAAGGTACCACAGTATCCGCCGACGTCTACGTTCGTCAATTACGAGAATTGAAGGCCAATGTCCAAAGTTCGCTACGGCGGCGGTCACATGTCTACTTCCAGCACGACAGCGTGTCTACTTCCACAGACCGCACTTCGCAAGATCGACCAAGGCCGAGCTGCTGTCGTACAGTTGGACCGTACTTCTATACCCACTGTACTCCCCAGACCTGGCCCCTTCAGATTTCCACCTTTTCTCCCACAGCCAACGCCACCTGGACGGCCAAGACTTCAAAACTCGCGACGAGATCAAGGCGGCACTCGGCGACTTCTTCGAGCTCCAGCTTCCAGCCTTCTGGAGCAAGGGCATCCATGATCTGCCTATACCGTGGCAGAAGTTCATCGATAAAGATGGAGTATATTTCAAGTGAATCCCTGTTGTCGTAAAAAAGTTGTACGACAATGATTAAAATTGGTCAATTTGTCCGATTTATTATGAATCAACCTAATACAGGAGAGATTTCGAAGATATCACTTATGCGCTAAGTGATATGGTCCCACAGCTTTTACTCCCGATCGCTCTACGGGCTTCTTTCCGGTAAAAACCTCCACATACCTTGGGGGAACCTGAACTTAATTCCGTACAGTTCAGATCGGTGATTCCCGCCAGTGCGCAACCCAGCAGTAGCGTCGAGGATAGTAGAACGGAAAGCATTTTACTGAAATATACGATCACAATGAATTCTTGTCAGTGGATGGAAAAGTAATGCATAATGGAAAATGCGTAAACAGTCCAACTTTTATACGTTTCTCCCCTTTTCCAAGCGCACCTGAAGGAAAAACTGCAACGCAGCTGAGTACATGGAATAATTTGGAAAATGATAGTATGGTGTCATGAATGCTTCAAATCTCCTCTGTTGACCTTGCAGCCGTTTTCATCCATTTCCATTATTTGAGCTGTTCGTGCGCCGCTGCGCATGCCTTCTTGTCATCACTGGACACATTCCTCAAAAATCCCCGTGGTGCAGTGTGGCTACTTGTTTTCCTAAGACCATGATTTCCTCTATGACTGCGATCTTGCCAAAGTATAATATAAGAGAAAAAAAGCCATTTATCAAAAGTGGACAAATGCCAGATACAATAAAAGGTGCTAATGCGCACCTCACAAAAAGTGTCTTGTGGGGATTTTCGAGGGGTCAATCTGCACACTCAGACGTATATTTTTGCCTAAGCCTTAGTGTAGAAGAGAACTTGTTCCTTTCCCCTCCTAGGCCCAGACAAAAATAACGTTCATAGTGGAATGCCATCCTCGCTGCGATAGCACCCTATAAAATGTACCAGCACCGTTAAGTTACCTAATCAGTTTTTGTAGGCTAGACCAACCACTTCACCAGCCTGAAAATTGGCCCCACTATGACCGACGGAGAAAGTATACATGTTCTTCTGTGAAGCAGAAAAACCATAAGTTTCTGCACAACCCTGTAATTTTATGAGGAAGTTTTTTGTTTGAAAAAAAAGAGGCATTGCCTATAGAATGACCCATTAGTACAGTACTGGGCAAGGTTTCTCAAATAACGCAAATTCAATAAGGACTTTGTCGAGATCTATTGGAGTCGTTATGTGGGCCGCCTTATCTACTGCACATCTATTATTTCATTACGGTAAGCCAATGCGACGTTCCACGATTTTGTGTTGCAAAAAGGTGCCGCATTCAGTCAGCTCTCACAACATGGATGGTGTGCAATCAACACACGTCATTTTGCGGATCGTGCGCAATCAACGCACGTCATTTTGCTGCACAATAACTGAACATTTACAGCTAAAAAACCTGAATGTGCTTTTGCAAGTCTTTGCAGCAATGGAGAACAGAGGAAGACAATCACAGGTTACAGACAAAAGCCAAGATAAGATAGCATAGCTGGAACGCAAGTTCGAGGATAATGGCCAACTGGTCTTGTTTCACTTCAGACGATTTCCTTTTTCTACACCACATGCATGAATTTATCGTATATGCGCTTCAAAGCACTCATTCATACTACGCGATGCGGGCGGCAGAGCCTAGCTGCATATCCCTGCGTCTCCGTCCATGCCACACTGCCTCGCTGCCTGCGAGCGTAGCCACATCCTCCCGCGCAAAGTTTAAAGGCGGCCCACTGACGCATTCATTCTTGCTGATGCAGTCGGGGTGTGTGGGTTTATGTCGAATTTTCGCTCCGCGGCGCCATCAGCGCGCGTTGCCGCGAACGACTTCAGCATACTAGAGTATCAACCGATTCCGCTCAAGACGCAACGGGGTGGCACCATGGAAGTCCATTCAAGAAATAGCACTCAATTATTGGGTTGGGGAATAAGCCCTTGCGGTTTTTTTCAACCCCGTTTTTCACACTGTTCCCTTCATCTTTCGACGAAGCTTATATATGGTTTCGATAGAGCTTTTTTTGCTTCAAAACGCTACTATTGTTTTTTCGATTCCTTCGACTCTCTGATATTTATGAGGTTTGGAAATGAAGTATGCTGAAGGCAAAAATTGGCACTTGCGCACCTCATTTTTCTCGTCTGCCATTGAGACCAAAAAATGTATGTGTATATGTTTCGATAGAGCTTTTTCAGCTCTACAGAATGGTACTACATTTGTTCAAATCGCTCAACTTTTTGCTGTTTTTAAGACTAACAAATGCAGTACTCGCAAAAGTGTGCACTTTCGTTATCTTCTCTTCCTCGCCTACCATCGGGATTTAAGAGAATATTTATATATGTATTCGATAGAGCTTTTTTTGCTCTACAAGATGATACCACTCTTCTTTTGTATCCTCTCATATTTTAGCATGTAGGAATACGTTTCTACCTGTTTTTCAACTCGAAATTGCGCAATGAAAATGAATTTTTTTGGCACTATGTTTTGTAATATCCGATAGAGCTCTTTTCGCTCTATAAGACAGTGTTTCTACTTTTGCTTGAATTAATTTTTGCCATTTTTTAGATCATTTAAAAGTCGACGAAATCGAGCATTTTCCACACATGTAGTCGAAAATGCTCGATTTCGTCGACTTTTAAATGATCTAAAAAATGGCAAAAATTGATTAAAGCAAAAGTAGTAAACACTGTCTTATAGAGCGAAAAGAGCTCTATCAAATATTACAAAACATAGTGCCAAAAAAATTCATTTTCATTGCGCAGTTTCGAGTTGAAAAACAGGTAGAAACGTATTCCTACATGCTAAAATATGAGAGGATACAAAAGGAGAGTGGTATCATCTTGTAGAGCTGAAAAAGCTCTATCGAAACATATACACATACATTTTTTGGTCTCAATGGCAGACGAGAAAAATGAGGTGCGCAAGTGCCAATTTTTTGCCTTCAGCATACTTCATTTCCAAACCTCATAAATATCAAATAGTCGAAGGAATCAAAAAAACAATAGTAGCATTTTGTAGAGCGAAAAAAAGCGCTATCGAAACCATATATAAGCCGTCGAAAGATGAAGGAAACAATGTGAAAAACGGGGTTGAAAAAAAACCGCAAGGACTTATTCCCCAACCCAATACTTTGAGACAGTGTTAGGGGTATTGTAGGTAATGAGAACTCCCAAACTGTGTCGCGCGAGTGAGAGGTGGGTGTCCAAGAAGACTATATGTGGCAAAATTTAAGATGAGAAAGTGTCCCCGAGCTCTACAAGAGCTGTCTTCTTCAACAGCTACCACTTGCTCTATCCCAACCCACTCCTTTTCCGGCCCGAATTGCCCTTCGAGAGTAAACAGCTAAAAAGGGGTCTTATTTTTCGGGCTTTTGACCGTTTTATTCCGTTTTTCTTCACTTTCGCATTATTAGGTACGTCGACCTTCATATTCGATGATCTTTCCATACTTGGCCCGATACTCCTATCACTGCCAATAAGCAGAGTAGGATATGGTGCTATCGCAACGAAGGGGCATCTGATAAAAAAATTGCTCAAATAAACATCTCTGGTGGGTCAATATGCACACTCAAACCAATATTTTTACCTAAGACTTACTGAGGGAAGATAGGGGTTCCTTCCCACCCCTTTCCCCCTCGGGTTTATGTAATCTAACGTCCACAGTGGGAGATTCCCTCACTGCGAAATACAGAAGTTGTTTCCTCTATGGATTCTAAAGACACTTGTGGAAAATCACGTCTCCAAATATGGGGTTCTCAATTAGAGCTGATTCTTGCTACAAGTGAACGAGACTGCCTAATATACATTCTGAAGAAATTATTGATGTATGCCTTGAAATTAAGTCACTCTGGCAGTTAATGCCTAATAAATTTTTAAAGCAGCGAAACCACATGAAATTTGAAGAGTGCCGTAAAACTTATGCACCAACCTAATATCAAACTCTAGCAGCATACAGTCCATTTCCCGACGGCTGGCGGGGCGAGGCCTACGGACTTGTATCGATCTCTCTCACCCCGCCCCGCTCTCTCACCCAACTCTGTAGGCTACGCCCTGCCAGCCCTCGGGAACTGGACTGTACCATGAAAGGGCGTTCGCTTATATTTTGAGCAAAATTCATGCTGATACGCTGGCTTTGTCGAGCGATCAGTACTATTGCCCCCTCGTTCCAGTGATTCGATAGTTCCAGTGAATTTTACATGCATGGCATACATCGAACGAATTGTCTACAACGAAATTCTTGGATTTCTTCCTTCTATTCGACTCTTTGAAAGCTTTTGTTTTCATTTCTAGAGTAAATAGCTATGCGAGGAAACGTCAAGGTTCGAAGCTTACTAGAATCGCTCCTTCAGTGGCAGTAATCGTACTTTTTGCCGTCAAGCACATATTTTAAAATTTCAACGTATGAGCAAAGGGCCCTGAAAACTCGATGTATGTCATATAAATAGCGAAGAAGCGTCTAGGAAGGAGATGCCATGAGTCATCAAGTCTGAACACTCCTGCAGACTGCAATAATTCTAAAAGAATGGCTCATAGTAGGGTCTAAGCTTTCTCATTATAGAACTTCGGCATTGCTGGCATTCTTATATTTTTAGTGCTTCTACCACAATTTTTCAGGTGGAATCTTTGTTACGGCCGACATTCCGACCATTCCGTCGTTGTCAAAGGCCTAAACAAAAACAAACAAACAAAAAACAAGCTTAAGGGCTCAATTTTTATTTGAACTTGAGCTTATAAGTATTTGTGCCACAATAATGTGTGTAGAACTTACGCTGACAATTCCCTAAAATCGTTTCTATGCAATGTACATATGTACACATGTCAAGGACCAAAGGGTCAGTGCTCATCACTGTTCCACGACTGCAGGTGCTACCCATTGGGCCAGAATCCTTCAGAGTGTCATTTTAAATAACATCTGCACCTTTCTTGGGGCATGTGAAACGTGAAAAGAATCACAGAACTCATATTGATGAACTTCTCTGCGATGCGCCATGCATTCAAAATGCCTTTCGGAAAATCGACGACGCTTTCCCCTTCCCCGTGACCACTTTTGTTAAGCCAGTGCCATTGCTGCCCTGTTTCTGGACAAATTTTGTTCTAACTATCGGAAATGAAGGATAATGGATAAAGTTCTCGACTTCGATCAATTTTCTTTTTCACGATGCGCCACGCATTCAATTCAGAGTCGTAGCCGCAGTAATGTCGATTTCGCCTATACACAAGTTTGTAGGCCTGGCCGATGTGCGAATAAATCAGCTCCTTTTCCTTCCAAACGGCCTGGTACGAATTCACCCACCCAACAGGGTGAAAAGGCTGTGTTGGCCTGGGCGGGCGAGTGAAAGTGCGCTCCACCTATCAATCCACAACTTTCTTCCATCAATCCAAATGACATTTAATTATTAGTGAAAAATACGAACGAAAGAGAAAAGTCACAAGAATAGAGCAACCTTTCTTCTTCCACTTTGCCCCTATATTCCTCATTCAGTTCGTTTCCCATCCACAAAAGCAAAATGAAACAGGTCGAAGGCAAATGAAGATTGTTGACGGAATAAGTCATGAGATCTTTATATTCATTTGTATCTAAATCATATATAAAAAACAAATCTTTACTATATGAGAGATGCTTCGTCTGCTTGTCCGTCCCTCCGTCTCTCAGTCCGTCCGTCTATCTGTCTCGAAATTAAGCATAACATGAGAAACAAGCTGTGGAAAAACAAGTTTAAGATGGGTAGAGCATGAGACAAGAAATAAGCACACAATAACCAAGTTGTGCTCCGCCCCCCGTGGGCGGAGCGTGCACTGAAAGGTTCGGTCATCGGATCAAATTATTTGATCGGTTCGAAACTAATGCAAACGTGAGGAATAGATGGGTTAAGGACAGCCACGTCATGAAAAAGGTCTGGGCAAAGTGAGCTGAGCACACCCCGGATGGGCGCTCCGTACAACAAAAATTCATAATTCGGTCACACCGCAGCCTTGAAATACGGGAAAAGTCGGTAGAAATGACTGATTTTCAAGTTGTTTTGAACACGCGTAAGGAAAGCGAAGATCCGCTCACAACAGGCGGGAGTTGATGTGGTAATGGGTACAGAGTAAAATTATACAAAAAAAGCAATTCCGATCGACCAAGCGACGACCCTGCGCAGTAGTTGGCATTAGCCGAACTGGTAAAATAATAAAATATAACTCTTTTTATTCATTTGTTCATTTATTTATATTTCATTTTATATTTATGAATGATTTCGACCGAATTCAGCTACGAATCTGCCTTAACTATAATAACCAGTAGTTGCTACGTTGGAAAATGCCAACTAACCAACAACAGCCACTTGAGAAACACAGCACAGGTACCCTGGTAAAAAAGTACTCGCTCATGAAGTGCGCCTCCACGTAAAACTCCTACACCACTAAAAGCAGCGCTCGGAATCGATAAGAATCGATATCGATCTTATCATTCGGTAAGGGAATGGTGAAGGTACCAACAGCAAACCTTTCACTGTTCAGCAACCAGAGATCTTATCTTGACGAGTGGCCATAAAATTGCTCCATCCCAACTAATTGCTACATGAATAACCGACGAATATGGAGAGACTTAAAGGAAAAGTTGAAAGAAAATTTTTTAAATCTGTCAAAGGTGTGTAGAGAGATCCACTTTCTAGCTTTGAACCGGTTCAAAATTACTTAAATAACTGACGAAAAGACTTAGTTCACGTGAAAAATCATAGCAGGCTTTTTTTGAAATATAAACGCTACAAAATATAGTATAAATTACTAATTGTACTTGAAAATTATCTCTGAAGGTTCCATTATAATTCTGTGTCAAATTTGTATAGCTTTTTAAATATTTTTCTGAAAGGGAAAAATAAGTTCAAAGGGAGGTCGTGCATCAATACGCCATCAATCGTCATAGAAGCTGCAGAACATGCTAGTTATTTATACTATCACTTAAACCCTGTAACAACTTTGTAGCTGATCTTCAAGTATATCAGCTCATGACCCGAATAAATCGGGTGGCGTGCAGATGTTCCGACGAGTGTTCCAGGAGGTCAGGTCGCCAGTGTTGTGTGGAGGGTGATTCATTACAGAAACGACACAATCAACATGCGGATTAAAACATTGTATTATGGACTATTACAGTAACTTCTAGCTTCCACATTCGTCATGGATCGTATCTACTTTCAGTGAGAAATTGTATTTGATGGAAGATGCCTTGACTTAATCATTTAGGTTACAAATATCCAACATATCCCCGGAAAGGATGGATTGCGGGTTCGAGTCCCGTCCGACACCGAAGCTTTTGCCCATAACTCAGCATCCTTGTAGTCACTTTCTCATCGCGGGCTGCGGCGATAAACAGCAGTTATCAAGAATTAAAAATATCAAAAATCATTACTAAAGCTTTCAGCTTCACGGTTCGATGCCGTTATTGGCCAACCGGCTCAACACGTTATACGTGTGAGTGCTGATAAGCTATGGTAAATATACCATTCAAAAAGTTGAGGTAAGGTGAAGGTGGTGTCGGTAGTGTAATGGATTAGCACATATCCCCGGAAAGGATGAAGAGCGGGTTCGAATCCCGTCTGACACCAAAGCTTTTGCCCATAACTCAGCATCCTTCTAGTAACTTTCGCATCGCGAGCTGCGGCGATAAACAGCAGTTATCAAAAATCAAATCCAACATTACTACATATTACCTTCACAAATATCTGCCTATATTTCACGAGCCTTATGTTTGCCATATGTAGACCAGCTACATAGCCAAAATCTTGAAATTAGTTGTAAGTCAATAGTCTCGTGAAGTTAACCCACTCATGGGTGATCTGACCCAAATAAACATACCCGAATAAATCAGACATTAGCCTCCTCACCTTCTAAAATTGACAGTGCAATGGTGTACGTGGGGGGAGTCACCTCTAAATGCCACACTTTCCCTTCCCCCACACTGTTAAGATTAAACCGCAGGAAAAGGATATTTTGAAAAATTCTCCGGAATTTCCAGGGAGTTTCCAGAAATATCCTGGGGTGGCGCTTGGAAAGGGAGCAGTTAGAGCTATTTAACAGACCAGTTCAATTATTCAGCTCCAATGCAATTATAGACGATTGCTCAGGTGGTTTTGAGCTGCTAGCTCTTTTCAGGAATACCACATGGGCACCAGTGCGAACGATGCGCAGCCGTGTGAACAAACAACACGATCGGTTGACCTTGAATATCTGTTTTGCTTTGAATTTCTTTACAAAACAATGTCTTGAGGATTTTCTCTCACTTTTATTCTTTGACTGGTATTTTATTGGACGGAAGAAACTCCTACAAGAATAAAGCTATTGTTTGAAAACTCACAAGGTTTTTGTTTACTTAAATTACTTATGTGTTGATTTAGGTTTTCCACCACTAAAAGTGGAATGGTGTTAACGCTGAATGCTCAAACAGGTAGATTGGAATAAAACTTAAAATAAATGATTTGAAAATACTTTATTGTCTTATTCTGTAGGATTCCCAACGTCATGTTTCTCTACCGTACAGACTAAATTTCACTCGTTTTCTATGAGATCACCGGAATATTTCAAATATTCTTACGGTATTTCATGGGTTACACTGCATTGGCACATATTGTAACCCACCAAACCATAACTCTTCGGTTTTGGCAGAATGGTTGCGTTCAAAACATCTGCGATGATTAGTGATGGGTCGACGCGGTGTGACGCTGTGCTTTCCCGCCACCACAGCAGAATCTGGGGTCGCACCGGGGGAACCTGACCCACTATATCAAGCGTCAACGCTGGTGACGCGCTTATACTCATTACGTGAGTTCGTCACATTAGCTCTCCTCACTCTTTCACGATGTCTGCCCCTATGCCTACTCCAACACCAGTTGCCGTTAAGGCTCCTGTCACAAAGACCAAGGTTCGCTACTCAAGCCATTTTGTTTTTTTTCCTGTTTATTTTTGTTTACTTTTTGAGTATTCACGGTTTTCTTAGGTCACCCAACCCAAAGGTGAGAAGAAACCCAAAGGCGAAAAGAAGCCCAAAGCTGCTTCATCACACCCCGTCTATTCTGCCATGATCAAGGCTGCAATCAAGGATCTGAAGGATCGCAAAGGCGCTTCAAAACAGGCTATTCTCAAGTTCATGAGCCAAAAATACAAACTCGGAGATAACGAGAAGCAGGTTGGTCTTACACGGAATTTTTCGATTTGATCCACATTTACATAATTTTTTTTTCAGATTAATGCCCATCTCCGGATGGCCCTGAAAAGAGGCGTTTCCTCCGGCATGTTGACTCAAGCTTCGGGCACTGGTGCTGCTGGACGATTCCGTTTGGCCGAGAAAGCTGCTGCCCCTGCCTCCGCATCGAAGCCAAAGACTGCCAAGAAGCCCAAGGCCGCGGGAACACCCAAGAAGAAAGCTGCTGCCAAGCCAAAGAAGGCTGCTGGAGACAAACCTAAGAAGGTAAGTTGGCGTAGCACGATTCATTTCCAAACGAATATGTTAATTTAATTTCTAATTATTCAGGCCAAGGTAGCTAAAAAGCCAAAATCACCCAAGAAGACCAGTGCCGCCAAGCCTAAGAGCTCTAAATCACCAAAGAAGCCAGCTGCTAAAAAATCGACTAAGAAGCCATCAGCAAAGAAAACCGCAGCCTCTCCAAAGGCTTGAATTACCGTAGCCTAAACCATTGATCTCGTGTATATTTAATATGTACCCGTTGAATGTTTTTTATACTTTAATTACTCGCCTCGTTGCTTACGGTTGAACCGCTTCAGTCCCAAGGACCTCCTAATAAATGATTCGCAATAAAAAAGTTTTGGTTCATAATTTTTGATGGGGTGTTGATAAAGTCAATACATCCTTGCTTCCGTGCTGGCCCGTTCCGGCTACAGCGTGGGCTCGCAATCGATAATCGATCGATACTGTAAGCGATCGTTTGGCGTGACAGTATGACGCAGAGAGATATCACCTAAGGGCGTGTCACTGTCGCAACGCTCATCTATCAACCTGGACGAAGCGACGAGAACGCTTTGGGGTGAGGGGGGGGGGCAACATGTTGAGTAGTGGGTGGTAACGTGTCTGTACATGACTGGCTCGTCAGTAGAGCATCATAGATTTCAGATGTATTATTTATGATCCTGTGAGATTAATTTACTGGTTAATATTCATGTAATCATGGACCAGAAATGTCCCCCGTTACAACTACAGAGCCGTAAAATTCAACAATTATGCAATTAAACAATGACAATGAGCTCCGTTTTTGTTCAGTTTCTCACACTCTTCATCGCTTGCTTTTTTAGTAGTGAATTAGTAAGCTTTCACAATGACTGCTTTTCGAACCCAACACCACCCAGTACTCTCATCTCTCAAAAGTGTTTGCTAACGCGAGAGAATAATACACCTGTCATTCGGCGTCATCGCGATCCTAAAAGAGCGCGAACGCGTAGCGCGTTTGAATAGTGGACGCGGCGTGGGTTCACTTCCTGGCACGTGAGACGACTAAACCAGGTCTCTATGTGGATCAGCTCCTTATGAGGAATACTTGAGCAGAAAGCAGAGCAATAAAACAAGAAAGCAAAAGAAGAAAAGAGTTATAGAAATGTAAATGTTATAAATTATATGTGGTTAGTTTCGCCTCTATTCTCAACTTTCACCAGCAATGCAAGATTCTATTCAGTTCATCAATGAATCTACGTCCATGTAATAGACTTCTGACCCCTATCAACGGTAAGGTAGCGCTGGTCAAATTGGTGGAATATTTTTCAATTACTAAATAATACCTATATTTTGACTCGTCACTAAGAATTAAAGGTTCACCTCACTAGGGATCCCTTTTATATGATGAACAGGGAGGATCGTACCGCAACGCAGCTCCCCTGCTACACCGAACCACCAAAAAAAAAGTGAATTTTTGCTTAACGATAAACCTGGAAAGAGAGGAGGGCCGCCGCATGGGCTGCAATGTTCGAGGGGATGCAACTGTAATTTTTTTATTTTAAATTTTTATTTGTACTTTATCTCTATTCCAATTTCAATTTTTTGATTCAAACTTAATTTTTTTAAATTGACGATATATTTTCGTTGTTTTGTCTGAAGTAACTGGAAGAAGTGTAAGGTGGGTGTGTTATGGCTGTCCAAGAGGCTGTTATGACTGTCCAAGAGGCTGGAACTTCAATCAGTGGCGGCTACCAATTTATGAAATTCCAATTTGCGTAAAATGCTTCTGCGTGGCTTATATATATCAATAAAAAGTTGAAGAAGGAGTGTAGACTGGGTTTTCGCATTACAGGAACGGTCTTCTCACCTCGGAGCTCCTTCCTACCTAGGCTTATGCAAAAACCTTAATTGAATTCCCGCTTCATAACAAAAAATTCCAGATTTGTGGCGTGGACTGAAATAGTTGCTAGCAATAGGTTTACAAGTGAACGACATCCGGTCACGTACTGACATGTTAGACATGTAAAGCCATGTTATCACTTTAGCTGAACAAGGTGTCCCCTCATCGTTAATATAGCACCGTAGAAGCCGTGTTATCTCTTACCATACCATATCTCTTACCATACTTTTAATTTGTCATGTTCTGTATTCTTATAGATTTTTGAACTACTCTTGTGCACACCACTTTGTGTATAAAATAAACAAATAAATAAATAGCACCATCTTAATTTCCACGTGACTGAATGGTGACGGGATTTTGTGATAAATCCTTTACCCAAACGAAATCAGACACCATGTGGTTGGTTTCCCGCGCGTGTAGTTTCCCGTAATGAATAGATGGGAGTGGGCCACCCGCTGTCTTGAGTGTGGCGTAATCGTTACGCCATTTGGCGAACTGCATACACAAGCCGACTGTTGGGTCACCTGTTAGGTCATCGACGTTAACGCACCGCTGTGAGAGACATTTCGCCCGCCATTGACGTAATTTTGCCATTGGGAAGCCCAACGGGAAGATCTACTCAGGAGCTGTTACCCCGAAGTAAAGTGACCATCAGATGATGAGTCGAATTATCATATCCCCGTACATATGATTGCCAAAGAGGATTTGGAGTGGGTACTGATCATTTACAACGCCACAAACGAAGGGATCAATGGAATAAAGCCAAAAAAGTGGAGTGACGGCACGCGGAAATGATTGGTCTGAGACGTGAAATGTCTAAGCTTGGGTGGAGGAGGGGTTCCGAGGCATTTATTTATTTAATTATTTATTCATTGCTGGTCAACCACAAGAAAAAACATAGACGGCAGTACTGTCGATTGACATGTTTTGGAATCAATTTTAGTACATTAAATCGATAAAAAGCAATGCGCAATGCATTTCACTGCTATCCAGCGTCGTGGATACAACTGAGACCGTGTCAGACTCAGGTCTCTGCCGAAGAATCCTCGATGCAGGGTCGTATTAGGTTCGCTGAGGCTCGTATAGAGACTCTCTTTAGGAGTGGGGTTCGTATTTTCCAAAAATTTTCCCCGGTGTCACTCTTCACTCTGAGTCGAACGAACATCTTCGGTACTAGGGGCAGCGCTATCTTGCCCATTTCGAGCTAGCCGAATAAATGGGTTACCAATTAATACATATCACATTTATGCTCACAACAAGTACAGTTATGTCGATCAAACTAAGGTATGGTGCTGGACTACTGGCACGCACCGCAGGTAAGTCGCGAAATGTCTTTCTTTCAGACATACATGCATCCAACCGAGGTTATCGCCCTGAAAACAGATTTGCATTTAATTAGACGAAGTAGGAGGGGCAAATCGCATCAAACTAAGGTAAGTGTGAAGCATTCAAAGCTATCTTAAGGTCGTATTATGCATTCGATGCAGAATTGTTGTAGAATGTGAAGGGGTACCTAGCCTCTACAGCGACGAGCATACGGTAAAAATTAAATTTTTCAAATAGTGTTCAAAGGTTGGTATGTTAGAAAATAATTTAGTGGGTCGTTCGTCTCTACTTATAACTCAACCCCCGAGTCTCATCGGTGAGTTGAAGTGATGGAAAACAAAGGAAAAGTAAAGAAATAAAAATTATTAACAAGGAGATCGTGAAAAATTTTTTGGGAGAAGAAGCAAAGAAGTAGTTCAACCCTCGTTTCGCACGTGCCCTAAAACCGACCATTCAGGGTCGACAAATTTATTTAAGTAGTTCAGGCGCTATATCTAGGGGGGGGGGGGATGGGAACAGCTGTAACATTGACAGGTCTTTACATGGCTGAGTATTGATTTGCGAAGACTCTGACGACATTCCATGAGAATGGAGCGTTATAAGGTGTAATGTGTCAGTTTTTAACACGTTGGTTATGTAAAGACATGTTGTCCTTCCCCCCCCCCCCCCAACCCCCATAAGAACATCGCGCCTAAATTCAGTTCAATTTCGATACAAACTCACAGTGCCGAACCATCCTTTGTATAGATCCAATTCTGCTTTGCATTACACTTCAACAGTGCAGTGACCGTTTTTGCTTCGTAACCTCCACCAAACTTTCTATTGAACTGGAACAGATACAGTAGTTCTCAAGAAATCAATAAATCGATTTCCGCACCTCCATGGATGCCTTTGTGGCGCTAGCAGGTGCGGTACAGATCACATGCATTCGTCTACAGCCTGCTGCTGTATTTGTCAACATTCTGAAAAACGAGTTTTCAGTAATGTGCGGAGAAAATCTATAGTTTTTTTTTGTATTTTTTAGTAGAATATATGACGATATAGGCTCAAAACTGCCAGCCCTTGCGACTATGTACGTCGTGGACGTGGTGATCAGGCTCGAGACATCCCTCCAAATGCTTCTCTGTTGAGACCCTGCTATGGAACCCATGACAACACCTAGCTCGGAAATATGGAGGGCTTGTTAATTAATGGTGTACTTTATTATAGATTCAATTTTTAAAAGTTTTCCATCAATTTTGCTTGCTCACTTGAGAGTTGGCTTGACGGTACCAGCTCCACTGGCTGGTATCAGCGTCACCTTGGCTGGCATACATTTTCCACACGCAGCTGGAAGTGTTTGTTCATGAGTACAGTGACAAATAAATTCATGTCGAAAAAGGCGACCATTCAGCGCGCGATCGCGACGCGGCAGACATGACTCATATAACGATGCATTATCACACTAAACGCTGCACTAACAGCATCAGATGACATTCCTCCAGCACTGGATACGGCTTTTAACTTTCTTGAAAAATATGAAAATTTGAATCTATACAGAATAAATGAAAAATGCAAAACTTCTCGATACTTCCTGGATCTTTGGGAATTCGTGTATCAGAGCCATTCAACATATAGAGACCCGATGCATGAAGTGCAAATCAAAAAGTTTCATGTATTTTTAGCTATGCTACATTGACTGGCGTTTCGCGTTGCAATAGGCTTTCACAAACATGTACGCTGCTAAATGGGGTCTAGCCACGTCTCCTGGAGAGTGACCACGCTTCCTGTAGGCGATGCTTTCGATGTCAGTTTGTAGCGGATAAGTGTAAGACTCACGCACTGGCTTCGTTGTGGTTACAGGCTTCTTGGTTGTGGTTGCAGGCTGAAATAAACGATAATAACTGATAACATTAACGATAAATGGAAATTGAGTAAATGTAGTGAAATTTCGAAAAAATCTGAAAAATCATTCAGTTCAATGGACTCTGGGAAGCAGCAAAACACAATAGACGAAAACAAAATGAAAAAGTACTAGAAAATAATATAAACACTGCCACAACATATTATTAATAGGACGGAGCTGGGGTAACTGCAACTGGCGTTACTACTGCATGGTCCAAAGTTCGAGTCCTGGGCCACTTCAGACTCAGACCATTCCAGCTCTTTTGGTGTCAACCTTCGGGCAGATATGTGGAACATTCCAAAAAAGGGCCGTTCATTGTGGAGAGTGCCTTTTTGCAAGAAATCGTCATTTATATTAATTATTATTTGTTTTTTCAAATCCTTTTAGCTGTGATTCGAGGCATTTTTGAGGAATTTTTTCCTTACCAAAACAGTGCCAGCGACCAGGAATAGTAGTGCCAATTGTAGCCGACGATTTTCCATTATGAAACAAGCGGACTGCCTGAATAGGGTGTTCAACTCGCTTTTTATGAACAGATTATGTTGTGCAATAGTGATTAGCATAGTCTTTGGCCAGTGGTTCTCTTGGGGCCGATTTACCGTTCGGCGGAATTAACCGGACCAGTAGTCGCTATTGAACCCGGCAGGGCAAAAGTCATTTGGAAAAAACTGTTCATTGAAAGCATAGTAGCTCTTCACGAAAGAGGGAAGGAAAGGAATCGCCTACAGAAATTTCAACATCTCACGACCCTAACGCCTTTTTAAACCTTTCTGCTACAGCACATGAATAAAAACTCGAGGAGAATCGTGAAATCCGCTTTGTTCCAAAGTAGGAACTGAAAAAAACTGGAAGAAGAGCAGCTCGTTTCAATTCCCGCCGAGCAACATATGAGCAGCAGTCGGCGGGCATAAAGCAGTTCAGATTTTCGCGCCCAATGTAGAATTGCATCTCATACTGCTTCTCCGACCAGTGACCACCGCCTCTTTGCTCCTAGAGCCTTCGTGGCCCCACCTTTCCGGACCCTCCAGCCCATCGGGCGTGTCACTTCGACGAGCTTTATTCAATCGGATTCCTATTTTTTTGGCATGAGACTTTATATGTGGCCCGTATTACGCAAAAATAACATAGATAATTATATGGGCAGGAGAAAAAAATTATAAATCTCCGTGCAGCGTTCGTTCGAGGGCACTGTGATTGGTAAGGAGAAGGTGAGGATAGAGAATACGTGTTCTCTGATGCGAACCTTTTACTTCAAAGAAGATGGTGTGTGGCAATTCGCACTTAAAAGACCGGCCTGGGGTCTTATCACGATCCCACAGCACTGCGACTCGTGTTGCGGATCATCCGCTGGGGATTTGCCGACGAGGGGGGGGGACAACGTTTGCGGCCGGCTGATTTAGGAAATCATGCACGGGAAAAAGGAGTTTTTCAGTTCCCAGTAAAATAAGTTGTATTTGCTTAGTGAGGGCCGCATGCAAGGATTCACGCGAAAAAGTAAAGATGCGGCCGGGATATAGCTCTTCAAAGTGGCGGCAAAGGAGGCAGTGCCTGCGAGTAAGTGCCCACCTCGTCGTCCGCCGTGGTCGGAGACGCATACTAGACACTGAGAAGAAAAACTAGGTAAACAGCCCTCCCACCGTCCGTCTCCAACCGCGGCAGACAACGGGGCAGGCCGCCCCCTCCCTTCCCTCCCCTCCGGCCGCCACTTTGAGTAGTTGTACCTTAGCCACAGTCTCACTTTTCCACGTGGAAGTTCACATGCGATCCTTGTCAAGCAAATACAATATAAGTACGAATAACAGAGAAACTTATTTTTCCGTGCACGATTCCTTTGAACTCTCGCCCGTCTGCAATCTCTCCCATCCGTTAGTGACGCATAGGGAGGCGAAAGAGGAGGGGGCTTTTATTTCTCGGTTTTTCGCCCTTTTATTCTTCCTCTATTGTTACACTGCTGAGCACCGCTACTTTCATATTCTACAATCTGCCAAATTATACCATGCGGTGTCCTTTGGGGTGAAAGGGTAAGGTAGACAACTAGAGCTGAAGAGTTTGACTTTTACGACTTTACTCACCATCTAGAATAAATGATAAACTTTCGTGACATTGGTCAATCCATTTTTGGGATGCGCCACGCATCCCAGTTCCATTGAGAATCGCGCCAAGTGACTGCGATTCTGCTTATACAGTGACTTACGGGGGCCATTCACCCACCTAAGGGATGGAAGACTTTGCTGGTCTGGGTGGGCATCGGTGCTGGATTTGATCCTTGTACCATGAAATTGAAATTGCGCGCTACCTGCCACTCCACCACCTCCTGCCACCATGTCAGATAACATTCAAAAATATTTATCTGCCTCGGAAAGCTGCATGATTTATTATTTCATATAATGGACTGGCGTCGATTTTCTAGCTGGGGAGGTGCTTCTTGCCGCCGAAAAATTCCGAACCTTCAAGAAAGTGGAGCTCACTTGGAATAAATCTATCTATCGAATCTCGCCCATAACCTCTTCTAAATACTCCGCTATTCGGTTTTCCGAAACGTTCGTTGCCTATTTGACAGATTCAAATTTTCCGTGACTTCGATGATTTCTATACTGCCTTTGATTTTGAAACCGACATTTTCGGAGTCTACCATCCGACGAAGTGATCGTTGTTTTCGTCCAACGTTTTTTTTTTTTTGACTTTTGGTTTCATAAAGCTTAGCGAGAATTGCGGTGCGCATCAATTCTACTAAGCTGCGAACGGTGATTCCGATGCAGTCGGATCATTAGCCACCGAGGAACATGTTCGAATGGGCACTTTTGATTTTCGAACTGTACAAGGAGAACCGTCCTGATGAGGCAGAACAGCTACGTGCAAATCAAAGATACCAGGAGAAGAAAACCTTTGTTTTACGATATGGGATTACGGTGGCTTGCAGTTGCCGCAATGCATACACGGCACCTTGTCAAGACGTCAAAAGTGATTTAATTCGGTTTTAGTTGTAATCTCACTCATTTCATACGCTTCCGCTTATTCCTCATTTGCTTGTTTTACTTGTTTGTTGCTGTGTGTTATTTCAATTATCTCACATCATCACCAATGAATGAAATACACTCTATGAAACAACAAATGACATCTCTACAGCGAACAACCCGGAAAGACAGTGTGTGCAGTTCGAAGTGATGCGAATGTGATGCGAATACACACACAGCGTCGCGCTTTTGAATCCGGGTTTTTCCATCAACTGTCGCTTCTAACCTCGAATGCTTATTATAAAGTGATCATTTCTTTGCATCTTCCTTTCTTCGGACCCTTTCCGGTTCCTTTAGCAGGCAACATATTAGGTTCTCCCTAAAGTCTTGTAGGATTTTTCCAAAAAAATCAATTACTCTTGTTTACATCGAGGCAGGTCTAGGCGGTTCAGGAATACGGTAGAATGTTCTCCAAGTTTTCTAGTAAAATTAATATTGACCTATCAGATTTCGCGGAGAGAGCTACAGTGCCCGTAGTCGATACCCACCCAACACGCGGTGTCATCTACTATGAGTGGTCTTGGGGCAGCAAAGCTACGGAAGCTTGCGACTCCATCAACGCTGCATTGGGCAAGGGATGTGTGAGCTACGAGACCGTGCGCCGCTGGTTCATCAGCTTTAGCAAGGGCGAGATTGACAAGGAAGGCAAGCCACGCACGGGACGCCCACATGCATTCGACGACGAGACGCTGCTCTCCGCCGTTCGCGCCGATCCTGAAACCACCATGCGCGAGCTGCAGAAGAGGAATGGGCAAGCACCCATAACCGTAAATCGTCGCCTCCACGAGTCCGGTTATCGGAAGAAGCTGTCGCGATGGACCTCATGCCCTGACGGATGCTCACGAAAGTGCCCGTGTGAGCATCTGTCAATCGCTCCTGCTCCGCCCGCATCGCAACGACTTTCTCGTCTATCTGGCTACGAGCGACGAAAGGTGGGACATGTACGATACCAACGCACCCCGCGCCTTTTGGCTGCTACGTGACGCCGAGCCGCCAACGCAGCCCATGTCCGACCCCCATCCAATGAAGATTCTACTCTGCTGCTTCTGGACGCGGAAGGAATGCTTTTCCAGGAAGCGCTGGCACGAAGCGAGACAGTACCCGCTTCCATATACACCCACCAGCTCCAGCAGTTCGCCGTCGCTATTCGAAAAAAGCGCCAGAAAAGGTCCGCGGTAACCCTCGATCATGACGACGCCCGCTCCCATTTCGCGAAAGGTGTCCAGGCCAAGCTACTGGAGCTCGGCTGGGATGTGCTGCCCCACCCGCCATACTCTCCAGACTTTGCCCCTTCTGACTATCACCTTACCCATCCTCTTGAATCCTTCCTGGCCAAGAGAAATTTCATTGATTATGAATTGCTTGCAAAGGAGATCGCTGACTTCTTCGACTCTCAGAACCCAGAGTTCTGGGAGGAGAAAATCAACGATCTACCTATGAGATGGTAGAATGTTGTCGATAACAATGGTGAATACGCTGTTACCTGATTGTTGTTTCTTAGAAGAAAAAAATAATAAAAAGTGATGATCGAAAAAATCCTACAAGACTTTTGGGACAACCTAATATTATCACGATCCCGTTCAGAGAGAATCTTTGCCGCGCCTTCTTATTGAACACCACGCCTCTTCAGCATAAAACCTTGAGCTATGTCCTGGATAGGGGCTACTTAACGCTGTCAGAAATTAGGCTCTGCAGGCCTTCCACTCCACCCATATGGGACAGCTGGCCCGAAAGCAAAGAAGGAAAATCACTGACTCAGTGCAAACCTCGTTGCATAGGCGTTAGCGGTGACCCTGGGAGAAGTCGGCCCACCAAGTCTTCCTCCAGCCCTCAACCGAAATTGCTCGAAGTGTTTTTCTTCGCAGCGCCTTGTTGTTTATGGACGATGCAAAACAGAACATACATACATAAGTTAGGAGCAAAGATCACGGTTGGGTCACGCTGCCCGCTGATCAGTTCCTGTTGACTGTCAATGAAAAAAATCTCCAAATAAGATCAATTTTATGCAAATCGAACCCCATATATACGGTATTGAGGTAAACATAGTGGTCCCAGTTCTGCAGCTAAACACTGCCGTTCCTCTCGTCTTGCTCAGGTGCTTTGGTGGTTGGTTTTTAGACCCTATCGTTTACGGGTATTATGCTCTGCATGCTCTATTTCTTTACCATATCATATAAAGATAAAGAACAAAGTTTCAATCGTCAATCAATCCCTTCTGTTAGATACGCCTCACATTCTAGTTTTATTCGAAATCTTGGGGGCAGGTGAATGCGATTAGGCCTATGCAATGATTAGCGGGGACCAGTATAAGGCTGTCCGTATAAGTGGTTTTTTTCAATGCAGAAGTTTTCTCAATGCAGAAGAGTGGTACTAATCCACCTGCATTGAACGATGGAATGCTTGGTTTGTCTGAGCGGGCCTCGACACGGGATTTGATCCCGCACCATAGAAAGGGGAACACGCGCCAACTGTCACTACACCACTTTTGTCCTCAACCATATCATATTCGATTGAGTGTTTGAAGGAAAAGTAAGTTAGTGGGCTTGAGATGCTCTTAGAACATGCTTTTTAGTGCGCGTAATGGATAAACTGATCTGTCGTAGTGAGCTGTGATGGTTTGATCTAAGCAGTCTTCAGCCCCCACAGTGTGTCCCAAAACTGATCCTCACCCTAATTCGAGCTACGTGGACGATTTTGAGTCCCATTGGCGAGCACCCCGGCGGTATTCTTTCACCTCCATTCCGTCCCTCGTAACCTTTCACCTTCACTCGATCTTCATACAATTGACACCACAGTTCGGATTAGGGAGAAGGGGGATGAAATCGCTAACTGGAACGATTGCTAAAACGACTGGGAAGGCCACTGGCCCCATATGTGGAACGGCTCTCAGCGCAGCGATAGGGGTGATGTGGGTAACGAGAACTCCAAAAATGAGTCACGCAAATGAAAGCTAGGGATCTAAGAAGACTATATAAATGTGGCGAAATTTCCGATGAGATAGAGTGCCCTCAGGCTTTATGAAAGCTTCTTCAAAAGCTTCTACTTGTCACCCCAACCCGCCCATCCTGAGAATAAACGGCGGGAAGGGGGTCTTATTTTTGGGTTTTCGAGACTCATATTCCATCCATTCTTCCTTCTTACTACTGAACACATGGACTTTCACATTTGATGATCTTTCCATATTCGGCCCGAATTACCCCTATCACTACCTCTAAATTGAAGCCGAGAACATGGCTCATCAAAAAAGTAATTGGATCTAAACCATCTTATTTAGTATCACTTTCATTCATTTATTTAGTAGCGCTCGAAGATGGGGTGGGGGTCTTGTAGAGGGTTGCATCGGGATTCATATCCTAGCAGAAACAAATCAAGCTAATACAGGTGATGATATACAGAAACGTTGTGAGTCAGGACATGTGGATTTTACCCAAGGTAGTAGGTGAGCGAAGAGCGTTCGGGATGACAGGATGCCCCCCCCCCTCATCCACACAACACCACAGTCAATTCGTTTGACCTTTCGACTGTGAGCTAACAATAAGACGGAGAGTCACTAAAATTGCTTTCTTGGCGGCTGGCACTACAGTACCCAAAAGAGGGTGGAAGCGAGGCAAGCTTTAACCTGGAATCAGTGACTTCAAATGGATTGAGGAATAATCCTAATCCATATAGGAATTTGTCCCCTCTCCCTTCCCCTCCCTGGTATTGGTTTTGCCAAGTACGATGTAGCCTGTCTGCCTCGCTCTCTCTGCCTGAGCATATGGCTCCACACTTTCTTTTCAATTTATCGTTTTTGTATCAAGTGAGTGGACGTCACGAGTGATGCAAATTAATTTTTGAAAGTTTGATCTCTGTCAGCTGCTCTTTTCGCCACAACTGGCGGCGTGTCAATGGTGTTGAGCTGACTTATGGGCGAAAGCTTGAAAAGCAAAAGCAGACATTCAAAAATGTATTGAGGGATTAAAGCGGTCTTGATAGATGGAAAAATGGCAAATGTGCCCGGAAAGCATGGCAGGGAGGTTCGAGTCCCGTTAAGACCAAAGCTTTTGCCCATAACCCGGCATTCTCGTCACGTCCTCTTTCCCTTTATTCCCATAAAGCAGTTGATTGATGAGTCTTTCCAGATGTTTCGATCGGCACTATCTACTATACTGATTCTGGTAGTACTCCTCAGTAACCAGGTAAATATTTATTGCTGACTGTTGTCAGTTTCACCAAATAAGCGAAAGAACAGCTATCATTTCAGGTATCAGCACAACGTAAGTAGCCGTTCCATGTTTGAGAATTCGCAGAAATCTGAAAACTTTCTGACAAAAACGACTTTCAAAACGTTCTTGATAAGGCCGCGATCATACTTTGCGCACAGACGCGATGTCGGCGTCGGCGTCAGTCTGGAAACGCGCCCCATTTGCAAAACGCTCGACCCGCCCTTTACTACAGTATATGATCGTAGCGAGAACCCAGGACTTCAGATTTGAATATGGCATAGTATAGCACCATGCAAGATTCAAATTGACACGGCGTCAAATGACGTGTGCGCAAAGTATGACCGAGGCCTAAGTCCCTTGAGAATTGATAACGTTCCATAAAGTTGAAAGAGAGCGGGTAAGATAATGGTAGAGTGGTAGTTCGAGGGAGCAGTGAAAAATGCCTTCAAAGGTTTGGAATACCTTAAAAGGGGATGCAGTGCAGTATTGGATGATAGGCTGATCTCTTTGTATCTGTCATTGGTACTGCAGATCCATCCACCAAATGGCTCTATATGGTAACTGAGAGGCGGGAGTGCCTAAAACGCGGAAGTCAGTGGAAAATACGCTTCATTCAAAAAAGGTATACCACAACAGGGGAACAAGATTTTTGTGATGGTTTCGAAACGCAAGGCGAGAGAAGGGTATGACAGCGTTCTTTAATGATTTGTCGACATATGTGATGAATTAGCTCAGATATGAGATGATCCAGTAGCATTTAACCCATTTGCGACCGTGTCAACCACCGATGGTCGACACCAAGTTGGCCGGTTCGGGCCGTGTCAGCCATATACCGTGCTTTGCATAATTATACAGCCAACCATAAATTGTCCGAAACCACCCTCAAGTTTGTACACCTTCTGCCTATTATTTTTTTTTCTCCAGATTTATCCTTCTGATGAATAAAGGGTTCAACTATGACGTCCCGTGCGGCTGCCGGCGCCATCGCACGAGGGACAGACTCAAATTTTCAAAAAGAACTTCCAAGAAGGAGGTGTCAGGGTGTAGGATCAAATAATCATTCGAATTTTTGTTTCGTTCTCGTTAGGATGAACCATCCGATCATCGAGTCTTAGTGCGTCGTACCCTTCTCTCGTCTTGCGTCTCGAAATCTTCACAAAATCTTGTTCCACCGCATGTTAATGGGCCATTCCATGCCAACCGAACTACTCGATCTGAAGAAACCGTAGACCGTACAAACCGTTCAAAAACAGGTGCGGTCGCAAATGGGTTACCAAATGGGCCATCTTGAAGGCACCAGTAGGGGTAAGGGAAAGCTGAGATCTTGGAGTACATTTTCTCTGAAAACGAATCTTCCACTTCAGAAGAGGTCATATGTGGCGAAAATTGCATTGAAAAAAAAACGCGGCTTGGGCTTATGACGGCCCCGCAGCACGCCATGTCGTCCTGCGGTCCTACGGCCGGGCGAATCGCCGGGGAAGGGTGAGAAAGCGATCGCCGACTGATTTAGCCTCTGCCATTTCTGCCATCCACCCCGACTAGTGACGCGGAGGGACGCGAGAGAGAAGGGGGATTTTCGGGTTCTTATTCCTCGGTTTTTCGCAGTTTTATGTCATTTTTTCTCTACTCTTATATCGCTGAGCCTCTCCTTTCATAGTCCTTCATTTTGCCAAATTTACCTCCCCCCCCCCCCCGCTGTTTTTAAGCACCCATAACGCATGTCTTACATAATGCGTGATTTATATGAAGACACCCGTAATTTTTTTTTCTCAGGAACCGAATTTCCCTCTAAATTCGACAGTGTACTGTATCCCGCTCTTTCGAGGGGATTCCAAAAATTGGTTAAAGCTCATGAATGCTCCTTTGCACGGAAATCTTTAGTAAAAGGCGAAAGATTTTCTCGATTAAATGCAAAGGAACCAGAGATGCCTCGAACAACCTGCATCGGCACTCCCTTCAGCCGCGATTCGTATTGGTGTCGGGTCGAAAAAGGTAGCGCTTTCTCCGCTGAGAGAGCACAGGTGATAGGAGACCTCCGTGTGGGTCGATCGCTACGCAGCCTGCCAGCAAAGTGACCTTTGTACATACTACGTTGTGCGCTCGGAACTATCGGGGTCGAGAAATAGGCTCCAGGAAGCGTGCTCTGGGATTGGAAAGCAAGACCGCCTGGATGTAGAATACATGTAACGGCTCCTACTTCCTTTCTGAACCAAGGAAACAAACATTCGACTGCCATCTTTGGCCAAACTTCGAGTAGTTGAACTGCAAACTTATCTGTTTGTCGTTTTGTTGACCTGTTCTTTTGTTGATGTTTACGATGCTACTCATCTATAGTCTGTGCTACATGTATGCCAAAAACGGTAGTTTTGACACCTGCTGACGGTACCAAAGGATCGATTACGCCCACCATAAAGTGAGTTTCTGAATGAATTGCCTAACTATCGAATTGCTGTACGTTGGTTTCGCAGGATATGTGCTACTGTGGAGCTAGAGCTCTGGAGGGAGCCTACTGGAAAGCTATTACGTGCAAAATGGAGGGTGAGGGGGGACATTTTGTAGAATGCCTTTTTCAGGGAATGCCCAGCTACGTGATGAGTCTGAGGACATGTAAATGACACGTGAAAGCATGCTAGGGTTAAACTCTTGACAAGCTTAACATGCCAGTGATGCGTAGGTGTTTCACATTCTATAAAATGCCCCCCCCCCTCCCTCCTTTGTGGATGATATTAGCCTTTGGTAGCTGAGAGTCGACTCTGATCTTTTTTTGCGTATGAAAAGGTCAAAAGTGGTCAAGCTACCTAGGATATCGAAGTGACAGAGATCCTCCAGATACTCAGGTGTATATCTTCTTATGAGATGCCCCCCCCCCTAATTCCAATAGGTTCCAGCTTTTGATTTCTGCATGACAGCTGGCTCAGCTAACGGTTTCGTTAAATGGAACATGATTGTAAGTTTAAGTTGCTTGCTCTTTGAGGTCATATAGAGGGGGCCATAGCGGTCATCGCGTTGTCGCAATTGGTGCCTTCTGACCCCGGGCTCACAATAACTCTTCGCTTCGTCGCCCTACCCTGATCAGTGCTTTTTTGATCGATGCATCGCCATGAAATGTCCCCCCCTCCTCCATCTTCCATATCCTCATGGTCCCGCCTATGCTTCTGCTACTATCAATAACCTTTTTACAGTTACTTAAACAAGTCCGTTTTCAGGGTGTTACCGAACACCCCACAGGGATGCCGTCAAATGAATATAATCTGCAAAACTCCTGCCGGTTTTGTCAGATCCAACATGATTGTAAGTTTAAGTTACTCTTGAAGGTCATATAAAGGGGGCCATAGCGATCATCGCGTCGTCGCAATTGCTGCCTTCTGACCTATTGCGGCCATGTATGAATTGAAGTCGTTTCTTCACTATCTAGAGCGGAAGGTTGACAAAAAATTGATTTAGTTCAATGAAGCCGGTCCTCCAAAAGCTGGTAAGGACGTCACGGCTTTAATTTCGTGTTTCAAAGGATCGTGGCGAACATCGCTTGCAGGATCGTACATGTGAGCAGAATTGTTTATTATTATTTTTTATCGAACTATCATCATTGTTAGCTATCCAGCACTTTCTGTGAGATGAAAATGAGATGGTCGGGGAAGTAAAAAGACAGCCATGTTCAATAGGGGGTGGGGCCATAATTGGTATGGGCACGGCATGCTTGAACACGCAGGAAAAGGAACACATTTTTCTCCAAAAATCTCATTTTGTGTGTCATCTGACCCGACTGGAGCAATAGTAGCATGCTGCAATTAATAGATTTTCCTGAAAGACGCCATGTCTTTGTTGCTCGTTCCAGATCACGGTAGCCATTGGATCCATCTTTTTCTTACATATTTCAAATAATGTATCAGTCGATATCAATGAGCTAGAGGTGGGGCAAGTGAGTGAAATTAGAAATTGCATCGGTGCAGGACAGAATGCAAAGTAGTGCAACAGTAGAGGAACACTCCTTCCCTTTTGCTCTCTCTGCGTCACTAGCCGCTGAGCGGTAGATGCAGCCGGCGAGGGGCGAAGTAGCGTGACTGGCACCGACGCGGGATCGCCCAAGGCGTGCTTGTCCAATGGGAGTTCTGCCGCAGATCATCTTTTTGGGTTGGGGCCGATTGTTCGAATTTCGCGTGGCCGCACGCTGTGAGCGGCGCGGCGATGCGAGTCGTTTGTGGTTTCATTTGTTGAAACTGCAACAACCACAACATATTAGAATTACTGAAGCTTCTAACCTGCAATCTTTGAAGGTCCCTCACAATATCAGCCCACTGCATACTGAGCGGAATTCCAAGCGACTGCACCAAGTCGTGCTGACGGCGCCGCAAGTGCGACGCCGCGAAGCGAAAATTCAACCAATCGACCCCACCCCATCTTTTCTGGCCTAAAATGGTCGTTCAAGAGAACATGTCTCCGCTGTACCCGATCTCATCTTTTTTGTTGCTTTAATTATCGTTACCTTTAGTTACGTGAACAGCGTAAAGTGCAGAGCAACCTGAACTGCTCAACTTGTGGAACGTGTGGAAAATGGCTGATGCAGAAATTCCTGCAGGGCGATCTCCTGTCTTCGTGATCCTTCGAGTACTAGCCACACTGTTATTATGTAATGTAATGTAATGACTTTATGCCGATTTCTTGAATAACTTGATTAATTCAAAGTTTAATAAACGAATCGCTTTTTTGTTGTTTGAAAGGTCGTTCTGATTGCGCTGTGCATTTGTGAGGAAATCTACTGCCTTTACTGGAAGTTCCTCAGAAGCAGTCACTGGTATCATTAGAGATCCTTTTAGGACATCTAAGTGACAGCAATTGTGTGAAGACGGATGGCAATGAACGGCTTCGGAGTCCTTTCCGCATCGAGTTATATGTGTATACATATAATCAAGCCAATTTTTCTCCTTTTTATTACAATAAATGCGAACAAGCTCCCCCCTACGGAGGCGGGAGGGCCAGCACCACCAGTTTTAAAGACACCGGGAGTGATATATTTGGCAGATTGGAGAATATGAAAGTAGCGGTGTTCAACAGTGCAAAAGTAGAGAAAGAACAAAGCAAAACAGCAACAAAAAACTCCGAGAAATAGGGACTCGAATATCCACCCTCCTCTCTCTTTGACGCCCCTCCGCGTCACTACCTGGGAGCAGATTGCAGACGTGGGCCGCCGCGAACGTTGTCCCGCCCTCGTCGACAACTCACTCGGCGGGTGAACTGCAGTGCGACTCGCTGTGCTACACGGTCGTGATATGACTCCAAGCCGCGCTTTTTCAAAGCGAATTTCGCCACACATCACCTCTTCCGAAGTGAAAGGTTTGTTTTGAGAGCTTGCATCCACAGTCCTTTTCTTCTCATCATACCCCACGGTGCATTCGAGGTATTTTCCTTTGTTGACGTCTGTTTTTTGCCATCTCTCGTAATCGTGACGAGATGAACCTAAGGGTCACCATTAGCTAACAATAAGTAACATTACACTGCTTCAGCTCGTTGACGCGACTGGTCCACATGCAATTTATTGCCTCAATCGGGCTTCAAACTTAGAGACTGGCCGGTAGTCGTACGCTTCAAGTTTCTAGCAAATTCGAGCAAGGCCTTGAAAGATCCGTGGTGTACAGCGCGCGACACATTATGTCCGAGCTAGGGAAATTCATATAGTAGTTGAGTTCTGAAGCGACTGCATGGTGGCTAAATGCGGCGCTACTAGCATGACATTGTAATCGCTCTAGAACCCTATCACCTTTGGCACCCCTGACTCGTACGCCGCACATTTCGTGTTGCGAAATTCTGACAGAGCAAATGGGGCAGGCAAGCCAGTAACGCTACATTCAGTCTGCGTGCGTTCCCTCACTTCTTTTTGCAGAACTGTAAGTCAATGTTGCCAACATTGCCACGCCCTCCACAGCTACTAGGACATTAGCACGCCCACGTTTGGGAGCATCCGAGTAAAGCCGCGATGAAATTTCCAAAACTCGCTCTTCGACGCATGTTTCACCACAGTCACCTTTTTGCCACCTCAACGATGGATTGACCAACTATTCTCCAGCACACCTCAAACTTGGGTAATTAAACTTTATTAACAAGCTAACTAATGCTAAAAGGAAATAAGAAAAATGTGCTAAAGCTCTTCTACGTGCTCCTTATATACTGTATAAGTTGGGCGTGGCTAAATCCATGTTTCCCTTTACAATTCCAGATCAGCCAAGAGATAATGATATTGAAGCTTACAAGAAAATCGATACAGTGAAACGAGTACAATATAATGCTAATACTTGGTTATTAATAAATGACAATAACAACGCTAAACAGAGCGGGAGTCTCTGTACTCCCGCGGACACAATAACTGATAGCCTGTATCCACCGCCCAGCCTGCTCCGTTGCCCTCCTTTCTCACGTACGGTTCGAAGATGTTGTGGAGCTGCGACGTGCCTCACGAACGTTGTATGATCGTCTGCCTCCCTTCGTCCTCTCGCGTCTGTCTCGCTCCGATGTCGCGCCTCTCTCATGCCTCCTGTCTTCGTCGTCGTGACGGCGACGATCCTCCTGATCACGATTGATCCCTGCCATTTCGCGTTCTAGCCTCAGCTGCAAATCTCGCATTTCCTTTTCAAGCATTTCTTCCTTTGATTGACATCTCTTCCTTCTTTCCTTCAATTCGTCGATCCTTTTAGTGGACCTGACTCTGCCCCCTTCCCTCTGCCACTCTTTCTCGATATCTCTGTTGATTACAAGCATCGCGTCTCGGACTTCCTTTAGTTTTTTCTCTGTCTCATTCATAAGACGTCTGATGCGTTCCACCTCAGGGGTGGGCTCCGCGGGGGCATTTGCCATTGTTGTTGTATTACCATGTGAAAGGCAAGAGCTCCACTCTTCGAATCGTCCCTGAAGTGTGCGAATATCGAGAGAGAGTTGTGAGATGTTGAGCTTTTCCATTGCATCTTGTAACCCCTTGATGTCATCGTGAAGCTCGTTCCAATGATTTTCACTCACTGTATGACCTTTTACAGCTCCAGTTGTATTCATTCTTTCTTTGACCTCTTTTTCCATCGTCTCGAAGCGAGTCGTGAGTACGTTCACCTTGAGATTTAGCGAGTCTAGTTTTCCTTCGGCTACCTTGAGCCTTTTGATGGTTTCCACGTGATACGCTTTGACCAGATCTTCGAGGTGTTTCAGACGCTCTGTTGTCTGCGGACACGGAGTTGTCTTTACCACAGGGGCGAGTTGGTCCACTTTGCTCGCGGCAAGGTGCAGAGTGCGAGCACCTTGCTTCAAGAGTTCCTTGAAAAGGGTCCCAGAAGCTCGTCCCTTCTTAGGTGGAATATCGCCGGTGTCTTCAGTGGACGAAGATGACGTTGATGATGACGAAGATGGGTCTCGTTGGCGTTTTCGGTTAGGAGTCGTCGATGTTGTGCCCGAATTGCTCGCTGGTTTCTTTGTGGCGATCATATGAGGTTTCGAACTTACTGCCCCCTTCGTATCGGGCTTGATAGGCTTAACAGTGGATGCCGATGTCTGAGTGGTTCGTTCCGCTGGTTTAGCGGTCTTGTCCTTGGGAGTTGTAGATGTTGTGTCCATGGCTAAAGAGAGATCGTAAAGAATTATAGAACGTCGTGTTGTCAGTTGTTTCATGCGACAGAGTAAATCTTTTATAGAAGTTTCTCCGATCCCTTCGTGGATTGTCGGGGAATGAAAGCAGCGGATCTCCATGCAGTTTTCAACATCCAGAGGGGTATTTTTACTATTTTTCGTACGATTATCCAAGACACGCGAAGCACACGTTGGATGATATTGATCCCACAAGACCAAAGGAATATGTATCCTATGACGCTTGCGAGTATAAGCACTACGCACGCAATCAAAAGCGTCTTGTACCATGACAGGAATGCGTCGATGATATGTCCAAAGTCAGGGAACACAAGCTCGTCGTATACACTGCTTTCGCCTGCGAGAACTTTCAGAGTGGATCCATGAATTGTACGTATCCACTGAAGGATACCAGTGATCTCAAATGTCGTCTCCGATTTCCCACACGAAACCTTGCACCCTTTCTTGACCCTTGCCGAGGCATGACTGAATCGTAATGTCGATATGGCTCCTTTCCGGTTACAAGGGATGGTGAAGAAGAGATCGCCACATTGTACTGTTGCCACAGTGTCGTTTCCGTCTGTAGTGCAGGTTACTTGTGCAGTAGCTCCCTGGGGACAGTTATAACACCCCTTGGCTATTGAGTTTGGGATAGTGCACACGGAATCAGTTACCATTGTGACTGTCTTGTCGACATGGTCCGTCAAGTGAATGACGAATTCTGCTGTTGTGAATGACGGAATTTCTGCAGTAACTGATGCGCTATTATTCTTCGAAGCTGTGAATGTTATCCATGGACGATGTATTGGGAAGCGTGTTTCTATATCCCTTGTGAAGATCTCTGTGATGTTAGCGTCCACGCATAGGCAGTTGATCTTATTCTCAGCCGGTTCGCAACTGCACGACGTGGTTACCGAGCAATTGAGCGATCTCGCATCCATTTCTGACCCGCACTGGAGATGTGGTTTCTCTTTGTGGTTCCAGGTGGCTAGATGTGATCCATCGGAGATGAAAGTTGATGACAAGGCTGGCGTTGGTGGAACAGCCAGTGCGCTAAGGGTAATCTGCATGTTGTCTGTGTTGGTCGGTACAGTAGGGAGCACTACTACGACCTTCTTCTCAACGCTTTTCTGCCTGGTGACAGTGGTGATTTCCAGCTCCACTTCTTCTTGCCACTGAGGGCATTTGAAGATTTCATAGATTTTCGAATTCGTTGGTATATGAAATATCCTGTAAAATAGGCATCCGCTACTAAGGTAGAAGCATCCGCAGCCCGGTCCTCCGCAGCTTTCGACACAAAAGGTTTGTCCGGGATACCGATTGCCGTGTTCGAGTTCGGGTATGAGAGCTGAAGTGTTGACGGATGCACATTTATCATTTATACAGGAGCCAGAGTGGGGGCACCGTTTAGAATCCACGACACGTTGGATGGTGTTCCTTGTGAAAACGATGTCGTCCTTCACACAGTTCAGTCGAAGGTGTTTCCATTGAATGCGAATTTCCTTCTCTACTGACTGCTTATTCATTAGTCTAATGCAAGCCTCCTTACTGAAACTGTTGAGTTTCGCTATTACCGTGGTTTCCAACATGCATCGTTTGTATCCGTTTGGGTAGAACGAGCACACGGAGTGTTGATGTGAGAAGACGTCGATGTCTTGACATGCTAGTGTTAATGGCGCAAAGACAGCTATGCAAGCAATGGCCAGTAATGGTGCCTTCAGCAAAGCTTCGACATCGTACCTCTTTCGTCGGTTTCTTCGAAACTTGTCGCATTGGTTCCACAATAATCGTGCAATCGCTGTGAAAACGATCCATGCTGTCTTACAGATAATGCGACATGGTTTCCCGACTACCATTGGGACGTAGCACAGTACATACAAGAATGCTATGACAATGTACAAGGTTACTGCGATCGATTCGATGGCTGTCCGAGGTGAGCATTCCGGGTTGAACATGTTGGCGGTGCAGAACCAACACCGAACATGTTCGCAAAACGATACAGGTAGACACGTTGTTTCAAGTACCGTCAGATTGTAGCCGTCGAATAGCTTCAGCTGGACATGGTGCTCATGCAAGAGAACCTCGGGTGGGAGCAGGATCGTTTCATTCCCTTGAGGGTGTTCTGACACGTGAAAGGACCTTCTGCGCAAAGTTGGTAACGTTCAATATTTCGAGTGGTTACCATAACGCCTCCTGAGATGCACTGCATTTTCCCTTGTGCTAATGTAGCGGCCGCTTGCTGCATCAGCATGAATATTGTGAGACAAGTGATGAAGAATTTGAGTGGGATGCCTCTCGTGTTTGCAGAGTAAATTTGGGTCCCTTGTGTCGTCATCTCGCTATAATTCACATGTTTTCGTGGTCGTAGATCATATCGAGGTGCTTCCTCTTTCTGCTCTTCGGTTTTGTTGGAAGATCGGTCGTGTTGCGGAACCTCTCCATTGAACGAACTCGATTGATCAGATGAATCCTCCAATTCCAGTGGGATGAGGTGATTGATAGGTCTGCGCACTACACGTCCGGAAGGCAGATTCAATAGTGCTTCTCTGATTGTCCCCGTTTCCGAACGAGGTAATTCACGAATACGTCCAAGCCTCCATGAGTTCCGTGGCATCAGAGGATCTGCGATCAACACAACGTTTCCAATGGCAGGCGAAAGTGCTGAACCTCGTTTGTTATCTATGGAAAGCTTGTGTGTTTCTCTCAAACTGCGGAGGTAGTGCTCATTCCAAATCTTCCAGAACCGCTCTGTCAACTCATGACTAGATTTGAGGGCCTCTTCAGCCTGTCTCCTCGTTCTTAGCTGGACCGCCTCCTTTGTCGGATGGTACTCGGTATCATCGAAATCGCCGGTGATCGATTCAAGTGGGTATGCTATTATCATGTCACGCTGAATGAAATCGATGGGTCTGAGTATTGGTGTGTCTTGCCAATGTTCTTCTTGGTACGTCAATGGTCTACTGTTGAGCGTTCCTTCCACTTCGATCAGGAGAGTTTCAAGTGTCTCCACATGAACGACGTCTCTTTTGATGACCTTGTAGGGAGTGCTTCACAGACTTAATCAATCGCTCGTAAACTGCTCCCTGCCACGGAGCATATGGGGTGATTGTTCTCCACAGAATCCCCTTTGTGGCCATTGCAGTTGAAAATGAGATGTCGCTGATGACAGGAAAAACTGCATCATGAAGCACTTGTTCTCCGAGTAAGAAGGATGGACCGTTGTCCGATGTTATGCTTGCTGGGACACCTCGTCTTGCCAAGAACCTGCGCAGTGCGTGTAGCAATTGCTCGGTAGACATGTCCAGCACAAGTTCGAGGTGTAACAGTCGCGTGACCGTGCATGTGATGATAATCCCGTAGACCTTGATCGGAGTATCGTTCTGCTTTGCCGACAGTGGCCCGAAATAGTCAATTCCGACGTGTTCGAAAGGGCGTGTGCGTATTACACGTCGCTCGGGTAAATCTTCCATGTCGGGATATTTGAACGGGAGATTATTCAAGCGTTGGCATGGAATGCACAGTCGTGCAAATTGCTTGACCATTTGCCGTATCTTCGGGATCCAGAAGTGTTGTCGGACGTTAGCGATGGTTTGTGCTGTACTGCAATGATAAGGAAGGTGTGCTTCCTTCACTATTGCTCTGGACAGTTCCGTTTTCGAAGCGACTAGCATGGGACTTTTCGTGTCGAGACCCATGTGAGCCTCGTAGTATTCCAGCTTCGTCTGGTCTCACATTCAATTGTTTCAATGATTTCACTTGCGATGGTGTGAAATGGATTCTTTGGTGATGACGAACGAGAACACTCAATGCCATTTCGTTTTCCGTGGCTGTGATGTATGGTTCTGATGACATGTAACAAAGTTCCGGGATATTGCTCTCTAGGCGTTGGCGTAATTCTTCGTTAAGCTTCACAGACAGTTGAAAGCGTAGAACATATGCGAGCGTACGTTTGACGGAGGGCAAGTAATTGTGTCGGCCCCAGTCCACTAGTTCAGTTGTGGACTTCGTCGTAACTGCTACGACCCACGTCTCTTCTTCAGTCGATTCTGGGGGAAATGTGGAGAGACGGCACTCTTCGGGCGGAGATAGTGGATATTGAAGAAACTCCGGACCTCTCCACCACATGTGGCCATCGAACTCTGTTTTCGTGAGTCCCCGCGTCCCACAATCTGCTGGATTTTTTGTCGAGGGTACAAACCCGAACAGAACTGGTGTGGGAAATTCGGCCACGATTCTCCTGATCTCGGCTCTTCGATTTCTGACAAGTACTCCGGCTGATTTTTCCAGAGTTGGCGCTTTGACCCAGCTTAGCGCTATTTCCGAGTCGGAGAATATACACACTTGCACTATATTGACGCGTTCACAGATAGCACTGTGAATCGAGTAGCCAATCTCGTTGCCATTGTGATCGCGTTGAGTTCCAATTTCGGAATTGTTGGGTTCTCCTTCAAGGATGGTAGTTTCGACCTCCCAGCGAGAAGATAACTTCCATCTTCTGAGACCAAATATGAACAAACGCTCATTCCGTTTGCAATTGCGTCTGAGAAAACGGCCAGAACTGATTCTGAATCAATGTGCGCTACTCTCCGTGGGAGTGCAATTTGGTATCCACTGGCATCTTCGAGGATTTGGCACCACGTCTGTCGGTGTTCAGCTGTCAATGGAGTATCCCATCCATAGGCGTGTGCCCACAGTTGTTGTAAGAACTGCTTTCCTCGTAATGTTAAGGGCGTAAGCAATCCAAGTGGGTCATATATTGACGCTACTTGCTCTGAGACAGATCTCTTTGTTGGCACGGCTGGTGTAGGTCGATACTGACACTTCAGGAGAATCTGGTCTTCTTGGGTATTCCACGACACTCCCAGTAACTTTTGAACTACGTTTGTACTGAGGTCCGTTGAGGAGATGTGCCTGTTGAGTGTTTCATCGTTGGAGCGATACTCTCGTAAGTTCATATTCAAATCTCTGAACAACTGCTTCGAATCGACATATAGTCGCATCGCGTCCTCCGTTGATGATGTAGTGACTATTACATTGTCCACGTAAGTATTGCTGGCTATTTCCTTCGCCAGCTGCGAATTCTTCATGCGTGTTTCCAGGTGATGTTTGATTGTGCCGGCAAGAAGGAAAGGCGAGCAATTTAAGCCGAATGTCACCCTTGTGAAGCGGTAGGTGATCATGTTAGCTGGTGTCAAAGGTTGAGCAATATCGCGCAGCCACAGGAACCTTGTGGCATCCCTATTCTTGTGATGGAGTCTTATTTGAAGGAATGCCTTCTCGACATCACTGATGATTGCGACCCTTCCAATTCGAAATCGAAGTAGGATGTCGCAAATCTTGGGCAGGATCACTGGTCCTGGGTAGAGGACGTCATTTAGCGATGGTTGTCCTTTGAGATGTGCTGAGGTGTCGAAGACTATCCTAAGTTTTGTAGTCGCCTTGGTTGGCGTTTTGACTGCGTGATGTGCGAGATAGTGGACAATTGATCCTTCGCTAGGGGTTTCTTCATTGACTTCTTCAATAATCCCCTGCTCGAGTTGATTCATTATGATACCGTTGTATTGCTGTAGCGACTCTTCATCATCTGCAAATTTAGCTATTGTCGCTTGAAGTCTTCTCACAGCGAGTGCCTTATTATCAGGGAGTGTGATGGCATCCTGTTTCCAGGGAAAGCGTACTTGATAGCCATCTTCCGTACTCTCGATGGTCTGCTCAAATCTTTTCCAAATTTCGGCGTCCATCCTCTTCCGTTCTTCAACGCTCGGCCCAGTGAACTCATGAACTCCTGTTGCTTCAAATGTACAGAAGTCTTCCCAGGATTGCAGGTCTCCATTGAACCTTGATGAAACGCTGTTTACGACTGGTTGACTCGGTATTTCTTCGTCCTTATCATCTCTGCTGGGGCATCCTGACACGAGGTATCCTAGTTTAGAGGGAATGAGTGTCAACCCTGATGGAAGGGTTATCCTTGCCGCAAATCCTTCATCAAGGAATGCGTAGAGGTCAGAGCATCCGAGTAGGACTTGCGGTTTGATTTCCGTTGCGTGGGAAGTAATTGAAAGATGAATATTTCTATCGAACAGGAACTGTTTGTCTTTCAGGTCGAGGCTTTGTCGTATCATGGGTTCCGTGACCGTATCGATTTTGGTGACTTCTATTCTATGAGAGGTTCCAGATTTATCCCACAACTGTAGTTGAGTTATTCCGCATGTCTGTTTCAGCGGTTGGTTGGACCCAAATGTGTTGATGCTCAATTCGATCAACTTAAGATACTGCAGTTGTAGGTGATCTGCCAATTCACTGCTAATGAAGGAGCGATCTGCTCCTGTGTCAAGCAGAACATGAATTGGTTCCAGTGCTTGATTCTTGGGATTCATTACCTGTGCCTCTCCTACCAGTATGTGGACGTCGTTGCTGCCTCTGTGAATGTTGACGAATGCAGATACCTCGTCCTGGGACTTATCTGCTTCTGATAGCACGACGTTGACCTTTGGTGACGTCGCAGACTTTTGCATAGGACGTTTCGACGTGCCCTTATTTGCTGCAGGAAGTGATCTCTTAGTTCCTTGAGAAATTGTGGGTTTCCGTGAAGGAAGTTGCTCGCAAAGTGAAGTGTGATGGCCGCGCTGCCTACACATTCTACACGACCCTCCTTTACACTGGACCGCCCAGTGATCCTTTGCTCCGCAGTTGAGACAGAGGTTCTTCTTGTGCATGAATGTCAGTCTCTGTTCTCGCGTGGCCACTTCTCTGCAGTCTTTGGGGTTGTGATCTACTCTTCCACAGTAGAAACAGGGGTTTTGGCGTTCCAATGCCGAATTGATTCTTTTCCCTGTGAAGGTATTCTTCTTAACTGCTATGGAGTTCCGATCAAGTTGCTGGTCATGCTTATTCTCCATCTGGCTGACGATTTGGAGCTCAGTACTTATGTAGTTCCGCGCGCAATCGAGAAGCGTATTGGTGTTCCAGGTAACATCCGTTGTTTGGCTTTCCTTCATTCGCAAGACGTAGCGTTGGACTCCTTCTGCGAATTTTCCGAGCAACTGGTTCTGGAGGAAGCTGTTGTCGACATTTTCTCCCTTGAGTTGAAGTTGGGCTACAATTGACGACAACTCTTCCCAGAGTTTTTCTTGATGTTCCAGACGATTGCTGTGGGGTCGTGCCTGTTGCAGTCGACGTATCAACTGGTCTATAAGTATCCGTGAATTACCATACTTCTCCTTCAGTCGAGCGACAACAAGTGGGTACGTCCGTCCGGAAACCTCGTACTGCTTTATGGTGTCTTTAGCCTCTCCGTGAAGTGCGTCGAGTAGATAGTTCATTATGTAGATGTCGTCCATCTCTCGAGAATCCACGGAATGTTCAAAGGCTGTCCAAAACGTATCCCACTCCCAGACCCGTCCGCTGAATTTAGGAATTGGGATTGGAGCCAGTTTCAGTTGAGGAAGGTCTGGGGAGCTTGCAGTACCGCCAGTAGTGCAACTTTTCTCGATCTCGCCTAGTTCCCCTAAGAGGCGAGCCACTGCTGTCTGTAAGACACGTCCCTTGTCCAGTGTGGCGGAAGCCCTCTCAATGTTCGAACTGACTTTCTCGAGAATCTCGTTCAGAGAAGGGGTGTCGGCATCAAGGCTATCAGCAGCGGTGCTGTAGCGCTCAAGAGCCGTGTCCACGTTGCTTGTTTCCGTATCGAGGATTGACTTGACTTCCCGAATCCTCAGTCGTTCTGCCCTCAGGTAAGTCCTACGTTCGTGGTCTTCAGAGGGGGTCTCCAGTGCCCATGTCTCTAGGTCCTTATGCTCGTCCACTACAGCGGCGAGCCGATTCACAGATCGTGTTAGAAGTCCTTGTCTACTTGAAAGCGAAGTGGTCATGTTAGTGCGACTACTCGGTCAGACAGTTAGTGATGCAACGATGCAATCTCTCAGCAGTGCAGACAACGGACGTTGTACGTGCGCGAACGGGACCTTGTGCGAAGCGAAGGATCTGCTACTCACTCCTTCGTTCGATATCCTCCCGGCTTACGCTCCTGGCACTATTCGTCTCTGGTTCGTTCTCCTTCGATCCTCGGATTTCCTCTCCTTGATCGACCGGATTGTGGTTCGTTCCTCAATCGATCCTCGGGTTTCTGCTCCTTGATCGATCCTTGACTTGCCCTGGGTCGCTCACGCCCGATGCACCATATGCTCCGGTGGTTCAGTGGTAGAATGCTCGCCTGCCACGCGGGCGGCCCGGGTTCGATTCCCGGCCGATGCACCATATGCTCCAGCACACCTCAAACTTGGGTAATTAAACTTTATTGACAAGCTAACTAATGCTAAAAGGAAATAAGAAAAATGTGCTAAAGCTCTTCTACGTGCTCCTTATATACTGTATAAGTTGGGCGTGGCTACCTCCATGTTTCCCTTTACAATCCCAGATCAGCCAAGAGATAATGATATTGAAGCTTACAAGAAAATCGATACAGTGAAACGAGTACAATATAATGCTGATACTTGGTTATTAATAAATGACAATAACAACGCTAAATAGAGCGAGAGTCTCTATACCAACAACCTCAAGGTACAACCTCTTCGAGCTTTCGCGTAACACCTTCTCCAATTGGAACTGCTCTTATGAATAATCTTCCAGGAACACACTGGTGGTACCAAGTTCGTTGCAATCAAGGAACGGGGGAGGCGGCGAGTTATTGAGTGTTGAACACAGATTAAGGCCGCCTTCATACTTTGCGGTGCCGGCAGCAGGGCGTGGCTGCGTGTCTTTGCGCCTCCACTTCTGCCACCCTGTCTCGTTGCCTGCCTCGTCTCTGCACCTTCCCTGTACCACTCTGCCTCGCTGCCTGTGAACGCAGTAACGCTCTGCCGGCGCAAACGAACGCGGTCTGTCATTCCTTTACGCGACTGTCTTCCAATGGATTACCGTAGATGGCGAGGTGAGTATTATATATAACTAACAGTATAACTGTCTAAGTATAATATAACACTACGGGAGAATGTTGCTCATTGCGATTAATGCAAAATCACATTACAGTTTGGCATCCATAGTGCCCTAATTTTCCAGATAGAAACCCTTGGGCCGCCGTTAGACCACGCAATTTAGCGATTTCACGGTGTCGCGGTTCCGCATGCGAAGTTGCAGCATTGCACGATTTTAAAGTCGTAGTATCGCGTGTGAAGGTGTGATTGCACGTCGTCACAAAATTGCAGAATCGCAAAAACGCAAAATCGCGAAGCCGACAGCGGCCTACCCATCATTCTTCCTCGGCATCGTGGGTCGCAGCTGTTGCCAATCGTAGAAGACATATTGAAGAACTCCAGTCAAAATGAGGCGGCTAAAAACGGCAATTTTGACGAAGTCCTGCTGTGTTCTTTCCGAACCTCCTCTTCATCACCTCCTACATCAGACAGATTCATAGCGCATTCATGATGAATGACTGGACTCGTTTCGATCGCCAATCGCTCTGTTTTTCGCCTCACCAATCGCTATGACGATTAATAGGCATTCTGGTATTTATGAGGTAAGGCGGTAGCATATATGCTATACACATGGCTTCGAATCCTTATGCAATGGCTTCGAATGCATCTTATGTCATGAAGTCCACTTTCACGGAAACAAGACATAATTTATATTGTCCACCTTCAAACATCTTTTTTTTTCATTATGGAATTCCTCATTGCCGTACTGATAGTTCAAGCTCAAGTCAACAAAGCTATTTGCATACAATGCCCAACAAATGTGATGGGGGGGGGGGGAGGGGGCAATTTGCTACATGTTGAACAGCAACATGTCCTAACGACGTTGAAAATTCCAATAGGGGTCGATGGTAGGTTTGGCGGGGTAAGCCATTTGGTGTTACCTGAAATCCACATTTTCACTACCTGTACGTTAAAAGAACTCTCACGGCTATCACATACTTTAAGAAAGAGCGTTGTCAGATTTTTGCGTGTTTTGAGGTGTTCGTGGTGTAATGGCATGTAAAACACAAATGATAGGTTGTGATACGTCTGCCTCCCCCAGCCCCACATGACACTAAAACAGCTTGACAGGATTATATATGTGTGTATGCCATACTTAAAGGAATCATCCACGGAAAATGAGTTTTTCTGTTACCTATATATTCACATTGTATTTGCTTAATGTGGGCTGCAGGCAATGTTTCACGCGAAAAAATGTGAACCCGGCCAAGATACAGCACCACAAAGTCTCGGCCGGGTGGGCGGGGCCTCCAAACAGGTGCCTACCCCGTCGTCCGCCGCGGTCGGAGACACATTGTAGGAACAGAAAATTACGTTAACAGTCTTACCCTCCGTTCCCAACCGCACCGGATGACGGGACGGACCTTTCACTCAGAAGCCCCGCCCACCCAGCGAAGAATTTAAGCAGCTGTTTTTGATTTTAGATAGCTGCTGATTATCGCCGCAACCCGCGATTTGAAAGTTACTACTAGGATGCTGAGAAAGCATGAATTGCGGGTTCGAGTCCTGTCCGACACCGAAGCTTTTGCCCATAACTCAGCATCCCAGTAGTGACTTAGGGAGCTGTATCTTAACCGAATTCTCACTTTTTCGCGTGAAACTCTGCATGCAGCCCGTATAAGGCAAATACAACATAAATGTAAGGGTAACAAAGAAACTAATTTTCCCGTGGACGATTCCTTTAATAGTAGGTATTGACAAGCAGCAATCGAATGGCATGGTATTGTTCAATAGTCAACAAGTTAACCCCCCTCGCCTCCTTAATATGACCCCGACATTCACCACTGGCTGCAAGCCCTCATATACCGCATTCCACATGTTTTCTTCCGATTTCCAATCCAAATCCCATGGAAATCCTCTGCAATCCCCGTTCAATAGCGTTGTTTATTTAACTGAATGCACTACTGTTATTCTACTTTTGTAAATTATCGACCCAAACGAAAAGCCAGTTATTCTGCTTATCCAATTAATTATCGTGATTGAAGTTAAAGTACGCTTTCAAGAGGAAGGCAGATAATTCGTTTTGATATAATTGTAGTCGTGTTGTAAACAAGGCAACAGTAAACAATTCATTCGCTCGTTAATTCGTTGCGATTTTATCGAAGTGCTGTTCGCTTTTCTTGATGAAAAAGCTGTCCTTCCATGAGTAAATGACGAGCCAGTGTGTCATCGTGGTTGGTGTAAAAAATACCGCATATGTCGCCTCCACGACGTCGCATTGGTTCCTTCTGCACCGCATCCAGTGTTTTAAACCAGCAGTTCCGCTGTCGCTCCTCTACTACCTTTTAATTTCACAAATATCAGATCTGCGAAAGTTCCAGAATGCCTGAACGCTTTCTTACCTTCTAAGGAAATTTCTGGTGTTTTTCATCCGTGAAGGAAAGTTTTGATCACGAATTTATTATCAGGGCGTGTACCGGGAGCACGTACAAGTTCCCGGAGCAACGTTGCATTCCTCCTTCTCAATGGCACCCAGTTTTTGCTCGCATACCAAAACTCTTTTCTGATTATTCGATATCCATAATAATTTTTAAAGAGCTTAAATCTCCACGTTTGTGTAGAAGGCTCGAAAACCCTTCGAAGGTCACCAATGAAGCCCTGAACCCATCTGAAAACCCACCGCTTTCCATTTCGTGGAAATGCTAAGTTTACCTAACTAGTTGTCCTTCCCACCATTTTCATGGCCCTCATCAAGGCTTGCCGGTTTTTAGCTTTTCGCATTGAAATTACATGGCTTACCGAAAATGAAAGCCAAACAAAAGTGCATCTCCAAATTATTGGGTCATTCCATAAATGATGTCATTTTTTCTGAAACTAAAATTTTTCTTATGAAATTGCAATTTTGCGCGAAATTTATTTTACATGCGTTCGAAAGAGATTTCTCTGCTCTATGAAAAGCAATACTCAGTTTTTGAATGTGTTAGAATGGGATCGATCTTCAGGCTGGTGAAGAAGTATATTCAAAAAAATTGAACAAACCGGTAGTTAATTAGAACGTATTTCACTTTGTGAAGATCAACCGATCATGCTTCCCGTGCCTAACCCCGACCTCTTCTGATCTCTTCTGTAAGATTCCATACTAAGATGCCCAAGAACTTGCACCCTTCTTTTTCTGATCCTTCACGAAAACACTCACGTTTATTCGAAATGAAATTTTTGTTGTCAGATCCCTTGCTCAGCAAGGCTTAATGAATCACTCGTAAGATTTTTTTTCTGCTCCATCAAAAATATGTCTTTGTTTTGGCTGCGATTCATATTCATTCCCCCATCCATGCATCGCCTGTACACTTACAATGACCTCACTTTGGGAGCTCGTCTGCCAAAAACGCTGGATTTTTTTGTAGTCAGCTGAAAGGCACTATTAACTGAAAAGCGTTGTGAGATTTAGCTATCCATTTTCCGAAAATTTGTTTATTCAGTTGCGCTTCCAAATACCGTCACAACCCGGTTCCCAGATCACAGTCACATGCTGGCTTCAACGAGACGATTTCAAAAAGGGCACTCACTATACATCCGTTTCCAGTCGCTATTTATGCGCCATACATTGCATTCAGAATTGCACAAACAGACGAATGTGCTGTGGTGTTCTGTCGTTATTATATTAAGGGAGGGGGGGGGCAGCTTGCTAGTAACATGTTTTCACATTAATTTTCTACAGTAACATCAGTTTTTACTGAATTATACATATATGTCCGCATCAACAGAATTTGTTTAAATACACATGTGTCATGTTGAACTGCCCCCCCCCCCTCAGTAATACAAGCGTGAACTGTTGACTTCTGCCTGCCATCCAAGAAGAGACTTCTAGAAAGATTAAGAAGAACAGGTCGATCGACTATGTGCATCAACGCATTCGATGACCTGATTAGCCTGGGATTATGAGCTGCCCAGGAAGAAGCTACCAAAGTATCACCGTTGAAACAATCACGACCTCGATAAAGGGTTTTCAAAGGTGAGCAGGGAGGGGTGGGAGAGGGTCAGGGGAGCATGGGATGGCAGGTTCCCCGAACAGATCACGATCCCCTATTCAACGATTCCCATATGTGAAATCGATGTTCAACGAGCGCACGTATTTGGCACCCTGTGAATTGTCCGTTCGTCGTTGTTTGGTTGTGTGTCCAGCCAGCTTCCACTGTGATTGATCGTCAGCTCTCAGTACTTCATCGCGATCTGCCCATGGCATCACCGAGACGATTTACGTTTTGATGAAATACATTGATCGTCTATTCCTGATAAGAATTTTTTTATGGACCTTGAATTCAATTGTTACTGTTTTGTACGCCATCAGATCTCTCAATATTGCCTGTTTCTGGAAAATAAACATTTCAATGAGCCAAACTACTTATAGGTATATGGCTAAACGAATTTCAAATAAACATATTTTGTTCAGGTTACCCAATTCTTTTCGACTTCTCGCTTCATAGCATTCAATAACGGTGTGATTTCATTATTTCCTCATAAGCAAAAATTGAAACGGGAAAAATTCGAGAAAAAAACAACAAGTCCCTTAAATTTTCTATTTTTTTTTCAAATTCGTCGTCTCTCATTAGAAAGCCTTTACTACTCAGAGATGAATTTATGAAGTGATGTTCAGTAGATCTGACAAGTAATCGGGGATCATGTGATCCCATTCACGGCTCACACTTGATTCATCCGAATCCCGAGGTTTTCAAATGCAGAAGAATCCAAATACTCACAGAAACGATTATCAGTATTCATATTGTTATTAACAACAGTATTGACAACAGCGTTTTCATTATTCTTATTGTTTCGCTATTCCTATTGAATCAGATGATTAAATGCAAGCCACAAAGTTAAAATGTTTCTGTCTGCTGTCTATTGACTGCATATTCTTTCTCTGTCTGCTTTTGTATCCGTCCGCCCATAACTCTTTGTCTGTCTGTCTGTCTGTCTGTCTGTCTGTCTGTCTATCTGTCTGTCCGTCTATCTGTCTGTCTGTCTGTCTGTCTGTCTGTCTGTCTGTCTGTCTGTCTGTCTGTCTGTCTGTCTGTCTGTCTGTCTGTCGGTCTGTCTGTCTGTCGGTCTGTCTGTCTGTCGGTCTATCTGTCTGTCTGTCTGTCTGTCTGTGTCTGTCTGTCTGTCTCTCCCTCTGCCTCTTTGCCTCTCCGTATTCCTGGATGCCTGTCCGTTTCCTCTAGATATCCAAGAGTATCCGGCACTGGTATGACCCGGATACATGGAACAGAATGGCATGCTTTTGGGCGGGCAAGATTGACAGAAATAGGCTGTAATCTCGGCATACATCATTCGGTGCGCAAGAGCACAAAAAACGTAAGACGCTAGCAATCTATTCAAACTCCTCACACATTATGAAATTTTTCGAGCTATGTGGTGGCTTTACTCTTTTTTTGTACTTTTAGGTTTTTCTAACTCAACTCGTGTATTACATAAACAGATTACTACGGAATATGTCAACCATAAAAAGATGCTATAAAAATTGCAGCAGGAACCATTCCATTTTCGCAAACAACTGCTTTGACTAACTCTTCAAATATGAATTTTGTAGAAGCGGTTTATCGTTTCAGTTTCCGTCCACATGTTCCACTTATTTTCTCAGATTCGGTGGAAAATTACCAACGTTGTCTAATATGTGTGCAAAAGTGTCCAAACAAGTTCCACTGTTTTGAAAAATTGGCTCCGAGAAAACCCGGCCCACATTTGTGGAAAGTGCCTGGAGCAAATGATTTCGCACGAAAATCGTTTTTAGCCGCACAAAAGGTTCCACCTTTTAGTTGAAATATGGGATGATTTCGGTCTGAATTTCGAAAAAATTTTATTCTGAAAGTTACTAGTATAACATCTCAAGTTGGTATCGAAAACTAAAAATATCAAAATCAGTATTTATTTTAAGAATTTCACTCCAAAATTCTAAAAAATTATTCGATCTGAAAATTTACCGGAATGAAAAACTAAAAAGAAAATTTCATTCTGAAACCTAGAAAAAACTGCTTCTGTTTGCTCGCTTTGTTGCTGTTTCGCTTGACTTTCATTGTTATGTCCATGGCTCTAGTGATTTATTGATTTTTCTATGCATGTTCATTTCTTATTGATCGGTCGAAATGAATAGATTAATGATAATTGGTTTCCGATCAATAATGTCAATCTCACACTTGTCATGATGGTTTTTTAGAAGACCTGGCATGCAAGATCAGGAAATAATTCTCGACTCTTCATCAGAGGAATCAATCGTAGGAGAGCAGGTTTCATTATTTCGCATAACAGTGGTGTAGGAGGTTGTTTGTGTCAGCAATCGATTATTGATTAGTTCCTCCTGGATTTTTATGTCAAAACGTTTCCGTAGAAGTATTTTCATTTTCAGGCTAAAAAGCTCTTCGAGATATGTGATAAAGATGAAAAAGGCTATATTGACAAGGTCAGTCCCACAAAAATCGACTTTGATTGTTTTTTGATATTTTTGATTGTCTTTGATTGCGCGCCGATTTTCGCCACAGCCCGCGATGCGAAAGATTTTATTTGATCGCTTTTGATTGTACTTTATTATCGTTAATTGACCAATTAAATTTAATTAGGGTCTGAGTGATACCGGGGCTTGGGAATCGTTGTGTTTGATTTTTTTTTAAATCAGCAAGCTTCTGAATTTCTCACCAATAAAATGTGATGAATGACGCTCTATACATTTCCACTTTTTATTTTGTTCAGTTTTGTCCATTTTATAATCGACTAGTAATCATTTAATCGATTGAACACAATTTTTATATAATTTTCTCGAATTCGTATTGTGATTCAACCATCATACAAGGGGATGACGAAAAGTCATTTTCAGAATGATTTAAATGGCCTAAGCGAATTCGTCTCCTTGTATGATATACAGGAGATACAGAAAAAAGTCGACGAGAGTCAAGAAAAACAGATCAGCAGAGAACAGTTCACGCAGATAATTAGTGAGTGTTTGTTTACTTGACTGATTGTTATTGAGGTACTACGAGGATTTGGTGGGAGGGACATTTTATAGAATATTGATCACATATGTACGCTCCAGTTGGGCTAGTGCACACTACTACTGCGCGGGGGCGTCAGATGCTCAATCAAAATTGCTTTTTCCTATCAATTCACTTATCATCCATCTCCGCCAAGTACGGGCGGGTCCCCGCTCTTTTCAAGTATGCTATGTATGCTCAAGATGGCTTCGACGTTGTTCATTTGTGACAATTTTTCCCGGTTTCAAGACTGCCTTGGAATGAAGTAACGAGTTTTTCCTGTACGGACCGCCCATTCAGGGTGCGCTCCGCCCACTGATCCCGGGCCTCTATCATGACTTTCAGAAACTCGTGGCTAACCTTAACCCATATTTTCTTCACGTTTGGACCAATTTCGAACCGAGTTTAACTTGATCCATGTGTGGTCTTTTCTTCTTGCCTCATGCCCTACCATACCAAATTTGTCTCCAGCCCCACAGGTTTTTTTGTTATGCCTAATTCCGTGACAGACCGACGGACGGAAGGGCGGACCGACAGACGAAGCGTTTTATATTTATAGTAAGAATAATTGATGTGTCAAACATGTTAAAAGTTGGAGATTGCAATGGTTTCACATGGTTGACATGTCCCAACGCGTTCCACGTTATTACGAGAAGAACCGCCCTGGAGGAGCTCGTTCCATCAAGAGACCCCCTCCCTGCCTAGGAGAGCCCTTTTCTTGATCCATGGAAAATTCGGCCTCTCGGATCCATTGCACAGCACACAACTGTTTGGAAACCCTCTGATAGAATTAGACTTTCCTACGTCCATTTGACCAACCTTACTATTATACAAGCACAGCTTTTTAGTGAATTTGTTCTGCCACTCCCACCAGCTGCGAGGGGGCCGGGTCGACTTACTATCCTACATACAATGACTGTTAAGCCGATTCTCCCGCGGACGGATAATGTGCCTTTTAGCCTTCCATATGTTGTTGCAAGCTGAGCATCCTTATATCGTCACGTTCCCAACTGAGCATGATCTGAAGTGTGAGCTCTTGTAAATGAAATGTTGGGAGGGACCGTAATTCGTGAACGATTCAAGGCTCAAATAAGTCAAGAAAATCAAATATACTTCACCTTTCTGTGGTGCAACAGGGGATCCCGAGTTGAAGCAAAGTTCTCGAGCCATTCGCCCTGAATTACTCATTATCTTCCCCTCGTTTATGTGGCTAGAAGGCCTTTACAATGTTGGTGTTGTTATTGTTGTTGCAGTGGTCCAATTAACTAGATTATACAGTGGCCCAGTTATGTGTCCGGCAACCTATTCGATTTTTTAGGAGAGCTCGTTAGTTCTCAAAACAACAACTTTGAATCATCCAGTGAGGTACGCCTTTTCCTCTCTTACAGGACGTTTTATTTGTTTACTTGTTGGTTTATTGATTTTTTCACTTGTTCATATACTTGTTCATCTATTTATCTGCAAAATTTATCGGGCGGAGATGGTGTAGTGACAGATGACGTGCATTCGCGCTGTCACGATCACCGCTCAGGCTAACCAAGCCTTCTATCCCTCCGCAGTCAATAAATTGGAATCATACTGGTCCGGAAGTAGAAAAGCAGTGATTTCCAGATCGGCTCGCAGCTACACTTCACTGTATAGGTCAAATTGCATTCACATGTCAAAACGATTCTGAATAGAACCTGCAATGCGCGGCGCGTCCCATAGAAGGATTTGATTAGCACCAGAATCTTTATTCTCCATCCCTAATAAGGTCGTAGAGCCATATGGATGGGAAAAGCGCATATAACCTCGATTGTTTGCGTGCAAATATTCATATTTTAATGCTATCAAAGTCGTGATTCTGTGAAAACACCTAGATTTAACCTCCCACGTCACTATACCCACGCTACCATGCTTTAGGGCTGCCGATATCTCTGCATAGATCACTTCGTTGGAAACACACTGTTCCTCTGTGGAAGAGGGGAAAACATGCATTTTTGTTGTGTCGATCTCGATTTATTGAAAAACAAGCCATGTCAGAAAATATTTAGCAGAATTCTAGGCTGCAGTCATACTCGGCGGCTTGCGACGGCGATAGATCTTATCGATCGCTAAATACCGCTACAGTGGTATGTGCCCAGCTGCCTGTGGCTTTTGACCAGAGCGACGGTGGGAGACAGAAAATGGGACCAACCTCTTATCCACCCAAGTCCGCAGGCCACTCCCAATCACGCGTGCAACTGCACGAATTTTACTAATATGCCTTCCATGCTGAAGGGCATGGGTAGGCGGGCTCTACATGGGTGGCATCGATTCAGCGGGGATTAGGTTTATGAAATGTGATCACCCATGTCGACTCCATTTTTTGAACATTCTGAGCTTTTGATGGTGATGCTGGAAACGGCTTAGAGTGCCATATTGATGATGGGGGGAGGGTGCATTTTTTGAGCTTCGAGCAGGAACTTCACATTACCTTAGGCATTATCTTTGTATGATCATTCATGACACTTACGGAACGCTCTTGTCACGTCAGTCATGTGAGGTTTGTGAATGTTAAGGATTCAGCCAATTGTCCCCTCCCCTTAGTATTCGGTTGATCGGAAAGTTTTGATAGGGTCGAGATTTTTTTCTATTTTATGTTATAACTCAGCAAACAATGCAAGCTAATCAACAATATAACAACTATAGTTAGTCATAACATTGTCCGACCTGACGGGCAGGTCAGCGATTCCCTTCTCCCAGAAGTTGGAGGATAAGGAGTCAAAGAAGTCACCGATCACTTGTCCAAGGTGGTCATAGTTGACGAATTTTTTTATGCTAGAAAAGCTTCGAGAGACCGGAACAAGTGATAATCTGGAAGGACAATATCAGGTAAATATGGAACCGTGTCCCAACCCAGCTCTTCCAGTTTTGCCCGGGTCCCTTTCACAAGTAATTGACCCGTGCAAAGTTGGAGGAGCCAGCTTGGGACACGGTTCCACATCCACTATGTTATTGCCCCGTTAGATCACCACTTGTTCCGGTCACTCAGGGTTTTCCTAGCTAAAAAAACTATGACCACCTTGAACAAGTGCTCGGTGACTTCTTTGACTCCCAATCTTCCCAGTTCTGAGAGAAGGGAATCGCTGACCTGGCCGTTAGGTGGGACAATGTTGTGGCTAGCTATAGTTATTATATTGTTTATTGTTGATCAGCTTGCATTGTTTGCTGGTTATAAAATAAAACAGAGAAATCTCGACCCTATCAAAACTTTCCGATCAACCTAATACATTCAGCGAGTTGCCCCCCCCCCTACCCTTAGTACAGCATCCAACTGCTCTTCGCCAAGACGCGCAATTCCTCCAGAACCACATTTGCACATTCCTGTGCTTGTGGGTACATCACGTCATTTCAGTTCCATATCTCTGTCCATGTTTGGTTTACTGGTACTCATGAAACTCATCTATTTTGTTGCTGCGCTTCATTGAAAGCAATTTCCTACTTGAATTGCTCATTTTCCTCTCAACCCGCCCTGGAAGATGTCGTTGTTTTGTTTTGTTTTGCTCAACAAGTCTTTCTTTCGTTTCAGCCCAGTTTGCTTGCTAATTTGTTTTTTTTTTCAACGCAAATTCGATATGGTTGCTAGCTTAACGCTGCACTGGCTTCTGTTAATCCGAGAACATTACTAATTGGCTCGAATGTCAGGAAGCCCTACGGTAATCGATCAGGTTAGCTGGGAATGATGTACTTCTTTCATTGGGATTCTTCGCTTATCGACATCTAGTACCTCGAAGGAATAATGTACTGAGTTTCTCTTTTACCCTTTTTTACCATTTTTTTGTTGTATTTGCTCAATAAGAGCCGTATGTAAAGTTTCACGCGATAAAGTGAGAATTCGGCTAAGATACTGCTTCTCAAAGTAGTGAGGGAGGAGGCAGGGCCTCAGAATAAGTGCCCTCCCCGTCGTCCACCACGGTCGGAGGCGCATTGTGAGAACAGAATATTATGTAAACAGTCCTAGTCTTCGTCTCTGACCGCGACAGACGACGGGGCGGGCATTTACTCTGAGGCTCCCCCTTCGGACACCACTTTGGGGAGCTGTAACTTAGCCGCATTCTCATTTTTCGTTTGAAACCTCCTTAAAAGCCAAATACAATATAAATACACGGGTAAAAATGAAACTCACTTTTCTATGCCCTATTCCTCCAACCGACACCCCCCCCCCCCCTCCTTCACTCCGATCGCTTATATTCTTGTATGTACATCCTCACCACACCCAAAACAAGAACAAAACAAAACTACAAATGTAATGGACACTAAAGCCCGTTACTGGAGAATGCATCAAAAACTCATGAGCAAGGGGGGGGGACAGCTTGATAGATGCTGAACAGTAACATACTTTTATACATGTCTGCCATAAAAATGTCTCTTTGATGCCACATTCATATAGTATACCTACATGATCCTGAATTAACTGTACTGTTCAAACTTTAAGTTAAGACATGTTAGCTTTCAATATGAGACGAAATGCCCCTCCTCATTTGTATAGTACACTCCTTTGCTTTCTGAGTTTTACTGCTTCGAATGATCTATACATATTTTTATAGCATTTTCATTTCCGAATTGTTGTGGTCTGTGACGAAAAAGCTGGACTCTCCACAAAAGGGAAAGTTCTCGCCCCTGGGAGCAGCCCAGTCTGCTTGCTCATTCGTTTTTTCAGCGCAAATTTAATATGGCCGGGCGACCACAAAGCATAAGCCAATGCTCCCACCCTTCTGGGTGACTGAGACCAATAAAGCATTCTTTTAGAGCTTGGAAACTTGTCCCAAGCGGGCATTAGAATCTTTTTTGTGGTTGATCTGTCTCTCCCCTTCTTTCCATGCCTCTTACTCCTAAACTGTTCTCTTAGATTTGTTATTTGCAGTTCTTGAGCCATCCATAAAACGGTAATCCGGTCCCCATGCCCATAATGAGCTCTTTGGCTCCACCCCTTCCGTTAGCCCATCCGACAAATTGTATGATAGCTTGCAAGGGGTTGACGTAGCAGTATGCTTTTGAAGGGATGGTCCACGAAAATGACGCTCCTCTCCAACATATTTATGTCATATTTGCTTTATGAGGTCCGCATACAAATTGCGCATATACAAGAATCCAATTGAGATAGAACTCACCAAATTGGCAGAGGACGAGGTGGGGCGTGCGAGTGAGTTCGAGCGCTAGAAGGCTAAAGAGCAAGGAGGTGAGCGTCACGTGGTCAGAGATGCAGAGTGAGAAGCAAATCGATACTGGGCGCGAAAATTTGAACTACACTCTGGCCACATACTGCTGTTAAAACGTTGTGACGAAACATGTGGCGGGAATTCGAACGAGTTGCCTTTTCTCCAGTTCTTTGATTTCTGCATTGAAAATTCCCGGCTTTCCTCGTTTTTTTTTTCGTTTAGTGTATCTAGTGGAGTGATTTCGAAAAAAATCAGAATCATGGAATCTCGGCAGGCGATTCCTTCAAACCAACAATGTGTAAATAAAAGGATTCGATTATACGTGTACTCTTGTTGCCTCCGAGAAGATCCCCCTAGCCATGTCTTCAAGCTTGTTCTCAAATGCGAGTTTCCGGTGGATAAGAAGCCATACTCTGTTGAGGATGCTCTTATGCTTATTTCTTGGGGATCATGTGACAATTCAGAACGCAAGCTTTCAATCACTGATTCTCCACATCATTTCATGTAATCTTCGCTATACGTATAACCTCACATCACCATAGACCCTTCCACTGGGTGAGTTACGGTGAGGTACAGTCCATTTCAACTACGGTTGGCAGGGCGAGGCCTACGGACTTGTATCGATCTCTCTCTCCCCGCCACACACTCTCACCCAACTCTGTAGGCCACGCCCTGTCACCCTTCGGAAACTGGACTGTAGATGCAGCTTTGAGTAGTCTTGGTGGGCGGGGCAACGGCCACAGCCTGGCTTGGCCATTTCCCTGCCTTTTCAGCAATGCCGTACGCACGAAATTCCATTCTCAGTGAGGATAAACAGTAAGATGAGGGTTCTATTCTTCGGTTCCACGACGTTGTTCGTTCCGTGCCGTTATATTGTTCAGCACCTTTCCTTTCATATCATTTAACAATAGATCAGCATCACCCCTCCCAGTGCCTTCAGAATAAGGCAACGTGTCACAACTTGTGTACGTATGTCATGGCGATGTAGTATACGTGAATGGGTGTGGCTTTGTGTATGGATAAAGAAAAAGTGGGTTCGCTTGAGTGAAAGGAATAAGAAGTTCATGGAAGCGGTCTTCAAATTAGTTATGGGATAAGAGTTCATGGCTCTAAAAGAGCGTCTTGTAGGTGAGAATGAGAGAAAAGGTAATGAAAGAAAGCTAACCAAGGACGCATGCATGAAAGCGATTCAGGATTCATAGAGATTCAGTGCCATCCTGATGACATCTCAATGGTGGTGAATGTTCTGCGAAAGCCAGACTCAACTCCCTCCCCCACCCCAATTCGGTTAACAGGAAAAATCAAAAAATAAAACGGAAAGATCAAAAAATTAAAAATGAAACAAAAAAGATCGAAAACGAAATAAAGAAAAGTAGATCGAGAACATCAGTCGGAATTCTTTCACCTCTTCGCATTGTGAATGGGAAGATTCCTATGTGTTTCTGCTGATCAGTCCAAGCAGCTGTGCACTTTAAAAGCAGTTTGACCAAATAGTGAAACTTTTTATTACTTTATTACTTATTTTGCTGAGGTTAAAAGAGGTAAACCAGCCAGCACCCTTGTAATTCACCTTCTACTTATATGGCTGAAAAAAGACGGAGCGATTTTCTTGGTGTGCAGACAATCCTTTTACACAAAAGCTTTTAGCGTGGCGATTCATATTAACGATATAGTGATTGTGTATTCAGCGCTGCTTTCTATATGATATCATCCCAGTTTTCATTTTCTTCTTACGCCTGTGGCCATTCACATTGTGTTTGAATGTCGACTCCTTCACACCGTGCTACTGACCACTTTCCCGTCCCTTTTCCTTCTTTTAATCAAGGCACAGCTTTGCAAAAAAGGATCCTCTTTGGCAGCTCATGGTGGCTACATTTCTCACTATTTCTCAAGGAAAGGTATTCGACGTCGATTATTTCTCCAATGTTCCCTCAGAATTTATATGCTCACACTTAATGTTAGCTGGAAAGAGGAAATAGGTCCACGTTCATAGAAGAGTCCGTGTGGAGTGCGGCCCCGCCTGTTTGCACACCTGGGGGTGTGGCAAAAACCCGCCCTCCACTCACCGATCCAGTAATCGTGCAATATACGTTTGACCTACCACATTAATCATGTAGATGTGTACTACTATGTATATAAAGGCAATACTCTACAAATTTCACTTAGCCACGCAAACCCTAGTCCAACTATGACCGGCTAGAGTTTAGTAGAGGGCTACACCAAATTGAACGACATCAAATCTCAAACTTGGAAATGAGCATAACGTAAATTACCCCTACATGGTCGCCTCAGCACAATGTCATAGCTGAGAATACATCCTGCTGCATACCCCCCCTTACTTTGCATTGTTCTCAAGCTTACCATTATTCAGAACTATGGGTAAAAAAGGCAGAATTGGTGTTGTGACAAGTGGCGCTGCCCGCACTCGCAAGGTCCAAGGATCATATCCCGGATCGGTGACAGCCATGGCTGATTTAGGCTTAAAAGGAATCGCTTACGAAAATTCCACGGTTCCAATTCTTTTCAGAATTACTCTACCGCTCAAGTTTTCGCGCCCTATGTTGATAATTCTCACTCTGCGTCTCTGACAACGTGAGTGTCGCCTCTTTGCTTTTCAGCTCGCTACTACTCACATCCACTCGGATACTTCAACCCTTCGGACGTCACTTTTGCTATTTGAGGAGCTCTGTTTGAAATGGATTATTTTCGCATGAAACTTCGCGTGCGGCTTTTAGTAAATAAATATAACATAAATATGTGAGTAACAGAAGAACGTGAATTTTCGTGTACGATTCCTTTAAGCTTGTGAACCGGTACAAACTCCTCTGGTATATTGAAAAACACACAGAATTGTATCCTCAGTCATTTCAAGCAAATAGCATTCAAATGTCGGTATGATTCCGAATGAAAGTGTAGTACACGGCGCATCTCAGAGAAGTACTGAACGAAGCTTGACTTTCATTTCATTCATTGGTCTCCTCCATTACTTTTATTGCTCTCCAGAGATGTAAATAATAGGGTGGTTAGTCTCTGAAGATTTGCGTTTTAGTAGTCAAGGAAAGGCAAATGACTTCCACTTCAAGAAATGCCCCTCCCCTCTCCCCATTAAACGCTTTATCATCAGCCAAATCAGATTTCGTTCACACAGTCCATAGTTTAATTGCTGATTGAATGGTGCTGTACTTGTCTGGAGAGAAAAATGCTGGTGACTTTGCCTATTCCAATTCGTCTTCAAGGAAGATGGCTGATCCGAGTGATAAGACATTCACTGAGATTAAACAGGCCCTTTTGAGGGTTCTGGTAGTGTAGTGACAAGTGTCTCTGCTTCCACTCGCATGCTCCAGGAATCAGATCCCAGACATCCCAGACACACCATCCAGACGTTCCTTTCTTATCTGAATCGTACTGCATATTTTCTCCCATTCTCCTTCCTTTCAAAAAATTTTTACTATCGTAAAAATTCGATCATTTTCATCCCCCATATAGGCCTAAGTAAAGGAAATCCTATACCCGTCAATGCTGCGAAACATTTATCCAATTAAAGGTACACAGCTGCAGTGTGTATTCTGTTTCCAGTGGCATATTTCATTGCATACCATCAAGTTATTAAAATAGCGAAGTCCACGATGCGTAATCGCAATTACTGCAATGAGACAAAGCATACCACCCGAAGCGCCACCAGCGGCTCTCATTCTAACATGGTTCTCCACCAACTTTCTTGCTTACCTCTGAAATAGTTTTGGCTCACGGACTGTCGAATAGTGGTACGGCCCTGGTTAAGAGAAACCTGAAAGGAAAAACCGGCTCTTCCGTTGTCCACATATTTATGTCGTATTTGCCTAACAAGGCCGGAAGCAAAAGTTTCACACGAAAAAGTGAAAATCCGGCTGAGATACAGCTCCTCAAACTGGTGGCCGAGGGGGTGAGGCTTCTGAGTGAATGCCCACCCCGTCGTCCGCCGTGGTCGTAGGCGCACAGTGGGAACAGAAAGTTACGTGAGCGGTCCCACTCTTCGTCTTCGACCATGGCGGGCGAGGAGGCGGGCATTCACTCTGGAACTCCCCCCTCCCCTCCTCCACCACTTTGAGGAGCTGTATTTCAGCCGGATTTTCACTTTTTCACGTGAAACTTTGCATGCAGCCCTGATTAGGCAAATACAATATAAATATATAGGTAAAAGAGCATTCCTTTTTGTTGCACGATTCCTTTAAGCATCTCTTTGGAGCTCGCCGCTCATATAACTTTTATATAGGGTTATAAAGGGATGACATAGTCACTATCGTTGCTGGAGGGTCCAAGGAGCCGGAACGATGAGTGGTGCCGACGCAAATTGGAAGGCGCGTTCCGATTTTGAACATAGGAGCGCATTTGATAACGATTCGCTGCCGTGGCTATGGCCGAAAAGCGTCGGAGGGCGGAGTCGGACGAGTTTTCCTGGGGAGCGTGTATCCGTAAAGCGACGTAGTTGTTGTATGGCATGAGGTATGAGTCATTAATATTTTTGTTTTTGAGAATCCGTTAGTAGTCTGAGTTTGAGTTCCTCGTTTCTTTTCTTCCTGTGAGGCTTTCCGTTCGTAATTCAGTGATCTCGATAATATACCAAACTTTACTAATTATGTGCGGTCACACCCAAAGACTGCAGTCAGGGGTAACTCGTCCAAAAATCCGTAATCAGGCCATAAACTCGTCCACCATCATCATGGACAGGTGCGGGGTGCCACTTTTCCGAGTTTGGCTGTTTCATTCTATTTCATTGCGCGGGGACACCTGTGAGAGCTGATTCTGTATTTCTCGAATTTTCCTCTTTTCACTGTCAGAGCAGTACCCACTCAGAGTTTCTGTATTTGTGCTAGATCTTGATTCAATTTCCTTAAATTTCAAGGAATAAATCAGCCAGTATATACGTGAAAATCTCGTACTATGCTTTGCATTTCGACAACGTACTGAAAATGCTCGATCTTGATGAATAATTTCTTACGGGGCTTTTTACAGGTTTCTTCTATTCAAGCAGATGTACCATTGGCCGACTATACAATGCCATCTGTGATTAACGCGAATGGTATGAGCCTTGCATCCGAGATGCAGTCCGTCGAACGTACACCTTATCATGATCCCTTCACGGAGGAATTGAAGTAAGTGCAACTTGAAATTTTTCATTCCAAAACACTCAAAAAGCTTCACAAAACTGGTTACAAAAGCATTTTGGGCCTTATTAGCAAGCTTTCGACGCCTGGCGCCTCATGGAGCCTGAAATAGTACAAGAAGGATAGGTTCTAAGTTGCACCATTATGTCGCCCAAACTTGTGTACTGCGGGTTTTCATGGAAGGAAAATGTTGTAGTAAGATCCTGCTCTAGTAGCTGAGCCTTTCCCTTAGTTTCACGCCTGCAATGAGCGTGTTAATTAGTGAAAGTGCGCAGGTGAACATCTCCACCACTAAAACAGGCACGTTAAAAAGAGACCTTATTTTGAGCGTTTTCGTAACTTATTCTCTTTCTGACGGGCTATTTAGCCCTATGTTCCTTAACAAGAAAATCACCGTGCCCACTGTTACTTCATTGATGAAATCTTTTCGCCTGACCTATTTCTATTTTTATTCGTTGTTTCTGGTGGTATGGTGCCAGGTGGCGCGCATCCCGCTCTTAAGGTGAGAGGATCAAATCCCGCATCAATGCCTACCCAGGCTAATCAAGCCATCCACTCTCCGGGATTGGTGAATTGGTACTAGGCTTGTCTGGGAAGACAAAGCACTGCCTTGCAAATCGGCCGGCAAGTAATTGTATAGGTCGTATGGCATTTACTTGCCACCACGATTCTGTATTGAATTAGAATGCACGGCACATCCTAAAAAGGGATTGATTAATGCCAAAAACCTTGTCCTTCGTGCTTTCATTTATTGCTTGTTTATTTTCTATATGACACTCCAACTTGTCTGTTCCAAGGCACCCAGGCGAGGCCATACCACCATACTCCCCGGGAAGATCTCGTACTGGATCTTCACCCCCGAGACTCGCTGTTGAGGATCTCCTTTTGGAAGTTAAGAGCGAAACCAATTTAATTCGTCATTCACTGCATCGCGTGCGTTGCAGTGGAGTTCTGTCGGTTTCGGGGGCTTCCGCTCGGATTTCGTCCGAGTTCTGTCTATATCACTTTCATCATCATGTGGAAAAACACTTAGAAGTTTTGGCGGGGTAATGCACGAAAGCTACAGGAGCACTAAACTGACTGAAGGACCTTGACAGAGGGCAATGTTCACATAGTTAGCAAAGCGTGTAGCGATAGTTCTCAAATGCATTATACGCACTGTGACTAGATGAACCCCTTTTGCATCCAACACCTAATCAGTAGTCGTGGTGGCGTTTGAATACGGTGTTACTCACCTATAGACTTACTGTGACCAGCCAAGGTAAAAGTCGAAGTATCTGTTCTACCAGATGAGTTTGACTAAGAATCAGCGATCTTTGAGAGGACTTGATCCGGGATTCAATCTCCGGACCAAGGTAATGGGAGTAACTCCACTTGTCACTGCACCAGCCCAGTCACGTCATCCATGTATGCTTCAGAAATTATGTTCAGATGGGGTGTGTTGCAAGTGTTCCGATTTCTGGAGGTCGGCGCCGAACTGGGTCACCACCCTTCGCGGATTGTCCGAATTGTGGCGTGTCCTGCCGTCTGGGCTCTCCCAGATTTGCCTAAGCCTTTTTAGGGGAGAAGCTTTGGCAGCGTTATTTACCTGTCTTTACCTGATTGCAATCCACCGCGCAACCTGACCTGACCTCACCAATCGGAACACTTGCACTCCACCCGTTCAGATGACGCCATCCCTGTGAAAAATTACAAGCATCTTATATTCACGAAAAGTGCATCTCACAGAAATGCGCTCGCAAATAAAATTTCACAACTTCACAGAACAAAATATAATGTAACCCATAACCTATGCACGGTATACATATAGTCAGCCTGTTCTTGCAATATATAAATATACTATTTAACTAGCAAATTCTCTCTTACTGTGTAATATAAACCTGCAAAATAAGAAATATGAGACTTTATCCTGTTATACAGCAATGTCTGTGAATAAATGCAGTGACGAAAGGAGACTTTTGTTGTGGGCGTGGTTTCTCGCAAGAGCGGGCTCGGTCACACTCGCTTCTGTACGTGAAGGGGCTCTCCCCGCATGTTTATACTTTATGTGCTTGGTCACCGTTTCGTATTCGCTTACATATTTAATCGAGCTTTTTGGATTTCGAATTATGACTCTATGTATCAACATTCAGCATACCATACTCTGTCGTCTGGTGTCTAACAGTGGGGGTATAGAGTCAGAGTAGGTAGCTTGGTTTGCACGCATGTTTCACGTCAATCATGTGAGGGCATATACCATCAACCGGACAACATATTGCAACCCCTTCCCTCTGCCTCATTGGTACAAAGCCGAATTTTATGCTTCTGGAAAGTTATTTCGTTGATGAAATTTGACAAGAATTATTTATGATTATGTACGGCACTCTGTCGTCTGGTGTCCAACGATGATGCTAAGCAGTAACAATGGGACTGCAAGTTGGTTTGCAGCTCCTATTCGGACCTTAAATGGCAAAATTAGAGAAAAGATTAAAATTAAAAATTCTGGACATCCCATTTAGCTTGATTTGGGACGACCTACTTGTCTGTCTGTGTATGTTGACGGAGGCGAAATTTATTCGAGCCATTTCCATTGATATGGTTATTTTATTTCCAGCGAGCAAACAAAGTGCATCCGTTTGCTGGTGGCTCGTTTTCTTTTTTCACAAGGCAGTTACATCGAATTCTGGGCTCCACTCAGCTGGAAGACGTCCTTGTTTAATTGCCTCAATGGATCCCGCCTTTGCTGCGGTCCCTTTTCAGTCACCGCGCCCAGCAATGCCCATCTGTCAAAAGAATCTATTTGTTATTTTTATCACTGCTGCTCCTCTCGGCACCAGTCCTTTTTCCAATATTTCATCGACCACAACCTTTTTGGAGGCTTCCTTTCATATTTATGTGATTGGAAGCTGTGACCCTCCCGACCGCTCGAAAACTGCTCAATTCTTTGGGTGGACATAACTCTATGGAATGAGCCCACACAGCCGCTATCAGTAATTGTAGAAGTATCAGGCTCATAAGCTACTCACCAGCCCACAAAATCTGCTATCCCATGAAATCAGTGTATTTGTCCACCTTGAGAAGTGTAGAGAGGGGGGACAATGCTTTCGAGTGACAGCTATAGCTGTATCAACATCCACGGTTCTCACCACTACCCCATCGAGCCTCAAACATCGGCTCGGGTCCTGTTAATTGTAGAGACTAAGATAGCAATCGCAAGCAATAGCCGACCTTGGAGATTCTCTTTACGGACCAACTAACTGCGCTGTAATCGACGACAGCCAGGGGCATGGCGCACGCTCGATGGTCAGACCGCTTATTTTCGGCTCTATTCTCCTCCTCCTTGTCCCACAGTTAACCATCAGAGGACTTCAGAAATTCACTGTCCTAATTGTCTATGAGTAATGATTGCTATGCAATCAACTAACTCGCAATACTGCACGCTTGCTGCGACGTCACTGCGATTAGTCATCATGGCGGTAAAACGGTTCGAACAACGACTAGACAACAGACCACACCCCTTACCGGACATGTTAAATGGAAGTGGTGGCACCTACGCAGTCTATTTCTCTGTTACTCGTCTCTCTCTCACTCTGACTTTTTCCCGCCTATTCTCTGTTTCTGCTGCCCACCGCCTTTATGAACTCGCAGCAAAATAGCGGATATAGACGATAGTCAGGGAGGCTGTTTTGAATAGTTTTTCCTCCCTTTTGTCTAAACAGTACAAATGATCCTAAAATGGTGCCATCAAGTAACGTCTCTCAAAATATTTCGAAATTTCCCGAGAATTAGATTGTTTTTGCCGTTCTATTATATTTATTATACTCAAGCAATTTCTGGAGAACGTTCGAGAAGGAGATTTTTCAACGAAGGGAAATGAAGTCATTGAATATGCCAACTGGCCACTTTTCACTAGCATATTTGCATACAGATGTCCTGAATTCTGCATTATTTTTCCTGTCCTGTTTTATATTTTACCTATACATTAATTTTATTTCTTTTTCTACGACTTCGCCTTGGTTTAGTCCAATTAGCACGAGGGGATCAGCCCCGTAGACCGTTCTCTGGCTAGGCTAGTCAGACCTCGAGTTCAGAAAATTCTCTTGATGGATAAATATACCAGCTTGTCCATTGGCTACTTGGAAAACGTCGTAAAGGACGAATCGCAACCAACCATCACTTCGATTCCGAACGGAAATCAAACGCGTGGCGTATTCCCTAGTGGTCACTGCTCTGTTACTCGGTTACTCTATCAATGAAAATCTAAACTATGTAGATGGCTGTTGGAAAATCTGAACTAGATGACTGTTGAAGCGAAAACCCCTGCCTTTGCCTCGAGGCACGACGATTCATGCGCTAGTCACGCCCATTCACAGAAACGGTACTGCTTAACGTTTAATACGTTACGACATAGCTGAGCGACCATTACATACTTATGTGCAATTCTACGCTGGAAAACTCGTTCATTTCGGGGTGTTGAACTGCATATGTAGTAACTTTAACTCTTAAAATTAAATCGCTCAGCTCAATGATTTTTAATTTGTGTTCTATTTTAGACAGCAATTACAATTAGCCGAACAAGAAAATCGACCAAGGCAAGATTTACAGACAATCTACGAACATCCCGTTAGGATTAAGGTATTCGTCAAAATCACGTATTTTATGCACTTTTCGCTTGTTTTAAGTCCGCTATTTTCGCTTGAGTCGGAAGTACGTCAAGCTATTTGCGAGAAATTGCTTTCAAATTTTCTTTTCACAAAGAGTCGACAATGGCGTCGTACCTTCGATAATTTTCGGTGCTGTAATTATGAAGGGGAGGGGCAATGTGTTAAATGCTGTATATAACATGTCCTTACATGAACGAGGTGTGACTAGCTTGTAGTGAATGTCTTATATTATACCTTTCTGATCCTGTAATGGTAATGTTACTAAAGCGCATTTATGTAAAGTTATGTCAGTGTTAGATATCGAACTTATTGCCCCTCCTCCTCCCCCTGATGTATATAATACCCGCACCGCACTGTATATATGAGTTTTTTGCACCGCAAATTTTTTTAAATGGGTTGAACTTTGTGTAATTGTCTTTTCTTCACTGCAAAGGCTTAGTCCAGTGCTCTTAGGACAAGAAGGGGTTTTTATTACAAGTTTTAACTGGAAAATGAAACCCAGCACCTGTCATTGCTAATACATATAATAATTGAGCCAGAACTTCCGGATTTATGCGTTTCTTCTCGCGATTTCAAAGGGGCACTACTTCATAAAGAGATCACTCATTTTGTCCCTTCATTTTTCTGATGACTAAAAATTCCATTTAATGGAGGAATAGCACGCAAATGACTTTTATGTGAACCCCGGCAAGACATCACATGCAATGCGGTAATTTATGCCAGAAAAGTGCTCTCCAGGCATTTTGGATTTGTGCACACGAAAAACCGAAATGAACTGACGAAATGAGCTGCGGTGGCAAAGGACGAACCATTAATGCTTTACAAGGGCTTGAAATAGTGTCCGTGGTTGTGATCATGGACTGGCTGAAAGGCATTTTCCCCCAGTATGCTGAACGTTTTGACTTCAAAGAGACTCCCTGACTGGATTCCAAGCCATCTATTCGGTATTCTACGATGTGAGCGGCCAAGGACATGCGGTAGGATCGAAGATATTGCGGGGCGCTTTCTCAGTTTTAGCTTGAAGCTCACTCCAGAAAATAGATGCTGTCGTATTTACAAACGTTCCCTTGTATCTACTTGGCAACATGCCAGTGGGAAACTCGTCCGGACTATCCGCCTCTTGACGGAAAGGTCGTCCGCGTCGAGAATAAACGGTGAGAAGGGGGTCCTCCTTCTCGAGCCGTTGGCCATTTCCTTCCAATGTTCTTCCAATCGTAACGCTAGACACCTCGACTCATATTCACTACATTCTTCTATTCGTCCAAAAATTCCTTATCACTGCCTTTAAAGGCACATTCCAGGATTATTGGAACATCACATCTCCTGCCGTGGATGGATAGTTCGACCCAAGCCACGTAGGCTGTACCTTTACCGAGGCGTGGGTGTCAGTTGCTGGAACGTGCAGAGCCGAAGAATTTAGCTCAACAGCTCGGCCCCGCCCACCCCAGCCGGGGGTGTGTTGCAAGTGTTCCGGTGCTTATGTGGGTTCAGGTCACTCAGTAGTGGGTTTACTTCACGAGACGATTGGTTTACTGCCAATTCCAAAATCTTGGCTTCGTGGCTGGTCTACCTATGTCAAAGATAAGCGTCGAAGAGTAAAGGCAGACCCCCGGCTGGGGTGGGTGGGGCCGAGCTGTTGCGCTAGATTCTCTGGCTCTGCACGTTCCAGAAACTGACACCCATGCCTCGGTGAAGGCACAGCCTACGTGGCTTGGGTCGAACTATCCATCCATGACAGGAGATGTGATATCCCAGTAATCCTGGAATATGCCTTTAAACAAGTGACCCTCGCAGTAAGTGCTTGGACGTCTGGCAAAAACGTCCGCTTCGTATGCTACTGGCGCTTGCACATATTATGCCCTTGTATTGCTCTTACAGAAGAAATCTTCATAGCTTCGTTTCTCCGCAGAGTCGCTCGGCAAATTTGGAGAGCAGATTTGAATTCAGCGTTTCAAGACGCACACAATGATGTGCACCACCTTGAGGTTGACCGGGCTGACCCTCCTTTGTGAGACTGATTGTTCGTTATAAGAGAGTTCTTTGATAAGTGTGTCTAGTTTTTTGTTCCAATACCTATGAAGAAGAGAAATTATAGAGAAATGTCATAAATTTGTTTTCAGCGACCACAATATCGTCCAATGGAGCCGGACATATACAGTGGCATGTCGCCAGTACCACGGCTGTCTTCACCGCAATCACTTGCTGATGTGTGATTTGTTTTTCCCTTTGAACTACGATTATTTTAACTTTTCATAACTACTTCTACTAGTTCCGAACGAATTTTTGTGTTTTCTTGGGCTACGTTCATACTTTGCGCCGGCACGGCATAGCTGCGTTCACAGGTAGCGAGACAGAGTGGCACGAGGGAGGTGCAGAGACGATGCGGGCAACGAGACAAGGTGGCTTGACGTAGATGCAGATACACGCAGCCATACCCTGCTGTCGGCAGCGCAAATATGAACACGACCTGGGTGTATACCCTTATGTCAGTATTTCGCATGACGACGAGCGGTGTGCGACGCAATGTGTACGAGCTATGCGCGTCGCTGTAGTTGGGTCTTAGAACGATTACACGTTAATGCTAGGGGCGCCATGCGCAGTTTACTTGTAATCGCTTCGGGACCCAACAACATGGCGCCTTTAGCTAGTCCGCACTGCTTTGCCTGCGACATGCCGCGATGCGAGATCCTGACATAAGGGTATCCTGACACGCGACCTTAAGCCTTTTTCTGATTTTGCCATGTTCAGAAAGTACATAGAAAACGAGAAATTGTGTAGAACTTTATGAATTTCACTTGAGATTTTGAAGGTCTCACGAGGTTGCCGCAAAGCCCCGTGGGACTCTTCAGTTCATTGTTCACGGGTCGCGGCGGTGAGGTGGGAGCGTCGTTTCCGTTGGGTTCCTAAGTGATAACGCCTAATTTAAGGGGTAGGTCGCCGTCATCGCTTCGAACCCATACAATACGACGCGCGTAACTCGCATTCGTCGCGTCGCACGTCAGACGCCGCGACGCGGATTTTCTGCGCAACGATACACACCCAGGGGGGGGGACATTCAAACTCCCTGCTCGTCAGCATCTCTACCCAGCCAATGAAAACAGAGGCAGATGAACGACAACTGGTGGTTCAGCCCAAGCTCAAGCCAAGATAAATGGTGAGTGAGTCACGTCGCTGGGCGAAGAAAGAGATTTTGAGAGGGGCTAAAGCGTGACATATGAAGGTGCTGTTTCACACGCTCGTGATATGTATGCCTGATCGGGACTACTTGTGATGGCACACCTTTGGTTTTCGAGCTCCCTTCAGAAAGGTAACAACGTGCATAAAAGTATTGCAGACATTAGTATGAAATTATGAAACCTGGCTGTGCTTTCCATTGGCAGAAGCTTCGAGGAAATACAACGGGCATGGCGTATTCCAAAATGTTGAACGCTCTACCACGAAAAGTCCCTATTTTGAACAATTTCGCTCAATGCTTACAAGTAATATTCAAAAAGCTACAGAGAAAGGTAATTTCACGTATGATTTTCAGGAATTAAATGAGGCCGAAAAAGTCAGTGAAAAGCGCAACAAAGAAGTGGTAAGCAACACCTTTTCAGTATTAGTTCTAACTGAAAAGCAAATTCTATCCAGGACTTGCGCACCCCAGATCGGATATTCAAGGTGGTGTTTGTGGGTGATTCGGCAGTTGGAAAAACGTGTTTTTTACATCGGTAGGTCTTCACATCTGTTTTTTTTTCAATTTTATGTCCCCACAAATTGCTGGGTTGATTCACGCTGTTTCCACTCGGGAAGGAGTAAACGAGCAAAAAAAGAAGATTCATTTTATTTCTTATTTTAAGTCCAATTTGCACAACTCCCTCATCTATAGTATTTGTAAAGTTTATGTTTTGAAAATTTAGTTAGTTTTCTAATATTAGGATTGCATCTTGCTGCCTGCTTCAGTCCCACCTGTAGCTTTGTATTTTATGATGGCGAGTCACAGAAGCATAAATAAATGAATAAATTCATGTATCCGAATATGCTAATTACGCCTCATTTATACTCGGAGACATGATCGCGAAGTGACGCACACACAGCCCAACGATCAGTAGCATGCTCTAACACGTCAATGTCAGCAACCCAGCCTTGTGGATGCATTTGAGTAATCGCGTTGGCTACGGATATCCCAGTGAGGCTGTTAACATCAGCGAACACCTCAACATATTCATGTATGTCGCGTCGCCGAGTATGAAGGCACTCAAAAGAATCGTCCACGGAAAATGAGTTTTCTGTTACCCATATATTTATGTTGTATTTGCCTAATGTGGGCCGCATGCAAAGTTCCACTCGAAAAAATGAATCTGGCTCAGATACAGCACCACGAATTCTCGGCCGCGTGGGCGGGGGCTCCGAGAGAGTGCCCACACCGTCGTACGTCACGGTCAGAAACGCATTGTAGGAACAGAAAGTTACGTAAACAGTCCCACTCTTCGTTTCCAACTGCGATGGACAACGGGGCCAGGCCCCTCCATCTGGCCTCGAATTGGTGGCGCTGTATCCCAACCGAATTCTCACTTTTTCGCGTGAAACTTGCCTGCGCCTTTATTAGGCATACACAACATGAATATATGGGTAACAGAGAGACTCAATTTTCCGTGGACGATTCCTTTAAGGCAGCAGATTTCTGCAAATTTTATAGGTCAGATAAGCATTCCAATACTCTTGCACTTCTGAGCAGAAAGCAAATGCATGGCGCATCCACGTAGATGTCAACCAGCGCGAACGTGTGCATCCATTCTGATCAGCGCGAAGCGCTCAAATCGGCTAAACGGGTTAGAAGAACAATTTTGATAGTAATGATCTTCTCACAGTTTTGTTTCAGATTTTGTTATAATCGCTTCAAACCATTATTCAACGCCACTATTGGAGTGGATTTCACAGTAAAAACAATGAACGTTGGTGATCGGGTCATAGCACTTCAGCTGTGGGACACTGCCGGACAGGAAAGGTACGTTGTGGTCGTGAAAAAAAATTATACAAAACGATCTAATCAAAGACACACCTCGCGATAAATGGACAGATAAACCTACCTTTGTGGTGCAGTACATTCTTGGATATGCCTATTCTGTAACTTTTTTGCGCTGCCATTGTAGGCCATCGCGCCATCACGGCGTTACACTCGCTCGAAACCACAATAACCACGCCCTTCTCACTCAGCTAACCAATAAAGAACTTACATGGGTGTGGCTAGCTTGGATCTCACCGAATGGAGCATTGTGATGGCGCACCGTAGTGACACAATTGTGCAAGCTGTATGATAACCCGAAAATCTATTGCCCCGAGAAGGTCTGGTTTGACTATTTCGACTCGGGCCTTCGGAGCAACCTGAGTAATTCTCCTCTACAGCGTCTACCAGCCCCATTCCTTGTTCCTTTAAATTTCTAGCAACTACCGAAAGGATTTTTTCATCAGGTTTCGATCAATAACGAAGCAGTATTTCCGAAAAGCCGACGGTGTCCTGTTATTGTTCGACGTAACGTCAGAACAGAGCTTTTTGAACGTTCGAAATTGGATCGAATCAGTTCGAAACGGTGTAGAAGCCTCAACAGTGCTGGCTTTGGTCGGCAATAAGGTGGGGTCTATCATACGTTCAGAGACCACCTCAAGCACGACCGCTCCAGATGTAAGCCGATTAGGTATTGATTGATTTCAGGTCGATTTGTTCGGCAGCGACTCATCGCGGAATGCTGTGTACAGAGCTGGCAAGAAACTTGCCGATGTAAGTTTAGTTTTTTCAGGATTTTTTGAAAAAGCCCGTCTATTCGAATTCCTCTCTCTTCTACTTTCCGCATGCCACTCGACGGCATGCCCAAGCATCCATCGTGTGCAGAAAATTTTGATTTCTTATTACTCGTCTCTCCCCCCCCCCCCCTTCTTTCATTCTATTCCAATATTTTAATGGTTTCTTCTGGAAAACACAACACGATTCACACAATAAGATAACCGTTTATAAACAGGAGTAAAAATGAGCTTCTGACTCTTCTGCAGCATCCCTTCCTATAACACATGCAGCCATTTCCACTTTATTGAAACTGTTTTGATGCTAGATGAATCGGAAGAAGGTGGAGGGGAGGGGGGGAACAACAGGTTTGCAGTGTGGGTTTCTGCTCCAGACTCGGGTTAGAGCTCCGGTGTGAAGCAAGTAAACGGCAAAGAAGGTTTTGCTCATCTAACAATAAGAAGGCGATCTCTCCCTGCGTTGTTGTTCACCCCCCTCCCCCCTCCAGCTGGTGCATGTAGTACCGTGGTATTTTTATTTTGTTATTTTTTGAGATTTCAGGAATTCGAAATGCCTTTCTTTGAAACTAGTGCCTACACAGGATACGGAGTTGATTATTGCATGAAGTCAATAGCAGAGTTAGTTTGCTTAATTCTTTCTTGGCCCTAAAAATGCCATAATTAGACCTCAGAGACTATCATGATACGTTTCCGGCTGGGCCCACACATAAACTGGACATGGAAGCTAGCGCACATGTATTTAATTCAGGGTACAGTGACACTCGAGTGTCCTGACGCACACATCTGCTCGGGAGAGGAAAGGGCCATCTTATGGTATTTATAGGGATCGCCTGTGGTCGAAAAGCCTTCTTTTTCCCGGCTAAGTAAAATGCATAAGAAAGTGATGCACAATCGAGAACAACACTTATCGCATGGTATGCTCCGTTTATAATTCGCGAAAGTGATTCAAACGTGCTTTCGAAGTGGGAGTGTCTGTCATTACAATGAAGAATCGTCGTGGCTTGCAGCATAGGATATGTACAGTGCGTGCCTGCACGCTACGCCAAGTGTGCTTGGGTCTTAAAGCGATCATCTGTCCTGGCTCTTTTTAATAACCATGGGACCCAGCAGTGACTTTTCTTCTTCTTTATTTCTCGTTATGTCCTAGTGAATTGTCTATTTTTTCTGCCGGTTACCGTAATCACACCCTCACATCTATTTTTAATATTTTACGATATTTCAGAAGAATTATGCCCGCGAAATCCACCATTTTCAGGCGTTTACAGAGACGTGAAGAACAACATTTGCAAGATGCATTGATGTTGGAAATGGAGCCATCTCTCAAAAAACGAAGTTGGTGTTGCCTTTGAAGGTAGAGAAGGCACATTGTAAACGAAGCTCTCAATCGCTATTTATTTATGTGTATTTCTCCGTTGATTCACTACAGATGCTGCATTTGCAAGAGATTTGTTTATATTGTTGATTTGAATAAATAAAAATTATGTATAGCGAAGCATGCCTGAATACCATAGTGCTTTTCAATGGCACGTTCATGTGGATTCATAAACTATGATTGGCATGTGGGACCCATGTCTTATTACTGCCTAATTTCTCAGCGCACCTCGTTGGAAAAATAAAAGGTCATAAAAAGTGTATGCAAAGAGACCACCTAGGTGATACCATATTTCCATAGGAGAATGAAAACACTAATTTCAAAATTTTTGATAACTGCTGTTTATCGCCGCAGCTCGCGATGCGAAAGTTACTACAAGGATGCCGAGTTATGGGCAAAAGCTTCGGTGCCGGACGGGACTCGAACCCGCACTTCATCCTTTCATCCAAAAGGATGAAGTGCGAGTCCTTCATCCAAAAGGATGAAGTGCGGGTTCGAGTCCCGTCCGGCACCGAAGCTTTTGCCCATAACTCAGCATCCTTGTAGTAACTAATTTCAAAATTTCTCGGCCAATTCTCTGTTCAAAACCAAGCAGTATCCCGAAATCTTCAATGATGAATGGAAAATAGATGTACGCAAATCATAAAGAACACAAAGCATCGCGGAATAAATTCTAATGGAATGATATCAAGCTACGTAATTGATCGAATTTCGGCTTTTGTAGACGTTCGGGGAGAGGGGGGGGGGCGTAGTAACAGTGACGCGCCTTTACGTGTCTAACGTGTATACAACCAGCGTAAACCACAGACGGAATTCCAAAGCAAGTGGCGTGTGCCCAGAGTCTTGAAATGTCAACCATGTTCAGGCATGTACAGACATGTCCCCCCTCCCCCTCCCCCCCCCCCCCCCCCACTAATTTAGGCTAGAAAAGAGCCTAAATTTCGAAATTGCGTATTCGGCAAAAGCGCAGAAGAATTGAGCGAGGCTAGCTATGTACTCTACTAAGAATAGTCAGCTTGCACCGAACGGCCCGAGCTTGTCCAGCAATTGAGCTATCACCGATTTCACAGTGGTCATCGCTGACACCCGGACACAGTGTGTGTTTGAACGGTAGCGACAGAGCACGCATGAGGTGACATCTCACCGTCCGCCCAAACGGCGAGCAAGGTGTGCGCAGTGAAATTTGCTGTCGATCTCTTCGCCAGCTTTCAGTTCCTCTGACCCAAATGCGACAATACCTCCTCTCCTATTACTCAACCTACGTACGGAATTGGCGTGTACTTGGAGCCATTTGGGTGCTCAGTGCCCTCAGTGCAAGTATGGATTTTGATCCTTTTTATCATATTTCTTGCTGAAATTTAAATAATAAGGAGTGAGTGTGACAAGTGATGTCGCTGAGCGCATTGTATAGTCCAGGGATGAAATTCCGCCTGAATCAACTGTGCCTTGTGTCTTTCAAAGCCGTCTAATGTTGTCAGAATTCATGTCGGGGTGGAGGAGCTACTATGTACTCAATCATCTGTGAAGAATTGTGTGGGCCTAAAACGTCTGCACTACTTATGCTACCAATTTTAAGTTAAAATCAAATGCACGACGCACTCCAAAAGTGTCACTTGACATCTTGCTTATTCATTATTTCATTTTATTTTTTTTGTATACAATTTGTTTGTTAACATTTTTTCCATGAAGAATGATGGGATATCCTCTCCATAAATAGATCATTTCTACCTATTTTTAAACCCGGTCATCATACCCCAGCAAGAGATTGAACTGAAAAGCGGATAATAGCTCAGCGCGGTGCGGCTTCGAAGCATTCTGGACTACTTTTTTTACGTTCTAAGCTCTTTAGAACTGGGTGTCCCAACGATTTGTGAGCAACGATCGACAGTCTGGAAAAAATAAACATACGCCTTCTCTTTATGGGAACTTAAGCTGTAGAAAATCGTTGAAGTGTTGATACCTCCCTGAGAAATACCGATACCTCGCTGAAGAAGGGGGGGGGGGGGGGAGACAGCTCGCTGGATGCTGGTTGTGTGCATGTCATGCATGTAACATGTCTTCACATGAATGAAGTTTCAGTAACAATGCGTAGAAAACACTAATGCACATGTATGATCCTGTAAATCTCGTATTCTGTATGTTGTTCATGTGAATGCATGTTAGTGCACAGTATTCAACAAGTTGACCTCCTCTCTCCCTCCAATACTCATAAATATAGCACTTGAATATCAGCGTCCTCTACTAAGTCGTCAACTTCCGGAAATGATTTTCTCTTCTAAAACTGTATCATTGAAAAGCCTCCTACAATGGACGTTCAGATCAATCTGTAAGGGCCAGTCTGTCCAATTTTTGGCTCAAAAGCATAAAATGAACGCGTATAGTTAACAATACTTTGTGTTTGGAGCACCCATGATGGAGAGGCCGTAGGAGCCGTATTTATGCACAAATATAGCCGGATCCAATTCCATTCAATTGAACTAAGCTTTCATAATACCTGAAACCGTTTATCAGCACCAGATTATTCGATTTGGTAATGACCGTCTAGCTGTTTCATATTTTATACTTAAATCATTTTGTATATATTGTGGATCCTCCAGATAATTTGAAATTAGGTGACTATGCAGTACGAGTAAGCCGAACACATGGCCCACCTTAGTGATATGGATGAGCTAGTTTATGCCAACTTTACGTCCCAGTGGTTTTTCGATCCAGGCTGCATTCATACTCGACGACGCGATAATCGCGGCGTTGTCAAGTATGAATGCATCTTTACTATCTTAATTCATCGCAAAGAAAATGTAAATTGCACCAATTGATCTACAGTTATGCCTATGTGAAATCACTTATGAGGCGATGGAAGTTCCCAAGGCTTCCGGATCTACTCGAGGAAATTATTTTCTTGCATATCTGCAGGAAACTAAAGAATTCTTTACATATTCAAGAATTAAGCGTGTTTTGAAGAATGATGATTTTACAAATTAGCGACCATAGTGATTCTTGTTGCAGCCATACTACAGTTCCTTGTGTTGATTCATCCGGCATGGATTGGGAATGATGAGGGAGGTTACCTTGGTCTGTACAATTATTGCAGTACAATGGAATGTCCGTGGAATGTGTTCCAGTGAGTTCCAAAAAAAGATTCACTCAGATTGATTTTTCTTTCAAAATTTCGATTGCCAACAAGAATTACCCTTTGGTCAGACTGAAAAATAAAGTGGTCGAATCTACTATTGCGATAGAATTTTGTCTGTTCTCTCAATTATATACGTTTGCTATTCATAGAAGACTTTTGTCGAGAACGACCAAAGGTCACAAGCGGTGTGGAAGCGACTGCAACATGCCCCCCTATGAGCGGTACCAGACAGCTTTGCCTACGGGTGGAGGGCGATTGGTCGAACTTTCGCTTCGCGGCGCCGTCAGCACAACTTGCTCCAGTCGGTTCAAGTTCCGCGCAGTATGCAGTGGGCTGGTATGGTGAGGGATCAAAGATTGCAGGTTGGAAACTTCGGAAGTGCTTATATGTTGCGGTTGTTGCTGTTTCAACGGATAAAACTAAAACAACTCGCACTGTACGCCCCGCTCGCCGCGGGCGACCACGCGAAAATTCGATCAATCGATCCCACCCCTCCGCCCACAACTCGCGCGATCTGGGCTCTCAGTTTCATATGTAATTTAGGATTCGAACAGTCACTGCAGCATTTGAACTTTCGGCACTGCTCATCCTACTGGCCACAGTTCTCAGCTCACTAGCCGTTTTCTCAATTCTGGTGAGTACCGCATACCCGTCACAGTTAGGCTTACTGATTGAACAATTGCACGCATCATCAGAATGGCGACTCAACGAGTAGACTTCCACATGCATTCTCACTGTTTGATGCCCCTCCCCCCCCCCCCCCCCCGTTTTCTTAAGGACATAGAGAGGGATAAATTTTGCACACCGTGGAATATGGAAGTAGGGGTGCTCAGCAGTGTACGAGTAGAGAAAGAACGAGCTAAATCGGTGAAAAAACCGAGAAATAGAAACGCGGAAACTCCCTTCTCTCTCACGGTCCTCTGCGTCAGTAGCCGGGCTAGACTGCAGATGGGCGGATAGGCTGAATCAGCCGGCCGCGAATGTTGCTCCGTCCTCGCCGGCAACTCACCCAACTGATAAACTGCAGAACGACATGGCGTGTTGGGATCGTGCTAAGACCCCAGTCGCGCTATTCCAATGCGAGTTTCACTAATATATCACCTCCTCGAGATGAAAAATTTTTCAAAGAACATGTACTCCCATTCTCACTTTCTCGTTAGCCCTCCCGGCGCCTTTAATACCCTTCCACCATACGATCGAGAATTTGGGATGTAGGCGTACTTTACTATATTTGGTCCAGTTTAATCGCAAAGTAGGCGGACCGCTGGCGCTAGGGGGAACCCCGACTCTATTTTCCTGCTTCAACCAAATGGTTGTTTCCTGCGCCCGATGATATCGATTCCTCGCGATCACACGCTTGCTCACCACCTGGAACAGCGAGTCCTCGTCTATGATTAACTGTCGTAAGCGCCAGTCGCAACTATTCATTTCCCCTTCACCATTCAAAAAAAACCGCTGTGACAATGGTAAATGGTGGGATTCTATGAGCCCGTATAACCAATTTTCCCATCTGGTCGATGGCGCGAGGTCTGCTGCTATGACATCTACATCACAGAATACGGGATTTGTGAAGTCGCTGCGAGTCGCCCAGCATACCAGCAGGAGCAGTTTAGTGGGCCGCACTGCGACCGCGCGCTTGATTTTCGGCGGCTCCGCATATCAGATATTGCGAGTACTTTGAACTACAAAGATCCCTGAAACCCGATAAAAAGTTTTTGTTTTTAAGAGGTAGCATGCATATGTGTCCAGGTGTCGAAGGCCACCTAGTCTGCTCCCACATCCCCCCGAAATGAGTAGCACCCAGTAATTTTCAAATCTAAGGGCTTTGTTTAGAGTTCGCGATTCAGGCGATTCAGGTGTATCATTCACCTAATCGATACGTATCTCATTTCTTCCGCCTGAATCTTGCGTGCGAATCGCGAACTCTGAACAAAAACTGCAATCCTATCGGGAACTATTTACTAACGCATTTGCGAGCATCTATTTTATTTACATTCAGTTACTTGTACTACTACGAGATCGTTACGTCTTCCTGCTATGTTCATGGCTGCATCTTTTCTCATGTAAGTATCTTAACCATCCATTAAATTTGCATTTTTGACGAGCAACATGTTTCAGTTCTATCGATGCTTGCCGGCTGTCTAATTTTTCCGTCCGGATGGGATCATGCACGTGTACGAGAAATCTGCGAATCCAAACGGTAAATAATATTTCCCAAGTATTCAAATGTATAGCGCTCAATGTCTCAATGTCCCCCCCCCCCCCGCCCCAACATCCGTAGTGATAAACACACCCAAACGTCACAGTCGTTGACGCGAAGGCTCCCAACGAGAAAACATCAAAACAACCAACTCAAAACAACAACCCTCTGTCGCCGCCTTTGCGCACTAATCAATGCGTCTGAGTACGTGTACTCTCGCCTACGTTCGGTAGACTTCTTGCAACTTTCTTGTCAATAAGGAAGAAAACTTTGTAAAAACAACTGAATCAGTGAAACCCTTTCAGAATAGAGTTGAATGCATGGCGCACTCCAAAGTATTATAGATGACAATCCCCTCCTGAGATATGACGAGATATCCGATTTTCCCTAATTTCCTTATGGAGACTGAACGTGCAGGAATGATCAGCCTTCTAGGATGAGCTACGACTTCGACTTGTGTCCTGCACCAGAACACTTGGATTTTTATCCTCCCCACACAGGAGTCACGCAGGAGTAGACCTGTGACTTCAAAAGATAAGCGCGTGGTGTATTTACGATAGGTGAGGTGTGCGACATGACACTCGAACTGGGCCACAGGGCCAAGTGAAGTGTGACGTTGCACACTATAAGGGCCGTACTAGTCTATTGTGAAGTGACCACTCAAAGGCACATTCCAGGATTATCAGGATATCACATCCCCTGCCGTGGATGGATAGTTCGACCCAAGCCACGTAGGCTGTACCTTTACCGAGGCGTGGGTGTCAGTTCCTGGAGCGTGCAGAGCCAAAGAATCTAGCGCAACAGCTCGACCCCACCCACCCCAGCTGGGGGTCTGCCTTTACTCTTCGACTCTTATCTTTGAAATAGGTAGACCAGCTACTAACCAAGATCTTGAAATTGGCAGTAAACCAATCGCCTCGTGAAATAAACCCACTACTGAGTGACCTGATCCCACACTAGGCACAAAACACTTGCAGCAAACTCCCGGCTGGGGTGGGCGGGGCCGAGCTGTTGCGCTAGATTCTTTGGCTCTGCACGCTCCAAGAGCTGACATCCACGCCTCGGTAAAGGTACAGTCTACGTGGCTTGGGTCGAACTATCCATCCACGGCAGGAAATGTGATATCCCAATAATCCTGGGATGTGCCTTTAAGCCTCCTCACGCAACCTCATTCAATTCGAAAGTCATGTCGCATACCTGAATGTTCGCTATGACCTATCAAAGCCACTAATGACGCGAAGCGATATCGTATCGGCTCCAGCTGCACCATAGCTATCGACAAGTAGATGAAAGCATTATGTTTTTGTTACATAACAATTTTTGCTTTGTTTTTGTTTTTGTTGTTTTTGTTACATAAATTCTAAAGCTACACTTTAGGTACAACTTGGGCCTTTGCCAAATACGATGGCCATATTTTCTCGCATTGATACTGGTCGTGGATCAAATGACGCTCTCAATGCTTGGTTTCGCTCTGACATTCAAACGACCACCTAAGCTCACAGATTTTCAGCACATCACAGGTAAACATACAATCTATGAGCTCGGACTTTAAAAAATACTGTATACCATTCAAAATCACAGAACACAGTACGCTCAGTGGTTAGAAGGGGGCACACGCACGGTTCGACTACGACTGCGGGTGAAATGGTTCGACCCCAACGGCAATGTTCCCTGATTTACAGAAGTGTATCATCAGGACAGCTTCTGCCACGCGGTGCGCAACGCGATGCGTCCGAGCTGGAGGTGTAGTTGGGTCCTGTGGCGATTACCCTGTGGCAAGACTAAAATAAGGCTCAGAATACGGTAATCCTTTTAGACACACTTACATACGGCGCCCCTAGTGGGCTGGCATCACGCCGCACACCGCGTTGCCGCATCTTGTCCTCCCTTTCAGCTTACCTTAATATATGAGCACCATGTATTGGAGCGAAAATATAGGTTCACAGTGCTGCCCTTGGACCTTTGGATACACTTCAGCACACCTTTCGAAATACTCCTCTCCCGAAGAGTGAACAAGCGTGGTTGTTATCAAAAAAAAACTGCACATGCTCTTCTCTCGCAGATTCGTGGTACATCCCAACTTGAGGAGAATTCCTGGCTTCCCGACTTTCCGGCATCTTCAATTCCTTCATTGAAACTGTGCTGCAACCAATGGTTGCCGCGACTTCACGGCCTACTTTGCGCTGAAAAGCAGCTGCTTTCCGATTTCGCTGTTAAATGGCGTTATGAACTATTTCTTCAAAATATAGGTTTTCTTTATTGACATCATAGATCAGGATTCCATTTTCACGTGAAGTGTTCACGAAAAATGGTTCCCCGGGAATTCACACACTTTTCAATTCACTTGATCTCGGGTCCACACCGCTGTCGTCTGGGAAAACATTCGTCGCCGACGTCAACGTGTTTAGCACATCAACGAGTTCAGCTCATCATCTGTGAAACAGTGTCACCGTATAACAATAAACTGTGTACTTCTGACGTAGTTCTAAGGTTACACAGCAAAAGTCTTGCCGTGAAGCCCACAGGAAAGCGGTGCCTGCGGAAAACTGTCGAAAAGACGACCTCGCTCAGGAACGCTCTCAAAAGCTTTTTTGATATTTTGATAACTGCTGTTCATCGCCGCAGCTCGCGATGCGAAAGTTACTACAAGGATGCTAAGTTACGGGCAAAAGCTTCGGTGCCGGACGGGACTCGAACCCGCACTTCAGCGTTTCATCATCACTTCATCCAAAGGATGAAGTGCGGGTTCGAGTCCCGTCCGGCACCGAAGCTTTTGCCCATAACTCAGCATCCTTGTAGTAGCTCTCAAAAGCGATTTCTCAGGTTACCTAATACAACTATAAACCCGATGTAGAGGGCACTTTACGTATAAGCTATGCCTATCCTTCGAGATGGGAGATGCGCATCGAGTAGCATCGCGGGTACGCGTTAGTCATAGTATGTTTCGCTGGATAGATATCGGCTAATTTGGCAAACTGATTAGATTTGACGAATTCTCACTTCGTAATTAAAGCTTCTAATGGGTTCCCCTATTCCTATCCTGACAATAGCACCCTTCTGCCTCGTAATGGGATCCCCTACTCCTTTTCTGACAATAGCACCCTTCTGCCTGATGCGATTGTTGTTTTTACCTCTTCTTTTTTGCCAAAGGCCCCCTTATGGCCCCAAAAACCATAAACGGAACAAGTTGCTTCATCCAATACCACATTTTCTCTTCCCAATCAATAATACGACCCTTATGTTCTCTTTTATCCTTCATACCTTATAACGAAGACAACAGTAGAACAACATCTTTACTTTCAATTTCCTCATGCCAGCGAGGTTATCATCAGGTGGAACGTTTTCTTAACGACCTTATAGCTCCAAGAATGTTCCACCTTACAACCTCGTAGACATTACAGCAAAAAATTGAAATTGAAATCGATGCCGTTGTTGTATGAAGATTGAAGTTAGAAACTATTTACATAGTATACAGGGGGTGCCAAAAAAAAGTAATTTTGCCCACGGCTCACATCTGCCAATTATACAAAACATAGGGAAACGAAAGAGATAAAAGTATTGGGGCAAAATATTCCCGAAATGTTCCTCTAAAAGCAGGGAGAAGCTGTGGCTCCCTACGTTCACCTTTATAAAAATATGGATCTTTCATTGGCGCAGTCGGGCTTCGGAGTACCTGCAATATTAAGGTCCGCTAAACATTGAAGCCAGGCTCCGTGGTAGGTCTTTTGTGGGAAGCTTCCTCAGGATTGGCCCTTCGGTTCGTGGAAGTCACAGAGCCCCTGCTGCTTGGACGAGGCTGCTATGACCCGAAGTATCATTTTCATGCCCAAATCCGCCTCCAGAGGGGTTTCAGTGGTAAGGGCACGTTTTGGATCTTGGAAACGAAGGGAGTTAGGAACCCGGAAAGAACGAAGTACTCAAAGGCACCAACCAATACGAATCTCCTCAGGTACCCGTAGTACGGACCTCAGCAAGATTGTGAACGAGTGCGACGAAATTTCAGATTTTGCCCAGTTGAGGTGACAGACCTTGTTCACTCTTTCCTCGCTCCCGTTCCTGCAGAAGGCTGCCGCGGAGTATAGTGATAGAGGGAGGTCTGCTCTTGAATCCGGGGATGAAAATACCTCAACAGAAATTGCTGCAGTTCGATTAAATTGTGGTGAAAATGGAGGAGACAAGATTACTTTTTTGGCACCCCCTGGTATATTATAAATCAAACTAAATTATTATTATATTATACATTATATGTACCATTAACCTAACTAGAACATCCTCGAAAAACATGACAATAAAAAACTGGAAGAGAAATCTTTACGCGCTACATTTTCAGCCCCAATGCAACCATATTATTTATTTATTCCCTAAATAAGCACCAGTATGACTTTCCAGAAAACATCATAATCTAGAAGATATGGTCACGGAGTTCCTCACTATGGTCAGTGGTACACCTCACTTGAGTAGCTTGTATGTGCAAACAGAAGCGCCGATCGCGTTGAGGTGTCGTCCTTTTAGAGATGCGGCCGTAATCCTGTCAACGGTTTCCGTCTACGTGCACACTATTTGATTAGTCTAGCAACTGTACACTCGCGCTATACAAAACGCCATCGAGAGACCTGAGCGCTTAATTCAGGGATGCGCCAACTTTTCACTGTAAACCTTGAAAAAGATATTATAAACCCCACCAAAACCATCTCGGAAAACATGACAATAAAAAAAAACTGAAAGGAAAATCTTTATGTATTACATTTCCAGCACCAATGAAAACGACAACGCAACCAGTACCAAGGCCGAGGAAGCTTTCACTGCAGGAATCCTACTACTCAAAAAGTGCTTCACGGCTGGAACTGTGATATCGCAAACCGCTTTTGTGCAAATAAACATCTCATTTCTCCTTGTAAGCGTACTACTATTCAAAAAAAGGGATAAATATTTCCCTGCGCGATCACTGATCTTCTCATGGTCACCTGGTCTGATGGATGGCTGAGATTCGTCGAACCAAATTTCACAAAGCGGCGTGCAGTATACTACGCAATGCCTACGAGATAGAATTGCCACCTGTAGTTGGGTCCAAAAGCGAGCACCTCGTCCTGCACTTTATTTTAGATGCAACTGTTGAAGACCTTACTAGTCGAGGCGTCTCTAGGTTGCACGCATCGCATGACACGTCGCGACATTCTGTCCCAACGATGGCACGTAACATAGCCAACTACGGTGAATCGCACGATCCAATCGCTTTGTGGATCACACCAAAGACCAAAAAACTGCAGCTCAGTCTACCGTTGATTTTGTTATTCTACGACTCTTTCCATGTGTAAAACAGCACTCGCAACTCGCGGGATCGCGTGCGGCGACGCAAGATGGCAAAACTGCAGATCCGCAATATCGCAAAATCGCGAATACTGACAACAGCCTCACGAATCTCAATGGCCCATTTACATCACATGATCAGCACAACTTCTGTTTTCAAATTTTTCATCCCACAATATCTGAGCGGATGCGGTAGCCATGTGGTGCGCAACGTCCATCAGTAGAATATGATGGAATCTGATTAACCTGATTAACCAGAGAGAACCGCTTGTGAAACTTCCCTCAGTCCTTTTTTCTTTCCCTTTATCTCTCATTGATCTCGATGAATTGTAAGAGTGGGGGACGGGAGAAAGTCAGTATCCCACGCGCACCCTGCACTGAAGCCTTGACATCTACCAAATGACGACGCGAATGGCTTACCGCTATCGTATCTCAGACCCTTTACGATAATTAACAGAGGGATTGCAAATTTTATTCCGCCACTGTTTAGCTGTTTAACGCATTGCAGGCAGAATAATTAATTGCGATTCGTCGCGTCCCTACTATATTAAGACGTAGTGCGTCATTATATTCTCTTCATGTTGCCCCGAGATAGGCACCTCCTATCATACGTAGCTTCTACCATATAGGAAAACAAAATAAAAGTTATGCTGAAAAACTGCCGACTTCTCGTTGGAAATAGTCTTTGATTATGGCCAGCATCAGGAACATAGTGAATTTCTAAACACAGCTAGGGAAAAAAATGCTCCAATTTTCCAAAAACAATTTTGTCACTATAAAACCTCAGAAACAACCCTTACTATAATTTAAAGTGATTTATGTACTCGATCGATTACGAACTAAAACGATTAGTTAGGATTTGTCGCATCCATACTATTCTTACATACTATTGCACACCTTGTGAATCATGTATCATGTCTTACATTTTGAAAAATGTCCCAAACCTGCTTCTGAAACTTTCGAGCACGGCTACACCTGAGTGTAGGGTATTACGCGAAAACACCTTCGCTCATACGTGCATTTGCACATATATGACAATTACCTACTTCAACCCTTGGATAAATCGACGGTGGAGCGCAACTCCTGCTATCGCACTCAGTTCAACCTGCAATAGAGCTGTATTGGGCCGAATAAAGACGGGGGGGGGGGACGGTAAGGAGACGCACTCAGTTCAACCTGCAATAAACCGCTTTGGGTCAAATAGAGGGGGAGGGGGAGACACAACTTTGCGTCGACATCGAAGCTCCTTTCCCTCCCTAGGCTTAGGCTAAATTCATATCCCCTCCTCCTAAATGAAAAAGCATCTGCCAGAGCATCTGTCTCATGCGCTTTAGCCTAAGCCTCGGAAGGGATCGACGCCCGTGAAAACTTTGCGTCTCCCCTCCGACTATTTGACCCGCTTTTTTTTGCTCGCGAACCCATTGCATCAACGATCTAGAATTGCTGTTGTAGAGCGCTTGCTGTAGTATACGATCGATTGCTCTGTGCCCCCCCCCCCACCTATCGTCAACTGTTTTTTTCGCACCTGTGTGCTATTGTATTCTGAGGATCTATTCGATCACCACTCCTGCCTGCTCTTGCTGATTGCGGTCACCCCCTTCGACAGCAAGGACTACTCTTATTCCGAGAAGTCTTATTCTTCTTCCTACTGCCGTCGCTACAAATCTCATCTTATTTACCTGCGATTATTGGATCTACCGGGATCTTGTCTGCTGATTACCCTGTCTTCGACCAATTCCTGCTGCAGTGTGGCCACGGATAAGTCATTGATCGCTCTCTGCGCCCGCCTATCGCCGTCTATTATTCTCCACCTGTCTACTCACTATGGCACCGAAAAGAAATGCTCTTCTTGAACCGGAGTGGCTGAAGCCCCTGCTAGAGAGGTGGGATGAATTTTTTAAACGTGTCGATAAGATCTTTGAAAGATTTGATAGAACCTGCGATCTTTTAGTCAGTGTGCAAGAATCCCACGCTGTCATCCTTGATAAATTGAATAATATAGAACGAAAGCTTGCGGACGTAAGCGCGCCATCTTCACACCCTAGTTCAGCATTATATAGTGCTCTTGTAAAGTTCAAATCAGATGCGAAGATAGTTGATGAGAAAGCTTGTAGAATAACTTGGGTGGGCGTCGGTGAGAAGCAAAGCGAGGAGGCCACTCGCATCTTTGATAGGGAGGCTATCAAGGAGGTTGTAGAAACATCGGGCGACAGCGACCTGCTCGATGAGTTCAACAGTGGCAGGATACAGTTCCATAGATACCCCCAGACCAGAAGCAACCGTAGTTCTCGCCCACGCATCCTCAAAATCAGTCTAAGGAGTCAGGAGTTAAGGGACCGCCTACTTGGTCATATGAAAGGCAAGCGCCAATCACTCACAAAAGAGTTCGTGCACTCGTATGCTCGTCCGGATTACACCAGGGAGGAAATTGAGTACGACCGTGCTCTCCGAAAAAAGGCCGGACTAATGAACAGTCAAGAAGGAAAGCTTCTGTTCGTAGTCCGTGATCTAGCTATTCATAGGTTAAGGACTCCGCGTGACCTCCCAGTCAGTGACCCAAACAAGGCCCCCCCTCACTCCTATACCTCCCGAGAGCCAAGTCTTGAGGTCGTTTCCGGGCGTACGCCTCCAAGCACGCACTAGGATGCAAGAACAGCAAACGCGCGCTCCTTAATCGGTTCTCCACATGTACAGAAAGGCTTGTCTCTTAACTTGCAAAAGGTTTCATCAGATGCACGTAATGTTTCACCCTGCCAATTCCGCCTATTCAATGCTCGCTCTATAGTAAATAAAATTGCAGAACTTAATTTTCTTTTGAGTAGTAATCCTGATGGAGTATTCATCACAGAGAGTTGGTGCAAACCATACACAATTCATGATGCGCTTTTGAGCTATGATTCCTGCTATTACGTTTATCGATGCGATCGTGAAGGTGAGAGAGTTGGTGGTGGTGTAGTAGCGTTAATTCATCAGCGCATCTCCCACCACCTTGTTGGTGCGAAAGACTTCCATGGCCATATACAGTCGCTTGCTCTTCAGTTTGACTCTCCTTGTTGTAAAACCCTTTTGGTCTTAGCATACCGGAGCCCTTCCTGCGACACCACTTCATTTTTGGATTTCATTGAGTTCATGGAGTCGTTATACAATGAATGGAGAGAGCAAATATTAGTAATAGGCGATTTTAATTTTCCCTTGATTGACTGGTACAACATGTCACATAGAGGAGGTCTCTCAACTCCCTCTTCCTCCTCGTTCCTCAACTTCGCGCGCTCCTTTGGCCTTGTACAAATGGTCAAGTAGCCGACACACGGATTGAATATCTTAGACATTCTTTTAGTGTCAGAGCCCAGCATGATAGAAGAGCTTGTTGTGCTTCCTCCCTTCAGTAACTCGGACCATCGCTGCGTCAGTTTCAATATTACTGACTCATTGGTTACCCCTGTGAGCGAACGAATGCTGCGTCCACAATATTCAAAAGCAGACTTCGAACCCATAATTGCTGCACTCGTTCAGATTGACTGGATTGGCCTAAGTAATTCTTGTGATAGTGTCAATAAGTTTTACCTAAACTTCGTTAGAATTTGCAAGCTGTTAATAACAAGGTATATTCCAATTGTTGCTCGAGGAAATGATAAATGTGAGAAGTATCCCAGACGCATACGTTCTCTAAAAGCCAAAGTTGATCATCTCAGCGCCGTATCGTCATCTGTGCACGGAAAACAGTACAGGAGATACTTGATGAAGCTTAAGAGAGCTCTTGTGCGTCACCAACTTTTAAAAGAGAAAGAGATGGCAACCAGCAAAAATACCAAACGTTTCTTCAATTACTGTAGAAAATGTCTCAAGATGGCGGGCACTATTCCAAGTTTAGTTTCACAAGGGAATGTGCTCACAGATGACGATTCTAAGGCTGAGCTATTCGCTGCTTATTTCAAGTCGGTTTACAGAATGGCTCGTCCCACTGATAGTGCTCTGGCACCCGTGACATCGGATAGCCTTGACTGGATTGACATAAGTAGCGACGTTGTCTACGCGGCATTAAAAAAGCTTCCAAATAGAGTATCGACATCGCCGGATGAGATCCCTTACGTCTTCCTAAAAAAGGCCGCACTGGGGCTCGTTTCGCCTCTAACAATACTCTTCAACAGGGTGTTACTTCAAGGAGAGGTACCTGAGCTATGGAAGGTGGGAATTGTCAGGCCGATTTTCAAAAAAGGTTCCAAAAATGATGTCTCCAACTACAGGCCTATTTGTTTGACCAGCTCTATTAGTAAGGTGATGGAGCGCATAGTTTGCCGGAAAATCACGGATTTCCTTACCGATAGACATCTACTTAGCTGTGCCCAACATGGTTTCCGCCGGCATAGGTCTACCACTTCTGCCCTGCTTTCAACAGTACCTCTCTGGCAAAAAGAGATTGACAAGGGAAATTTCGTTTCGGTTTGCTACATAGACTATGCAAAAGCTTTCGACTCCATTGTCATACATCTCCTAATGAAAAAGCTAACTGCATATGGCATCTGTGGTCGGCTTCTTCGATTCCTTGAATCATTTCTAGTTGGTAGAACTCAGGTCGTAATGATCAATAGCGCAAAGTCCCGCCCGTATCCTACGCCAAGTGGTGTGCCTCAGGGTACGTGTCTCGGACCGCTGCTATTCCTCATATACATCAATGACCTTGCTGATTTCCTTCCTGACGGCGCCTTTTGTAGTATATACGCTGATGACTCCAAAATTTATACCATAAATGACTGTCAAAAGCTACAGAACGCCATTGACGCTGTTGAAAGCTGGTCAAAGAAGTGGCAACTCGAAATATCTATCCCTAAAACTGCCATCATGGGTATTGGGAGAAACCACCCCGACTTCACCTTCACGCTGTCTGGGAAGCCGCTCACACGTGTTCATCAAATTCGCGATCTCGGTATCGTCTATAGTGACATGCTCGAATTTGATGAATACATCCGGGACATAGCTTCGAATGCACGTGCTCGAGCTAATTTTATACTCAGATCCTTTAGGTCGCGTGACCCCACTTTACTTTTCCGGCTTTTTATCCTCTATGTCAGACCGCTTCTAGAGTACTGTTCCCCTGTTTGGTCGCCGCATAAGAGATTGCTGTTAGAAGAAATCGAGAAAGTTCAGAAAAGCTTTACTTATCGCTGTTTCATTCGGAAGGGTGTTAGCACCCTACCCTATGAACAGCGTCTATATAAGCTCGGTGCGGATAAACTAGCCTTTAGACGACAGTTGATCGATCTCAGCTTACTTTATAAGACTACCACAGGCGAAATCTGTTTGAAACTGCACGACCTTTTTGAGTTATCCTCTACCATCGGTACCTCAAGGGGGCACCCTTTCCGTATACGTCCCTATAAGCCCAACACCTCAGCATTTGAGGGCTCGCTTCTGGTCCGGGTAGTAAAACTATGGAACTCTTTAAATTGCGATTTCTTTAAATGGAAGCAGGCTTCTGTCTTTCAAGATCACCTGGCGTCCCACCTGAGGAACTTACCTTCGTTGTTGGATTATACAACGGCTGATTCAGTGGACTGGACTCCAAACTCTGCTCCATCTAATGAACAGCGCATCTGATTTTAGCTACGAAGTAATCAATTATAAAACAAATAGCTGTTATTTACGTCGAGGATATGTTATTATCGCGTTCCTTTGTGTGTTTCCCACGTTCATTGTTGTATTATTGCTAATTCATGTGTGCCTACCATGTTGTTCGTGGAAGAATAAATAAATAAATAAATATATGAGAGTCAGGGGAGCCAACGCACTGTGCTCTGTGTCTCTACCGCCATGGTTGAGGGCAGAGAAGCCATAGGGCTAGCCGAATCGGGTTCGAATTTCGCACAGAAACGACTCTGAAGCAGCGAATTAGTACTACTTTTCATTCTGTGTTAGCCTAAGCCATGGGGAAAGAGATTCCCTTTCCCTAGGCTTAGGCGAATACGCGTAAGTGGTTGTTTAGTCTAGTTGTAGCGGATTTTCGTAACATACTAATGGAAGAATACTTCAATCGTTTTCTCAGTTACTTGGCTGTACCTAGGCATAAGACCTTGGAGTGCCTGTAGGCAGAAACTGGACGCGACTTCTGCGTTTGCCGAGTGGCGCCCCTAACTCCCATAGCACCGTACTTCTTACGAAAAAAGCAAGAAGTGAGTAAGGGTCACATCCATTACCAAGACTCTGGAAAACCTAGCAGGGTCCATGGAAACAGTATATGACCTCCAGCTCTCGTCTATTCATTCGATCACGAAACAATGGGCATTTGGCATAATATAAATACAGCAACATTTCAGAAAGTTGTGCAGTGTACTCGAGCAAAAAGCAGTTCTAATACAGACTGAAGGAATGCGATACCTAAGTGGCGCCCCACAGCCGATTTGTTCATGAGTTGGATTACGGTAGTTGTCGGAAGTACGCAAATACACGTGCGGGCGTAAGTTTCATTTCGTAATACCTCCGTGAAGCGCTTTCGAAGCTTCGACCCTATATTGTATCGCTGAACATTGATTGGTATCGAATAGAGTTAAAAGAATATTATGAGGGACAGAATAGAATTGATGAATGAACGTTACAGTGCTACACTCGTAACTCACGAGGCGTTCTTTTATACCAACCGCTTACATCTAACTGACCGAACAAAATGACAAGCTATTAGTGACCAAAATGAGCACCATCATCGTTTGTGACCTCTGCATCCAGGCACAGCAATATAATTTCAAATTATCAAACCAAAAACCTTGCTCCTCCCGCGATGGTAAGAGAGGAAACTGCCAAAATTGTAGGCATAACAAACTCATGAAAAATTGAAATAACGTCCAAAAAAACTTCAGAAAAGTGATGAAAGCAACCCAAAATCCTTGCAATCTTACAAGCATTTCTCATGAACCATTACACATGGACAGGGTCGGTACAGCTTTCTTTGCTAACTAAACTGTTCCATCAAAATTTACAGCTCCATGGACATTTTGGAAAAAATAACGGACCCACTTGAAGAATATCTCATGGATACTGCTACGTGGTTCAAGCACGTAAATCTCCCGATGAAGAAGTGAAACAGAAAGTTTACATAAATATGAATAGTAATAAATGCGAATATTTCAAAACGAGGAGGTGATGTAGTTGGGGGGGGGGGGGGGAGATTCATGGTCGTGCTGTCGCCCCTGACTCGAAACCGTTCTGCAATTATCAGATTGCATATTAAACACATATTTTTACCTAAACCTTAATTCAAGCCGGCAGCAGCTTCTCACCAAACTGAAACAGGTTAAAAAGTAAGCAAGAATTGCCGGACGCCGAGCACAACGGAGTACACCAACATTAGCACCCAAAAAGAAACCCCCAAATCCTATACATATGTTTTTAAGGAATTTATGCCAATCCCAAGTTTTCAAATTTCCCTGTAACCGATATTGTTCGCTGTCTAGAACCTTACGTTGAACAAATTCTTTCAAAAGTCGCAATTAAACTTTAGAAATCTTAATGTAACTTTTCTTTTACGTTTCTTTTTATAGAATTAGACGTGCGTCAGACGATGAATAAATGCACCTCCCTCGTTTTCGAATTGGCTCAGCCGTGAATCGATCCTTCTGCAGCGGAACCTTCTCGAAGTGATGGTGGAAGCACGACAAACACGTCAGCTCGCAGAATGTTCGCGAACCTTCGCGCCATATGAAGTCCTTTGAATTTATCGGTACCCCCGTCACAAAAACCCATGTCAGAGGTTGTAATCATGAAATAAATACCAAGTTTCGATGAAAAATGCATGAAAAAACAGTAGCAAATACGAGAAAAACCATCAAAAGTGATGAGTCATCCACCGCATGCTGTGTTTTGCAATAGGCAGTGCGAGATAACGCGCTCCTTTCTACACGCTTCGAGAACTTTCGTCGAACAATCGTATATAAACAAGATCCTCGCTGTAGGCCTCATTTCGTCTCTTCTTACTGCAGTTGTGGAGGCATGTTGACCTTGTTTGTCATGTTTGCTATTGTTACTGAAATGTCTTCTGAATCCATTCTGATTACTTCTGAGGTTTTGACGTGATTCCTTCATGTTCCCGAGCGTTCTTTATGAGTCGCTGAAAGTTTCTCGCCTAGAGACAGATTCATGTGGTTTTAGGCACTTCTATTGAGCTCCTATTCTTTGGTACGGGTGAACTTCAGGTTCTAACCTTACTCGTTTGAAAATTCGAAAGTCTTCAATTTCTTTTTGCCTTCCTAGTTCTTCACATGAAAGAGGATTTCATGGACCTTTGCTGTTTCGCCTTGGATAGGGATAAAAGGAGTATCCCACTTACGGACGCGTTTTAAGTTCCAACAGATGATGAGGCGTCTTTCATTTCTCCTTGCCTTCTTTGCCTCAAAAATTTTTAGTTTTTGATAACTTGATGACCTAGGGCAGTTGTACTTCTTTTTGTTTGTGGTTAGGGCTGACGGGTTGTACCAAGCGGTATCTGTTAGCGCTTCATCGTTTCACTGATTTCCGTGGTTGTTCTACTACCCCTTATTCGTATTGAAGCCAGTGGCTGCCAGGTAACTAGTGATTTATTCTCTGTGTTTCAGCTACCATGACGAAAGCTAACGCAGTCGGAATTGATCTTGGCACTACGTATTCGTGTGTGGGTGTTTTCATGCACGGAAAAGTGGAAATTATTGCCAATGATCAAGGTTAGTATATTTTTTAGCTTAGTATTTCCTTTTCTTAGTCATTGCCTCTTTCATAGTACTTTTTAATCGTAACAACTTCAGGTAATCGCACAACGCCTTCTTATGTTGCGTTCACGGATACAGAACGTCTTATTGGAGATGCCGCCAAGAACCAAGTGGCCATGAATCCTCACAACACAGTATTCGGTAAGTGATTTGTCTTTTGTACATGTATTTCAAAAGTTCGTTAAAGTACCTGCGATTTGCGACGCTGAAACGATTCATTTTAGATGCCAAGCGATTGATTGGACGCAAATTCGACGACCCTGCTGTCCAGTCTGATATGAAGCACTGGCCATTTAAAGTTATCTCAGCCGAAGGCGCCAAGCCAAAAGTCCAAGTCGAGTACAAGGGAGAGACCAAGGTGTTCACGCCTGAGGAGATTTCATCAATGGTTCTGACGAAGATGAAGGACACAGCTGAAGCCTTCCTCGGATCAACAGTCAAGGTATGTCTTGGATTTTCTGTTGATCTTTAGGTGTAGAATCTGCTTACAGCTATTGCTACAGGGTTTGGGTTAGAAAAATGAACTCAATTCATTAGCGTGGATATTTTGAGAGATGAGGGTGTAAGGTAGTGGATGCTAATGTAGTTTGGGGTGGACGCTTATCTCGGCGTCCGGCGCTATTTTTGCCAACGTTTTTAGCCTGAGCCCCTGTTTGGCGGGAGGCCACATTCAATTCTAAAACGGCTCAGGCAAAAATATGCACCCGAGTATGAAAATTGATGATTGTGGAACGGCTTCCAGTGAGGAGCGCCACAATGACAATGAGTGCCCCCCCCCTAACTACAGTAGCACCGAGTAGTGATTTAGGGCGCAGTTCTCAATTGCCTAGCTCTTCTTTTAGTTTTTGATGTAATACAATGAAGAGGTGGTTATAGTAGTGAATTAGGGTACGATCTTTATTTTTGCATGACTGTTCCGGCACTCTTTCGAGATCACAATTTGCCTTTTTCAGGATGCCGTTATCACTGTACCAGCCTACTTCAACGATTCTCAGCGTCAAGCCACAAAGGACGCAGGAGCCATTGCTGGTCTGAATGTCCTTCGTATTATTAATGAACCCACTGCCGCTGCTATCGCCTACGGTCTTGACAAGAAGGGTACCGGCGAGCGAAATGTGCTCATCTTCGATCTTGGAGGTGGTACCTTTGATGTGTCCATCTTGACCATCGAGGATGGAATCTTTGAAGTCAAGTCCACCGCTGGAGACACCCATCTTGGAGGAGAAGATTTCGACAATCGAATGGTCAACCACTTCGTCGCCGAATTCAAGAGGAAGCACAAGAAAGATCTCAACACCAATCCTCGTGCCCTCCGACGTCTCCGCACAGCCTGCGAACGTGCCAAGCGTACCCTTTCATCATCGTCACAGGCTTCGATCGAAATTGATTCGCTTTTCGAGGGTATCGATTTCTATACTAACATTACTCGTGCCCGATTCGAGGAGCTCTGTGCTGACCTTTTCCGTTCGACTATGGACCCCGTTGAGAAGTCGCTGAGAGATGCCAAGATGGACAAGAGCCAGGTCCACGACATTGTCCTTGTCGGAGGATCCACTCGTATTCCCAAAGTGCAGAAGCTGCTGTCGGATTTGTTCTCTGGAAAAGAGCTCAACAAGTCGATCAACCCCGATGAGGCTGTTGCCTATGGTGCCGCGGTGCAGGCCGCCATTCTTTCCGGTGACAAGTCTGAGGCTGTGCAAGATCTCCTGCTTCTTGATGTGGCTCCTCTTTCTCTTGGAATCGAGACTGCTGGAGGTGTGATGACTGCTCTGATCAAAAGGAATACCACTATTCCAACCAAGACTAGCCAGACCTTCACCACATACTCCGATAACCAGCCTGGTGTATTGATCCAAGTCTTCGAGGGAGAACGAGCGATGACTAAGGACAACAATCTTCTCGGAAAGTTTGAGCTGTCTGGAATCCCACCCGCTCCTAGAGGTGTACCGCAGATTGAGGTGAGTAACTGTCACGCTTTTGTGAGACAGTAATTCAGTTTTCTATGTTCGCTTAAACTTACACTTATTGTTTAGGTAACATTCGATATTGATGCTAACGGTATTCTCAACGTCTCCGCTCAAGACAAGTCAACTGGCAAGCACAACAAGATCACCATCACCAATGATAAAGGCCGCTTGTCTAAGGTTTGTGAGCTGTTGGATAACTTTGATGCTGGTAGTGTTAATTATACACAGGTATGAAATTTTTCTTTGCAGGATGAGATCGAACGAATGGTTAACGAAGCTGAAAGGTACAAGGCTGAAGACGAGGCCCAGAAAGATCGTATTGGAGCGAAGAACTCTCTCGAGAGCTACGCCTTCAACATGAAGCAGACCCTAGAGGATGAGAAGGTAAGCGTGGAATCTGTTTTTAGGTCTTAATACCTCTACCCACTTGATTTGTGCCGTGCATATCTTGAGTATGATTTATGCGATTTTATTTTAGCTGAAGGACAAGATCTCGGCAGACGACCGCAAGAAGATCGAGGAGAAATGCGACGAGGTCATCAGATGGCTCGACCACAACCAGACCGCCGAAAAGGACGAATTCGAGCACCAGCAAAAGGAACTGGAGTCAGTATGCAACCCGATCATCACGAAAATGTACCAAGCAGCCGGCGGAGCACCCGGTGGAATGCCCGGCGGTATGCCGGGAGGTGGTGCCCCCGGTGGTGGCGCTGGTGGACCAACCATCGAAGAAGTCGACTAAGCCGTTTTCCCCGATGATCTCCATTATTGTCACGTGTCGAAGATCTGGGTTGGGCTCTGTGAGGCTCCATCTCTATTCTATTGTTTAGTTTTGTAAGATATTTTTATAATAATAAATGTCTTTGTTGTGTATCCATTTTATTTTTCCATGGTGTTGTTCATCCTAGTGAGATGCAGATGTACGAAGAAATAAATCGATATCATAGTATGTATTACTGTTGTGCAAGTAGGACTAGGGAATGACTGTGTGCAAGATCTTACGGAATGGTTCCACCTTGATGTGAGGGGCACGCATAGTTTTAATAATGAAGCTAATTGGAAATTTTATACATGGAAGGGGGTGGGAGCAAGGTAGTTTTTCAGTGGCACAGGCAACAAAGCAGCTGTGAGACATCATAGTGATGTATTGCTTTACAAATTGCTTTTGACTTGAGGAAAACAAAGGTGGAAGACTTTATTATTAGTACTCGGCTAAGTTCAAACGGCTCTAGGGTGCCACATATCGACGTCGACATTCTTGATTTTCGTAATTTAGTAGATATAACCTAAATTTGAACAATACCTTTTCTAAATCAAAGTGATAGAAATGTTTTTTTTTAAGTTTGCATACTGACTTCAGGGTTTGGGGCCCGGAATCGTTTGTAGCTCAGGGCCAATGACGAGGAATGGGTGAGGAAACGGAGATCGTTGCCATCTTACCACCATAGGCACCGGTAAGCAATGCATTTTGCATTTTTTCGGAGAAATCCATTCCATTGAACTGCCCTCAATATGACCTCACTCCCACCCTCTCCGCTCCCTTCTGCTTTTCACCCCTCCACAAAGAGCGATGTTACTATACCAAGGTTGTGTCTCTTGAAGCCAATCGATAATCATTGTATTGCTACTACAAAGTGTAGTTATCGATTGATGTAACCATAAGAGACCATCTGATTGCTTTCGAAGGCACAAAAACTAGATAGGTCTTTGGTACTTTTTCCGAAACGACCTTTTCTAACCCACACTCACCTCCCACCCCCTCCCCCCACCTTGAAGGGAATTGAAGGTTCGATTCAGGGACGTAAGGGTTGAGGGAAGATCCCGTCAAAGGGGGGTCAATGTTACTCGTAGAAGGGAGGAGGAGGGGGGAAGTTGGTGGGGGGGGGGGGGGGGGAGGGGGCTTGCCGTCACGCTTTGGGAGATTACTGACGACACTGTCAAAAGTCCCTTACGTGAAAAGGTATAAGGAAATCTGGGAAAGCCCAGACGGCTAGAGGACACGCCCTGAGTAGCAATGCTGCCGCCAGTCGAGTCTCCCCGTCCCTCCCTAACCACATTGACTCCGAAGGAATCGAAAACGCTCCATTCGTGATGTGAATATCGGAGAGGGAGGGGGGGGGGGGTGGTGAGTGGCATCAGGCTACTAGGTCTGAATCCAAGTCGCATGGTCGAATTAAAGCCATGCAGGTAAGGGAAAACAAGTGATTGTACACGAAGTAAGTTTTGAAACTCAGTCCTTGACTCAGAATCACTTCGAATCACTGCTAGCATTTTTGGATTCTGCTTTGTTTCTTATAGGGTGTGAATTCAGATATATTGGCATAAAATGTCCCCCTCCCCCCCCCCCCACACACACACAGCTACGTACCTAACGGACGCTCGCAAAACGTTTTTTCCGGATATTATGATTGCTATGTTGTTTCACATCCTATCTCTTCAGTAACCCAGCAAAATACCTCCCGATGGGCGTGGTCTGTTGTCGCGTCACGATCGTACGCATGCTTAGCTGTCGGTTACTTACCACACGGGATCGATTTTATTCAAATGACAAACATTAACTCATTGAATGAGCGATGACTTTTGCTGACAATATCATTTAAGTACCTGATGTGTCCCATCATCGTATCGGCTACTATTGGTATATATCGACGATCATCCAAGATTTCCAAAAAGAACTCGAAAAAGAGCACTTTTTGTTCGTAGTCAGGTTTATGGATTTCGACATTGATCTGGAAATTTGAAATGAATGACGACTATCAGGAACCTAAGTTTTCCATCTCCTTTCCTGAGAAAAGAGGCTTTTGGGGCCATCACATAGACTTCTTATCGATGTTCTAATTCTTTTCAGAGCAATCTTCAAATTTAATAAAGAACTTTTTCACAGGTAACATACTTCATGCGCATATGATATAGATATGATACCTTGAACGTGAAGCCCCGTCCATTTTAAGCACCCCAGGATAGGATAAAATTGGGCGTTCAGCAGAGCGAAATATCGTTTCCTTAACTACCATAGAGCGTGTCATGGGTTAATGCGAGACGATGCGCTGCTGAAATGGCACGCTGCATGATGGAGCCTTCTTTTCATGTTGCTGCCATAGATAACGTGACCGCCGCACATCACAGATCCAGATGGTTTCAGAAGCTGCGTAAAATGCGCCGGAAAACTCGTCTACAAGAAAGTGAACGAAGATGGGGGGGAGAGGGAATTCATGGCCATGTCGAGATTCCAAATGACAAGTGAACGGTCTTCCAAGCAGAGGGAGATGTTCGTATAACGGACGTCGTATCATGCGCATGAACGTTAGAAAAAAACGTGCGATCTCATGCTCCAGTCAAGTAAGTCAAAATTATCAGAAAATGCAAAAATAGCTAAAAGGTTCAAAGCATCACCTGACATAAAACCACATCGGAATTTTCCAAATCTCCAGTTTTCACCAAATACGGTAACACATCATATTCTGCCCATTCGATATCAATTATCAGTTGATCAATATACTATATAAAAATTCTCAGATATGTTAAGAAAATTGTTTTGTATAGCAAAGTGAAGAAAAGCACTAAACCGCTAAAAACCACCTGCTTTCTCACAAATCTAGCTAAAAATGTTGCAATATCCACGTGGTTTACTTCGCGAATACGGTAGCTGCGAGCTGAAAATCACTTGATGTGCAATTGCGGTCTGACTGAAAATATGAAAGATTTGCAGTTGAACGGGCGGGAGGCTTACTGTCTGGTTCGAGTACCGTAGCCAGTGATGTGCCATTTCGGCCACCAACTGCAATATTGTAGAAGACCCCTACCTGCAAAAAGATCTTTCTGAGTCGATGTACGTAATGATCGTACTTAGTATTATTGTAGTGAGGGAGGGTAGGGGGGGGGGGGGACATTTCAGTGAATGTCGAACAAATCTGTAACAGTTTCACTTTCAAGCGTACTCAGCCAAGATGCAATGGTAAGGAAAATGGGCTTCTCCTCTCCCAAGATGTTAGGCAAAACAGCCGAACTTAGTGGGGTCCCCACCCCCACCTCCACATTCGGACAGCACCGAGTGGTGTACCAAGTTTCACGTTCGAATAAAAGACACCGAGAGGGGGCAATTTTTTCAATAGCAGCCACTGCACACACGACACCTTACCAAGACGTCCAGTAGGAATTTCTCTTGGATTTTTTTCATCATCAACAAGATTTCTTCTTTCTTTCACATATTTTTCCTTTCACAGTTTCATTTGTTTATTTCTGACTGTTGATCACTTGTTTCGCATCATTAAACTTACTCTACTGTTTGCATCGCTCATTACCATACTTTTAGTGGTGCACTGGATCAAGTGTATGTATAAATAAAAATAAATTAATTCTGAATAAGTGAAATACACTCTACGAGACAACAAATGACGTCTTCTTCAGCGTGTAAGGAAAGGTGATGTGTGCAGTCCGCTATGATGCCCAAAAAATCCAAGTATAGGCAATACATTGCGCTTTTCAACCAAAGTTTCTTTACCAATTACCCCTTCTAACATCGAGGATTTGTTCCCAGAAGGAGTATTTCCTCCCGTTTCGCTTTTTCTCAACATAAAACGGCGAAAAAACCGAGAAATAGGAACCCGAAAATCCCCCTTCTCTCCCTCGTCCACTGCGTCTCTAGCCGAAGTGGACTGAAGACAGGCCAGAGTCTGAACCAGCCGGCCACGATCTTTGTCCCGCCCCTCCACGGCGACTCCCCGGCCGCATAACCGCATAACGACATGCCGTGTTGCGGGGTCGCCATAAGACCCCAAGCCGCGTTTTTTCAATGTGATTTTCCCCACATACGACCTCTTTTAAAGTAGAAGGTTCGTTTTCAGAGAACATGTACTCCCAGATCTCAATTTACCTTACCCCTAATGGTGCCTTTAAATGAAGAATAGGCGAAAGCGTGAGGAAAAATTGTGATTACAATTAAAACCTAATGAATTTATTTTCGACGTCTTGGCAAGGTGTCATGTGTGCATTGCGGCAACCGCAGGCCACCGTAATCCCATACCGTTAACCAAAATAGTCCTCCCAGTGCCTTTAATAGCTGGTCCTTCCATGGGCACTTGGCAGAGCTCTTTTCGTTTTGCCCCTCCATCGCATTACGTATGGAACCAACCGTCTCAAACATGTCCTGATTCGGCTCCTTGACAGGGTCAGCACCAAAAAATGCGCAGAACGGCATGTCGTGCTTCATGGACAATTCAGCCTCCACATCACGTCCAACACCCAGTGATACTATTGAGCAGCTCTCATCACTTGAAAATGCCTGAAAACCACAAAAATTCAAGTGCAAATGGGCAAATACATTGATGAGGAAACAATATAACAGAAAATTAATTGGGTGGGATTTTTTCAAAAGAAAACGAAGTTCAATGATAGGCTCAAAATTTTTGGGGTGGGTGTGTTATGTTGTGGGCAGGGCCGCGAACGAACAAATTCCACCATTTTAGCTGCCAACTGCATGCAGTGAAACCGACCACCCGAAGCTAGAGATATAATTTCTCATTTTTTCTAAGGGAACCAGGCTTGAAAGTCCTTTTCTATAGCGTATTCAGTGTGATTTGATTTGAGCCTTCAGGCTGCTTAAGGGAGAGCGCCGTGTAAAGCCATCGAGGGACTGGACGATTCTACCAACGTCGGAGCGCTGGGCCACCCTCCGCTTTCTTCACCACAAAATGGGAAAATGGCGCCGAGAACTGAAAGCACATTGCTTTATAGTGCGGCTTCTTGCTTCAACATCAACAAGATGGCTGGAATCCATGCTTTCTCAAATACTACAGCTTCCTAACACTGGACGATTCAAACAAGCCATCAGAAAACTAAATTTAGAATTGCTGAGGATTTCGGACGTTTCATGACGTCTATGTCGACGATTTCATCTCATTGTTTCCTTTCCATGCCTCGATTCGATGTACATCTCCTGATTTCTTATACTTCTATTAAATACTCTCATTTTGTCCCTGACCGGAAGAAAATCGCTTCACCTACGCTTAGATGACTGCCCACTCCACGATTTCAGCATAGTGCATTCCACTGCTTATTTCTTATTGTACGGCATCCTCCTCAATGCCACTGATACGATATTTTAGATCCTTTCTCTTTGAATTTTCTATTCTGTTCTACTGTATTTGCTGATTTTTTCCTAGCCCACAGCTGCGTACTAAGTACATTTCCCAGGGGTTTGTAGCGCATCCATGGCAATGAACGAAGTCCTTAATTGTCGAAGCCACTCTGGTCTGAGTTGTTGGTTTGGTGCGATGTGGCTTTTGTCAAGTTTGCCTAATCCATGTGGGTAGCCGGTATACCCGTGTCCCGAAGTTCCCGTAAGCTCTCATGACCCCTAATGTGGTGTAAGTGCACCGTAGCCGGCTGGTGCTGACATCGCCGGTGGAGCAGGTGGTTTCTTAGAAAGAACTTCCTCTTCCCATCATTCGAAATATACAGGCTGTAACTCACATAGTTGTTTGTCACTCGTCTACAACACCACGTTTAATGATATGCTGGTTTTCATTATCGTCCTATCTCCTGTCCTCCGTCTTTTTTTGCCGCCCTTCGCACGTCTCAGTGAGTTGCATTTACGAGCTAAGTTGATTGTCAAGAAGCACCACGAAGCCGCAGGTTAGGGTTCCTATTAAGGTCAATGAGGTGCCCAACCTGCACCCACCCTAGCGGTGCAAACCTACACAAGTCCCCGCTACGGTCTCGGGCTTTGTTATCTTCTCGACTTTTAACATACTAATTATGACTTCTTCTATCCCGCATAAGGCTATTAACTGCTTAGCTAACTCTTATCTCTTCTTTCCGGCAAAAGCTGCTATTACCTTCGCCAGCGGCTCGAACATGTCCACATACTTAAACAACCGACTGCTGTTGAGTCCCTCTATCACTTTCGATCCTGCAGCTTTTATCCTTCCCTTTGCAGTAGCAGACAATGTTGTTGTGCGCCGTTGAATAAATAAATAAATAATAAATAAATAACTCCGCTGCTATGGTCATCCCAATTATCTCAAGACCAGGGCTTATTTTCCTCTACTTCACTCTACATTCCCCACGTAATTCCTAGGATATACGCTTCTACAGTACAGTGCGCAGCTTCACTTCCACTCTTACTTTTACCATTATGTCCAAGACACCTTCCTGTCGGCTACCATATTGTGTGAGAGGTTTTCTCTATTTTCAAATTCTGAGTCCAGCAAAATTCTCTCATCTATGGTATTTGAAATGTTTTCGTTCTAAAAAATTCAGTCAGTTCTCTAATATTATGAACGTTTCTTGTTCATTCCTCTGCCTCAGTCCTACTTACAGCTTTGTATTTATGAACGCGCGTCACAGAACGCATAAATAAATAAATAAACAAATAAATAAATATTCAATAAAAACAGGGTGCCACATGAATATTGAAAAGCGTTCCAAAAACCCACATCTTTAGCAGGCATCACATGTACTTTGATCTCGTCTCGGTTACTGTATCCTCGAATTCGCAGATATCGTCGTTGTGAGCACTGATTGATGATCATTGGAATCTTACTCCATAGCTGAAAAAAACAGCATGAATGTCACTGACTATATGGTCGTTCCGTGCTTTCGACAGACCTCAATTCCGCCCTGGATTGATGCCGTACACTGTCGCTATACCACAACTACAGTAACCCTTGTAACTTTCCATGCAAATCTTGTTCGCTTCGCGGCAGAGATTATACAGGAGCCAGCCGCTGCCTATACTTGAAGTCACCGCTGGCTTAGCTTTCGAGGGATTGCACGAGATTGTTTCACATCCTGGTTTACTGTATGCGCGCTGTAGTGTGGTGAACTGTGTATAATGCTGCTTATATAAACGGTGATGCTAACTATAAGTGGTGCTGTATGGGTCTAATGAAAACTTGAATTTGTATTGCCTTTCCATCTGTCCTATATAGGTACCTTTCCAATAAGAAGAACTTGTCACAAAATATGCGAAAATGAAAGAAGAAGAGCGATAGCAAATAGGACAACATATTGGCTTGAGAAGGGGTAACATGTTGAATGTGGGACAGTAACATGTCTGTACGCGCATTTAAAACAGTGACACTATCTTAACACGTTGCTACTACGCCGTTTACGTTCGTTTCAAGCGTGGGAGGGCGCGCTTTTTTTCTCGCGCTCGCGACATGGTGCCACGTGGCTTCAAAAAAGCATTGCTTCTGGAGAAACTTTTCAGTCGTTATTTTTTTGGGTTATAATCGTAAAATGATCCATAGTCAAGACTGGAGACCGTGACTATGCTGAGATCGATTGTTTCCAATGTGAAGTCAGAAAGTGCGGCCGCCAACTATTCACCTATAAATTCATTTATAGTCCATCTCCCGAGAACTGATTGGGCGTGTCCTTCGAACCTGGGTGAATGGCGAGAGTGAGAGTACGTGGCGAGAGTGAGAGTGTGTGGCGGAGTGAGAGAATTGAGAGAGTTTGATACACGTTTATACAGGTTCGTAGGACACGCCTACTCAGTTATTGGGAAATGGACTGTATAGCTCAACAAATGAAAGCTGTTTTCATGGACTACGCTTCTGAAAACAATCTATGTACATGATAGATACTTGATATAAAAAATCGATGGAATCAGAAAAGAAGGGATAAGAGTAGTTGTTGTGCGGAAAGACTTCCGCACCATTAAGGAGGCCGACGTATCCATGTAAAATATATGTATAACGATAATGATGAAATGCCATAAGGCACATGTAATCACTCAAGAATATCATGTAAATAGACATTATTAGTGCCATAAGACCATGAGGGCTGTCGAGGACATAGGTTACGAAATCGGTAGGCAACCTCGACAGTCAAGTAAACAAGTACGGTATTGTCTCTGATCTCCATGAGGATCTCTTGAGTTAGAGACTTTCGAGGGAAACCTCACATCACACATATGTTTCAGGGATCAACATATATACTGGTGGCTTCAGGCCGAATTTATATCTCGATATCTCGGTATCTCACTGTATCTCGCTAACTCGACACATCTCATATTTGTACCGGTGATCCTGCCTCACTTGTCAATATTCACTGTAACCAGATAAACAATTTATTCTGAAGTTTAAAAGTGTGCCTCCTTGGACGGTTCAGTCCTCTATTACCTGTCATCCTTGCCTCGTCTAACATTATCTTCAGTTCCTAACTTCTAGTGAAAGGACGCCCCGTCGGGTCCAAAGAAGATAATCGAACGAACGATCTGGGCAGCTGGAGTCAACATAGCTCAGCGACAGAGCAAAGAAGTTATTCTTCCACACTGTATTCGGAGCTGGTCTGAACCAGAAAAGAAGACTCCGGCTGACAACCCAGAAGCGGGTAAACGATTAGGAAGAAGACACCCCACTGAACCACGTCACAAAAGCAGGTTGGGAGTTTGCGTCCAAGGACATTTCATCATACTAATTTGGCACAAAATCCTTTTAAACTTATGGTGCATCGGCCGGGAAAGTCGATACCAGAAAATCAGTGAATAATTTGACCCTCAATTTCATCTCAATCTTCTTCGTACAGTAAAACACTCGTATCAAACTGATTTCTTCGCCCATCATCATGCTAAAAGTCTCCAAATCACGTCTCACAAAGGCCCGCAATGCCTTGCAAGAAGTTATTCAAGACTCACAAGATGCTATTGCGCCAATTGTGATTCCGGAAGGCGACGAAGCTGACAAAATGGAATCTCTGAAGACGTCAAGAACGAGGATCGAATCGACATTAGCCAAGGTTCGAACGGCGAAAGACTACGTCAACGAATCAATTGACAAACTCCACGTCGTGTTCGAAATGCTGGGCGAAACGAAGCAAGAGACGGAACTCTCATCCTTTGAGGAATACCTCGAAACGGGAATCGAGAGCATCAGTGAGGCGAACCAGTTCTGCATAAAGCTCAGTGGAAGGAAGAAAGAGGTCGAACAACTCATGGCCAATCTACAGTCTCTCCAACCAGGAAGAGTCGAAGAAAGGGACAGAGCGATAGAAGATTCGTATCATTCTACGCCGACTTCACCAGCATTTGCTCCTGCAATGCCGATGTATCTACCGCGACTGGAAATCCCTAGATTCTCTGGCAATCGAGCGGAATGGGACAACTTCTGGGCCATTTTCTCTGTAAATATTCACGAACAGAATATTAGCCCCATGCTAAAATTCAACTATTTGTGGCAATATTTGGAAGGAGATGCACGAGCACTGGTCTCAAGATACCAAGTCTCGGAAGAAAACTACCCAGAAGCCATTTCCTGTCTATGCAAGAAATATGGAGACAATGACACAAGAGTGGAAGAGTTGTTCGCCGAACTTCAGAAGAGCAAAGCAGATACGAGAACCACAAAATCTCAAACCGAACTGCTGGAAAGAATATCAGCAACGATGAGCCAACTTGCCATAAAAGGCCAAGACGTCAACCATCGCTTGCTTTTGAATACGATTTTCAGCAAGTTTGATGCGGATATACAGACACGCGCTCTCGAGAGAAGAGCCGATCTGCAAAATCCAAGGGACTGGACATGGGCAACGATGCAAAGGGAGCTCAGTGGCATACTCCAGAGGAGGGAATACGTTGAAGAGACGCGGAAGAAGATCAACGCGCCAGCAGAAAGCTCCATAAGTAGACCCAGCCAACCAGTTCGTGACTTCAAAATCGCTTGCATGTATTGTAGGCGACTCGGTCACCAGTCAACTAACTGTCGTGTAGTTACACAGTCAGAAAGAATATCCTTCCTAACAAAGAAGGGGCTATGTCTGAATTGCGGCAAGCCATACCACACAGCAGAAATGTGTCGAAGCCCTCCGTGCAGGAATTGCGGAAAGAAGCACAACATATCACTTTGTGGTATCATAGACACCCAGCATGGGAAGCAAATCCCACAAGAAGGTCGACAGTCCAAAACGAAACCAGCTCAGCCCGCGTTTCAGCAACAAACGCGGCTTCCAGCAAGGAATACTGGGAGTGCTTACTCGAAGAAAGCGACAAAAGGCACACCAGTCAATCACCAAAACATGGTCATCCAAAAAAAGACCAACGTAATCGTGGATTCCGAAGACGAGAACATAGAGGACAATACCACTGGCGAAGTCAGCACAGGGGAAACTCTACTCTTAACAGGAACCGCGACGATTTTGGGAAAAAATGGCTCAAGAGAAGTCAAAATTCTGCTGGATACGGGAGCGGAATCATCGTTCGTCGACAGAAACCTTGTGGAAGAACTACAACTGCCAACAATCTCGAGAAAGAAACTCGGTTTGAAAATGTTCGGCTCCAACAAAGTAGTGGAGAACTGGCATTCAGTTGTAGAAGTCAACCTAGTTGACAAAAATAAAGAAGTACATGCCTTCCAGCTATATGACAGCCCAGTAATAACAGCCCACGCAGTCAAGGCCACATTGACCAAGGAAGATCTGCGCGTCGTCAAACAGAAGCGCATTCAACTTTCCAACAAGTCGAATGAAGAGGAAGAAACTCCGCAAATTTTACTAGGATGTGACTATTTGTGGGACGTAATGGAACAGAAGAAAGTAAAATTGCCTTCTGGACTTCACCTCGTTTCAACCAAGTTTGGCTACATGATTACTGGACGACAAAAGGAAGAACATCTGTTATCCTCCGCACGTATCATGGAAAACGCAAAAAACCACTGCGAGTCAAAGATATTCGACGATTACTGGGGATTCGATTCTTCAGGCATCAATGAATATACAGGACCAGAAAAGACTGAAAAGCAGCGTATGAACGAAGAAGTTGCAAAACGGTTCAAGGAATCCATCGAAAAACGTGCAGACGGTTACTATGTTCACCTACCTTGGAAGGATGACTGTCAGCTGCTACCGACGAATAAGTCGATAGCACTCAAAAGACTGCAAGGATCTCTACTTCAGTTGAATAAGAAACCAGAACTCCTTGCAGAATATGATTCAATCATCACAGATCAGCTCGAAAAGGGCATAATAGAACCGATTCCTAGCAATAGTGGAAAGAAGAATACAATTCTACATTATCTACCACATCAAGCGGTGATAACACCGAACAAACCGAACACAAAACTGAGAATCGTGTTCGACGCTTCTGCCCACTACGTTGGGAAACCATCACTGAACGATGCACTGCATCAGGGACCGTTATTTCTACCTTCACTGGTCGGGATGATGCAAAGATTCCGAATCGGTAAAACAGCGCTAACTGCTGACGTGGAGAAAGCCTTTCTGCAGGTCCATCTTCACGAGGACGATCGGGATGCAACGAGATTTTTTTGGCTATACGACACCTCCAAACCACTCAGCGACGACAACCTCGTAGAATACCGATTCACGAGAGTCACCTTTGGGCTGAATGCCTCGCCCTTCCTCCTTGCTGCTACTATACGATTTCATCTCGAAAACGGGAACATTGATGAAGAATTCGCCAAGGAACTCAACGACAATCTTTATGTCGACAATCTCATCATTTCTGCAGAGTCGACAAAAGAGGGTATAAAGAAATACCTGGAAGCGAAAAGAACCTTCAGAGAACTCAACATGAATCTTCGCGAATTCATATCGAATGATAGGAAGGTTAACAAATTCATCAAGAAGGAAGACAGATCGACGCAAAATTCACCCAAGGTGCTAGGTATCCAGTGGAATACGGAGTCAGATATGCTAGAAATCATATGCAACATACCAGAACCAGCAAAAGTATCAAAAAGAACGGTTCTACATGCGAATGCATCAGTTTATGACCCGATGGGATGGCTCAATCCGCTCATGATCAAGAACAAAGTCTTCTTTCAATCACTATGGAAGAAAGAATATCCATGGGACGTTCCATTAAAAGGCAAGGATCAAGAAGAATGGACAATTTTGTGCAAAGCTATTCAAGGATTCACAAAAGAAATCCCCAGAAGAGTGGCCAACAAACGAGAAAATCACAAACTTGTATTATTCAGCGATGCAAGTACAACTGCAATGGCCACTTGTGCATATCTTTGCAATAACGACAACCATCATCTTCTTATATCGAAATCCAAATTGCCAAAGCTGAAGGAAAACCATACCGTGCCGAAATTGGAGCTAAATGCTTTGACGCTCTCAGCACGATTGGCCAAATCTACAGTGGAAGAGCTCCAGCCATCTATCAGGATCAACGAAATATACCTTCTCTCGGATTCAGAAGTCGCCCTCAGCTGGGTAAAAAACAGCGAAGATACCAAGCAACTGGGAGTTTTAGCTGCTAATCGTGTGAAAGAAATCACAAGAATTGTACATTGGTTGAACGAACACGATGTAACTGTATCTTTCGGATACGTCAAAACAAGCACAAACCCGGCTGACTGTGCTACTAGAGGTCTAACGGCAGAAGAGCTGAAAAACCATGTTTGGTGGACAGGACCTACCTTTTTGCAAAAGAAACCAAGTGAATGGCCGTCTGAAACACGACTGTTCCAACTTCCATCGAAAGAAGTAAACGTGAATCTTGTGCAGACCACCAGTCCATGGATCGACTTGGATCGTTTCAGCTCTATCAGCAAAGTGACGAGAATAGGAGCATGGATTTTGCGTTTTCTCCGCAATGTAACTAGGAAGTTACCAATCGAGTCTCGAGAGAGAATCCAAAAAACTATTCCAGAGCTGAAACAAGTGCGAAACACCACTCATCTGAACGCTGATGAATTGAACAACTCGCTGAAAACGCTCGTCAAAATGCATCAAAGGCAATATTCGGAACTCATATCGTCTCCAAACCATGCAAAGTTGAACATCAAACAAGGCAACAACGGAGTATGGATATGTCAAGGACGACTAGGAGAAAGTGATCTGAAAGAAGAAGCAAAAAAGCCAATATTCATAGCACCCAACTCTGAAGTGGCCCGGCTGATCATTCAGAATGCGCATGGGAAAATGCATCTGTCAACTGCGCACACAATGGCAGAGGTTCGATCGAAGTACTGGATTCCGAAACTTCGACAACAAGTTACCAAAATAATTAGAAAATGCGTTGCGTGCCAGAAGATGAACAATTTACCCTACCGGTATCCGAAGATGAAAGATTTACCTGAGCGAAGAGTTAAAATGTCAAGGCCATTCGAACACGTTGGACTTGACTATTTCGGTCCGCTGAAAGTGAAAACACCGACAGGAGAAACCACGAAGAACTATGGATGTATATTGACGTGTGCTACTACAAGGTTGGTACACCTCGAAGTTGTGCCAGATAACTCAACAGTGGCATTCATCAACGCTATGAGGCGATTTATAGCTAGAAGAGGAGTACCAGCCTCAATAACGAGCGACAATGCCCCCACGTTCATTTTGGGAGAAAACGTACTGGCAGACAATTTGAAGAATGCTCGTGATTCAGAAGAAACTGAAAACTTCATGGCAAACCAGTCAATCAACTGGTTCAAAATCACACCATATGCGCCGTGGCAGGGCGGATTCTATGAGCGTTTGATTCAATCTGTCAAACGTTGCCTTAACAAGGCCATTGGACGTCGTATCCCGAATGAAGATTCTCTGCGGACCACAATCACAGAAATAGAAGGGTGTCTCAACAGCAGACCTTTAACCTATCAAGAAGCCGACTGGGAAGAAAATACAAGTCTGAGGCCTATCGACTTCATACAAAATGGAATGAACATAACATATCCAATAGACCCAGTACCGGATCAAGATATGCAAGATGAGACTTACCTTCCACCAGAACAAAAAGCTATGTTGAAAACGCGAATCGAGGCACAAAGAGCTCTGAAAAGCTCATGTGACATCACGAATAAGTTCTGGGAAGTGTGGCGAAAACACTACATAACAGCACTAAGAGAACACCATCAAATCATGCTTTCACAAGGAAAAACATGTAATACCCAGCCAAAACTGGGAAAAATCGTGCTCATCCAAGAAGATATGCAACCAAGAAACTATTGGAAGTTAGGACGTATTATTCATCTCTTCAAGAATAATGAAGGAGAAATCAGGGAAGCAGAATTGTCTACAGGCCAAAGAACTACCATCAGACGACCAGTAAATCTTCTCGTGCCTTTAGAACTCGACGAACCTGATGAACCTGAAACGAAAGAACAAATGACTAGTACTCCAACTCAACACACTCACTCATACAACTTAAGATCGAGAAAAACCCCGCAATTATTCAATATCAATACAATATCAAATCAAAGTATTAAAGAAAAAGAAGAACAATACGAATCAAATGTTGAATGTTTCAGAATGGAAAGTCAATTGGATGACGTGAAGAAGCTTCTACAACAACTCGCTGTACGCCCTCGTGCCATCATCAGCGACAAGATGTTGCAGGAGCAGATTCTAGGGGTTAATTATGGTATTGATCATCTTTTAAAGAAAAGTGAGGAAACTTTAGCTGCATATCGTGAAATGGAAACAGCAATCGCCACCACACCAATGACTGCTCAAAAGTCATATAACAAACGAAGAAACGTGGATAAGCAACTGACCGAATTGCAAGGAAAGCTGCAGTGTGCCGGCTATATCTCCGATCTTCTCTGGGACACGTACGATGAAATGGTTAAAGCAAAGATGGCGACTCTTCCAAAAAAGGAGCAATTCCAAATGAAGATTCAGGAAAGTGGAAGACCTTTTGACAAGATTTCGACAAAGGTCTACGTCACCTCGGAGCTCCGATCAATCGCCAACACCATCACCGAGATTCGCAACGTCCACTACACGCCGTGGGCTAGAAACGAACAGGACTCCTTGATGGATCATATCAAACGATTGGAGCAGCAGATCAATCACTTGTTCGTGGGGGAGGGCGACACCAGTCGCATGGATGCACGTCCCTCTGTAAGCGAAGAGACGAATGGAAAGATGGAGAAGTTCACCAAGCGAATCAAGGAAATGGTTACCAAAATCGACGGCAAGATAACATCATGGAAAGAGGAAGAGGATGCTCGAAATGAAAGGATTCTCACCAGCATGGAGTCATTCCAAAAGAAAATGGAGGAGAAAATCGAGAATTCTCTGAAGAATATCAACCAGCAAGTACAGGAAAAGGTGGACCAGAATGCGAAGCAATTCCGTACGCTCATGGAAGAGAGCTTCATCAAAACGGAAGATTGCTTGACAAACGCTGTCGCATCGTATTTGCGAACAATAGAGGAGAGACAGCGGACACCGCCACCGGAGGATGTGCTGACGCTCCTCGAAGACGATACAGACGTGATGAAGATGGAGCTCATCCCACCAAAGAGAGAAGTCGAAAGCAAGACTTCAACACCGGACGAGCTTCGACAGGGATCGACAAGTTCACACTCCAGGAAAAGCCGTAAAGATAGGGAGGAGCTCGAAAGGGAGGAGATTCCGCCGAAGATAGCTAGACCGGCAAGGGATAGGACGCCATTCGCCGTATCGCAGGCAAAAACTAAGCTGAAAGGACTCCGCGAGTGCCGTCAGAGAAAGATAGCCGACTCAAGGAACACCTTGTGCACTTCAGGAGCTCGCATGGTCGTCTGCGGCTTCTGCCGCCAACGTGGAAAACACGCTACGGATGCGTGCACAGCATTCCCAACAGTGCGTGAAAGAAGAGCCCTCGTAAAAGAAGAAGAAATGTGCCGCGTCTGCTTGAAGCCTCGATGCAAGGAAAGATGCGGACAAGGACAACGATGTGGCTACTGCGGGGATAAGACTCACCACGAGTCACTGTGTGGCTTGCCGGAAGAAAGGCAGGAATTGCTCCACATCATCAACCGCCACGAAGGAGATCGCTGGCGGGAGTGTGCGGAAAGACTTCCGCACCATTAAGGAGGCCGACGTATCCATGTAAAATATATGTATAACGATAATGATGAAATGCCATAAGGCACATGTAATCACTCAAGAATATCATGTAAATAGACATTATTAGTGCCATAAGACCATGAGGGCTGTCGAGGACATAGGTTACGAAATCGGTAGGCAACCTCGACAGTCAAGTAAACAAGTACGGTATTGTCTCTGATCTCCATGAGGATCTCTTGAGTTAGAGACTTTCGAGGGAAACCTCACATCACACATATGTTTCAGGGATCAACATATATACTGGTGGCTTCAGGCCGAATTTATATCTCGATATCTCGGTATCTCACTGTATCTCGCTAACTCGACACATCTCATATTTGTACCGGTGATCCTGCCTCACTTGTCAATATTCACTGTAACCAGATAAACAATTTATTCTGAAGTTTAAAAGTGTGCCTCCTTGGACGGTTCAGTCCTCTATTACCTGTCATCCTTGCCTCGTCTAACATTATCTTCAGTTCCTAACTTCTAGTGAAAGGACGCCCCGTCGGGTCCAAAGAAGATAATCGAACGAACGATCTGGGCAGCTGGAGTCAACATAGCTCAGCGACAGAGCAAAGAAGTTATTCTTCCACACTGTATTCGGAGCTGGTCTGAACCAGAAAAGAAGACTCCGGCTGACAACCCAGAAGCGGGTAAACGATTAGGAAGAAGACACCCCACTGAACCACGTCACAAAAGCAGGTTGGGAGTTTGCGTCCAAGGACATTTCATCATACTAATTTGGCACAAAATCCTTTTAAACTTAGTTGTGACACGACATCATGTCACACAGGCCACGTTCATGCTTTCCGGCGGCTGGGCGTGGCTGCGTTTAAAGCAGTGAGGCAATTGGTACGAGGGAAGTGCAGAGACGACCCAGGCAACGAGACAGGGTTGTACAGGCGGAAATGCAGACACGCAGCCACGCCCTGCCGCCGGCACCGCAGAGTGCGAACACGGCCTAGCGCATGACGGGACCATACTTGCAAAATATGAGTTTTGCTGGACATTTTGATCAATCAACATTGTAAAGACATGTTTCTGTCTTACATTGAACAAGTTGCCCCTCTTCCCCCCACTGGCATAGCACATGAAATTTGTCACCACTTGCCCCTTGTTGAAACCTTAGCATAATTTTTTTGCTAATATGATACGGAATCAGTCAACAGTACCTTTCCTGCCACTACATTTCAGGCATCTGAAAAAGAGTAACTGGTCGAAACGTTGGGCGAACAACGGTTCTCTCTGTTATGCTCGTATTGACGAGAGAAAAACGAGCAATCAATAAACAATAAACATCACATAAACAAGATAACAAAAATATTGAAATGCACCTCCTCAACATGCATTCCATCTGTTCGTGATTGAAGGCATCGATTGTTTTTGTCGAACATATAAGATGGGTCCTTAAATACACATAGGTTATGGTCGGCCCAATCTGCCCCTCCCCACATTTAGCCTTGGAAAATCCGCAGGTCTGAAAGCGATCGATCAGCGTCCTCTAAGGCGACGCCTGTCGCGAAAGGCGTGGATCACCTCTCAGTTCCTTTGGTGCGCGGGTTTCCGTGGGTTCGACCCCGCCTTGCCATGTCGGTCAAATTCCGTGATGTCATGGCAACGTACGGTTGCTGCTCACCGAGGCACCATTAATACCTTCTCCGGAATTCTTCTCCCTGTTCCTCTCTCGTGCGGTTCGCCTAACCTTTGCTATCGATTAACACACGAGCTTTGCTACACAGCGACGGCACCACGGGGCTTGGCCCTTAGAATCAGCGGAGGAAACGCCTTATGTTCGGAAGAAACTAAGCGCACTGTGTAGTCGGAAGGGGCTGGTAGAGAGAGCGCGGCGTAAGTGATTACATAGTGCAGTCTTTCTATTGTGTTTGTTTTCTTGCCCATTTATCCTATTTTATGGGTGTCCATAATGTTCGTTGGCCATTCGTTATTTCAGAGATTGCCAAGATAACTCACCAAGTTGAACATACCGGTGTATGATATAATCTCCATGCATACCCACCACATTTCGCCAACGATCGGGTAGAGAGGCATTTCATTCTCCCAAAAGCCGGCCGGCCCAGTCCTCGATCACGTCCTCGAGGTCGCGCTCGTTCTTCAGCTGTTTTCCGTCCGTTTTCCTGTTTTTGCATGGACCGGAAAGACTGATGTCCGCGTTGTCCCAGAGCAACCACGGACTTGCAAGTTTCTGGGACAAGGCGGCAGCTTTCACCTTGACCTCCTGCAATTCTTCGGAGAGGGTGTCTGTCGTCACTGTGGCATTGTTTGGGTAGGATGCTGTAGTGGACGACGCCGTGGTGAGAGAACCAGAATGACAGAAGGCGCTTCTTTCCATGCATATTTCTCTTTGCACGGCTTGGGGGGGGGGGGGGCGCATCGAAATCCATCAAGACTGGTTTGTTGGCAGGATTAGAGTAGTAGAGCCACTTCTCATCTTGGCAAATGAGGGAGTCCAGAATCTTCCTCAGGCCTCTGAGTCTGAGGATGTCAGAGCACACCTCAACCCGCTTCCTTGCCTGTGCCGGCGTGAGGTCGTGAGGGTCCTTGCTTAAGTCGCGCAAAGACGACGTCGGCTCATCGTCCAGGGCATCCACAATGCCTTGCCGACTGGCTGGGCGACCGGATCTCGGCATATCTTCGATGCCATAGTTTCCATTAGTGAAGCGAGTCCACCATTTTGACATTCAGTTCTTAGAAGGGGTGTTATCACCAAACTGCTGACGCATCCTGGTTGTGGCGCCTGACGTCTGGAGATGCCCAGTTGTAGTAATCCAGCAAAGATCAGCGGTGGTGGTGACTATCACTCATCTTCACTGCTTTATTGTGGGAAGAGCAGGAAAGGAAATTGAGAGTTAGCTTGCTCAGAAGATAGCCCATCGCAAGTACTTTTAGTATTGCAAAATCATTATGCAAAATCACAACGCGTTGCGTAAGGCGACGCCGTTTACAAATGGCCAACGAACTTTATGAACACCCTTTAATGAAACATAAATTTATTATACTTTTCCTCTCGTACTTCAAGTGTGATCGCGGGACACGGTAATCGCGTTAGTGCCAAACCACGCTCGCGTCGCATCCTGTTCCAAAGATACACACTCCTCCTGCGCAGTGGACGAGTATCCATGTGATCGCGTTAGGCGTGTTCATACTCTGCGGGGCAGCTGCATACACAGGCAGTGAGGTGGAGTGGCATCGACTGAGGTGCAGAAACGAAGCAGGCAACGAGGTAGAGTGGTACGAGACAACCACGCTCTGCCACCGGCACCGCTGAGTATGACAGCTGCTTTACGTGAAGCTACCACCGTAGTCTCACGCATCCATTTTAATTTGTGTACGGTAACTACGGTGGCTTAATTCGACACACTGTTTGTTTACGCTTCTAGTGGGTGTTACCGAATGTAAAGCTTCGCATCCGCAAGAGCACACTTCCTACTCATAGAAGAAAAACTATCGTTGAGAACATGAAAAAAGTGAAAAATTCAAAAAAGCGGTGTACAATTTATGAACGAATAGTCGTGATAACAGAAATTGATGGAATGGTAATACATGCTGTGTCCCAGCAATGAAGAGAAAGCCATTCTAAAAATTTTCAACAGCCTAAAGAGCAGTTTTGCAAGGGGCCGAATGCATTATGCCGCTACTGTTCCAGCCGCCTAGCAACCGCTCGCGTCTCAGATTCCAGCCGCATCGCAACCGCCGCAGGGTTTGCCGCGCAAGTCATCGCGTGCCATCCGGACCAGCCAAAGGCCACACAACCTGTTTTTGCATGGGGCCGAATACATTATGACTAACGAAGAGGTGTTAAAATGAGTGCAGAAACTTCTTACCCCTCTATTTGTGAGACTTGCAACAATGGTGTATACAATGACCAGCATGTACCAAGCATATGGCGTACAACTATTCAGTAGTGTAGTCTCATCCGCTTGGCCTTCGTCGTGGGTACCCGTCACCACATGAACGGATTCGATAGATGAAGTTTCTGAAAACTCCAGCGAGATATGGTGATTCCAGAGACTGTCCATGTTTAGGAGGTAGTCTTGCTTAAGTGTAGTAGATCGTTTTCCTCTATCTGTAGAACTACTGTTGATTCTATTGGATCATTCCATTAGTCCAGGTCGGTTTTTTCAAAAACTCCAAAATGAAAGTTTTCCTCAAAAGTCACCAATTTGGGCAGGATTTTGCTATACAAAGAGGTATCCACTATGTGTGGGTGCACTAAAATGAGCCGATTTTCAGGAGGGTGTGTACTGTGTAAGGACATAAAATTTCGCGCGTGGCCACTTGTGGAGGGGGTCGAGAGGGCGCGAGATAAAAGCTCCGCACTGGCTGAGTCCTGGAGCGACTATATTTAGAGTAAGGCGTGAAGCATCGTCATTGTTTTAGGAGCCATTCAGTACGGTGTGCATAGCTCTCACCATCGCGTCGCAGGCCGAACGCCGCGAAGCGAACTTTCTGTACTAATGGCATACACTCATTTTCAAGCAGGTGAAGTAGTGGTAGGTCTGTTCGACAAACATTGACCAAACTAGCAATTTATTGAATCACCATATTTCACTCACGAATAATCATTCAATCATGTGTCTCGTACTCAGCCCGGGTTGCGTGCCAGTGTTCCGACCAGTGTTCCAGGAGGTCAGGTCGCCAGTATTGTAGGGAGGGTAATTCACTATAGAAACAGCAATTAGCATTCTTGTAGGACTACAACATTGTATTATGGACTCCTACAATAACTAGCTTCCCCCTTCATCATAGATCGTATCTGCTTTCAGTCAGAAATTGTATTCAATGGAAAATGCCCTAACCTAAATTAAAGGTAACGGATATCTAACTTCACTACATATTTAACTTCACAAATATCTGCTTTATTTTTCGGTCCTTATCTTTGACATAATTAGACCAGCTACGCAGCCAAGGTCTGAAATTAGTAGTAAATCAATCGTCTCGTGAAGTGAACCCACTCGTGGATGACCTGATCCCACACTAATCACCGGAACAATTGCAACACACCCTAATCAGCCCCGATCTCTCCTGCAATTTCCATTAATTGGCTGATCGAGAACTCGTGTCACTTTTTCCTGCAATTTCCATTAATTGGCTGATCGAGAACTCGTGTCACTTTTTCCTGCAATTTCCATTAATTGGCTGAACTCGTGTCACTTTTTCCAAAAGCTTTCACGTTGATTTAAAATAAAATATTGATCCTTAAATTATTTGTTTGACAGTGCTCTATAAATCATTCAAAAGGTTTTTTGCTCTACCAAGATTATGTTCTGCTTCGATTTCGACTGCGATTCAGAGTAGAGTTTTGAACGATATAATAGGGGTTCAGTTGATTTTATCTCATATATTGTTTTTTCAGCAGGAAGATAAGGAGTTCAATCAAAGATGTGTCCTGTCCGTATTCATACGATATACAAGTCTTTCAGCGGACTTGTTGAGATAATTTCCTTGCCTCAAGCCGGAGAAATTGCCGAAAATCGACGAGTTGATTGGGAAGAAACCAAATATGGAAAAAGAACGAAGCGAGTTTTCGATCTACTACTAACTGGAACTTGTAGAAGAGGTTGGGACCAAGTACGAGGCACGTGACTGATTGATTTTTCTCAAGCGGAATGCAGTGGTTTAAATAATTGCAGGTTTGGTCATTTTTTGTCGACTTGGCCTACCACTTCGCCAGCTTGACTTTGTAGAAGAAACGTTCTGTCGAAAAAATGGAAACAATTCATGGGGTAACCCACTATGTACACCATTTATACATGCGGCAGACCAAAGATTTGAAATTGATTGCAATGGCATTAAAGCTTCTTTCAGTTTATAAGCTCCGCCCATCCAATAAACCCAGCCCTTCCTACCCTTGAGAGCAAGTTCGACAAAGCTACTTATTTTTCATTTCTGAAATTATGTAGTCACTTCTTAAATTTTCGGAGAGGGTAGAGAGGAGCGGGTGAACAATTCAGGGAAAACTCGTTTGTTGGATTCTGCACATTCGTTGCAATCGCAATCGGGAGGGGGGGGGGGGGGGGGGTGGCATCCCACTGTGGACATTATTTTTACCTAAGCACCTAAGCCTAGAAGTGTAATGGGACCCCTTCATTCCTCCACCTCCACTTACTTTAGGCGAAAACATACGCCTGGATGCAAATTGGTCCGTCGAAGCTCTCTCGAAGATGTTTAGATGTGCAACTTTTTCCAGATGCACCCCCCCCCCCTTTTCCATATAAGGTCGTCTCGTACAGTTACTGAGAAGCTCATGGATACGATGTCATTCCGAGGTGCTGCTGCCGACAAAATTCGCGGTTCTCCTACGAAATACTGATGTTTCCTATGGTTTGTGGTTTTATACTCCAGAAAAAAACCCTTGTTTTCTGACCAGGCTTTCTCGTTTTTTCAGATGATTTTGTAATAGATACTAGTAAAGATCTATGAAAGGAGACCAACGGTATTCAAGTGGTAGCAAATATTCACAAGAGGTTTGAGCACAGCACATTGAAGTTTTGCCCAGTTTGGTTAGGCAGAGAAAACGTTACGGCAAAAAAAAGCAATTGACCGAAGACTTTTGAGCGCTACTATATAATACATGACATTTACAGTACACTGATAACACGTCAATATGTAAAGACACAATACTTCCCGTAACCCTTCGCCCTCCCCCTCTTTTCCGTTTACACAGCTCCTGTTGAAAATAATGCCCCTGATATCCTTGTCGGAACCTCATCATGTTTTTTCTGATTATTGTGAATCACAGTGATGTGGCCTTGTTAAGTGCACGGTAGGCAGTATTACCTCTTTCGAACAGAAACTTCGTCGTTGACTCCACCATAGAGACTTGAAATAACTTATTTAATCAAGGAGCAATCTTATCTGGATAGAGAAAATCATTCTAGTTATACATGAGATGAGATAAAAAATAAAAAGAAATAAAAAATAGTTCAAAATTGCTATTCAGGAAAAAATGTTGCCGATGTTTTCAGAGAAAGAAAAGGAGCGTCGTCTCGAGGAGCTAAGCCGTCGATGAACAATGCATGCATGATCGGTACGGGTTTATCTGAGCGCATCTCACCAATACAGCTTATCGCCTGCACGCATCATCATAGGACAACATTTCAGGTGAAAAAGAGTAAACCTGTTGTGTCCTATCTTTGAGTGCTTCGAATTTCAAGGCCTCAATTAAAGGCACCGGGAAAAGTGAGGGAAAAGTGATAATCATGAATACATATTATCTAAAAGCAGTCCTTCTACTTCAAGAAGGTGGTGCGTGACGAAAATCGCACTGAAAAAGCGTGGTTTGGGATCTTATCAGATCCCGCAGCGCGGCGTGTCGGGCGACTTGCAGGCGAAGGCGGGCAACGCTTGCGGCCGGCTGATTTAGCCTCTTCTCCCGTCTGCAATCTGTCCTGGCTAGTGACGCAGAGGGGTGCGAAAAAGAAAAGGGATTTTTGGAATTATATTTCTCGGGTTTTTCGCCGTTTTGTCGCTCTTTCTCGACTGTTACGTTGCTGAGCACCCACCCCTACTTTCATATTTCACAATCTGCTAAATTTACACCATCCGGTGGTTTCGGAGGAAACGTATTCGTCCTGAAAAATTCTATAACCCTGGTTCCTTTTGAAATTACTTGATGAATGCAGTGAGTAAACAGAGACACGAAAAGTCGCGAGAAAGTTCCATTGTGCTAATAAAGAAATCGAAGAACTGGGAGAATAGCACCTTGTTTGAAATTCCGCCGTGCAACATTCAAACAACCATCGGCGGGAAGAGGGCAGATTAAATTGCGGGAGGGAGGGTTGCAGTTATTGCACTAACGATAAAATATGCCAACTCCGGGGGTCAGTAAACTTGATAGTAATGTGGGCAAAAATGCGTGGAAGAAACAAGGAGGCCCCTCTTCAAACGACTGGACGAACATCGCAGAGCCTTGCGTAACCCTACATAATATTTAAATAATAGCGTAACCCTACATAATATTTGAATAATGGTTTCTCCAGACATCGGGCACAAAAACATGCCTTCGAGGCGACCCTACCCTTATCGTTAGAGTACTACACCGCCCCATGGAGAATACGGTGAAAAGGAAAATCCTCGAGCTGGAAATGAGGTTATCCCCAGAAATAAATGGCACAGGGTAAGGTCATGGTGGTCAAGCAATTCTGCTCCACTACCAGGGACCCCACCAAGGATAAGTATAGTATTCCGCTGGCAGAAGTAAGTCGGTATAGTACGAATAAACCAGTGCAGCTCTGAGGTAGAGTCTCTCGATAGGCTTTAATTTGCACCATTTCAGGCTTGAGAAAGGCCGATAAAAGCTGAAACCCTTTTGCAACGATTCTTTGCAGTCAATTTTGTGAAAGTCTTTTGAGTCTTTTGGAATCAGTCATGCAATCCTCAAATTGTTCAATACATGTTTAGATCAACATGAGGCTTCGGGACAAGACGATGCTGATGTCGAAAGGAGTGTTGCAATATACGCCATCACACGCAAAGAAATCTGCGGCTCCGCTCGCTTCGCGCGGTCGCGCGAAAATTCGACACAAGTCTACACACCCATACTTACCGTATCGTATTAACGCCGTATCGATCAAAATGCGTGGAAACGTTTTCGTGGCGGAAACGTCGTCCGGTCAGTATCAAAGATTGCTGTGAATGATACAACCGAATCACCCCTAGCACTCCGATTCTTGTTGGAAGTTTGCTGTATAAGTTTTTTGGCAGATTTTAGACTTCCCTCCATAGTAACAAAAAATATCAAACTGGGACGTTTTCCACTGTCCCGATCGGATATCGTATCCTATCTGGGGTGCATTGCTTCAATCCCATCTTTCAACCGGTTTACACAGTTCTTCTGCTTCAAGTACCACTTCAAAGGCTCCTTTGAGCACCTTTCCTTTTGTACAGTCTTCCAAGAGTTAAAAACTACATGTAGAAGGCAGCGAGGGAGGGAGGAGCGATTATATGAAAACTGAAGTGTTCTGTACACAATAATGAAGACAGTAAGGATAAAATGTCCAAAAGTACAAAGTGGAAAAGCGCCTGTCGCTTTGCGTTGACTTCTTTGGTGAAGCTCGTGCAGGAGGACATGGAGCACTTGGTCATGACGATTTCTGAGCGTCTGCAAAGTATCATAGATGAAATGGAGCTATTTTCAAACAAAATGTTAGGGAGTTGACGAGTTTAGGCGAATACGTTCTGCCAGCATGGCCGAGTAGGCGTGAAAATTTGTGCACAACAAGGGAAAAAGCAAATAGATAAAGATTGTTTCTTATGATGTGGAGCGTATCACATCCTCCTGTGATTTTGGTGGTGACGTTCTCCGTGAGACAGTGGAGGCTACTCAGGTGCGAGCCATGCAAAAGGACTGATTTCTTCGGAAAATACGAAAAGGTATCAAGCTACGTTTAAGCACGGGCTGCTTTGGGAATTTTGAAGCTTTCTTTGTTGTATGGAGATCTCACAGAATAAACAGCTTCCATTCTATTCCGAATATTAGCCACTAATTTCAGCCAGCTTTAAACGAATTAGCTTTACTAGCACCTTTTGGCTTCGTGCGGCATCATTGTGGTGACAGTCCGATACGGAAAAAGGCGCCATAGAGTGGTTATGTCGCTTCCATTGTTTTCTGAGTTGTACAGACTTGTCTATACACTGCAGCCTTGCTGACTTATGGGATGAAGCAACGGCTCAGAAGACTAAACTTCAACTTCACGGAATAAGCAGTAATTATATTATAACCATAGGTTTTTTCATGGATATGATAATCAGTGCTCACTAAAACCCGCACGCATGGGTGCCTTCAAATCAGTAAATAAGATATTTTATAAGTAAATCATACAAGACAATGTTGTAAGAAATATGTAGCGGTAACGGTTACACGAAGGATTATAGAGTACTGGGAAAGCCGTAATACCTCTTCTCAGACTACATACTTTACGGCAACTTCGCAGAATTAAAGTAAGATGGGAGGGAAGGTGGTAAGTCAAAGCGCGCCATAGCGACGTGAAGAGATCGTGAAATCGGTGACTTTGTGGAATCGGCAATATCGTGGAGTCTGCTGAAACGATTGAATACACATCGATTTAAATGTCCCGCCAGCTGAGATATTAGGAAAACGGAGCTCTACATCCTATATTCCCACAATATTTCTTGATCGACCGCTCCATTTTCCCTACTATGTATTCCACAAATCCGCAATCCCATCCAGTATTATGAGCTAGTGCTGCCCACTAGCGGTGAAATCTTGTGTGTCTGATATCTCATCACTGATATCGTAGGCGTCTTTTGGAAGTGCTAGAGCGGTGAAGTATGTACCTATTCGGGTATGTTTCCAGTCAAAACTTTGGGCCATCTGTAGGCCTCTCGGGAAGCCAAACTTTTAAAATGGAAGTTCCCTTGAGGACACACCTCGAAAGTACTTATTTATTTATTGCACACGTAGGACTGCTTTAACAACTGGAAACGAATCATAATAAACGTAAAACAAGCTTATGAGCACAGTGTGATCGATAGTAATAACCAGGGAGGGAGCACGAAAAAGGCAGGTAAATTTCCGAACTAATCAGAAAAAGACAGTGAAAGTGGAAATCAATGTTGTCTTGCCCCCCCCCCCCATGACGACGCCGCACCACGGCATGTCGTTCTGCAATCCTGCGACCGGGCGAGTCGTCGGGAGGGTCAGAAGCGATCGCGGCCAGCTGGTCAGCTTCTGGCCTATTAGCTCGGCTAGTGAGGCAGAGGGACGTGAGAGAGAAGGGGGGTTATTCGGGTTTTTCCTCGGTTTTTCGCAGTTTTATCGTTCGTCCTCTTCTCTCATAATGCTGACTACCTCTACTTTCATATTCCCTCAATTGCCAAATTTACCCTACCCACTATCTTTAAAGAAGGGTATAGTGAAGAAATAAAGTGGGAAACAACGACAACAACGTAAAGGATGTTTGTTGAAGTTTTTGGCAGTAAGAGCAAACTGCAGGATTAATGCAGAACAATCAAGTATAGCCTAGTGAGTTCGACGATTTCACTTGACTTCTACCGTGCATTTAAACTCCCGACCAACTCGTCCTCTACCCAGTTTGGGAAGAGCGATGAGGCGTCACGGCAGCGAAACGGTCACTCATTGCTTACTGCATGGATCTGCTATACTTTTCCTATTCCAGAAATATTCAAAGGCCTTCAGAAAACGAAAGACTACTGCCACTTTACAATGTTCGCTGTGGTCTACACATCGCGCTGTGTATTACCATTCGAAACCAAATATGATTTATTCAATAGAAAATGTCTGCGACATCAGGGTGGTAATATATAGGTGTCAGCTCATGTGTGTCTGACTCCAGTTTGTAGAATCCCTCATTCGAGAACCATTGAGCGGTTTTTGCACAACTCTCGGGTTTATATTCCCTAAAATAATTAGATTTTCCTTTGATAGAAGCAAATGGTTTTTTAAATAATCTCCTTACCAGACTCTGCTCACTTTTCCACTCGGATCCTTGTACTCAAAGAAGTAATGATACATATGTGGCGCTTCATAATACATCCGTGAAAAATCACTTCCGATTCCGGTCACTTCTTCTATTACGCCAGAGTGCTTGCCAGAATGATATATATCCGTTGTATCGCGAACATATGGATTTGAGACAGGGTTCTCATTTTTTCTCTCTTGACCAGAGCGAAGAACCAAAAAGTACACTCCAAAAGCGTAAATACTAGAAGTAAAGTTTCCGTCATAATAGAAAAAAAATTCAGCATCAGTAGTGGGATGTACTGATAACCAGCTGGTCCTGCGTACAATATGTCTTGTATGCTTGTGATAAAGCACCATATGTAGGTAGGTCCTTCTTAATCCGCGAGTTGAAGACTTGACAGCGGCGGCTGGGCAACTATCGATGTTTGGGCTCAACACTAACTGAAACATTAATTATGCGTACAAAATTTGTGTAGCATGTAAGTGTTCGTTCCCAATCTAAAAACAGCAGAAGAAATCAGTCAACCACATTTTAACGTGAAGGCAGCTCCTGTGAAAAAGGTATCGCATTTCACGCCACTGTTTTCTCCTACTGTAGTATGTTAGGTGTATGCAGAATAAATGGCTAAAACAGATCACTTCTTCAAAACGCCATAACTTCGCTCAGGCTCAACTTTATTTTTCGAAATAGAAGCCATTCGAATCTGCACAACTTTGCCAACGATTTGGTGAAGAAAATATGCCACCATGATAGAATTCTGGATTGCGAGAGTTAATAATGCCAACAATGGCTTTTTCAACCTGGGCTCATTTTCAACCTTCAATCGGTGAACTCCTTCTGACGCAAGTTTGCATTGAGAACCCGGAAAAAGTGGTAATCCGTTGGGGATAGGTCTGAAGAATAAGGGGGGGCCGGGAGAGTCTTGATGCCTCACAGCAGTCTTTGCCGGGTAACTTGCGAAGTGTGGGGTTTTGCGTTATCCTGCAACAGGATAGGACTCTGCTGTTTACCAGCGCCGTTCACAGTTTTTGCAACTTTACATACATCAGAACCAAATCACTGCAATAGGACTCTGCTATGATGGTCTGACCAAGGCTAAAGTGGATTACGTCCTTACAACACCACCAAACAGTGAGCACTTCTGATGCGGATCTTGAAGTGAAAGTCTCCAGAAGCAAACCTCGCAAACCAACGGCGCATGGTTCTTTCTGCAGGGGACTCTTGGCCCCACACACGGCTGAGTTTCAAACTGGCTTCGGCCCCAGAGTGACCCAGTTTAAACTCATGAAGCATAATAATGCGAGAACCGTACCTATCCATGCTGAATTTTAGAGCCTGTGAAAAACCTGTTACCAAAGGCCGCTACCAAAGGAAGTGTGAATTGAAAAGAGCTGAGCATGACTTACAAGATGGTATATTCAGTTCGACTGTAGGTCGAGTGTCGAGCTGTAAAACAGCGCCAAAAAAGGCTTATCATGAAACGGCCATTTACCCTGCACACGCGTAATATAATCAGCTGGGCGAAGGTGGTGTAGTGACAGGTTGTGCGCCCTTTCACTTGCATAATGCGGGGATCGAATGCCGCATTATCCCATTCACGTCAACCAGACTTTTCATCCCTGCTGTGTAGATGAGTTGGTACCAGACTCGTCTGGGAAGATAAGGGCACTGACTTGTACATCGGCTGGGCCCCGCAAGATATAGTATAGGCCGAAAGCAGTCCCTGCCACCACGATTCTACATGGAAGTAGAAGGCGCGGCGCATCCCACAGAAGGGATTTAATAACGCCAAAAATTTATCAACTTTATCCTTCATACCACACTTGGCTATGTGATGTAACTTGTGCGTTACATAGCATTGGCAACCATACTCAACCACACGTCTGTTGTTGTTACCCATTAGTCACAGAAATCGGAGTGTGCTCTGTGAAGGTAAGGTCCATCATCCGCTTCCGACCCTTTACGCTTTCTATGATAGCTTTCTGAGGCAGCCATGACTTGTGAAAAAGATTGCAATTGTTTTCATTCATTCAGTTGTTCACCCTGTGATCGGTTTAGTTCAAACGGCACTGGTCCTACAGTGTGCCGTGCCATGCCATGCCATGCCAGTATGCCGACACCTAGACGGCTGCACACCGCAGAATGAGAGTATGAAATAGGTGCTGACATAAGTAGGAGGTGCTACCACTACGATAACATGACTTTACAATTATTGATTAAGATTGTTGCAATGCGATTATGTTGATGTTATTGCCTTTTTTACTTTTTGCGTTACCTGGAAATGAATTTTTGATTTGTTGGTCACGTTTGTGAGTCACACTCTCTCCTTTTCAAAATACTTCCTTTTTCCTTTTTCTTCTCGATATTCGGTCCGCACCTTTTTGTTTTGCCAACCTCATCTCACTGATGAGCCTCGCGGTAGGCGAAAGACATTGGTTCGTATGAGACAGAGGCGAAACGAACCATTCCACCTTTTCTTGTCCAAATATAGCATCTACACTTCTTCTTATTTTGTCTTTTTAAGGTAAAAAACCGACGGCGGCAACTCGTTCTAATAGCCCCGCGAGTGCGACGTTGAAAGCGAAAGTTCGACATAAGGCTACATACTCTGGTCTGTCCATGTGTGAGTCGGCCTGTTTGTCACAAAACTCCTTATTCGCGCTGCGAGTTACAGTTCAGCTCTTAGGTTCCTAACACGGAGTTTCCTGAGTTTTACAAATATTGTAGGGATTGGTGAGGACCCTGAAAACAGGGGAACAAAGCTGATGGTTACTCATAAGGGCCGATAGGGAGACCTGGAAGGCAAATTTAGCCAAATCTGTCACGCATTTCGTGCCTACCCAAGAGGGTTGGCATTTACATGTTTTACCTCATCTAAGAAGGGGACATTGATAACGGGTGACCGAAAGCGGTAGGATTAACGAAGACTGACAGGAGCGTCTAAGTTGTAAAAACGTCCGTAGTAAAGGAAACAAAGTGATAATGATTAATAAAGGCTGACGCTTCGAAAAGGAGTGCCACCAAGAAGTTGCACAGTACTGTCGCAGTGAGGGGTGGTCAGTCCTCTGCGGCTAATTTCAGCTGAGTCCGGGAAGGGAAAAGGGGCTTTTTTCATCCGATGTCAGCCGATAACAAGTGAAGGAAATCCGACACACCGCTTACCACTACCAAACGGCCACTATAGCCCAAGTGTTAGATGACCGATGGCTGTACACATTTTGTTCCTGTTCCTGTTCCTAGTTTGAATGTAGTGGCACGGATCGACCGCTGAGCAATCTAAATTTCAATCAGTGAAGGATGTTCGTTGAGAGAGGATAAGCACCTACACATGGCCAAATTATCACGCAACATGTTCACTGACGGCTCAGGGAACACATCACCTACTCCGATATTATCAGTAGCAACAGCATGTTTCGCTATAAACACCCTGAGCTTCCAAAGAGGAGTGTTTGTAGTGATACCAGTTAGCGCACAGTACTGCAGATAGCACATGTAGAGCTTTCGACCATAATGATCAGTCAGTGTTTTAGTATACCGACATAATATGATTTCACCGTATAATGAGAGCAATACTTAGCACGAGTTGAACTAATATCCTTCTATGTTATGAATCACTCACAGTCCTTATCTCGAAGATAGGGCTAGACCTGTCCAATACAGCTCGTTGCGCGCGCGGCTTCGACCGCGTGTGTGTAGACTTGTCCACCGGTCAGCTGATTTCGCCGATGTTCTTCATTTTTTCATAATTTCTAATAATGTCGGCTTCACAAACATCTCTTTCGAGAAGGTAAGTTAATTTTAATGATAATATACTTGTCTACTAATCAATGATAATGGTGTCGAGAGCCCATGAATGCGAAATTCAAATATTTTGGCAATTGATATGATATGATGATTTGTCATTCTTTACTACTCCGTTTTACAAACGAACGTCGTCAACGGAGTACCGCCGTAGCTGCGTTAAAGTGCCGCTGGGGCCGCCGTCGGTGTTGGCGTCGGTGCGCAAAGTATGAACTGCGTAACTTCTGTTAGCATTAGCTTATACGTACACCGCCCTTCGTCAGTGCAGTGGGACGGGAGGTGCATCGCGTAGCCGGAAACTGGGAAGCATTTCGTATTCCTGCTATACTTGCCTTATACTCTCGAATGAAACAATTTCTCCAATGGAAGCAAGCTAATGTACTATACTTTTCTCGTGAAAATGATTTGTTGCTATTGCAATGAAGGGGGGGGGGGGGGAGGAGCATCTTATGAAAAGTTGCACATCTAAGCATCTTTGAGGGCTCAGTCTGCACACTCAAGCGTAGATTTTTGCCTGAGCTTTGATGCAGGAAGGAGGTGGTTTTCTTCACCGCTTTAGGCTCAAATAAAAATGGCCTCCATGTTGAGCCCCCCCCCCCCCCCATTGCGATAGCACGTATGTTCAGCTTCGCCTCTTTATAGGTCCTCTCCACAAAATTGGGATTCATTGTGGGTGAGGGAGGATAAGACCTGAGTCGCGGACTCCACATTTACGTAAAAACGTGTAAGACGAGTTACGACTTCATTCTTATAACGCATGATGGTAGAGGCTTTTCCAGGCAGAGGGAAAGAGTTTTACGTATTTGGACCTAAGCCAAGGGAGTGTTAGGAGCATCGGGGTGGGTGTAGCAACCCTTGCATTTGCAAAATGATTTTTTTAGTAACAAGTGATTCATTCACTTAAAATTCCTTCCTTACATAAAGGAATGGTCCGCGGAGAAACGAGCTTTTCTGTTATCAATATACTTATTTTGTATTTGCCTAGTCTGGGCCGCGCGCAAAGTTTCACGCGAAAAATGTGAATCCGGTTAAGATACAGCACCACAAAGTCTCGGCGGGGAGGCGGAGCCTGCAAGCAAGTGCCATTCCCGTCGTCCGTCGCGGTCAGAGACCCATTTTAGAAAGTTACGTAGAAGGTCTACGGAACGGGACCTCTACTCGGAGGCCCCACTCATCCAGCCGAGAATTAGGGGAGCTGTGTCTCAGCCGAATTCTCACTTTTGCACGTGAAACTTTACAGGAGGCCTTCATTAGGCAAATACAACATAAATACATGGGTAACAAAGAAACTCATTCTTCCGTGAACGATTCTTTCGAGCTAGAATTCACATCCTCCTGAACAATACATCTTTGCGTGCATGTAATTTTTATTTTATTAAATGAAATAAATACTGTATGAAACATGCTTTCCTCCCTCCCTCCTTGCTGATGAGCACAGAGGGAGGTTATCTCTAAGTTTAACCTCCGCCTAGGGGCACGTGCGAAAAGGAGGTTCGCATACAGCGTCGCTTCTTCCCTCCCCCCTAAATCCTTTGATCCTTTCTCTTTGTTTATGATTTTTTAATTCTTTATGTGTACACCAGTTGCCTGGCGCACAATATTGTGCGCAAAACACCATGGGCGCCAGCAGGTTGATCGAAATGGCTTTTTTATTCAAGAGATAGTATTTCAGTCCACGCTTCGCCTACCGTAGATGAGGCCCAGGGTAGTTCATGTGTGCGCCCCACTTCCTCTCCCATGCTCTACCCTCTTTAAAAGTTGCACCTTCTCCACGGGCTGTTTTGCATGTAATGCCCAAGCTCCGCCCAATACTGCAAGAGCTCAGCCTACCTTTCAAACGTCTCGTCCTTTCATAGACCTAACTACTGCTGACCACTTCCTTTTTTCTCCCGGTCTCCAGATCGTTCTGGAGACAAATTACATTTTTGCACAAGTTTCAGCCGACTAATAAGCTTTCCACCCACTGTGAGCGGGTTTTCGCCTATTTGAGCGTGCTCAAGATAGCATGCACATTGGGCATTTCCACTGATTTTTCCTAGACTGTGTGCCTAGTTGGAATCGAGTTATGAATTTTTGTTGTACGGACAGCCCTTTTAGGGTGCGCTCCGCCCACTGCGACCACGCCTCTTCCATGACCTTCGTAAACTCATTCCTACACTTAATACACCTTTCCCGCATTCGGGGCACATTCGAATCCTACTAACAACTTTCGGTTTGAAAGCGGAACATTCCAGCGCACGCTCCGCCCACCTGGAAGGGGCTTAACTTGTTTTCTACTTTTTGTCCCATGCCCTACCCATACCACACCTGTCTCCATCTCTACAGGCCGTTTTTCATGTAACGCCCAAGCTCCGCCCACCACCACAAATCCCTTCCACTGTGCCCATGCCTCTTTCTTGATTTTCACAAACTCACTCATTACCTGAATCCATCTTCCCTCCATGTTTGGAGCACATTGGAACCCAATTTACAGTTTTCGGCCTGAAAACGGAACCTTTCAGTGCACTCCCCGCCCACCGTGGGCGGAGCTTGACTTGGTCCATGTATGGTCGTTACTTCTTGTCCTATGTCCTACCCATCCCACACTTGTCCCCATCTCCACAGGTCGTTTTTCATATAAAAACGTAACCAGTTTGGCTGGCGCACACTACTGCGCGCATCGAACAAGGGAGCTTGCAAAATGAGCTTGATCGATATCGATTGTTGGGCATCATCATTCAAACGGTTTGCTAAAAGAGACCCATGCAGAAAACGGAGAAGGGAGACAGAATCCCGTGAGTTCCATCTTACCCCCATATCAATCGATATCGATCAAGCACATTTTGCGTGTTCGCCTGTTTGATGCGCGCAGTAGTGTGCGCCAGCCCAACTGGTTTCCTATATACTGGTGGTAGATCCATATGCAGTTAAGGATGCTTATCGTTTTTGTACACATGCACCACTTTTTGGAATTTCACATAGTCTAACGGTCGATAACCAGTACTGTTGCTGGCCGCATGAGAGAATGCATCACTTGCTTTGCTATCACGAATCTAGATCGTGTCTTCATCATCCACGTAGGTCGTAATATCAAAAGGCATGCACTACTATTCGGAAGGCTGGGCAATTTAGCGGTCGATACATCGGCAGCAGATGTCAGAACATGAACAAAATAGGTTCACCCAATGGTACTGAGCAACAGACGCATTTACTATAGCAGTCTTATAGTAGTAGTAAGCGGTGTACCGAACTTTATCACTTCCCCATTTCCTGATGGCTCTTATCAGCCCCTGTAATCCGCAATCATGTTTCGAAAGGTCACAATTAAGGTCTCCGTACCCTGTATACCTGTGAGTGTGAACGCCAGAAGAGCCAAACCTCTTTGGCGACATCAGCCTTTTGACCTCCTTATCGTATCTTATCAACCGCTATCAATTCGGATCACCCACCATTGATGTGCCCGTCCCACCCTCAAAACACCTGTGAGTGTCGGCACTCTAAGATCGACCCGAAAGGTGAGGCGGATCCAACGACATTTACTTTGTGAGGCTCCTTATCGAATCTTATCAACCGCTATCAATTCGGATCACCCATCAATGATGTGCCCGTCCCACCCTTCAAAACACCAGTGGGTGTCGGCACTCTAGGATCAACCCGAAAGGTGAGACGAATCCAACGACATTTACATTGTGAGGCTCCTTATCGAATCTTATCAACCGCTATCAATTCGGATCACCCATCATTGATGTGCCCGTCCCACCCTCAAAACACCTGTGAGTGTCGGCACTCTAGGATCAACCCGAAAGGTGAGACGGATCCAACGACATTTACTTTGTGAGGCTCCTCATCGAATCTTATCAACCGCTATCAATTCGGATCACTCATCATTGATGTGCCCGTTCCACCCCTCGAAACACCTGTGAGTGTCGGCACTCTAAGATCGACCCGAAAGGTGAGGCGGATCCAACGACATTTACTTTGTGAGGCTCCTCATCGAATCTTATCAACCGCTATCAATTCGGATCACTCATCATTGATGTGCCCGTTCCACCCCTCGAAACACCTGTGAGTGTCGGCACTCTAAGATCGACCCGAAAGGTGAGGCGGATCCAACGACATTTACTTTGTGAGGCTCCTTATCGAATCTTATCAACCGCTATCAATTCGGATCACCCACCATTGATGTGCCCGTCCCACCCTCAAAACACCTGTGAGTGTCGGCACTCTAAGATCGACCCGAAAGGTGAGGCGGATCCAACGACATTTACTTTGTGAGGCTCCTCATCGAATCTTATCAACCGCTATCAATTCGGATCACCCATCAATGATGTGCCCGTCCCACCCCTCAAAACACCAGTGAGTGTCGGCACTCTAAGATCGACCCGAAAGGTGAGGCGGATCCAACGACATTTACTTTGTGAGGCTCCTTATCGAATCTTATCAACCGCTATCAATTCGGATCACCCATCAATGATGTGCCCGTCCCACCCCTCAAAACACCAGTGAGTGTCGGCACTCTAGGATCAACCCGAAAGGTGAGACGAATCCAACGACATTTACATTGTGAGGCTCCTTATCGAATCTTATCAACCGCTATCAATTCGGATCACTCATCATTGATGTGCCCGTTCCACCCCTCGAAACACCTGTGAGTGTCGGCACTCTAAGATCGACCCGAAAGGTGAGGCGGATCCAACGACATTTACTTTGTGAGGCTCCTCATCGAATCTTATCAACCGCTATCAATTCGGATCACTCATCATTGATGTGCCCGTTCCACCCCTCGAAACACCTGTGAGTGTCGGCACTCTAAGATCGACCCGAAAGGTGAGGCGGATCCAACGACATTTACTTTGTGAGGCTCCTTATCGAATCTTATCAACCGCTATCAATTCGGATCACCCACCATTGATGTGCCCGTCCCACCCTCAAAACACCTGTGAGTGTCGGCACTCTAAGATCGACCCGAAAGGTGAGGCGGATCCAACGACATTTACTTTGTGAGGCTCCTCATCGAATCTTATCAACCGCTATCAATTCGGATCACCCATCAATGATGTGCCCGTCCCACCCCTCAAAACACCAGTGAGTGTCGGCACTCTAAGATCGACCCGAAAGGTGAGGCGGATCCAACGACATTTACTTTGTGAGGCTCCTTATCGAATCTTATCAACCGCTATCAATTCGGATCACCCATCAATGATGTGCCCGTCCCACCCCTCAAAACACCAGTGAGTGTCGGCACTCTAGGATCAACCCGAAAGGTGAGACGAATCCAACGACATTTACATTGTGAGGCTCCTTATCGAATCTTATCAACCGCTATCAATTCGGATCACCCATCATTGATGTGCCCGTCCCACCCCTCAAAACACCAGTGAGTGTCGGCACTCTAAGATCGACCCGAAAGGTGAGGCGGATCCAACGACATTTACTTTGTGAGGCTCCTTATCGAATCTTATCAACCGCTATCAATTCGGATCACCCATCAATGATGTGCCCGTCCCACCCCTCAAAACACCAGTGAGTGTCGGCACTCTAGGATCAACCCGAAAGGTGAGACGAATCCAACGACATTTACATTGTGAGGCTCCTTATCGAATCTTATCAACCGCTATCAATTCGGATCACCCATCATTGATGTGCCCGTCCCACCCTCAAAACACCTGTGAGTGTCGGCACTCTAGGATCAACCCGAAAGGTGAGACGGATCCAACGACATTTACTTTGTGAGGCTCCTCATCGAATCTTATCAACCGCTATCAATTCGGATCACTCATCATTGATGTGCCCGTTCCACCCCTCGAAACACCTGTGAGTGTCGGCACTCTAAGATCGACCCGAAAGGTGAGGCGGATCCAACGACATTTACTTTGTGAGGCTCCTTATCGAATCTTATCAACCGCTATCAATTCGGATCACTCATCATTGATGTGCCCGTCCCACCCTCAAAACACCTGTGAGTGTCGGCACTCTAAGATCGACCCGAAAGGTGAGGCGGATCCAACGACATTTACTTTGTGAGGCTCCTTATCGAATCTTATCAACCGCTATCAATTCGGATCACCCATCAATGATGTGCCCGTCCCACCCCTCAAAACACCAGTGAGTGTCGGCACTCTAAGATCGACCCGAAAGGTGAGGCGGATCCAACGACATTTACTTTGTGAGGCTCCTTATCGAATCTTATCAACCGCTATCAATTCGGATCACCCATCAATGATGTGCCCGTCCCACCCCTCAAAACACCAGTGAGTGTCGGCACTCTAAGATCGACCCGAAAGGTGAGGCGGATCCAACGACATTTACTTTGTGAGGCTCCTTATCGAATAATAAGCCGCTATCAATTCGGATCACCCATCATTGATGTGCCCGTCCCACCCTCAAAACACCTGTGAGTGTCGGCACTCTAGGATCAACCCGAAAGGTGAGACGGATCCAACGACATTTACTTTGTGAGGCTCCTCGTCGAATCTTATCAACCGCTATCAATTCGGATCACTCATCATTGATGTGCCCGTTCCACCCCTCGAAACACCTGTGAGTGTCGGCACTCTAGGATCAACCCGAAAGGTGAGACGAATCCAACGACATTTACATTGTGAGGCTCCTTATCGAATCTTATCAACCGCTATCAATTCGGATCACCCATCATTGATGTGCCCGTCCCACCCTCAAAACACCTGTGAGTGTCGGCACTCTAGGATCAACCCGAAAGGTGAGACGGATCCAACGACATTTACTTTGTGAGGCTCCTCATCGAATCTTATCAACCGCTATCAATTCGGATCACTCATCATTGATGTGCCCGTTCCACCCCTCGAAACACCTGTGAGTGTCGGCACTCTAAGATCGACCCGAAAGGTGAGACGGATCCAACGACATTTACTTTGTGAGGCTCCTTATCGAATCTTATCAACCGCTATCAATTCGGATCACTCATCATTGATGTGCCCGTTCCACCCCTCGAAACACCTGTGAGTGTCGGCACTCTAGGATCAACCCGAAAGGTGAGACGGATCCAACGACATTTACTTTGTGAGGCTCCTTATCGAATCTTATCAACCGCTATCAATTCGGATCACCCACCATTGATGTGCCCGTCCCACCCTCAAAACACCTGTGAGTGTCGGCACTCTAAGATCGACCCGAAAGGTGAGGCGGATCCAACGACATTTACTTTGTGAGGCTCCTTATCGAATCTTATCAACCGCTATCAATTCGGATCACCCATCAATGATGTGCCCGTCCCACCCCTCAAAACACCAGTGAGTGTCGGCACTCTAAGATCGACCCGAAAGGTGAGGCGGATCCAACGACATTTACTTTGTGAGGCTCCTTATCGAATCTAATAAGCCGCTATCAATTCGGATCACCCATCATTGATGTGCCCGTCCCACCCTCAAAACACCTGTGAGTGTCGGCACTCTAGGATCAACCCGAAAGGTGAGACGGATCCAACGACATTTACTTTGTGAGGCTCCTCATCGAATCTTATCAACCGCTATCAATTCGGATCACTCATCATTGATGTGCCCGTTCCACCCCTCGAAACACCTGTGAGTGTCGGCACTCTAAGATCGACCCGAAAGGTGAGACGGATCCAACGACATTTACTTTGTGAGGCTCCTTATCGAATCTTATCAACCGCTATCAATTCGGATCACCCACCATTGATGTGCCCGTCCCACCCTCAAAACACCTGTGAGTGTCGGCACTCTAAGATCGACCCGAAAGGTGAGGCGGATCCAACGACATTTACTTTGTGAGGCTCCTCATCGAATCTTATCAACCGCTATCAATTCGGATCACTCATCATTGATGTGCCCGTTCCACCCCTCGAAACACCTGTGAGTGTCGGCACTCTAAGATCGACCCGAAAGGTGAGACGGATCCAACGACATTTACTTTGTGAGGCTCCTTATCGAATCTTATCAACCGCTATCAATTCGGATCACTCATCATTGATGTGCCCGTTCCACCCCTCGAAACACCTGTGAGTGTCGGCACTCTAGGATCAACCCGAAAGGTGAGACGGATCCAACGACATTTACTTTGTGAGGCTCCTTATCGAATCTAATAAGCCGCTATCAATTCGGATCACCCATCATTGATGTGCCCGTCCCACCCTCAAAACACCTGTGAGTGTCGGCACTCTAGGATCAACCCGAAAGGTGAGACGGATCCAACGACATTTACTTTGTGAGGCTCCTCATCGAATCTTATCAACCGCTATCAATTCGGATCACTCATCATTGATGTGCCCGTTCCACCCCTCGAAACACCTGTGAGTGTCGGCACTCTAAGATCGACCCGAAAGGTGAGACGGATCCAACGACATTTACTTTGTGAGGCTCCTTATCGAATCTTATCAACCGCTATCAATTCGGATCACCCATCAATGATGTGCCCGTCCCACCCTCAAAACACCTGTGAGTGTCGGCACTCTAAGATCGACCCGAAAGGTGAGACGGATCCAACGACATTTACTTTGTGAGGCTCCTTATCGAATCTAATAAGCCGCTATCAATTCGGATCACCCATCATTGATGTGCCCGTCCCACCCTCAAAACACCTGTGAGTGTCGGCACTCTAGGATCAACCCGAAAGGTGAGACGGATCCAACGACATTTACTTTGTGAGGCTCCTCATCGAATCTTATCAACCGCTATCAATTCGGATCACTCATCATTGATGTGCCCGTTCCACCCCTCGAAACACCTGTGAGTGTCGGCACTCTAAGATCGACCCGAAAGGTGAGACGGATCCAACGACATTTACTTTGTGAGGCTCCTTATCGAATCTTATCAACCGCTATCAATTCGGATCACCCACCATTGATGTGCCCGTCCCACCCTCAAAACACCTGTGAGTGTCGGCACTCTAAGATCGACCCGAAAGGTGAGGCGGATCCAACGACATTTACTTTGTGAGGCTCCTCATCGAATCTTATCAACCGCTATCAATTCGGATCACCCATCAATGATGTGCCCGTCCCACCCCTCAAAACACCAGTGAGTGTCGGCACTCTAAGATCGACCCGAAAGGTGAGGCGGATCCAACGACATTTACTTTGTGAGGCTCCTTATCGAATCTTATCAACCGCTATCAATTCGGATCACCCATCAATGATGTGCCCGTCCCACCCCTCAAAACACCAGTGAGTGTCGGCACTCTAGGATCAACCCGAAAGGTGAGACGAATCCAACGACATTTACATTGTGAGGCTCCTTATCGAATCTTATCAACCGCTATCAATTCGGATCACCCATCATTGATGTGCCCGTCCCACCCTCAAAACACCTGTGAGTGTCGGCACTCTAGGATCAACCCGAAAGGTGAGACGGATCCAACGACATTTACTTTGTGAGGCTCCTCATCGAATCTTATCAACCGCTATCAATTCGGATCACTCATCATTGATGTGCCCGTTCCACCCCTCGAAACACCTGTGAGTGTCGGCACTCTAAGATCGACCCGAAAGGTGAGGCGGATCCAACGACATTTACTTTGTGAGGCTCCTCATCGAATCTTATCAACCGCTATCAATTCGGATCACTCATCATTGATGTGCCCGTTCCACCCCTCGAAACACCTGTGAGTGTCGGCACTCTAAGATCGACCCGAAAGGTGAGGCGGATCCAACGACATTTACTTTGTGAGGCTCCTTATCGAATCTTATCAACCGCTATCAATTCGGATCACCCACCATTGATGTGCCCGTCCCACCCTCAAAACACCTGTGAGTGTCGGCACTCTAAGATCGACCCGAAAGGTGAGGCGGATCCAACGACATTTACTTTGTGAGGCTCCTCATCGAATCTTATCAACCGCTATCAATTCGGATCACCCATCAATGATGTGCCCGTCCCACCCCTCAAAACACCAGTGAGTGTCGGCACTCTAAGATCGACCCGAAAGGTGAGGCGGATCCAACGACATTTACTTTGTGAGGCTCCTTATCGAATCTTATCAACCGCTATCAATTCGGATCACCCATCAATGATGTGCCCGTCCCACCCCTCAAAACACCAGTGAGTGTCGGCACTCTAGGATCAACCCGAAAGGTGAGACGAATCCAACGACATTTACATTGTGAGGCTCCTTATCGAATCTTATCAACCGCTATCAATTCGGATCACCCATCATTGATGTGCCCGTCCCACCCCTCAAAACACCAGTGAGTGTCGGCACTCTAAGATCGACCCGAAAGGTGAGGCGGATCCAACGACATTTACTTTGTGAGGCTCCTTATCGAATCTTATCAACCGCTATCAATTCGGATCACCCATCAATGATGTGCCCGTCCCACCCCTCAAAACACCAGTGAGTGTCGGCACTCTAGGATCAACCCGAAAGGTGAGACGAATCCAACGACATTTACATTGTGAGGCTCCTTATCGAATCTTATCAACCGCTATCAATTCGGATCACCCATCATTGATGTGCCCGTCCCACCCTCAAAACACCTGTGAGTGTCGGCACTCTAGGATCAACCCGAAAGGTGAGACGGATCCAACGACATTTACTTTGTGAGGCTCCTCATCGAATCTTATCAACCGCTATCAATTCGGATCACTCATCATTGATGTGCCCGTTCCACCCCTCGAAACACCTGTGAGTGTCGGCACTCTTAGATCGACCCGAAAGGTGAGGCGGATCCAACGACATTTACTTTGTGAGGCTCCTTATCGAATCTTATCAACCGCTATCAATTCGGATCACTCATCATTGATGTGCCCGTCCCACCCTCAAAACACCTGTGAGTGTCGGCACTCTAAGATCGACCCGAAAGGTGAGGCGGATCCAACGACATTTACTTTGTGAGGCTCCTTATCGAATCTTATCAACCGCTATCAATTCGGATCACCCATCAATGATGTGCCCGTCCCACCCCTCAAAACACCAGTGAGTGTCGGCACTCTAAGATCGACCCGAAAGGTGAGGCGGATCCAACGACATTTACTTTGTGAGGCTCCTTATCGAATCTTATCAACCGCTATCAATTCGGATCACCCATCAATGATGTGCCCGTCCCACCCCTCAAAACACCAGTGAGTGTCGGCACTCTAAGATCGACCCGAAAGGTGAGGCGGATCCAACGACATTTACTTTGTGAGGCTCCTTATCGAATAATAAGCCGCTATCAATTCGGATCACCCATCATTGATGTGCCCGTCCCACCCTCAAAACACCTGTGAGTGTCGGCACTCTAGGATCAACCCGAAAGGTGAGACGGATCCAACGACATTTACTTTGTGAGGCTCCTCATCGAATCTTATCAACCGCTATCAATTCGGATCACTCATCATTGATGTGCCCGTTCCACCCCTCGAAACACCTGTGAGTGTCGGCACTCTAAGATCGACCCGAAAGGTGAGGCGGATCCAACGACATTTACTTTGTGAGGCTCCTCATCGAATCTTATCAACCGCTATCAATTCGGATCACTCATCATTGATGTGCCCGTTCCACCCCTCGAAACACCTGTGAGTGTCGGCACTCTAAGATCGACCCGAAAGGTGAGGCGGATCCAACGACATTTACTTTGTGAGGCTCCTCATCGAATCTTATCAACCGCTATCAATTCGGATCACTCATCATTGATGTGCCCGTTCCACCCCTCGAAACACCTGTGAGTGTCGGCACTCTAGGATCAACCCGAAAGGTGAGACGAATCCAACGACATTTACATTGTGAGGCTCCTTATCGAATCTTATCAACCGCTATCAATTCGGATCACCCATCAATGATGTGCCCGTCCCACCCTCAAAACACCTGTGAGTGTCGGCACTCTAAGATCGACCCGAAAGGTGAGGCGGATCCAACGACATTCACTTTGTGAGGCTCCTTATCGAATCTTATCAACCGCTATCAATTCGGATCACCCACCATTGATGTGCCCGTCCCACCCTCAAAACACCTGTGAGTGTCGGCACTCTAAGATCGACCCGAAAGGTGAGGCGGATCCAACGACATTTACTTTGTGAGGCTCCTTATCGAATCTTATCAACCGCTATCAATTCGGATCACCCATCAATGATGTGCCCGTCCCACCCCTCAAAACACCAGTGAGTGTCGGCACTCTAAGATCGACCCGAAAGGTGAGGCAGATCCAACGACATTTACTTTGTGAGGCTCCTTATCGAATCTTATCAACCGCTATCAATTCGGATCACCCATCAATGATGTGCCCGTCCCACCCCTCAAAACACCAGTGAGTGTCGGCACTCTAAGATCGACCCGAAAGGTGAGGCGGATCCAACGACATTTACTTTGTGAGGCTCCTCATCGAATCTTATCAACCGCTATCAATTCGGATCACTCATCATTGATGTGCCCGTTCCACCCCTCGAAACACCTGTGAGTGTCGGCACTCTAGGATCAACCCGAAAGGTGAGACGAATCCAACGACATTTACATTGTGAGGCTCCTTATCGAATCTTATCAACCGCTATCAATTCGGATCACCCATCAATGATGTGCCCGTCCCACCCTCAAAACACCTGTGAGTGTCGGCACTCTAAGATCGACCCGAAAGGTGAGGCGGATCCAACGACATTCACTTTGTGAGGCTCCTTATCGAATCTTATCAACCGCTATCAATTCGGATCACCCACCATTGATGTGCCCGTCCCACCCTCAAAACACCTGTGAGTGTCGGCACTCTAAGATCGACCCGAAAGGTGAGGCGGATCCAACGACATTTACTTTGTGAGGCTCCTTATCGAATCTTATCAACCGCTATCAATTCGGATCACCCATCAATGATGTGCCCGTCCCACCCCTCAAAACACCAGTGAGTGTCGGCACTCTAAGATCGACCCGAAAGGTGAGGCGGATCCAACGACATTTACTTTGTGAGGCTCCTTATCGAATCTTATCAACCGCTATCAATTCGGATCACCCATCAATGATGTGCCCGTCCCACCCCTCAAAACACCAGTGAGTGTCGGCACTCTAAGATCGACCCGAAAGGTGAGGCGGATCCAACGACATTTACTTTGTGAGGCTCCTTATCGAATAATAAGCCGCTATCAATTCGGATCACCCATCATTGATGTGCCCGTCCCACCCTCAAAACACCTGTGAGTGTCGGCACTCTAGGATCAACACGAAAGGTGAGACGGATCCAACGACATTTACTTTGTGAGGCTCCTCATCGAATCTTATCAACCGCTATCAATTCGGATCACTCATCATTGATGTGCCCGTTCCACCCCTCGAAACACCTGTGAGTGTCGGCACTCTAAGATCGACCCGAAAGGTGAGGCGGATCCAACGACATTTACTTTGTGAGGCTCCTCATCGAATCTTATCAACCGCTATCAATTCGGATCACTCATCATTGATGTGCCCGTTCCACCCCTCGAAACACCTGTGAGTGTCGGCACTCTAAGATCGACCCGAAAGGTGAGGCGGATCCAACGACATTTACTTTGTGAGGCTCCTTATCGAATCTTATCAACCGCTATCAATTCGGATCACCCACCATTGATGTGCCCGTCCCACCCTCAAAACACCTGTGAGTGTCGGCACTCTAAGATCGACCCGAAAGGTGAGGCGGATCCAACGACATTTACTTTGTGAGGCTCCTCATCGAATCTTATCAACCGCTATCAATTCGGATCACCCATCAATGATGTGCCCGTCCCACCCCTCAAAACACCAGTGAGTGTCGGCACTCTAAGATCGACCCGAAAGGTGAGGCGGATCCAACGACATTTACTTTGTGAGGCTCCTTATCGAATCTTATCAACCGCTATCAATTCGGATCACCCATCAATGATGTGCCCGTCCCACCCCTCAAAACACCAGTGAGTGTCGGCACTCTAGGATCAACCCGAAAGGTGAGACGAATCCAACGACATTTACATTGTGAGGCTCCTTATCGAATCTTATCAACCGCTATCAATTCGGATCACCCATCATTGATGTGCCCGTCCCACCCCTCAAAACACCAGTGAGTGTCGGCACTCTAAGATCGACCCGAAAGGTGAGGCGGATCCAACGACATTTACTTTGTGAGGCTCCTTATCGAATCTTATCAACCGCTATCAATTCGGATCACCCATCAATGATGTGCCCGTCCCACCCCTCAAAACACCAGTGAGTGTCGGCACTCTAGGATCAACCCGAAAGGTGAGACGAATCCAACGACATTTACATTGTGAGGCTCCTTATCGAATCTTATCAACCGCTATCAATTCGGATCACCCATCATTGATGTGCCCGTCCCACCCTCAAAACACCTGTGAGTGTCGGCACTCTAGGATCAACCCGAAAGGTGAGACGGATCCAACGACATTTACTTTGTGAGGCTCCTCATCGAATCTTATCAACCGCTATCAATTCGGATCACTCATCATTGATGTGCCCGTTCCACCCCTCGAAACACCTGTGAGTGTCGGCACTCTAAGATCGACCCGAAAGGTGAGGCGGATCCAACGACATTTACTTTGTGAGGCTCCTTATCGAATCTTATCAACCGCTATCAATTCGGATCACTCATCATTGATGTGCCCGTCCCACCCTCAAAACACCTGTGAGTGTCGGCACTCTAAGATCGACCCGAAAGGTGAGGCGGATCCAACGACATTTACTTTGTGAGGCTCCTTATCGAATCTTATCAACCGCTATCAATTCGGATCACCCATCAATGATGTGCCCGTCCCACCCCTCAAAACACCAGTGAGTGTCGGCACTCTAAGATCGACCCGAAAGGTGAGGCGGATCCAACGACATTTACTTTGTGAGGCTCCTTATCGAATCTTATCAACCGCTATCAATTCGGATCACCCATCAATGATGTGCCCGTCCCACCCCTCAAAACACCAGTGAGTGTCGGCACTCTAAGATCGACCCGAAAGGTGAGGCGGATCCAACGACATTTACTTTGTGAGGCTCCTTATCGAATAATAAGCCGCTATCAATTCGGATCACCCATCATTGATGTGCCCGTCCCACCCTCAAAACACCTGTGAGTGTCGGCACTCTAGGATCAACCCGAAAGGTGAGACGGATCCAACGACATTTACTTTGTGAGGCTCCTCATCGAATCTTATCAACCGCTATCAATTCGGATCACTCATCATTGATGTGCCCGTTCCACCCCTCGAAACACCTGTGAGTGTCGGCACTCTAAGATCGACCCGAAAGGTGAGGCGGATCCAACGACATTTACTTTGTGAGGCTCCTCATCGAATCTTATCAACCGCTATCAATTCGGATCACTCATCATTGATGTGCCCGTTCCACCCCTCGAAACACCTGTGAGTGTCGGCACTCTAGGATCAACCCGAAAGGTGAGACGAATCCAACGACATTTACATTGTGAGGCTCCTTATCGAATCTTATCAACCGCTATCAATTCGGATCACCCATCAATGATGTGCCCGTCCCACCCTCAAAACACCTGTGAGTGTCGGCACTCTAAGATCGACCCGAAAGGTGAGGCGGATCCAACGACATTCACTTTGTGAGGCTCCTTATCGAATCTTATCAACCGCTATCAATTCGGATCACCCACCATTGATGTGCCCGTCCCACCCTCAAAACACCTGTGAGTGTCGGCACTCTAAGATCGACCCGAAAGGTGAGGCGGATCCAACGACATTTACTTTGTGAGGCTCCTTATCGAATCTTATCAACCGCTATCAATTCGGATCACCCATCAATGATGTGCCCGTCCCACCCCTCAAAACACCAGTGAGTGTCGGCACTCTAAGATCGACCCGAAAGGTGAGGCGGATCCAACGACATTTACTTTGTGAGGCTCCTTATCGAATCTTATCAACCGCTATCAATTCGGATCACCCATCAATGATGTGCCCGTCCCACCCCTCAAAACACCAGTGAGTGTCGGCACTCTAAGATCGACCCGAAAGGTGAGGCGGATCCAACGACATTTACTTTGTGAGGCTCCTCATCGAATCTTATCAACCGCTATCAATTCGGATCACTCATCATTGATGTGCCCGTCCACCCCTCGAAACACCTGTGAGTGTCGGCACTCTAGGATCAACCCGAAAGGTGAGACGAATCCAACGACATTTACATTGTGAGGCTCCTTATCGAATCTTATCAACCGCTATCAATTCGGATCACCCATCAATGATGTGCCCGTCCCACCCCTCAAAACACCAGTGAGTGTCGGCACTCTAGGATCAACCCGAAAGGTGAGGCGGATCCAACGACATTTACTTTGTGAGGCTCCTTATCGAATCTTATCAACCGCTATCAATTCGGATCACCCATCAATGATGTGCCCGTCCCTCCCCTCAAAACACCAGTGAGTGTCGGCACTCTAAGATCGACCCGAAAGGTGAGGCGGATCCAACGACATTTACTTTGTGAGGCTCCTTATCGAATCTTATCAACCGCTATCAATTCGGATCACCCATCAATGATGTGCCCGTCCCACCCCTCAAAACACCAGTGAGTGTCGGCACTCTAAGATCGACCCGAAAGGTGAGGCGGATCCAACGACATTTACTTTGTGAGGCTCCTCATCGAATCTTATCAACCGCTATCAATTCGGATCACTCATCATTGATGTGCCCGTTCCACCCCTCGAAACACCTGTGAGTGTCGGCACTCTAGGATCAACCCGAAAGGTGAGACGAATCCAACGACATTTACATTGTGAGGCTCCTTATCGAATCTTATCAACCGCTATCAATTCGGATCACCCATCAATGATGTGCCCGTCCCACCCTCAAAACACCTGTGAGTGTCGGCACTCTAAGATCGACCCGAAAGGTGAGGCGGATCCAACGACATTCACTTTGTGAGGCTCCTTATCGAATCTTATCAACCGCTATCAATTCGGATCACCCACCATTGATGTGCCCGTCCCACCCTCAAAACACCTGTGAGTGTCGGCACTCTAAGATCGACCCGAAAGGTGAGGCGGATCCAACGACATTTACTTTGTGAGGCTCCTTATCGAATCTTATCAACCGCTATCAATTCGGATCACCCATCAATGATGTGCCCGTCCCACCCCTCAAAACACCAGTGAGTGTCGGCACTCTAAGATCGACCCGAAAGGTGAGGCGGATCCAACGACATTTACTTTGTGAGGCTCCTTATCGAATCTTATCAACCGCTATCAATTCGGATCACCCATCAATGATGTGCCCGTCCCACCCCTCAAAACACCAGTGAGTGTCGGCACTCTAAGATCGACCCGAAAGGTGAGGCGGATCCAACGACATTTACTTTGTGAGGCTCCTTATCGAATAATAAGCCGCTATCAATTCGGATCACCCATCATTGATGTGCCCGTCCCACCCTCAAAACACCTGTGAGTGTCGGCACTCTAGGATCAACCCGAAAGGTGAGACGGATCCAACGACATTTACTTTGTGAGGCTCCTCATCGAATCTTATCAACCGCTATCAATTCGGATCACTCATCATTGATGTGCCCGTTCCACCCCTCGAAACACCTGTGAGTGTCGGCACTCTAAGATCGACCCGAAAGGTGAGGCGGATCCAACGACATTTACTTTGTGAGGCTCCTCATCGAATCTTATCAACCGCTATCAATTCGGATCACTCATCATTGATGTGCCCGTTCCACCCCTCGAAACACCTGTGAGTGTCGGCACTCTAAGATCGACCCGAAAGGTGAGGCGGATCCAACGACATTTACTTTGTGAGGCTCCTTATCGAATCTTATCAACCGCTATCAATTCGGATCACCCACCATTGATGTGCCCGTCCCACCCTCAAAACACCTGTGAGTGTCGGCACTCTAAGATCGACCCGAAAGGTGAGGCGGATCCAACGACATTTACTTTGTGAGGCTCCTCATCGAATCTTATCAACCGCTATCAATTCGGATCACCCATCAATGATGTGCCCGTCCCACCCCTCAAAACACCAGTGAGTGTCGGCACTCTAAGATCGACCCGAAAGGTGAGGCGGATCCAACGACATTTACTTTGTGAGGCTCCTTATCGAATCTTATCAACCGCTATCAATTCGGATCACCCATCAATGATGTGCCCGTCCCACCCCTCAAAACACCAGTGAGTGTCGGCACTCTAGGATCAACCCGAAAGGTGAGACGAATCCAACGACATTTACATTGTGAGGCTCCTTATCGAATCTTATCAACCGCTATCAATTCGGATCACCCATCATTGATGTGCCCGTCCCACCCCTCAAAACACCAGTGAGTGTCGGCACTCTAAGATCGACCCGAAAGGTGAGGCGGATCCAACGACATTTACTTTGTGAGGCTCCTTATCGAATCTTATCAACCGCTATCAATTCGGATCACCCATCAATGATGTGCCCGTCCCACCCCTCAAAACACCAGTGAGTGTCGGCACTCTAGGATCAACCCGAAAGGTGAGACGAATCCAACGACATTTACATTGTGAGGCTCCTTATCGAATCTTATCAACCGCTATCAATTCGGATCACCCATCATTGATGTGCCCGTCCCACCCTCAAAACACCTGTGAGTGTCGGCACTCTAGGATCAACCCGAAAGGTGAGACGGATCCAACGACATTTACTTTGTGAGGCTCCTCATCGAATCTTATCAACCGCTATCAATTCGGATCACTCATCATTGATGTGCCCGTTCCACCCCTCGAAACACCTGTGAGTGTCGGCACTCTAAGATCGACCCGAAAGGTGAGGCGGATCCAACGACATTTACTTTGTGAGGCTCCTTATCGAATCTTATCAACCGCTATCAATTCGGATCACTCATCATTGATGTGCCCGTCCCACCCTCAAAACACCTGTGAGTGTCGGCACTCTAAGATCGACCCGAAAGGTGAGGCGGATCCAACGACATTTACTTTGTGAGGCTCCTTATCGAATCTTATCAACCGCTATCAATTCGGATCACCCATCAATGATGTGCCCGTCCCACCCCTCAAAACACCAGTGAGTGTCGGCACTCTAAGATCGACCCGAAAGGTGAGGCGGATCCAACGACATTTACTTTGTGAGGCTCCTTATCGAATCTTATCAACCGCTATCAATTCGGATCACCCATCAATGATGTGCCCGTCCCACCCCTCAAAACACCAGTGAGTGTCGGCACTCTAAGATCGACCCGAAAGGTGAGGCGGATCCAACGACATTTACTTTGTGAGGCTCCTTATCGAATAATAAGCCGCTATCAATTCGGATCACCCATCATTGATGTGCCCGTCCCACCCTCAAAACACCTGTGAGTGTCGGCACTCTAGGATCAACCCGAAAGGTGAGACGGATCCAACGACATTTACTTTGTGAGGCTCCTCATCGAATCTTATCAACCGCTATCAATTCGGATCACTCATCATTGATGTGCCCGTTCCACCCCTCGAAACACCTGTGAGTGTCGGCACTCTAAGATCGACCCGAAAGGTGAGGCGGATCCAACGACATTTACTTTGTGAGGCTCCTCATCGAATCTTATCAACCGCTATCAATTCGGATCACTCATCATTGATGTGCCCGTTCCACCCCTCGAAACACCTGTGAGTGTCGGCACTCTAAGATCGACCCGAAAGGTGAGGCGGATCCAACGACATTTACTTTGTGAGGCTCCTCATCGAATCTTATCAACCGCTATCAATTCGGATCACTCATCATTGATGTGCCCGTTCCACCCCTCGAAACACCTGTGAGTGTCGGCACTCTAGGATCAACCCGAAAGGTGAGACGAATCCAACGACATTTACATTGTGAGGCTCCTTATCGAATCTTATCAACCGCTATCAATTCGGATCACCCATCAATGATGTGCCCGTCCCACCCTCAAAACACCTGTGAGTGTCGGCACTCTAAGATCGACCCGAAAGGTGAGGCGGATCCAACGACATTCACTTTGTGAGGCTCCTTATCGAATCTTATCAACCGCTATCAATTCGGATGACCCACCATTGATGTGCCCGTCCCACCCTCAAAACACCTGTGAGTGTCGGCACTCTAAGATCGACCCGAAAGGTGAGGCGGATCCAACGACATTTACTTTGTGAGGCTCCTTATCGAATCTTATCAACCGCTATCAATTCGGATCACCCATCAATGATGTGCCCGTCCCACCCCTCAAAACACCAGTGAGTGTCGGCACTCTAAGATCGACCCGAAAGGTGAGGCGGATCCAACGACATTTACTTTGTGAGGCTCCTTATCGAATCTTATCAACCGCTATCAATTCGGATCACCCATCAATGATGTGCCCGTCCCACCCCTCAAAACACCAGTGAGTGTCGGCACTCTAAGATCGACCCGAAAGGTGAGGCGGATCCAACGACATTTACTTTGTGAGGCTCCTCATCGAATCTTATCAACCGCTATCAATTCGGATCACTCATCATTGATGTGCCCGTTCCACCCCTCGAAACACCTGTGAGTGTCGGCACTCTAGGATCAACCCGAAAGGTGAGACGAATCCAACGACATTTACATTGTGAGGCTCCTTATCGAATCTTATCAACCGCTATCAATTCGGATCACCCATCAATGATGTGCCCGTCCCACCCTCAAAACACCTGTGAGTGTCGGCACTCTAAGATCGACCCGAAAGGTGAGGCGGATCCAACGACATTCACTTTGTGAGGCTCCTTATCGAATCTTATCAACCGCTATCAATTCGGATCACCCACCATTGATGTGCCCGTCCCACCCTCAAAACACCTGTGAGTGTCGGCACTCTAAGATCGACCCGAAAGGTGAGGCGGATCCAACGACATTTACTTTGTGAGGCTCCTTATCGAATCTTATCAACCGCTATCAATTCGGATCACCCATCAATGATGTGCCCGTCCCACCCCTCAAAACACCAGTGAGTGTCGGCACTCTAAGATCGACCCGAAAGGTGAGGCGGATCCAACGACATTTACTTTGTGAGGCTCCTTATCGAATCTTATCAACCGCTATCAATTCGGATCACCCATCAATGATGTGCCCGTCCCACCCCTCAAAACACCAGTGAGTGTCGGCACTCTAAGATCGACCCGAAAGGTGAGGCGGATCCAACGACATTTACTTTGTGAGGCTCCTTATCGAATAATAAGCCGCTATCAATTCGGATCACCCATCATTGATGTGCCCGTCCCACCCTCAAAACACCTGTGAGTGTCGGCACTCTAGGATCAACCCGAAAGGTGAGACGGATCCAACGACATTTACTTTGTGAGGCTCCTCATCGAATCTTATCAACCGCTATCAATTCGGATCACTCATCATTGATGTGCCCGTTCCACCCCTCGAAACACCTGTGAGTGTCGGCACTCTAAGATCGACCCGAAAGGTGAGGCGGATCCAACGACATTTACTTTGTGAGGCTCCTCATCGAATCTTATCAACCGCTATCAATTCGGATCACTCATCATTGATGTGCCCGTTCCACCCCTCGAAACACCTGTGAGTGTCGGCACTCTAGGATCAACCCGAAAGGTGAGACGAATCCAACGACATTTACATTGTGAGGCTCCTTATCGAATCTTATCAACCGCTATCAATTCGTATCACCCATCATTGATGTGCCCGTCCCACCCCTCAAAACACCTGTGAGTGTCGGCACTCTAAAATCGACCCGAAAGGTGAGGCGGATCCAACGACATTTCCAACGGTCCCTTTACCACCCCCTATATCACTTGTAAATTTCAGGGTCCCAGCTTCGTTGCGACGCGAGATATGAATTTCCGGTCAAACAGACACACACACACAGACACACCAACAGACACACTTAGTCGATTATATAAAGTAGAATTTCGTGACAGACCGACGGACACACACACATAGACAGACATACTAAGGGAATTATAGAGTAGGATGATGGAATGGTGTGCGATATGCTATGCCTGAGACGTATAACTTCAGGTCGCGTCTCCGTCCAACCCAGATTGACGCTAACTTGCTTATTACTCACCCTCCAGCCACTATAAGTATTAGACGAATAAAACGTGGGCACGGGTTCATCGCACAAAACATGGAGTGAAAGAAATATCAGAGATAAGGGCATCAACGCCGCCATGACCTGAAAACTGCCATGAACTAGGATGCAGAAACATATCGCTCGAACCTCTCATAGTCATCGAAAGTTTTTCATAGGCTAAAGTCGACTCAGTCCACTTAGAGAGCCGCGTAGATCATGTGAAGAGAAGTCGGCGATCACTCGGTAGGAACATACAGCAGAGAGCAGAGTAGCCTCCCTCGAAGCAGTCCACGAATGAGGATCACTTTCCGAAGAAGGGTGAGATAGTACGAGATATCTTATCTGTGGTTTCCTCTTCCAGCGATAACGGTTACAGGCTCCAAGATGATATAATGCTGAATAACACGGGAAGATACTCGTTCGATTTCGATAGTCTGAACTCTCGCTCAATGAAAGTTAAGTGGCGAAAAATTGTAGAAACCGGAGTCTCTTCTATTGCTTCGATCGGCGCAATTATGTTACCTCGGTGTGCTTTGCAGATTTAGCACCGTCTAACTGAATGTAAAGTGAACATCCCTGATCATATCACACCCGGTGAACCGCTTTGCATAGCCTCCGAAGCATTATTCTGCTGTGTATCACTACATATGTATAATCGCCTATGTAAATGTGTGTATGTGTGTGCGCTGCGGCTATGTAAATGTGTGTATGTGTGTGCCTGTCTGTCTGTCTGCCAGTTTGTCACGAAATTCCCATTTCTCGTCGCAGCAAAGGTGGGACTTTGAAATTTGGAAATGATATAGGGGTGGTTCGGCGACCTTATCGGTGGATAACTGGAACTGACAACAACTAATAAGGACCAATGAGGAACTTCAAAAGGCAAATGCCACCAACTCCATTGCGCCTTTCGGGCTGATGGTGTAGCAGTGATAGTTATAGGTATACTATGTGGGATGGTACATTAACGATGGATGATCTCAATTGTAAGAGGGGCAAATTCGTGAAAGTCACCAAATCCTTTGCGCCCTTCGTGTTCACCGTGGAGCGTTGATACTCATAGGTGCTATGCGAGGTGGTACGGAGACATTAATGACAGCTGATCCAAATTAATAACAGCTGTTAAGGGTCGATAAAATAAGTCAGAAGGCAAGTGTCACTAATTCGTTTCTTTTTTCGGTTGGCAATTGATTGCTGGGTGTTTTGGAGGGCGATACGTGGTGTTTGACGTGTCGTTTTCGTGATGAAAACGTCCACCGATCAGTATCAAAGATTGGAATGAATGATACAACCGAATTAATCCCATAACTGCTTTTAGCAAAATCCTCTTCCCTTTCATTGAAGCAGCAGCTGCATAAACAAGCTTGCCAGTCGTGTAATTCTTGTGTCGACTATGTCACCAATTTCAATGATGCCAACCATCTTTTCAGAAGCAATGGAGTATTTGAGCCAAGTTGGAAAATCAGGTGATGTGATTAACAAATTGTATTTAGTGAAAACGTAGAACGTTAGCACAGCACAACGTGCAGCAGTCATATGCTCATCTGTAGTAATTCTATAATGAATATGTTTCCGTTCCGCCGTGGACCGTCGAAGCACTTCCTCACTGAAGGTATCCATTGTTGAAGCGAAATTTCGCAACGCGGGATGCTCAATGAGATGCGTTCACGGAAAACCCGTTAGGGAAGGATTCCAGATTTTATCGGAAGAGACCCAGCTGTGCTGATGTCTTGGTTAATGGATAACAAGTATGGAAACCAAAAGTGTAAAACACCGCTTTGAAGCGTATTATGAAGAGTCCGTGTTCGTTTGCGAAGACTCATCGGCAGGTACTTTGCTCAAAATGATTTCTCAGTGAAAGAGTCAACTCGTCATCCACCGCTTATGAAGCCCACGTTACCACAGAACCACGGCGGCTGCCGTACTGTGAGAGATGGCCACACTTAAAAGTCATTTCAAGCAAGATGTCTTGCCGATTAGTCATCGGAAGCAAATTTTGACACCTCGTTACTCCTTCGGAACGCCATTCTGCAATTTTGTTTATCGGCACAACTAGCTCTCCTTTCAAAGTTCAAAGGGAAAACAAAAACTGTGACTAGTTAAAACAGAAGTGCATCTGTCGCTCTTGGCTTGCACTCAACGCCTAGCACACCCCTTTGCGAAATGCTGCCCTAACGGGATGTACCCCTTCTCCCACATCTCGTATGATAGTAATTTAACCTTTCTTGCTATACTGACTTACCTTTGGATGATTGAAAGGCATAGTGCCCTGCAATGACCAATGCCGGAAATGTGCTCGTACATTTATGCGGTGGGGGCAACACGTGAAATGTTGTACAATAACACGACTTTACATGAATGACATGTCAACAACATATCAGGATAACGTTAAGACGTGTACGATCCTGTAAGGCTGATGTTACTGTTAGAGCATGTTGGAACTGTCTGATAATGTTCATCAAGTTGCAACCCCCCCCCCCCTCCCCTCCTCCTCCTCCTACATCCCTCTCTCTAGCGTATAGGTTTACACCGAAAAAGAAATCTATAATAGATATGTGCGAAACGAGTGAGAATGGCAATTTTAACTCACGACACACCTCGCAATTTTTTCGTTTTTTTTTTCTAAAGAGGTACCAATATCAGTTGCTATCACCATATGTTTTTAAATACGAAAAATAGCATATCTTTCTTGAACCCTTTTCCTCCATAACGTGAATAGGATTTTGGCAACATGCTCCCTCACAGCAAGGAATGATAAAACAAATCCACTGACGTTATACATGTACTTGCACTTCTTATAATGTTTTCCAAAGAATCTGAACAATAACAGTCTTCACTTAGAAAATACTTGGTTCTGATTGCTGAGTTATATTATGCATGAGATCTATTCCTAGCGCTCCATATCTTAATGAGCTTAGCAATTGTAATTTCTTACAAAAAACCCGCGGCAGGAAGCATTTTTTATGAAGATCCTGGGAACAATTAAGGCGAAATATTCCTCGCAAACTGAACATCTGTCGTTCACCGTCGGAACTTTTGCTCGGGAATATGGGGCTCCGCGATGTTTGGATGGATCCTTCTGACGTGCACGCAAAGATTACAATTTTCATTGAAACGATTGGAGATCATCAGGACATCTATCCACCCCTACAGATGGTACATCGGCCAGGACCACTCTTCTATTGACTGCAGCACCAATTTTTTAAGCCAAACATTTAACTTGTTCGGTTGGAGTTGAAGCACGAACCAATTTTCACAATGGTACAGTGACTGTTACCATACAGATATGGTATGTGGTCTCATAGCATCCCAACAGCTTCAGCTTTCAGGAACCGGCGATTTCATATGGCCAGAAAAGAAGAGGGTCTTGGGTGGCCAAGTGCAACACTTGGTGTGGCACGATTTGAAGAGAACAAAAACAGCCTCGGTTTGTTATGTGTTAATATTTATTGATTGCTGCAATTTATCATTATTCGATACCTACTGGATCGATGAAAGAGTATAGTTTGGTGCATCGTGGCGAAGTATTCACTAGAAGCAACCTGAAAATATTCGCATTTCATGTATCTGTCAAAGGATAAGGAACAAAGTTTACGGAGACTGGAGATCTGTCAGGATGCGCCCCGCATTCCAGTTCCATTCAGAATTGTGGTGGTAAGTGAACACGATTGGGCCCATAAAATAACTTGCGGGGCCCAATCGATCACCTGATTTTTTTTCGAGAGAGAGTTTGGTACCAATCCACCTGCCTCGAAAGATGGACTGCTCGGTTGGTCTGGGCGGGTATTGATGCGGGATTTGATCTCCGCAGAGTATGAGAGTGGGAGAGCACGCCATTTGTCCCCACACTACCTCCACCCATTAGTACTAGACATATGTATTGTGGAATGGACTATGGAGAATCCCTTTATTTCAAATTGGCGATCTTCAATTCATAGTGCACAGAAGTTGCACCATAATCAAGAGATCCGTTGGTTTGTCCACTTATTGTGTTGTTTGATGATGATGCTAGAAACGTTTCAGCGTAAGGGAGAGGTTGCAAATGATCAAAATCGCCGACAAACTGCGAATAATCCACAATGTGCTGTCACATCGCCTACATGCCTTAAAGGCCAGTAGGGGTAAGGGAAAACTGTGATATGGGAGTAAATGCTCTCTGGAAACGAACCTCCTACTTCAGAGGAGGTCATACGTGGCGGTAGTCGCATTGAAAAAACGCGGCTTGGGGTGTCATAACGACCCCGCAGCTCGGCATGCCGTTATGCGGTTATGCGGCCGGGGGAATCGCCGTGGAGGGGCGGGACAACGATCGCCCGGCTGGTTCAGACTCTGGCCTGTCTTCAGTCCACTCCGGCCAGAGACACAGAGGACGAGAGAGAGAAGAGGGATTTTCGGGGTTCCTATTCCTGGGTTTTTTCGCGGTTTCACTTCGTTCTTACTCTACTACTACTACATTGCTGAGCACATCTACTATCATATTCCACAGTCTGCCGAATTTACCCCTTCTGGTGTCTTTATCACGCCCCTCCTGCAGCAAATTTAGCCAAGCCCTATTTAATGAATCACCCTTTTTATGGGAAAAAGACGCGCAAGGCGTCCATATACGGTATCCACAGTATTCCGCGAAAAAAAGAAGGAGGCGCTGTGTGGGTATGGGGAGGAGGGGACAGTTCGGGTCAGTGCATATGAATCTACATCTCACCATAATAGACTGGCCAATGGAGGTGGGACAAAAAGAGACTATTTTGAGCCACATGTGCATTCACTTTTTTGCAGGAAAGGAAGGTGCTCGTGGATGAACCTCCTTGCCCCCCGTATCCACAGAACGCCATTACCATATGCTTTCTTCTCTGATAAAAGTCCAGCATGTTTGCAGTAGTGCTGGACCCCTAAATTCAAATGCCGTATATGACAGTACAGCTGCTAAACCCCGCCCTAGCTCTGTGATTGGTCGGCTGATTTCTGTGATTGGCTGACTCCACCCTTGGGCGGAGCGAGGGCGGGGTCGCAGTACTACTGGTCCACTGCTGACTTTGCAGAGGTGCTGAAGTGTGCTGTCAAAAGGCGGTGCTTATAATCGTCGACCAATCACGAGCGAGCTGCTCGTCTCTGATTGGTCAGACACGCCCAACGGCTCTGTTACAGCTAAGGTTTTTAACGACATGTGCTGCCAAATAAGGAGGATTGTAGCGGGGGCAGGTATGTTGCTGGCGATCGTGGCGGGACCAGTGAGGGTCCTCTAGCGATTTTCACAGTTCGACGGTAAATTGGCGCGAACAATTAATTTGCTGTGACGTCACAACTTGCGCGACTACTGCTCAATGCTGTGCGTCGCGGCTCGGCCAGCGATGAAAGTTGGGTCCCGCCAGGATTTTTACAGAATGTCGTGCACTTTTACAAACTTGTGACGTCACAACTAGCGCGACTACTGCTCTCTGCTGCCCGCCGCGGCTTAGCCGGCCATTGTTGTTTATTATATTTGGGTCCCGCCAGGATTTGCACTTTCATTTTGCCACGTGGCATCGATCGGAACAAGGAGATGAACTTTTCGTTTCTGTTTTTTTTTTTGAGTGTTTCGCTTTAATTGACCCAAACTGGGTTTTGTTTGTGATTTTCTTGAGTGTTTCGCTTTGATTGACCCAAACTGAACTCGGTGCTAAGGTAATTGGGGAGGAGGGAGGAGGGAGGGGGGAGGGAATCTACAACACGAAAAAGTGCAATGCTAGTGTTCCTTAGTCGACTAGTCCTTAATGCGACCGTTTCAGTCTAGCGTTGCGCGGAAACAAGTTGCAGGTCGCACTGTTTTTTTGACTTCTTTATGTTGCATTCGGCTGTAAGTGTGATATGGTGTTAATGTTTTTGAATCTGCTTGATGTGTTTCTTTACTCATGCTACAGGATGTTCTTTATATGTCGTCATGGACTGTAATTCTGCCTGATATGGTGTTGTTGTTTCGGATATATGCTTCTTTTACTCATGGTACAGGAAGCATATATGGGTGAGATAATATATAGATGTAAACCTATTATATTGTCGCTACTGAAGTGCTTCGGGTCAGTGAAACAATATCCTTGTGGAAGAAGGGGTTTGTTGCGTGAAAAGTGGTGGTTCACTCGCCTAGGGTTCGTGTGCCTTCTTCCCCCTCCTAGACTTAGGCTAGGAGTCACATCTCCTGGCTTGAATAGCTTTATCTATCTTACAGAGGATGGAACAGTTTTTCTTTCAAATCACATGTAAATTCCCTGTGTGTGTGACTTGAGAAATTGCTTTCGTGCTAATTTGAAGGGACTCATTTTCGTGTTGTAGTTCCACACTTGGCCCCTCCGCAGTTGATAGTACTTCGTACACTTTGATTTTGATGCATCCCTTCATCTGAGCAAGCCGCAGTTGATGAATGTGAAGAATCTGGTTTTTTGGTTCTTTTTTCCTGCTAAGGCCTAGGTAAATATAGCGCCGACGGCCGAGCAGCGTTCCCCATGCCAACTACATCAAGGCCAGTGATTGTCGTATAAGAATGTCAAATAATACCACTTGAAGCTTTAATGTCGAAAAGTGATGTTCTTGGTGCAATATAAAAGGGAGCTTATGTCATACTTCAGTAATTCAGTAATTTCGCCATCAAAACACATCTGTTCCCTTTTTCGTTGTCGCTTTTCGGTAGCGAGTTAATCATTCACTTCGCTTATTCTGCACTCGGGAGGGAAGGGAGAGGTCATGTAGAATCGTCAAGTTCTTAGAAAGCATCTCTCAACCTCTTTCTTGCTACAAATGGAAATTTGTTGAGGGCAAAGGTCGAAGGGAAACTACATTCCATAACTGCTTTTTTAACAGCGCCTCTCAATGCGAGCCTCAGTCCTTAGAATCTTTCACTACTGTGAAATGTCCCGTACCACTATGGTGTATGGTGAAGTGAGCACTCTATCTGTCCTTATACGATGCTGTTTAATGTCTGCACCTGCACTGGAAGAGTGCAAAAAGTATCAAAATTTTGTTGTGTCCTTGTTGTTTTTTGAGAAATGGCTAAAACCGTCATTTATAAAATCGCTTCGAAAGAATCTAATGATCGTTTTGGTTCCCATAAAATATATGATGAAACGGACGAATTGATCGCAGCTCTTTATCCGCTCTAAAAGCCATCAACTGGCCATTTTACGTTTAAGTGCTCGTTTTCAATTACGACATTCCTTTGGTAGTCTGGTACTATCCTCTTTCCTCACCCTTTCATGATTCCGCAGTGAAAAGTTAAGTTTGTTTTTTTCGTGTTGTACATTTACCCGACACTAATGTTGCACTCTAGAGTCAACTTATTAGGCGTCGGGCTACGGTAGTTGGGGAAGTACGCATCATCCGCTTTAAAAGCTATCAACTGCGGCCATGTTAAGTTTAAGGGCTCGTTTTTAATTACGACAGCCCTTTAGTTTGGTACTATACTCTTTCCTCACCATTCAGCTCATGTTATTCGCGATAAAAAGTTGAGGTTGTTTTTTTGTGTTGCATATTTAGCCGACAGTCCGAATGTTGCTCTCGAGGGTTCTAACATAGTGGGGGGGGGGCACTCATTTTCGCGCTGTCGCCCTCACCCGAGACCGTTCTGCAGTCATCAGTCAGTATCTATGCTCAAAAGTATATTTCCACCTAAGCCTTATTTTCAGAGGGTAGGGGATTCCCTTTGAAGTAAGGCTTAGGCTAATAAAAACCGACATAAATATTGCCGGGCACCGATCAGTGCATTGCCCCCTCCCCCATTACATAAGCACCCTCTCCAGGGCCAATTTATCAGGCGTCGGGTTACGGTAGTTGAGGATGTATGCATCATCCGCTCTTATAAGCTGTCAACTGCGGCCATGATACGATACGAAATACTCGTTTTTATTCACGAATGCAATGCTCGTTTTCAAGTGCCACAGCCTTTTTTGGTAGTGTGATACCATCCTTTTTTCTCATCGTTAGCTCATATTGTTATCTGCAATCAAAAAGTGATTTTTTTCGTGCCGCTCGAAAAGCTGAAAAGCTGTCTACTGTGGCCATGTTATGATACGAAATGCTCGTCTTCAATTGCGATAGCCCTTTGTTAGTCTGATACTATCCTTTTTCACAGCGTTACCTCATGCTCTCTGCAATGAAATTAAGGTTTTTTCGGGTTGTAGATTTAGCTAGATTTACCCGACAAAACGAATGTTGCACTCTGCAGTCAATTTGTTAGGCGCCGGGTTACGGTAGTTCGGAAAGTATGCATCACTCCCTGAAAGCTTGAAAGCTGTCAAAGGCGGCCATGTTACGAAATACTTGTTTTGTTTTCAATTGTGAATGCAATGCTCGTTTTCGAGTGCCACAGCCTTTTTTGGATACCATCCTTTTTTCTCATCTCAAATTGTATCTGCAATCAAAAGGTATAGCTTCGTTTTCTTTTCGTGCGGCTCTAAAAGCTGTCTGCTGTGGCCATGTTATGATACGAAATGCTTTGTTCTCAACTACGGCAGCCCTAGTCTGATACTATCCTCTTTTCTCATCGTTACCTCATGTTTTCCGCAATGAGGTGGTTTTTTTGTGTTGCAGATTTTGCTAGATTTACCCGATAGTCCAAATGTTGCACTCTTGGAGTCAATTTATTAGGCGTCGGGTTACGGTAATTGGGGAGGTACGCATCACCCGCTCTAAAAGCTGTCAGCTGCGGCCATGTTACGAAATACTTGTTTTGAAAAACTTGTTTTCAAAAACGAGTACTAGTTTTCATTGTTTTCGGAAACGAGTACTCGTTTTCAATTGCGACAGCTTTTTGGTAGCTGATACTATCCTTTTTTCTCATAGTTACCTCATGTTGTTATCTGCCATCAAAAGGTGAGGTTGTTTTTTCGTTCCGTTCTGAAAGCTGAAAAGCTGTCTACTGTGGCCGTGATGTTACGTTACGAAATGCTCGTCTTCAATTGCGACAGCCTTTTGGTAGCTGATACTATCCTTTTCATAGCGTTACCTCATGTTTCTTGCAATGAAAACATGATGTTGTTTTTTCGTGCTATAGATAGATTTACCCTGTTTTTTTCGCACTGTAGATTTATCCGACGGTCCGAATGTTACACTCCTAGAGTCAATTTGTTATAGGTAGGCATCCGTTGGGTCACTGTAAATGGGGATGCATGCATCATCCGCTCTAAAAGCTATCGATATCAACTGGCCAGATAACGTTTGAGTGTGTGCTCCTTTTCGATCGCTACAGCCCTTTTGGTATTCGGTGATCTGATACTATTCTAATCCTATTATCCTCTTTCTCACCGTCGGCTCATGCTATGTACAATGAAAAATTGAGGTTCTTTTTTTCGTGTTGTAGATTTACCCGACAAACCTAATGTAGCACAATTTACTATAGGCGCCCGTCAGGTTACGGTAGTTGGGGAAGTATACATCATCCTCTCTGAAAGCTGTCAACTGCGTCCATGTTACGTTTAAATGCTCGCTTTCAATAGCGACAGCCTAGCCTTTTGGTAGCTGATACTATTCTTTTTCTAATCGTTAGCGTTAGCTCATGTTGTGTTGTTATCTGCAATCAAAAGGTAGGTCGTTTTTTTCGTGCGGCTCTGAGAGCTGTCTACTGTGGCCATGTTATGATACGAAATGCTCGTTTTCAACTACGGCAGCCCTTTGGTAGCCTAATACTATCCTATCCTTTTTTCTCATCGTTACCTCATGTTGTTATCTGCCATCAAAAGGTGAGGTTGTTTTTTCGTGCCGTTCTAAAAGCTGAAAAGCTGTCTACTGTGGCCGTGATGTTACGTTACGAAATGCTTGTTTTCAATTGCGACAGCCTTTTTTTTTTGATGGTATGATGCTATACTTTTTCCTCATCGTTAGCTCATGTTTTCTGCAATCAAATAGTGAGGTTGTTTTTTCCGTGCTGTAGATTTGGCTTGATTTACCCGACAGTCCTATTGTTGCGCTCGAGGGTTGACTACAGTATCCAAAATGAATCTGTTGATGTTGATGCGGAGGTGCGCATTTTGTGCCGAAATGAGGTAGAAACGTATTCATCTCTCACATGTAGCGAAATCTCAGACTCCATTCATTCACAGCCATTCGCAGTTTGCAGTTTCTCACATTTGTTTTTGTTAATACATGTACAGCATGCTTCCCCCAAGCCGCATAAGTGCTAGTGTCTTATCTAGTGTTAGTGTCTTAGTGTCTAAAGAATAGTGTCTGAAGAACTTTTGTCATCTGTTCTGTACTAAGGCCGTCACCTACGATACGACTTAGTTTAGTTCTACGACAAAAGTGCTGATTTAGCTGGGGCATTGCACTACGCTCGGTGTCCGGCGCTATTTCTTCTAGGGTAGGTTTCTGCCTTAAGTCTTAGTTGAAGGATGCTTCAGCTCCCTCTGAATAAGGCTTAGGTAGAAATATACACTTCAGTGTACAGTGGTGATAGTTCGATGACATCATATGAGCAACGACAACGTGAGATAGAGTGCCGCTCTCTCAAGTACACTAGCTAGCACCCTAACTTACTCGTGACGATGGAGGTTCGCGTTTTAGGGTCAATTCAGTGTTATCTGGGCATGTTTGCGCTGTTTAATTGGTTTCGGTTACTGTAGTCAACCCGCGGGTACGCAATCGCATCCGGCGTCGAGAGTAGACAATATCCCTCTGGAGTCAATTTATTAGGCGTCGGGTTACGGTAGTTGGGGGAGTACGCAAATACACATGTGAGCGGGTGTGTCATACTTACGTAATACCCTTAGCATTTAGCATTATTCATCATCATTCATCCATTTAATACATGAATTGTATATGTTTACCTACACGTATTGTGTACTCCTACCTAATCCTTATTCAATGCGGTGCCTAGCTATAGCTATTCTAAGCTATAGATGTTGTTGTATAGATGTTGTTGGGACCAATAGTCGACCTGGAGATAAGGAACGACAAGGCGGCTGCCGTTGAAGCGCTTCGAAACCTATGGAGTTACCGTCAGTTGGAGGTAGAAGTTGGACAGGAGCAAAAAATTTATCCCCTCATCTCCTCGCATTTGTAGACGCTGCACCTCGAAGGTTGTGAACTGACCGACCAGGACTTGGAGAACATCCGCCCGGGCAACACCCGCGTCAAGTATGTGTGTCTTCGTCACAACCAGTTGGTTCACCCATGGGTTATCTTAGCAGAGAAGCTTCCAGCTATCACTTACTTGGATTGCAGAGAGAACAGGTGCTGCTCCTTCCTCATACTACCGTTCTCAGAACCTTTTTTGTCTAAGCGGGTGTTTTTTAGGTTCTTAAAACTGGATCTGCAGTACATGTTGGGATGGCAATGCGCTAACATCGAACAGATGTATCTGAGCAAGCCCTTGACACAGTACGCATGTTTGAAGGTTATCCCCTCGCGAGCTGTTCGGATAGGGCTAGAGTCCAATTTGTTTAGGTGTGTGGATGCAGTTCGGGAAATCTTTCCGAAATGCAGTATCCAGTACTCTCGCACCAAATACCCCTTCGTGACCGCGGACTCGGAGTATGATACCAATCAAGCCTGACTAACTCGCGTAACAATTCCCTTGGTAGACGGCTCCTTTGTGATTGTTGTTTTCTGGAGAATAAATGCCTAGCCGATTTGTATATCACTTATATCATTCCGGTTTTGTAGCCGCAAGTACTTCATTTTATCCCACCATTTTAGTTAGTTGTGATGGCGCTAATGTTAAAGAAGTTGATTTAATTGTGACAGAAGAGGGCGTAGGTGTAGCATCCTCCTATCATGAGCCGCAGACGACTGGTCGAAAGTTCTTCGAGCTCTTGCGACCACACAGAGGAACCCACCGTATCAGAGGAGCCGCCGAGGAAGGTGCCAAAGCCGTTGAGAAGAAGTCGGTCCTTGAGAATTATGGCTGGTGGGAATGTTGAACATTTTCTCGATGATGGGGTAACTCTCTGTGGCCAGTACTTTCTATCGTTTGTAGAACCAGTGAGAGACTTGGCTCAACAGCTGGCTGAGCTGAATCCGGGAGAGAACGACGGGGAGGAAGGGGAGGAAAATGACATGCGCGAAGAAGGCATTGGTGAGCCCGTAGAGGAGGAGTCCGCAGAAGAGATTCGAGGCGAAGTTATTGTCCACCAAAATGACGCAAGGATTTCGTGTTCCCATTTGTGTGAGTCTCATTCTTTACTCATGTGTGGCTCAGTCTGCTATCATGTCAAGTGTTGCAAACGTTCATTTTTCAGCTCATGAACAAAAATTATTGTATGCTACTATATTTAAATTGCACTTTGGCATTAGCGAAGAAATGGCAAGTTTTTTGGATGATTTTTGCCAGGCCATGACTGATGTGACCCTTCCAGAACCGGTCAGTTAAGCTTTTCTTCGCTTTTTCGTGTAGGATAGGTTAAGATAGGATAGGATTTAGGATTTACATGTTCCGGAGAAATTAGGAAGCAGTGATGTTTCTGATGAATTAGGATAGGATCGTTTAGGATAGGTTAAGATAAGATTTAGGACTCACATATTCTGGAGACACTAGAAAGTAGTGATGTTTCTGATGATTTTATTGACATAGTAGGCAGTGATTAGTAGGCAGTGATTTTTTTTACACTGAGCCATCTAAGGACACCACTAGGGGTAGTGACGGAGAAGAGGAAGTAAATATGTAGTGTAGACATGTAAACATGGATGAAATTGAATGAAATCCGAGTTGTGGAATTTCATATATGATTCTTGTGATGATTTCGATTTTCCACAATGCTCTGTGTGCTTTCGGTTTTTTGATGGTGGTGATGATGATAGCAACGATGATGATAGGGAAAATAATGGGCCATTAAAATTACCTAGTGGTGTCTTTAGATGGTTTTGTGTTTTTACATGCTTTTCTTTTTTACTTTTTTTGCATGCTTTTGGTTTTTTTTCTAATTTTTTGCATGCTTTGCTTTTGATGTTGTTTGATGATCTTTGTTCCCCCGTCCCCCCTCCTCTAACAATAACTAATACACTCTAACAATAACTAATACAGCACTACACACACATACAGAGACGCAAATAATAATCTTAGGGATGTATTTAAGATTGGCAAATCTGTGAAGAAGGCAATGTATGAGGCGGAAAGCAGATTCGCTCACAGGAAATCATACTACTGCAACCAGTGCAGCTCACGTTTAGGCGGTGCGAAGGCTGTTTGTGAAAATACCTCATGCCCGTTGCAAGGGTTTGTCCATTGAAGTGTTTAGTGAAGCCGTAGTTATTATCATGCTTTAGCCAGATTGAGTTTAGAGTTGCTCCAAAGCGGTGCAAAATCATGAAGAGAACCACTGTTCACCATCTGGATATTGCGCCGCAGCTGTCGTTGATTCTTGAGAGAGTCCTTCCGAGTATCATAAGCGTTCACAGAGAAATCCACCATGGCCAAGGGGTAGGCACTTGCTCCGGACTACATAACCCTTTTATGCGTATTCCGCAATTAGTTACAGGTAGAACGTGTCGAGCGAAGTGAGACCCATTCGTTTCCCAAGTACCAGCAGCTCATTGAAATGCGGTCGGATTTTGAGGAACGGAAGATCAACATTTTATTGACTATCAATTTTGACGGTGTCAAGTTCAAGAAGCTCTCACGGTGTCACAGTTTCGCTTAAGTCTGGTTGTCTTTCCCCTGTTTATCATAATGCTCACACTAAGGTCCGAAGCCTGGCCCATATACATCCGTCTCGAAGGGCTACCATTCAAGGAGAAGAATAAGTTCGAGAATATTATCATGGCGGGTATCACATTCACACGGAAACCTCTCACGGAACAACCTCTGGCAGAAATTTTCTCACGGTCTGTGACTTATGTCTCTGTTGGATGTGCTCGATTGTTATAATGAGGAGCAGCTGTCACCTTTCAGTCTTCGGCAAGAACTCGTACAGTTGAGGGAGAGTGGAATCCCTGTGGTTAACGAAAACGATGATTGTACGTGGTTATGCACTCCCATACTGGCAAATGGTGTCATTGACTTTGGCGTGGGTTTTACAGCTTTGGCAATGACGAAGGAGATCCCTATAGCATTTAGTGTTGCAGGCCTTGAAAACACTGTACGACTTGCCCCGCTGGCAATCATTGCATGGTTGTCATCTGTGCACTTTCGCGGGTGAAAGGGCTGGTTATCGAATGATTTGGTTCCCCAGGTTCCCTTACCAGGGTGACCGTCGCACATTTACTACTTCTTCTTCTTCTTCGTCTCAAGGCATGAGAGGTTAGCTGTGACTGTTCATGTCTTACCTTCAATCCGAGTACTCAACGGAACAAACACAAGGTATTCATGTAGGGCGGACGCAAGTGATGGATATCTTGTCGTTGAATAATTGCATACCGGATGCTCTACATGTGATTTCGGAAGGGATAACATGTGACCTTTTCAAAGGTGACTCATTTGACTGTTCTTCACTGTTCCCCATGAGAGTGTTAAGCAATTACTTCAGCCATGTTCTCGGTGCACAGCCGCGTGCCCGTAATGAAGATTCGCTCCCAGTGTCTGCCGAGTTTCCACCACATTATTGCTACCACGCGCAACTACACCTACGCTTCTAAGTTCATTCTTGGGATAGAAGATCTCCCTTGTACGACGGGGTCTGAGAAGGATGCTGTAAGTGAAGGATGTTCGAGCATTCTCTAATTTCTTGCTTTACTTTGGCAAATTCTAGCTGTCCTTCGTCGCATTCCCGCTTGCAGCCGCCCTGAATATTTGTGCAGAGCCGGTAGGTGCCGTCGTGGTGCTGGCATACTGGATTGTGGTGCGGGTTCTAGAAAAGAGTGCAGAAATGCTCGTTTCGGATTTCGAAGTGGTGCAAGACTTAGCGAAGTCCATGAAGTTGTTGTGGTACGCCATCGAACCGACTTTGTTCACGTTGAAAGTCCATGTGAGTGCTGTAGTAGTTTCCAAAAAGGTTGCTTTCAAGTGTACGATGGTGTTACAACAGTTAAATCTGCAGTGCCTCATCGATCATGCAATCCTGGAGGACCTTAGTGACGTGGGATCACCATACCATTGGAGTGCCAGTTCTTTCGAATGCATGCATCGACGGTTACAGCTTCGCATCACCCAATGTACAACGAATGTCGAGGATACTGTTGTTGAGAAGTATGCACAATTCGCAGTCCTTCTATCGTGAATACATTATACACCGCAATTTCTTCGGTTTCTAGTTTTCTACTCTATAAGCATATGGTGGACAGGCTGAACAAGGAAACCCAGTTGGTGAGCAATGTGTTCATGGACCGCTTGCAAGCAAAAGTCAGAGCAGGTGAAACACCCAGGTCAGGTTACATATACTTACACAGGAAAGACTGGTTGGTTATGGCAATGGTGGTATACTTAACAAATTATCTGTCAGACGTTTTACGGGCGATATCATGCTTAACGATGGTTGGTACGTGCCGCGATCATATACGATGTCATTCGAGGATCTGCTGATAGAACATCAGCAACATTTCATGCCTAGGCGGCACTATACATCATTCAGGTACAGGTAAGAGGTAGGTAGGTAGGGGGAATGAAAAGGAAGTTTGAGGCTGTAGGGACTGTTTCAGTTCACGACTGCGTAAAGGAGACAAGATGTACTCATCTGCGGTTTACATAAAAGGGTGATGGATACGACGCAGGACTACGTATATTTGGAAGTGAACGGCAATGCAGTATTCGGACAAGTCATAGTGTTCGCTTTTGACTCATGGACCAATGAATGCTGTGTACTTCTGCAGGAGATGCGGACCGCCGACCCTTTTGTAGCACTCAGAGAGGCCATAGAAAGAGGACAGCACCCTGTAGCGCCTCGAGCTCTATTCACTTTGAGCAAAATTGGTCGCTTCAACCGCTTCTTTAAAAAAGTCGTAGCCAGAGAATTTCGAATTCATAATGTTTACAATATACTTTCCCCAGCCATAGTAATTGAAACTGGGTCAATCTCTTACGTCTCACGTCTCTAATTCTTATGTCGATGTCTCATAGCCCTATGTCTTGTTTCTCCAAGTTGTCTCACGTTTCTAAGTTGTCAGCTTTGCATTGACTAACACACTAACACATTGGCGACGGTGCATTCTATCTTCTTCATTTTTGGAAGAAATATGGCACCTACTCGGCTCATTTTGGTAACGTTCCTACTTGACCATGGGAGAAAGTTCACATTTTCTGATTAGAATACGATCACGAAGTTGCTGTACAGCTCTCAGAGAATGCTGCATTGCGCTCAATCCCAACCTAACCTACTTGTAACCTATTCGGCGGGGACGATTTTTTCGGGAGCACAAAAAGGGCTTACTCTTTGCAGTGAACATTGCTCCGTTGCCAAAGTGTTAATCGTTCTTTAAGAATTGCTTAATAACCCTAATACGTGGTGAACTCATGATTCCAATGTATTAATCATGATCGGTCTCAGCCTCATAATCTCACCGTATCCAGATAACCAAGGTCTCTTATGTAAACAATGTACCAGTTGACCTCACAATCTTAACCTCCAAAATGGTGCTATCTGTAACCTCTGATAACCTCTGGCCAGTCGAAGGATTAAAGGGATTTAAATGTGTTCAACTTCTTCGAACGGTAGCAGCCCAGTATCTTTTTTTTGCTCATTTGTAGTTAGTTTTATTCAGTTCAAGGGGCATAATGAGCCGTTCCGCATCGCCTTCTCATAGCTCAGACCCTGACCATTTTGTTGGTGCCACTGGTGAAGGGTGTAGAACATCTTCCGCTGCTAACGAATTGATAAACCAGCTTCGAGAGTATAGAAGAGCTGTCCACGAGTGCACATCAACATCAATGAGTGGTAGGTCTCAAGAGGAGATTACTGTAGGTGTTCACTGAAGCCCTTACCAATCATCTCCAGACTGCAATAACTCGTCGTTAGAGGACCGACCAGGCTCAAGCTCTACGTCGCTTGTTACTCAAGAAGAGAATGATGAAGCGTCTTGACGGTTTGAAATTGTATGCTCCGGAACTGGATGGTGAGATAGACCACTTGATTGAAAATCCCACTCGGTGAGACAAGGTGATGGCTGGAGATGGTTGCCGTTTCAATAACATATAGCATTTTTAAGCTATTGGCTCACCCTTGGAAACAACGATACGGCAAGGGCTAAAAAGTTTCACCAACTCAGGGGCCTGCGCTTGTGTTGGAGAGCAATTTTGCGAGGCGCCCTAGCGCGTGCAATGTAGGTGTCCCTTTTTGTATAGAAACGTAGAGCAATTTTAAGATATAGTACATAATTCAACATGTAAACATTTCAATGATTCTCGATTGTTTAGGGCTGACATTAGACAATACCTGTTGACAGACGACCGCCTGGTGCCCCGCCCTGTAAGGATTTACTTTGGTGTTTTCAAATGATTCCTCAGGCATATCAAAAACATCTGTTTTAGAAACGACGATGTGTTGATAGTTCCCAAAGTGAGCAAGCGGGACCCTCTGGTCAGTGAACACGGGTCTTCTACGCCCCGGGTTTTCTTTACTGTACTCACAATTTGTATACACTTTTTCGCACTCACAATCAGTCACCTCACAGCTTTAATGCCACCTCATCTGATTTGATCGAGACTTTTGTTTGCAATCGCTTGTTCCGCTGGTCCGTTTTTCAAACATTATTGAAACAGAATATCCGTAGTTGGTCCACCTTCGGAGTGCTTCTATGCATTTATCTAGCTCCGCCATTGACCAGCAATCACCAATTGAATCTTCTCGTCGTCGGAATCTTCTAGTTCATTGGTTTTGAATCGCTAGTGAGCATCTGGGCGCAGGTTTTATTTTAGGACGCTGCATACATTCGAGGAGCGTCGGATTAAATTTTAGATGATTTTTTCGAGTTGGAAAACGGACCAGGCGATAGTAGTCATTGTATCTTAGGATATATTAACCATTTTGTACACACAGTACTTTAACAATCCATCCCAGTAATAATTCGATGTACTCCTTGTATAGCGGTTGTATATTATTGTGATGTCGTGAAGTGATGCATGTTGAACTAATTACCGGTATTGTGTATTGTTAGTACCCGACACTGGTTGAAACTTTTCTCTGGAAACTAATACCACGCAAAACCGAGTTCGCCAGCGTGAACAGCACCCTCAGAAACCTTTGTAGGAGTCCCTATAATCAAAATCCCCCGAAATTGTTATATTTGTCGAAAACGCGCGAAATTCGACACTTTCGCGCAAAACTGAGCTCACCAGCGTGATCAGCGCCCTCGGAAACCTTTGTAGGGGTCCCTTATAGTCAAATCCTCGAAACTGGTTTATTTGTCAAAAATTCCTAAAAATCGGTACATTTTTGACGAAAGCCCCTCAAAATTGGTTCTGTTTTGTCGAAAATGCGCGATATTCGACACTTTCGCGCAAAAATGAACTCACCAGCGTGATCAGCGCCCTCAGAAACCTTTGTAGGAGTCCCTATAGTCAAAATCCCCCGAAATTGTTATATTTGTCGAAAACACGCGAAATTTGGAACTTTTGCGCAAAACCGAGCTCACCAGCGTGATCAGCACCCTCGAAAACCCCCATATGCAAGTTTCCAGAGAAAAGTAAAATTTTGACCTTTTTCGGGTATGACCAGATGGTCGAAAATCTGATTCCATTGATGTTATTAGGATAAACATCGCACGTTACTGTGCATGAGTATTGGCTGATAATGACATTAGGACATTAGAGTAGTACAGCTGGAAGATTCCAGTAGTGGTGTATGCTTTGGTACTGGTGTATGCCTGTGGGTACACAGTAGGGGCGGGATCAGAGGCGGGGTCAGGGGCGGGGCTTAGCAGGGCGAGACCACCAGCGCTAGTGACGGCAGGACAGTGGAGTAGTAAGGTCGCAGGGTACCAGTGGTGCTGTTACTTTACTACTGGTGTATGCTGCAGGAGGGGGGCGGAGCCAGGACGATGGCGAGAGTTCCAGTACAAACGAAGGCAGCATATATTCTGTAATGCTGATGGCAACATCATGGCACTAGTAACTCTGGCAGCGACTGCTGCGAGCATGGCAGCACGTGCTGCAGCGGCTCCGCCCACTTTAGCAGCAGCACGGCAGTGACCCGAGCGTTGAAGTTGCTCTGCTGCTGCCATGCTGCTGCACCTCTATCAGAGTTTAGTATCGGCCGAATCTTTTTTGAAGTTAATTCTTCAGCTTCGACTAATTATGATTCGTTATTAGAGTTGCAGCAAATATGGATTCTTACCGACAGTATTTTCCTGGAGAGGTGTGGGAGCTGACAGGAAGAAATGTTGTCGCTTCGAGTGACTTCGACAGGAGAGAAGCTAACAGCCATGCATCTTCTGGAGATTTTTGGGATATAACAATATTGGCCTGAAAAAATTTTTTTATGTGGCTGGATTACCACCAACTCCTTTCCCCGTCATGGAGTGGACCAAAGGTAGCACCCTGTAGTTGAGCTGCGCAATCAGCCGCTAACCACGCCTTTGTTTTTGAATCCTTCCCAGAATTAATGACCGCAATCAGCCTTTCTTGCTTTAACACCCTATCCTGGTGGGAGGATGACCTTTCTTCAGCAACATCAACCCCTAGAAGAACCACGTGGACACAGCCTGCCCCCAAGCGCTCCGAGGGGCGTGGCAAAAACGCTAGACGACGGCCCTCCGCCAATAACGATCCAGTTGGTGTCCTTCCTGCAGCATACGTGCATGTGCCTTCAAGTGTTCCAAACCTGCTTAGTAGGGCATTTATTAGAGCTCACTGTACACTGTTCCGCCCTGATACACACTCATTCGCTCTTCGGCGCCAGAATCGCATTCAGTTGTACTCATGTGAGGTACTTCATAATTCATGAGGCATGTGAGGTACTTCATAATTCATGAGGCATGTGAGGTACTTCATAATTCATGAGGCGTCGTACCCTATCCATGTAATGTGACCCATAACCACCACGGGCAACCCCAATTTGGTGGTCGACACTTCCAAACGTCACGCTCGTCTTATGTAGACATGACGCTTCTCCAAAATCAAAGCTGGGACCCTTGTCGACTGGTTTCCTGCCAAAATTGGAAAATGCAGTAATAGAGAACATATTTCAGAAAATTCCAGATATCACCTGACAAATTGTTGATGTGATATGGCTGTTTTCCAAAAGCTCCGCTAGAATATCCAATCCATTCGGAACGTTGATCAGTAACTGATGAATCAGCTGAAAATTTATTTTCGGAGAATTAAATTTTTCCAATCTTTTTCTTTCATTCAGAAATCCTGTTATAACCAGAAAATCAAAAGGGCGCGACAAGACACTCGAGTCGTGTCAGCGTGTTAATCGATTGCGTTCCGCAACCAACAAATGCCTCGCTGATCCCTGTGGGACTTTGACGTCCCTGAGAGGCTGAGCTGCCGCCCTTTTTCGAAAACTGACCCAATTCAAGTGTCCTGTCCCACACTATGAATTTGTTTGCGGATAGTGTGGTCAAAGTGGAGGCCAAAAAACCGTCGTGGCACTTTCGTGGTAACAAAAATTGCGACTACACTTGATTGAGAGAATTCGCAAAGCAATTAAAGTTGGGATCTGAGGGACCATTGACACCTAAACAAATTGATTCTAACCATGCATGGTGTAGATAATCGAATATATTAATTAATTTAACACTAGTAAATATCAATGCATCTGTTCAGCACACGGCATTATCTTCACCGTAAGCTCGTTTTTATGACGTGAAGGAGGCGTGGTTGCACTGGAGGGGTGTGGTCAAAACCTGTTTCAAGAGAAAATGTCTGAATTCGCGGGCAATCCGACGATAGTCCCCTTGTTCAAATCAACGACTCTCTACTACATGTTGCTCCAAGAAGCCAAATCCATTCACTGACTGCAAAACTTCCACTTCAGGGATGTTTTTACTTGATTATCTTATTCTTCTATTTTTTCTAACCAATTAATCGAGCTAAAAATGTTTCAGTAAACATACGCTTCGTCTGGGAGACTTCTGCAGTAGACCAGCCAGCTCATCGGCGCGGTTTTTCGACAATGAGTCATCTGAAAATCATAGATTTACAAGACCTTCAACTAAATAGAGATAGGGAGGGTGCGATGAATTATACGAAACTTTTGACTTTTCCTCTTTCGAAGGATGACGTCCATTTGACTCCTGATCTCTGCCTTCCGCTGCTGAACGAGAAGTGTTGAATCGCTCAGAAATGTTAGCTTTATCACCATGGGCGGTAAATTCTGTGACTTTTTGCTCACTATGAACCTTTTCCGTCACTTTCACACATATGCTTGTACAGAATTTGCCGAAAGCGACTGAAATTTTCCGCGCGCGGAAGGGAAGTAGCAGTTGGAGGCGACCTTGATTCAACTTGAGTGTCCTGTCACATACCCTTCCACACGTATCCCCAGCTCTGAAGATGCTGAGTACGTGGGAGGAAGCAAAGATTTCGATGTTCTCTTGAATATAAAGCCTATGTAATGTGAAGAATGTAGATTTACTAGTCTTCTCGTTAATTGATGTTCTTATTTTTATTGACTTATCAGTGGGACATTATCCGAAAGAGGAGCTTTTCACGCTCGTTGCTGTGTGGCTCGTTGACGTGCTTGCCTTTTGTCCATATGTGCTGTTTCAAGGATATTATATCCGCTGCCCAATCAGCTCTACAAACAACTTGCACCGAATCGGAGTTTCCTCGCCAAACGCTCTCATCCGCTTTTCGCCCTTTGACGTGACAAATGACCTAGTCCTTTCAAAGCACAACTCTCGTTAAGGGTGTATGTAAATGAGGTGCTCCCTTGTAGCCACGTAAAAGCTTAGTTAAAGGTAAACTTGCAGATTGTGGAAAGTGAAAGTATTGGTGCTCAGCAGTGTAACAGACAGAAAAACGAAATAAAACGGCGAAAAAAGCTAGAAGTCGGAGCCGAAAGCCCCTTTGTAATTTGCGCCTCTCTGCGTCACTAGCCGGGAGTCGACTGCAGACGGGTGAGAGGCAAAATCAGCATGCCGCGCACGCTTTCCCGCCCTCAACGGCAACTCGCCCGGCTCGTTTTTTAATGCGTGTTTCGCCACACATCACCTCTCCTGAAGTGAAAAGCTTGTATTCAGAGAGCATATATTCCCAGTTCTCATTTCCTCACCCCTTCCCCACCCCCCCCCCCCCCCCCGGCTCCTTCAAACAAAGTATCCGCTCTAGCCCGCCCTTTGTCGTTGGTCGTTGATGACTGCTAACCTCATATGCTCAACGAAGAACTCCACATAGGGTGAGCGACAAAGCGTTCGCATTAGGTCACCGTGCAAACGATTTGGGTCGCCGCGCGCAACAATAGCCAGGCTACGTACCTTGAGTGGTCGCGTGCTAAGGGGAAGTAGCAGTCGGAGGCGAACTTGATTCAACTCGAGTGTCCTGTCACATACCCTTCCACTCGTATCCCCAGTGTAAAAGGCAGTATTAATGTCCAATTTCTTATGAAATTTGACCTCCAATGGCTATCAGTAAAACTTATCTTTGACAATGAGTCTATCAGTACTCAACTTCCTCCTCAACTTTCGCATCTGGCTTCGCCAATCCTGAAAGAAGATAGCGCGCTAAATAGGCAAGTAAGAGTTTTAGTCTCGTTAAGATTCTTTGGTGTACGTTTCAAGTCCTCGCCACTTTTCCTACTAGAAAACACCACTTGATTTATGACATGCTCTGTTCAGGACCATCGCATAATCTGCGCTCTTTCCTCTCTTTCCGCTTCATTTTCTCCTGTAGCCACTGTCTTCTACTTGGTGCATCTTCGCGCCTGAGATGAGAACGATTACAGCACAGAGTACCAGTGGCAAATTATCGTGATCATAGACCAAAGAGGTTCTTTTGGTTGGCGTTCCAACAATCTGCTCATGTTTAAAGGGGGGAAAGCCTAGTGAAAGCTGGAAAAGTAACCATCGGGACACCTTTTCTACGTAGAATGTTAAAAATCTCCCCAAAACCTCTTTTGCAGAACACGAGAACAAACAGCGCAACTTTTTGTGCTTTTTCTTTCTTGTACTGTCGAGCAAAGGGCAATATTGATACCTAAGATGAGTCTAGTGTGGGTAACGATGGGTAAAGAGCCGGTAAAGGAAGAAGTGGAGTACGTCAGCCTAGGAGGGTCAATGTGCCGTGTACGGTAATCTTTCTCGCATCATGGCTGACGCTGTCCAGATAACTTCTGATGTGTTATCAACCAGATCCATTCCTTTTCGAAGATGTCAAGAGTCCTTTCCGGCTCCAAGTTCACCAAAATGAGCATACTCTCCTGTAACTTTACCTTCAGTGAACCGAATTCTACAAATTATTCATTGTGATGTCACAATGCTATCTCGGGTGTGTAGTTTCGTGCCGAAAAGTCGCTTTGCGGTGTCGCACACGCGGCGCATTCAGCACGACTTGCCGCATCCACCTGAAATTCCGCTCAGGACCTAAAATTATGGCACCGTGGAGGCTCTTTAACAAAAGCTGCATTTGCTGTGTTTTGATACCTGAGAACCATGATGCAGTGATGCAGATGCAGTGAGCTTGTATAATTCCAAGGTGCTATCGCAATGATGGGGGGATATTCAATAAATAGTTGCCCATATAAGCATCTTGAGTGGTTTTTGAGGGGTCAATCTGCACTCACTCAGGTGTATATTTCTGCTTTTTGTTCTTTTGGCCTGAGTCTTAGTGTAGAAAAGTAATTCCTATCACTTCCAGGCTAAGGTAATTAATGCCCATGGTGAGATGCCCCCTGCGCTCTTTACCACAGCCCCATTTTCGGGCGTTCGAAACAACCAAACCCAACAACAATAAAATTGGAAAGTAAAAAACGGCAACGAACCACAACAAAGAGTCACGTGCGAGCCATGCAGAAAGACTGAACTCCTTGGAGCCGAACGACTGAATACGAAAAGGTATCAAGCTACGTTTAAAGGAATCGTCCACGGAAAATGAGATTTTGTGTTACCCATATGTTTATGTTGTATTTGCCTAATGTTGGCCTCATGCAAAATTTCACGCGAAAAATGGGTAAACAAAAACTCATTTTCCGTGGACGATTCCTTTAAGCACGGACTGCTTTGGGAATTTAGAAGTATCCCTTTGTTGCATGGGGCTCTCACAGAATAACCAGCTTCCATTGGATTCCGAATTCCAGCCAGCTTCAAACGAATTGGCTTTACTATCACCTCTTGGCTTCTTGCGGCATCATTGTGGTGACAGCCGGCTCCGGAAAAAGGCTCTACCTATAGAGGGGCATGTCGCTTCGATTGTTTCCTGGCTTGTACAGACTAGTCTAACACTACAGCTTTTGTGGCTTATGGGATCAAGCAACGGCTCAAACGACTTCACTTCAACTTTTTGGAATAAGCAGTGATTATATTATAACCATAGGTTTTTCATGGATGTGATAACCCAGTGCCCACTATAACCCGCACGCATGGGTGCCTTCAAATCAATCAATAAGGTGTTATAGTATAAGTAAACCATACGAGACAGTGTCATAAGAAATATATAGTGATAATGGTCACGCGAAGGGTTATAGAGTATGTACTGGGAAAGCCGGTTTACCTCTTCTCGGACTACTTTACGGCAACTCAACTTCGCAGAATCAAAGTAAGATGCATTCTGGGACTGGGTGAAGGTGGTAAGCCAAAAACTTGATAGCGACGAGAAGTGATCGTGAAATCGGGACTCTCTGGAATCGGCAATGTCGTGGAGTCTGCTGGAATGGATTGAATGCACATCACTTTTTAGGTCTCGCTCAACTGAGAAATCAGGGAAACGGAGGTGCTACGATTCCGTAATCCTGCACTATTTCTTGATCGACCGCTCTATTTTTCCCACTATTCCACAAATTCGCAACTCCATCAATCCCGCATTATGAGCTAATGCTGCCCACTAGCGGTGGAATTTCGGGTGCATTTGCCATCTGGTCACTGGGCTGTCATAAGCGCTTTTGAAACGCTCTTGGGACAGCTAGAGCGGTGAGGTATGTACCTATTCGGGTATGCTTCAAGTCAAGAAGTTCGCGCCACCTGCAGGCCTCTAAGGAAGAGCAACCTTTCGGAATGTAGGTTCTTTCGAGGGCACACCTTGCGCTAATTTATCAGTGTTGCCTCGCGTCCCTATTCTGGAAGCAGAGGTCCTGATTCACTCACGAAAAGAAAAAAGAAGGACGAGCAATTCCAGCTACATCAAAACAATTTCCACAAGCAGTTCTCGTACAAGTATGGTACCCTTCCTTGCTGATCGTAGCGCGCACAATCCAACGATATTACTTTACGCCCTATTGACCTTACCTTCACCATTACAACTCTCTTTTTAGCTAGTCGTAATGGATCGCAGGCTTCTTTCGCCGTGTATACCCGGTTCGTCTTCTTTGAAATTCTGATGATGTCAGGTGTAGTTTGGTTGCATGCGCGTGGTCTGGTTCAGCTCGGGCAAGCATAACGCTGTGTGAATGCGCCCTGATGTCGCAGCAAGGGTGCAATCTCACTAATTATCTATGGATCTGCTTGACCCAACAAGTAAACGACTACGCGTGGTGGCCTCTAATGAAATCTACATCAAAAAACCAAAACGTAGTAGTGGCATACATAGAACTGCCAAAAGTGGTACGCTTTTCGGAATGACTCCTTGATTCAAGCTAGTTCAGCTCCAGCTCTCTTGATTCGGCACTTTTATGTTTATATTTTAAGTTTTATTTTATATTTTAAGTTAATGACGATGCTAAGGCAAGCGCAGAAAAACCTTTCGAAACAGAAGCACAGAGCATATGATTAAGGCAAACCTCGCGATAAATCGTGAGCGTTTTCGCGCCCATACTGAAAGCAGGGTTCTAATTCAGTCACTAGAGAAGAAAAACGAACGAGAAGCCCTAATCACACCAAAAATGGGGCACCCAAAACACAGTCCTCGTGCGAGTAACACAGCCTCGAAGCGACTCTTACCTGATATTATCACTCAAATTTCAACGTTTCATTCTTTCTTCATCGCTAGACATTCTGCCTTATCCTATCTAATCGTGTGATGGTCCGCAAGCTACCTTCGCCACATAAACACCACGTTGGAAATTGGCTCGTCTCATTGCAGGTGTGATTCGGTTGGGAAGGCGCGGTTCGGTGGAGTACTAGCAGGTACAGCGCCGTGAGAACGCGCTTTAACCCCGCGACAAGGATGAAACCAGAGCAGTTGCCCAAGGGTCTACTTGCCCCAAGAAGGTAAGCGAATGGTGTGATTCTCGCGTGGTGTGCCTTTAAACAGTAGAAAAACAATACAGTCTGATGTTTTCTCTGCATACTGAACCGCTGATGCGTCGTAGCTAACGCATTTGAACGAAGGATCCCTTCAATGTTTTGTATCCTTTACTATAATATAGTACTCATCACTGCCGCATCCTTCAACATGATATCACGCTCACACGCAGTTTTCCTCGCATCCCGTCAAAATCAAATCTTTTTCATCCCGTCAAAATCAAATCTTTTCGAATGGCTGGTAAACAAAAAAAAAGCATTTTTCTTACACGCCTTTGTTAGATTCGGACCACATCGTTTTCATGTCTCTCTTCTTCCCCTTGTAATAAGTGAGCAATTACATTAGATGAATAATCTTATAATCCAACTCGAAATTGTTTGGGTGGAGGCATGTGCAAGAGAAGCGGTCAACAAGCTCTTCAAAAATTAGCGAATCCTCTCAAAACAAACCGTTTTTTCGGTGATTTGAGCATTTTTCCCTGTTTCCTTCACTAGCGGTCCAGCTTCGACTCCCTTTTTGGGATTATAAAAAATTACTCAGATTATCCCAAACACTTTCCAGGATTTTTGGAATTATCTCTGTGAATTGATTTGCTTTTGTGCTTCAAAGGCATCAGTAGAGGTAAGGGAGAACTGAGATCTGGGAGTACATATTCTCTGAAAATGAACCTTTTATGTCAGAAGATGTCATATGGCGAAAATCGCATTGAATAAAGGCGGCTTGGGGTCTCATGACGGCCCTGCAGCACGGCATGTCGTGCTGCGGTTCTGCGTCCGGGCGAGTTGCAGGGGAGGGGTGGGAAATCAATCGCGGCCGGCTGATTCAGTCTCTGGCCTGTCTGCAGTCCACCCCGGCTAGTGACGCAGAGGCGCGAGAGGTAAGGGGGATTTTCGGGTTCCTATTCCTCGGTTTTTTTTAGCAGTTTTATGTCGTTCTTTCTCCACTCTTATATTTCTGAGCAGCTCTACTTCCATAAAACCCCATTTGCCAAATTTACCCATCCCGATATCTTTAAAGAAGGATAGAGATAAGAAGTAAAGTGGAAAACAACGTAGGAGCAGAGGACGCTTGGTGAAGTTCTTGGCAGTAAGAGCAGACTGCAGAGTTATTACAGAACAATCAAGTATAGCTTAGCGAGCTCAGTGATTTCACCTGATTTTCCTTGTCTGCATTCAAACTCCTAGCCAATATTGTTCGCTACCCAGTTTGTGAAGAAGCGATGAGGCGTCACGGCAGCGAAACGGTGACTTATAGCCCACTGCATGGATCAGCTACACTTTTCGTATTCCAGAAATATTCAAAGGCTGTTCAGAAAACAAAAGGTCATTGCCACTTTACAATGTTCACTGTGGTTGATACATCGCGCTGTTTACAGCCATTCGAAACCAAATACAGTTTATTCAGTAGAAAAAGTCAGTCGCATCAGGGTGGTAATATATAGGTGTTAGCTCATGTGTGTCCGAGTCCAGTTTGTAGAATCCTTCATTCGAGAACCAGTGAGCGGTTTTTGCACAACTCTCGGGTTTATACTCCCTAAAACAAGCAGATTTGCTTTGATAGGAGCAGAGTGATCTTTAAATGATCTCCTTACCAAATCCTGCTGATGTTTCCATTCCGGTCCTCGTGGTCAATGTAGTAAGAAAACATATATGGATATTCATAATACATCCGTGAAAAGTCACTTCCGGTGCCAGGCATTTCTAATATTTCACCAGTGCGCTTTCCTCCTTCGAGATATATAATCTTTGTATCGCGGACATACGGATTTGAGACAGGGCTCTCGTTTTGTCTCAACTCGCCAGAGCGGAGAACCAAAAAGTACACTCCAAGAGCGTACTTAGAGGTAGAGGTAAAGTTTCCGTCATAAAAGAACAAATAATAGCCATCAGCAGTGGGATATACTTCCTTCCATCTGCTCCTGCCGCTTATAAGTCTTGTATGCTTGTGATAAAGGACCATATGTAGGTAGGTCCTTTTTAATCCATATTCAAGTCGAGACTTGGTGGTGCTGGCTGGGCACCTTTCCTTATTTTGCTTAACTCCGAACTGAAACATATAAATTATGCATATAAAATTTGTGTAGCATGTAAGTGCTCGTTTCTAATCCAAAAACGGCAGAAGAAACCAATCGACCACGTTTTTGCATGAAGGCAGCTTTTGTGAAGAGGGCGTCGCATTCACGCCATGGTTTTCTCCTGCTATGTCCTGCTAATTATTGAGTATAATCAGCTGGGCGGAGGGAGAGTAGTGACAGGTGGTGCGCCCTTCTACAGGCATAATGCGGGGATCGAATCCCGCATTAACTCCCGACCAGGCCAACCAATCGTTTTCATGCATTCAGTTGTTCATCCTGTGATCGGTTTAGTTCAAACGGCACTGCTCCTACAGTGTGCCGTGCCATGCCATGCCATGCCATGCCAGTGTGCCGACACCTAGACGGCAGCACACCGCAGAATGACGGCGAGAGTATAAAATAGGTGCTGACATAAGTAGGAGGTGCTACCACTACGATAACATGACCTTACAATTATTGATTAGGATTGTTGCAATGCGATTATATTGATGTTATTGCTTCTTTTACTTTTTACGTTACCTGTAAATGAATTTTTGATTTGTTGGTCACGTTTTTGAGACACACTCTCTTCTTTTCAAATTACTTCCTTTTTCCTTTTTTTTCAATATTTGGTTACACACCTTTTTGTTTTGTCTACCTCATCTCATTGATGATCCTCGCGGTAGACGAAAGACATTGGTTCGTATGAGACAGAGGCGAAACGAACCCGTTCACCTTTTCTTGTCCAAATAGCATCTACACTTCTTCTTATTTTGTCCTTCTAGGGTACAAAACCGACCGCGGCAACTCGTGCTAATAGCGCCGCGAGTGCGACGTTGAAAGCGAAAGTTCGACATGGGGCTACACACTCCGGTCTGTCCATATGTGAGTCGGTCTGTTTGTCACAAAACTCCTCATTCGCGCCGCGAGTTACAATTCGGCTCTTAAGTACCTAACACGGAAACCTGAGTTTTACAAATATTATAGGGATTGGTGAGGACCCTGAAAACAGGGGAACAAAGCTGATGATTACTCATAAGGGCCGATAGGGAGACCTGGAAGGCAAGTTTAGCCGCAAGTTTAGCCAAATCTGTCACGCATTTCGTGCCTACCCGAGAGGGTTGGCATTTACATGTTTCATCTCATCTGAGAAGGAGACATTGGTAACGGGTGACCGAAAGCAGTAGGATTAACGAAGACTGACAGGAGGCGCTAACGAGGAAGGTCTTTCAACTCATGACGCGCTTTTTGACAGCTGTTTTTTGCATGTATGGGGGTGCGTGCAAGAATCATATAACTGATGTCCATTTTTGCTGAGCGGCCCTACGAATGCCAAAAAAGGGGTTGATGGTTCGATCCCCACCGAGGACAAATTTTTGCAAAATTTAGATTTTCAGTTTTTGGGCTCGTAAACAATTGAATATGAAGATCAAGTGCAGTAATCACATTTAGAACCCCGAACTGCCCTCTACTGCTAGTTTTCAGCAAGTTTGACACTCCAACTTTTTGACCTTTTAGCGCTCATAGCGCGCGAACGAGGCGTTTTTGCGTGATACGGATTCGATATTCGTGTTCAGGAGGTCGAACTACCCCCAGGGATAAGTTTGCAGCACAATCGAAGTTTTGACCCAAATTCGAAAATTTGAGCTGGGTATTGGTATACCATCGACTGCACATTCGATGAAGGAGACGGCGATACCACTTGTTAGGAATTTCTCTCTATTTCTCTTGCTTGATGCTTGATAGCTGAAATTACAGCGATAGGCATCCATGCTGTGCATATTCCATCGATTTTCATCGGTTTTGTGAGTTACTCACTTCTACAAGTAGAAAGCGCACCATGTACCCATGACCAAACATCTTTTTCGAAGTTAGGGTCAAAATTCGGAATTGGCTAGAAATGTGTCCCCAAGGGTAGTTTGACCCCCTGAACACGAATATGGCACTTATTTTGAGCGAAATCGCGAATTTGTAGCGCTACGGGCCCTTATGTGTCCAAAAATGTCAGATCACCAGATTCACTGAAAATTCGCAAACAGAGTCATTTTGGCATGCTGACAATGAAAATCATAGTCATTTGGCATAAGCAGACATAACTGAAGATGTTTTTCCCGTATTTGACTTTGTTTTGGATGTGAAATAGAAGAACACCTTTGGATCTGCACATGGTTAATGTTACAAGGAGTATGCATTACATTAAGTGGGTTAAAATCGCCTTTTTGGAAAAAATTTTTTCACTTTTTTTGGCATTCGTAGGGTCGCACAGCAAAAATGGAAGTTAGTTATATGTTTCATGTAGGTACCCCCATATAATGGAAAGAACCGTTTCCCAAAAGCGCGTCATGACCTGAAAGACCTCCCTTGTAAGTTGTAAAAACGTCCGTAATAAAGGATACAAAGTGATAATGATTAATAAAGGCTGATGCTTCGAAAAAAAGTGCCAACAAGAAGTTGCGCAGTACTGTCGCAGTGAGGGAGTGGTCAGTCCTCTGCGGCTAATTTCAGTCCGGGAAGGGAAAAGGGGCTTTTTTCATCCGATGTCAGCCGATAGCAAGTGAATGAAATCCGACACACCGCTTACCACTACTAAACGACCACTATAGCTCAAGTGTTAGGTGATCGATGGCTATACACATTTTGTTCCTGTTCCTCCTCCTAATTTGAATGTAGTGGGACGGATCGACCGCTGAGCAATCTGAATTTCAATCAGTGAAGGATGTTCGTTGAGATAGGATGAGCACCTACACATGGCCAAATTATCACGCACCAATCGCAACATGTGCACTGACGGCTCAGGGAACACATCACATACTCCGATATCATCAGTAGCAACAGCATGTTTCGCTATGTACACCCTGAGCTCCCAAAGAGGAGTGTTTGTAGTGATATCGGTTAGCGCACAGCACATGTAGAGCTTTCGACGATAATGATTAGTCACTGTTTTAGTATACCGACCATAATATAATTTCACCGTATAATGAGCGCAATACTAAGCACGAGTTGAACTAATATCCATCTATGTTATGAATCACTCACGGTCCTTATCTCGAAGATAGGACTAGACCTGTTCAATACAGTTCGTTGCGCACGCGGCTTCGACCGCGTGCGTGTACGACTTGTCCACCGGTCAGCTGATTTCGCCGATGTTCTTCATTTTTTCATAGTTTCTAATGTTGTCGGCTTCACAAGCATCTTTTTCGAAAAGGTGAGTTAATTTTAATGATAATGCACTTGTCTACTAATCAACGATAATGGTGTCGAGAACCCATGAAATGGAATGCGAAATTCGAATATTTTGACAATTGATGAGATATGATAATTTGTCACTCTTTATTACTCCGACGTTTTACAAACGAACGGCGTCAACAGAGTACCGCCGCAGCTGCGTCAAATTGCCGCAGGGGCCGCTGTCGGTGTTGGCGTCGGTGCGCAAAGTATGAACTGTGTAACTTCTGTTAGCATTAGCTTATACGTACACCGCCCTTCGTCAGTGCAGTGGGGCGGGAGGTGCATCGCGTAGCCGGAAACTGGGAAGCATTTCTTATTCCTGCTATACTTGCCTTATACTCTCGAATGAAACAATTTCTCCAATGGAAGCAAGCTAATGTACTATACTTTTCTCGTGAAAATGATTTGTTGCTATCGCAATGAAGGGAAGAGGGGGCATCTTATAAAAAGTTGAAAAGTTGCACATCTAAGCATCTTTGAGGGCTCAATCTGCACACTCAAGCGTAGATTTTTGCTTGAGCCTTAATGCAGGAAGGAGGTGGTTTCATTCACCCCTTTAGGCTCAAATAAAAATGGTCTCCATGTTGAGCCCCCCCCCCTATTGCGATAGCACGTATGTTCACCTTCGCCTCTTTATAGGTCCTCTTCACAAAATTGGGAGTCAATGTGGATGAGAGAGGACAAGACCTGAGTCGCGGGCTCCACATACACGCGAAAACGTGAGACGATGTACGACTTCATTCTTATAACGCATAATGATAGAGGCTTTTCCAGGCGGAGGGAGAGAGTTTTACGTCTTTGGGCCCGAGCCAAGGGAGTGGTAGGAGCATCGGGGTGGGTGTAGCAACCCTTGCATTTGCAAAACGATTTTTTTTTAACAAGTGGTTCCTTCACTCGAAATTCCTTTCTTACATAGAAGAATGGTTCACGGAGAAATGAGCTTTTATGTTATCAATATACTTATGTTGTATTTGCCTAGTGTGGGCCGCGCCCAAAGTTTCACGCAAAAAATGTGAATCCGGCTAAGATACAGTACCACAAAGTCCCGGCGGGGAGGCGGGGCCTGCGAGCAAGTGCCATTCCCGTCATCCGTCGCAGTCAGAGACCTATTGTAGAATGTTACGTAAAACGTCCCACTATCCGTTCCCAACCGCGGTGGACGACGGAACGGGACTTCTACTCGGAGGCCCACCCATCCAGCCGAGAATTAGGAGACCTGTGTCTCAGCCAAGTTCTCACTTTTGCACGTGAAACTTTGCAGGCGGCCTTTATTAGGCAAATATAACATAAATACATGGGCAACAAAGAAACTCAATTTTCCGTGAAGGATTCCTTCAAGCTAGAGTTTTATTTCATAAAATAAAATAAATACTGTATGAAACATGCTTGCCTCCCTCCTTTCTTGCTGATGAGCCCAGAGGGAGGTTATCTCTAAGTTTAACCTCCGCCTAAGGGCACGTGCGAAAAGGAGGTTTACATACATCGTCGCTTCTTCCTTCCCCCTCCCCCCCTAACTCCTTTGATCCTTTCTCTTTGTTTATGATTTTTTATTTCTTTATGTGTATACCAGTTGGCTGGCGCACACTACTGTGCGCAAAACACCATGGGCGCCAACAGGTTGACCGAAATGGCTTTTTTCTTCAAGAGATGGTATTTCAGTGCACGCTCCGCTTGCCGTGGATGAGAACTAGTTCATGTGTGCGCCTCACTTCTTCTCCCATGCTCTACCCTCTGGAGCCCAATTTACAATTTTCGGCCTGAAAACGGAACCTTTCAGTGCACTCCCCGCCCACCGTGGGCGGAGCTTGACTTGGTCCATGTATAGTCTTTACTTATTGTCCCATGTCCTACCCATCTCACACTTGTCTCCATCTCCACAGGTCGTTTTTCATATAATACCTAATTTCGTGACAGACCGACGGACACACACACATAGATAGACATACTAAGGGAATTATAGAGTAGGATGATGGAATGGTGCGCGATATGCTATGCCTGAGACGTATAACTTCAGGTCGCGTCTCCGTCCAACCCAGATTGACGCTAACTTGCTTATTACTCACCCTCCAGCCACTATCAGTATTAGTCCCATAAAATGTGGGCACGGGTTCATCGCAGAAAACATGAAGTGAAAGAAATACCAGAGATAAGGGCATTAATGCCGCCATGACCTGAAAACTGCCATGAACTAGGATGCAGAAACATATCGCTCAAACCTCTCATAGTCATCGAAATCTTTTCATTGGCTAAAGTCGACGTAGTTCTCTTAGAGAGCCGCGTAGATCATGTGAAGAGAAGTTGGCGATCACTCGGTAGGAACATACAACAGAGAGCAGGAACGTCTTTTTGGAAGCAGCCCACGAATGAGGATCGCTCATTGAAGAAGGGTTAAATAGGTCGTGATACCTTATCAATGGTTTCCTCTTCCAGCGATAACGGTTGCAGGTTCGAAGATGATATAATGCTGAATTACACACGATGATACTTGTTCGATTTTGATAGTCTGAACTCTCTTTCAATGAACGTTTAGTGGCAGAAAATTGTGGACACTGGAGCCTCTTCTACTGCTCCGATCGGTGCAATTATCTAATCCGTGTGCTTTAGGCCGCTTCCATACTTTGCGCACCGACGCCGTCACGCGCGTGCCTGCGTCACGCGCGTGACGCCGGCACGCGCGTGACGGCGTCGGTGCGCAAAGTATGGAAGCGGCCTTACAGAATTACCACCGTCTAAGTGAACTGTAAAGGGATCGTTTGGCCATCGCACACTGGGTGAACCGCTTTGCATAGCCCCAAAGCATTATTCTGCTATGTATCACTATATATAATCGGCTATGTACATATGTGTATGTGTACGCATGTCTGTCTGTCTGTCTCTCTGTCAGTCAGTCTTTTTGTCTGTCTGTCTGTCTCTTTGTCTGTCTGTCTGACTGTCTAACTGTGTAGCTGTCTGTCTGTCTGTCTGTCTGTCTGTCTGTCTGTCTGTCTGTCTGTATGTCTGTCTGTCTGTCTGTCTGTCTGTCTGTCTGTCTGTCTGTCTGTCTGTCTGTCTGCCTGCCTGCCTGCCTGCCTGCCTGCCTGCCTGGCTGCCTGCCTGCCTGTCTGTCTGTCTGCCTGCCTTTTTGTTACGAAATTCTCATTTCTCGTCGCAGCAAAGGTGGGACTTTGAAATTTTGAAATGATAGGGGTGGTTCGGCGACCTCATCGGTGGATGACCGGAACTGATAACAACTAATAAGGACCGATAAGGAACCTCGAAAGGCGATTGTCACCGAATCCGCTGCGTCTTTTAGGCTGGTGGTGTAGCGTTGATACTCATATTATAGATATTATGTGGGAAGGTACGGGAAATTATTGATGGATGATCAGAATTGATTACGCTTGATAAAATCTGGTGAAAGGGATAAATTTGTGAAAGTCACCAAATCCGTTGCGCTTTTCGTGTTCACCGTGGAGCGCTGATACTCATAGGTGCTATGCGAGGTGGAACGGGGTCATTAGTGACAGCTGATTCAAATTACTGACAACTGTAAGGGTCGATAAAAAGTGTCAGAAGGCAAGCGTCGCCAAATCCGTCTTTCTTTTTCGGTTGGCAGTTGATTGTTCGCACTCATGGGTGTTTGACGTGTCGGTTTTCGTGGTGAAAACGTCCACCGGTTAGTATAAAAGATTGGAATGAATGATACAACTGAATTACTCCCACTACTGCTTTTAGCAAAATTCTCTTCCCTTTCATTGAAGCACCAGCTGCATAAACAAGCTTGCCAGTCGTGTAATTCTTGTGTCGACTATGTCAGCAATTTCAATGATGCCAACCATCTTTTCAGAAGCAATGGAGTATTTGAGCCAAGATGGAAAATCAGGTGATGTGGTTAACAAACTGTATTTAGTGAAAACGCAGAACGGTAGCACAGCACAACGTGCAGCAGTCATATGCTCATCTGTAGTAATTCTATAATGAATATGTTTCCGTTCCGCCGTGGAACGTCGAAGCACATCCTCATTGGAGGTGTCGATTGCTGAAGCGAAATTTCTCAACGCGGGGTGCCCGCTGAGACGCGTTCACAGAAAACCCATTAGGGAAGGATTTTGGCTTTTCCTTGGAAATATGGAAGGAGACCCAGCTGTGCATATGTTTTGGTTAATGATAACAAAGTATGGAAACTAAAAGTGTAAAATACTGCTTCGAAGCGTATTATTAAGAGCCCGTGCTCCTTTGCGAAGACTCATCGGCAGGTACTTTGCTCAGAATGATTTCTCAGTGGAAGAGTCAACTTGTCATCCACCGCTTATGAAGCCCACGTTACTACGGAATCACGGCGGCCGCCGTACCTTGAGGGATGGCCACACTTAAAAGTCATTTCAAGCAAGATGTCTTGTCGATTAGTCATCGAAGGCAAATTTTAACACCTCGTTACTCCTTCGGAACGCCATTCTGCAATTTTGTTTATCGGCACAACTAGCTTTCCTTTCAGAATTCAAAGGGAAAACAAAAACTGTGACTAGTTAAAACAGAAGTGCATCTGTCGCTCTCGGCTTGCACGCAACGCCTAGCACACCCCTTGGAGAAATGCTGCCCTAACGGGATGTACCCCTTCTCCCACATCTCGCATGATAGTAATCTAACCTTTCTTGCTATACTGACTTACCTTTAGATGATTGAAAGGCATAGTGCCCTGCAATGACCAATGCCGGAAATGTGCTCGTACATTTATGCGGTGGGGGCAACACGTGAAATGTTGTACAATAACACGACTTTACATGAATGACATGTCAACAACATATCAGGATAACGTTCAGACGTGTACGATCCTGTAAGGCTGATGTTACTGTTAGAGCATGTTGTAACTGTCTGATAATGTTCATCAAGTTGCAACCCCCCTCCCCTCCTCCTCCTACATCCCTCTCTCTAGCGTATAGGTTTACACCGAAAAAGAAATCTATAATAGATATGTGCGAAACGAGTGAGAATGGCAATTTTAACTCACGACACAGCTCGCAATTTTTTCGTTTTTTTTCTAAAGAGGTACCGTTATCAGTTGCTACCACCATATGTTTTTAAATACGAAAAATAGCATATCTTTCTTGAACCCTTTTCCTCCATAACGTGAATAGGATTTTGGCAACATGCTCCCTCACAGCAAGGAATGACAAAACAAATCCACTGACGTTATACATGTCCTTGCACTTCTTATAATGTTTTTCAAAGAATCTGAACAATAACAGTCTTCACTTAGAAAATACTTGGCTCTGATTGCTGAGTTATATTATGCATGAGATCTATTCCCAGCGCTCCATATCTTAATGAGCTTAGCAATTATAATTTCTTACAAAAAACCCGCAGCAGGAAGCATTTTTTATGAAGATCCTGGGAACAATTAAGGCGATAATATTCCTCGCAAACTGAACATCTGTCGTTCACCGTCGGAACTTTTGCTCGGGAATATGGGGCTCCGCGATGTTTGGATGGATCCTTCTGACGTGCACGCAAAGATTACAATTTTCATTGAAACGATTGGAGATCATCAGGACATCTATCCACCCCTACAGATGGAACATCGACCAGGACCACTCTTCTACTGACTGCAGCACCAATTCTTTAAGCCAAACATTTAACGTGTTCGGTTAGAGTTGAAGCACGAACCAATTTTCACAATGGTACAGTGACTGCTACCATACGGATATGGTATGTGGTCCCATACCATATTCGAAAATGTATCCCAACAGCTTCAGCTTTCAGAAAGCGACGATTTCATATGGCCAGAAAAGAAGAGGGTTTTGGGTGGCCAAGTGCAACACATGGTGTGGCACGATTTGATGAGAACAAAAACAGCCTCGGTTTGTTATGTGTTAATATTTATTGATTGCTGCAATTTATCATTATTCGATAACTACTGGATCGATGAAAGAGTATAGTTTGGTGCATCGTGGCGAAGTATTCACTAGAAGCAACCTGAAGATATTCGCATTTCATGTATCTGTCAAAGGAGGAACAAAGTTTACGGAGACTGGAGATCTGTCAGGATGCGCCCCGCATTCCAGTTCCATTCAGAATTGTGGTGGTAAGTGAACGCGATTGGGCCCATAAAATAACTTGCAGGGCCCAATCGATCACCTGATTTTTTTTCGAGAGAGAGACTGGTACCAATCCACCTGCCTCAAGAGATGGACTGCTCGGTTGGTCTGGGCGGGTATTGATGCGGGATTTGATCTCCGCAGAGTATGAGAGTGGGAGAGCACGCCATTTGTCCCCACACTACCTCCACCCATTAGTACTAGACATATGTATTGTGGAATGGACTATGGAGAATCCCTTTATTTCAAATTGGCGATCTTCAATTCATAGTGCACAGAAGTTGCACCATAATCAAGAGATCCGTTGGTTTGTCCACTTATTGTGCTGTTTGATGATGATGCTAGAAACGTTTCAGCGTAAGGGAGAGGTTGCAAATGATCAAAATCGCCGACAAACTGCGAATAATCCACAATGTGCTGTCACATCGCCTACATGCCTTAAAGGCCAGTAGGGGTAAGGGAAAACTGTGATATGGGAGTACTAAGTGCTCTCTGGAAACGAACCTCCTACTTCAGAAGAGGTCATACGTGGCGGTAGTCGCATTGAAAAAACGCGGCTTGGGGTCTCATGACGACCCGCAGCTCGGCATGCCGTTATGCGGTTCTGCGGCGGGGGGAGTCGCCGTGGAGGGGCGGGACAACGATCGCCCGGCTGGTTCAGACTCTGGCCTGTCTTCAGTCCACTCCGGCTAGAGAAGCAGAGGACGAGGGAGAGAAGGGGGATTTTGGGGTTCCTATTTCTCTGTTTTTTCGCCGTTTTATGTCGATCTTTCTCTACTGTTATATTGCTGAGCACCTCTACTTTCGTAATCCCCCAATTTGCCAACTTCACCCCTAACGGTGTCTTTATCACGCCCCTCCTGCAGCAAATTTAGCCAAGCCCTATTTAGTGAATCACCCTTTTTATGGGAAAAAAACGCGTAAGGCGTCCATGTACGGTATCTAAAGTATTTCGCGAAAAAAAAAAACAAGGAGGCGCTGTGTGGGTATGGGGAGGGGGGACAGTTTGGGTCAGTGCATATGAATCTACATCTCACCATAGACTGGCCAATGGAGGTGGGACAAAAAGAGACTATTTTGAGCTACATGTGCATTCACTTTTTTGCAGGAAGGGAAGGTGCTCGTGGATGAACCTCCTTGCCCCCCGTATCCACAGAGCGCCATTATCATATGCTTTCTTTAGTATCAGCCGAATCTTTTTTAGGTTAATTCTTCAGCTTTGACTAATTATGATTCGTTATTAGAGTTGCAGCAAATATGGATTCTTACCGACAGTATTTTCCTGGAGAGGTGTGGGAGCTGACAGGAAGAAATGATGTCGCTTCGAGTGACTTCGACAGGAGAGAAGCTAACAGCCATGCGTCTTCTGGAGATTTTTGGGATATAACAATATTGGCCTGAAAAAAGATTTTTATGTGGCTGGGTTACCACCAACTCCTTTCCCCGTCATGGAGTGAACCAAAGGCAGCACCCTGTAGTTGAGCTGCGCAATCAGCCGCTAACCCAGCCTTTGTTGTTGAATCCTTTCCAGATAATGAGCGCAATCAGCCTTTCTTGCTTTAACACCGTATCCTGGTGAGAGGATGACCTTCCTTGAGCAACATCAACCCCTAGAAGAACCACGTGGACACAGCCTGCCCCCAAGCGCTCCGAGGGGCGTGGCAAAAACGCTAGACGACGGCCCTCCGCCAATAACGATCCAGTTGGTGTCCTTCCTGCAGCATACGTGCATGTGCCTTCAAGTGTTCCAAACCTGCTTAGTAGGGCATTTATTAGAGCTCATTGTACACTGTTCCGCCCTGATACACACTCATTCGCTCTTCGGCGCCAGAATCACATTCAGTTGAAAATGTGAGGTACTTCATAATTCATGAGGCGTCGTACCCTATCCATGTAATGTGACCCATAACCACCACGGGCAACCCCAATTCGGTGGTCGACACTTCCAAACGTCACGCTCGTCTTAAGTAGACATGACGCTTCTCCAAAATCAAAGCTGGGACCCTTGTCGACTGGTTTCCTGCCAAAATTGCAAAATGCAGTAATAGAGAACATATTTCAGAAAATTCCAGATATCACCTGACAAATAGTTGATGTGATATGGCTGTTTTCCAAAAGCTCCGCTAGAATATCCAATCCATTCGGAACGTTGATCAGTAACTGATGAATCAGCTGAAAATTTATTTTCGGAGAATTAAATTTTTCCAATCTTTTTCTTTCATTCAGAAATTCTGTTATAACCAGATAATCAAAAGGGCGCGACAAGACACTCGAGTCGTGTCACAGTGTTAATCGATTGCGTCCCGCAACCAACAAATCCCTCGCTGATCCCTGTGGGACTTTGACGTCCCTGAGAGGCTGAGCTGCCGCCCTTTTTCGAAAACTGACCCGTTTCAAGTGTCTTGTCCCACACCATGAATTTGTTTGCGGATAGTGTGGTCAAAGTGGAGGCCAAAAAACCGTCGTGTCACTTTCGTGGTAACAAAACTTGCGACTGCACTCGATTGAGAGAATTCGCAAAGCAATGAAAGTGGGGATCTGAGGGACCATTGACACCTAAACAATTTGATTCTAACCATGCATGGTGTGGATAATCGAATATATTGATTAATTTAACACTAGTAAATATCAATGTATCTGTTCAGCATTACAAGAGTAGAACATTACAATAATAAGTACACGGCATTATCTTCACCGTAAGCTCGTTTTCATGACGTGAAGGAGGCGTGGTTGCACTGGAGGGGTGTGGTCAAACACTGTCTCAAGTGAAAATGTTTGAACTCGCGGGCAATTTGTACCATAGTCCCCTTGTTCAAATCAACAACTCCCTACTACATGTATTGCTCCAAGAAGCCAAATCCATTCATTGACTGGAAAACTTCCACTTCAAGGATGTTTTTCCTTGATTATTTTATTTTTCTATTTTTTCTAACCAATTAATCGAGCTAAAAAAGTTTCAGTAAACATACGCTTCGTCTGGGAGCCTTCTGCAGTAGACCAGCCAGCTCATCGGCGCGGTTTTTCGACAATGAGTCATCTGAAAATCATAGATTTACTAGACCTTCAAGTAAATAGAGATAGGGAGGGTGCGATGAATTATACGAACCTTTTGACTTTTCCTCTTTCGAAGGATGACGTCCATTTGACTCCTGATCTCTGCCTTCCGCTGCTGAACGGGAAGTGTATTGAATTGCTCAGAAATGTCAGCTTTATCACCATGCGCGGTAAATTCTCTGACTTTTTGCTCACTATGAACCTTTTTCCGTCACTTTTGAACATACGCCTGTACAGAACTGGCCGAAAGCGACTGAAATTTTTCGCGCGCTAAAGGGAAGTAGCAGTTGAAGGTAACCTTGATTCAACTTGAGTGTCCTGTCACATGCCCTTCCACACGTATCCCCAGCTCTGAGGATGCTGAGTACGAGGGAGGAAGCGAAAATTTCGTTGTTCTCTTGTGTATAGAGCCTCCTCTCATTCATGTAATGTGAAGAATGTGGATTTACTAGTCTTCTCATTTATCATTTGTTGTTTTTATTCGTATCTACTAATCAACGGGACATTCTCCGGAAAGGGGCTTTTCACGTGGGCGCTCCTGGTTAACTCGCCTTTGGTCCATGTGTGCAGTTTCGAAAAAATTATATTCACTACCCAACCAGCTCTACAAACAACTTGCATCAATTCGAAGTTTTCTCGCCACACGCGCTCATCCGCTTTCTGCGCTTCGACGTAACAAATGGCCTAGTCCTTTTGAAGCACATCTCTCGTTAAAGGTGTATGGGAACCAGGTGCTCCCTGTAGTCGGTTAAAGACAGCATTAGGGGTAATGCGGTTATTGAGAAATGAGTTGAAAGAAAAGAAGTTATTTGCATGGAAACTATGAGCCTAAGAAGGCTATTTGTGGCGAAATCCCGGTAGAAAAGTGCGCCTCGAGCTGTAGAAACGGCGCAACGGATAAGAGCTGACGCCTTTGGATGATCGACTCTGCCTTCAAGCGATGTGGCCAGTTGGCGGCGACCTTAACTCAACTCGAGTGTCCTGACACATACTCTTCCACTCGTATCCCCATCATTAAAGGCAGTATTAATGTTCATTGCCTTCCAGAGAACGACCCTAATGACTATAAGTGAAATTGTTCTCTGAAAATGAGCTTATCAATACTCACCTTTCTCCTCGACTTTCGCATCTGGCTTCGCTAACCCTGAAAGAATATATCGCATTGAAGGCACACCACGCGATAATCAGATAAGTGGTTCACCTTCTTGTAGCAAGTAGCTCCTTGGATAACTGCTCAGACTGCATCTTGTTTGCGGCTGCACGGTGCACCCTCACGGTGTTGTGCCTGCCTGAACACAGCCGAGCTACGCCCACACAACCAAATCAAACCCGGCCTCAGACGAATAATTTTCAATGTAGAAGCTGCTTTCATCATCGAAATGGCTGTTTTATCAAATTATCTGCAAGTTTTTGCAAGTTTACCTCTCTACGTGAGCGCCAGTTGGAAACTTGTACGTTTGATGCTGGGCGTGATTTGGTCGGGTGGGCATGGCTCGGCTGTGTTCAAGTAGGCACAATACCGTAAGGGTGCACCGCGCAGCCGCAACAAAGTTGCAACGTGAGCAGTTATCCAAGAGCCTACTCGACCCAAGAAAGTAAGCCACTAATCTGATTATCGCGTGGTGTGCCTTTAAATAGGCAAGTAAGAGTTTTCTCGTTAAGATTCTTTAGTGCACGTTTCATGTCCTCATCACTTTCCCTACTAGGAAATACCCCTTTATTTATGACATGCTCTGGTCAGGGACATCGAGTAATCTGTGCTCTCACCTCTCTTTTTGCTTAATTTTCTTCTGTCGGCGCTGTCTTCGTCATGCATCCTCGTGCCTGAAATGAAGAACGATTACAGCACAGTGTGCTAATGGGGAATTATTGTGATCATATACAGCAGAGGCATGGAAGGCACTAGGAGAGTACGGAGTGGAGTGCTTACACGCTCCCTGAACATGGAGAGGGTTAGGGGAAAATTCCGGTTGCGTGGAGGACCAGTACCATCGTTCCCATATTTAAGCAGAAGGAGGACGCAATGGAGTGCTCCAACTACGCGGAATAAAGTTGATAGCTCATACCATGAAGCTGTACGAACGGCTGATTGACTTGAGGCTAAGGGAGCTAGTTGCCATCTCTCAGGAGCAGTTCGGGTTCATGCCTGAGCGGCCCACCACGGATGCGATCTTCATCCTTAGACGAGTGATGGAAAAGTGCCGTGAAAAGCGTTAGTTCTGCTACCTAGCCTTCCTGGTCCTTGAAAAGCCCTTCGACCGTCTGCCACGGCCAGTAATCTGGAACTCGTTTCGAGAACGACAGGTACCAGAGCATCTGGTCACCCTTATAAAGGATGTACGATGGGGCCAAGGCTTTCACACGCATCCTGCAGGTACTGACAGTGGAAGTAGGGATCTCGGTAGGGGTACAACAAGGCTCAGCTCTGAGTCCGTTCCTCTTCCTGCTCACCCTGAATGACGAGGTGAAAGATCTCATAGAGGGACCACTGAGGGCCATTCTCTGCGCTGATGACATTGACCCTGATGGCGGATTCCAAAGGAAAGCTTTAGGCGAAGGTGCAGAGATGGCAAACAAGTCTGACAGAGAGTGGTCTACAAGTAAACATCAAGAAGACCAAATTCCTAAGCTCCGAGGACTGCCCGGGGTCCATCGTGGACAGTCATGGAGAAAGTATCGAAAGGGTTCACGACTTCCGATAGCTAAGAAGTGATATATGCGAGGATGGTACGGTAGATCAGGTCGTGAAAGCTCGAATAAATACGGCATGGCTGAAATGGAGAGAGTCCACAAAAATCCTCTGTGATCGAAGGTGCTCCAGGATTCTAAAGGGTAGGGTATCCCGATCGGTGATAAGACCCGCAATGCTCCATGGCAGCAAGTGCTGGCCCATAACAAAGAATCACGAGAAGCAGCTATATTCCGCAAAAATGAGGATGCTGAAATGGGCGTGTGGCTGGACGCAGCTCGAAAGGATCAGGAACGAAGACGTCAGGACAGTCATGCAGACGACACCGGTCCAGCCGATATTGAGAGATCAGCGGCTAAGATGGTATGGGCACGTGCTGAGAAGGTCGGCAGACCACCCAATTAAGAAGGCGGTGGAGTTCGAAGTACCCGGTGAGCGACCACGAGGAACCCCAAAGAGAAGGTGGAGGGACGTCATCAAAACAGACCTCACGGGTTAAAAGCCACTGCAGTGATGCCTTGGATAGAAGAAAGGGGCGGCAACCGACAAGAACAGCGGACCCTGCAACGGCGCGGGACCGGCGCTAGAGAGAAGAAGAAGGAGAAGATAGACAAAAGAGGCTTTTTTGGTTGACGTTCCAACAATCTGCTCATTTTTAAAAGAAGGAAAGCCTTGTGAAAGTTGAAAAAGTAACCATCAGGACACCCCTTCTATGGAATACTGTCGAAAATCTCCGCAAATCCTCCTTGTAGTACCCGAGAACAAACGAGGTCTAGTGTGGGCAGAGAGCCGGTAAGCAGGCAGAAGGGTAGTACGTTAGCCTGAGAGGGGCAATGTGCCGGGTACGGCAATCTTACTCGCATCATGACTGACGCTGTCCAGAAAGCTTCTAAAGTGCTATCAAATGAAACCATACCTTTTCGAAGATCTCCAGAGTCCTTTTCATCTCCGAGTTCACCAAAATCAGCATACTCTCCTACAACTTCACCTTCAGTAAAACGAATTCTACAAAATTATTCATTGTGACGTCACAATGCTACCTCGGGTGTGTAACCTCGAAAAGTCGCTTTGCGGAGTCGCACACGCGGCGCCATCAGCACGACTTGCCGCTTTTGGCTGGGATCCGCTCAGAACCCAAAATTATGGCACCGTGGGAGCCCTTTTGAAAAAATCGTATTTGTTGTGTCTCGATAGCTGAAAACCATGATGCAGTGGTGCAAACTGTATAATTACTAGGTGGCATTTTGAGGAGTTCTTGGAGGGGTCAATCTGCACTTTCAGGTGAAAATTTTTGCTTTTTTTTCATTTTTGTCTGAGCTATTGTGTAGAAAAGTGAATCCTTTCCCCTTCTAGGTTGAGGTAATCAATGTTTATAGTGAGGAGTACCCCCCCCCTGCGCTTTTAACCCTCTTTTCCCTTGCGCTCTTCATCAAAGTTGCATTTTTGGGCGTCTGAAACAACTAAACTCAACAACTGAAAATTGAAAAGTTAAGAACGACAACAAACAACAACAAAGTAAACAGCATCAACTCAAAAACGCTCAATAATCAGCAAATAACTACTTCGGGCGTCAAACTTCAAAGAACTTATACGCAATCGCACGCGAAGCAGCAACCCGGACTCGCCGCGGGCGGCCACGCGATTTTTCGACATAAGGCTACACACACTGCTATCTAACGTTATGTTCATTATTTCTTTCATATTCCCTTTTATCTTTCACCAATTTTTGAGAAGGCCACAAAGTATGTGACAGGGCATGAAGGTACGCATCAGAATCACCACTGGAATAAGTGAGCGAACTGATTACAGTAATCCCGGAATTGGAATCCTGAGATATGTGAGGTCAAAAGAACAACACATAGTCACCGTTTACCAGGTCCTAATTCTGGCAATATGCCAAGTACTGGAAACCTTGGCATGCTCCCCCCCCCCCCCCTTCCCTCTTTATGTCCACTGAAGCCCAGCTCAAAAGCAACTTCTACAGCACTTGCCTTTTTTGTGAGCCACTTCAATATCCTTATCGACTACATCGCCACCTTCGTTTTCGTCGTGTCCGTTGGAATCGTCCAACGATTCTGAAAGTCACTTCAGAATGCGTCCGAATAGGGGGAGAAGAAACGGAAAAGACCTTTCTGAGGGGATCCGACATTCTCGATCCCGCTTTCTGCAATTTTAGAGGAGTCCGCAGCTAAAATTTATTAAATGATTTGCTTTGGATGATTATATCAAATATTACGGAAATAGATGGAGTAATGCGTAATGGCATCATAACCATATGTATAGTCCATAGATCGATTCTTTCACAGAGCCAGCTGGATCGTCCATTGCTTTGGAACTACGTAATTAATTAGTGGGATCTTCCCCCGAAGGAATGAAACCACCTAAAAGACGCAAAAGAGGCATCCCAGGAGGAGAATGGTTGGGTGCTGCGCGGACTGGCAGCTCTGGAATCCGAGAAGCTTCCAAATAAACCTCATCGCTCCTTGTATGGGATTAGCCAAAATAGGGAGTGCTTAATTAATACAGAACTCCTCCCACTGCTTGTGGAGTGGACGCGATGCGTGCGCGTTAGGAGTGCCGCATGTAGTTGGGTCCTGAACGGACTTCCAAAGTGGAATGTGGAATGTTTCGGGAAATAACCATGTACATATGGCGCCACTAGAACCTACCATTCATCAGATGGCCTCATGGAATAGCGGAACATCCCAGCAAAACAATAAGGTGTGCAAAAGTTCGCACCAGGGAACCATCTGGGACTGCGAGAAGTAGCGATGCGCCCGCGGGTCTTTCGCTCCGTTTGGAACTGAATGCAAGAAGTCGCTACAACAGTCAGCTTACACTCGATATTCGTATGCTTGGATGATTTGTCATGACCATGTTTTGCTTCGCTTTCCTTCAATTCTTCATCTGAATGAATAAACAATATAAATCAATTTAACCTTATTATTCCTTTCGTTTGTATAATTTATTATTACAACACGCCAATGTATCAGCCCTAACGCTCTTATTGAAATCCGACTGCCGCTGTGCGATCAATAAGTTGTCTCGTTCAACGCCAACCTATAGATCACGGAGCCTGCGCCGCGTGTCCGTTGCGGCGATCGCGATCACGCCACTGAGTATGGACACAGCTCTATGTATTAGGTTGTCCCAAAAGTCTTGTGGGATTTTTCCGAAAAAATAAATTACTCTTGTTCACTTTGAGGCAGGTCTAGGCGGTTCAGGAATATGGTAAAACGTTCTCCAAGCTTTCTAGTGAAATTAATATTAACCCACCAGATTCCGCGGAGAGAGCTACAGTGCCCGTAGTCGATACCCACCCAACACGCGGTGTCATCTACTATGAGTGGTCTTGGGGCAGCAAAGCGACGGAAGTGCGACTCCATCAACGCTGTATTGGGCAAGGGATGTGTGAGCTACGAGACCGTGTGCTCATCAGCTTCAGCAACGGCGAGATTGACATGGAAGGCAAGCCACGCACGGGACGCCCACATGCAGTCGACGACGAGACGCTGCTCTCCGCCGTTCGCGCTGATCCTTAAACCACCATGCGCGAGCTGGCGGAGAGGAATGGACAAGCACCCATAACCGTAAATCGTCGCTTCCACAAGCACGGTTATCGGAAGGTGCTGTCGCGATGGACCTCATGCCCTGACGGATGCTCACGAAAGTGCCCGTGTGAGCATCTGTCAATCGCTCCTGCCCCGCCAACGACTTTCTCGTCTATCTGGCTACGGGCGATGAAAGCTGGAACATGTACGATAGGAACGCACTCCGCGCCTTTTGGCTGCTACGCCGAGCCGCCAGTGCAGCCCATGTCCAACCTCCATCCGAAGAAGTTTCAACTCAGCTGCTTCTGGACGCGGAAGGAATGCTTTTCCAAGAGGTGCTGGCACGAAGCGAGACAGTACCCGCTTCCGTATACACCCACCAGCTCCAGCAGCTCGCCGTCGCTATTCGAGAAATGCGCCAGAAAAGGTCCCCGGTCACCTCCCCTCATGACGACGCCCGCTCCCATTTCGCGAAAAGTACCCAGGCTAAGCTATTAGAGCTCGGCTGGGATGTGCTGCCCCTCCCGCCATACTCTCCAGACATTGCCCTTTCTGACTATCACCTTACCCATTCTCTTGAATCCTTCCCGGCCAAGAGAAAATTCGTTGATTATGACTTGCTTGCAAAGGCAATCGCTGACTTCTCGACTCTCAGAACCCAGAGTTCTGGGGACAGGGAACCAACAATCTACCTCTGAGATGGTAGAGTGTTGTCGATAACAACGGTGAATACGCCGTTGTCTAATTGTTGTTTGTTGGAAGAAAAAAAATAATAAAAAGTGATGATCGAAAAAATCCTACAAGACTTTTGGGACAACCTGATATCTATTCCTTATTTCATGCTCTTTATGGTACCTTATTTATTAGGAATTTTATAACGGTTATAACCAACCTTGTTCACGTTGTTGTATTCGCATGGCCTTCCTAACCTGTTCACTGATAGCACTTCTTTTTTGTCTCGAATGCTCTTAAATTTGATAAATATTCATTTCAGTGTGAAAAATGAAAGTCGCACTCTGACGACCGCTGAGAACCGCCGCATGCCGTAAAAAATCAAATCGCGGCTTTGCAAGCGGGTGCAACGCTGTCCTAGGTTTTCTTGACATTTTTGGCCGCGTTCATACTCAGTGCCGACAAGGCATGGCTACGTTTATATGCAGCGAGTACGGCGGCACGGAAGAGGTGCAGAGACGACACAGCCAACGAGGCAGGATGGCATAGACGGAGACGCAGAGACAAGCAGCCATGCCTGCCACCGCCACCGCAGTGTATGAAGGCGACCTTTCTAGCCAAGCTGATACGGGACTGTGCCCTCTGCTTAGACGCGGTTTCTCGTGCATATCCATGTGGCCTCAGCAACAATATACCTTCTTGGGTGTCTGACGTAAGCTGGCGATTTTTTGCAGCTGACTTCGCTGATTTTTCCTTAAAGGAATAATTTTGCTTCAGAGATTGCGCCATGCAGAATGAAACAGTACCCTTGCATTTACACTGGAGGCAGACTGCATTTGATGGTACTCGCATCTTTCCGCTCCCAGCATTTGCATCGTAGAAGACGAGAGCTTTCGCCAATCACCATATGCAATGACCGCGCAGTTCACGTTATTGTTCTGCAACGGCTTAAATATTAACACCGAAGATACAAACAAGTGACTAAAAATTCAATAAGTAAATAAAAATACAAATTGTATGGAATGGAAATAAAATGCGTGGAAAATAAAGTAGCCAGTGAAAAATAAAATAAGATAAAATAATCAAATAAATACATGAGTATCGAATGAATGATGTTTTTGCTGCTATTATCTACTCGTAATAGAAATACAGTGACATTGAAACTAATGTCCCCCATAACTATGAGCCATACTGCGCGGCATTCATACTCGGCGATAGCAACGCAATTAACGCAACCCACCAGAAACAGGCGCTGGCGTGAACATGCACTCCAACTAATTCATCGCAGGGAATGCGTTGCGACAATTGCGATCGCCGAGTATGAATGCGATCTTAGCGCAGACATAGTACCTATGCGGTCCGTTTTGGTAATGCCACCATTGATCAACACAGCCTCGTTGGCAAAGTCCAACAATACCATTGTGCTGGACCAAGAGCAAGCATGGGTTGGGAAATTCTCAAGTAGAACTTATTTTGGGCTGAGAAAGCGGAATCTCAAATTTCTCGCAAAGCAACTGGTTTGACACTGGCTGGGCATACAGGGGTGGAAGTCGCTAAGTCGAATTTCCGCTTGCGGTGTCGCGCTCGCGGCGCCGTCAGTCCGAACCGCTGGGAATTCCGCTCAAGACGCACTGGGCTTGTACCGTAGGGGACCTTTGAAGATTGCTGGTTGAAAGCTTTGGGAGTTTGCCTACCTTCAAAGATCCCCCACGGTACCAGTTCATCGCGTCTTGAGCGGGATTCCAAACGACTCGTTCTAGCCGCGCTGCTCGCCGCGGGCGGTCGCGCGGGAATTCGACCTAGCGATCCCCCCCGGCATATAGTAGTGGTTAATTCTAGTTGGAGGGAAAGGGCACACCATAGTTATCGATGATTGGGCGCCTCATACGTGCCCCTGCCTCTTTGCGCTTCAGCAGGTGTGGCAGAAACGCCCACAGCGCCCTTTCGCCTCTAACCATCCATGGTAATTTCGAAGGAAGATTTTCCACCAATTCTACAATCTGTGGGGAAAGCGAATGTGCCTTCTAACTTTTTTTCATAAAACGAAAACAGTAGTAATCGTACTAATATCACAGTGTCTGCTTTCACGTAATCGATGCCCATTTGTGGATGTTCACGGATGTCAAGTCGTGATTTTGATGCACAACGTTCCACACTGTCATCCAGAGCAGCCAAAAGCTGAAAGTGAGTGAATGGTGACGATTATTTAAATAGGTTCACACTGCCGCTGTGCGATGCAGTAAGTTGAAAAGAAAAGAAAACAAAACAAAAAACGCCTACTTTGCTTTATCGCAAAAGCAAAATTTGACCTCCTCCCCGCAACAGCATGACATATTTTTGGAATTGCTCATCCATGCTTTGTTCTATGTTCCCATTATATAACCCATGACCCAAGTGCACTTATCTGATGAGCACTGTGGGGCGGCAGAGTTCTACTAATCTTAAGGAGTTTTCATGTAGAGAACTCCTACCCATAAATAAGTTCACTCTGAAGATGAGGACCTATGAGTTACCTTTGATGTACTTGTAACTGAGAATCGCTCCAGCAGACATAGACGACTCTGTTCTAATGAAGTTGTTCCCTCCTGCAATGAAAAGTCAACTTTGCTCAAGTAGCGATTAGATTTAAGGAGCTGACGTGATTGAATGAAGACACTTACCTGTTCAGAATAACTCAAGATGATCAAGGCAACTGAACATAATCCCAGTACTACGCACACATTTTTTACGTTAAATCGCAAAACAGCTCGTCCTCCATACATCTGAGCAGGTGGTTCTGAAAAATGTGCTCACAATAATAAATTATGGCAATATTTCAGCAGCATTATTCAGAATGACTATGGTTTGGCCACGAGCCCCGCCCCTCTCTGGACGAGTTCGCCACCTCCCATCTTGTTTATTTCCACTACAGAAATCACCAATGGGTCTATTACGTCGGAGGTAGCCATAGCTTCACCGGATCATACATGTATATTCATGAAATCTACATATGTTCTTAACCTGACAAGGCAATCACGTAAAGGCATGTTACTATTCAACACTGAACAAGTTGCCCCCCCCCCTACTCGTTATTGTAACATCAAAAATTGCCGAATTGGACTGTGAAAATGGATTTGCTCCTTTCTATAGGTGTTAGATGGCTTTCAAAGAAGATCAGAATTTCTACAAAGGATGTAAGGAAATGGCTGACGAAGAATGGATCGACATAATCTATAAAAACTATCTTCGACGTACATAGACATTGGGCATATCGTATAGTAGACCAATGATATTATCGTAACACATTTGGAACGTAATACGTTTGTAACTGGAACACACCAGTGTAGTGGGCGGTGCTGACCTTCTTGAAAGCAAACACTGGCGCCACATCCCTCTGGAAGTGCCATGTACTTGTCGTTGCTTATGTGGAATTGTTGGGATGATTTAAATAAACCGGGAGGTGTCGGAAGAAAGAGGAAGATGGAAAGAAATGATCGTTTCGAAATGAAATTCAAGATTGAAAGCGATAATTGATAGAAAAACCCGGGTTCAAAGCGCGCGACATTGTGATTTGTATTCGCATTTCCCGCGCATATCCTCGAACTGCAACATCACCTTCCTAAGTAGCTCGCTGTGGAAGATGTCAATTGGTGTCTCGTAGGATGTATTTCATTCAATCATGATATGAAATAAGCGAAAAATTAGATAGCAGCAATCAAGTGAAACAATTAATGGCAGAAAAAGCGAACGGATGAGTGGAAAGGTTTTTGTGATGAAAGAAAAACCATTGACTTTACATTCGACGTCTTGGCATGGTGTCGTGTGTACAATGTCTGCTACCTATCGAACTGCAAGAGTTACGGTAGGTCCTACGGTAGGTCGAAATTGCCTCCTCCCGGTGTCTTTACACCTCGGAATAGCGGATCTCGTACCTGGGTGTATATCGCTAGGAGAGAACCGTCGCGTGGCCGTGTTCGGCACGCGACGTTTCTGTCCTAGCGATATACACCCCTCGTACCTGACTCATCTAGCAGGATAAAAACACAGAGTACAAGTATTGCTTACCAAGTGCAAGCAAAGTCATGTTCAAATGCCACTATGATACTGAACGGAAACAGGATACATGGCGCGTACTGAAAAATTATCAATCTTTGCAGGATGTTTTTTATCTTTCGAGCATTCAGCAGCAAGCGTTACGGTAGGTTTTACCGTGAGCCAAATTTGTCACCTGCTGGTATCTTTGGCTGTGGTCACTTTGGCACTCTACGGCGTGGAGAATTCGAGGAAATATTCGTCATCTTTTGCCATTCAGCAAAAAGCCTTATCATCCTCATCTTATGTACGAGACTGATCTTAACTATATGTATGCTGTGTTTCTGTTAGAGGAGACATCAGCAGCTGAGTTTAGTCCTCATGAGCCTTGTTTGCTGATATTTGCTGATATTTTTCAACGGCTGTAATTAACTATCTTCAACAGCTCAGAAGCCAAAGGATGGTTTATTGGTGGTGCTTTATTTTTTCTGTGCGGAAACGAAATCAATTCATTTCCACTCCGATTCATCAAGCCTTCAATCCTTTCAAACACATGTGACACGTATTTCCCAACTTCAGGTCAGACGTCTCTCATTGTCAGATCCCGGCGGTGCTTGATCAGTGATAGTCCTGATACGCTTATCCACAGCAGAAAGAATCGTGCTCAAAGGATGGATCCCTTATTTTCTCGTGTAATTTCTCCGAACACGTCACTGAAAACTATGTACAAAGTTTCTTACAAAGAAATTCGAATTTATCGAAAACATTTTTCCGGTTAATCCTTTTGTTGTAAAATTCGTAGGCGAGTAAGTGGAGCCAGAGGGTCGCCCATGGCAGAGCGCCCACATCAATGAAGTAAGTCATTCCATAAAAGTCCTGCCGTTGTGAAACTTTAAAGAAGATGAGATAAGCAGACCCTTTCAAATTAATTTGCCCAACAAAGCCACGAAAACAGTGGATATCGCACTGGGAGCAGTTGCGAAAGGGCTACGACGGGAGTTCAAACAAGCCGTTTATCTTTATTGACCGTTTTCTTTTCCCGAAAATTGTCAACTAACTACGCAATTTTCTGACACACCAAAATTTCCATTTTTTTTTGTTTTATTTTATTGTAGAACGGAGCATACTACCACATAACGATTACAAAGGATTTGATGATCAAGTGACTTCTGTGCATGACACCTTTTAGCGTCAGAATTTAGTTTAAATGTGATTTGACTTATGGACAATTCATTTTGGAGTGCGCCATGTGCCAGTAGCACTTCCGATTGTAATCGCATTTCTTTTGATTGGGTATGTTACCGACAGTATAACTGGCACGGCTGGTTGGAAACACTATACAGTATATTTCTGAAAATTTTGAACTACCTCTGCGCGCACCAGTTTGGTGTATTGAATAAATGGATGTGTTTCGTGAACAAGTCTGGTACCGAATACCTCCTCGGTTGAGGAGGAGGTGTGGGTGCGTACACTTATGTCGAATTTGTCGCTTCGCGACCTCGCTCTCGCGCACCATCACCATCAGCTTGCCGCGGTCAGTTGGAACCCCGCTCAGGACACAAGGGGCTGATACCACGAAGGACCTTCGAGAAATAGCTTTTTATCTCATCATTATCTAAAAACATTAACTTTTGTGTCCTGAAAAGACAAAATAGTAACATAAGAAGTAAAAGAAACTATAGCATCACAAGATAACAATCCTAATCAAGGAATAATTAATTAGGACAAAAAACTTCAAGAGAGTGCAAGCAATGTACGCAATCACAGGCGAAGAAGTCCACGGCGCTACTCGTCGCGCGCAGCAGCGCAAAATTTTGACATAAGTGCACACACCCAGGAAGTGTAAGTGACGCGAGCGAGATGGATTTGTAATAAGACCACGGATAATTCACTTTAACTGATTTACTCCTGAAAATAAAGTTCCAAAGATAAATCAATGAGCATATTCAGTATTTATACAAAAATAACAAATAAAGCTGACTCGTTCAACTCCACAGGCTATCAAATCCGAATCGATTGGCTTCAAGAAGTGGTTCTGCAAGTGAAAACGTATCGAGAGAAAATTGACCCGAACAGTGATTGGGATGCGACATTTATCAACTGGTTTCTGTAAAGGTACGTCACAGTGGATATAAATGCTACCTAAAAAGCCCCGTATCGCGTGTTGCATTTCGAGTGGCTGTGGTTGAAGAGGTAGATTCTGAAACGTGAACTATATTGCTGAGAATAGCCATTTGGGTGTAGTCTCCAGAATTCTCCGACTTGCAGCTTACTTTCAGGGCAGTTTATACGCAGTACAGGATGACATACCCGACTACAGTAAACATGAGCGTAAAACATGTTTGTTTATGGTCATTGCATACACCATGCTACAGAAAAAGACTGGATCTTATGTACGCCTATATCATGAAGGGCGTAGAGAGCGCCCAAGGAGTGCGAGACAAAATTTGCTGTTGATATGGTTGACGCAAATGGTTACTGTAGCTGGGGCCAGCGGTCCTGTGCCGCATATAATCTTGTTGGCATTTCGAACGTTCCCAAAAAATAGGCGTATGAATCTCGGGAAGTGTAGCCTATGCTCTTACCTTATCTTGTCACTAAAGTTTAGCACTGATAGAATAGTGTAGCGTTCATCGTCGATGATTTTTCGTATAAAACTGACGAAGGTTTGAAGTTGGAGGGGATCCGGTAATGGCAGGTCCACAGTCAGCTGAAACCATTCAATTCTCTTTGTCGCAATCTTGATTTCCTCTGTGATCAGCCAGGCTTTCGCACTTTCCCAAATCGCACCGACGAGCGACGTTTCAAAGGAGTTGGACACGGAAAAAAATTGGTTTTATCGTTATCTCTATATTTATGTTGTGTTTGCTCAATGAAAGCCGCATGCAAAGTTTCACGCAGAAAAGTGTGAATCCGGCTAAGATACAGCTCCTCGAAGTGGTGACTGAGGAGCGGAACCTCAGAGCAAATGCCCGCCCCGTCGTCCGTCGTAATCGAAGACGCATAGTGGGAACAGAAAATTACGCAAACATTGCCACTCTTGGTCTCTAACCGCGGCGGACGACGTGCGGGCATTTGCTTCGAAGCCCTGCCCCCTCGGCCACCACTTTGAGGAGTTGATCTTAGCCGGATTCTCACTTTTTTGTGTGAATCTTTGCATGCGGCCCTTATTGGGCAAATACAAACTTTGAAAAATTAGGACAACAAAGGAACCAAATTTTTCGTGCACGATTCATCAACCTTGTTTTTCGGGGGATACACGATGCCCAAATCGTCGATATGTCCAGCCTACAGAACTAGAAGAGAGCTATTCAAAGACATTAGGCGCGCTGATAGCTTCGATTTCGCTTACAGTTTCGTTTAGATGCATCCATGCTCGGCGACAGATCACTGTTCGTCGACTGCGTCGCCGAATATGAATGCAGCTTGCGTCGCGGTCAACACGCATGTTTTCGACCACTGCTGTTTTTTTTTTAGATAAATTGTAGTAAGAATGAGGTTTATTCAGTTTGTTAAGGCTAGAACGAATTCGAATGCCTCACCTGACAAGGTACGATGTACCTGGCGAATCCATCGTTATCGAGCATATGCGGTAGGAATAGATAAACGTCTTTCAATTCAGTCACGAATACATGCTCGGCTACAATAGCGGCTTTTGATCGCTGAAATCCCAATGGTTGCTACGGCTTCGGCATGGTTGCGGCTCAACAATAGTAACCGCCTTGGCTTGGCTTCCATATACAGTCCAGTTCCCGACGCCTGGCAGGGCGTGGCCCTACGGACTCGGGTGAGAGAGTACGTGGCGAGAGCGAGAGTGTGTGGCGGGGTGAGAGAGATCGATACACTCTTATCCAAGTCCGTAGGCCTCGCCCTGCCAGGCGCCGGGAAATGGGCTGTACAGTGCGCTTCTTGGATAAATAGAAAACCGTCTACTTCTGTTTAGCATTTCATCAGTATCAGAAAAGGATATTGAAACAAATACAGAGAATCCGCGTCGCGGTCTGCGTCGCGCTTCACACGTGGTCACGCGATATCTCTATGCTGATGGGCAGCATCCTCTGGAAATGGGATACCGAAGAGATGAGCTTCGGCCATGGAATCTGGATGATTCGTTGCAAGAGTTCGAGGCTTTCTGCGCAGGAACCTAATCTAACTGGTCATTCTATTTTGAGTAAACCCCTGGTGCCCCGGACCTTGAATGAAAGGACTGAATTGGACTGTGTAAGAGGCCGCTTTTGTTGAAATACAGTACAACGGTTCTAAATAATAAAGTCCCAATGTCCCGTTCCAACGATCACCCTGCTCTTTTGAGAGGAAAGCTCAAAAATAAGCAAAGACTCAGCTTGCCCACCTTTATCTCCAGGTTATCCGCTATAAGACTTGCCAAACTCCTTTCATTCAAGCCATTCCATGATTTAACGGTTTCCTGTACCACTTCTCCAACATTCTGAAAGAAACGACTCAAAGGAATCGCGCACGGAAAAAATGAGTTTCTCTGTTACCCCATAATTATTTCGAATTTGCCTTACAAGGGCCGAATGTAAAGTATCAGTGAAAAAATGAGAGTCCGGCTAAGACGCAGCTCCTCAAAGTGGTACCGAAGTACGAGCCTCAGAGTAAAAATGCCCACCCCGTCGTCCGCCGAGATCAGAGACGAATAGTGGGATCAGGAGCTCCCGAGAACAGTCCAACTCTTCGTCTCCAACCGCGGCGGACGACTGGGCAGGCATGTACTCTGAGGCCCCTAACCCCTCCTACCCCCCCCCCCCACTCTCCCCACCAATTTGAGGAGCTGTATCTTAGCCAGAATCTCATTTTTTCAAGTGAAACTTTGCATCGTTCCTTGTTGAAGAAATTCAAAATAAATATATGGGTAACAGAGAGACACATTTTTCATGCGCGATTCCTTTGATTTAAAATGTATGTAGGTTGGTGCACCAATAACGGAGGGGGGGGGGGGCAACTTGTCGAATCTGAACACCAACACGTATATACATGAATGAACATCAGCTTTACAGGAGCACAAATGTGCAAAGTTGACATACAGGATACGTTACTGACACGTCACTCATGAGAATGCATCAACATTCAGCAAACTGCCCCACCTTCAATATTTGGTATAGAGCCTATAAATTATAATGTCTATGACATATCATGATGCAGGAGATACCATCGGTAGGGTGCCACTTACTGGTCATTTTCAGATAAATAATAAAAAATGATACGATGACTTACAGTGGCAAATTCGTGGCTTGCATCGCTGTTCTCTGAATTCACACCAAACATGGCGCAGTCGAAAAGGAGACTTCGTTTAATCTGTAACAGCAAAAGTTAAAAAAGCAGAACTTCTGGGGGTTAATGCGGTCTTAACCAGTCTGAAATTGGAAGCCGAAAATATTACTTATCGAAAATGAACTTCTTGCGAATAGAAATGTCCGAGTAACTACTATCTGATGCCCCTTCTACAACTCACAATCGAAGAGATGCAGAATTCAGAAATAATCAAATCATCCCTGGAAGGGATATACCACCTTAACCGTAAGGATGAAATAACCTGGATTACCATTAGTGGAATGCAGTTAAGAACGGTTTCCGCCACACCTCCTGACACGCAAAGGGGTGGGGCGTCACACATCCCGCCAGTAATGTCATGGAATTCGGCAGACGTGGAATGTACCATGAATCCTGTCATATCAATAGAATACCTGCAGTTCAACAGCAAGTCCATGTGATAAGCCAACAAACACGAAGACATAACACTGCTTCTGATCGGGCTAAATACAGATCAATAGTCAACATTACGTGGGCATGTCGATGAGTGCAGTTGCGGCGCGGTCGTTTTTGATTGTTTTGCAGAATTTTGCACAAAAAGAACAGCGTACTCGCGTGCTGCCGGCGCGGTCACGGCACGCCCCCACAACCGCCCCATGTTTCAGCATGCTAAGCTTGTTTTATTCGCAGAGTAATGTTCAGAAAAGACGAATTCAACCAACCACCGGTACTGGCAACATACTGTATCGCCATTCCTCGTCATCACCAAAACGATAAACGTTCATCTCGCTGAACAATGGCGCACAACGTTCGGAAATATACGACAGAGCGTCAACGAACTGAATAAGAACGACCGATAACCTACAACGTTTCTGAGGCCCCACTTAAATATGGCGCTAGTTGTAGGCACGTAAGAATGAGCAGCCTGTCCACGATGCGGTTCTTAGGCCGCGTTCATACTTTGCGGCGCCGGCGGCAGGGCGTGACTGCGTGTCTCTGCGACTCCTCCCGTCCACCCTGTCTCGTTGCCTGCGACGTCTCTGCACTTTTCCCGTGCCACTCTGACTCGCAGCCTGTTAACACAGCCACGCTCTCCCGAGGCGAAATTTAAACTCGGCGTAATGGCGATACTTGAGGTCTATCCAAGTCTAGAAATTGTGGCAAAAAAAAACTTGCATTTTCATAGGTAAGATGTCTCCAGTTTCTATGGTAGCAGTGCGTCGTCACGTCATACACCACATCGTCCTCCTCGAGCTCCTGAATTAGCAGCTTTAATGAGAAGTATCTTAATCAGAATATCCATTTCTAGCTCTAGGACATGTCATTGTGATTATCAACAATTTTTGGACTTTTTTCAAGGAGATCCAGTCACTTCACAAATGTGCTCGGCCTACAAAGGTGGTCCAAGAGCGCGCGGTCGCGGAACGGTGTGTCAGTTTCAAGGACTACAAAAAGTTTCAAGGACGTCTAGTACAACTTTTTGTCACTTCAAGGATTCCCATCCACAAGAAATCGCATTTATAATTATCAGATATCACTCATTCATTCTAATTTAACAGCATTTATCATTCCAGACATGATTTAATGTCGATCATTATCATTTGTAAACACCCAGTATAATACTATCAAACATCACTTATTATTAGACCACGTTCATACTTTGCGATGCCGGTGGCAGGGCGTGGCTACGTGTCTCTGCGTCTCCACCTGTGCCAACCTATCTCGTTGCCTGTGTCGTCTCTGCACTTCAGCCAGTGCCACACTGCCTCGCTGCCGGTGAAGGCAATCTAACGCACTGTCAGCGCAAAGTATGAACGCGGCCTTATCAATCATCAAGCCACACACCGCTACTCTGAAATGTCACCTGCATTATTCATAGGCGACAAAACAAACACAGTTCCCGTTCTGCCTGTCTGTATTCGAGATAGTGTATGTCGGTAGAGATAGATATAAATAATGCAGATGAATATGTCCCCTTCGCTTCCTAACTAACCGAAATACGACTTCTCACGGGGGTCTTCTCGACTAACGCCTGACGAGTTTGTTAACTTGCAGAAAAAATTTTCGCTGCGCTATAACGCAATAGCTTTGAAAAACAATAAATATACTATAAAAAAATTCGCAAGAGAGAGTGCTTCAAGGGCTTGATTCTTTTTATGACGAAACTGCGGATGTGTGGGTGTATGCCATTAGGACAGAAAAATCGCGTAGATGCGTTTTGCGCGCGGCGCGATGGTGCGACGAGTAAGGTGTGGAACACCGTAATCGCTTCAGGACCCAAACAATACGGCGCGCATATCTCGCACCATCGCGTCGTACCCCTTACGCCGCAAAGCGATTTTTCTGTCCTAATGGCACACACCCGCGGCGGATATGATCGTGACACGTTGATCGTGCAAATACCCGTGAATAGTAGCATTTTGTAGAGCAAAAAAAGCTCCAAGTTTTGTCGAAAGATAAAGGGAACGATGTGAAAAACGGGGTTAAAAAAAACGGCGGAAACTTATTTCTCAACCCAATAACATTTCACAAGATGCCCCTCGCTCCATGCGAAGCATATGAGTGATCACAGATGAAGTAGGTTTTTCTTTGGAAAACACTGAATTATGGTTTCACAAGGTAGAGGTGTTTAATTGAGGCCTATTTAAAGGCACAGTTTACGATAATATGAGTACCTTGGTTCCATCAGCGAGTAGATAGCCCCTTCCACAAGGGCAAAGCGTGTGCTATCATCACGGCACGAGGATGGGTGCTTGAAGCGTAAGGAACATGTAAATAAGATGACGGCCACCGCCTCAAGATGGCCCACACCCATCTTCGATTCAACCAGCTGGTGAGCGGTGGCTTTTATGTGTGTGAGAGGCATGATATCGACTGCGATAAGAAATGATAGGAGATACTCCCATTGTAAAAGCAACCTTATCGGATATTATCACGTAAAAACTTGTCCAAATATCACTTGCTTTCAAACTGCAAACTCGTCGAATCTAAAGGTCAGAAACACTTCATTTTGAAGGAGTTTCCCCATTTTTTTCTCCACACTTGTGTTCTTTAGCACTCCCAGAGTCTTTATGGAGCGCGACGAGGCGCGAAAATTATCGTGAACTGTGCCTTTAAGTTCATTTACCTTTAATCCTTATACATTTTTACTGCTCTGTACATCAATCTTCCTCGAGAGAAATTTTCACGCTTTTAGAGAAATAGCAACATACCGGAAGTACTTTCAGTATTCTGATGACTAGAAATATGATGAATATGGAGTAAAGGGCTAAGCATGAATGTTTTCGGGAATCGTTCAACATTTGGAGCATGGAAAAAACACTGTTGTCGAGATTCTCATAATAACTCGTGAGAATCTAATCGTAGTATTCGATCTCCGACTATTGGGAGCATGTCAATGATCGTTATATAATGCCACAATTATATCTAATGCCCCCCCCCCCCTCCCCCTCTTGCGCAGCGACTCTCTAGTAGCTCTTCTTCATGCGATACTCGAAGACAGTGATAGGGGTAATGTGGGAAACGGGAACTCCTAAACTGGGTCGCACAAACGAAAGCTAGAGGTCTATCAAGACTATATGTGGCAAAATTTCCAACGAGAAAAGTGTACACCGGACTTTATAAGAGCCGTCTTCTTCAACAGCTATCACTTACTTTATGGCAGCCCGCCCCTTTTTTTTTTCAGGCCGACCCGCCTCTCTTGAGAATGTACGGCGGTAGGGATTTATTTCTCGGGTTTTTGACCATTTCATCCCGTTTCACGTTCACATTACTAAGCACCTCCACCTTCATATTTGATGGTCTTTCAATATTCGGTCCGAATTACCCCTAACTACTGATTTTAAGAGGAGCCCAAAAAGGGCAGACTCATCAAAGCGCACGGCACAATCAGTGGTGCTCGTATGTGTAAAATTTTCTGCTCAGGAGCTCAAATCGAGAGCTTTCGTGCCATGTTTGAGTAGAGGGGGGGGGGGCAATTTGCGAATGTTAGACGCAATCATTAACCTTACATGATCGTACATGTACATATGAACTACTGACATGCCGTTCATGTAGAGACATGTCAACAGCCTTCTATACGCTCACGCCTCCCCTCTTAGTGTTAGACCGCGTTCCACTTCGTGGTGCCGGCGGCAGGGCATGGCTGCGTTCAAGAGCAAAGAGGCAGTACGGTACGGTCGGAGGGGCAGAAACGACGCAACGGCCGGCACCTCAAAGTATGAACACGGCCTAAGTGCACCCCACATAAGAATATGCGACAAAAAGGCCCTGACAGATGGCTTAGATTTGAAACATGGTCTACTGAGCCTGGAAGCTGTACCGACTTCGTTTGTAGGTACACGGATTCCTTTCGTCATTATATCCAGGATCAGCGATTTCTCGAGCTACATCTCTGTAACCCAGGTCGATATCTTTTCTCGCATTTACTCTCACGCAATCAATTCAGGTTTCCATCTGCAAAAGCCGTTGCAAAATCCCATTTTTCCAAAAACACCAAATTTCCACCAGACACACCCGATTAACTATTTCCTATAAATTGTGGATTTGTTTGCAGTTTCATCAACGCTAACTTCACCCATGTAGCGAAGGGCTTCTGACTTCGCCTAATATTTCCGATAAATTATCACAGTTCAATGAAGGCTGAGAAATACAACCGTGCTGCACTCTTTGACCTCCCGAAGAACAGAAAAACTGGTATTTTCCAAGAGCCCATGCATCCTTCTACTGCGGAAGAGATTTTAGAGTCGAACTTTCTTACCTCGCAAATAAATTGGGAACACAACACAATGATAATACCATTGCAGTGACATTACAATGACCTCTCATTTACTGTCACTTTAAACACTAACAACATAGACGGAATAATAAAGATACAACAATAAATGATCAGAGATCGCCGACAAACAACAAAGAACGATGTAATCGACACATCAACGGATGAAAAAACCCAAGTCGGCCCATATTGGCAGTGACTGACTACGCTAACCACGGAACCCGCCAGGAGCTCCGCGAACTGCTCCACGCACGGCACCTCGAGCCATACCAGCACCTCTGAAAAAAGGTTGTTACTAACTCTGTAACTTTCCTCTTCAGCGAAAAACGATGTGAGAGCTATTGACAGAGCAAAGAACTCGCAAAACGAAAGATAAAATACCTCGCACGGAAAGACGTTCCTCTACCGCCGCGACCTCCACCTCGAACATTGTCACCCATACCCATACCAATGGCTCCCTGAAAACGAACTTCAAGTTGACATGAAAAAAATGAACCAAATTGGTTTGAAAATGAAATCCCCCTCCCTACTCCTTACACTTGGTCTTCCTATTAACTATTGCACACTGATACAGACCACTCCTATATGCCGTGATGCGCTTCCTTCGTGTTTCCCACTTTATTAACTTGACTACAGTGAAACAATAAATACCAGTATTTCACTAACCTTTTGCGCTCGACCAATATTCTTAAACATGGGAGCATTCTTCAACATATCCGGCAAAATCATGAAGCGAATCTGCAAAAAATAGTCTTTCCAATCTTCCAAATCCCCAAAGGAAAAACTTTGAAATTGACGGGTTTATTTAAGAAATTGAGATTATCGACTAGAAAACTAACCTTATTTCCCCTGACGAAAACGTTATCAAGCTGATGGGTTCGTCCATCACGGAACGTCACACAAACTTCTGCCATCTGACAATTCATATTATCCTCGGCTTCCAGAAGTTTGCCTCGGTATACTTCACCTGAAAGAAGCGCTTTACGCTGCTGAGGAATGAAGCGCACTTTACGTTACCTGGGGTAGGCCCATTGCTTTAAGTGAAAAATTTCAAAAAAAAAAAAACATGATCAGTGGAAAACGGCGATCGATCGAAAGTCTGAGGTCAATAAAATTTTTTGAACAGTAAAATACAAGAAATTGGTTATTGTGAATTGTTTTGGGAAATGGTCGATCAAGGCAATTCACCATAATTTCCCATGGGGTTCCTTTCTGACGTGCATGAGCAAATCTAACCAATTTATTGGACAAACAAAAGCTAGTTATACAACGACATCCTGCTGTTTAGGAAATTTTACATTTTTTTGATGCTGAAGGGGATATTCCACTATCGCACCATTAACACCAGAATGTTTCAACCCCATCGTAAACCTCATACCCTGCGGCTCGTTTGCATAACTCTTAGCTAATAATATGGCTCGGAATCACATTAACTAACCTTTTCCAAATATCTCTCTCAGTAAAATTCTTGAGAAATTCACATTTCGAGACAATTAATGCAAAGTACCACATACAAATAAAAAGTCAGAACTTACCCGTGACTGTTTCAAGTGTCACAACATGTCCTTCGGCTTCATGCAAGATCTTGATTGGCACTCCTACTGAAGTCATATTCTGAAACTTGCAACTTTTCAGATACCAATATATCTCTACAAGAGCTTTCCGCCTAGCCGCGGAACACCTAACAATACATTTTCAGCCTGAGAATTCAGCGAGTCGGGAAAAAAGAAGTAGATCCTTCGAATACACTTTCATGTCAATACTTCGTTATTATGCTAGCTAAGAGCGGTAGCGATAACCAGACATACATGGTCTTTTCAAATGAATGCGTCAATAAGACGAGACCGGAAAGGATCCTATCCTCATGAGGGGGGGGGGGAGGGGAGGAAAATATAGAATGTCGGACACCCACTCGTCAGTGACGTGCCAACCTTGTGAAATGTTCAGGCCGAAATTTATTTCATATTAATGTGACACCGAAACGACATCAGGCTTCGCAGTTGTGTACATCACCCCACCATCATACGAATGTTCACTTTCTGCAACATCGTTCCCTATGAAATGCCTCTCCTAACCAAGACACCCAGAAAGCACCTATTGTTGATGGATCCAACGAACTTGATAAAAAATCTGGAAAAAGAAACCTCCCAAGGCATGTATATGAATAGTGGGGAAACGCCACTATGCTCGGGAGCCAGCGTTTCTTTTTGCTTCGAGTTTTTTTTCAAGTCTTATTCGCTGGAGCAACGCTACCTCCTTCAACACAGGCTTAGATAAAAATATACAAAAAATAGACATATGTACGTACAAACCGAGGATTGTAGGATGCTACCAGGTGACAGCGCGCAAATGGTTTATCCCCCACCCAACTTCAATGAACATGTCCCTCCCTCTCTTCTGTGCAATTCTGCTTTTCTTGTCTCTTCATGTGAATAGCCCAATTCATTTAACTTTATATTGTACTTGTAGTAGCTCTATCTAATTACCGTTACCTAATGTTAAGCAGTTGTCATTCTGGCACTGGCACGCCACCACATTATAGCAATAGCCTTTAATGATTGAATAAATTAATAAGTTACGTTAGCACCCTACCCCAAATAGATGGCAGAAACTGCTATTGCAATGAGGGGGGGGGGGAGGTCTTACAAAATTGCCCGTCTGAAAATTGGGATTTGGGGGGGGGGGGGATCATTGAGGAGTCAATCTGCACACTCAGACGTACATTTTGCCTTAGCCTTAGAGAAGGAGGGAAGAGATCCCTTTCCCCATCTAGGCTTAGGTTAAAATAATGTCCATAGTGGGTGCCCCCCCCCCCTTTATTTCTCACCCTTGACAAAAAAGCACGGGTCAAATCAAGTCGGGGGGGAGACGCAACTTTGCGTCAAATTTTCACCGACGTCAAGGCTTCTTTCCCCCCCCCCCCTAGGCTTAGGCTAAAGCAGATGAAACCTATGTTTTGACAGATGCTTTTTCATGTGGAAGGAGAGGATATCAATTTTAGCCTAAGCCTAGCGAGGGAAAGGAGCTTCGACCTTAACGCAAAATTGCGTCTCCCCCCTGACTTGATTTGACCCAAAAGCACAAAACATCGAATATGTAAACAACAGAGCTACTTTGAAAGGAGAATAAACCACAAGAACCGATTAGTAGCGTCGTTTGCGCGAGCATGGATTCGAAAACTTGACACATCAAACAAGGGTGCGGCTGCGGTGCGGTCTTGTCTCTAGGGCGCCGAAACCGTCGCCAAGTCTTCTCCATCCTCCTTGTCGTAGGTCTTTCATCGGAAAATCATTTCTTTGTATTATTCCGTCACATTTACGGATTGTTTTGGCAGTGCTGGAATATGGCTTGGGTGCATTACCCTGTGATACTTCCCCGTATACAAACAGTGTTTTTGACGCTTCTCATGGTTTTATTCCCGAAAGAATCTGTTCGTATAGTCTTATTCAGGGGGCTTTCAACCAAGTCATGTATCATCGAGTTTTTTAGATGGCACTGAATGGGACAAAATGGGCAATTCCACGTTGCAAGGTTATTAAAAAAAAAGGCTAGCATTTGGTGCAATTTCACAAGCTTCCTTCTATTGGTGTCCTGCACATTCCCTTGCCCAGTACTTTTACTGTTTGGTGGTTTTTCTTAAAACAGGTATTAATCCGAGCCTCAAATTTTCCGTGAGAAACATTCATTGATAAACTACTAACACTGCTCAGAGTGCTTACCAATATTTAGGGATGATTCACAATTAGGACCATGTTTGATGTGCGCCCATGGCTTTTGAGTTTTCAATTATTCATCTTCACTAATTACCCTCTAGAATCTTCACTAATTACCCTCTAAAAATTTTTTTTATGTATCAGCTGTTGTGACGTGAAGGCTGAAATGAGTATGGCTACATTGCATGGCGTTTATTCGATTTCCCAGCGACGTCACCACAGCGGCGATGACATCATCCACTCACCCAGATGGGCTGTCGTCGAAGGCTGGACGCAAACGCCACTATTCAAATGGTCATATCACGTCTCAGAAATTGTATTCGTCATAAATATTCAGCATATGTTCCGCTATTCAGACATTCAGGCAGCGCTCATAGTTTTGGAATCTACGGAATTGTTTAATTTGCTGGAAACGATAAAGATACGTATTGATTGGGAGAATTGCGGAATTTATGGAATTGTAAAAATGCAGAATAGTGGAATTTGCAGAAAAGCATAAGATACGTATCGATTCCCATGTTACGAAGAGACGAGAGGATTAGAGAAACTAAGAAGCGGGAAGTGTCTTCATTGGGTTAAATAAAGTCGGAGGGGGGTGGGGGGAGACGCAACTTTGCGTCGACGTAGAAACTCCTTTCCCTCCCTAGGCTTACGCTAAAATTGATATCTCCTCTTTCCACATAAAAAAGCATATGTCAAAGCATAGGTCTCATCTGCTTTAGCCTAAGCCTAGGGAGGGAAAGAAGCGTTGACGTGGGTGAAAGGCGACGCAAAGTTGCGTCTTCCCCCCCCCCCCTCCCTCCGCCCCCTCCCCCCCGACTTTACTTGACCCTCTTCATTTCCGCAAACTCCACAATTCTGCATTTCCACAAATTCCAATTCTGCATTTCCGCAAATGCCACAATTCTCCCGATCGACACGTATCTATTCTTCTTTCCACAATTCGGTAAACTCCGCAGTCTCGTAGATGCCTATGTAATTTTTTCCGCAAATTTCGCAATTCTGCAATTCCGCAAGTTCCAAAACTTGGAATTCCTCGATTTTGCGATCCTGCGACTCTGCGGCCTCGCACGCGATACTGCGAACTTGAACTTGCATTGCCGCAGCTTTTCGTGCGAAGCTACGGCACGGCAAAACTACAGGATCGCTAAATGCGAAATGTGATATAGGCCTCAAGCCGCGTTCATACTTTTCGCCGGCAGGGCGTGTCTGCGTCCTTAAGCAGCGAGATAGAATGGCGCGGGAGAGGTGCAGAGGCGACGCAGGCAACGAGACAGGGTGGCATAGGCGGAGACGCAGAGATACATAGACACTCCTTGCCGCCGGCACCGCAAGGTTATGAGCGCGACCCATATCAGTGTTATGAGGTGAGGAGCTATAGCCTGCTGAGTGAGCTCTCTGGTGCGCTACGGAGGGCGTATGTTATTGGTCAGGATTCCGCATTGCAACGTCCCACACCTGACACATTCAGCCCGAGTTGCAGCAGCCGGTTGGGTTTCTGATCTGGACGCCGTGGGCTAATGTTGTCAGGCCCTCTGAAGAAGCAGATTATAACAAAAGTAAAAATAATGATAGAATGATGTACGTTGTCACATTCAAAAAACGACCCTCCCTTGCCGCGCCGTCGATCACATGCGGTCGTGCGAAATCCGTTCTAACGAGATACATCCCACTGTGCTGCGACCGCGCGCTAGATATTCACTTCATGTGTCTACACACAAATGACTTCCAGCTTAGTTACCTGGGAACTTCGGTAACTCGGAAACTTCATCTCAAGTGTGTTCAGCTCCATGTCAATATGGAGATTAGAGCTCTTCTCAAACTTTTGATTGGTTCAAAATCCTATAGCATGTAATTATTCCTCGTATTTTTATAGTGTATACCTCCTTGTCGTTCTTCAGTAAGGCCGCGTTCATACTTTGCGGTGCCGGCGACAGAGTGTGGCTGCGTGTCTTGCGTCTCCGTGTGTGTCACTTTGTCTGATTGCCTGTGCCGTCTTTGCACCTCCTCCATACCACCGTGCCTCGCTGCCTGTAATCGCAGCCGCGCCCTGCCAGCGCTAAGTATGAACGCGGCCTCTGCTTCAACTTTTGACTTTCGAGTTCTCCCTTATTTCTTCAACTTGAGATGTCTAATTTCCCCAAGCGTTCCACTGTTTGTTACACTACTAAGAGATTGGGTGGGGGAGGAACATCTGATTTTATGTCGTCTGCTATCCTATTTACTTTTCGATGATGTACTGTACCAGTCTCATAAATTGCTCTGTATATCACTGAGTTGGGCCGACGTCAGACTTTGCGATTTAGCGGTGTCGCATTTTCGCACGGAGTCTGCGACCTTGAGATTTTGCATTTGGCAACACCAAACAATAAACGATAGCAGAATAGCGAATTCTAACGTCTGGCTTATCTTAATGTTAGCAGTTTGTTTTGTGCTCGCACGTATGTTTGAAGGAGCTCACTGAAACCATTTAGTATTCACATGTTTATAATAGGGAATCCTTGTTATTAGCAGTTTTGCGTCAAAGTCATGACAACACCGTAATTTATTTGCTTTCTGTCTCCTGCTTTGATTCGATCTTATATCAGTGATGCGCGAAACTGTCGTGTTTTCTCTTTCTTTTGTACACAAACCGGAACTATAAAAAACAGTGACGATGCGTATTATGCGTATTATGGTTTCCATGATTGGCTTTCAGGTGCTGTATCTTCGATGTAAACGATTTCTGATCTGAAATCTTGTCGTATTACCACTTGGTAGGGATGATTTCACGATCATCTCAAATCTATGCTGTACTTGGTATTGCTTTATTTTTTGGAACATTCGGATTAAATGGATTATTCGTCTTTCTTATTTGCATATTATGCTTCGTTTGCGGGTGAGTTACCTACATTCTTATTTTCGCATGTTGCACTGAATCGCCTGATGAAATGCAAAGGCTTTTTATACAATTGCTAAATTTAAACTGTTATTTGTTTTGAACCGAGGGTTTTTGATGGTTTTCTTGTATAAGAACACATACGATGAGATGATTTTCAGGTTTTGCTATATTATTTATACTCGTGGAGGGGAGAAGTCAAAGGAGCTTGCTTCGGATTTCATGAACCTCAAAGATTTCAAGTTCTCACCGGGTATTTGGATGTTTCTCAAAAATAAAAATCGTTTCAATGATAAATCTATGTATGAACAAATTCACTCTATGACAAATTGCCAGTCGATGGATGCTGTCCTTGAACAGGTACAGGTTAAATTTTTTTCTCCTATTCTCTATGCCATTTTAAACGTAAAAAATTAAAAAGTTTGTATTTTCTCTTTAATTCGATGGAACAAGTTTTGTTCACAGAAAACTAAATTTGCTTGACATCACTTCTGTCATAACCTTCGTACTCGCTTTAGCTCTGAAGGATTAGAGGGAGATAGAAAATATGTGCGATTACACTTTCTTGCCCAATTGTTTGCTTCTTTGGAGCAACATGACCTCAGAAAGGCCTGCAATATATTACTGTTCAGATGCTTTCCTTTGTGATACGTGATTATGTTGATTCGTGGTACAAAAAGTTGTCAGATGACGATCTTTTCAAGGAAAGTCTGAGGAGAACGGCACGGCGCTCGGTCGCATCACTTTCGCAATGGTAAAATCTTATTTTTTTCATTGGTATAATCGATCTTTTCATAACGAGTGTTTCAGTATGCGCCAAGTGGATTGGGTTCCATTTGTTACCCGTCATGTTGCGGACGATTTTGCCTCCCATCTGCGCTTATATCGAATGGCCAGTGAAAGATTCAAGTACATGGGAAGGAAAGGTAGCTGTGCTACACTTGACCATGTCAGGATCATCCGCATTCATCTGAACAACGTTCATAGTGACATATTTGCAGATGGAGTGCCGTCAACGGAAAATGATCTCTTGAGCCACTTTTTCGATTTTGAATTGGAGATGGAGAAGACTATCTGTCGGGACCTTCTGTGTACAACACCACATTACGAGAACGGTATGCGAATTCTGCCCTATTATCTTGTATTTGCTGAGAATCGTAGAAGCTTTTTACCAGTACTGAGCGCACTTTTGTTGTTTTTCGTTCGTTTCACCTTATTATTTCTTTGGTAGCGAATTTTTCAGCATATCTTCACGATGTTGTTGACATTGTGCTCTATCTTATCATGCCACCTGAGGACTTCCGTTGTCGACCACTTAGATTCTTGCTTCGGGAAGTTATAGGTGTGTTTCAAAGTGTCTTCATAAGTGTTCTGACTTTTACTATTTTTCCTTAGAATATGGGTCGCAACCAGGCGTTTGACCAAGAGATGCATTCTTGGGTTAAACTTTGAAGTTCTATTTTTTTTTTCAAAACTAATATTGTCATGTTCCAGTGAGAAGAATCATTATCCCACTTTTGGACCACTTTTCTGAAGCTGATGAAATGAATCAAATCCTAATCAGGCTCGTAAGTTTTTTTTTAAACTCGGTCCGTCCCCTCCGTAACATTTTTATTGGTTTCAATTCAGCTGAGCGAAATCTCACCTCGGCCCGATGATTTCGTTGCTTGTTTGGAAAACAGTGTATCTGTCGATGAGTTGGAGGCTGTGTACAAGTCGGTACAGGAGGAGAAGTTGATCTTGCGCGGAAAGGACTCTGGCGGAGAACAAGGTGAGGGCTACAAATATCACTTTCACTTTGTCTTTCTTTGAATGTCTTTCTTTCTACACTTGTTACTTATTGCGCCATTAAGCTGAAGTGTTTTGAAGTGCCATCTTAAATTTCTCTATTGATATTGTTCCCGAGCCTTGTAATCTTGTTGTTAGGTCCTTGATTCTACGGAATATCTAGGCAGTAACCTGAAGGAGTTAGCCCCTCTTGCCCCAATCATATCTCGCAACCAGTTCACATCCATTTGTAGTTTGAGCAAAGAGTGGATGTTGCAGGATAATAAGTGTCGCGGCTTATAAAGTACCCTGAACCTACGTCAGAGGCACCGTCAGCGGTGATCACGGCCCAATTGGACGTTGAAATGTGCAAGTCGAGGTGCTGAGCAACAGTGGAGAAAGAACCGAATGAAACGGTCAAAGAGCCGAGAAAAAGAAGTCTCCCACCAGGAAGGATTGAAATCTCCGCATCGCTAGATCAGTGCTGCAGACGGCAGGGCAGCAAAAGCAGCTGGCTGTGAATATTTCCTTGCTCTCCACAACTACTCGGCCACTGGGACCCGCAAAACTGAACCACGTAACTGAAACCGAAGGAAGTGGGAAAATAGTTGAACATCAGATAAGAACGTGTGACACAGTGATAAACCACGTGGCGGCATCCCAGAATTGTAAAGTTGCGGGATCGCAGGGTTACAGATTGCCAATTGCTTTACTGTGACGAGAGTTCAGATCAGTTCTTTAATTATTCGTCGTGTTTCTAAATTGTCTTTCTAATAGGCTCTAACTACCATTTCGCAGGAGTTTTCGTCAAGCAACAACTAAGCAGTCTGGATTTCGTTGACGGTCTTATAAGGAAAAAGCTAGTTCTTCTAACCAATAACGCCGTAGACAGTGGTGGTTTAGATGTGGTGAGAGCTATTTAAATTTTTATAGAAATCTTTTTCTGCTGTCATTTCGATGGAGGTGAGTTTTTGTTCCTACTTTATTGTTTTGGGTTTTCACTTTTTTGGTACTTTTTGATGCCTATTATGTATATTTTGTCTTTTTTCCATAGTGTTCCTTTATTGCTTTTTGTTCCATGCGGATTAGCGTTTTGTGTGATTTTCTGGGATCTTAATGGCTTATCTTCTATCATGTTCTAAATGATTAAACTGCTGTCTTAATCACTATTTGGTTTTTTTAGGCTCGTGTGATCTCAACTGACGACGGATTGGTACAGCTTCCTCTTCACGTAGTACTAACTAATGGAGTTGCTGTTTCTTACTTTATTGACTATCTTCAAAGTGTTGGCGGACAAAATTATATAGACTTCTATCTAGCGATTGAAGTGCGGTTTGGTACTTTCTTGACAGCTTTGTTGTCCTTGTTGGTGAGGTCATTAGCTTGTATTTTGAGGGCTTCAAAGTTTCTGTTGAACACCAGCTGCGAACGCTTTCTAATGGTGAGACGGTTGGAGATGATGTTCACGAAACGATCAAAGAAGCAGCACAGTTCATGTACCAGCAGTACTTGTCACAAGAGGTGCATACCTTCCTGCTTTCTAACTAATTGATGCGGAGCTTTCTTTCAGTTGTGTGAATTAAATTTGCTTTGCTTTACTTTATGTCATGGTTATTGTTTGTTAAGGCTATCACACGGGTCCCGCTGGATGAGGGTACCGTTTCTAAATTTCTGAGCCGAATCGAAAGTGATGAGCCCTGTGATTACTGGTTCGAGCAAATCCAAGAAAAGGTGGGTGGCAAGTTTTAATGATTAATCATAAATTCTAGCTCTTGGTGCAGTTGTCCGTTCGAGTCCAAGAACAGTAATTTCGAGCTCTGTATTCCCAAACTTACCCCTTGTTTTGATTTAATGTATAAGAACTCAGGCGGAGGTGGCGTAGTGACAGGTGGCGCACAGCTACTTTATCCTTTCTCCTTTGTAAGAACTCAGTATTTGGACAAATTACTCTTCAAATTGCTTTCCGATTGCTCTTGTGATTGATGATGATCGGTCATTCACTTTGGCGACCTCGCAGAAGCGGGATGCGTCACTCAGTCGGAACAGGAAGTCGGAGCAGGAATAGCACTTTCTTTCTGCTGTGAAGGAGGTTCTGTAGGCCTTCATATATGGCGGTACTCCATCTGACCTCCTGTGTCTTGGAGAGTAGGTCTTTCTGGATAGAAAGCGGAGGTGAAGAGCTGTCTGAAGTGATTACATTCTATGTTAGAGCAGCCTGAGCTATTCTGCAGATCACTATTGTGGCCGCTGTTGCCTGCGATTGTAGAATTTCGAAAAATTACTTCAGAATTTTTTAGGTTGTCGAAATACTACGCACCGATGAGCACTTTTATCCCGGCTTCAAGAAAAATGCGTTGTACCCGAAGATGCTCGCCGAACTGGGCATCACAGGTGACGAAGATAGACCTGAAACCCCTGCATCTGACACCGGTTCTGCATATTCCGTTCTATCTGATGATGCACGTCCGTTAGTCAAGGAGGTACATATTCCATACGAATTGAATCCTTGTCATACATGGAGCTCAAAAAGCGTAGGCATCGAAGAATATCGTCTTTTGTTTTCAGATAGTCGAAGAAGGCATGATTAATAATGGAAAACCGGTAACGACGGCGATTGTGGAGACTTTGGGAATTGGAATGCAGGTAGGAATGGAATTTGGTTTCATCGTTTGCTTCTTTTCACTGTTTGTGTTTTGCCAGGACCATTACCTGGCTTTTCCTTCTTTCTCTGGGCCTAAATACTTCCCATTTAAGGGGAAGCAAACGTTTGCTCTGTACAATGTACGAGTGAGCAGGTCAATAAATGGGAAGAAAGTAAGTGGGTGGAATGTTTTGCGGCGATACAGCGATTTCCACACACTACACGCCTTCATAGTTCACAAAGTGAGTTCCTGATCAGATAAGCAGTCCTGCTGCTGTGTTTAAAAATTATCTTTTACAGTATCCAAAGCTTGCAAATCTTTCTTTTCCTGGCAAGAAAACTTTTAACAATTTGGATGCACATTTCTTAGAAAAGAGGACTAAGGTGTGTTTATTTGATTTGGGTTTGTTATTTGATTAAATGTTTTTGTTTTGTTTCAATACAGGCACTGAATCTGTTTCTGGAATGTGTTTTACAACCTGCAATGCTAGAAACGTATCCAGAACTGGATGGTATCCTGTTCGATTTTCTCAGTCAAAAAGAATACCAGGGAAATCGAGAACCTATTGCTAAGAAGGTAGGTAGCAATAGGTATTTAAACATTCTTTCAAAGCGACTTAATGAGAAACCTTCCAGGTGATGTCTGCGATGTTTGATCCGATCAAAACTAGCGTGAAAGCGGTTGGAAATACGGTGTTATCCGTCCCTGATCAGGTACTGTAGTCACTCTGGAGACTCAAGGATCAATGGCTATGAAAGTTTTTTTCAGGTTTATGGAGGGGTTTCCAAGGTAGGAGCTGGTATCAACAACGCCGCCAAGGTTATAATTGTGAGTACTTGCTGATACTGAATTTTTTAACTTGTTTGACTCATTTGTTCATAAGATATTCGTGCAATTTGTTTTTTTTTTTGAATTCTTACCTGTTTAGCAGCCGTTGAACACAGGTCCGAGAGCCCCTGTGATCGATACGGATCGCGTGGCTGCTGGCATTACAGACGATGTACGTTTAGTATCCATAGATGATTTTTGCAGGCTTAGCATTTTGCTTTTTTGACATGCATGTTTTTTGATTAGTGGTTAGGTGCAGTAGCAGCGGGGAGGGGAGCGGGGGGATATCTTATAAACTGACATCATCGACATGCTTTCAAGCGCATAATTTTGCCTAAGCCTTAGTGAGAGGGTAAGGGTTTTTTCATCCTAGAGCTGGGGCAAAAATAGCGGCGGACGCCGAGCACAGAGTGGTGCTCTCCTGATTGGGGTAGCACCACAAATTTGGTAGCATTGTTACTAGAATGCTCATGTTTGATCTGTTTCGATAATGTCGTTCCTATTTATAAATGTCACGTCTGAGTAACACTGGCATTTTAAGGAATCCACATCAGATAACATTCCACTTCGCGTCCTTGTCCTATTTGTTGATGAAGTTTTTGGCGTACGAGCTCGGAATGCGTGGTTCCGACGACAGATGGTAGGATAATTTTCAGTATTTTTACTTTATTTTCTACTTCCTTTTCTCCATTTCCATATTTCATTTTCTCAACAAAAAAGTGCCTTTTCTGACTTTGATGATTCCGTGGCTCGAGAGCCCTCCCCCTCAATAGTAGCTCTGTAGTAGAGTGCCTCCGTATGATGTCGCAATGGTTTACCGCCTACAGTTGTCGCCCAGAGCCCTCTTTGGCTGTTGTTGTCACTTAAGAGCGATTAAATCTATATCGTGTGTCCGATGCTAGCTTTAACTATGTTTCAGGTAACCGTTCTCCGCCAATTCGTTACTCCGTTCGGTACGTCAATTAATAAAAGGATCGTTGACCTTGTCCACTGGTTGACTAGCGAACATCAAGTGACCATGTACCTAACTGCGCTCAGGTGAATCTCGAACGTGCTCATTTTCTGATAGTTTTTTGCTAATCAGATTTCAACCTCCAGGGATTCTGTGTGGCCAGATGGTCAACTGGCCGGTGATAGCCCACCTCGATCACTCGAATCACGAGCGAGAGCCAGAATTCTTGCTAAATCGTTGATGTTGTCGGCCTTGCCGGATGAATTGCGATTGATCTTGGGTGCTGAAACAACCTACACTGGGATAAATACGATATCAAATGCGTTACAAAATAAGCAGCTGAATCGACGGCTCCTTTACGTTTTACTTGAAAGATTGCTAATTACAATATTCCCCAATAACAGACTGGATAAGATTTTTGCTCGTTTACATTCGAAAAGTCCTCGATCAAAGAGGACATAGCTGCCATTTAGTCTATTTTAGCCGGTTCATCTTGCCCACATAACAGTTTCCATACTTGGATGCGGTTTTATAAGTTGTAGACATCTTACTCATTTGTGATAATATCGATAGTAGTTTTGGTTACTCTTTCACTGTGATTACTTGCTCTAGTCGTTGCTCTTTTCGCTTTTTGATTATAATAATGAGCTTGAATGAGTTCTCCTCCTAGAGTTCATAGTTGTTCCTAACTTTACTCTTTCTATGATTTTTTACCTCTCACATTACATTTATTGAGATTTTGCTAGAATTTATATTGAGGGTGGTGTCTCAGTGTAGTAGCGGAATAACGGTTTTAAAACGCTTGCGAATCTCTTCCTATCAGCATTTCTCTTACTTTACTGGTTGCGGTTCATACTCATTTCAGAAGAGAAGTGAGACAGTACTTATTAGCGCGCGGTAACGTTTAGTCGGTTGTGTATTGTTAAAACAGAATTTCGTACAGCGTCATGTAGCGTTTACTGAGCGTGCGAGGGGTGCGGTATGTAGCTGGGACTTTATGCGTTTTTCTATCCTGCGCCTTCTTCCGGTGGAAACATGGAATCAGGTCAGGACCCGACTACACGCGGCACTCTCACCTTGTACACAGCGTGCCGCACCGCGTGCGAAATTTTCTCCGTACAATACACGTCCTGCTAGGCTGATGTCAGTCCTGGCGATCCCACTACAATGCGACTATGCGATTTTACGACGCGACGACTTCGCATACTAGCTCGCGGCATCACAACATCGCGATTCAGGCATCAGCCTTGCAGTATCAATGTGAGCCCTGTAAAACTGCTGTGGCCATAGCTCACCCTTCGAGTTTATTTTACTACTGCGGAAGTGTTAGTTAGATCAGTTGTTTGGTAGCGGAACTCATTGTCCTCTTACCGTTGCTATCAATTCTTTATAATATGTTGTTAAAAAATTAATCATATCTACCAGTTGTGCTGTTGACGTGTCGTGTGGGTATTACGGTGCGATCAAATCCAAATAGTATGTAGCCAGTATTGAGCCTAGATGTCAACTCGTTCTTGCCCTATGTTGATTTGTATTGATGTAGTGATTTTTAGCCGCTCTTGCATTTTTGTATGTAATTTGATGAGCGAAAGTTTGGTGCTGGAATCCGATGCATATTTATCATTATAATTTTGATTCGGTTGTTTTCACAGAGCATAAAGAGCATTCCTGTTATAGCTTACCTTGAAAGCTTCCAGTTATGAACTGAGCTATATTTATAGAAGCAAACTGCACATTTTCTCCTTCCGTAGCTGAAGCTCTTCTTTCCTTTTTTCTGGGTCTCAGTGGTTTTTACGGCGAATTTCGACTGAGGGTATTGTGGAAGCCGGGTATGGTGCAGGAGGGACCGATACGGCTCTTCGAAGCTTCGGCGAGCGCCGCGCGCAATGAACTATCGTTCGCAACCGCTCATTGCAGTAACCTGGAAATTTTCGAGTACAAGTTACCTTCCTTGACCATTTGTTCGCTTAACTTCTTCCTTCCTTTTTCACTACTGCTACAGTCAACAATATGTCACAGGCGTGGTGCATTCCAGGAAACAAATTCGAAATCTGATGATTTGAAACAGGGGGCAACGGTAGAAACTCTGACGTCCATCGATTGATGTGCGCGACTGTTGAACTTTGCGTGGGCGGCGCCGTATTGGCTCCTCTTGCACCACACCATAGCTTTTGATCAGCAATCCCGATCTTTTTCGAGTGCCTTGCCTATCCCCCTTCCATCAGGTTTCCTAGTAATCTGTTCCACCTCACAAAAATGCGTTCCGTCACACGTTTTCGAATATTCTTTCCGTGAAACGAATCTGATGCAATCTCGCTGACATTTTTGTAAATCTTCTATATTCCGGAACTGTGAAGTGGTATAAAGTTGGCCAGGCAGGAAGATCCAGTGCGAATACAGCTGCATCATTTCCATTCTAAAACGTTGCGGTATATATTGGGTTGAGGAATAAGTCCCCGCGGTTTTTTTAAACCCCGTTTTTCACATTGTTCCCTCTATCTTTCGGCGGAGCCTATACATGTTTTCGATAGAGCTTTTTTTGCTCTACAAAATGCTCGTATCCGTTTTTCGATACCCTCGGCTATCAAATATTTATGAGGTTTGGAAGTAAAGTACGCTGAGGGCAAAAAATTGGCACTTGCGCACCTCATCTTTCTTGTCTGCCATCGAGGCCAAAAAAATTATGTGTATATGTTTCGATAGAGCTTTCTCAGCTCTACAAAATGATACTACCTATTGTTCGGATCTCTCAACTTTTTGCTGTTTTTCAGACTCACAAATGCAGTACTCGCAAAAGTGTGCACTTTCGTTATCTTCTCTTTCTCGCCTACCATCGGGATGGATAGGATGTGCATATATGCATTCGATAGAGCTTTCCTTGCTCTACAAGAAGATACCTTTTTTCTTTTGTATCTTCTCATATTTTAGCATTTAGGAATAAGTATCTACCTGTTTTTCTACTTGAAATTGCGTTATGAAAGTAAATTTTTTTGGCGGGTTGTTTTATATCGTTCGATAGAGCTCTTTTCGCTCTACAAGGTAGTATTTGCGGTTTTTGCTCGAGCTAATTTTTGTCATTTTTCAGATCATTTTAAAGTCGACAAAATCGAGCATTTTCGACACATCTTGTCGAAAAGGTTGATATCGTCGACTTTCAAATGGTCTAAAAAATGACAAAAATTAGTTCGAGCAAAAACCGTAAATACTACCTTGTAGAGCGAAAAGAGCTCTATCGAACGATATAAAACAACCCGCCAAAAAAATTTACTTTCATAACGCAATTTCAAGTTGAGAAACAGGTAGATACTTATTCCTAAATGCTAAAATATGAGAAGATACAAAAGAAAAAAGGTATCATCTTGTAGAGCAAGGAAAGCTCCATCGAATGCATATATGTACATCCTATCCAATCCGGATGGTAGGCGAGAAAGAGAAGATAACGAAAGTGCACACTTTTGCGAGTACTGCATTTGTGAGTCTGAAAAACAGCAAAAAGTTGAGCGATCCGAACAACAGGTAGTATCATTTTGTAGAGCTGAAAAAGCTCTATCGAAACATATACACATAATTTTTTTGGCCTCGATGGCAGACGAGAAAGATGAGGTGCGCAAGTGCCAATTTTTTGCCCTCAGCGTACTTTACTTCCAAACCACATAAATATTTGATAGTCGAGGGTATCGAAAAACGGATACGAGCATTTTGTAGAGCAAAAAAAGCTCTACATAGGCTCCGCCGAAAGATAGAGGGGACAATGTGAAAAACGGGGTTCAAAAAAACCGCGGGGACTTATTCCTCAACCCAATAACTCAGCAAACAGCCATAGCTGGAAGGCAATACAAGATTTGCTATACATAAATCAACCATTCCTTGCACGTTTTCAAACCGCATTTTTGCAGAACAAACGAAAAAAAGCACGATATTTACTTCATGTGCGTTTCATGTGATTAGCGAGAGGGTATATCCTCGGTTCGCCGGTCACTTTTGAATCAATGTAGCGTTGGTGTTCAGGGTTATGCTGGCGATGGGTCGATCAGCTGGGCTTCGTTTTCTAAGGTAACTTGACTGCATCAATCAATCGATCAATATTAAAACAGGGCAACTTAAGCGCATATTTTGTTCATTGTTCAACACGCTGCAGCCGCTGCAAAACCGGAATTCGAATAACGACAGCTTTTGCACGTTCTGTTTTCCATTGCTTTGTTGACAGCTGGAAGCGTCCCATTCTCCATTGGCGTTGTTGGATCCAAATGTGGTTTTGACGTAGATCCTTTATAGAGTCAGTACTTTCTCCAAATTTTGGCTTGCTTTGTGATATGGCTGTACATTTCCCTGAAGGATATTGGCGCTGATATTGACTGCGTTCGTGTTTTGCATTTTTCGTAAGATGAAAAAGGGGAGCTCTCTTGGTCAATATCCAACGTGATTACGTCGATGAATATGTGTGCATAGTTGTATTGATCATGACGTTGGATTGTTGACAAATACTGCCTTTGTTTGTCGCTTTTTTTCACAAATCATTAGGTAGTGCTATTTCATGCATCTCATTGTCAGCAATCTATTTGTCTTGATTGTTCTTTGCAGGCAGTCGACTGCTTGTGTCAGCGACTAATTTTTTTTTGTTTTTTCTTTTCAAAGTGGAAGATTCGAAACTATGCGAAGCGGTTATGCGTGATCATTCGTGCCCTTTTAAAGTAGGCGGAGTTCACCACTGAGAATTTCCAGCCTGCGCAAATGAAACTGTGCTGGCAGGTGTTGCCTACAATGATCAGATTTGACAGTCACATTTTTGAATGTTTACAAAAATGACAAGTTCAAGAGGGGTGGCCTCATGAGTCACTTCTATAAATGGCCAGTTGTGGGACCTGTGGAGTAAGTCACGCACTCTTCTGGATTCGGAACTGCAGTGGCGTTTGAATGCGTGTTTAGGCTGAACAGTGAACTGCGATGTTGAACAGTTCAGCCGACTGCATCAATCAACCAATTTAAAAGAAGCGTCAGTTGAGAGAGAATTAAATGCCATCTAGAGACCATGCGCTGCGTCAGTCGAAGGGGATGTACCTTTTTGTCAGGATACCGCACCCCGGCAGTCGCAAGCGACGCAATGCGGACGAGCTAAAGGTGCCATGTTGGCTACCAGAGCGGTTACAAGTTAAAGGAATCGTCCACGGAAAATGAGTTTTTGTGTTACCCATATATTTACGTTGTATTTGCTTAATCTTGGCCTCATCCAAAATTTCACGCGAAAAAATGCGAATCTGGCTGAGATACAGTACCACAAAGTGCGGTCCCAGTGGGCGGAGCCTCCGTATAAAAGCCTCGTCCCGTCTTCCGCCGCCGTTGGGAACGGAGAGTGGGACTGTTTACGTAACCTTCTGTTCCTACAATGCGTCTCCGACCACGGCAAACGCGGTACGAGGCTTTTACAAGGAGGCCCCGCCCACTGGGACCGGACTTTGTGGTGCTGTATCTCAGCCAGATTCACATTTTTTCGCGTGAACTTTTGCATGAGGCCAACATTAGGCAAATACAACATAAATATATGGGTAACACAAAAACTCATTTTCCGTGGACGATTCCTTTAAGTGCATACCGCGGTCCTTGCATTACCGTGTAATCGTTCTAAGCCAACTACCGCGACGCGCATAACTCGCACACACTGCGTCGCACGCCGTTCGTCGTCGTGCGAAATCCTGACATAATGGTACATACCCCAGTCAAAGTGAGGAGGACGCAAAATTCTCACAGACGTCGAAGCTCCTTTCCCTTCCTAGGCTCAGGCTGAAGCAAATGGCAGACGAGATAGATGCTTTGACAGATGTTTTTTCATGTAGTAAGAGGGGATAGTAATTGTGGCCGCGGCCTGGGAAGGGAAAGGAACTTCGACGTCGATGAAAATTTTGCGTCTCCTCCTCCTCCCCCCTCACTACAATTGACCCATGCACCTGTTAATGGCGCTACTTGTCACTGCACATTCGCTCATTGTCTCACACAGTACTATCAGAATTTGATTTCTTTATTTTTTGTACTCTTCAACCGTTCCATCATGTTTCTCTTAAATCCAGGACTTTTGGTACAAGTATGGAGGATGCGTTGAGAGAATGCCTCAAAGAAGATGTGAAGCCGTTTGGTCGCGGTGGAGGTGGTTGTATCAACCAAGGTCAGGGCTACGAAACAAAGTCGTTCGGGAGGATATTTGTGAAAGTCAACAGAAAGAAAGGAGTAAGTGCCTCTAAAATATCTTTCTGATTTTTTCTTATTTTCTTCTTTTCTTTTGTTTTGAGCTGTCGTTATTGTTCTTGGCTATCTTTTTGTGTCATCTGAGATATCCCGTCATGACTTCACGTTGCTGAACTTCTTGTTCTCCATTTTACCCAATATTCATTTCATAGAGCAGGGAGTAAATGACCTTTGTAACTTCTATGTCAGCGTTATCGATTCAGCTGAAACAATCGATATGTGGGGCAGAAGTGAGTCGATGAAACATGCAAAATGTCAGAGCTTCTTTGGAAAACTTATGATCTTCGTGGCCATGATTTGAGTGGACTTATTTGTATGCATGCATACAACAAGCTAACTTTCCTAACGGTTTCTGCTTATCTGTCTGTGTGATAGTTGATTCAGATGGCTTGTACAATGCTCATTTTTTGTTTTCGTTCTAAAGTTTATAAAAATAAGGTTGTATTTTTTAGTCGGAAACCATGTTTCGTGGTGAAATGGCTTCGCTAAAGGCGATGTATGAGACTGAAACAGTGCGAGTGCCGAAACCAATCGATGTATTGAATCTTGGTGGTGCGTTGGCATTGATATAATGCCACATTTATCTTTTCACATCTTCTACCCCTTATCTGTGGAGCTTTCATGAAGCTGTTAGCGCTTCACCTAAGATTGGTTAGCTTTTTATTTATGTCAGGGATGGGATTTGACGTTACGTCATTCGGTTGTTGTTGTGAAATCTATTATTTCCGAGACTGTGTCCTGAAAAAAAAATGTTGTAGTCGTCCCCTTGAGGCTTGAGAGGCCTTGAAATCGTGTTTCCTAGGAAACGTTTTTTTCTAGTTTGTGCATTAGATGATCCCTCTGCAAATTCTCCGTCTATTTTCCTGTTCATCTCCTCCTGTTTTTTTTTTAGTGAGAGAAGTTGCGGCTCATAAGTTTGAAGTGATAATTTGATTATTACTTGTAATGCTTCAGCTCATGGTTGGGCTCTGGTCACTGAGTATATTGATATGGATGGTGGCAGCCGTGGAGACTTAGTCGAACTTGGAACTCTACTAGCAAGGTCTGCAGATGAAAACGCTGTTCATTTATCTGTTACATTGCAGTTTTCCCAAATCTTTAATTTGGTGTTTAAATATAATAATCGGAAATTTTTACATTACTAGCATTTTTTAATATTTCGATGTCATTTATATTCCTTGAATTTGCAGAGTGGCAAAATTTTTCGAATCATACATAAGTCTTAGAAAGCGAAAACTAGGGCAACCTCAGGTTTTATGACCAATATTTTCTATTTTTGTTTATTTTTTTCTATTTGGAGCACTTCTAGGATGTGTTAGAACGATCAGTATCATGAGGAATGTACAAAACTGTTCTTCCCCTTTCAAGCCAACACGGAGAAGTAACCATTACTCAGTTTAGCACTCACTCTCTTACGTTAGCATAAATTGTGACCGCGCATTCATTCATGATGCTCGAGAGTTTTATGGGTTATGGGAGATATTGAATTTTTAGATTTATTTTCACATATTTATTTACATTTTTATATGTATGTTTTTTTAATTTTCAGTCACGGGTTAAGCATAGGGAAAGATATGTTAGGTAGTTCTAGTCGCGAGCAGTAACAGGTAAATAACACCAAGAATTATTCAGGATCCGTGGTATACTAGTTCCAGTTTTCTGATTCCACCCGAAAATTTGCTGATCATTTCGGCCGCATCCTCGATGTAGATCTTATATGTGAATTGTTCTGTTTATTTGAATGCTACATGATTGACGTGCGAAGGCTACAAAATGTGTCATCTTGATATTTGAATTTTCAATAAGGTCTTACGCTGCTAATAAATACAGGATGCACAAATATAACGAGGACCGCCTCAACGAATCGTCACGCAGTTCAAGCTTTGTCGGCGGCTCCCCCACAGGTGACAGCTATAAAGATGGCGTGAAGCAATTTGGATTCCATACGGTCACATGCTGTGGATTTATTCCTCAACCGAATGACTGGTGTGATGATTGGGCGGTAGGTGAAGTGTTCGTATATGCTCTCATCGAAGTAACATACCTGTTTCCAGACATTTTTCATCAGAAATCGACTGAAGGTTCAGATTGATATGTTGATTGAGGTACGTGGCCGGACTGTCTTTTTTTCTGACGTAATCTGTGCCATATTTGTTTTCGTTGAACATTTCCTTTTGCTGTCTTTAGAAAGGCAACAGAGACGTGTTATCTGTATGGCCAGAGCTGGAGAGGAAAGTGACAGATCTTCTGGCACCATGTGCCGGTGTGACACCAGCATTGGTGCACGGGGATTTGTGGGGTGGCAATTGGTCAAGTTCCAGCGAGGGCCCAGGTGATATCTGTTTCCTTATGAAATCATTCAAATCAAATAATTAAGAAAGAATAGAAAACGGAGCCTGATATGGGCAACAGTCCGCTTTTAACAAGCCCCACCACTCTTTTCAGCCTTGTGACTGTTGCTGTTTTTCAGTAATTTTCGATCCAGCAAGTGCGTTTTGTGATCCAGAATATGAGCAAGGCATCATGAATATGTTCGGTGGCTATGGAAGCGATTTTTGGACGGCATATCATAGAGTTTTGCCGGAGAGGCCTGACAGGAAAAAGCGTGTGCCCATATACGAGTTATTTCATTCACTTAATCACTGGTAATTGTTTGAAGCTCTTTTTTAGTTTGTTAGTTAGTGCCGACTTTATTCTGGTTCGAACTATAAAATTTTTTATGTGCCCCCAAGGCAGCATTTAAACTTTGCGACGCAGCCATATGCAGGGCGTTTCTCGTGCTCTTGTTTCGATATCTGAATTGATCGCTTGTGTCATTCAGAGGCATATCCCACATTCACTCCAAAGACGGCGTTCAATGGTTCCTTATTGGCGGGAAGGTCGTTGTTTTTCCACTCCCGTTAGCGTGCTAGGGGGCGGGGCGACACGCCACTGACGTTTTCTGCCAGTGATGATCCGGAGAAGGTCCTTTTTCCAGCAACCTGAAATGCGCCTCGAGTTAGAAAGTGTGGATTAAGAGAACCGCAAGAACTCTTGCCTTTGCAAAATAAGATTGCAGAAATAGATCTGAACTGGTAAGAAGTGAACGTGGAAAACTCCTTGCTATTTTCAGGAATCACTTCGGTTCGTCATACAGAGGCTCTTCAATGTCGATAATAGACCAAATACTGAGTTCGTAAAGACCGATGGACTTCATTATCAGTACCAGCGTTGACGTGGGTTTGAGCTTTGCGGCCTCAGTAAGTGCTGGCCTGAGATGTTGATGGTAGCTGCAAAGTCTTCAAACCACCGGTCTTCGGCAACGAGTTTGCCTTTCTTCCATTTTAACTGCTTTATAAGCGCTTGGTTCGGAGTATTTTCGAAATTATCCGGTTATTAAGGCGCCTCTATGTATCAATATTCGTCATTAGTCATGCAATGTATATACAATTTTCCCTAGTCCGCCTGGAAATTGCCGTATGTTCAGCTTCGAATGCAGTTGTTTAGTTTTTTTTTTGTGCCAGTATTCAAGATAGTGTATATTTCGAATGATCTTGAATCGTATAGAAATAAAAGCTTTGCCTACGGAGGATGTGTGTGTTTTTCAATAGGTATTGTCCGAGAGTACCTATCGCTATGTGATTTCGTCTCGTCACAGTTACTTATTTTGTTTATTTGGTCATTTTTTGAAAGGTTTTACATTTTTTGTGTATGGTATCTATTTCTAATACAATACACATAAAAAAGGAAAGGATAAAGTTTCCGGCGTCAGTCAGTCCCTTCCTAAAATGCGCCTTACATTCTAGTTTCCTTCAGAACAGTAATAGCTGGTGAGTGTGATGTGTCCTATACAATGAATTGCGGTGACCAGCCGATGTACAAGTCAGTCCTAGACAAGTCTGGTACCAGTTTGCCTGCCTCGGAAGGATGGAAGGCTTGGTTGGCCTGGGCGGGCGTTTATGCGTGGTTTGATCCCCGCACCATGACAGTTCGGCGTGCGCCACCTGTCACTACACCAACTCCGCCCGTGATACACATAGGTTCATATGACTGGTTTTCATTAGAACGCTTGAAAGCTTCAGCTTGCTGTCACCGAGGATAGCTATTTTTCAGATGTTTTTTTAATGATGCATGATGCAGTTTAATGAGCGACTTGTATCTTACATCAGGTTTCTCTTAAAACCTTTCTTCCCTTCAGTGAGGGGACGTCTGAGTGGAGGCACCTATTATAAATCGTCAACACGTTCTTGGCTTTTCCTGAGCCATTTCACTTGCCCTTCAATTCTTCTGTGTATCCTCTTGAGGATCTTATTGGGATTTTCCATAAGGATCATCATCGCTACTTTTTCCCCTTTCGTATGACTTCTCAGAATCACCCCATAAGGAGTTAGCCTTGCATGAAAATAGCTGGGGCAAAAAAGTAATTTTAAATTTTCGTGTCATGCTCAGATATTTGAGCGCTTTGGGGATGGCTATCCGTATATTATTCTCTTCGAGTTAGAACGATGATCCGCATTAGGAATTCGAGCGATGATACGCAGTCTTTTCAATTGAGCGATTTTATCTGATTCCACTACTTCGGTGCTCGCGTTGTTTTGGATGTTATTCGTGTCTGTTCGCAATTTTTCCTCTAATCATTTTTCAATTTAACAATTATTGACATGCAGTGGGTTCCACTATGGTTAGTCATTGATTCATTTCCACCTCATCCTTCCGCGTTCTGTTTTGAGATGATGATACATGTGAAAATGCATTTTCTTCACTATGATTCGATATTTTGACACGGATTCTGTTCTTTTGTTGTCGTCTTATCTTTGGATCAAGATGCACCCTTATTGATCCTAACTGTATCTTGTATGCAGAATGGTACTCGCCGCTACAGTAAATCCTTTTCGTGTTTCATTCGAAAGCGCTTGATGGAACCGGAAGGGGTCTGAAACAAGAGGCAGATGCAAAGAAATGAGCATTTTGTAATGAACACTGAAGATTAGGTCCGATAACCGGCGAAAAAACCCCGATTCAAAAGCGCGACGCTGCGGCGTGTATTCGCATCCCATTCGCATCAACACACTGACTTTCCGAGTTGTCCGATGTAGGAGACGGGCCGCGGACCAACGTTTGTTGTAGCACCTGACTCGCAGCGCAATGGAGTGGCCATTCCCAATACATTAGCATTCATGTTAGTACATCCATAATAGAAACAATATAAGAAAGAACAAAGGAAAAATTAAAAAGGAAAAACAAATTTGTAATAGAAACATCTACTCCTGGCACCATGCCAAGGCGTCAAAATGGCGAGTTTGTGCAATGGCGACCACTTAAACTCGTCCACACTACGTCTGTTCTACCGTAGGCCAAAATTACCCCCTTCAGGTGTCTTTAAGGCTGCCCTATGAGGCCGCTTTCATACATTGCGGTTTCCACGGCAGGGCGCGGCCGCATATCTCTGCGTCTCCGCTTGTGCTACCCTGTAACGTTGCCTGTGTCGTCTATGCACCCCCCCCCCCCCTGTGCAACTCTGCCTCGCTGCCTGTGAATGCAGCCGCGTAGTGCCGGCGCGAAGTGTAAACGTGACCTTACCACTTTTTGTAACAAAATTCCTTGTACTCTCTGAATGAGATGTGGAAAGAGGCATTTTATTGAATGCACTGTCCGAGAAATCATTATTCATGTAATGACTCTGGGACCTGTTTATCATGCAAAAGCATGCAACCTCCCACTCCTGTCTATCAAGGGGATTAGTGATACCTTACAAACAGAGGCATCCCACAACTATCTCTAGAGCTTTGCCGAGATCTTTTGTGATCCTCTTACCCTAAAGTGGATTGGGTAGAGAAGGGGTGCTCCCTGAGGCTGCGTTCATGCTTTGCGCACCGACGCTGGCACGGGCAGCGAAGTGTGAACGCTGCCAACCGATCTCAGCCGGCTAGTTCAGCTGTATCACTAATGTACGGCCGCTCCGTTCCAACAGCCCTAATGCGAACTACCACTCTCCATCCCTCCCTCGGTCCATCTGGGTTTCCTCGACTGTCATCCCAATCTTGCTCCCTGGGCAATTATTCCTTCGGTTCTAACTCAATTTCAACAAGAGTCGTTTCTATGGGAATGAAAATTTACGGCTACCACGTAAATAGCTAACATGACTACTAGCACTTTTCTTACCCCTCTTATGACACTCCAGCTTCTTGAATTTTTCTTAAGGTGGTTTACAAGTGCAGCTTTCGGCCACTTCCACCAATTCCCTAGCCCTCATCTTCAACGTTAACCTTTGCGAATTTTTTTTTATATTCCCTCGCGACTGCGATTCTCTATTTATGTACTGCGCCTTGCAGTGTCGTTCTGTTTCTGTACAGTCTAGGAACTGTCTCGCTATTTTCAGTGAAAATCTTGATGTTCGATGTACATGTGATCGCCTGGATTTGGTGTGGATTGTGCGCTGGAGCTAGCATATTTGTGGCGAATTTAAAACAAAAATTCCATCCACGAGATGCTGCTGAGAACAATGCGGAATTTCGTGGACTACAACGACGCTTCCTTTTTCCATACTTGGTGGTCCTTTTCTCTGAGAGCTTGCAGGTGTGCTTCTCAAATGTCAAGATTTTTTTTAATCTTTTGACACTTGCTGAGCTATCTTCGGTGGTGGTTCATTGGAGAACTACTTGGTTCGACAGGGTTATCCATCGCGCATACTTAAAGGCACACCTCACGATAGCCAGATTAGTCGACTTTCTTGTAACAGTAATCCTTGGGCAATGTTTAGATAGCATCTTTGCACCTTCACGGTGACACCCACTCGATCCACACTGGCCACGTCCATTTGACGTCCCTATTGGTTGAAGGGCTAGAAGGGCGTGGTTAGCGTGCGTTCGAGTGGCTGTAGCGTCGTAGTGTAGGTAAGAAAGGGTGGAGCCTGGGCATTTGGTCAAGTATTTACGCAAGAGAGAAGCCACGAATGTGTTTATCTCGAGGTGTGCCTTCAACACAGTTCTCGTGGAAAATTCCGTGTAAGAGAGTTTGGAGAGAAAAGTCAGATATCACGGTGCTGTGTTCAGGCTCCTTACCTCTACGCGTTTTTCTATGATCTCCACTATTTGCCATCACAAATCGCTGTGCTATATGTAGTTGGTCTGATTTCCAACATGGTCTTCAGCTTTTACTGCGTACATCTCTCAGCAAGATACGGTACGTATGACTTTGCCTGGTCGTTTTTGGTATTCACAGTAATCGTGTTCAGGTCGCCGAGCTCTTTGCCTTTTGTGTATCATGGCAGGAGTTTTTGGCTGTGCCTGTAAACTCAATACATCGTTTGTGATACTCTTTATTGGACGTATGCTGGATGGTCTTTTTGCGGCTCTTGTCACCAGTTCGTTCCAACAATGGTATGTCTTTAAGCGTTTCTTCTGTTGCGTGATGAGAAAGTTGGTTTTCTTCGAGAACCATCTTTTTCACTGAAGGTAGGAAAACATCTGCTCCAAATTGAAAATCTGTCTCGTGCACGACCTCTCCCTTCCCTTCATTGGGTTCGCTCTATCAAAATTTGATTGCTTATTAAACTGCAAGTTCAACTGAAAAAACCGTCAACGGCTATTATATGTAAAGTGGACTTGTTTTCTGCGGAACGATCACAGCAGGGAAATTCCTTGCTATTTTCCCATGCTAAAGCCGCTTCGCGACCCGCGTCAGATAGCAATCAACAAACCGGCCGTGTATAGAGGAGGCGCTGAAAGCTGTGAGTTGTGGTCCGGAGCCAGTGGGTGAGGCGCAAAAGGCACATGCCCAACCCGCAAGCGCCAAATACGCAATATTTTACGTGCACACGCAATACTACAGTCGCAAGCAACGTAGGCGCCATCGCACGTGCGCCGTACGCAGTTGTCGCACACCCCGTAGCCCTTCCGGAAGGGATACAACCACTCCCCACTGGCGTTCACTTGACCACAAAAACTTTTGTTTCCCCCTCCGCTTCTCCTTTTTATACAGTGAGAGATTATTGCTTGTCACACTTTTCCATCGATCAGACCATTTCTACTCGCTCCAGTTTTGCAATGTATAGGATTTCATCCCATCCAATTCGTAACGGTTCTTATCAGTCACTGTAAGTCGTTACAGTTTCAGTGAGGCCCCTGTACCCTACAGTACCTTGGAATATGAACATTCCGCTGTTAGCCGCAAAAGCGAACCGACCGTGGTGACATTTCCCTTCTCACGCTCCTTATCGCACCTTATAAACCGTTATCAATTCGGATCACTTACCATTGATGTCCTTGGCCCGCCCTGCCAAACACTTTTGAGTGTCAGCGCTCTTGGATCAACGCGAAAGGCAAAACGCATTTAGTGGCATTTTCTTCTGAGGGTCCTTATCAGCCACTATCAGTTGCTATCACTTTTGGTCTACCACTGCTAGGGTCCCTTGACCACTGTAAAATTCAGGCTCCCAGCTTTACGGCGACGCGAGATATGAATTTCGTGACGGACAGACGGACAACGGACAAACCCACACAGACATACTAAGCGAATTATATAGTGTAGGACAGTTTTAGACATCGAAAAAATTGAGCGACTTTCATTTGTCCATAGGTTTAGGGCAGAGGTGGTTTAGTGACAAGTGGGACATAGTGCCACTCGCACGATGCGAGGATTAAATCTTGCATTAGTGCCCACTACGACCTACCAAGCTTTCCATCCCTCAGTTGGTGAAATGGTATCAGATTCGTTTGGGAGGATAAAAGCACTGATATGTACATCGGCGAACAGACTTGCACGGAAGATAGAAATTGCATGGACGAATTGTGAAAGGTTCTCGGTCACAGGGCTAAAGGTCACAGGCTGTCCCTGGGTTGCAGGCGAGGTCTTAATCCGTGTCTCTCAGCAAGAACCCATGGGCTGACCCCCGCAATTTAGTATATATGCTAAATCCCACTCACCTGGCACTATGATTCTGAATGGGACGGGAATGCGTGGTGGTTCCCGTGGAAAGGATTGATTAACTCCGAGAGCTCTATCCTTTAGGTTTACCGCCGATTTTGACAGATACGCTTACTTTCGTGCGATTGTGGACGTAGTTGAATGCGTGGCGCATCCCATGAGATTTGGAGCAGATTTGTTTATCGTTCTATTGTAAATGGTTTTACAGGTATGTGGACGAGCATCAGGTCACATTCGATTTCCCACCAGAATGGATTCAGTCCACGTTCATTATGCTCTCTCTTGGTGCCGGCTTTTTATCAGTAGCAGCTGGTGTCACTTCGCATATAGTTGTGGGGATATCGAAACTCATCATGCTACCGTATATTCTTTCGATTGGAACACTAATAATCGGTGGGTTCTTTCCCCATTTCGAAAGCAGATATTTTGAAATGAATGTTGATTTTTGTTCTTTTCAGGCGCAGCGTTCATCACATCGCAATGGAAAGAGAATCGTTCGGTGGATGCTCCATTGCCGTTCAAGAATGTCATTGGAAAAGCCTTGGCGGTATGTTCTTCTATTAGGCACAAGATCGCTGATTAGCTTGAATAAGGCTCATTGTATGAGAGGTGGAGCGTTGTGTTTAGCGTATTTCGCAGTGAGTGAAGGCCTTTTCAAAACTCATCGTATATGACACCTGTTCCAAAGAATTTCAGGTGATACGCTCAAATCCGATGGCTTTTGTGATAAGTGTGACGTCATGTTGTGCTGAAATGGCTTCTCAAATGTTTGTGTTTGTTTGGGCCCCGCTTTTCATTCGTGCCGAACACAGTGGCATGAAAAGGTAGTCACGGCTTCATACTATCTGAAATTCAATGGCGGAGGATTTAATGGAGACTGAGCACATAGTAAGGCAAGGGGAGGGTGTTGTTGTACGAGTGTTGATCGGGTATGTGTAATTAAGACGAAAAATTTGCGTTGCGGCTCGAGAGCGAAGGACGCCGCATGTTTTCGGGTCCTGAAGCGATAACCGTCTCACGCATCGCATTCCATGCCGCATGCCGAAAGTTCTATATAATCATGCACACCTGATAGGATTGAACTCCAGTGCGATGAGAAAATACAATGGAGGATACTATTCCAAGTAAGCAGGAGAACTAAAGATCACTACTATATATAATCCGTTTGTCTGTCTGTCTGTGTGTGTGTGTGTGTGTCCGTCCGTCCGTCTGTCTGTCACGAAATTCATATCTCGCGTCGCAGCAAAGCTAGGAATCTGGTTTTTTGAAGTGATATAGGGGGTGATAAGGGAACATTATTGGTGAGAGAACGGAAGTGATAGCAAGTGATAAGAGGTGATAAGGAGCCTCGAAAGGCGAATGGTGGGAAATTCATATCTCGCGACGTCGCAAAGCTGGGAACCTGAATTTTTAAAGTGATATAGGGGGTGATAAGAGAACACTACTGGTAAATAAATAAATAAATAAATAAGATGGAGATTCTGGATGCCGAACAATACTTTAAGCAATGATCCACTCCCTCATTGGGGAGATATGCGAAAGAAAGGAAATAAGTATTTCGAAACGTGCAAAAAATCCTTATTGATTGTTCGTTTATTGTTGCATTTCAGCGTGTACGCTTTGGGCGTAGTCTACGCGTCCTTTGTGGCATCGTACTTGGCCGGATTGTTGTTGTTTTCTTCGCTCTCGAAGAGATTGAGAAATTCGAGGCTTTTATTGTTGTCGATGACCGTCGCTTTTCTGGTTTTTGTTGTGGCGTGAGTACTTCCATCGTTATACCTCAATGTAAAGCGAAATTAGCCGAGCTGGGAGGCATCGATGTGGTGCGACGAACACGACATGCGCAGAATCTCGCTGTAGGTGATGTGAGAAATCTGTTTCTAGAATCGCACGGCGCGATTCAGCATCGGCTCCTTTTGCGCGACAATCGAAGCGGAACATCGCAATTCGCTGTACCTCTATGAATTTCTCAGAGGTCATGAAATACTTCATATCTGCTGGTCTCTTTTAGCATTCGTGAGTTACCTTACGCACACAGTGATTGGACCGCGACTCGTTTCGAACGCGTATTCCTATGTATGGTAGTATTTGAAGTCGCCTGTGGAGTTTATAATCCATCCATGGAAGCTTTACAGGTGAGCTTTTTCGAAAATTTCTGTTGAGGCTGATTAGCAGAAGGTCATAGGCACCACTAAGGATTATTTGGACGAACAGGAGAGCGAAATAATGTTACTATAAATAAACGCTAAGGTTCCTCGGAGACAATTCGGGTGAGACGCCCGCCTCAGCTCAGCTTTATCATATGTTGGACGCATGAGGGCGTTCTACGCTCAAGAGGGAGCGTGTCACGTGCTGCGCGCGACCGCCACACATCATAGATCCACCTGACCCCACTCGATACGTTGGTGATAGTGAGCGCCAGAACATTCTATCTCAGAATATATTAGAGGGAATTAGAGGTCCCTAAAGGGAGTTTTGGTATTTTCTTCCATTTTTTCTGCACTGCCCTAGCCACTCTGCTTTCATATTCAACAGCCCACTCTATTACGGTTTTTGAAGGCAATCGTACTACCATATTTGCACCAACGCTCTGTTCTTCTCGCACTCGTTCGTCTTCCACTGACGTTCTTCGTCTCGCTGTCCATCTTGGCGTTCTTCCCAACACCAGGAGGCGAATTTAAACTGATGGTGTTCATCGTTGTGTGAGTTTCACTGTGATTTTTACCCATTCTTTCTATGCTTTGTGCTTTATTTTTTTGCCCTTTTTTTACGTATTAGGTGCACGTTACCGTTTCCGGCACGGTACCGCTGCATTTTTACCTTTCTTGTTATCGAAAGGATAATTTTCCTCGAATATCTCTGTACAGCCTCTTCCCTTCTCGGTTTTTTCTTTATCATTTGAATTTCTAGGCAACTTTTTATTGCGGCGATGCTTTCGCTGTTACTGGACGCGGTGGTGATGAACCGTGGCTATGAACAAGATCCGGATCGCTTCATTCTGCCAAAAACTGTTCCAGCAGACACAAAGCAGCCGTCGGAGAGTCCAATGTATATGTTTTAGTCGGATTTTGGATCGATAAGGTAACTGTAATAAGAAGGAATGGGAAGAATTTTGTTGTATGGGATGCTTTGTGATGTTCAGCTCAAAGCTTAACAGCGTGATGGAAATCGTTTGTGCAAATTTGACGCCTACCCTTCAATCATAAATAGACTGTATGAAGTAGTGAATATTGGTTAGCGCGTGGCCGGGGGTGTGCTCTTATGTCAGGATTTCGCACGACGACGAACGACGTGCGACGCACTGTGTGCGAGCTAAGGCATCGCGATAGTTGGGTCTCAGAGCGATTACACGATATTGCTAAGGGCGCCTTACGCAGTTGGCTTGTAATCGCTTCGGGACCCAACAACATGGCGCCTTTAGTTCTTCCGCATTGGTTCGCTTGCGACATGCCGCTGTGCGAAATCCTGACATAAGGGTACACACCCCGCGTGGCCGTGTACGAACCAGGAGGTCCGTATTTGTCGATGAAGCGATTACGCTCAAACTAAAGCGCAGAGCGCTGTCATCTCTTGAAGACCTAACCAGAAGACCTAACCATTACGCATGGCTCGCACTCATCGCATCGTATGCCAGACCCGCTTCGCGAATTTCATATGCGACCCTGCCTTGTTGCCTGCGTTGTGCCTGCACCTCACCCGTGCCGCTCTGCCTCGCTGCCTGTGAACACAGGGGTGTAGGTTGGGACACACGAATCTAGGCCGTGACCCTGTGACAGCCTGTGGCCTTTGTCCTGTGACATGAATAATTCAGACAATTTGTTCATGTAATCGTGTCCTCCTTGCAAGTCTGTTCCGTTGTATAGTCAAAGTGTCTGAATTATTCATGTCACAGGGCAAAGGCCACAGGCTGTCACAGGGTCACGGCCCAGATTCGTGTGTCCCAAGCGTCACCCAATCTGGGTGTCCCAACCGTCACCCAATTTAGGCTATGTGGCAAAAAACTTCTTTTTTGAGGCAATGTGGCAAATAAGTTCCACTCCGCATTTTTGCTGAAAGAGTGTCGCTTCTTTTTATGCTGCTCTAAAGCGAAGCTTAGCATATTTTCGGAGGATCATTTTTTTCTTTTTCTGCTAATTTTAGTTTTTTACTCATTTTCATGGAGAGTGCGTGACATTTTAGCGAGTGCCAGTGATTTGTATGATGTTTTTGAGTTTATATGCGTATGTATGGTTATATTTTTACTTGGCTTTACCATAACTTGTTTCTTTTTTTTCGTGATGAAGTGAACACGTTACCCTTTTGTCAAAGTGGGGTACAGCTCCGATGGAACTTAGCTTTTCATTTGACAGTATTCCAAGTTTTCATTTTTACTCTGATCAACTCGTTTTATACCGCATAATACAAATATTATTCAGTGGTGATTTGTCAACTGTGGTATATGGATGATGAGGATTCGCTCTAGCCGGACCATGTAATACATCGTGGCGATTTTTATGAAAATCCGCTCAGTTTCCATAGAGGTGTCTGCTTATTAATGACCGCAGAAGTGTTGGAATCCTGGAGGCAGTCAAGATGCGCCTCTCAGAGGAAGCGCAGCCTCGTTTTCTGATTTTTCAATTAACGCTTTTCAAATTTTTCTGCTGCTCTTAAGCCTTCCTATTTTACCGTTTTTTTCGATTTTTTCCAATTGAAATTTGTTTGCGAAGGTTGAGAGCATCAGTAACTTGTTTCCGTAGGTTATGCGCGGATATTTTTTCCTTCTAATTTATGAACGGGAAATTTTTCTGTGTTATGATTTTCGAGTCATGTACTGCTTTTTGTTTACTGTACTTAAATTATTGCAAATTTGTTCTTATAACGGGTGTTCTCTGTAGCTGTAGCAGTATGGGATGACTGTGAATTTCTGATATATTGTTTCCTATACATAACGCTGTTTACCTTTGAGTGGTAATAAATTTGTGTCCGATTGTGATGAGAGCAAACTGTAAAGAAAAGATTTTCACAAATATATGCCTAGCGCGATTATCTGGAGGAATGTAAACAAAGGTTGGGAGTTCGAGGCCACCATCAGACTTTGCGATTTATCGCACTTTCGCACGCGAAGTTGCGGCATTTCACAGTCTCAAGGTCGTGGTATCGTGTGTGAAAGTGTGACGCCGCAAAATCGCAAAAACGCTACTAAATCGTAAAGTCTGATGACGTTCTTACTTGCGTAGAACAATTTTTAAATTATGTGTGGCAGTCCGATGATAAGGCTGTTTTATCTCTTGTGCTATGAAGAGCATCATTAAGGTGCTGGGCGAATTTTCTGAGTTCTCTACGAGTTCTTAGGGGGGTTATGATGGACTCAGAGATGGCAAGCCAATCTCTTTTGAGCAGTCATTCAGAGGATCTGTGCATCACTCTTGCTGATGTGGTAACGGTTCCTTCGGTCAGACTCCTGGACGATCCCCATTTTACGATGGTTGCCTCCACTTTTTGTACTTTTTCTCATAATGCTTTTTCGAGGTGTTGTTTGCGTAAATATTCATGGAATTGAAGGGACAATAATCTTATATTCCAATGTGTCCAAGACGAGTAATTATCACGAAAATTATTTTGTCCTGAGCACAATTGTTAGATTAATGGAATCGTTCACGGAAAGTCCATGAATCTATGTCGCTCAAAATCCTTTTGACTACAAACTCGAAAAACCAGAGAACTTTCACCCCATTAAAAGCAGAAATCGAAGTTCCCGTCACAACACTTGAACGGCCGTCAGAAGCCAAAACGCAGGTCAAATTTTCGCGCCCAATATCAATTTGGCTCTCACTCTGCGTCCCTGATCACATGATTGTCGCCTCCTTGTTTTGCAGCTCTCTAGCGTCCGAATCCACTCCGACGCTTCACATCGTCGTCCGTCACAGCTCCATCTCTTATGGATTCCCGTATGTGCGCGTGAAACTTTGCATGTGTTAGCAAATATCACATGAATATGTGGGTAACAGAAGAACTCAAAGACAGTGATAGGGGTGATAAGAATAGTAATGCTAACGTGTCCCATTCACATAAACTAAGGCCATAGGAATACTTCCTATGGGGGAATTTTTGGTGAAGAGCGCAGCATTTAGCTTTGAAGAACTGTCCCTTCGTGTCTTCTACTGCCATTTTTATCCCAGCTCTAGGGTCGACTTTGCCGAAGAATGACCCAAGGGTAGAGTAATAAGTATGATAGCAGAATGACACCTATCGTATCATACTGAAGCCTTATCGATTGAACGAGTTTCCTTGCTACCCTTATACATATTTATGATGCATTTGCCTAATAAGGGCCGCATGCAATGTTTCACGTGAAAAGTGAGAATTCGGCCAAGATGCAGCCCCTCGAACTCTCGGCCGGGTGGGCGGGGTCTCCGAGTAAAATCTCCGTCCCGTCGTCCGCCGCGGTTGGAAACGAAGACTGAACTGTTTGCGTTACTTTTTGTTCCTACAATGCGTCTCCGACCACGGCGCACGACGGGGTGGGCACTTACTCGGAGGCCCCGCCCGCCCGACCGAGACTGGGGCACTGTTCCTAGCCGGATTCATTTTTTTCGCGTGATACTTTGCATGCGGCCCACATAAGGCAAATACAACATAAGTTTTTGGGTAACAGAAGAACTTATTTTTCCGTGGGCGATTCCTTATGCTATCCGGACTAATACTTGAGCGCGTGAAGTGCCTCAAGCCTCATACACAAGTGCTGATAATGGCGTTGTGGTTTTATTTGTGAAGTGGGTATGGCACTTCTCAAACTCTCCACCCACCATCTATCTCTACCCAGTCGGCCAGAGTGTAGACGACTGATCAAGCATTTAATGGTGATAAATCCTTAAAGACACCAGGAGGGGGTAATTTTGGCTTACGGTAGAACAGACGTAGTGTGGACGAGTTCGAGTGGCCGCCACTGCACAAACTCGCCAATTTGACGCCTTGGCATGGTGCCAAAAGAAGAAGGTTCAATTATAGATTTGTTTTTTCCTTTAATTTTTACTTTGTTCTTTCTTATACTGTTTCTATTGTTTCTATATTCTTTCTTATATTATACGCAAAATTTCGCCCACGTCAAAGCTTCTTTCCCTTCCTAGGGTTAGGCTGAAGCAGATGAGACCTATGCTTTGACAGATGCTTTTTAATGTGGGAGGAGGGGATATCAATTTTAGCCTAAGCCTAGTAAGGGAAAGGAGCTTCGACGTCTACGCAAAGTTGCGTCTCCCCCCGACTTTATTTGACCCTTCTAAGATTGCCAGGTATAAAAATGCACAATTAAGAAGATCCATAATAAACAAGTAAAATATGTCACTAGAAAACAGTCTAAAGAGGAAATAATTCAAAAATAAGGTTACATCAGGCTGAAGACAAGCTTTAAAATGAACGAAGCGTGGCTCGGCCATGGAAGCTTGCAGTTCGGACGGAAGCGCGCCCTAGGGGCAAATAGCGCCCTATGGCGCGTTTTTCAACGCCGGTTTCACATTGTATCTACCGAACCCATATGTTTGAATTCAGACGCCATTGTTTTTGTAAACGTTATTCCGCCCTTGCCCCCCTCCCGGTGCCTTTAAAGGCACCGGGAAGGGTAGGGGAAAACTGGAACTGTGAATACACGTTCTTTGAAAACATACCTTCTAGTGGGTTGAGGAATAGCTTCCCACCGTTTCATTATTCTCTGTGTTTCGCAAGGCTCTCTTCATTCGACGAAGCATATATATGTGTACGATAGAGCTTTTCTGCTCTACGAAACAGTGCTATTTGTTTTTCGATTCCTCTGATTGCTTAATATTTATGAGGTTTAGAAATGAAGTAATCTGAAGGCGAAATTCGCACTCCCGACATTTCCCTTTCTTCGCCTGCCATCGAGGATAAAAAATGTATGCGCACATATTCCCGATAGAGCTTTTTCACCTCTTCAAAACGATTTCATTTGTTTCTGATCGTCTGATTGTTTGTTATTTTTAAGGTTCAGAAATGGAGTAATTTGTAGGGAAAAATCTGCACCTTTAGCGCCCAGAGGTCCAAAAAACTGCCCTTTTCCACGTCAGATGAAATCAAATGAGGGAAAACGACATCCCTTAGCCATCTACTGTTACAACTGAGGGGTTTCTAGTACGATAAAAGTGTTTGGTAGAATCACGATTTTTTGCGAAAAAAGTGCGGATGGGTTTTTACCGTGTACCCCATTTCTAAGCCTCAAGAATATCAAACTGTGAAAGAGTTCGGAAGACTGCTGGCACCATGTTGTAGAGTAAAAAAAAGCTCAATCAACCTATACAAACGTTCTCTTCAATCTCGATGGTAGGCTAGGAAGAGAAGATACCGAAAGTGCACAATTTTGCAACAAGCGATTCGAATAACAAGCAATGGCTTTTTGTAGAGCTTAAAAAGCTCTATCGGAAACATATGCGCATACATATTTTGACCTCGTCGGCAGACGAAGAAGAGGAAATGTCGCGAGTGCGTTTGATTTTTGCCTTCAGATTACTTCATTTCTGAGCCTCATAAATATTAAGCAGTCCAAGGGATTGAAAACAATGAGCACCATTTTGTAGAGCAGAAAAAGCTCTATGGAACACATATATAAGCTTGTCGAAAGATGAAGACAGGGTTGCGAAACACAGAATAAAAAAACGGCGGAAATTTAATCCCCAACCCAACACTTCAGAAGTGGTGATGTGTGGCGAAACTCGCATTGAAAAAACGCGGCCTGGGGACTTCTCCCGCTACACGGCATGTGGTCCTGCGGTCCTGCAGGGGTAGTTGCCAGGGAAGGGAGGAGCAACGATCGCGGCCGGCTAAATCAGCCTCTGCCCTGTCCGCAGTCTATCCCGTGCTAGTGACGCAGAGGGGACACGGAGAGAACGAGGGATTTTCGGGTTCCTATTTCTCGGTTTTTTTTTTGCAATTTTATGTCGATCTTTCACTACTGTTATACTGCTAAGCACCCCCACACTTTCACATCCCACAGTTCGTCAAACTGACCTTTTCCTTGTCTTTAAAAACCCCAGCACAGGCAGAGGGTCTGGGTTGCTAATGGGACCCGTAATTCGGAGACCCCGTAAGTCTTCTCCACGGGCGTGTACATTATGTCGAATTTTCGCGCGGCACGAGTGACGCCACTGATTTTTTCGCGTGTGATTGCGTACATTGTAACACTCCCTTAAGAGTTTTACGCTCGCATGAGTTATTTCCTACTTAGGATTGTTACCATGTAATGCTATCGCTTCTTTTGCTTTAAAAAGCATTTATGCTATTATTTTGTCTTTTGGGGTACAAAAGTTATTGTTTCCAGATAATGATGAGATAAGTAGCTATTTCTTGAAGGACCTCCGTGGTACCAAACCCTTGGGTCGTCCTGAAACCCCCTCGACACATGCCGCTATTCTCCAAAAGGTTGAGCCGTTTTAATTTTCATCTGCGACGCTGTGTCCGTACTATAGCTAAGTGCATCCTGGTGAAAGGAGGGGGGGGGGGGTGCACTTCTTATTCAAAGTGATAAGAAATTTGCATGAGTGACGTACGTATGTACGTACAGATGGTCGCATTTGTGTGCAAAAATTGCAAATATGTGCGCATGGGAAAAAGAATGTAATTGTCAGAACCCTTCTACAAGTTCGTTATTCATCGATGAATCTCCCCTCTCCCTGCAATATGTTTTTCTGCTATGAAGCAACCGACAATCCGGTCCATCCCATCCTCAAAGTGGTCACTTCCGTTGCTGATTAACACGATGCATCCGCCACGATTAAGATGAAGATGTGTTTATTTTCTCTACCAACAACCGCTTATCTCCATGATATCAAACATTAATGTACCGTAACCTGTGTGTATGTGTGTCAGCTCGCCATCGTGGTAACATCGTGAATGATTTACAAAACAAAATGGAATTACATAAAAAACCGAAAAGTTGGACATATGTGAGTGTTTGTGTGGATGAGAACAGAACAAGCAGGAGGGACGAGCTGCATTGAACAAGATCAATTATTGTGACCCAATTGTGCGTATGTGTGTGCAGCAGCGCAAATCATCGCGATCGTTATCGATCGTTTATTGACTAGTTGTTGTGGCGTGTTGTTTACTTTCTGCCGAACCGAATATATTGGCTTTTTCTCTTCTGCTGCATGTCGAATGGTGCCGAACGACCAAATCGTACGAATGCTGACTTTCTTTTTTCTACGTCCTTAAGCAAATTAATTAGGAAGAGTTTGATACAATTACAGTTGTAGCACCCTAAAGCCGCGTTCATACTTTGCGCGCTGACGCCGACAGCGGCGGCATTCCCATGACGCGCTCCGTTTGCAAAATGCTTGACCCAACCACACTGCAGTATGGTGATCGTGGCGAGAGCCCACAAATTGCGTTCGAAATTCGTATAGCTTGGCACTCTGCCAAGATTCGAATCCGAATACGTAGGCTCTAACCACGATCATCATGCATAGTTTGGCATCATGCCAAGATCAAATTCGAATCCATGGGTACTCGCAAACTGGTCATACAGTAGTATGGCTGGGTCGAGCGTTTTACAAACGGAGCGCGTCACCGGAGTGCCGCCGGTGTCGACGTCACTGCGCATAGGATGTACGCGGCCTAATCGCCCACTGGCTCATCTACGCACTTGCTGCCTTGTTTGGTAAGGCCACGCTCTGACTTAGCGGTCTTACTAGCGGTCTTACTTAGCGGCAGGACGTGGCCGCAAGTCTCTGTGTGTCTTATTGCCTTCGTCGTCTCTGCAACTCCCCCGTGCCACTCAGCCTCGCTGGCTGCGGACGTGGCTAAGCCCTGTCAGCGCAAGGTATGTACTAGGACGCGGCCTAATTGCCCACTGGCTCATCTACGCACTTGCTGCCTTGTTTGGTAAGGCCACGCTCTGACTTAGCGGTCTTACTAGCGGTCTTACTTAGCGGCAGGACGTGGCCGCAAGTCTCTGTGTGTCTTATTGCCTTCGTCGTCTCTGCAACTCCCCCGTGCCACTCTGCCTCGCTGCCTGCGGACGTGGCTAGGTCCTGTCAGCGCAAAGTATGAATGCGACCTAATATTTGCCAAGACCATGATGGTGTCCCAGCAAAAGGCGTCACTCGTAAACAACGTAAAGCACTGGATCGAATCTCACTGAAGCCGACCGAGAATTTTCTTCGGAGCCACAATGTTGATGTTCCACCCCGCAGTAAAAGGTGGGTGGGAGCATTTCTGTAGTGGTTATGCGATATTATGTGCCGGTGAATGGGCTTGAATTCAGTTGGCCGTGGCGGAGATCCACCTACTGACTGACAACATAAAATATGACTGAAGGCACCACTCACTCCAGCGTCGTCAGACGATCTCTTTCCGAAACGAACGAATGCTGACTTGCGCTTCTCCATGACGCCTCCTGGAGCTGCTGAAAAACGAAACAATATTAGATATAATTTATACATACATATACTGTACAATAACAACACTACCAAGTTATATGCGGTACAGACCACCACATTCCCATCTACAGTAACCAGTAACAATATGGACTATCTGCGAACTCCATGACATAGCCATATGCTAAAGCTGACCGCTCGTCGCCCGCGCCACGGTCCGAGTTCGGATAGCTGCGTGCTTGGTCGATGAAGTGATAGGAAAAAGCTAGGCCGCGTTCATACTTTGCGGTGACGGCGGCAGGGCGTGGTCGCGTAGCTTTGCGTCTCCGCTTTTGCCCCTGTCTCGTTGCCTGCGTCGTCTTTGCAGCTACCTTGTGACACTCTACCTCGCTGCCTGTGAACGCAGCCACGTCCTCCCGGCGCAAAGTATGAACGCAGCTACGCCTTCCGGCGCAAAGTATGAACTCAGCCACGCCCTCCCGGCGCAAAGTTGAACGCAGCCTTAAGAGATTTCAGGTAGAACATGATTTGTGCAAAAATTGTCATTACATTAATTTAATGTCCACTATAGGACTGTACAATGTGAGACTGTAACGTGGGGGTCGTGTACACCTACAACCCTTTAGAAATCTGTTCTTCTAACAAGTATTTTCAGGTATTGTTATACGTGTGGGGAGGAGGGAGTGGGAGAAGGGGAAGGTGTTGTCGATTTAGCATGTTTAGTTTGGTAGATTATGATCCCAAAACCCTCCTGCCTGTGCTATCAGAACGCTCTTCCGCATTTTGGTGCTTTTACGCCCCGCCCCCCGCGTTTTTCTCTTAATTATTCAGGATTCCAAGGCAGACAAAATTTTTCGAGATGTTTACGTGCATCATCCGAAGCAATCAAAACCAAAGCCCCACCAGCAAAACATACGAATTCATGAAATTTAGATTAGAATCTGAATTTTAGATGCGATCAACTTCCTTATCGAGCCATCAAAAGGTACCGTAATTATACAGAAATTTACGTGACATCACTGCTATTTTCACGCATACTTTCCTAGGCTACCGTAAGAGAAGAAACGGTGTAAAGCTGAAAAGTTATACAGTATAGTGTGACTTCTGAGCATACAAATTGACGAGTGCTTCTTTGTGTGTGAAAACAAAAAGGGAGGGGGCATCATGTAGGTAGCGCAATTACCGTATTGCACCAAATACATGCGCATACATATACAGTCCGTTACAGAGCGCGTGATGGCCTACGGACTTGGGTGAGAGTGTACCAAACTTCCTCACCCCGCCACACACTCTCTCTTGCCACGCACTCTCACTCTCGCCACTCACTCGTATCCGTTGGCCACGCCCAATTAAACGCCATCAAATGGAGTATAAACAATATGTTTGCCATGGTATCAGATGCATTGGGATCATTACGTTTTGACACTACGAAACGTGAGCCTCACTCCTTGAGTTAGATCAAAGTTTTCCTATTTATGAACAAAAATAAAAAAAAGTAGAATCAGCACTCGAATTTTCAATGCATTTTTGCCAGACTAGAGCAAGGAACTATTCGCGCGGAGTGACGCATTTCGCGTGGCGTGATGAACTCGCTGGACAGTTTTGACGTGAGTCCTATGTATCGCATGACCCTATTAGACCATCAAGGCACTCCAAGGAGTCGAGTAAAATAGTCACTCCATTACGACACTCCCACTCTTTGGGGTCCTAATACGACCTCTCCCCTTTTTTGACTTCTACATTTTTAAACGTTTGACATTTTTAAACATTTTTAACGTTTAGAATTTTTTTAGATAAGATTCTTGAGGTAATAACATTCAGTGATACATGTTTTAGTGGGTTTCTATTTTATAATTGACTTAGACCAATTTACAATTTATCATTTATCAAGTCACTTTATCAATCGACTTATACAAAACCAATACTAAAGCAAAAAAAGATATTTATTTCACATTTCCTTATCCGCATTCGCTATGAAATACCTTTCGTCTCATCTCCACACTGAAAGCTTAGGTTCTAGCGCTCATCGCTGACCTCTGCAGGTACAACTCCCCCCCCCCCCTGTCGAGGAATCCTCCACTCCCTGTGTAACCTGTCCACCAGACGGCAATGGTTTTGCTTTCGAGGATTTTGAGTGAAAGTGCGCTGGCCGTGCTGCGCTTCTCGGCTCACGGCCATCTTGTCTCGCGCTTTGCGCGCAATTCAAAACTCGCGCGCATAGCGTTTGTTTTTCTGCCATCGTCTGGGCCCTATTCAGCAACTCACTCTCTGTCCACTCTCTTTCCCATGTCACCCTTAAGCTCAGGCCGACGTGAGACTTCGCGATTTAGAGATTTGCGGTGTCGTGGCTTCGCACGCGAAGTTGCGGCAACGCAAGACCGCAGTATGTATATGAAAGCGCGACGCAGCGAAATTGCAAGGAGCGCCTCTCACTGGATACTGGGTCAGCGGTATCCGTTTTCCATCTGTGCTCCAGCGATGACATAGATTACAAATGCAAACAAGTTCAAGATGGCCCGCAACCCTAAGAAAAGTGCACTTGGGATAACATGCTCAGAAATATCGCCCGCAAAAATCTGACGCCACGTTTATACTTTGCGGTACTGGCGGCAAGGCGCTTCTGCGCGTGTGTGCTTCTCCACCTATGCCACCCGGGTGTAGGTTGGGACCCACGAATCTAGGCCGTGACCCTGTAACAGCCTGTGGCCTTTGACCTAAGCCTTAAATAATTCAGATAATTTGTTCATGTAAATCGTGCCCTCCTTGCAAGTCTGTTCCGTTGTATAGTCAAATTGTCTGAATTATTCATGTCACAGGGCAAAGGCCACAGGCTGTCACATGGTCACGGCCTAGATTCGTGTGTCCCAACCGTCACCCATGCCACCCCGTCCCATTGTCAGCGTCGTCTCCGCACCTCTCTGATGCCTTTCTGCCTCGCTGCTGAATGCAGCCACGCCCTGTCGGCACAAAGTATGAACGCGGCCTAACACATGTGGGTGAGCGGTCCATGTTGGCTTCGAAAATCGTCGCCAACATCATCGTTCGGATGGGAGTGCGATTCACTTTTGTCGAGTACAGTTTGAGTAATTGCCTCACCTGTTTCCACATTAGTATCTTGAAGTAGGTACTGTAGTTCAACAAGTGATCCTTGAAGTGTATCGTGGAGACGGCACAGATGTAGTGAGGGGAACTGGCGACAGAACTGCTCTGACAATTGATCGTCGCTGGAGCTCGCGGCGAATGAGCAGGCGACCAGAGACAAGACAAATACCACGCACAACATGACCCTGAAAATCAGGTTATTTTTAGTAGCCGTCTTGCCTTTTTAGATTATGAACAGCGGTGACCGGTTTGAGATGTGAGCGAAAATTAGTAAAAAGAAGACGAGATGCTCAATCCGCGGCACAGGCAGCACTAGAGGGCAAAATGCTAACAACTAAGTTTGATATTTTGATTTTCAAAGTCAGTAGCTATCAAAAATCAAAAGTATTGAAATCAATATCTACTTAAGCTCTCAGCTTCACGGTTCGATGCCGATATTAGCCAACTTCGGTAGTGTAATGGATTAGCAAATATGCCCGGAAAGCTTAGTATGCGGGTTCGAGTCCCGTTCCAGACCAAAGCTTTTGCCCGTAACTCGGCATAACTGAGTTTGCAGATTCTTTGGGAAGGACAGAGCAAATGGGAAAATTTCAGCGGAGGTTTCAGGGAAGGAGGAGCTTTAACAGGAGAATTCACCATTGAGTACACTGTTTTTGTGCCATAGGTGGCATAAAAACTCAAATTTAGGTCTAGAATTTTTTAAGAAAATCCTTGAAGTTATAACATTCAGTGAAAGATATTTTTTAATGGGTTCAGAGGTGTAAAAGACGAGAAGGACTACTAAACAAGGAGAAATGAGGGATCACACGAGTAGAACACTGCTTTTATACAAGCTTTTTGGGAAGAGTGTTATTTCCAAATGTGGACGTGGTTTCTGGAAGAGCAGTTTTCCATGGGATTCGTGGAACCATTCTGAACACGGGAACTTGAACGCGCTCTATAGAATAATGACGTAGGCCGCGCGAAATTCGCTTACGACCTGCAGCTAATTTCCATAGAAAATTAGGTACGAGTCCTAGGCTGGGGTTGCGCTGTGCTTTGTCAGGATATGGGGAATAGCTAGGATTAACTTTATCGGGCGATCATTTTGAGGAAAATTCCGCAGGAAAATTTACCCGTATAACTAGAAATACCGTGGTCGACACCATTTAATCTAGCGGATCACCAGGAAAAAACTCAAATTTGATGCCCTGTGCAAGTAACTCATCAGTCATCCATCTTTGAGCCGGAAGCAGAATCCCCGACCGATAGATCTCATCATTCGGTGGTCTCACCCTCCTATCCCCACATGTCGACTGTGATTCCATGCTCCCAATTAAATGTATCAGAAGGTATTGAAAAATGACGATCATTTGACCCTACCATGGGAGATTTATAAGAGTGGTATAAGCTTATTTCGATATGGAGAAGTTTTATTTTTAGTATGAGACATTTGAATTTATTTTGATAAAAAGACGATTATCAACGAAGAGATGTTCAAAGCATTCTACGGGGGGGGGGGGGGGGAGGGACAAAGAAATAGTTTAACCTGCGGTTCGCATGTGCCCCTAGATGGAGGTCAAACTTACAAAAACCTCCCTCCGTGCTCAAAAGTTCGAGTGGTGCTGCCCATGAATCCACGCCAAGGATTGAGAAGGGGGAGGTGCTAGCAAATTGAGGCCACCTCCAGGAAATCGACTCATTGGAGCCAGACTCATTTGTCAGATCAAAGCACTGATATTTGCATCGATGAGAATGCCACACGACCTTCCCAAGCCAATTAACTGCCACAGTTATTTCGAATGGAATCAGAATACATGGCGTATCCTATCCAAAACGGACTATCTCTCAACAGAAACAAGCTTTGTACACGTGTAAAGGCCCGAATCTAGAGAAAAGGTAACCATGGTGGCGTAGCCATGAGGAATGACGAAGTGCAGGAGCCGATGAAGGGCGGGATCGAAAACATCTGTCTGTCCCGGAAACCGCATAGTACTTTGCTTCATACATGTGCAATTGTTTCGCTTAACATTCCCTTTTTTCTTGTTCATGGATGATTGGAGAGTCAGGGCTAATTACCCCCCACCACCTGTTCTATAAAACACATACCGCTGACCTGGGTACTTTTATCCATTAACTGAATTCCTTCGTAAACCCATCAAAAAAAGGAGAAAATCTGAATCCACCTGATACGGTATTGTTAGTATTACAGTAACACCTCCGCCGATGTGATTCGGATTTTGACGAAGCAGCGAAACTTTTTTGGTTCCATGACGCTACCGTGGGTTTTCGTCCAGACCCGAGGTTAGGTGCTCCTTGGATTTTGGGATTCGTCATGGCTTAGAGGGTCATGCGTTTCGGCAATAACTGCTGATAGGTAGATTAGGCGCGCTCAGGTGTGTAGCGTTATGTCGAATTTTCGCGCGGCAGATTCCTTCGCGTGTGATTGCGTGCACTGCGTACACTTCCTTCAAAGCTTTACGCCCCAATCAACTATTTGCTGACTAGGATTGTTATCAAGTAATGTTATTGTTTCTTTTACCTTTTATGATACCATTTTGCTTTTTTAGGGTACAAAAGCTATTGTTCTCAGATAATGGTAATATGAGCAGCTATTTATTTGGGACCTCATTGGTACTAGACTTTTGCGTCCTGAACGGAATTCCAACTGTCCACGGCGAGTCGTGTTGATGGCGTCGCGAGTGTGACGCCGCAAAGCGAAAATTCGACATAAAGCAGCGGTCATATTTACGTGTCTGCGTCCGTTGACGGCGGCACCGGTCAATCGACGCAGACACGTAAAGTGATTACGTCAATTTGAGACGGCGCAGGCGTCAACGTGTGAACGTCGAGTATAAACGCGGCCTAAAAATGCAAGTGGAACGTGATTCGCTGTAAGGCCGCGCTCATACTCAGTCCCAGCAGGACGTGACTGCTTTTACAGGCAGCGGGGCAGAGTGGCATAGACGGAGGCGACGCAAAGACATGCAGCCGCGCCCAGCCGTAGGCACCGCAGAGTATGAACGGAGCCCAAGATAGCCAAGATGCAAAGAAATGAGCAGTCGTAATGGGCAAAACTACAACCATGGAAGGAATTCCTAACGATTGATGACGTAGTAAGGAGGAAAGCAGTGGTGGTGATTGCGTGTTGCTCTTCAGTTCTATCCTTAGGCTTATATAGGTGGACCGGTTTCCGATGTGTTAATGGAGTATCACATTAGAATCGGAAACGTCTGTGGGAGGGGCGACTGTTGCATACAACACCGAACACTCGGTGATGTCACCTTTTTGTGTGTGTTTGCAATTGGCACGATGAAAACGGAAGGAAGTCGCAAAAAATGATCTAGTCCAGTTTTCACAGCGAGGGAGAAAGGTACGTGTCCGGCCTTAAGAGGGGAAATAAGGAAGAGGGAGGGGGAGAGGAAGCAGCGACTAGCCATGACCCGAATTTTCCTCAACAAACTGCAGCTATTACTCTATCACTTATGAAAATAAAAAATGTGCTTACTGTAATCAAAAACTGAAAAAAACCAAAATTGAATAGCCTTTCAATCATTTCGAAATTAATACTCAAAGCAAAATGGGAGCTTCACAGTTATAAAGAAATAACCATCTCTCTAACCGATCACTTAATTTGAATTAAACACAATTGAAGGTGAATGTCTACGAAGAAAACTTTCATAACTAAACCATTTTATGTTACGAAAGTTGAAATGTATTCTTTGAGGATTTTAGCCACGCCTATGCAAATGTGGCCCGACCTAGTAGGAGACATTCGTCTTGTCACGGACTGGTATGCATCCATTCTATGTTCCGGAACTCTCACCACAGTCATTCGATAACGACCTGACGCCATAGAAATGTATTCTGTTGATGTGCAAATTATGGAGGCTAATTCACGTCTAGGCCGTGTTCATACTTTGCGGTACCGGAGGGCAGTGCGTGGCTGCGTGTCTCTGCATCTACGCCTGTGGCACACTGTTCCGTTGCTTGTGTCGTCCATGCAGCTGTCCCGTGCCACTCTGCCTCGCTGCCTGTAAACGCAGCCATGCTGTGCGGGGGCAAAGTATGAACGCGGCCTCAAAGCAAGTGATGATTACGACCTGTCTACCCGGCTATCATCTAAAATCACAAAACAAGCAAAAAATCAAAAACGGCTAAGCAGGTAGAGATGCCGCTAACAATGGGACCCGAAGAGTTCTTGGATCAAATTTTGCTGCTCGGCAGTTTAGCAAAACCCCGGTGAAGCGGATATTTGGTGCGTGAAGGAGTGGAGCGCCTTCGCGGCTTATCTCAGTGGATTAACTGAGTTGATACTCAATGAGTTTTTCGGTAGATCTGGTTCTTCATCAAACAGCACCAATCAGACAAGAACCAATACCGGTTTCTATGTATGTATTCCGTAAATTCTGAAGAATTCAGTATTCGACGTCGATTGACCGTTTTTGGGATGTACCACGCCTTTCACTTCGGTACAGAATCGTGATGGCATCTTCAAAAACACCGGGAGGCGGCAATTTGGACTACGGTAAGACCTACAGCAAAGCTTGCATTTCGTTAGGTTGCACACATTGCACACACGACGCCTTGTTAAGAAGTCGAATATGAATTCAATGGTTTTTTTACCACGATCATCTTTTTCTTAGTTTTCCGCCTATCTTCCCAAACAATGTTTTGGTTGATTTCTGCTGTTTGTTGTTTCATTATTTCGCATCATCATGAATGAATGAAATACACCCTAAGAGACAACAAATGACATCTCCTACAGCGTGCAACTCGGAAAGGTTATGTTGCAGCTCGAAGAGATGCGCAGGAGATGCGAATACAGACCCAGCATCGCGCGCTTTGAATCCGGGTTTATCTATCGATTATTATTTTCAACTTCGAATGTTCGTTTCACGATTATTTCTTCCCATATTCCTCTTTCCTCCAACTCCTCCCGGTTCCATTGAAGATCTTGTAAAGGGACTGAGTAACTTAACTGCGCCGCTGCTACATCAACAAAGGTTATGAGATTCGAGAAATATTACAGAAACAGCTCCTATAGAATCACAGAAGACATAACGAGCATTTTCCGCCTTCAATGGGACGACCTTTTCTTTACCAGAAGCTCACGATGGGCCATTTTACGTGCAATAAACTAGGTAATTTTTGATACAAAAAACCAAGTGTGGAGAAAAGTTCAATGGACTTCCCGAAAAATTACGAGCACTCGACTAGTAATGCACTAGCGAACGAATACAATAGATCACTCAACAACTAATCCGCAGTTTTTGAAATTATGGCCCCCTCACCACTAGAAACGATATCGCTCTATCATGGGATAATTGCAGAGCGAAAAAAGGAAACTAGAAAGAAGAGCGAGAGAAAATAAGAGCAACAAAAAATCAGAATATAGGCTGGAGGAAGGACTTGCTGAAAAGTTCGAAAAGCTTCGATTTCGCTTTCAGAGTCAGCGTGAACGACCTCGGCGATCCGACGCGCTGACCGATACGTATCTTGAGTGCGTGAACCAATGAAATTACTCCACGTAACATCGCCGGGGTTGAGAAAAGTGCTATGCTAATTAGAGAGGGAGAACTTGCTGAATGTTGAACATCATCACAAAATTTTAGCCGGGTGGCCGGGTCCTCCAAGCAAGTGCCCACCCTTGTCGTCCGCCGCGTCGGAGATGCATTGTAGGAGCAGAAAGTTACGTAAACAGTCCCACTCCCCGTTCCCAATCGCGACAGACGACTGGAAGGGGCTTTTACTGGTAGGCTCCGCCCACCTGGACAAAAATTGGGAGAATTGCATTTCAGCCGAATTCCCACTTTTCGCGTGAAACTTTGCATGCGGCCCTTATTAGGCAAATACAACATGAATAGGAATAGGAATAAGTCACCGCGGTTTTTTAACCCTGTTTTTCAAATTGTTCCCTTCATCTTTCGACGAAGCTTATATATGTTTTCAATAGAGTTTTTTTTTTTGCTCTACACAATGCTACAATCGTATTTCGATCAATCTCGATTACATCACATGGTGTCGAAAATGCTCGATTTCGTCGACTTTTGAGTGGCCTAAAAAATGGCAAAATTAGTTCCAGCAGAAACCGTAAACACTATAAACACTACCTTGTAGAGGGAAAAAACCTCTGAAAAAAAAGAGTGCATACATGCACATCTTCTCCAATCTCGGTGGTAAGCGAGGAAGAGAAGATAGCAAAAGCACACTTGCTGAGTGCTGCATTTACGAGTCTTAAAAACAGCAAAAAGTTGAGCGATTGTATGAAAAGTAGTACCATTCTGTAGAGTTGAAAAAGCTCTATCGAAAACGTATGCGCACAAATTTTTCGATCCCGATGGCAGACGTGGAAGGCGTAGTGTCGACAGTGTCAATTTTTGCTTTCAGCTTACTTCATTTCCATGGGAAGTCGGAGAGTTCGAAAAACAGATAGTGGTATTTTGTAGAGCAAAAAAAACTTTATCGAAAACATGTACAAGCTTCGTCGAAATATGGAGGGAACACTATGAAAAACGGGGTTAAAAAATCCGCGGGAACTTATTCCTCAACCCAATATATGGGTAACAAAAAAACTCATTTTTCGGTAGACTATTCCTTTAAATGTCGAATACACTTGAATAATCCTGTAAAGCTGATCCTACTGTCCAGCATCCATGTAAAGACGTGTCATCGCTCAGAATTTAACAGGTTGCCCCCCCCCCACCGCAAGTACAAGTATCGATATCCATTTCTTGCATAAAAGTTTTTTGCAATTCGAAGTATGGAAATTAGGCGTGAGTTTCAAAGAATTGGATATTGTACTGCTGACCTCAGGAAATCTTTTTTAAGCTGTTAAACACGTATTTAATTTCATACTTTAATAGAATAGCAGGTGCTTTCAAGCAAACATACTGTGCACTTGAAAGAATGCCCTATGTTTTTGTGTCCTTACCGGAGAATATTTGAGTGCTGGTAAGGCAGGTGCTTACAAGGGTATATGACTGCAATTTGTCACACAAAGTGCAAATTCAGTGCGCACGAATCAGACCAATGTCAGCTGATCACGCTTGCAACGCTGTTTTGAGACAAGTTTACGACGTGAAACCATTTGAGGTGCTAGAGACATGGATGTATGGACGTGGTAGGTGAGGGCAACCGAATCGGGTCAAGGTTGCCGGATTCGTGCGCAGACAACTCACAAAGGGATCGACTAGATTTTTGTGACGCGCGGTGAGTCAAATCGAGTGTCATGATACCTCATGTGTGGAAGGGACAACAGCGATGCCTAGAGCGAGAGCAACTGAGAGATTGGATTAATTACCTGTAACGTAAATCTCCACTTTGCATTTGCGAGAGAAATATCGCATAAGAGAAGAGGTTCTCGTCGTCTCCCCTCCCCTCCCCCTCTTCCAGGGCTCCTTCATCCCCTATGCATAGACAATAGCTCACCGTGCTCACCTGGTCCCATACCACGCCCGAACCACTCTTTAATCTTTTAAAGATGAAATTAATAGGGTTTGTGGGATAACAGATGGTGTAACACATCAGTGGCCAACTCATACCCTCCCTTTTGCTGCTCAACCAAGCTTAGACAGCTTTATTCCAGTCTCATTGACACAATCAATAGCGCTCTACGGCTAAGCGAAGCGTACTGCGATGCGTGCGCGGTGTATAGAAGCACTGAGCATCACAGCTGGTGCATTTTATTGAAAAACTGGCCATACTATCAAAAACTATTCAAAACTGATCCTTTCATTTGGTTCAATTATCGTTATTGTACCAATCTAAAATAGCTGCTTGTTGATGAGTGCATTGCGATGCGTGGCGCATGCGATACGCAACAATGCATTGTGTCGCGGATCGCAACGGTGGTCGCCGGGGGCATCGCGCTCCCCGGCCCATCCGCGTGCGATTGCAACCGCTGCAGCGCATCGCGCTCGCGGTTGGCTTCCCCCTCTGTGGCTGACACCACTATAAAAGGCTGGTCGCCGACTCTCAGTCGGCTTTCACCGGGTAACGCCATGAAGCTACTTGGGAACCAGGGTGCCATCGCACTCTTGGTGCTCCGGTAGTGGAGATGAATTAGCTGTGTCCTTCCCTGCTCCCCGACTGGAAGCAGCCATGTGGTACACGTCCCAACTAGACACCGGCAGCCGCATAGCCAAGACGAAACGCCCGGATGGAGATCCATTGCGTGTAGCCGACTGATGGAGTCGCCCTAACTGAGGCGACTCCGGAGAGAAGATAGCAGGTATGATGTTATTGCGTTGGTAATGGATGTATTATGTATGTTATCTTGTGTTATGTCTTAAAACATAGGATGTGTTCCTGTGATGCGGTGTGCTATTCTGTTGCTGTGTTGACATCTTGCTATTGCGAGGGAGACCAGAGGGTGTGTTGTGAGCCTGGCGGAAAGCTAGAGGACTCTCGGACCGAAAGGTCGGAGCGACGAGAGTTCGAGGACTCTCGGGCCGAAAGGTCGGAGCGACGAGAGTTCGAGAGCGAGTGCACCACCGATGACCACACATGATGAGAGTTCATCCGCGATATATTGGATCCCGCTGTCACACACACTGAATAGGCAATGTGGATGTTATATAAGTGTGATTGAATGGCTTCATAGTGGTTGAAAGCAATGTGTACTACCGTAAAAAGAAATTTGAGGAAAAAACGTTGAACGCGTATCGAGTGCCAGTGGATACCTTGGCATCTGCGCATTCTGACATGCAGATGTTTACTATGATATTCTACTAAGCTCTTAACAATGGCGTAACACATTGCTCATCTCAGCTAGCTTTAGCTTGGAGGATAAGCTCTTCTGATACCGTCTAACATATGTAACAATGGAATTATTGACATACTCGACGGAATGTTGCTGCAGGCATTATTTTTCTGTGGCCCGAAATCGTCAGTGAACTGAATACATACAAAACAAAGTTATTTTTAAAGTTGGTGACGTGTGATTTTTACAAGACTTAATACTTCAAGCACTGTACTCCACCGAAAAATCTTCGATGCTGCTCGTGAAGAGCAGAGCGAATTTTCACGTTGAAGAAATCGTCCACATGAATCTGAGTTCATCTGTCGACCGCACATTGGTATTATTTTGTATTACTTACTACAAGCATATGCAAAGTTTCAAGCGAAAACAAAAATTCAGCAAGAATACAGCCACACTGGAGGTGGGGCTCTCTGTGAAGGCGGGGCCACGAGGGCTTTGGAAGCAAAGCGGCGGCGCTTATGCGGTGGAGACACCGAACGAAAAGAAAATCAAACACTGGGCGCGATACTTTGAATTTCGATGTTCTTGCCGTCAACAGGTGAAGAGTGCTTTAGGGGGATTTCAAATAGTTACTGCATTGGAATTAAAAATTCTACGGTTCTTCTTATGATTCTGTTCATGTTCTGTAAACAATGAGGTGCAAACAAACAAGAAGAATCAGAATCATGGGATGCTCCTGGACGACTCTTTTGAGTGGAAGGCATTATACGTGGGTGTGGAATAAAATCTCACTGAAACAGGCGAAGTCGTTCGTCGTCCTCTTACAATAACTCAGTTGGTACGATACAAGAATGATTGCCAAGCTCTCGTAATCAGGGCCCAGCAATCTTCAAGTGGGAGTCATGTTTTATTTGGCTTTATGTTTTATGTTGTTTATTTCATTGTTTTTGATTGTTTTATGTCGGAAAAAGGAGAAGTAGCGTATTGAAATTTCTCGATAAATCCTCAACGGTCATCTACTTTATAGTGACCCTCAGAGCGAGAAATGGCTCTGAGAAAGAACTTAAGTCGGTAGCTTTATTCGTATTAGGTAGCAATACCACATATAACGATGTAGGTACGCATTTCGGAATACCAGCACCACCAGCCATATAAGCGGGAAAGGGCGGGACGTTCTGTCGGATGGTTCCGGGGCATTGATCAAAAAGCCCTCCATTGAGATGTAATTAGCAAGAAATATTAAGTCATCTGAAAACTTTTTTGAAACAAAAATTTCTCCGTCAAAATTATAAGTTCGTGCGGCATGTCATTTAACACTCAGAAGAGATTTATCAGCCCCACAAAATGACGTCTATAGCTAGACTGGCGAAATGGTACGTCCAGTCGATGAAAATTGACCAGGGAATTTTCGATTTTGATTTGTATCAAAACCATACTACTGGATACAATTCAGAACAGAAAGACAAAAAACCGAGAATAAAGTAGAAATCGAAAAACAGGGAGAAGAGCAACTCTTTGAATTTAAGTCACATTTCCCGCCACAACATTGGAACAGTTTTAGCAGGAACAGCGCGGTTCAAGTTTTCACGCCCAATGTAGATTTGCTTCTCACTCTGCGTCTATAACCACGTGACTTTTGCCTCTCTGCTCCTCAGCTCTGGAGCGTCTGAATCCACTCGGACGCTCCACCCCGTCGTCCGTAATTTGAGGCGCTCCACCTTGACTAAATTCTTGTATTGTGCGTGAAACTTTGGCTACTGCTCTCAGTAAGCACCTGTAACATAAATATGCGGGCGACGAAAGAACTTGAATTTCAGTGAACGATTCCATTAATACACGGACCGAGACCGATTTCGAAAGCTTCGACTCATGAGAAGCTAAAGCTGCCAATGCGTTACCGATTTGTCAGCTTGAAGCTCGGCACCACTTTTACACACCAGACATTGAGCGCAGATTTTTCAGTCTCAAAATTTCAAATAAAAGCGGATGATTTTGATTTCAAAGTTATTAAGTTTTCACAGAGTGACACTAATATATCGAATATTTATAAAAATTCTGTTATACACATAGAAGCACTTAGAATCAGCCACACATGTTTGCCTTATGATGACTTTATTAATAAGATTACATTAAGAGTATTAAGAACTGTGAAAAGAGTATTGAAGTAAGGTGAAATATGAATGAAAGAAGTATTCAAACATAACGGATATAAAAAGAATTTGTAATTGCTAATACTGTAAAGTGTAATATACAAAAACAAGTTTATTAGCTATAAATATAGTATAACAAGCGATATTGAAGGTACTAAAAATTAGTTGAAGCAATTCTGAAATAGGTTGAGTCACCAGTTATGTTTTATAGCCTCAACATTTATTTACTTATTAAGTTACTTAAATATGAGTCTGAGCTTTTGTCCGTGTATCTAGTTTTGATTATGTTCAAGATTCGAATTTGACTCAATTATCATTGACTGACTATCACATTCCTTCATTGGCCTTCATGTCAGCACTGATAATATTAGGCTGATTACAACTTCTTATTTTATTTTCAAAAAATTATAAAATTTTCTACCCTAACCAGAGACCTTTTCTATTCCCCCCATTCATTCGCATACTGGTTACACTTCTAGTGAATATCAATCCTTATCACTGAAGAGCCTCAGGACTGATATTATCTTTGCCCCATATGTTGAAGAGACGAAACGAGTCAAAGCTTCCTTCTTTTCTCTTTTTTCCTTTTCCTTCGTCATCTCTTTCGATTCCTCACTTTCTTATAAACTCTTGGTACATTTCGTCACAGGGATATTACGAGAAAGTAATTCGATGAAAAGTCATAATTTTCAAGGAAAAACTTGATTTGTAGAAATGATATTATTGTTGGTATAATCTAATACGTAGCGCATTGGTACGGAGGCTAAAATATGTAACCTTGTCTTACGATTAAATAATCCCATAACCATCACATGTAAACCATTACAATGAGACCTATCGAAGAATTACAAGTGCTATTGACGTCACATTGGGGGGGGAATAACTTGCCTTCACAAAAGCGACATGACAATAACGTACCGTAAACGTACATATACTATGTACATCTATGATACTGTAAACCTACAGAAACGATGATTTTACTCGCGCCACAAATTCGCAGTTTTTAGGCATTACGAAGGCTACGTGGATCTTCATTCGGAAGAATTTTTTACGGGAATTTTTTGCTGTTACCCATATATTTATGTTGTATTTGCTTACTACAGGCCGTAAACAAACATTCATGCGTAAAAAACAAGAATGCAGCTGACATACACCTCTACATTGTACCGTCCGACGGATTGAGGAGTGCAAGTGGGTGTGGACGCTAGAGAGCTGAGAAGCAAAAAGGAGACGGCCATGTGATCAGGGACGCAGAGTGAGGAGAAAATCAACACATGGCGCGAAAATTTGAAGCGCAGTGTGCCCCTCGACAGCTCTTCTAAGGTTGCTCGACGAGAAACAAGTTGCTTCGCTTCCAGTTTCGATTTCTTCATTTGAACTGATGAAATTTCTCGGTTCTTTATAAAATTTCCATCATGTACTGTACCCAGTGGAGTGATTTTGGAAGGAACCAAAATCACAGAATTTTCGTGGACCGTTCTTTTTGGGAAAAGTCTGAGTGTGCTGAAAGCGATTCTCTGACCATTAGAGAGTGAATTCAGAGACTACAGGGGAAGACATGAAGCAAGGTTTTACGGAAGATTGAAGATGGTGGTTGGATAAGCGTGTTGACGGCAGGATCAACAAATACTACGGCCAACGGGGCCATCTCATTGGTTAAGAAGATAAAAATAGCCCAAGCCCTAAAACTGAGTAAATGACCTTACGTGGAATGACAGCAAGTCGTAAAAGCTGCAGCTCTCGTTTCCTGTAGACACGACTGTAATCCCTTGAGAACGGACAAGGGGGTCAAAATCATCTGGAAGTAAGCTAGAGAACAATGGCTCAACTCTACAACTACAACACTTGAACTGGGTGTCTTATTAACTGGAGGGGGGGGGGGGCAACCGTGTTGATCGTTGAACCATGCATTACAGTTAGTGCCGTAAGAGCAGGGTCAAGCCTCAGTTGAGGGATCCTCAACAGGGGGGGGTCGTATTTGGTCCGCTAGGAGGGGGGGGTCGTAATTGTTGAGGTAGGCAGTGATCAGCAGAATTTCTCAGGCTTAGGGTCTAAAGTGTAAGGGGAGAAGTGATTAAATTGACTGAATGGGTTCGAACCCAAAACTAGTTTAACTTAATAACCATGGAAACCTCATGCATGGCGCAATCCACAACGAAACCGGCCAGTACCAATAACTCTTTCGTTGGTCCGCTGACACCGAAACCACGTACAGAGACACCTCCGGAATTCACCGATAAGCCGTGGAAAGCGATATCTATCAGCGGATACCACCGTGGATGGACACTCCAGAAACAATGGGATGAAAGCGGAAAGTTAGCTGATATGGACTTCTTCCATATCTTACTACGATCGCAAGTACGTAATCAAGTGTTGGCGGCCACTATGCGGACCGGAAAAACGTTTGTATTCATTGAGAATGTGAATGAAATCCTCATGCATGGTGCATCCCGCAGAAAAGCTGACCGATGCTTCTCGCCTTCCCACTAGGCCTCCGAGAGCGAAGGATGCATACTGGAAAAATTTCAGCAACAATGAATCGATTTTAGGGAAGATTCGTGGGAAGATCTCGCAAATTCGACGAAAAAAAGGTCCCCTCAACTAGCTTTTCTGAATTTTTCTTGCTTCGTTTCAGAGGTGTGGCATAGCTCAGGTAGTCATTCGAAAGCGAAAACCTCGCAGACTCTGCTTCACCCAAACGAACTCATATAGTTAAGTTTGAAGGAAGTTATGGTCATTTGAAGTAAAACACTCCGAAATTCCCCTCAACTGGCCCTCAACTGGCTTCCCTCAAAATAACTTGCTTCCTTTCAGAGGTATGGCATAGCTCAGGTAGTCATTCGAAAGCAAAAACCTCGCAGACTCTGCTTCACCCAAACGAACTCATGTAGTTAAGTTTGAAGGAAGTTATGGTCATTTGAAGTGAAACACTCCAAAATTCCCCTCAACTAACCCTCAACTGGAAACCCATATCGAGAACTAAGCAACCATAAGGGAAAGCAAGTAGTCAATAGATAGGTCTAAGGAAGTTATTGGGAAAACAGGTCACAGCCGCTTGAAAGATGGGCTCTAGGTAAAGTTTGAAGTGTTTTAATAATGTCGGAATTTAGTATGGGGTGATAATAAGATAACGCGCTCCAACGCGACCGCTTCGCACGTCGCCCGAAACGGGCGGTCGCCCGTCGCCTGAAACGAAACTTTAAAGGTAACAGTCTTTTGTTTTTGTTTTTTTGATCGAGAGCCCCTTCTGGATCATTTCTAGACTTGTCCAGTTCTCGTGCCTTCATTATTACTGATTCAGTTTTGATTCAATCACAACCCATTGATGGACATGAGTCAATGTGTGTCCATAATATAATAGTTTGTAGAATGCTTTTTCGAGTATATAAAGGGGGGGGTCGTATTGGGGGCTCCTTTTTTGGGGGGGGGTCGTATTTTTTGAAAATTTCCCTCAACTGGACGCTTGACCCTGCGTAAGAGTGTTAAAAATCGCGCGAAAACGCGTTTTCGCGTTTTTTATCGTTTTTTCGCCATATATCGATTGATACTGATTAGTTTTACTGAACATATATATGTTTTAGAATCAAATCGTCGAGCTCTACAAGATGGTACCACAAGTTTTTGGATTTCTCAAGTTTGGTACTCGGCCATTTTTTCACATTCTGAAAAGTTTGAGGGAAAATTTCTTCGAAATCCGATGAAATAGTGGCGGAGTCTTTCCACAGCCCTGATCTAAGTTTTCACCTGTGTAGGAATTTTGAAGTTTCCGTCATTTCAGACAACCCCGTGCTCCTTGGTGTGGCCCTAAAATCGCCTCCGTTTATACAGCGTTTGAAAACTACCTCTTAACTCATTTTCAAGCGAAGATTTCCCATTGAAATGTACACCGTTCGATTCCCCAGGGAAAATGCTATCGAATGATATATAAAAACCTTGGTGTTCATAAAATTCTTATTTTCCTCATTTCCAGCCTTTTCCTTTTGTTAATCGACTTCTCAAGCTCTACTCCGCCGCATCGATCGATGTGCACGGCCATCGGGAAGCTGTGGCGTCATCGTGACGACCCCGCGCTATCCACGTGCACGGCCGTGGGAAACTGCTCGGCGCTCCGACCGTGCCATCGATCGTGATCGCTCCACCTTCCAGCCGAGCGCTTTTCCACGGCCGTGCACGTGGATAGCGCGGGGTCGTCACGATGACGCCACAGCTTCCCGATGGCCGTGCACATCGATCGATGCGGCGGAGTAGAGCTTGAGAAGTCGATTAACAAAAGGAAAAGGCTGGAAATGAGGAAAATAAGAATTTTATGAACACCAAGGTTTTTATATATCATTCGATAGCATTTCCCCTGAGAAATCGAACGGTGTACATTTCAATGGGAAATCTTCGCTTGAAAATGAGTTAAGAGGTAGTTTTTCAAACGCTGTATACACGGAGGCGATTTTAGGGCCACACCAAGGAGCACCGGCTTGCTGAATTGACGGAAACTTCAAAATTCCTACACAGGTGAGAACTTAGATCAGGGCTGTGGAAAGACTCCGCCACCAGTTCATCGGATTTCGAAGAAATTTTCCCTCAAACTTTTCAGAATGTGAAAAAATGGCCGAGTACCAAATTTGAGAAATCCAAAAACCTGTGGTACCACCTTGTAGAGCTCGACGAGCTGATTCTAAAACATATATATGTTCAGTAAAAATAATCAGTATGAATCGATATATGGCGAAAAAACGATAAAAAACGCGAAAACCCGTTTTCGCGCGATTTTTAACACTCTTACGGCACTAACTGTAGCTTTACAGGATCATACATGTGCAAAATACACCTACGGTACTTTATTCGCATGAAACGTATGTAAAGACATGTCACTGTTCGACCTCAACAAGTTATCCTCTCTTTCATATAATACCAGTGAGTGCAGTATAAACCGGTGTAGTCGATTACTTCTATATTTCTGAGTGAAATTTGAATACACGGCGCGACCCACCAGTCTTGGCGCTTCCAAAGCTTTTGCAATCACATGCCTCTTTGAATAATCATAAGATTCGTCATAATAAACAACATGGTAGGGCCGCTTCAGTACGGCTCCGCTTCCCCTCTTGGGGGGTCCAAATAGGACTCCCTTCGAATTCTACAATATCAGTAACTACAGCCGCAATATACAGTTGCTGAGAATTCTGTTACTATGTATTTTTGTATTGATTGCCGTGTACAAATGTATATTCCCCGAGAAATCCTTAATTTAACTACCTAATTTAATATTTCAATTACCTCAATCAGATAGCTAGTTCAGGTACTGGTCCGTTCCACTTTTCGTGTAGCCTGGGAACAATGCTGACCTCAGCGATTGCGACCACCCTCTTCTCCCACCCATCAAATACGACCCTCGTCGATGTATTCTCGACTCTCGGAGAACCCTGTGTACAGCACTTGACATGACTCCGTAAATCCTTAATTTAACTACCTAACTAAACCTTAACTACACTTTTGAAGGGGGGACGTTTCGTTGAGTGTTAAATAATAACATGCCGTTACATGTATGTTAAAGACAACATCGTCTTAACAGGGCCATAAACGTGTACTTCATGATATTTACGATGAGTAATTGGCGGAAAAACACGCAGAAGCTCGTGACTGTTCAACTTCTGACGAACTTCCGCCGTCACCATCTCCACTCCAGTACAACAGCACCAAACTAAAGACCCTAGAAGAATTCATGGCATGGCATCTGATGTTTAAATGTGGAAAGTCACCCTCGAGAACCACCTAGCAGTAAATAAATTTGTGCATCGTCGTAACTCCGTGGTGTGCATCAAAAAGGCAGGATCTCGTACGTAAGCGTGCAACGTATGGCGCGCTGCATCGCACTGTAAGAATCGTATTCGTGATTCCGTGTCATTTACCTCAAATGAGACCTAGCACAGGGTAATCGCTCCAGGACCTAACCACGCACGACGCACCTACACGCACGCACGCTCCGTGCTACACATGGGGCTGCGAACTCCTATCCCCACGAAGAGAAGCAGGATGGCACGAAAAGATATTGGAGCAATTGGTACAGCATGCAAAAGAACAAAGACACCAACCAGTCTCACATCGGATAAGAATGAGAGCTCATGTGAACGACTATAGGCTGCATTCGTTTCTTTTTTCGATCTTCATCATCACCATTGACTGATGAGTCCTACGATGAAATTTGACAGATGATTTATAACGCTTGGAAGCTGCTATTTTTCCTGGCCAGGAACGTTTCTGTGCCCTGAATGCTCTTAAAAAATGAGAACAATTTTCCCGGGCTGATATAATAGTGGCTGGAACGGGAAATTAGCTCCAGTCACACTACCTAAAATATTAAAATGCAAGTTTTTTGCTATTTTTTCTTCGCTGTTAATTTTACACAGATAGGCAGAGCGCATTGTCTTTTGGTTATGTAGATAATTCTTAGCAAGGAGTGATTTTATCATTTATAGCGGAATTTTCGATGAGAAAGAGTGTCCTCGAGCTTCATAGGAGCCGTCATTTTCGACCGCTGCCACTCGTTTTACCGCAGCCCGCCTCTTTTTTCGGCCCGACCCGCCCCTCGCGAGAATAAACGGCGGAAAAGGGATCTTATTTTTCAGGTTGTCGACCGTTTCATTTTGTTTTTTTCACTGTCGCATTACTGAGCACATCGACCTTCATATTTGATGATCTTTGCAAATTCGGCCCCAACTACCGTTATCACTGGCTACAAGAGGTTTCCGATAGATGGATTCAGTATGGAAGTGTCAGATTGATCAGGGATGGTCAAAACTCAAGTCTGCTGTATGGCATGTCTTTGCATCAATCTACCTCGAAAACGTACAATTCACTCTCGTGAAGATTCAGAAAGCTTTGAGCGGTTCGGAGGAGGGTGTATGTCGTTAGGACAGAAAAATCGCGATGCGACGTCGCGCCAGGACGTTCGCGCACGAGTCGCTCGTTTCTGATTGGGGCAACCTTTTCAATTTATAAGTAGCCGTTTATCCGTATCATGACCTTTTTTGTGTTTTTTTTTTTCATATCCTGACGTTTTTATGTGCTGATGTAGTTGTGGGGGAGGGCTACTAGCCTAAGCCCGGCGTCCAGCGCTGTTTTTAGCTGGGTCTTTAGCCTAATGTGAAGAAATTTATAGATATAGTTAGAGTATGCTGTTTATTGAAGGTAAATGGCTCGTTTCGCCTCCGACTCAGACGAACCATTGTATGTTGCCAGCCTTCGAGGCTCATCAGTGAGTAAGGCTGGCAACTTCAAGGGAATGTGTAAGTATGTGGTGACAAATATGTTATAAAAATGCGAAAGTTATTAGTATATGTAGTACAATAAAAACTTAAAAAACAAAAAAATGAAAAACAAATGGGGTGCTCCAAGCTATGGAATATAAAATAAATTAATTGGTTATGTACAGACTAGAAGACTATGCAGGTACAATTGTGTTCCTAAATAATTGTATGCGTACATATGATACTAAGGGAAGGGGGGTATGCACTGTAGTTAGAGCGCACATGTAGGTCTGATCACACAAAAGTTTTATTATTATACTACTTGAAGTGCTATGAACTGATTGAGTGCCACTCATAATCCTATTGGTAAGCAAAGATCAACAACATGTAAGCTCAAGTACGTGTGGCCAACTCGCTGAACCAAAAAATGTGAATGTACCATCAGCAATGAGTAAATAGAATAAACGTGAAGCTGGTGATAAATGAACTAGTTGTCAGAGACAGAAAGATTGCAACATTCCACTATGCATCCACTTTTTTTTGAGTATTTAGTATATTGTTCACTAATTTGGAAATATTTAGTGTGTTATCAGTAAATCCAAATTTGTAGCTAATAAACTTATTTTTCATAATGCATTTAATAATATGACAGGCTATGAATTCCGAGCTATAGCCATTGCTTCTCAAAGATGCCACCATACCTCTTATCTTTGCGGCATATGTATCAATTGAGGTACATGTGTTGGCTATCCGGAGTGCTTCTGTGTATATAACAGCTCCTTTGTTTTTTATAGAGATGTTACTATCACTATGTGGAAATCTGTTAACTTTGAAACTAAATTCATCCGTTTTGTTATATAGCCACGTAGAAACTTTTCCATTGCTAACTTCTAGTGTTAAGTCTAGATAGTTGGCGTAGTGATCGGAAGCGTGAGTCCTCTTAAGCTCCAGTTTATCTTCATAGACAGTTCTAAGAATTATCTCTACTTCTGATTCATCAAAATTATGTATCAGCAGTAAATCATCCATGTATCTAAATGGTATGAATGTCTTACCGGTGTATAATTTAATGGACTTTGCGTAATTAAATTCCATAATTGACAATGTAAGATCTGCTAATAAAGGACTGAAATTACCACCTTGTGGTACCCCTTCCTTTTGTTTGAAAATACTTTTACCAAAAAGACAGTAGCTGTTGTCTAACAAATAGTCCGTAAAATAGAGTAAATCTTCTTTTGTATAGTATCTATATTTATTCTTTAATTCCTTGCCGTTACTGTTAAGCCTCAGTTAAGGGGAGCTCTTACCTTCCTATCTATAGAAAGGCTTAGGTAGAATTATACACTTGAGTATACAAATACAGAGTATTTCGTGGTTTTAAGAGTCCAGCCCGAACTGTGTCTGAATGCAAAACTCCTATAATGACTTGGTTCGCTGCTATGGATAGTGAAGTCGCGTAATTTTAATAATTTTTTGTTGATGGCGAATGACGACGACATCTTTTGGAGCAGAAGATGCTAAATAACTGTTTTCGCATACCAACAAGGTGGAGTGGTCAGGAAGTAATGATGTTCATGACGTTTGAATGGGAACAAACTCGTCATCGTTGGCCGACTGCGTTTTTATCAAAGCCAATGCACAGGTCGAGAGTGCAATGACCTACACCTACTGACACTCGCTACAGAGTAAGGCGTGTACTAGGTTTCTAAGAGTTTCAATTCACCCTTCTCCAATCGCGTTTTCCTCTGTAGGAGAACTGTAGCTCTGGCACAAATGCGCTGCCCAATCGGAATCAGACAACTCGTGCGCGATTGTCGCACGCCGCACGCGGCCGCGCGATATTTCTGTTCTAAGGACATACACCCCATTGCGGAACTGTTGATATGGAACTGTAACATAAATACCTTCACAACAAACGCCTCATCATGGCTGACGTACCAACAACGTGAACTTTGGATAATTCTACTTCATGTAATCGGCTAGGTGTATGTGTATGTGTATGTGTGTATGTGTGTATGTGTGTCTGTTTAACCGGAAAATCATAACTCGCGTCGCAGCAAAGGTGGAATTCTAAGTTCAAATGATATAAAAGGTAGCAAGGAGACCCTAACGGTGTTGAACCGAAAGTGATAGCAGCTGGTAAGGGCTGATAAAGAACCTCGAATGGCGGATGTCATCAATTTGATTCGCGTTTAGAGTCCCTCCTAGAGCGCCCACACTCATAGGTATTTGGAGAAGTGAGACGAGGACATTAATTGTGTGTGATCCAAACTGATAACGGTTGGTAATATCCGATAAGGAGCGACAAAAGGTGCATGTCGCTAAATACGTTTCGTCATTCGGGTCGATCCTAGAGCGCCGACACTTACAGATGTTTTGAGGGGTGGGACGATTCCAACGGGCACGATGAAATTGAAACTGACGATGTCGTCGATAAGGATATTGAATTGGCTTACAAGAAAAGGCAAGTGCTGTAGGAGATGCTTTTGAGTTGGACTGTACTGGACATAAAGGGCGGGGAGGGGGGGGGGGGGGCAGCCAAGGCTTTCAGTGACGTGACACATAGTCAGAATTGCGACTCCGTGGACGCAGGCCATGCGTTGTTCTCTTTACCTAACAAATCTCAGGATTTCATTTCTGGATTACCGTAATGGGAGCAGTCGATGGGGCTCCAGTGTCTACAATTTTCCACCACTTAACGTTCATTGAAAAAGAGTCCAGACTGTAGAAATCGAACAAGTCGTCCTGTGTTACTCAAAATTATATCATCTTCAAACCTGCAACCGTTATCGCTGGAAGAGGAAACCATTGATAGGATATCTCGACCTATTTAACCCTTCCTCAGGAAACGATCCTCATTTGTGGACTGCTTCGCAGAAGACGTTCCTGCTCTCTGTTGTATGTCCCTATCGAGTGTTCGCCGACTTCTCTTCTCATGATCTACCTGGCTCTCTTAGTGGACTGCGTCGCCTTCAGCCAATGAAATCATCTCTACAACTATGAGAGGTTTAAGTGACATGTTTCTGCATCCTATATCTTAGCATTTTTCAGGATATGGCAGCGTTGATGCCCTCATCTCTGCTGTTTCTTTCACTCCGTGTTTTGGGCGATGAACCAGTGCCCACGTTCAGGGCGGAAGCACCTGAATATTTTGACACTCCACCTGCCTATATGGTCAGTAATGAACAAGTTAGGGTCAATATGGGTTGAGCGAAGATGCGACATTAAGTTATGTGTCTCAGGCATAGCATATCGCGCACCATTTCATTACACACACTTAAAGAAATAAAAAAGTGATAAACAAAGAGAACGTGTCCAAAAGATTCGGTGGGAAAGAAGCAAAGATGTAGTTCAACCTCCTTTTCGCACATCCCCGTAGACGGAGGTTATACTTAGAGATAACCTCCCTCTATGCTCATCAGTAAGGGAGGGAGGCAAGCATGCTTTATACACACTATAGAAGTATGTAATGGGAATCTATACTGAACAACCAGTATCGAAGAAGTCCATGTAACACAGTCCAACATTGTGATAGGCGCAGTACCGAGCCCTAGCCTAACTGGTTTCCCTACAGATACCTACCATTATTCGGAATTCCACGCAATTCAGTAGTCAAAACATGAGTACAAAGTATATTCACTTGCTATTGAATGTCGATGATCTAATCAGTCACCACGGCATATCACATCGCTGAAGAATCCACCACCTTTCTAAGGTGCAGATGATTTAGCGGTCGGTACCTCGTGTTGCAATGATATTGACGATCAAAGTGAATCGATCACGAATGAAATGTAATAATCTCCTAATCATTTATCATATTAGCTGAGGTGGTCATTACGGGGGGATTAGATGGGTAGGGATCCATAGAGTTGTGTTCGACTGCATCGAATGGTGGCGATTTCTCCATTAGCTCAGCATTCAATTCCTACCTAATGGGTATATCCATATGCCAATTATCGATGCTCATCGTTTTTGTAAGCATGTACCACTATCAGGAACTTTACATGGTTCAGGTGTCGATACCCATTATTTTTGCTGGTACCGCATCAGAAAATGGATCACTCGCTTCGCTATAACAAATTCAGGTCGTATATTGATCTTGTAGAACGCAGTATCAGAAGACGCGCCCATTATTTGGACGCTAGGCAATCGAGCGGTCGATATATCGGCAACTGATTTCAGAACATACGCAAAGTATGTTCACCCATTCGCACTGAGCATCAGACGCTTTTACTATAGCGTCAGATAGCAGTAGTGAGCGGTGTACCGGATTTTTCAGTCAGCTCTCGTGTGAGCCGTTATCAGTTTCGATAAGTCATCATTAAGGTCTCCGCACCCCACAATCCCTCTGAATGTGAACATTCGTCATCCGGAGAAGGCGAAACGGACATGGTGACATTTGTCTTCCGACGCTCCTTAAGATTTGGCGACATTTGCCTTTTGGCGCTCCCTATCGAACCTTATCAACTGTTATCAATTTGGATCACCCAATATTGATGTGCCCGTCCCAGCCCTCGAAACATCTATGAGCGTCAGCAGTCTAGGATCGACGCGAAAGGTGAAACAAAATTGGCGACATTCGCCTTTCGAGGCCCCTTATCAACCGTCATCGATTTGGATTACCCACCATGGGGTGGGGGTCGTTAGGTCGAATTTCCGCTTGCGGCGTCGCACTCGCGGCGCCATCAGTACGAGCCGTTGGGGATTCCGCTCAGGACGCAATGGGCTGGTAACGTAAGGGACCTTTGAAGATTGCAAGTTGAAAGCTTCAGGGGTTCGCCAACCTTTAAAGGTCTCATGGCGTCTTGAGCGGAATTCCAAACGACTCGTACTTGCCGCGCTGCTCGCCGCAGGCGGTAGCGCGGAAATTCGGCCTAGTGACCCCACCTCCCACCATTGATATGCCCAATCCAACCCTGGCATGGCATTTCACCCTGTAGGTATGTTGAGTTATCGGAGCCGTTTGAACTAAACCGATCGAATGACTGAATGGATGAAAACGATTGCAATCTTTTTCACAAGTCATGACCTCCTCAGACAGCTATCAGAAAAAGCGTAGAAGGTGCGAAGTGGATGGTGGACCTTACCTTCACAGGGCACGCTCCGATTTCTGTGACTAATGGGTGGCACCAAGAGACGTGTGGTTGAGTATGGTTGCCAATGCTATGTAACGCACAAGTTACATCACATAGCCAAGAGTGGTATGAAGGATAAAGTTGATAAATTTTTGGCGTTATTAAATCCCTTCTGTGGGCTGCGCCGCGCCTTCTACTTCCATGTAGAATCGTGGTGGCAGGTGACTGCTTTCGGCCTATACTATATCTTGCGGGGCCCAGCCGATGTACAAGTCAGTGCCCTTATCTTCCCAGACGAGTCTGGTACCAACTCATCTACACAGCAGGGATGAAAGGCTTGGTTGACGTGGTCGGGAGTTCATACGGGATTCGATCCCCGCATTATGGGACTGAAAAGGCGCACCACCTGTCACCACACCACTTCTGTCCAGCTGTTTATATATAGCAGGAGAAAAAGTGGCGTGAACAAGATACCTTTTCTTGCAGAAGCTGTCTTTATGCAAAAATGTGGTCGATTGATTTTTCTGCCGTTTTTAGATTAGGAACGAACACTTACATGCTACAGGAATTTCGTATGCATAATTAATATGTTTCAGTTCGGAATGAACCTAAACACGGAAAGGTGCCCAGCCGGCGCCACCAAGTCTGCAACACGTGGATTAAGGAGGACCCTTATACATATGGTCCTTTATGACAAGCATACAAGACTTATATTACAGAGGGGTGGCTGGCGCGAAGTATATCCCACTGATAGTACTTATGCTGTGTTCTCTTATGACGGAAACTTTACCTCTACCTCTAGATACGCTTTTGGAGTGTATTTTTTGGTTCTTCGCTCTGGCGAGGAAAGAGTAAACGAGAGCCCCGTCTCAAATCCATATGTTCGCGATACTAAGGATATATTTCACTCTGGCAAGCATTCTGGTCTAATAAAAGAGATACCCGGAACTGGAAGTGATTTCTCAAAGATGTATCATGAATCGCCACATATGTTTTATTACTTCATTAAGTACAAGGACCGGAGTGGGAAAGAGAGGATAGTTTGGTAAGATGATCTTTTTAAAACACTTTGCTCCTATCAAAAAAAATCTCATTGTTTTAGGGAGTATAAACCCGAAAGTTGTGCAAAAACTGCTCACTGGGTATCGAATGAAGGATTCTACAAACTGGACCCGGACACACATGAGCTGACAGCTATATATTACCACCCTACTGTGACAGACTTTTTCTATTGAATAAATTATGTCTGGTTTCGAATGGCTATGCACAGCGCGATGGGTCGGCTACAGCGAACATTGTGAAGTGGCAATATTCTCCCGTTTTCTGAAAACCTTCAGATATTTCTGGAATACGAAAAGTATAGCTGACCCGTGCATTAAGCGATAAGTGACCGTTTCGCTGCGGTGACACCTCATCAAACTTCCCAAACTTAGTAGCGAACGATAATGGTCAGGAGTTTGGTTGTTTTCGTTGTTTCCACTCTTGACTCCACCCCTCTTCAAGGACACCGAGAGGGGTAAATTTGGCAACTGAGGGATTATAAAAGTAGAGGTGCTCAGCAATATACATAAGAGTAGAGAAAGAATGACATGAAACTGCGAAAAAACTGCGAAAAACTGGAAATACGGAATTGGAACCCGAAACTCCCCCTTCTCTCTCGTGTCCCTCTGCGTCACTAGCAGGGCTGGACTTACAAGGGAAGGACCCCAGGTCGAAGTGGCCATTCGGAATGGGATACACATGATCCGACGTATTTTCGGACGCTGATCTCGAATCTGTATTCGAAATTTGCAAAACGATTCTCTGAGCGGAGTTATGGAGGTTTTTTTGAAAAAAAAACAATACTATTATGGTAGGTTTGGAAGCCCATAGCACGCGAGCCAGACCTTCTTGCGCAAAACCAGGGAGATTTTCGTGTTCAGGGAGTAAAATTACCTTGGAAGACAAGTTTTTAGCCAATTCGAGAATTTGACCAAATTTCGGAAAAATTCAAGTGCTATAGTGTGGCAGCCCATTGAACAAAGGAGAAGTCGTTGACCCTTGCCTAGGAAATGCTCCTGATTGACGCTTGTTTCGTACATTTAATGCGATGGGCAAGTGTAAAAGGTATGTGTAGCCTATTTCGTTCAGGTTGCAGGGTTTTCTGTAGAAGAAAATTCAAAATCTACCACTTTATAACCTGGCCACCCCCAATTTTCCGAAGTTAGACCAAAAACTGGATTTGGCTGAAAATTTGCACAGAGGGGTAATTCGACCCCCTGTGCACGAATATCATAATCTTTTCGCGCAAAAACGCATAATTCGTGTGGTACGGGATTCTGTTCGACTTGGTATCCTTCCCTTGTGAGTAATATTAGCAGTTACGAATAAAGTGGGAGAGTAAATGATGGGTGCGATAGGTAGCAGTCCAAGAAAACGTCCAGAAGTGGAAGAAAAGCACTTACTGACAATGAAACACAAAATGCAAAAAGAACTCGCACTGGCGGGGAGCAAACCCTCGACCCTTCTCCTGCAGATCCGTAGCACTACCACTGAGCCGCTGAGGCCGTTGACTGCTCAGCAACGGCCATGCTGATGAACCGTTCATTCAAAAAACCTCCATAACTCCGCTCAGAGGATCGTTTTGCAAATTTGGAATGCAGATTCGAGATCTGCGTCTGAAAAGAGATCGGACCATATGCATCTCATTCGGAATGGCCACTTCGACCTGGGGTCCTTCCCTTGTTAGGCCAGAGGCCGAATCAGCCGGCCGCGATCGTTTCCCCGCCCCTCCCCGATGCTCCTTTGCCTCCGGCGTGGGCCGCAATACGCATGATCCCTCCCTCTGCATGAAAAATCCTCTGCCATTATGGGCTATAAAAGTGACGTCGTTTTTACGTGTATGTGAAGCCCGCGACTCAAACGTGAAGTCTTGTCCACCCTGACCCACAATGACTCCCGATTTTTTAAAGACGTATGTAGAGACGAGGGAGAACAGGTGATATCGTAGTGAGGGAGGAGAGGGGAGGATCCATCATGGACGCTATTTTTATTCAAGCCTAGAGGGAAAGGAAATCACTTCCTTTCTAGGGCTGCGTTCATGCCCAACCGAATGGGATTTTCGGCGATTTCGCGTCATGGTTAGTATAAGTATCGATTGAGAAAGTGAGAGCATCGAATTATCCGCGATTCGGAATTTTCGGCGGATCGGATTATCGGATTATCTGCGATTGAGAGAATTGGTGCATTCGCGTAAAGGAAAAGATACATATCGATCGGAAGACGAGAGTAAAGACGCATCCGCGATTTGCGATAAGATATGGAAAATCACAAAATGGAAGGAAAATTATCGGTGGTCGATTGATTTCTTTTGCCGTTTTGTATGTACGATTTGATATGTTTCAGTTTCACATGTCGATTGGCGTAGTGAAAAACTGCCAAAATGTTCACGCCTTATCACAAGCGTACTAGACGTGTAATGGGCAACAGGCTAAATGGGACGATTGGACTCCCAGTCGATATAAAAGTTATCACTTCTATTAGGTTGGCAACTAAGCAATTGCGGATTTTTAAATACTACTTTTTACCTGAAAACTGCTTTCCACAAAATTTCTTCTGTACATATATATGTAGTACGAGTCCACACGCATTTACAGGTATTGTTGTCTTCCATCTCCCGGATAACCCTTTTCGGTAAAATAAAAATATCAAAAGTCACCTCATTTTCAATTCCATTTTTTTTCTTTGAATGGCGTTAGACAGGGAAAGGGAATGGTGATAATCCGATGGAGAAAGATCAGAAGTATAAGGCAGCAATTTTTATCCAAGCTCGAGAATTTTTTGAAAAAAAATATAAAAAAATTTTACCACTATTGAAAAAATGACTCGCCAAAAAATTCTCGAGCTTGGATGAAAATTGCTGCCCCATCCACCTTATAGCCCTGATCTTGCTCCATCGGATTATCACCTTTTCATTCCCCTGTCTAACGCCATTGAAAGAAAAATTTTTTATAATTTTTGTATTGAAAATGAGGTTGACCGTTGATATTTTTATTTTGCCGAAAAGGGTTATCCGGGAGATGGAAGACAATAATACCTATAGATGCGTGTGGAATTATACTACATGTGTATGTACAGAAGAGATTGCTGGAAAGCAGTTTGGAGGGAAAAAGCAGTATTTAAAAAACGCAATTACTTAGCTGCCAACCTAATAGTTACATGCCGAACACAGCGAGCATTGTAAAGTGACGATAATATTTTGTTTTTTGAAAGCTTCTGAATATTTAACTACCTTGAATACGAAGAGTATCCCTGGTTCATGCAGTAAGCGATATGTGGCCGTTTCGCTGCCGTGAGACTTCATCGCCTTTCTACCAAGCTGAATAGCAAGGGATAATGGTCAGGAATCTGAATGCACACGGTGGAAGTTCGAATAAGAAATCGTTGAGCTCACTAAGCTATACATGATTGCTTTGTATTGAAGGCACCGGTAGGGGTAACGTAAAACTGCGAGCTGCGAATACATGTTCTCTACAAGGAAACCTTCTACTCCAGAAGAGGTAACGTGTTTCGAAACTCGCACTGGAAAAGCGCGGCCTGGGGGCTTATCACGACCCCTCAGCACGGCGTGTCGTTTTGCAGTCCTGCAGCCGGAAGAGTTGCCGACAGGAGGAGAGACGACGTTCGTTGCCGGCTTACTTAACCTATCCGCCCTTTTGCAATCTAACCTGGCTAGTGACGCAGAGGGCTAAAGAAGAAGAGGGGGCGAGAGAGAAAAGGGTTTCCGGGTTTCTGTTGTGCAGTCTGATATTACTGCCAAAAACTTCACATCCTTTGCTGTTACATTGCGTTCCACTTTGCTTCTTATCTCTACCCTTCTTTAACGGCACACTCCACGGTAATCAGATTAGCTGCCTGTACCTCGCTGGGACAGATAGATACTCGGATAATTGTCCAGGCTTCACCCTTTTGCATCGCTACTGCACCTCCTCACGGCGTCAAGTCTGCTCAAATCCTCTTCGATCCCACCCACCCACCCGTTCCGATCACACCTGGCATTGGACGAAGCATTTCTCGACGTGGCGTTTACGTGGCAAAGGAGGCCTGATAGCGGTTGCGATAAGATGAGATAAGCCAGAAATCCCTATGATGAAAGACACCGGGAGGGGTAAATTTGGCAAAGTGGGGGATTACGAAAGTAGAGGTGCTCAGCAATATAAGAGTAGAGAAAGAACGACATAAAACTGCGATAAAAACCGAGAAATAGGAACCCGAAAATCCCCCTTCTCTCGCGTCCCTCTGCGTCACAAGCCGGGTGGACTGACAAGTTTATTTCCCCTTCTCTCGCATCCCTCTGCGTCACAAACCGGGTGGACTGACAAGTTTATAAGTTTCCGACGCGGCGCTTGATTACAGTACCCTGTCGTCAGATTAAATGCAATCGCGCACGCACATACATGCTGCGTTACAGTACACCAAAATAACTAGTTGATTTCCGCGTCACCTCAATTGGGCTCGAACAAAGAACCCAAAGACCATTTTGTTAGGAACGAATAGAATGCGCAGGAGAATTCGATTTCATTTCTGTGGTCGGCGTGAAGTCATTTGGAGAGATGTAAGACCGCGTCATCGTTCTTGGCAATGAGAGCTAGTCAAAACTATCCTTTGCGTTTAGCGACATTACTGCACACATGAGTTGTCATTTTGTACGAATTTGTGGTAACGGTAAGTTTCGCAATAGGTTGATATATAGACGTGGCGGGTACCTAGGGATTATCGAGCTTCTTATCGGTATCACTTCACAGTGACAAGCTGCCGCACTTTTATCTGAGTTTTACTGTAGGGTTACCAATCATTTCGCGATACGCTCGCAAACCTTGCTACAGTTTGGCTTTATGCCAATATTCTAGCCAAGGTTAAATCTCGCCACAAATCGTGGCACGGGCCCTCTCCACGATGATCATACCGTAGTAGGGTTCGGTGAGCGTTGTAAATAGAGTGCGGCCGTGGTCCACGGCAGATACAATTTTGCCGCCAAAGCATGAAAGCGGCCTAGGGTCGCCCATGATTGGGTTCTCTTTGTAAGACGACTGATTTCAATATTTTAGCTACTAGTTGGTCAACTTATATCAAAGAATAAAGATGAAGATATGTGAAGTCGAGCATATAATACAGTTGGATGTGAATATTCTGATGGTTGAGTTGTGACTTCTCCTATTTAATACAATTTCCAATAAAAAGCGCATAAGATGTATACAGTAAGTGGGAGCTAGTTACTGTAACAGTCCATAAAGTTTCAGTCTGGTGAGAATATCCATTTCGTCGATCCTTCAGTGAAAATACTGCCCGGCAAGTTACAGTAGGGACCTGACCTGCCGGAACACTGCACGTTACTCCGCTCTGATCACCTGAAAGCGCTTTCATGCTCTGCGCCACAAGGTGTGGCTACGTTTATAGGCTGCGATGCAGAGTGGCACGGGGAGGTACAACGACATAACACGCAAGCAATGAGGTGGAAGAGGCAGAGTCACGCAGCCACGCCTTGCAGCAGGCACCGCAGAGTATGAACGCGGTCTAACTCTAGGAATTACTATTGGACCTACGGATAAGGGTTTTTCATGTCATCCCCTAATCACTCGCGATCCTCGCGGGATGACTAGAAACCAAAAACTAAAAACTTATGATGATTCATGACTAACAATGAGGGCTGAAACAAATCATATCGCGGTTTTCACTGTTTGACTAGAAGTTTCTTATTTCTTTCTTCACCAGTTTCAATTATGCAATGTACCACGCGCTTCTCTCGGCACTGTTAAGAGCGAGCTACGCCTAAGGTAGCCTTTCATACTTTGCGTTGCCGGCGGCAAGGCGTGGCTGCGTGTCTGTGCGTCTCCACTTGTGCCACACTGTCTCGTCGCCTGCGTCGTCTCTGCACCTATGCCGTGCCCCGCTGTCTCGCTGCCTGTAAACGCAACCAAGCCCTGCCGACACTGTTTATGACAATGCGCCATTATGCAGCACAAGTATATTTATAAAGTCTATTGTGTTATTAAGCCATGCCATCATGTAAAGGTGTTTTACTGTACGAATAAAGAACCTGAACTAATAGATAATATTTATAAGAGTACATAAATACATAACAATCTTTAGAGGTGTACGCATGCACCTCCTAAGAAAACATTGCAATAAACCGAAAATGAAAATTTGAATGGTAACATTTAAGAGCAATCAAGCGAGGAAAGTGTCTGTGTAGGCATAACAATGGAACGAACGATAACGAGGACAAGATAAGCGAGGGGGGGGACAGGCACAATCCGATTATCCTGAGTCGTGGCGTTAATTTATTTGCAATCAGAGTGCCCCGTCTTGATTCCTTTTTTTGTGCATGTATTTATCTTCGTCAACTGTGGTACTTCTCTTCCACTACAATTTAGGATTAATCGTTCCGATTTGTAGGAAGGTTTCGTGAAAATGGGACATCGGGCAGTTCGGTTGTACTGCATGGAGTAACACATGCTAATAGATTTCCTGCGACATGCATTCGACTTCCATTTGTACCGTGGGGACATATTACTGCATACCCTCTGTGTACAATGAGTTTGAAAATCGCATCCGGTACGCTTTTACACACACAGCTGCTGCCAAATAGATGACCGAATAGAGGAATGGCCATTATGGCACGATGCATCGATAAGTGCGGGGTGTAAGTGGTAGTGCGTCAGGACTGCCCATCTAGGACACCGTGCTGCGCGAATCGCATCGTGACGCGCGAGAAGCTTCCAACTAAGGCCGCGTTCACACTTTGCGTAACCGTCACCGACACCGGTACCAGCGGCGACGGCGTCAATCTGATAACGCGCTCTAGTTACAACAACCCATGATACAGTATGATGATCGTGGCGACAGCTGGCAAATTCGAATCTTGACGTAGTGCCAAAAGACCTCAGTCTCCTATTCTCTACTCACTGCTTCGTTACCGCAGGTGCACGCCTTTTGGCCCACGCCAAGATTCGAATTCTTGACTCTCGCCACGATCAGCATTCTGTATTATGGGTTGTTATAATTAGAGCGCGTTATCAGATTGACGCCGTCGTCGGCAGCAAGCAAATGATTTTGACGCAGTCGCCGCCAGTGCCCGCGTCGAGCACATTGTTCGAACGCCGTCGTCGCAGGTGCCGGCGTCGGTTACGCAAAGAATGAATGCAGCCTAATACCGTCGTGAAGTGGCATGCATATGCGGGTAACGTAGGCACTCTAGACACCTAGTAAAGGGGTGTGGGTCGATTCTATCGTGACCCGGACCGCGATGCCACGCCAGTGGACGGGGCATGCGACGTTGCACTCCTCGCGGCCAAGATGGCAGGGAACGTAAAGCATCGTAGAGGGGGACAGTGAATAACTACTGTTCAATAAGTGAAATGTATTCTCAGAACATCGTATTTAGTCAAGTATTGTCGTATTATGAAGGCGGATGAGCTCTTCCATTGAAAGCGTCTGCCTAAACAACTGTTAGCAATCTGTGGTCTTTCATAGTTTTTACCCACTTCTGTTTTGTTCATAGCTTCTGCAGAGGTCTTGAAATGGCGAATGTACTACGAAGGAAACTGACATCAACCTTCGTGAACTGACTTTCATGAGAACAACTAAGGGCAAGATATAATATTTGGCTTAGAAAACTGTCGTGTTACTCGTTGCGGTTATACCGAATGGTGTAGAGGGCGTACTCGTCTTAAAACGACATTCAAAACAGTAAACTCGCAATGCTTGAGCTCTCCATCGTCACCTGAGGTGCAAGTGGCGCTCGCAGGTGCGTGACGCCATGCAGTGGTCGTGACTATAGAATTGACCGTTCCTCCTAGTAAAGGTACGGGCCACACATTCCAAGTCATCCCGTAAAACTGCAGTTCCAAATTGCTTTCATACTCAGCGTCTCTGCCGACGTCATTACCTAATACACCGTTGAAAGCAGTGCAGCATAGTATGAGAGCGGCCTCAGTCTACAACGGTGTCGCATGATCGTTCCAGTTTCAATTTCTGAGCCACCGTGTGATGTAACCTCAATAGTCTGCAGCAGTATCGCTCGAAAATGAGATTGGAGCGCGAGAAGCAGTGGTCCTACGATTGCGTCGCAAAGAATGAATGCACCTGGCTTGCTTAACATCACTCCACCTGCAACCGTCCAACCAATACTGATAAAATATGTGATCCTCTCAAACTTGATGAGGGGGCAGTTTTGAACGATCGGAAATAAACTGGAGGCTGACAGCAGGACCATAACCCACATATTAAACATTGAGCTCGTTGACAATATTCTTCACAGGAATCTCGTACACCACAACGCTGCCCACAACGCCTTTCACCACTAAAAGCATGCAATTTCAAAAAATAAGTACTCCATGGATGCATACTATTACAAAAGACGCACCGATCAGAAGTATCTCTCCACACAAAGTCACTGCCAGGTATGTAGCGTACGAAAATGTTTTGAATGATAGCAAAGGCGCGATTTCTAGCTTCTGAAACATAATCATTCGTTGCAGATTCACCTTTCATATGCCAATAACATACTGGTGGATCAAAAATCCATCCGAGCTGCGAGGTTCAGACGCTGCCGAGGTTGAGACGCGGTTTCAAGCAAAACATCCTCTATGAAAGTGAGGCTTTCTCAATTTCCCATAGTCTGCTTCAACTGTGCGAACGGAACCCTCTATGCAGTGACGAGCTCTTCAAAGGAATCGTCCACGGGAAAATGAGTTTCTTTGTTACCCATATGTTTATGTTGTATTTTCCTGATGGGGGCCGCATGCAAAGTTTCGCGCAAAAAGGGAGAATTCGGCTGAGTTATAGCTCCGCAAATACTCGGCCGGGTGGGCGGGGCCTCCGAGTTGAGCCCCGTCCCATCGCCCGCCAGATTGAGAACGAAGAGAGGGACTGTTTACATACCTTACTGCCTCTACGATGCGTCTCCGACCGCGGCGGACGACGGGGTGGGCTGATGTTCGGAAGCCCCGCCGCCCGGCCGAAACTTTGTGGTGCTGTATCTTAACCGGATTTACATTCTTTCGCGTGAAACCTTGCATGCGGTGCTATACTGGGCAAATACTACCTAAATATACGGGTAACAGAAAAACTCATTTCATCGTGGATGATTCCTCTAAAGATCGAATTATCACACCATACACCTACGCTTCCACTTCACTTTGATTGCTCTCCATTTCACGAGAAAGCTATGAGTATCCGGTTGCACAACATAGTTCCAGCGAATAAGCACACTCTCAATTCGGGTGGAGGAACCCATTGGGCTCAACAGCGAGTCCCTAAGCTCACAATGCCACCACACTCATGCATATGAATTCGCACCTCCGCCCCCCCCCCCCCTACTTCCTGTGCTGGATGAGTGGTACCCTCATAAACTTTCCAACGTACCGTGACACTACGCTGATTATATCCATATATCAGTACATTGCCAGTGATATCTAAAGTCACAAGGCAGTTGAAATTTTTGTGTCGAACGGCAGCCGCAGCAGCTACTCCCCATCCAGGATTCGCCAGTGTTCGCTCTTTCTGGTTCGCTGGAAGCAGTTTTTGAGATGCTAAGAATGCGAGAAATTGTTAGATTGGTGCATAATTAACGTAGCTTTTTATTATCACGATTTTCAGTAGTGAAAACTACTGTTTCTGACGACTGAAAATGGGAAGCAGTCCTTTATTGCGATGGCGATAACGCTCCAAAATGACATTTAAACATGTTTTTACTAGATTTTTATTGTTTTTGCTAAATAAAATTGTTAAAAAAAGCCGCATTAATCATGCACCAACCCAATACAATGGGAAAGTGCAATCACTCACCAATTATAACAATATTTGAAATAACCGTCCCAATTATATAGATATAATGGGATCGGAATGGTATCAACATAACATCTGTTCCGACTTCTTTGCTCTGTGGATAGATGACATTAGGTTGATGGCCAGAAAACGGTACACAAACGTAGAATCTGGCACCCATTTGTGACAGCCACGCTTCAGCACCACGTAAGGACGCCCTAAACCCCTCCATTAATTCAAAAAAAATGGAAGGTTTCAAATCTGAAGTTCAGGGCAGTCACCATGTCTCGCTCAGAGTTTAATCGTTTATCATTGTTACGTAGAAAGTTATCGCAGAAAGCTCATTTAACGTCAGGAGTGATGCAACGTCAGTAGCATACAAACTTTAGTACTTAATGGTACCATTCAAACTTACTCTCCGACAGCGAGTGCTGAAATCTGATTGGGCACTTCCCATTTGTTGATCGGATGTAGCCGACAATCCTCAAAACTCCATCGAAATGTGCGAACTGGAAAGCGTGCACACTCGTTGTAACGCCAAAAGCAACACCATCGTGCCAATCACACAATGAATGTTGGGTTCCACTTATGGGGATGTTTAGCGTTGAGTCAAATATTCGCTTTGCGGCGCCGCACTCGCGGCGCTATCACATCGCAGTCGGTTGGAATTCGGTTTAGTCGGTGCAAGCAGTGGTCTGGTACCGTGAGAGACCTTCAACGACTGCAGGTTGAAAGCTTTGGAAGTTGGCCTATGTCGAGGTTGTTGCTGTTTTAAAGGAACCGAAAGGGGTTCGATACAAGAGGAAGATGCAAAGAACTGAGCATTTCGTAACGGACACTGAAGATTAGAAGCGATAACCGGTGGAAAAACCAGATTCAAAAGCGCGACGCTGCGGTGTGTATTCGCATCCCATTCGCATCAACACACTGACTTTCCGAGTTGTCCGCTGTAGGAGACGGGCCGCGGGCTAACGTTAGCTGTAGCACCTGACTCCCAGCGCAGTGAATTGACCATTCCCAACAACATTAGCATTCATGTAAGTACATCTAGAAACAATATACGAAAGAACAAAGGAAAAAGTAGAAGGAAAAAACAAATCTATAATAAAAACATCTCCTCTTGGCACCATGCCAAGGCGTCAAACTGGCAAGCTTGTGCAATGGCGGCCACTTAAACTCGTCAGAACTACGTCTGTTCTACCGTAGGCCAAAATTACCCCCTTCGAATGTCTATAACAGATAAAACTACAAATAACCCGCATTCGCAGCGCCGCCGGCCGCGGGCAGCCGCACGAAAATTTGACTAAATGCTACACACCCACTTATGCCAGTGAGATAGACTACACCCACTCTTGCGCACGAATGCATCGACATGTATCGGCCCAAAGCATTTTGGGTTACGGAACGACTTCAGGGTCATGGTCTGCATCACAAACTAAATGGTAAATGCGCACACGGATAAAACATAACGGATGAGGCCGCGTTCATACTTTGCGACACAGAGCCGGCAAAATCATGTGCTCGTCGTTGACCACGGCGGCACCCGGGCGCCGAGCTCAGTTTAAACCGCTCGACCAAACCACCATACTACAGTGTGATAGCGGGGAGAGCCCGCGCAAATCTGTGGCACGAATCTTGCCACGGTTTGGCACTATGCCAGTATTCTCACCAGGTTTCAAATTTCGCCACAGATTCGCGCTCTCGCCACGATCATCATTCAACAGTATGGTTCGGTTGAGCCTTATAAACAGAACGCGTCGTCAGTATGCCGCCGTCGCCGTCGGTACCGCGAAGTATGGACGAGGCCTAACATACGCTGAAGCGAAAAAGAGCGATCTCCTGGCGATTGAGCCCCTTGAAGGAGGCATATTCATTTATTTATTTATTATTTACACTCTATGGTGCGCCATACAAAAAATTAAGGGTGCCTTTTTTGCTTCAGTAGCAATAGGGTTAGAGATGTCCATTGTCCCATTACCATGCCACTTTTCATTTAACGATAGGTGTCGCCAGAACTTTACCTACCTACTCTATCTGTCATGAAAACAACTAATTCTTCTTGTCCGTCTCCGTCAACATCCGTCACATACGCTGCTGCTATATTTGACTAAAAATGTTCTCTTTGATGAGGATAATTCCTTGAATACGTACATTCTTACCTGAACTATTTGGCTATATACACTAGATGCATGGCTATAGGGGGGGTGTACGCACTGAAGAAAACCGTCAGCCGAAATTGCTATCAGTTCGGGTCTTAAAATATGATGATTGCATTATTACGAAATGCATAGCGAAGCTTATCTAAGACTACAGAACACTTTGAAAAGGGTCCGAACAGCATCACAGACCTCATACGAACTCTCCCTCTCAAATTTCCACATGCCAGAGCAGTTACAGGAGAATTACTTTTGGCCGGCATTTTCACTACATCGGTACTACCGTCGTATTTCATGAAATACACCTGCAAATCTCAATAAATTACGAATTCTTGTCTCACGGTAGCAGCATTTCGAGACGTTTCACGACACTTGATTTTCACGACACTTGATATTCTGAGCACCTTATTTTCTTTTCACTTCGGTTGGCGTACTCCCTTTTTTCTTGTTTTAATAGTAGAAAACTTTTTTCTACACGATAGCTATTCTTCAAGATGTGTATCAGGGCACTGCTGCATGCGGTGTATGCGCTTAGGTCCTGAGTCCGTTACCCTGTCATACGCCTTCAGGCGTAGGACATACAATCACCCAAGATCCAACTACATACGGCATTCCCAGCTCGCACGCATCGCACCGCCGCGGTGCGGAATTCTGTCCTAACGGTAGCACCCCTGTCTTCCACAGCTAGGCTGCGACTCCCACATTTCCTTCAATAAATAATAGGCAAAAGTACGAACCACTCATGAACTTCTCATGTCACTACAGAGCTACAGTTAAACTTGCGAGAGCCTGATTCTATGAAATTGAGTCGCAGAGAAGCAGAATCGCAGAATGCTTTTGCAGCTGGCGTGTGATAGCCAAAGCCATCGATAGCGTGGTCCACCCTCTTACTTGGACGCTCTATTCGCCGACCTTCCCTCCACAAGTTCGTTGACTCACCACGACCTATAAGGCTGCCTTCATACTTTGCGGTGCCGGCGGCAGGGTGTGGCTGCGTGTCTTCGCGTCTCGAACTGTGTCATTCTGTCTCGTTGCCTGCGTCGTCTCTGAATTTCCCCGTGCCACTCTCTCTCGCTGCCTGCGAAGGCAGCCACGCTCTGCCGGCGCCAAGTATGAGCGCGACCTAACAAGCGCCTGGCCTACTTAATGCGTCACGGTATTCGAGATTGCGATTTCGGAGAGTCGATGTCGACACATTTCTAGTCCTCACCCTTCGAAAAGCAAACTGCAGTTGTTCATAAGGCCACTTTCATACTTCGCGCACCGAAGCCGCCGTGGACGGCGTCACTCACGCAACCATTTGCCCGCCGCCGACAGCGGCGTCCATAGATAATGCGCAGCGTTTGCAAAATCGGCGTCACTAACGCAACCATTTGCCCGCCGCCGACAGCGGCGTCCATAGATAATGCGCAGCGTTTGCAAAATTCTTAACCCAATCCATATTTGCGCCATATCGGGTGCTCAAATGACTGCAATTTTTCGAACTCTTATTTTTGAGAGCGAGTGCTCTGCTAGAAAAGCAATGATTCCAAAGTGGTTTCTCACCTCTCCATTCGTTCCACCTGCGACTATTTGTGTTGGATAATGTTCGGTGGCTGGCAATACAAGCAGAGATGATGACGGTGCAGACAAGGTCCCAACGAGAGTCGATCGAGGGCAAATTGATACCGTATTCATCTATCAAGTTCGGCTATTTTTGATACTACTTCAGTATGGTCATACTACATACTACATCAGTATTGACAACATGCTGTTCATGAATATGGCCACAAATCCTTCCAACTCTCTCTACTACGCCAAGAAACTAGTATTTATCTGTTAAATCTTACCAACAAATAACTATCCAAACAACAACAAGTGAAGTACCTACATATATTTTACAAACTGCTACAAATTATGCTACACAGATGCCTCAGGCGGAGCGGCTACTACAGTTGACTTCCGTTTTGATCGCTTCCTTTTGCCGCTTGCTGTTCGCTCTCCAGTTTTCACAGGCACCACGGTATTGCTTAACTTTTTCTTCTTCTTCTTGCAAGAGAGGGGATTCGCGCCCTTCAAAGAATTTCATCTTAGGACAGACCAGATGGAAGGGCAAGAATAAGCGTACTTTTATTTTCTTTTTCTTCTTTTTGACATTCTGTTCCCCTAACACAACTGCCTTGATTGCTTTTAAGTTTTCGAGCTCGTTTTTGTGTATGTCATCCACAGCAGCTTTTGAAACCTAGAAATGGAATATTGTCTACCAGCTGGCGGGCGCACACTACTGCGCGCGATTCATGGCGATGCTGTGCAAAATGGGTTTGATCGGCACGACCACAGTTGTGTATGGAGTTGAGTGGAAACTTCCTTTCCACAGCTTTCAGCTGAGTTATTTATTCGGATAAAAGCAGAGAAGACGGCGTGATAAAAAAGCATTTCGGTCATACATCAGTCGCTTTGCATCGAGCCCGTTTTACACGTCATCGACACTAATTGCTGTAGTGTGTGCGAGGTCATCATTGGGAGTTTGAATACTTCAGACATCGATAGTTTTGCATACGATTGCATCGATTGGTAACAATGTGTTCATTTGCTGAGCATCTATTCCTACACATTGATAGTAGATCCGAATTCCGATTTCGACGTATATCGTTTTCGTAAACATGCTTCACTATTTGGAATTTTGCATGGTTTGGCGGTCGACACCCAGCGTTGCTGTCAGTACCGCATCAGAAAATGATTCCGAGTGAATCGCTTGCTTTGCTTTCACAACTATAGGTTGTGTTATGATAAACAATGTAGATCGCTGTATCAAGAGAAATGCACCATTTTTTGGATTGCTAAACAATTCAGCGGTCGATACATCGGCCAGTGATATCAGAACATAGACAAAACATGTTCACCCAATGGCACTAAGCATCAGGCGCTTTTGCTAAAGCGGTCGTATAGTAATATCAAGCGAGTAAAGGATTCATCCCATCCAATCCTGATGATTCTTATAAGCCTCTGTAAGCCGTTATCAGTTTCACTGAGGCCCCTGTACCCAACAATACCATTGAGGTCCCCGTACCCTGCAATACCTGCGATGTGAACATTCCTCTGTTAGCCGAAAAGCACCGGCCTTGATGACATTTTCTTTCTCACACTCCTAATCGAATATTATCAACCATTATCAGTTTGGGTCACCCATTTATGAATGTCCCTATCCTACTCTGCTTAGCACCCATGAGTGTCAGCGCTCTCGGATCAACGCGAAAGGCGAAACAAATTTGACGACATTCGCCTTCTCATGCTGCTTATCAAGTCTTATCAACCGTATCAAGCTGGACCACCCACCATTAATGACCCCGACTTACCCCGCACAACACCTGTGAGTAGGAACGCTCCGGCACCAATGCGAAAACCAAAACGGATTCGACGACTCTAGCCTTTTTGCGCTTCTTATCGAACCTTATCAACCGTTATCAAGCTGGATCACCCACCATCAATGTACCCGTCCCACTACGCAAAACACCTGTGAGTATGAACGCTCCGGCACCAATGCGAAAACCAAAACGGATTCGACGACTCTAGCCTTTTTGCGCTTCTTATCGAATCTTATCAACCGTTATCAAGCTGGATCACCCACCATCAATGTACCCGTCCCACTACGCAAAACACCTGTGAGTATGAACGCTCCGGGACCAATGCGAAAAGCGAAACAGATATGACGACTCTAGCCTTTTTACGCTCCTTATCGAATCTTATCAACCGTTATCAATGCGGGTCACCCTCCATTAATGTTCCCGGCCAGTCCCGTAAAACACTTATGAGTGCCAGCGCTCTTGCATCAACGCGAAAGGCGAAACGGATCTGGCGACATTTGTCTTCCGAGGCTCCTTATCAGCGCGTATCAGCCGCTATCACTTTCGATCCACCACCGCTGGGGTTCTCTTGGCACTCCCCATATAACTTGTGAAATTCAGCGTCTCAGCTTTGCTGCGACGCGAGATATGAATTTCGTGACAGACGGACAGACACACACACACACACACACACACACACACACACACACAGACAGACATACTAAGCGAATTATATATAGTAGGATAATACAAATATAAGAAAGCCTTGAAGAATACGGATATACATATAGTCGCGGTACGCTGGGTTGCTCAAGAGCCAATTATGGAGCTTTTTGGACTCAATAAAAAGCACGAACAGAACTGGTAGAATAGACTCTCACCTCTGACACTCTATCCAGCAAAATGGCATTGTATTTTATATAGAGGACGGGTGTTCCAGCAACCGTGCGCAACTTCTCCGATAGCGAATCGTCCTGCAGAAGCATATACATATTGCTAATAGGCGGAAAGGACATACAAAAAACCGGGACTTCCTTCTACAATCAACCCAGGAAACATACAGCTGGCCTTACACGCTTCTTACCTTTTCTTGATTGCGACATTTTGCCACCAGTCATTTAACCCATAACGGACGGTGCGCCACATGGTTACTCCCGACATTTAAACATATTTCCCGACATATTTCCAAATAACCAATTATACACGTATACACTACAAGTATTGAAGAATAACATATATTTCCAGGACCGGTGCAGCGCAATTTTTCAACAAACATTATGCGAGTAACTTCAAATGCAATCCTTTCTAGTTGTACAAACAAATGACAACAATTGTTTTTAGTTACAATCAACAATCCATTAGAATCCATAGGCTCCGTTTCCCATTTGGAAACCCTCGCGCTCATCTTACTACTCGAAATGCATGATTTTTCTGCAGTAATAGGTAGAGAGAAGTACCGCGTATAACAGCATGAGGTGATACCACTACACAGTGATGACCCTTTTATCAGTAGCAATTGCACAAAAAGGTTACAAAAATGACTCAATTGATAAAAATTGGCGAAAGATTTGATAAAAAACGGCGCAAAAACGCCGCCGTCCGTTATGGGTCGCGTGACCATGTGGCGCACCGTCCGTTATGGGTTAAAAACTTTTAAATACAAATCGAAACATAAGCCATGTGCTAGTGGTAGGAAAATATAGATATGTTGACTGGGTCCACTAACAGCCAAAGCAAATCTAAAATAGTGAGTCATAGTGAACTCACATTAGTTGCTATTATGTATTTTGTCTTTCCTTTAGTAGCACGACGGGCAAGATGCGCGAGGCATTCAGCTGCTGGACGAGTAGGAGTATGCGGACAAACGTCCACCTCGAATTGACGAGCAATGACAAGCGCTCCGTATACAGGAGAACCAAGGCTTTCTGAAACCAGCAGAGATCTGGAAATTCGGCTTATAGAGTAAAAAACCGAATAAGCAAACGTGAAATGAAAAAAAGATGCAGGCGACCATGGTCGCTCATCATCAATTTTTTCCTATTGTACCATAAAAATAAAAATACAAACCCACTCGCGTCCAAAAACAAGAGAATCGAAAACGTTGAGCAACCTACCCAATTCTGCGAGTACACACTTTGTAGTCGCGATTTCAACATCGCCCCCAAGATATTTCGGTAACTGCTCCCGGAGATTGATTTTATTCGCAAGTGCGGCATTACAGAATGTGCCGTCCACCAAAACCCTAAAGTAAGGGTTTGTTAATGACGAGCACGGTGGAAAATGAGTTCTGGTACCTGAATGGTGGTGAAATCTTGTAGTTGTATTTGAAAAACGTGAGAATGCGGTTAGCTCTTTTCAACCTCTTCACTTTCATCTTCCACTTTTACTTCGCCTTCGTTTGCTGAAATAAATTGTGCGACATTCAGAAGTTGCATAAACTGTAGCTTTTAGGTCGCACTTGCACATTCCGAATAATTTACGGACTACTTTACCGTAAAATTCCTCGAAAGCAGAATTGAGGAGCGCAAACACTACGACGCATAAAATTTGCGAATCAATAGGACCCAGTGGGTGATGCAGAGTAAAATTGTAGAAGAAATTAAAAACATAAATTGAAATGAATTAAAAGGTAGTACGCTAATATGAGTGTGGACGGAGTAATCGACCATGTCGCTGCTCCCACGCGTCGCGGCAAAGGGGTTTCGCGGTTCTATGGTTTCGTAAAAAGAACACTACCAAGTAAAAAATAGTGAACCGAAAAAAGAAAAAAGAATGAACAAAGCACACCTATAAGGAAGAAAAAAGGACAAAATAAACTCATATGAAAAAGGACCCTGAGTGTACAAACCTGCTTCTTGACACAATCCAATAATTTTGAGAACTCGTCTGCGCAAGCGTTTTTCGAAATTCCTTCCGCTTGCCTCGAAACACAAGTACCGTAAGCAGCAGCCTGCAGGACACTAACTACAACTTTAGGACGCAAAGCTAAAAGACACAAAAAATATAATGAAACTGAAAACGGAGAATGAAAAACAAATTAACTCTATTGAAGAATGCTGAACCAATGGAAACAAACATTATACACCTGCCTGAGGAGCACAAGCCGCAAACGTCGAGGCGAATTTCAAAATCCGGCGCTCATTTGGCATAGCACCTCAGCTTCAATGTCAAGTACTAATTGAAAATAAACAAGAAAAACCAAGAGACTCAAAAGTATTTTCAAGTAATTTCACATGTTGCGATGTTATTCAGTACAATAAATACATTTATTGCAGTACATCTGCTGGATGACAAGAAGGCACGACTGAAGGAATGCAAAAGTTGACAAGGTATGGCACTAGTGGACACATGAGTTAAGTGAAACATGAAACAATGAAAAAGTGAAACAGCCACACAATTAACTCTGAAAAATGCCTTGAAAATCTTGGAATGTAAGGTTGTGAAAATAGTCGAATTCAAAGTCGGATTCGAACCAAAAAATCAAATTTCTTTAAATACAAATTTAGCAAACTTATAGACATCCGACGAGCACAGACTGTTTCGAAGCGGAGAATCATATGCGTCCGTGGATATAAAATGAAAAACGTCGGGCATGGACGTTAGCAATTTAGCGAGAACTACTGGCTCTTTTGGCACTCTCTGGAAAAATCTAAATGTGATTAGACATAATCAACGAGAAAGTTCAATAAAAACAAACAATCCGACAAATTATTATTTCATAGAGCGGGCTTAGTTTTTTTATGTTTTGAACAGATTTTCTGGAAAATTAATGGAAGACACTTACGTGAACAGCTGCAGTGAGATAAAAGTCGATCAGGCTCACTAGCGTTTGACGCGCGTTCGATGACTCCAAAGCCTTCACTAAACGTGCGAGCAGTTGCATAACTCCATCTTTCGAAAACCTCTGCAAATAACAATTCAAAATAATAATGGATTGAAAGAATTTGCAAAATTGCAGGCTCACCTCCTCCTCCGAAAGCGGAGCAACTAGTTTCGAGAAGAAACTCATTTCCAACTTTGACAGTCTAGCGTCTATTGAATCAAGTAATTCTCGCATCTGCTCCTGATTTACACGATCCGTCAAAGATATGCTCGAACAGGACTCTGCACAAGTCTCTTCTATGATGTCTAGCAGCTTCGCGATTCCTGAACGTCAGCAGTAAAGTTGATTTAAAGGCACCGTGATGGGTGGGGAAAAATGAGAACTGGCAATACATGTTCTTCGAAAAAACATTTCGCTTGGGAGAAATGATCTGTGGCGAGACTCGCACAGAAAAAGGGCGGTAGAGTATAGGGCCCATACTTCGCGCCGGCAGGGCGTAGCTGCCTTCACGGGCAGCGAGGCAGAGTGGCACAGTCGGAGACGCAGAGACACACAGCCACGCCCTGCCGCCGGCAACGCAAAGTATTCACATGGCCTTATCACGGTCCCGCAGCCCTGCGAGTCGTACTCCGTTCATCCGCCGAAGAAATTGCCGGCGAGAGAGTTACATATCCTCGGCCGGCTGATTCAGCCACTCGCCCGTCTGTGATCTGCGTCACCGGGGAGTGACTCAGAGAGGCGCCAAAGGCAAGGAGTTTTCGCAGCCCCATTTCTCGAGTTTTCAGCCACCTTGGTTCGTTCTTTCTCTAACGTTTCATTGCTGAGCACCCCTCCTTTCATATCCTACAATGTGTCAAATTTACCTCGCCCGCCGTCTTTAGGAGGACATTCCTTCATAGACTCAAATGGTTGCTTTCATGATAGAAAGAAAGAACACAAGTTTCAAATCACAGAATCTTTGAATCAATACGTATCTCTTCCTCACCCCACTTACAACTGAACAGCAAAGGGTACTGTATGCAGGATATGACTGCAATTTGATGAAATATAGATGAAAACTACCACGAGTGAAGGTGGCCTAACCAGATCGATCGCTTTGATCGCTGTGTAGATGAGAGGAGGCATTGTAAGGCAATGCCTCAGTAAAGGGGTCGAGGATAACATGAAGTATGACTGAGAAATAGAGGGAATAGTGCTACAAGGATGCTGAGTTATGGGCAAAAGCTTCGGTGTCGGACGGGACTCGAACCCGCATTCATCCTTTCCGGGGATATGTGCTAATCAATTACACTACCGACACCACCTCCACCTTAACTCAGCTTTTGAATGGTATATTTACCATAGCTTATCAGCACTCACACGTAGCGCAACATTCGCATCGCGAGCTGCGGCGATAAACAGCAGTTATCAAAAATTAAAAATATCAAAATCATTACAGAAGCTTTCAGCTTCACGGTTCGATGCCGATATTGGCCAACCGGCTCAACACAGTATACGTGTTAGTGCTGATAAGCTATGGTAAATATACCATTCAAAAGCTGAGTTAAGGTGGAGGTGGTGTCGGTAGTGTAATGGATTAGCATATATCCCCGGAAAGGATGAAGTGCGGGTTCGAGTCCCGTCCGACACCGAAGCTTTTGCCCATAACTCGCCATCCTTGTAGCAACATTCGCATCGCGAGCTGCGGCGATAAACAGCAGTTATCAAAAATTAAAAATATCGAGAGGGAATAGTTTTCTTCGTTGGGCAAGGCACGCCTACTTGAGCACACTATGCGTGAGCATTTCGGGTTCGGGGAAAACGTACCTGTGCAAGTGAGATATTCGATACATTGTATGAAAATTTGTCTATTAGCAGCCACTTCTTTGCTTTTGGTTTCGATCATCGGATCAGAGATTGGCTCTTGTTCAAATCCGAGATAGTTTTCTACTTGAACCTTGACTGTCGTCAACCTGTAAGCGGGAAGTTTACGGTACAATGCACGCAGTTGGACTCACGAATAGCTGAAGAACCTACCATGAAGGTGTGGAAGTAACTGCCTTCTCGAATTGAGAACACACATCAACGGCAAGTATTGAAATTTGAGCCTTCAATGCCAGCGTCAATAGGGAATAAGAGTAGGCTATGCCAATTATACGAGCCACGCTCAACACCTAAGTATAGAATTTTTGCAACTATTTAGGTAAAAAAGGAGAAAGGAGCGAGGATACCTTTATCTTTTCCCAAATTTGAACTTTTTCCTCAACGCTGATGTCTCCGCTGTCCTTTAGCTTTTGAATAAGTAAATCGATATTAAACCTGCGCTGTAAATATGCCAGTTAAGGATAAACACTTGAAGAAAAAATGCCATATGGAAGCATGATAAACTAACCTGAACAAGTGTTTGCAGACTTGGCACGATGTCGGCGATTGACTGATCGCAAGCACGGTGGTTGGTGTCGAAAACATAGTGCCGTCTAGCCTATGCAAGGTAATTTCAGTCAACGTCTGCATGAAGGAAAGACCAAGAGGCGCATGGAGGAGGCATGGAGTCATGGTACCATATGTACATCCTTTTCATTCGTCTTATCCTTTAGTATTATCATAAACAACGGCAAGGTTGCATTTATACTTTGCGACACAGTCGGTCGTGCGACTGAATGACGCGGTTGTGTGACGATTTGCGGTTCTGGGATTTTGGATTGATCGCAAATCGCAGGAGCGCGGTCTGGTATTCTGACATCAGTTCACAGTCAGGCAGCTCGTTGAAGAAATTTTTTGGGAAAACGCCCCATTCCATGGATGATGTTATTTGGTAGACTTAAGTCGTGTTTTCAAGAAGTTTTCGATCTAAAATCACATTTTTCCAATTGTGGAAAGTATGATTATTGATCGATGGATTTTTTCGTATACCACCCGGTCGTCTCCAACATCACTAGAAACGCACATGGCGTTCAAAATTACTTGACCTTCCCAAATACGACTCCTCTCAGGATTCTCAACTCATGGGTGATTCAACATAATCCTCTGTCGGTCGCTAAGTATGAATGCAACCAGCGCAGTGATATACAAAAGGCTTGAATAAAAAGCAACATCGCTTTTCCTCGAGTCACCATACAAAAAAGCTCTCTCGAGAGGGGAAATGGGGATACCAACCTCAAATTTGAAACTTTCTTCGGTGAAACTCAATGGTGATCCATGAAGATTTTCTTTTCCATGGAGAGCATAAACAGTTCCGGCAGCAGCTCCGCCTGCTAACACACCAAGAGCTACAATCTTGCCTTTGTGTCTTTTTATAAACTCCCATGTGCTTGACATTCCGGGTCAAGAGCTCTGTAACAGATCGAATAAACAGTTTTAAATAATAGATAAATAACAACAGCAACGATATTCAAAGCAAGTAGAGCGGCGCGCCCCAAACGAACACTGCCAATTTGTGTCGTAAAACAAACGACTTGTCCGCAATGCACCGTCAAACAATTGATATGACAGAGGAGTCATTATCGTAGGCTATTTGCTTCATTCTATTGTCCGTGCATTTTTCGCTTCCGCATCGTATTGCTGTTTGCTCATTGCCGATGTCTACCATCACTGATTCATTTATCTCTATGGTATATGGACTTCTTCCACTTGTCTTTACCTGTAGAGCCATATTTGGGTGCTCGTGTACCACGCTCATGTACGAATTTTAGATGCTCTTTTGAATGCTGCCCCCTAAAGCACATATTTTTGTGAGTGCAGAGCTTCGAAATATGTATACTTTCTATCAACTGACGAGCATTTCTCTGAGTTTTGAAGCATACTCTTTCAAGTAAAATTACCGTTGCAAGCTAGCCCTTTGCTGAATGATAAATCGTAACATACCTGTACATGACTGTTTAGCGGTCACAACAGTTTTACAGTATTACGCATGTATATGCGTGCATCATAGTAGGCTATCAACTCGTCAGTCACGCAAGGCACGTTTCCGTTCAACATTTGGCAGCTTGCCCCCCCCCCCCCCACTGCTCCCGCCCCACCTTCCTTTCACTAGAATAATACCAGTGTAGTTTTAGCCGTCAAATACTGTTCTCAGCACTGATTTTGAAGGGGTCAACGGATAAACAGTCGAAAAATGTTTGCGGTGCAGAACTCAAAAGTAATTGCAGCGTGGGCTGGGAAGTCTTTGTGAGCATTTGGTCCGTTGACCAATGCGTATCTTTATCTTTTTCCACCACTTCCCAAATTTTTGTTGATTCCGCTCAATTCTAAAACTGCGTATGTCCGAGGGGCATTAGGAGATCTCAAACGGCTGCAAGGCAACCCCGTACACATAAGACCCGTCCGCCGCATCAAAAGGGCTCAGTGTCTCATAATCGATTCTAATGTTGCTGCCGTTTCCACTCAGTCTCCGTCATCACCCCAACGCCCACTCGAAGGCATGGGGGAACCTGCAAGAGTTCCTACCACTGCTCCAATAGGTCAGGTCACCACTGTTGCATGAAGGGCAACTTAATATCGAAAAGACGAAATTAACACTCTCATCCGACTTAAACCTCATATTACGGACTTTTACAGTCAGTAGCCTCGAGATATTCTATATCCTATGCGCTTTCAATAGGAAGTTGTTTTGATAGGGATGTCACAACGTAACCATTCATATTATATTTGTCCATCTTTTTTTTTACATATTTAACTCAACAAATCTGCCCTTGCTCTTCGGGCTTTATCTTTAACATGAGTAACTAAATACATAGCTAATTGTAAGATATTGCAATCAGGAACACTCGCCACAAACCCGATGGCGCGCAATGTGGTCGTCCCATTCGCAAATTGTTTGTTTACCAGTTTCAATCGGCTTAATCGAAGTACTTGCTTTTTGGTTGTTTTTAACCCTTTTTATTTCACAGTTACTGAATGAGGGTCAGTTTGCTTCACGTGTTGGCTCGGTCTTCATTGGGTTACTTTTTCGGAAACTTAATTTAATCCCTTAGCCATCTCACAGTTACTAAGTGGGCTGAAGTTGTATGAAGAAGAAGAGGACAGGAATGAATAATTAGCTTAGGAAATCACAACTCATACATTTAAAGACACTGGAAGGAAGAAATTTCGGCTTAGGCCGCGTTCATACTTTGCGATTTTGTGAGCGATTGAGCGGCTGAGCGACTGAGCGATTGAGCGACTGAGCGACTGAGCGACTGAGCGATTGAGCGACTGAGCGATTGAGCGACTGAGCGACTGAGCGATTGAGCGATTGAGCGATGATTGTTGTTGTTGCTGTTAGTTTTTTAAACTATGAACGTGTTCGTCTTAGATTCATGTTAGGCTTATTTGATCTTACGGTTGCCATTTGATACCTTGGTTTTCTCACTTTATTAATTAAACGATGTTTTTTGAAAACTTGTCATACGGTTTATGCGAGTGAATTCGTTTAATTTTTCTTTCAATTTTCTCCATTTCATTACCAATGGTTACAGGAGGCGTATATTTGCGGATGCATGATACATCGCCCACAGACGATTTATAGTTGTGCAAGGTCATGAACATATTCCGCTCAGTCGCTCAGTCGCTTAGTCGCTCAGTCGCTCAGTCGCTCAGTCGCTTAGTCGCTCAGTCGCTCAGTCGCTCAATCGTTCACAAAATCGCAAAGTATGAACGCGGCCTTACAGTAGAACAGACGTAGTTCGGACGAGTAAGTGGCCGCCATTGCTCAAACTCGCCAGTTTGACGCCTTGGCATGGTACCAAGAGGAGATGTTTCTATTATAAATTTGTTTTTCCGTCTACAGTTTCCCTTATTCTCTCTTATATTGTTTCTATATGTACTTACATGGATGCTAATGTAGTTGGGAATGGCCGCTCCCCTGCGCTGGGAATTAGGTGATACAGCTAACGTTGGTCCGCGGCCCGTTCCTGCAGCGGACAACTCGAAAAGTCAGTGTGTTGATGCGAATGGGATGCGAATACACACGACAGCGTCGCGCTTATGAATCCGGGTTTTTTTTCGCAGATTATCGCTTTTAACCTTGAGTGTTCGTTACAAAATACTCATTTCTCTGCATTTCCTCTTGTTTCGGCCCCCTTCCGGTTCCTTTAAGTCAAAGTGCCCACCCACATTTCCCATCTCTTTAATTACCGTAATACCGCAATAGCACGGGTGTGGGCAAATATTCCAGCGAATCGCTTCGCGGCGTACCGCTCGCGGCGCCATCGGCACGACTTGCCGAATCGATTTTGCTGTTGGGAGCCCGGCAGAGCGTGGCTGCACTCCACCCATGCCACACTGCCTCCCCAGCCATGCCGTCCTGCGTCCTCCATCCGTGCCACACTGCCTCGCTTGAACCCTGCCATGCTCTGCCACTGGACTGGCACTCGTCACGCCGCTCGCCGCGGGCGGCCACGCGATTCGCTGGAATATTTGCCCACACCCCAATAGCACCGGTTCGGTCAAACTTCTGGAGATGTGCATTACGATAACGATAGAGCCCTAGTAAAGCCGCCGTCAGACTTCGCGATTTTGCGGTCGTGGCTGCGCATGCGAAGTTGCGGCATTGCACAATCTCAAGGTCGTAGTATCGCCTGCGAAAGTGCGACGCCTCAAAGTCCCGAAGCTCGATGGTTAGCTTAGGGGGGAGGGGAATCTATATGACGCACTGTTCCAGCATGGTTCTTCACATGATATCGAGGTACGTGTAGTGACATGCAGTCATGTGGAGGCTTGTCAATGTTTAAAGTTTATAAGTTTAAAACGTCGATGCTTTGATGTTCAGCATTCTCCCGAGTGTCCTCCCCCCTCTCCTCCAAGGATTGCACCAGGCCCCTTTTTCAGGACCGCTTTCCTTGTTGCAATAATGAATGGGGAAGACCAGGCTTGAGCTTTTGTTGAGGTGCTTCAGCCATCTCACTCTTTGCTCTCACTGCGAGAAGAGATTTCTTGTCTAAGTTTCATTTCGGAGAAATTATATTCATTTACTTATTCGAGATCAGCAGTAAAAAAAGGATAAATATCCTGCACCAGTTGGGTTGGCTCACACAACTGTGCGCGTCACTCATAGAAGCATGCTAATTGGGCTTGATCGATATCGATCAATCAGTATCATCACTTGAACGGTTTCAGAATTCGCAAAAACGGGAAAGGGAAACAAAATTCCTCCTGTCACACGGGAACAACTTGCGGAATTGAGAGTCCCAGCTTTGCTGCGTTGCGAGATATCAACTTTTTGCCATTCGCCTTTCGAGGCTCCTTATCAGCTCTTAACAATTGCTGTCACTTCCGTTCCCTCACCACTGATGTCCCCTTACCACTTCTTGTATCACCTTAAAAATTCAGGGCCCCAGCTTTGCGGCGACGCGAGATATGAGTTTCGTGGCAGACGGACGGACGGACCGAGGGACAGACAAGCAAAACTTTTATATGTAGTAAAGATAATATGAGGTGGACGATTCCCTCGCGTTCATCAAAGCGCGATCATCCTGGTCAGCGGTTAAGCTGAGGGGAAATGGGAGTATGACGTGTCGAATCTTATCGTGTTAAGGGGAATTACGTGGTGCAGTGACGTGTCTGTACCTTCTCCGGTTAGCACTTCCATCGCTCACATGTAACGAGTGTCGGTAAACGGACAAATGTGCGGCGGTACTCACTGCCGCGACGCATGAGCACGCGCGTCGCGGCCTCCATCATGGCGCGCGCTGGCATGCTTATGAGGGGCTATCGGGCAAGGCTCTTCGTGAGCAGCATAGAGATCTTCGACTACTAAGGTGTGTGTAAAAGAGTGACTCCTAACTCGGCGCTGAAGCGGCGAGCCAAGACGTGGGGGCATATATGGGTCGTCGCCATATATCGTTGTTGTGTTTATGACATCGGTGAGAAAAAAGCGACACTTGTCATCACAGAATGTATACTGAAGTGTATATTTTTACCTAAGCCTGCAAGGGAAGGAAGCCCCGGCGTGGGGTTAATATGGGCCGTCGCCAAATATCGTTGTTGAGTTTATGACATCGGTGAGAAGAAAGCGACACTTGTCACCACAGAATGTATACTCAAGTGTATATTTTAACCTAAGCCTGCGAGGGAAGGAAGTCCCGACGTGGGGGCTAATATGGGGTGTCGCCAAATATCGTTGTTGAGCTAGTATCGGTGAGACGGAAGCAACTCTACATTCGCCACTAAAGCGCGCCGACCCTACAACAATGGGAACAGAAGCCTTCGCAATTACTAAATAGGCGATTTGGAACCCCAATCGCAATGACAACGGATCATTATCGTCTTCTTCATCGCTGCCCCACAGTATCCTCCGTCTCTCTCGTCGGACTATCGAGTAAGAGTAACGTTGGCTCTCCTACCAATCATGCGTAGTACACTCTGCGAGTATCTCGTCACGTGCTCTCTCTTACGCGGAGTGCGCAGACGGAGCGACGAAACGAGAGAAAGCCTGTGCCCACCGACGACGAACCGCGACGCAAGCTCACGCGTTGCGTTAGTGAGGACCTCCGCACATTTGTCCGTTTACCATTCCCCACATGTAACTCGCTTATCCATCAACTGTTTTCGAGTGTTCGCAGCCCTCTCGTGGCTGCGGTCATATTTCCCATTCTCACAGTATCCCGAACTTGTGAAGTCGTTTTCTGCGTCGCGTAAGGAATTCGTGGACTACTGTGCTTCAGCCAGCAAAAATTTATCGTTGTAGGTACCACGTAGCTGTTTCAATGCAGTCACAAACCAATAAATCGTCATCGTCTCCAATGTGAGTGCAAGATCTTGGCAGGAAACAGTCTCAACATTTCATGGAACTTTGAAGTGAGACCCAGATGGATCGATAGAAATCTGAATTGTGACAATGATAACCTAAATTGCAAGATGTTACTCTGAAGCGAGTTAGGAAGGATCAAAGTATGCTTGTGATTCCTCATTGGCAAGGCGCTTTGTCATGAGCACGAGTGGCGCTTAGACATCACAAGCAACTCCTGAGTCGCTTCATAATGACATTTTGCAATTTGGTTTTCACAGTTAAAATCAGTATTCAGAGCTCCATCGACTTGTCTGGGTCTCAATTCAAAGTCCCATGGGAAGTTGAAACCCTCCCCTGGTCAGATCAGTCCTTACCATATTTTCATTATGCCGCTATGTTTTTATTCTTCCTTTCTCATAACTACTGTAACCTCGTTTTTTCAGTGTGCCTATGAAACGATTTCGACGGGATGAACTGGCTGATCCCACGAATCCCGAACCCTCTCTTGTTGTTCATGTCCGCAATCTCAACCCAAAGGTTTGAATTTTTTTTAATCGTTGAAGTGAAAAGAATTCTGTGCTACTGTAAATGAGGAGGATCCAATTCTAGCATAGACAGCTGTGCTCAGTCCCCTTTCTTGTTACCGCCAACACTTACATTTCTGCCAGAGCCTAGGAAAGGGGGAGTTTTTCCCTAGCCTAACTGTATGTGACGGTTACTCTTGGCGAGAACTTTTTCAGAGCTAATTTAGGTGGTGCATCATCCACCTGTGCCCTAGTCTAGCGTTGAAGGTGCAAATTTATCCGCTGGGGGGTTCTCGTTTCAAATAAGTGGCATCAAAAAATTATTGCGAAAAATGCATGCTAGTGCTGACCGTATTTCTCTCATCATCTCCAAAATATCTCGCTTTAAGGCTACCGAGGCGGATTTGATAGAAGCACTTGGCACCTTCGGATTAATCGCATATGTGACCGTAATACCAGCACAGAAGATGGCTTTGGTTGAATTCGAAGACATAAAAGGTAATTTTGTTATTTAGATGTCTCTTTATTGTTGAACGAAGTTGTTGCAACACTACCGTGTTGAATTAGGCCGCAGTTGTACTCCGCGCGAGCAATTTGCTGTCCACTTGCGGTTCATGTCTGTGATAGCGAGATCGTAAAAGTCGCGACGCAAGGGGTCCGTGAGGCGTTTGGCAGTGGCTCGCCGTTAGTGGTACAGATGAAATGGCAGTGTTTAAAAGTATGCGACCATAGAGAGAAGATCCGAAGCGACAAAATTCGTCATTTTCCTTTCTGCTGCTCCTTCCGCACATCGTGATAGCGGTGGTGGACCGCGTTGCCTGTTCCACGCATTGCGGCGACTGCATATTCGCGAGGTATAACTGCTGCCTTGTTTTCTATTCTTTAAACGGCACTACTTTCAGCTGCTCGTGACTGTGTAACGTTTGCGGCGTCAAATCTCATATTCGTTGCCGGTGATGCAGCTTTGTTCAACTACTCCACTTCGCAGAACATACAACGCTTGGGTTTCGAATCGGAAAACCCATGTAAAGTGCTCGTCATTACTGTGTACAATGCGCAGTATCCAATTGATGTTCATGTTATTCATCAAATCTGCGAACCGCATGCAAAGGTGTTGAGGATAGCGATTGTTCGCAAATCCATGATGCAAGCTCTGGTCGAATTTGAGAGTGCCGAGAATGCGAAGAAGGTCAAGCATGCAATCAATGGTGCCGATATCTATTCCGGATGTTGCACATTAAAAGTGGAGTTTGCGAAGCCAGAATACGTGAAAGTCACTCGTCAAGATGGTGATCAGTGGGACTATACGCTTGGTGAAGGAGGCCGACCTGGACCTCCCGAACCGAGAACTCCCAGGAAAACACTTCTGCCTGGAGCAGGACCCAGTGGACCTGCTGGCTATGGCTATCCAAAACCTGGATACCCGGGAAGGTCTGGAGAAAACGGATATCCCCCAGATGATCATTATGGCTTCCGTGGATCGTTGAGTCTACGCGGCTATGATACTTACAGAGGAGCAGTTCGAGGACGTGGTGGACCACGTCAATTTTCGGATTATCCTGGTGACTACGGAGATTGCGAACCCGCACACTATCCTCCTCTCGGTGGAACTGGTTGCGTGCTGATGATTTACGGCATCGATCATGAAAAGCTCAACTGCGAGAAGTTATTCAATCTGTTATGTCAATATGGAAATGTTCTCAGGATTCGTTTCATGGCCACAAAAAAAGACACAGCAATGGCTGAGCTTGGAACTCCAACAGCTGTAGGGAATGCCTTAAAATACCTGCAAGGGGTTACGCTGTTTGGATTGACCTTGCAATTGAAACCGAGCATCCAAGCTGCTGTTAGAGAAGTGACGTAAGTAAATGTTACTATAGACGTGTACCCTTGATCAGGATTCGCACCGCGGCGTGCGCCTGCGACGTGGTCCGTACTCGATAGGGCCTCGCCTGCAGTGGGTCCTAGATCGATTACACGGTAACACTAGGGTGGGCGTGTGTAGTTGCCGCGTAATCGCTTTAGGACCCAGTTACATGGGGCTTCCCTGGCTCGTATGCATCGCGTCACACGCAGCATGCAGTGCGAACCTCCTCCGTAAGAGTACACAGTCGCTTTTTCTGATCTTAAGGAATAATAAATCATCGAAATTTTAGTGATCCCTTCGAACTTCCTGATGGATCACCATCATTCCGTGACTATTCTATGTCTGCTCTACAACGCTTTTCTACACCTGACCAAGCTGCACGAAATCGTTTGATATATCCAACAAATGTATTGCACTGGTACAACGCCCCGGTCAATATGGATGAAGCGAAGATCAGACAGGTGAGTGTGCTCAGTATCCGGAATTTTCCCCAAGGTGTGCTTTTGAGATGTCGTGTCGTTCTTTCATGGTATTGGTGGGGTGACCACGCGTAAACCGACGTCAGACTTAAGCATTTGCGATGTCGCAAAAAAGCACGCGAAATCGCGAGTTCGCAGCTGGCGAAATTGCGAAGCCGCAAAATCGCGAAATCTGGCGTCGGCCTAATATGCAGGGTGGCACGAAGTTTTTGGAAATTCGTTTAACTTTATTCTCTACAGTATTCGGCTTTTTTATTGTACAGACTATTGGGAGAGGGGGCGTGGGATCACTCGTAAAGTTTTCGTCCGACAATTTGACCGAAATGCGAACCTCATTCCTTTTTGTCTATAACTCTCACATAAGCGGGATGGACGAATATTTAATTTTTGTCCATGTTCACAACTTTCGGATTGGGGGGACGCGGAGACCGCCGCGTGGGGCCCGTGCTTATGGGCACGGTGATGAAAATTGTTCGCCTTTACCTTCTGAGAGATCGTTAATTGTATACAACTATAGCATTTGTTTTTACAGATATTTGCTGAGCGCAATGCTCCAGAGCTCAAATCAGTAACAGTTTTCGTTGGAAAAAGTGATAGATCTTCGTCAGGCCTCGTTGAGTTGGAGTCAATCGAGAAGGCGAATGAAGCTCTCGCTCTTGCCAACCATACTCCTGTTGTGAGCCCACTTGGAAAGGTGATATATTCATCAAAGTACTTTTCCTTTATGTTTCGAGAATGTGCTCTGTTCCTTGAAGGTTCCTATTTGCCGCAACACTTCTATGCATTAGGCTTCATTCATACTCTGGAATGCGAGCGTACTGCGTCCTACGATAGCATCGCAGAGTATGAATGCACGTTGCAGAGTGAACCATCCCCTACTCCTCACCAGAAGGCTCTTTACAAGTTGTTACTTCATGGTTTTTTTTGAATTATTAAAATATTAGTTCTTTTTAGACACCGTATATTGTGAAGCTGGCCTACGCGACTCCTTCACGGCGACGCGATGATTTATCAGAGGAAGCTGGTGGAGGCGATGATGGTTCCGGAGGATCAGCGCGAGGAGGTTTTCGTGGGGGATTCCGAGGAAGTAGACGGTTTGTTAAAATATTTGTGCGTTTTTATAACTTAGGGTATCAGTTTGTTGTGATTTCATGCTTTGATAAAAGATTTTTCGTTCGACTTTCACATGTGAAAGTGTCAATATTTACAAAACAGCCACAACAAGCATCACATGTGACAATTACACTAAAGCATTACGTTACAACAAACAACAAACATCCATGTTATATGTACAGTTAATGAATTACAATTTACAGCACATTATATACATTTCTGTTGAGACCGTATGTGGGGTGCTTGGCACTTCACATTGCTTGTTTGTAACAGACAAGTACATTGCTCAGAGGAAGCGTTGAAAGTGCACAATGCTTTCGGACTGCACTGCACTTACTTAGCAGTTGTTTGAAGGAGGTCCAAGGCAATCATGAGCAGCCTACGTAAGTGGCAGGTTAGCGGTTTTTAGGTTAGCGGTATGCTACTTCAAGAGGAGGGAGACCGCCATAGTTGAAAATAGCCGTCTTGTTTTTAGTGGGGCGGGGGAATGAGAACGGGAATGGTGCAAACGAGTCCGTAAGGATAGTGATTTGATTGCCTTACTACTTATCGGCTTCATTGGAAAGTACGAATACGTGGGGCATTGGCATTTGATATGGCATATATTCGTTTATTATTTAATTCACTTTCTTCATTTCTTGGAGCTGAGCTATGCGTGGCTTACGTGATCGAAGGCGAATACTGATTCACTGATTAGTTTTTCCATTTGGGTGTGTACACTTATGACAAAAAAGTCGCTTCGTGGTGTCGCGCTCGCAGTGCATCACTAAGATCACAACGGTTTGGAATTTTTCTGAAGACGCAATGGCTGGTACCGTGAAGGATCTCTAAAGATTGCAGTTTGGAAGCTTCGGGAGTTTGCCTATGTTGTTGTTGCTGTTTCAACAGATAAAGCTGCAAACGCCTCGCACTGCCACAGGCGCTTACGGGATTTTTTGTCATAAGTGTACTTACCCATTCCATTGATGCGTAACATTCCGCGACCTGGAATTATGCTGAGGGGAAATTGTCCGAATGACCTGTACCATGGCAATAAGCTCATGAAAGGCGGGAAAGAACAGAGTGAATAAGCCTCCATTTCTCGGGTTGTCGACCGTGAGAGGAGGAACACGCAAAATTTCAAGCGACGTGGACGTCGAAGTTACTTTCCCTCCCTAGGATTAGGCTGAAAGATAAGACATGCTGCAGCAATGTGGTTCTCTTATGTAAAAGGAGGGAATACGAATTCTAATCAGAATGAGTGATTGAAAATTATACCTCAATGTTTTTTATGTCGCTCAATTTTGCTAATATTTGTTTTAACCCTAACCTGAATCACTGTAGACTGCTGATGATTTATGCTTTCAGTGCCTCTGACAGACTGCTTCAAGTTGTATAGTGTGGACGAAAGACGAACAGTACACATTGTAACAGAGCTAATTTATATTTTAGCGGTATGGGAAATGGTTATCGGGGCGGGCGAGGTGGACATCGAGGCATGTGAGACGACACACATACAAACACAACACAAAACACGTACACAATTCGAACAGAAGTGCTTCGCAGGCAGGTCAATCCATCCACCGTGCAAGTGTTAAGTATTTACTTTTTATTCTCTCCAACCCTACACTGACATGAAACAGTAGTTATCGTTGATCGTGGAATTCATTTTTTATTTGCTATTTCTCCATCCTCTATGATCTGAATAAGTAATACGCCCGCATGTCTGCTGGTACCATAGGACACACCGCATCGCTTACTAGTGGTTGTAGACCATTTATTAGAAAAGTTGCAGTGTAGAGTAAGTACCAATTGGGCGGTCAGAATGTTGTGCTTTCCGTCGTCATGAAATATTTAGTATTGTATGCATTTAGTGGTTTACACTGCTGTCATATGTTGAATTTTCCGCTTTCGTTTTGTTCTTCATCTCATTCCTTGTTAATAAATGTTCTGTTCACATTTCTGTTGAACTTTTGCACCAGTCCCTATACGGTGGAGCGCTGGTATCTATCAATTTTTCTTGCTTTTGAGATTTGTACTTTTTGATAGCTGCGAACTCGACCGCAGCTCCCTTGATTCCTCCTTATTCTTTATCCAGTTTATATGTTCTTGAAGATTTTCTCGTATACGGAACACAACTCCAAAGAATGGGAGCAAAAGAAGAAGCGAAGCGGCTCATTGCAAGAAGGGATCAAGTTGATGCGGAAATCGAAAATAATTTGGAAGTTTTAAAAAGAGTAAGTTTCTCATTGCTTCAGCGCCCTACATGCGGGGGGAGGGGCAGAGGTAGTTCACCCCACATCTCCCTTTTTGTATTTCCCTTTTTCGCACCTGAAGGGCGCTGACTACGATATTTCATGCATTCCACAATTCAATTACCTTTTGATTGTGCTAGGACGTGGATTCAGATACTTAAGTGCCCCTATCACTCCTAGAAGCATGTTGGTTCTGTGGACTAGAAGATATTATCTTTTAAGATACCATTCTATTATTTTTTGCTACAGAACGATTGCACCATGGACTCACCGCTTGTTGATAAGGAAGGGTTTCCATTCAGTCACATTGATGTGTACAGTGTTCGACAGGCTCGTCACAATATCATTTGTCTGAGGTTATTTGATTTGTATTTATTATCCACTTTGTCTGTTTTTTATTCTTTATTTCATATGGAGTCACTGAGAGGCAGTATCTATACGATGTTGGTCCCTATAAAACTTCTTTTGACATGCATAAGACTTGCATAATAAAATGACTATGTTTTCTAGTTCTCCTCCCTTCAGCATCGATCGTGGAGTTGTATGCGTGCCCATTAGTGCAACTTGAGCCGCAGTTTTACCTTGCCCTGCCAAACCGCGGTGTTACGAAATCACATTTGACGCGACGCGTGAACTGGCGAGGTGCTCGAACACGCTTTCCCCATTTTCGCTCGAGTGTTCTTTTTCTGATATTCGGATAGGCCTGTACCATTCACAACAATCACTTTGCGCTCTTTATGCCTCGCGGCATTTGCAGTTCTCCGATGTTGCGATTTTGCGGACTCGTGGAAGTATAACTGCTGCCTTTCAGGCTCAGCTGACGGATTTGAATGAGATCCGCTTGAGTATGTAGCTAAGAGTAGCCAGCACATTCTCCGTCCGTTCAGTTGTAAGAATGTTAGTCCGCGGTTATACTTTGCCGGGCAGGGCGTGGCTGCGTATCTCTGCGTCTCTGCCTATGCCACCCTGCCTCACTGCCTTCGTCATCTCTGCACCTCCCCGCGCCTCTATCCCTTGCTGCTGTGAACGACGCCCTGCCGGCGTTTAGCATGACCGCAGCCTTAAACGGTCGAATGAGGTAAACTGACCCTCAGTTACACTTGACCAGTTGCATAATTGCTAATGAAGTATGCTTTGATCCTGTCACTCGATGCCCAATGTGTTTATATTCGCTCGTTAGATGAGAGTGCATATTTAGAAATGATCGGAAAGCTCTAACGGACGAGATTGAAAAAGCCATCGAGCGGTCGCACGCTGAGGTTCGAAAGCAGAAGTCGGAATCGGGATCGGAGTCAGATGAGGGACCAAGTGGTGAAAATGCTGGTGCAAGCAATAATGATGTGGCTAAAAAGGTAATTATACCTGATAAAGTTCTCAAAACTTCAATCTCATAAGTATTTCTCGATATTCGCTCACATGCTTCAGCTTGATCCTCCGCCTGTTCATCGAACTTCCAATAAGCCTTTCATAAAGGTGAGCTCATGACTATTTCATTTACCTACTTTTTGAGTAGTACGATTGTGAAAAGTATACTTTAGGTTACAACAGTTATTCCCAACTCACCCGCTGCTCAAGGAGGTTTGAGAGCCGATGATCTGATAATTCAGTACGGAGATTTACATGCGGGAAATTTCAAAGAAATGAAAGAAGTCTCTAACACAACGGCGAAATTCGAAGGGGTAAGCTGTCTCAGGGATGTGTATCGTTTGGACAATATTTCGCAAGTGTGTGCGAGCTACAGACGTCGTATGTATTCGAGTCCTGGGGCGATTCCCATGTCCTTTGTTCGCATTGTTTCAAGCGTAGGACTCGGTAGTCGCCTTAGGCCACGTTCGTACTTTGCGTCGGCAGCACGGGTTTGCGTTCACATACAGCGAGGCGGTGTGCACGGGTGAGGCGCAGAGAAGACGCAGGAACAAGGGAAGGTGGCACATGGGGAAACGCAGAGACACGCAACCACGCCCTGCCACCGGCACCGCGAAGTATGAACACGGCCCTAAGATTTACTATACACGGCGCCTTTACACGGAACTATACACGACGCCTTTACGCGTCGCACGCCGCGTTGCGAAACCCTGTCCTATAAATCTCTTTTTCTAGTGTCAAGGTTGTTTCAGAGAAGGTGGTTTGTAGAGCATATCCAGCTGTTCAGAACACAGATGGCATTTCATCGCTACTTGTTGTATTTGATTTCAGCAGAAGTTGAGAGTGACAGTGCTGCGCAATGGTAGAGCTGTACGTCTCGAAATCTATCCAAAGCGATGGTCAGGAAATGGTATCCTGGGCTGTAGCATTGTACCTACGACTTCTTCTGATGTGATCTGAATAATGTACGTTTTGTAATGTGATGATTTTCCATATATACGTTAAAGAAATATCGCTGTTAATGGCATGTTTTACTTGTGATGCTTCGTTGTGATCGACCAGTAACCGGTTAGCATTTGGTTGGAATCACCCGTCTGGTGTTCTTGTTTTACCGGTATTTCTACCTACCGCCTAAGCCTTTTTTGTTCTTGTGATTTCTGAAATCGCTTCACTGGATCAAAAGTTTAATAAAGCTTTCAATAATTCGAATGATTTCGAACAAGTGGTACCTCATTTCCAATACATCTCATTAAGTGCGATGCTAGTACAGAAGCTAGCCTATTGTTTAGCAGAAGGCAATTAGATAAAGTGAGGGCGTTGTTTCATCAAATGAAAATCTTTGTAGCCCGCTCGCAGTTCGGCTAAATATCAATATACGGCACTATTCAGCTATCATTATCCAACTGGGCAATGAAATTTCGTTGATACTTTGCCTCTAGGCTTATTTGAAGGCACAATTCACAATAATTTCGATGGGTTGTCAAACTAAGTGAGGTCTGTGGATGTGCTGAAGAACAAAGGTGAAGGAGAAACCTCGAAAGAAATCCTCAATCCTCCAGTGCTGGCCACAAGTCTGTAATCTCCGTTCTAGGTGTTGCCGATTGCCGATTTGGTGTAGTTGTAGCAAATCGATGGAACTTTTTCTCATAAATTTTTTGAAAACTCATTCGAGGAAATTATTTAGGGCGCTCATCATGCATATGACATTCATTTGGAAGCTGGTACCGTTTACTTCTACTACAGCGGTGCCAAGGTAGTAAAAGATACCAAATTGTGACCGGTGGAACCTATTTTTGTGTCGTCTTTAGAAAGAAAGGGAACCTGCCCATGCCCATTGAATTTGAGCGAAAATATTTACTTTGATATGTAGATTGCTGATCGAAGCATCGTATCAGGTGAGCAGCGAGCGAACGATTGGCCACCTCCCCCCCTCCCCAACCACATGTGATACATTAGGTGGTGGTCGATTGGTCGAATTTTTGCTTCGCGGCACCGTCAGTACAAGTCGTTTGGAATTCCGCTGAAGACGCATTGGGCTGGTACCGTAAGGGACCTTTTAAGGTTGCAAGTTGGAAGCCCCAACCTTTGAAGGTCACTTACAGCAACACCAATGCGTCTTGAGCGGAATTCCAAGCGACTCGTGCTGACGACGCCGCGAAGCGAAAATTCGATAAACCGACCCCCACCCGGTTACATTGGCACCTCTGTCGCCTCAAATGAGCATGACCGACACTATCTTAGAGCCAAATAACGTCGTGCTGAAAACGATATCACGTTTGTGGTCAACATTCTGAAATAGCACTAACGACGGACAGTTTTCAACGAATTAGGCGAGAAGGAGCTATTACACAAGCATTAACTTTCTTTCGTCGGCAAAAACGGTGTTCGTATTCGTGATCAGTCCCATAATTTTCATGAACAAAGTTCAAGCGAAATTTACTTTTTTACCCAAATCACGGTTTCTGGTTTATTGATAGTAGAATAATGCGTTTTTCCAATAATTCTGACAAGTAAAGCAGTCTTTTTCAGTATTCATGAGTAAAGAACTGTCATCAGAAGGGCCATGGTTACGTAAGTACGACCATCTTATTGGTGGTTTTGCAGGAGGCGTAGTAAGCACTGCGGTATGCCATCCGATGGATCTTCTCAAAATTCGCTATTCAGGTGTGTTTGTCTCTAACACTCTCAAAGTTTTGTTTAATTTCGACGTCGCTCACCTCAGACAACGTTTATAGTTGTCGAGCATATGGAATTTGCGGAATCGAAACTAATGGATTCGTTGGGGGTGGTTCAGTGGTATAGTAGAATAAGAGCAGGGAAGAGATTTATGGTCACGGTGTTCTGGGCACAAGAACAGTAGAATGATATTGCCTCAACCTCGCTACCTCTAGTACAATATAAGCCCCACCCCCCCACCCCCTTCGCGACACGCATGAGTGGAAGGATCATCGCCGTGCTGGCGATGATAGGATTTGACGGGATCGTAACAATGTTGGCGATACTTTCAATCGATACCTATATTTATCCTTTTCACCATCACAAGTCCGCTGCTTCCATAATAATGATCGATTCTTGTGATGATTCCTGGAATTCTGGAAGAAAATGGGAATTGAGTAAGAGGAAGGTTGAAGTGTGTGCTAACGTAAACCTGTTGGAATCAGCGATTGCGCAGCCCCATGAGTGCATGTTATTCTGCAAGTGTTGAGTGATTCTAGCTCTTGTTTCAGCTGATGAAGGCAGCAGCATTCGACCAAAATATAAAAGCTACCTTCACGCCACAAGGACAGTTTTTCGAGCTGAAGGATTTCGTGGACTTTATCAAGGCCTCACACCTAATATGGTCGGTGCAGCTTTGTCATGGGGCCTCTATATGCAATGGTTCGATATATTTTGCCAGCTCTTGAAAATGGCGTCAGTCATTGACAATCAAAGCATTTAAGGTACCACAAAATCAAAGCTGTGTTGCCGTTTCGTTCTCCCAATGAGAACATCGATAACTTTTTGATTGGTTTCGTCGCAGGATCGGCCGTGATGTGCTGCACAAATCCGATCTGGGTAACGAAAACGAGGTAAGTGCCTATTTTTTTATCACAGTAGAACGTACTTTGCTAATTGTGTGTCGTTGGAGAGCAATTTTGCCCACGTTTGCTGTTTTAGGCTTTGTTTGCAATACGAGACAGGTGCACCGAAAAAGTACTCAGGAATGGTGGACTGTTTAAAGACAATCTACAAAGAGGAAGGGATCCGAGGACTTTATAGAGTCAGTCGGTCGTTTTTCTAACGTAGACAACGAAAAGTCTTATCTCGATTTTCGGTGATGCTTCAGTGAAAGCCACTTTCGGCATCGCAGAGAGCAATTTCGGTGAAAGAGTTATCACTTGAATTCAGGGATTCATACCAGGGTTGTTCGGCACAATTCACGGTGCGCTTCAATTCATGATCTACAATCGAATGAAAGCATGGCGATGTGAAAGAGATGGGTTAGCTAAGGATGCAGCATTGGTTTGTTTTGATGATTGATTGAAGATACCAAATAAACTTCTGCTCTGCACATGAGGCCGCGTTCATTCTTTGCGCATCAGCGCCGCCATCGCCGCCGATGTCGGCGCTGTTGCGCAAAGTATGAACGCGGCCTGGCAGTGGTTTTATTCCCCAGTCAAGTTCGGCACTATTGGGTTGGCCATTGATAGGTAAGGGTTCGAATTTGTCGAGGGTGGGTATTAAAATGCATTGATGCTGCTTCTTCATCTCTATCGTCGACTGAGTTCATTTTCTCAAAGACACAAGTTCCCGTGAAATGAGTAAGTGCGCATGAGTAACTGTGCATTAGTAAGTGCTTTCAATCGTGGATTGTAAATAAGTTTTCTCATTTTGAGACGAATCAAGAGCGTAAAATACAAGTATGTTTGCTGTTCCCTGTGTAAAAACACCAACAAAATATTTGCAATCAGTGCGTGATCCATTGATCGATCGATCGTGATCGGTGAATCTATAGAATTTCTCTCTTTTACAAGGCTGTATTTCGAATGTTTACATGAATCATAGAGTAATTCCTGTATTTCTAGGGTCAGACGGACTACTTGATGTTCTCCGCTCTCTCAAAGATCATTGCAACCACAGCCACATTTCCATATCAAGTTCTCCGAACACGGATGCAGGTGAGCTGTCCCAGCTTTGACGGTACCTCCCTGCGCCAATAGTACCTTGGGCAATAGTTACATTGTTTTGCGTCGCTACGGTGCCTCATTACAACGCTACACCCGCTCGGACCCAAGCTGACCACTCCCACTTGGGCTCCCTACCGGTCAACTGAGCTGAAAGTATGTAGTAAGCGTGGGTCCAAGTGGGTGTAGCGCCGTAATGGCGCACTGAATCAATGCAAAAGGGCTTAACCTGGTAAGTTACCCAAGGATGTGTTCAGTCGAATCTGATTATCGCGAGGTGGGAGACCAATAGTGGGTGTTCACATTTAGGATCATAATGTGGAGCCAAAAGGAGTATGGCGAACAACCGCCGATACCGTGACGAGGGAAGGTGTACGAGGTCTGTACAAAGGCTGCCTAATGGCTAATTTACGGCAGTTACCAGCAGCAGTTGTGACATTTGTTACTTATGAAAATGTTAGACGTTATATTAAGAATTCCAACATCTAGTCATTCGTCTACCATCACTGTTGTTATGATTGTTTAGTATTGTTGTCTTGTACTGATTGTTTAGTATTGTTGTTCTTGTTATCGCGGGCAGTGTTTAGAGGCAGGGTCACAATGATCTTAATGTTAGTTCTATGTGGCATTTGACTCACTAGCTCTTGCCTGAGTTTAGGGGCGGGATGACGGACGGGGGGCGTTGTGGCAGTCGTTGTGGGCCTCAGAGACGCCACAGATTGACTGTTTTGGCACTTTCGCGTCTGTCTATTGTCCATATTTGTTTGTTGACGCTAGCATTTATCGTGCTCACTGCCTTTAAAGGCATCGGGAGGGGTAACGAAAAGCGAGAACTGGGAATACATGTATTTGAAAACAAACCTTCCACTCCAGAAAGGGTGCTGTCTAGCAAAATTCGCATTTATAAAGCGCGGATTGGGGGTCTTATCACGATTCCGCAGCATCACGATTCGTGCTGCCGTTCATCCGTGGGTAAGTTGCCGATGAAAGCGACAAGGTTGCGGCTGGCTCTGCCTCTCGCCCATCTGCGATCTATCCCCGGCTAGTGACGCAAAGGGGCGTGAAAGAGAAGGGAGTTTCGGGTTCCTTATTCTTTGTTGAGCATCCCTACTTCCATATTCCACATATGCGAAATTTTATCCCTCTTGGTGCCTTCATTACCCAATGAGTATATTTTAATGAGAATTAATTCTGGAATAATCTTCATAATTTCTCAAGTAGTTTGAACAACTATTAACAATCTCGAGCTCCCATAGAGAGTACCTTCTGGGCATCAGGTTCTTCTATCAGCTAAAACACGCCCGGCAAGGGCCTCTTTTTGTCCTATTCGTGCCATTACTAGGCTTTGTCACATTCGTGATATTATAGGTTATATATTTTGAAATTTTAAAAATAAAGGTACGTCTGTTGCTGCTTCTTACTTCTTTACTTTGCCCCCTCCCCTCCCGCCTTGGACGCGTGCGGCGCAATGAGTGCGAACTGCATAGAGGGCGCCATAGTGGTTGGGTCCCATAGCGATTACGCCTAAAATAAGGCGTAAAAGACTTCGTTCAAGTACCCACTGTCATGACTCACCGAGCTCACCCCCGGCGTCGCACTCCGAACGCCGCGACATAATTTTTCTGTCTTAATGGCACACACTCAAGCAACTACTGCAAAAGTCTCTGCTAGCAGCGCCGTTGAGAATAACCCCTCATTCCATGTTTATGGGTTCTTCTCGGCGCATTGGCGCCATTGAATTCGGATGTAATGCTACACACTCAGTGGCAGTCAAGGCATAGCTACAAATCGATGGGCTCAATTGGTGCAGTTATTGCGTTGCTATATGCTTACCCTCCCACCTTCATGGTGGGTGGTCAAATTCTTCATCAGTGCACGCCCATGCCAGCCAAACTGTCCATCCTACCGGTGTAGATGTATAGTAACAGACTGGTTTGGGAGGATAAAACCGTTGATTAGTACATGGGCTGGCCACCACAAGTCATTGTATAGGACAAACACACATGACACCACGATTTCGAATGGAACCAAAATGTGCGGCGCATCCCAGGGAGGGATTGATTAATGCGAAAATCTTTATCCTCTTGATTCTTTAATCTTTTATTATCATATATATTCACTTATCACCCGCTACAGCACTATCTTTGCCACCTTGTCATTTCCTTTGTTTAGCATTTACTACCATCTGATACCACTCATTACCATCCATTAACATCATTTATCCTTTCCACCTTAATTGTTATGATATTGTCGTTTATCATTTATTGTTATCTATAATGATGTATCAATGAAACCGATGTAAGAATACAGTTGAACATATGGAGCCGGTAAATTTTCAGGATCCTCTATAGGTTGAATAAGCATAGGGACTCAACGTCAATGGAATATGATAGTGCCGAGAATCATCCGCCACTTTGAACACCACCTGAAACATGAAAGGAAGGATCTTAATCGTCTCGTTACATCATTAAAACTTGGTGAACGGTAAAGCAGTACATACCTCTACGTATGGAAAGAAGCTTTCCATTTGTTTTCTTCTGTAGTAATCTTCAACGTCAAATGACAACTTATAAATGCCCTTCACGAGAGTCACATTTGGCGACACCCATGGAACTCGTCCGTTTTGCCCGGTATACCTGAAAGGGTCACATAACCTTGGACAGAATCGCCTGTGATCTCGTCTACATAGCCTTCCCCGACTGACTCACGTTTCGCCAATCCGTTTCCACTCGTCGCCTTCTTTAATGAAGGCCGATATCGCCACCCTTTGAGCTGGCTCTCCAGATACAGTGTCTAAGACATGCGATGAAATCGATTCATTTGGTACGGTCTCGCTCATCACTAACGTGCCTAAAACGCCTGAAAGATTTTTTTTCGAGTGAAATTTCGATGATAAATGAGTTTTGTGGGGAAACTTTTGGGCCGATTCGGGCCCTCAATGAAATTTCTCAGCCATCTTATCGCGCTGTCATCGCTAACACTAATTGCACCGCTTTGCTGTCATCGATACGGGAGCATGGCCTGGTCCTGGGCGGAGTTGGCGAGCTAATATGAGGGTTTGATTCGAGACAAAAATGATACACATTCGCTGGCTAAAAACAATGAACGATCGGCTCAGAAGCACTCGTCTGGAAGACCAGAACTAACTGATCGGCGGGGTCGAGCTATTCGCTACTATGGCCAAGAACGCATCTACGTATCACTACGAATTGGGAGCCACATTGGTGCTATAAGAATGGAGGGGGAGACGGGCAGGAGTTTGATGGCGTGGGTCTTTATCTGAGGCCATGGAACTACCATCGAAAATTGAGTGGGAAGGGGGGGAGGGAGGGTGGGGGGTTGGTGGTGAAACGAGCTTCCAATCGTCAAGAAAGCTTTCGCATAACTTTAGTACACCCATTACGAAATTCTTTCTGACAAACTTTTCGCACCTCCCCTCCTCCCTTCTGATCACATGTGTGTGCATCCTTATGTCAGGATCTCGCACCACGACGAGCGTCGTTCGACGTGGTGAGTGCGAGCTGAGAGAGCAGCTAGAGTTGGGTCTCACAGCGATAACACACACGGTAATGCAATGGGTACCATTCACAGATGACTTCAGGAACCATCAATACAACCCCTTCAGCTGGTCCGCCTCGCTTCGCTTGCGATATGCCGCGGTGGGAAAACCCTGACCTAAGGGTACACACCCGATTCATACAGCAAGGGATTGCCAGGCACGACCTGTTTCTCCCTTGCTGTTCGGCCTTGTAATAAGTCTACCAAATGCTGTAAAAATCAATGTTTACCCAAAGGAAAAGTATTCAAAATTAAATAGTCAACTTATGAAAACTGAAACAGCGCACAGAAGAAATGAAAAGCAAAAATGTAAAAAAGAAAACAAGGTGTAAAAAGTGCAGAACCCACAAATGACGGAAACAAAAAAATGAAGCGTTAAGGCCATGCTAGCGGACTGACTGTGTCGTCGGTATAATCGATGTCACCTGTAACCTCTCGACACAATGTTTGATAACGCTCGAAAACACAACATGTGTATCATTACCGCATGATGAGAACGCCAAAAGATAAACCCCAATTAGGGACCAGAAAGAGAAGAATCAGAAGATTATCAGCTGAACCGGCTAGGACAGTTAACAATTGTGGTATTAGTACTTGTTCAACCATTATGGGGGGAATTGGCGGTATATGAAGGAGTAAGTCCACATTTATAGGCAATATCCGAGAGTGATAATACCGGACCAATCTGATGTTGTTAGGGAAAATGAGAGAAAACAAACAAAGGGAAATCGCGGTCATGACCTGGTCGTTTCAATTTTTATCTGTGTTCAGTAATTATGGAGGAAATTAGCGGTCTACGAGGGAATAATTCCACAACCATGGACGATACCCGAATGAGAATACCGGACAAATCTCATGTTGTTAGGAAAGTTGAGAGAAATCAAATAAACGGAAATCGCGGTCATAACCCATTCGTTTTAATTCATCTGTGATCTAGTCAGTGGGCCTTGGAGAAATTCTCACTCTAGCAATAAGTCTTGGCCGCCTTCATACTCTGCAGCGGTGGCAGCAAGGCGTGACTGCGCATCTCTCCGTTTCCGCCTATGCCAATCTGCCTCCATGCCTGCGTTGTCTTTGCACCTCCTTTGTGCAACTCTGCCTAGCTGCCTGTGGACGCAGAGTGAGGCTACTTACGCCAGAAAACCGCGTTGCCGCCCGCGAGGGCTTGGCCGAGTGGCAGGGCATGGCAGCCTTCAAGCGAGACAGTGTGATATGGGTGGAGGAGGCAGTGTGGCATGGGTGGAAGCGCATAGGTGACGCAGCCACGCTCTGCCGGGCTCCCAAGGAATCGATTCGCAAGACGTACTGGTGGCGCCGCTAGTGCGTCGCCGCTGAAGCGATTTTCTGGCGTAAGTAGCCTCACCCGTGAACGCAGACACGCCCTGCCAGGCCAGAGTATGAACGCAACCTAAGTTTTCTACTTCTCCGTAGCGTCAGTCCGCGCCGTTACAAGGTCTGTTGTTCTTGAGAATTCGCCACTTTCTTCTATCCAAAGCATCCTGTCGTAGCTCTCACCTTTGTGAGATTGTTCTTGAAGGCGTTCCTCCAAACGTTCACTCTGGCGCCCACGAATACCCTGTGCTCGGTATATACGGAGCCACATTGCATCCTCGATTGCGAGTTACGGCTATATATTCAAAATTAAAAAGGAGAAGCTCGAAGCATGCGCAGCCAGATTCTTTGAGCTTTTCCTGCTTATTTTCGAAGGCATTCTATCCACATGACTGTGTCGTATTTGTTCATTACGGGTCTGTAAAGTTCCACGCGAGAAACCAACATCCAGCAGAGTTACATCCGCTCACAGTTTCGTCCACACTGGTACCATAGGTAGGGAACAAAAAGCTCGATTATGCAGCGTGAGAAGCAAAATTGGGCGTGACACTCTGAGCTGCGTACCTCCCCGCCGGCAAGTGCTGCGAAGATATTCGGCAGCAACTCTGACCAATTGCTATTCTTTCAATTTCTCGACTTCTATCCTGAATTAATCGTGCACGGAAAAATGAGCTTATCTGTTACCCCTACAATTAGTCATATTCACTCAATAAGGACCGCATACAAAGTTTCATACGAAAGAGTGAGGATCCGGCTGAGGTACAGCTCCTCAAAGTGGGCGGCCACGAAGACGGGCGTGGCAGGGCCTCCGAGTAAGTGCCCGCCCCGTCGTCCGTCGCGGTTTAGGACGGAGAGTGGGACTTTTACGCAATTTTCTGTTCCCACTATGCGTCTCCGACTGCGGCGGACGGCTGGGCGGGCACTTACTCTGTCCCCCCCCCTCCGGCCTCAACTATAAGGAGCTGTATCTTAGCCGGATTCTCACTTTTTCCGGCAAAACATTGCCCTTATTAAGGAGCCCATAGTAATAGCAACTTTATCGAATTATACTAACATGCGAAAACTTGTTCAAATGCTTGCTTCTAAGTTGAAAACTCGATGAGGCAAAAGGTCGGAAACACCTTATTTCGCGCATTTTCGGAAATTTCTTTGGCTGCTTCTTCGCTTACGTGTTCTTCAGCACCCACAGAGTCTCTACGGAACGCGAAGACGCATGAAAATTATCGTGAACTGTGCCTTTAATATTATCATCTCACCTGTCTCTATAGAAAAACGTCCGAGTTCAGGTGGGTGAGAGAGCCCCTGAAGATCCACAGATGTCTCTAGAAACCACACTACACATCTCTTCGCTATTCCATTACCTCAGCCAACTCTTCAAGGGGTCAGATGCAATTTTTCGCCCCCGGGGAAGAGGCGGGGGGAGGAGGGGAGTTACCGTATTCCTCAAAAAAAAAACCCCTCAAACCATGCATGATTAGGTCAGAAAACATGGAAGGAGACCAGATAACCAGATATTCCCCAGATCCCTGGAATGATGCTGGTTTCACCACCATCTCTGAAATAACTTATTTTCATCCAAAATTGGCTCAAAAGCTCACAATTTATCACAATTTCTAATTCACATAATGAAGAAAATACAATTAGTTGCCATACATGGTTAATTCAAGGCACACCACGCGATGATCAGTTTAGTGGCTTAATTTCTCGGGTAAATTAGGTCCTCAGATAACTACTTATACTGCACCCTTGTTGCGGCTGCACAGTGCATTCTCACAGCGTCGTGCCTGCGAACACAACTAAGCCACGCCCACGCAACCAAATCACACCTGGCTTTGCACGAACAAATTTCCAACGGAAGCTGCCTTCATCACCGAAATGGTTTTTTCACTAAAATATCTTCGCTTATCGCAAGTTTTCTTCTCCACGCGCCACGCTGGAAATTTGTTGGTCTACGGCGCCGGGTGGAACTCGGTTGGATGAGCGTGGCTTGGATGTGTTCCAGCATGCCAACATCATGAGGGTGCACCGTGCAGCCGTAACAAAGGTGCAGTATGAGCAATTATTAAGGACCTACTCGGCCCAAGAATGTGAGCCACTGATCTGATTAACGCGTATGGACCTTTAAAAAATAAAATACAAAAAAATAATGGAATCATTGGTGAATGGATCACAACAGGAAAACTAATCGCACACGATCAAGATCACTGATCACTGTCATCTACAAAAAAAGCCTCGAAAAAGTATAGATCACAGAGACAGTTTCGAAAAGGCTGCCATCAGGATCTTCACTGATCGCAAGTCAATCGAGGAAGTAAATCAGCGAAACAATCATGCCGATGAGCCGTCTTGTTGGAGAGTGTGCAACTTGCCTTCTGAAAAAAAAGAAGCTTTGTAGTAGTGAACAACTGATTTTCAAAGCCAAGTTTCTCATTCAATGAGAATTTCAAAGATTCCTAGAAGTGGCCCTAATTTGAAAATAGAGTACCCTAGACAAATCCCGTAAACTCGTCCGAAGAAACGAGATGGGAGGAGTGTCAATAAAAAAACAAAAAAAATTAAGAAAATCCCGAGAAATACGATACCCATTCTCCCCGTTACCCTCTAAGAACATCAAGACAAAAATTCGCAATTTACTCACTGATCAAAAGTATTACAAAGGTGATTCGGCTGAGTGTTGAGCACAAATATAGAGCGTCAAATAGTATGTCAATAAAAAAAAAAAACAAAAAAAATCAAGAAAATCCCGAGAAATACGATACACATCCTCCCTGTTACCCTCTTTGAAAACAGTGTTACCGCGCGCTCCATTGCTGACTTATTGATCAAAACCACGTGAATCTGTGATGTGCAAGGTCACGCACAGCATGTTATGCGCTCACGTGTGGGAGGTGCTTGATTAACGAGCATGTGGAGGAACCGAAGCGCGGTTTCCTCAACATCAGTTTTGCTTATCTCAAAACGACCGAGTGTAAGCCAATACACCCGATCACGCCACCATGCGTGACTCGGTCTCCGTTCTAAATTAGCCGCCGCAAGAGGTATGGCCACCGCAAGCCACGATGACTTAACCTGATTCGAATGTCGGGGATCACACTCAATTGCTGTACTGATACCTTTACCCTTGTTGACACACCTAACGTAGTCGCACCAAAGGTCTACGATCGTAACGGTAGGAATTCTTGCAAACTCACCCAATGCTGTAACATACTGATCAAGAATGTTCGCTGCTTCTTCTAATCTGCGGGTACTTTCATCCAATTCATCGATTTGTTGCAAATATGGACGAAGTGATTCATCTGAAAACTCGACAATAATTTTAGGCTCACAAGCAAATCCCCACTTCGCTTCACATCAATCCCCTATAAATAAAAAAATTGAACTCCGCAAAATTTCAATAGCTGGAGGGTTTTTGATATTTTAGGGGATGTGTTCAAAGAGAAAATGGGTAGTTCTAATTTGCCGACAATTTCATCATCACGCTCGGACTCTGGGCACTATTAACCCAAAGCTACTCCACTACCTCTCCAGCCGATGTGGTCGACGAGGTGATTTTTGAAAAACCTTTCGATTTGGCTGCAAACCTGTACCCAGGGGTAATTCGACCCGTAGAACACAAATATGACATTCACTTGGCGCGAAACTGCTTGGCGCCCGCGCTATAGGCGCCGTTTTGGCGCCAGCGCCTATGGCGCAGGCGCGAAGCGGTTTCTCTCCAAACGAATGTCATATTCGTGTTCTAAGGAGCAAAACCCCGGCTAGGAGGTTGCAGCCAAATCGAAAGGTTTTCCAAAATCACCTCTTTGACCGCATCGCTAGAAGAGGCAGTGGGGTAGCTTTGGGTAAATAGTGCCGAACTCTGAAATGTATTTCTTGCGTCGAAGGAAGGTATGGAGTGGATCGGGAAAGGCCGCATTCATACTTTGCGGTGCCCGCAACGGGGAGTGGCTACGTGTCTCTGCGTCTCTGCTTGTACCACCTTGTCTCGTTGTCTGTGTCGTCTCTGCACTTACCCGGTGCCACTCTGTCTCACCGTCTGTGAACTCAGCCACGCTCTGTCGACGTAATGTATGAGCGAAGCCTCATTGGATAGGTGAAAGGGAGGGGGTTCGAAGCAATTTGTGTACTTTCATGCACTCGAATGAAAACCAAACTTTAGTCTCGCAAAGATTCTTCGAAATCGTCCTCCACAGTATAAGGCTTGCTTTGATTGTATTAGAAAGTGTACTGACATGAGTTGCTCAAACTACCCCTCCTTCGCGTATCCACGGCACTCGTTCGCGCGTCTAACATCCAACGCGTGACGCCGAAAAGAGACTTATTCGCAGATGAGAGAAAGTACACTTACATTTATCGTTCAGACGTACGAGTTTCTCGGACACTTTGTCGGCTACCGCACGCATATCGACATATCGCTGCGCTGTCGCCATGTTCATATCCTCCAATAGTTTGTACTCATCAATCGTACCTGAATCCTAGATATATAGGGTTTACTCAGGTGTGAAGTTACCTTGAATTGAGAGGGCTGAAAACGATTCCAGGTCTACATCGCGTTCTGAAAGTACTGTAACCCAGATGAAGTGAGTTTGTACATTTTACAGTCTCTAAATGACAAGTCGAACCTCATTGTTGAAGATAATATTGATTCCGTGCATCACCAACCTGCGTGTATATCCTGCCTTCATTCCCTCTTCACCTTGGAAGAACAAAAATTTTCAAAAAAAAACGAACCTCCAAAAAATACGAAAAGTTTGCCTTCATACGACTCCCCCCCCCCTTCTTCATGCTCTGTTAGTGTGTGGTTTCTACCTAGCCAGTGCGATTCATCAAGGAAATTAAGAGCCTACGGCAAAAAAAAAAAAAACACCAAGATGAACACCTAACAAAATAAGAGAAATAAGAACCTATCAAAACTTAGTACTTATATTCTGAAACAAAAGCGTCGAGGAGAAAGAGTGACCCATAAAATTCAATAGTTGTATCTCGAAACGAAAGCGTTGCCGACCATGGTTCGGACCCTCAGCCTGAGTAATTCCATTGATCACTGCCTACATCAACGATTACAACCCCCACCCCCTCCCAGCGAACCGATTACCACCCCCGCCCCCGTCGGGGATTCCTTAACGGAGGCTTGACCCTGCTCATCACCCCTATGAAAACGTAACAGGTCCCTGCCCTCTAACACTATCGGTGCACTACGAATAGGAAAATTTTACGTTGCCTCAAAGCAGAGGCAGGTCATTGAGAGTGCAGATATGCCAAATGTGCGCATCAAGACACTCGAATTGGTCCATCGCGCGTGCGAGAATTGCTCGTTGGTGCCGCTGCGAATTAATCGCGTACTAATAAGGGGCGCTGCCTGTCGTATAACCAGACCCAAATCGAGGGCACTGACGCACACCGGCATGGCACACATGGTCCAGGGAGGTGACTGGTACATAATACGTCTGGGGAAGTTTAGATAATCGCTTAGGCTTCAGGTGGCTCCAAAGGTGAATGTAAAGCTCTAGGTCACATATAAACATGATTACGAACCTGAAATGAAGCAAAATAGGTAGCTCATCTCAGCAAGAAATTGATCAATGCCTCATACTTTTCTGGTTTCCATCGTAAAACTGAACTTCAAGTGACGTGAGGTGTTACACGTTCATACCTTGAATCTGCGACTGTAAGAAGGCACCGACACGGTCGTACATCACATCAGCAAGTTGCTTGATTTCCGGTCCAGGAGCTGGTGTTGATGGTTCCGGTGGTGAAGACGTCGATGCACGCTCGTTTATCTCTGCCATTTATGCAAATTTTGAGTACCAAACTCCGCAAAAACCTTAACATGGCAGAACATTAGGCTTTGCCCGATACACATATGTAATCTAACGGCACATGAAACGACCTGATCCTGCAGATCACATCAAGTATTCCGACACAACTTAGATTATTGTCAGTGATAACGAAGCTATCATTGGGTCACTAGGGAATCTATCCATTTCTGCTTTTCGGAGGGGGGGGGGGGGGGTGCGGACCTTTCTAAGGACACGTTGTTTCGGGACAGGATTACCACCATGATGAACCTATGTAGGGACATGTTAGTGACACATTAACTATGCAATGGCATGCCAATGTTCAACATTTAGCAAGATCAACACTTTAGTGATGCGTAGGTGTTCAAAATCACATGAAATGCTGAAATGCCCCCCCCCCTTTTTATCACTTATTAAAATAGCATCGGTGATTGCATAGCACCACGAAATCACAAGTATTGAAAGGGCCAGGTGTAGTACGTAAGGCACAGGAGGAGCCGGTGCGCCGGCGCATCGGCTCCTCCTGTGCCTCACCACGACCAGTTGACGCAATGTGTATAGTCACACGGCAGTGCACGGCTTTGGCTTCGATGCAGCCGTCGTTTTACCACTCAAGGTCTGATTTTGATGGATTGTTGTCGGAAAAACCACAGTTTCCAAAGCTGTGCACCCTTATGTCAGGATTTCGCACTGCAGCGTGTTGTAAGTAAAACGATGCGAAACAGCTGAAGGTCCCGTGTTGTTGGGTCCCAAAGCGATTACAAGTCATGTGTATATGGCGCCCTAGCATTATCATGTAATTGCTCAACCCAACTATAGCGGCGCGCCTAGCAAACACACACCGCGTCGCACGTCGCTCATCGTGGTGCGAAATCCTGACATGAGGGTACACACCCATATCCACATAATATCACTATATGGATTAAGTGCGTACTAGAAAATAATCTTTGGTCCTCCGAAAAAATTCAAGAGTCTACGAACTTCGGTCAATTTTACCACTTCAGAGCTCTAAAAAACTAACAGCATGGATGTAATGTTGGTAAAAAAAACTATTTCAATTGTGCTTGGAGTCACATAGAGTCTAACAGGACTAAATGCTCGAGGCGCTATGTATCTAGGGGTGGGCAGCAGTGATAGGAAGATGGCTCAACAAGAACGACGTCCACGTAATTTTCGTCATCTTCACCTTGCATACCCCTAACACACAAGGTTATCATTGACACTGCAGTGACACACAACCATGTCTCTTAGCACGCCTTCACACTTTGCGCCGCCAGGGCATGGCTGCGTTCACAGACTGAGGAGCAAAGTGGCACGGGGGAGGTGTGGAGACAGCGCTGAAACGAGACATGGTGGCACAGGCAGAGACGCAGAGACACGTAGCCACGCCCTGTCGCCGGCACCGCGAAGTATGAAAGCAGCCTCACCCTAGTGCCCATAAGGCAAGCTGCGCCATATATGTTATATCGACGTACTGTTCTCAACACTAAGTAATGCACCCCCTCACTTGGCCCCTCCACCTCCTCCAAGCACAGAGATGATCCGGTTGTGAAAGGCGGTCTTCTTCCTCTGCTTCGATTTCCGTACAAAACCGGATTTCGCTAATGAGCTAATTTTTCACCGATGCTTTTGCGCCAACCGAACTCCACTTAAAATACACGAACTTGCCCCACCTGAGTGCTTTAGAGCGCAGAATTTTTCGGAAGACGTCTTAAGCATTCTATCGGGCTTTGGCGTAACTTAATTAAGCACAGAAGCGCACTATTTCTAGTTTTGGGGCGCTACATGATGGCATTACGGTTGAACGACGTACGCATAACCTCGAAACGACTGGTACCAGTGTCCCGCTCAAAATGAATAAAGATTACGCCTTACCCCTTCGTTAAACCTATACGATTCACAGGAAAGTTTTGGGAGGATCAAGTGCGAACCCTGGCACCCTGCCAACTGAACGAGCTCAAACGACCACAAGAAAAGCTATCCAAAGGTTGTTAGGGTGTTCATACTATCTTCTTTCCAGTTTCTAGCAGATTATGGGGAAAACAAGATACAGCCCCGGCTTTTGGGCTGTGTAGTTTTTTTCTAATGAGCCATCACAGCACAACGGCCACGATTTCCTCGGCTCACCAAGGAGATTCACATTACAGTGACATTCAATGGCGTAAAGTCCTTTCAAAAGATGATTTATTGTTAGCAGCGTAGTCAAGGCTACCACCTTTTCGTTCAGAAGCGACGATGACAATTGAAGTGTATCCACATAGACTCGACGTTTTGACAATACCGTCTTGAACGAGGGAGGGCAACTTGTTGAATGTTGAACAGTAACATGTTTTCACACGAATGACTGTCAGAAGTGTACCTTACATGTCATATATACACGTACACTATCCTGTAAAGCTAACGTTACTCCCCAACTTTGTGTATAAACATGTTACTGTTCAACACTTAACAAGTTGCACCCCTTTGATAATAGCGTTCCGTCGCCTTTCAATTCGAAACGTTTCAGGAAAAACTCAATGGAATCACTCCCATCGAACAAAGCAGGACGTCGGATGCTGCTTGGAAAAACGAATGTTCACGCTTAAGCACCATTCAGAGGTTTTATGATGCTTAATTTGAAAGCATTTTCCGTGCCTTCCTGTACAAAGCCTTCCCTCACATACCTGAGGCTAACTGTTAACCTTGACACTTCAAACACGTCAGTCAAAAAGTCAGAGTATTTCACAGGGAAGCAAGAATATGTACATAGCAATATCACGCATTTCCTACCTACAGTGTATCAAATGAGAGTGTATCAAACTCCGGGTGTGTACCCTAATGTCAGGACGCCGCGCGGCACAAAGGGGCGATCGACGTTTTTGCACGAGTTCATTGCCGCGGTGGAAACCCGTGCAATTGCACCAGAAGGGCGGCGACCGTATCGACGCCTACTTTTATTCATGTTGGCGGTGATATTGAGTTTGCTTTTGAATTTTTTATATTTTAATAGTCGGTATCCACATGAATTAGTTCATCTCATGGTTTCAATTTATTTTTAGTTGATAATAGTGTTTTGCATGCAGTCATTCCAATTTCTATATGGTGTTACCTATTATTTCCATCATTTTTGCTCTCCGTAAATTTTCTTTTGCTACCTATGTCGCACTATAGTTAAATTAATTGTGTTATTGTATTATTTTGTTATTATTGTATTGTTTGAATTGCATCAAGTTGTATCAGTGCACTTCTGGGGGTCATGTAAAGTCGGGGGGAAGGGGGGGGGGGGTGAGACTAGGCTTAGGCCAAAATTCGTATCCCTTTCTCCTTCATGGAAAAGTATCTGCCCATAACTGTCTCATCCGCTTTAGCCCAAGCCTAGGGAGGGAAGGGAGCCCCCCCCCCCTCCTCCGACTTTATTTGACCCAAGTACAGTAGACTAGCACAATCCTTCTATGCGGTTAAGAAGTAATAAGCAGATGTCTCAGTGGGGTACTTCGGGTGGGGAACGTCTTGTAAAAAACCGAGCAAAGTTGTAGGACTACCTACTACTTCTAGTGTGAACACTGAAACACCAAAGTGAGCTAAATTTATACATATTTGAATGAAAACAATACAAAAACAAGTCCAATATAGCGGCAAAGTGAATAAGAATAGGCGCCGATACTGTCGCCGCCCTTTTTGTGCAATTACACGCGATTCCCACTGAGGGCAGACTACTCGCGCGCCAATGTCGCGCGGAGAACGTCGCGATGCGGCGTCCTGACATTAGGGTACACACCCTCAAACTCCCTCACCCCGCCACACACCGCCGTCAGACTTCGCGATTTTGCGGCATCGCACTTTCGCACGCGATACTACGACCTTAGGCCGCTTCCATACTTTGCGCACCGACGCCGTCACGCGCGTGCCGGCGTCACGCGCGTGACGGCGTCCATAGATAATGCGGTCCCAATCACACTACAGTATGGTGTTGTGGCCGATTCGAATCTTGGCGCTGTGCCAATAAGGTGATCGTGGCCGCTTCGTGTATTGATCGTGGCCGCTTCGTGTATTGGCACAGCGCCAAGATTCGAATCGGCCACAACACCATACTGTAGTGTGATTGGGACCGCATTATGTATGGACGCCGTCACGCGCGTGACGCAGGCACGCGCGTGACGGCGTCGGTGCGCAAAGTATGGAAGCGGCCTTACAATTGTGCAATGCCGCAACTTCGCGTGCGGAGCCAGGACATCGCAAAGTCGCAGAAACGCGAAATCTGAGCGGCGTTACTGACTCAAGGCCCTCATTCTAGACAAGTCAGTCATCTGACAGTCACCAGTTACCGTGTCCTTTTATGTTTACCCATTCACCATGATGGTAGTATCGATGGATCTTTGATGGCCCTTTGAGAGAAATCGTGAGGCGCTCGACCATACCATATGGGCTATTCAATGCTCCGCAGTCAATGATCCTTCAATTTATACGATCGTGCACAGATGAGCTACGATGATGCTGTTACAACGGTGCACACATATGACAGCATCTGTCAACGGTCGTTTGCGTCCGAAGACCACCCTCGCTGTTAGACAAACAGAAGTTCCGCTCAAATACCAAATGTTTGATATCAGTCACTGAATTAAGCAGGTCCATAGTTGTGGAAACAATGGGATCAGCAGAAATGGTGAAAAAGTATAAAACACACGTATCAGTTTAGGGGACGTGAAATCAGTGAAAAGTTGATCGATGTTTTTAATCCTCTTCTACGGTGCCACAAAAGCAACCCTATCACGCTGATTTTGCAACACCATCGATCGATACGCGTCTAATCCTTCCCATTTCACCATTTCCACTAATTCCACAACTATAAACACGATTTAAGTCATCTGGAGAGCGTAAGACCGTTCTTCAGCTTTGACCACTCGAAACGTAAACTTAGATATGATAGAATGTCTAACATAGGTGGCTAAAGAGCGGCTGTGAAAATGAAATGGTTGCACCGGCAAGGTGAAAAACGGCAAAATTAAAAAACGCATCCATAAAATTAATAAAGTCATAGCAAGTTTCTATGTTATTAGGTGTGTGAGGTGCAATAGTGCGGAATTAACGGAGGTTACGTCTCCCCATCAATCCACACTGACCCAATGTTATTTCAGCTCTACTCGCAGGCGCGGGCTACACTTAGACTTCGTAATTTTGCGACTTCACAGGCGAAATCACAGAATCGCGAATTTCTGCCTTGCACGTTCGATAAGGGTAAACATCAAGTTTCACAGCTACTGATACCGATAGTAGAAACATTAACAATCACTGAAGGTAGAATTACCTCCCATGGCTACTTTTCAAATCCTCAATCCAGCAAGCGCAAAAAAAAACCCAGAAAAGATGAGGTAAAAGACAGGTGCATCGGGTGACGTGTGACTCACAATCGAAAACCACGAAATCATACTGACCCGATTACACATATGCTAATCGTCGTCACATTGTTGTTTCGATATGGAATACGATTTACAGTCTCAACTCAATTGCAACACATCATAACATAGATGAAATCAAATTTATTAAATACTTTGCAAATAATGAAAATCACTCTTATCGCAACAGATTCGAAATGGTGAGCAAAACCAGCATTAAGCAATGGCTTCATGATAAACAACAAATTCCAACCCATCAGAAGGCAAAACATAGAAGAGGAACGATAACTATGACAACTAAACTGATAAACTGGATAAAACATGGCCTAGAACTGCATGCTTCAGAATAACACCCAAAATAAACACTGACCAAATTATAAATAACTCTCTTAACAACAAAGAACACTTCAAAAATGAATACTTAAAAACCGGCTGAAATGGAATAGCTTCGTAGTTACAACAATGTACAGTAAGGTGTCGCTCAATTCAGAAGGATTGTTACTAATAATGAACAAAAATAAAGCAAATAAATTCTTCTAAGGCGGAAAAACAAAAAAAAAACGAAAGAAATTTGTCATTTGCGAACCCCATGAGCGTATGCACGCGGTTGACGTGGGCGTTCGTAACGATCATTCCGTCTTGGTGACGATATCAACGGACTCCTTGACGGGACTTCTCGGTTGTGATCTAAAAAAAGTTTATTTCACAAACTGAACTTCAATATTCAAGAAATCTTCATGAGAAAAACTTCTTTAAGCAAGGACTAGGTGTTATCATCATTTTTTGAATGACAAAATGGGGAAAATCTAATCGGCCTGATTAATGCGTTGTGAGACATAGGCGATATATAAACCCCTCAGTGTAATGATCTCCTAGATGGACACGCAACGACTTACGGAACCTGGCGGAAATACGAAAAATACTTGGAAAAACAGATTCCGACGAAATTCGACTCGATATTTATTGATCTCCTGTATGGGCCGTGACTTGGAATCGCCCCACCTTTAACCACTTAAGGTGAAAACACAATTAGTCAACGCTTATATTAAGAGAAAGAAAGGATGGCGATGTGATGGAGGAGGAGGAGGAGGAGGGGGTAATATCAAAAATGATTACCAGCAAAATTTATCCTCACACACTTTCTAGCTTAACCTTAACTTAAAAACAGTGATAGGGGTGATGTGCGTAACAACTCCCAAAATGAGTCACGAAATGAAAGCGAAAGGTCTAAAAAGACCATATAAGACAAAACTTTTGATGAGAAAGAGTGTTTCCGGGCTTCACGAGAGCCGTCTTCTTCAGCAGCTTCCACTTGTTATAGGCCAGTCCGCCCCTTTTTTAGGGCCGACCCGCCTCTTTTGAGAATAAGTAGCGGCAAAGGGGTTTCATTTCTTGGGTTTTGACCATTTCATTCAGTCTTTCCTTACTTTTCGCACTGCTGAGCACGCCCACCTTCCTATTCATGATCTCCATAGTCGACCCGAATTACCCCTATCACTGCCTTTGAAGCAGCAGATGCGAGAATTAAAGTATATCGTTATATCGTTCATTCGAATCCTTGACCGTAAGCGTGTTCGCCACAAACACTCCTACTACACCCCCCCCTATGCTAATCGACATTTTTCGCCACTTGGATGTGGGGCGCAGCCAGGTATCGACGGAACTCTATACTGCGCTTGATCACTACTGCCTCCGAAAGCCACATGATTGAGAAATAATTTCGTATGATCCGTTAATTAATGAAAGTTCCGAACAAATCATTATAACACTAAAATACCATATTACAGGAAAATGCAAATAAGCAGCTTGTTAGTATTAACCATATAATTAGCCATGTAATGTAGACTCACTCCCTGATCGGGCGTTAGACTGTCGTTTTGTCAGCTCGCAACTATTCAGTACAATCGCATATCGACGCATCACATTACGGTCCGGAGGGGGAATCTCCATATCGAGCAATGAGCGACTTTTCAACGAATTTCTGCCGTTTTCATTGCCATTACCGGCATATCGATCTCCTTGTGTGGTATCTTTTGCGAATTGCGAGTCACGAATAACAGAGTCGAGCAGTGAGATGGTGGTTGGTCCTTGTTGTGACTCTAATCCATTTATACACATATCCAGCAACGATGGAATCTTCTCTTTGGTGCTGATGGCTAAATGAATCTAACATTGCGCGCGAACAGTTAGCGCTCCGTCAATGAAAAGCCGTGAAAAGACAAGTTCAGAAGAAGAAATTGCAACGACGGGCAACATGGACAATTTACACCAACCGGTCCCGTTTCTCTGCTGTTGATGATTTGACGACGGCTTCCGTTGCGGTGATTTTATGTCATGTTTAGGGCTCCGATACGAATCACGATCTTCTTCTTGATCTCTTTTCTTCGGCGATCTATGGGTAAAAGTGCTGTCCTTGGCAGCTGAGGGCGATGCCATGTAGGAGCCCGTCCTTTTCGGAAGAGGTGAGCTTTTGCTATATGAGGTAGGTCCTTCTGTCGATGTGTCGGTGTCTGCTCCGTCGGAATGGGACCTACGTTTTTTCGATTCAGCATCCTTACGTGAGGAGCTGTCCCTTATCGTTATATTACCACCAGAGCCACTCTTGGAGGTAGAACTGGGTTTCAATGACGAGGTGACATCCTCCTTTTCATCCACCTGACACCAACCGCGTGCTAGCGGACCCCGTACGGAAATGATCTCTGCATCATCTCTCGTGCTCTTTTCCTGTCGCTCCGAATGACCTGACGTGGACGGTCGCGCTTCTCTTGACGAAGCACGTTTCTCACGATGTCGGTCGTCTCTAGTTCTTGATCCATTCCGATATGTTCTCGAATCTCTCGAATCCTTTGAATATCGTGACGATCTATGTTCATGTCGTTCTACATAACGATGATGACGTCGTGCTTCTAAAGTGGAAAATCATCTGTTTTACACACATCAAAAAAGGCTCCGTGATCATAAATCGTCTGTAGTCGTTGGATGAGCACATAAATCTACCATCTCGTCCATCACTATTGACGGTAGTTCGATAACTTCGAGAAGACACGCCATTCTTTCCTTCATCGCCACGATACGAAACACCATTAGTCTTTGTAACTTCTTGTTTCGGAGGTGAACTGATCAATTCAGAAGGTTCATGTTCATCCGCGAAGAGGACGTTCGTGGAGGCAGCGGCAGCGGCTCGCCTCATTGCATCGACATCAATCTCTTCACAGAGATCGGGAAAATCATCGTCGATATCGTTAGATGTGCCGTGAACACTTGGCTGTATACTGGTATCGCCGAGATCATCGTCCTCTCTAAAATGAAGCAGCTCAACTTTGAATATTCTTTATTGGTTGTTTACTTTGAAGACCACAGAACTATTTACTCATTTAGGTAAATAACTGAATCGAATCCCTTTGGAAGCGAAACTGTTAGAGCCAATCTTTCACTCAATTACTTCATCACCGAATATATGTAATTGAATTTTGACATACCCGGAGTGAGACTCGCCTGTACGGGAAGCACCATCAGTGAATTCCGAACTATCATCACCTACTTCATCATCTAAAAACAAAAGTTAAGAGCGGCCAGAAAACTCAGCGAGAGGAATGGAAATATTACATGAATCGAGTAATCTCGAACAAAAATAAAATATTAAAAATCTGAGCAAAACCAAATAGTAAATAGGTACTGCATGACAAAAAGAACTTACAGCAGTCCACCTCCTCCAATTCTTCGAATGGAATATCTTTCTCATCGTTATCTCTCTTATGGTGACGATGACTTCGTTCATGGGACGAATCTCTTGTGTGCCTACGCGGCGACCTCTGCAAAAAAGGATTTGGGAAAGACATGCGATGAGTACATCCGTCCAAATAGATCTCATAAAAGTCATGCGTGCTTAGCATAACTTCAATGCGCACTAACAAAGCAACTATTTTATTCATAACCGCACACTGTCCAAATTCCTTTTCGGAGCCCAACTTGGGAAATGCTCGATAGCATCGTACTGTGAGCGCATCCTAGCCCCGCTACAAATGTCTCACAAAAATCAAACCGCCAAAGTTAAAGACAGTTGTTGCTCCTATCTCTCCACTCAGAAAGTTCTTGAAATGAACGCCGTAAAAGGGGACAATGTTTACAAAATCGGCGAACCCACTGAAAAAAGAACAAGAAGTACCTCATGTGACGACCGATTTCTAGAGCTTTTACGATGCTCATCATTGCTATGACGTTTGTGAGGCAAATAGGTATCACGTCGACGTGGGCCACGAAATCCCTCTCGACCACGACGAGGATAAGGATGGAATCGGTCGAGGCGATACTGAAATCTCAAGCACTACTAAAAGCACCCAAGCTGAAGCACGTCTGCATGTTGCGTATAACATAAACATAAACAGATTTCGTCCAGCAATGCAAAATGTTCAAATTTTATGAGATCCCCCCCCCCTCTTCCTCATTAGGACACTACCGAAATTTACCAATTTCTTAGCAATCGTTCCGGGTATCCGGAACTCAAAACAAACAATTCACTAACCTATTTCACTAATGCGCGGATTTCCAAGCACGCCTTGAATTTGATTGAAAATAGTTACGATTAAATAATGTCTGATGGGAACAAAATCTCAGAATTTCCAAATAAGGAGTTGGCAGAAAGTCAGCAAAAATGGGAGTAACACTAATACTCACTTTCGCAGGAATTTCCGCACGCTTCCTTCCTTCACGTAGACGTCGCCCACGTTCATGATCTATTCGTTCTCGCCGTTCTTCCTCAGCAGCTTCATCAACACATTCAAGTTCATCAATATCAAAATCTTCCTCATCACCGTCTTCCGCACCAAAGCCATTCTGCAACAAATATAAATAAGTAAACATACAGATGTTAATGCTAATACCAGCGATAACACGAAAAATACCTTTGAAGTTTCTGTATCAGTATTCAGCGTACCAAGACTGGCGCACATTTCGTTTTCCTCCTAAATCATAGGAAATTTTTACGTTGCCGGAAAATTCAGACATGAGGTGCCCATCAACTCACTTTCAAATAACTTTTAAACTTTGACTAATTGGTTTCATTTCGGTATTTAATATACGGAATTCAGAGAATTAGCAAAAGGCTGTGATTCCTAGGCAGGAATAATTGGACGTAGCACAAAAATGAGAACAACCCATGACACTACTGCTACGATCACAACAATCACAATCAATCAATCTTTTATTCACCATCTTCACAACAAACTAATCACTAGTGAACAAAATACATCGAAGATTGCGCGCCCTATATCCCACCATAATGACCCGAAAAACCGCTAAAAGTAGGTGAAAAACAACAAGTGCGCGATATGAATAGGAAGGGCGGAAGTGGGGTGGGGATGGGGTAGGTGGGGATTGGGGGACTACAGCTTGTCGCCATGGGTTTCCACCCACTGGGAAGAGATTTGCACAGAGAGGAATTCCTACAACAAGAGAAGGATTTCACGATGGAATTGGTTCACGCACGTCGTACATCTCTCTGCCGTCCCGGCATATTAATGTCCCCCCCTATACTTATGGTGACACCACAACGATCGACAATGATGTCAGCAAATTGACGAGATCCAGGAGAATGAGAGGAAAGAAAAGAGTTGTCTGGTTCACAAAGGTAGGCACTGACCACCTCACAGCAACCGTGAACGGGGCGCCATGCTATGGTGCTGGGCTTGCTACGGACACACTTTTTTACGGATCAAACGATTTCGACCTTGATTTTTCTGTACATGCCATACATAACGTAAATCGCCATTAGTTATCAGAGCGTAACATCGTTATCAAGACGTTACAGTACAGAATGAATCAGAACGCATGTGGTTTTGATGATTGACTGGAATGACGCTGTCAAAAGTGATACGATAGGTTGACAGACGAACGATTGCATTTTCCGCAGCTTATTTTATTCAAAGTCCATCGGAGCGCGCATTACTACACTTTTTTCCCATTCTCCATTGCGATTGCACAGCTGCAGGAGCAGCTAAGCACCTGCGCTCGGGAAAAAAGCAATGGGAATCGGCAAAGAACGCGCCATCGTGCGGGATAGCACCACACTGGCGCAAAAAAGGCATTCACTGCCGAACAAAAAGTGAATGTGAAAAGAGAGCAAATCAGAAAGCGCATCCGTTCAGCACTAGCGTTCTCTTCATATATGTCAGTTCGTGTTACGAGAGGGATGGATGCAGACATACCGCCGCCACGCCTACTGAGAAATGACGTTATGTGAGAGTGATCAGCTCGTATTGCCTACGATGCGGCGGTGCAGCGATGTTGTAAAGCGAGACATAGCAACCAACGTGCGTTTTCCTATTTACATCTAGCGTCGCAGGGAACTGATATAAGAAGAACAAGAGAAACAACGTTCAACAAAACTTGTCAACATTCATAATGGCAGCTGAAATGACTAATGTACCGTGAAATCGCGAACGATGGGTGTGTCACATTAGGAAAAGAAAGGCGAGAGAAGCAGTATCTTATCGCTCACATAAGAATACCTCTTCAAAACCTATAATTTGGAATAGTAACATTTCTAAAGTTTCGGAAATATTAGGTTGTCGGGAAAGTTCTTTCGTTTTTTAAAAACTTGCTTTTTTCCCTCAAAACTGCTTTCCAGAAATTTCTTCTGTACATATATATGTAGTACAAGTTCTCACGCATCTATAGGTATTGTTGTCTTCCATCTCCCGGATAACCCTTTTCGGCAAAATAAAAATATCAAAAGCCACCTCATTTTCAATTCCAATTTTTTTCCTTTGAATGGCGTTAGACAGGGAAAGGGAAAGGTGATAATCCGATGGAGAAAGATCAGAACTATAAGGCAGCAATTTTTATCCAAGCTCGAGAATTTTTTGAAAAAAAAAATTTAAAATTTTCCTACCACTATTGAAAAAAAGACTCGCCAAAAAATTCTCGAGCTTGGATAAAAATTGCTACCCCATCCTCCTTATAGCCCTGATCTTGCTCCATCGGATTATCACCTTTTCCGTTCCCTGTCTACCGCCATTCAAAGAAAAAATTTTTTATAATTTTTGTATTGAAAATGAGGTTGACCTTTGATATGTTTATTTTGCCGAAAAAGGTTATCCGGGAGATGGAAGACAATAATACCTATAGATGCGTGAGAACTTGTACTACATATACGTACAGAAGAAATTTCTGGAAAGCAGTTTTGAGGGAAAAAAGCAAGTTTTAAAAAACGAAAGAACTTTGCCGACAACTTAATACTTACCGATAAATGATATTTTTCCGAACAATTCGACACTAAAACTACATGCAACCTCTCCTCCCTCAGAGTCCCATGACATACGATTTGGGTTCATTTCCCATACACCTTAAACCTTGATGATCCGCACAGAGGGTCCATATTTCAGCAAGGCATATGGGAACAGCAGGGCGGAGGTGGTGTAGTGACAGGTGGCGCACTCCCCATTCTCATGGTGCGGCGATCAAATCCCGCATCGAAGCCCGCTCAGGTCAACCAAGCCTTACATCCCTCCGGGGTCGGTGAATTGGTACCAGGCTCGTCCGGGAGGATAAAAGCACTGACTTGTACATCGACTGGCAACCGCAAGTCATTGCTTAGGCCACATCACATTCACCAGCCACCACGATTCTGAAAGAACTAGAATGTGCGGCGCATTCCAGGAAGGGATTGATTAACGCCAAAAACTTTACCCTTTTATCCTTTATTTATGGGAACAGCATCTGCAAGTGCCATTTCGCGTCTTTGTAAATGATGTCTGCTCTGCCCCGGAGCCAAAAAACACCATTAGTGACAGGCAGTCCCAATAAACAGAGATTATCGTGAAAGTGTCACGCATCCAAACCATGGTCCTGATGAACAAAAATTCATAAACAGCCATCTACTAGAACACTCAGCAGTGAAGGGGGAGGGGGAGGGTGACTTTCTCAGAACTAGCTCCAAAATGATCGGATCTCTGCGAAAGACCTCCTATCGTGTCTGGGATCTGCAGATTTCGTAGCAAGGCTACACTTGAATCAAAAACAAACTCTTGGCTTAAGCAGCCATTCTGAACAAAGTCCACACCACGCACACACACTCCGGCACTACTTTCTGTAAACTATGCACACTCTCACTATGTAAACTATGCACGCCCTCACTATGTAAACTGAAATGCGAAAATAGCCTCACTGCACTTTGTATTAGTAAACAAATCCAATAAGGACATCTTCATCGCAACTAACACTGTAGTGTGCCACCGTCATTGAGACGGATTTTCAGTAGGGAAATATTGACGAAGTGCTGGACAGGTTTCTCAAGGTCAGATGAAAAACCGCCTCGCGCTGTTAATTCAGAATGAAAGTTTTCTTCCTGAGAAAACATGATCGCTGCATCTCTACACCTACTTCTCATCGGAACAGCCTGCAAACAGTATGCAAGATAGTCGTCTTCGAGGTAGGTAGGTGTCAACAGAGCAATAGATCAATTTCAAAGCGATCACTCAGAATCAGCAAATTTCGAAAAATTAAAGAAGGAAACGAAGCAGATACGGCGAGTCCATGAAACAAAAGATTTGCATTCTATCTGCAGCGATGGAGCTTCATGAACCGTGGTATAATGGTGACATAATGTGCCGTGGGATTGTACTAAAAAATGAGGTTAGAATTCGGAGACAGATTCTATCGCAATTACGGAAGAGGCATCTTCCAAAAATTGTACACTTGACCATCTCTAAGAAATCTTTGAAGGGTCAATTGGCACATCTAAGCGTGTTTTTTGCCTAAGCTTTAATGAATGAAAGGAGTTCCTTCTAAGCCAAGGTAAAATACCATCCATAGCGGAATACCATCCATAGTGGGATGCCGTCCCCCCCTCTCCATTGCGACAGCCCCGGGAGAAACCCTATTCTTGATGCCACACTGATGCGTTAGGGGGGGGGGGGGGGGGAGGAGGGACAACTTACGGTAACAAGTTTTTACGTAACTGACGTGTCAATAACACACCGTAAATGTTACATTTATAAATATAATACTGTATAGCTATAGATGTTACTATTCAACATTCATGTAACGAATGTTATCCTTTAAAATTCTCCCCTCCGCTCCCCTGGTTAGCATAGCCCTTTTCTACTCCATGCTATTTCCATGAGAATGCCGCTGCTAAATACAGCCCCAAGTATCCGTCTGCTTATCATAACAAAGCAACCAATATGGCCATCTTGAATGAGTTATCAAAATTCACGAGCAGTCTCAACGCATTTTTGTGCCATCCTAACACCACTGCATACCTATGGCAGCCTATGCGATACGTATCATATCAATTCCGCCTGAATGGCGCGAATCGCGAACCCTGAACAATGCCTACCGGTCTAAATGATCCTTGAGCAGGCTCAAGAGATCATCAGATCATTACAAGCAGCAAAACATTCTTATGCATATACAGCAAAGCACCACAGTAAGGGAAAGGACGTCATCTCCAGAAGTCATAGCCTAAAGAGAAGACGTGAAGCCACATGGCACTCTGCAATTGCGACAAATTTGAATCACACAGCTGGCCTCTCCTATGGTGAAAAGTAGCCGTCTTAAAAAGGTGTGCACGTCGAAAAAGTTCCGTCTGATAGAACACTTACTTCAACGCTTTGCGGCGTTGCAATCTACGCAACCGATCAATATTTCAGTACACAATAGAAAATCACACTATCACTGCTCCCGTGACTGAATTCAGCGTAACGGCACTTTGACATGCAACTCCCAGTTTATAGGATTTTTTTTTGTTAGCGGAAGCGGGGGAAGTACGCAATACGTAAGGAAGAGGAATGCAAATCTGAGCTTATAATCGAAGTTAGGAAGGATCTAAGTGTAGATGATACAATTTCCATGCGCAGAAAGAGGATTCCCACAAACTGACTAGGAGGTCTTACGCGGAAGTGGTATTACACCACTGAAAACGAGTTGTGGAGGTATTGCAGAACCACTGAGGGCGTTATATGTATACAGTAAGACTCTGGGTCATGTCATTTCTGATTGTGTTGCAAGTGCTTCGGTGATTAGTGTAGGGTCAGGTCACCCTAAGTGGTTTTACTTCACGAGACGATTGATTTACTACCAATTTCAAGATCTTGGCCACGTAGCTGGCCTACTTATGTCAAATAATGGTCGAAGAATAAGGGCAGGTATTTGTGAAGGTAAATAGGTAGTAAAGTTGGATATTTGTCATTTAAATGATTAAGTTAGAGCATCTTCCACTAAATATTAGGTTGATCGGAAAGTTTTGATAGGGTTGAGATATTTTTTTGTTACTCAGCATGTAGTGCAGGCTAATCAACAATATAATAACCATCGTTAGTTATAACATTGTCCCACCTAAAGAGCAGGTCAGCGATTTTCTTCTCCCAGAATTAGGAGGATTAGGAGTCAAAGAAGTCACCGACCACTTGTTCAAGGTGACGAATTTTTTTTTGCTAGGAAAGCCTTGGGGGGCCGGAACAAGTGGTAATCTGAGAGGGCAGTATCAGGTGAATAGGGTGCATGTGGAACCGGGTCCCAACCTAGCTCCTCCAATTTTGCACGGCTCTCTTTACCCATATGAGGGACCCGTGCAAAATTGGAAGAGCTTGACTGGGACAAGGTTCCACATCCGTCCTATTCCCCTGATGTTATCCCTTATGATTACCACTTGCTCCGGCCCCCTGAGGCTTTCTTAGCAAAGAAAAAATTCGTCAACAATGACCACCTTGGACAAGTGGTCGGTGACTTCTTTGACTCTAATCCTCCTAATTCTGGGAGAAGAGAATCGCCGACCTGCCCGTTGGGTGGGACAATGTTATAACTGACTATGTTTATTATATTGTTGATTAGCCTGCATTACTTGCTGAGTTGTAAAATAAAATAGAAAAAAATCTCAACCCTATCAAAACTTTCCGATCAACCTAATATAATTTCTAGCCGAAAGCAGATCCGATCTATGATGGAGGTAGATGCTAGTTTCTGTTACAGTCCATAATACAAGTTTTACTTTCACAAGAATGTAAATTTTGTGTTCTAGGGAGAACTACCCTCCACACAACACAGTTGACCTGACCTCCTGTAACAGTGGTCGGAACACTTGCATGCCACCCGTCATTTCTTCGTGATACCCACACCACCCTGCCTTGTTTTGATTGTGCTTCGGTGTGGATTGAGATGCACACTTCACAGATCCCATCAATAGTGCCACAGCCCATTTCAAGAGTATAAATTTTACAAGAACAAACCTCGGCAGGATCCACGGACCAGTCGATTTCTTCAGCTTCACGAATTATGGCCTCATGAATGCTCGTCTGCAATTAAAACGTGGCTATCAGCGATTTGTAGCATGTGTCGAATATCAAATTACCTTAGAAACTCCAGTTTCCATGCCATCTTCACGTGACATGGTCGATTGTTCGCGATTTTTCTCGAGTCCACCGACCGCAACACAAATATCACTGCCGCTAAGTGAACATTAATTGAGCGATTTGTCCGACAGATACGAATGGATCATTTTGAGAATAATGCGAAGAGATACGAATCGTGATAACGTACATTCGGGCAAAACACGTAAAAACTCCACTTTAGCACTCTTTTATTACCGAACAAAAACAAAACTCAACGACCTTAACCATTTAAAAAAAGCGAAAAACATTTTAACAAAGAGATCTACTAAACAGTACCCAATACTGCTCCTGCAAGAAATATTAAATAGTACAATAAGTCATATTTACTCGTTCAGGCAATACAAGAGTCATCTACACAATAAGAGCCATACAAAATGAAAGGGAATACGAGCCAGCGGACTTAGCCTTGAATCCAGATCGCTGCTAGTGGGGCGGCCTTCACGTTTTCCAGATCGATGCGCTTGTCGAGTTCCTCATCCAGTTCGCCGATCACCGCACTGGGAAACAGCAACATTCGTAACAGTCAATCAACACGCTGCTAACACAACTAACTAATTGCCGCCAGATTCGCTGATTTAATGTCTGAGTGGCAGCGATGATAACGCACGGCTGGAACGAACGTTCACAGCCCACAGTAAGGAACGCCCACAGCACTAGCGCGGCATGGGGGCATCGCCAAAAAATGCGCATTTTTAACAAGAAATCACCGCGAACTTCTGTGATTTTTTGAATAGCAGTCCGATAAATTCAGTTCTACTTCTTCCAGCCTAATCTTCATCATTAGCCTTTTATCTGCGAGAAAATAACGATTCGAACTGACAGGAGATCTGCAGCGAAGTGGAATGCATGGTTGGTTTCAACTAGGCCGGAAACGAAGGAAAAAGATCTGGAAGAAGGAAAAATCCTCGAGGCGCTAGAAATAAGAAGGTTATCCCCAGAAATAAATGGCAGAGTTGAGCTGAGTGACATTCCTGAACTAATCACATGTCTACAGTGTTATCAAGGATTAGGTCAGGGTGGGTCAACCAATTCTGTTCCACTACCACGGAGCCCACCAAGGGTAAGGTTAGTATTCCGGTGGCAGCAGTAAGTCGGTATAGTACAAATAAACCAAGGCGGCTCTGAAATAGTCTTTCGATAGTTTTAAATTTGTACCATTTCAGGCTTGAGAAAGGAGCTATGTGCCGAAGGCTTGCCAGAAAAAGGTCAAAATTCTTTTGCAACGACTTTTTGCAATAAGTTTTGTGAAAGTCTTTTTGAGTCTTTTGGAATAAATCTTGCAATTCTCACATTGTTCAACACATATTCAGATCAACATGAGGCTTCGGGACAAGACAACGCCAAAGGAAAAAGAGGAAATTTTTTGGCGCGTTGATCAACTCCTTTGTGGGATGCGCCACGCATAGTTCCATTCAAAATCGTAATGGCAGAAGGAAGCATTTGACCCATACAATGACTTGCTGTGGCCAAACAATGTACAAGTCAGTGCTTTTATCCTCCCAAACATGTACAGAAGCAATTCACCAATTCCGGAGGGGAAGAAGGTTTCGTTGGCCTGGGCGGGCGTTAATGCAGAATTTGATTTACGCACCATGAGAGTGTGAGTGCGCGCCATCTGTCACTGCTCACCACCTTCGCCCCACAGGCGAATAAACTCCCATAAAAAAACTTCTTTTCATATCCGTGTCCCACTGATAATCTGAAGATAAGTGAGCATGTACGTTCCGATAAAAATGTTCCCATTACAAATCCCAGAAAAGACATGGCCACGAAAAAGATCTGACATACGAAAAACATTTCACATAAACTTCACTAAGATTGAAGTCCAAATATGCGTTCCCAGAGTACACTCCAAACACTAATCAGAATGCGACTTTCACCACCATATATCAGAAACTAGTGCTTTTTGATACTAACTAGGTGTCATGCAAAGTATTTCTGTAATAGGGCGACTGTCCCGGATATCGTATAATTGGAGAATCACTTATTAGACAAAAAACTTTACTTCGCTAAAAGCAGAACCGGTTGTCTCAAAAACGACTTTTTCGAACAGCCGTAAGACTACACAAATTTCAGAGCGCATAACAAACTTTCATCTGCCTGATCAAGTATTCAGCGAATGCCATACACACTCGAAAATGCCCTTTTGAGTTTTCATCCCAGCATTTGGAGAATAGAACAACTATGTCTGCACCAATTTTGTTGTGGTTTACATGAAGCTTCACTACGATGCCAATAACAACATATCTTGACAGATAGGAACCTGTCCGAGTCCTGGTTTGACAGCAATGTCTGCCAGAACTTTCCACTAAGCAAGAGGTTGTATAAAAGCTCATTTGGCGAAAGCCACAAAATACTTAATAACTCACAAACAAAGTTAGGGCAAATTATATGTAGTTGATGTCCGTTGTTACAGCATTTCCAGTCTCCAGGAAAAATGTTCCAAATCAAAAACTGGGAAATTATGCGCCGTTGGAAGAACGACTAACTTCAGAAATTTGCAGGGGCACAATCTTTCGCTTCATTTCAAAATAACAATAGCTGAATTGGTGGAGGCATTCTTCCGATCACCAGCACAACAACTGGTAATTCTGAATGTTCTACAACAATTGAGACTCCACAATATTTATTCAAAAAGCTCAAAAGACCCCTCAAAAGTCTCAAAAGATTTTTAGAATATTTTTGCGATATTTCGGTGTTTAACACCTTCTTCTGGTCTGAAACTGTGGAAGTTAGCTAAATTATATGAAATACGTTGTATATCATATAATATTGGTAGTTAGCATATCATTTACCTAACTTCCACAGTTTCAGGCCTGAAGAAGGTGTTAAACACCGAAATAGCATAATATTCCAAAACATTCGAGACTTTGAGGGGTTTTTCGAGTATTTTAGAGTCTCAATTGTTGTAAAATATCCAGATAATCATGAGACTTCGGAACAGCACAATATTAAATTGGTCATTCTCTCTCAGTGCAATCCACTAGACATTATCATGGCACTGTTTGGATCTCTGCAGACTTTATTTATTTATTTACTGCATGCGTGGATACATATGAAATAATTCGACTGACAATAGGTCAAATTACAACGCATTCAATTATGATATTATTGATAGGCTGCTAATTATAATATACTGGAGTATTTCAGTGAGATTCTTGTAAACATGTGCTACTGGCCGGGTTGCAATCCCAGATTAGGCCCAATCACAGTAGCGCACAAACAACGATAACAAATTAGCCTGGGTGACAATGAGAGAAAGATTCAGGCAATAAAGGGTTGATCTTTGAAATAATTGGGGACGAGGACATCACTATGTAATTGTGGCCAATCATAGCCGAGAAGGGCTGATGAAAGCCAATTCAGAGAGGAAGAGATTCGCTGTCCAAGAAAATGTACACACTATCCAATGCGCGACTTCATATTTGTTTAAGGAATCGAGGTGAAAAGAACATGATCTCTGGCGGGTGCACTCGAAACCAGCCACTGAGTGGGAGGCGGGTATAGAGCCGCTTAGCGCTCCACTATGCCACCCTATTGATTGGCTCGCAGAACAGCTACGTCAGATCCGAGCAACCACGGATCTGCGCTTTTCCACTGCTATTACACCACTACAAGTCGCATTCAGATTCGATGTTATTTGGCTTGCGGTACTCTTCAAAGACGAGCGATCGCTAACCTGTTTGCAAACATTCGCAACGAAAAACAAGTCAAACCACTTAACACACTAAATTTTTTTCGAAAATTGGATCCAAACAAGATTCATCACTTGCGACATCCGATCTTTTTGAATCTACGTTCACCAAGTAAAATCGTAATGCACACTAATGCAATTTCAATTCAAATACTTCAAGAAAAGAAAGTCAACAGAGTTTCTCATTCTGCCAAAGTGCACGGCTAAAAAGTAGTTAGACTGCAATGGAAAACAAGTAGAATTTTACCTATGTAGCTGGAACTTAATAAAGTCGACTTTTTCGATGCCACAAAGAATACCGAGTGTTTCTGTGGCAGATGTGAACTTGAAGTCACAGTTACGCTGCAATTATATTATACCTTGTGAACCTGCAGAATCGCATGAGCGCATCTGCCTTGACGCGCTCGATTTGTGGTCTGCATTAAGGTCTAGCCTGCTGCCGAGAAAAAATTTGAAAAATACCACCCCTCCCCGAAAAAGAGGTCTCCGCCCCTACGACCTCGGTTCGACGCATCTGAGGTGCGCCAATACTGTAGCCGTCTCTCAAAAGAGGTCGTAGATTGATAATCATTATGCTACCTAGCACAAAGTAGGTAAATAAAGTAGAAGATGAAGTCTTTGGCGTTAATCAGTCCCTTCCTAGGATGCGCCGCACATTCTAGTTCCATTCAGAATCGTGATGGCTGGTGAAAATGATGTGGCCTATACAATGACTTGCGGTAGCCAGCCGATATAAAAGTCAGTGCTTGTATCCTCCCAGACGAGTCTGGTACCAATTCGCCGACTCCGGAGGGATGGAATGATTGATTGGCGTGGGCGGGCGTTGATGCGGGATTTGATCCCGCACCATAAGAGTGGTTAGTTCCACTGGGACTATATTATTTGAGCTTGCTATTTTCCTATCGTTTTACGCAACCGTTGCTCCGCGCCTCACCACGAACTACTGCTAAGCTCCAAGTAAGCTACAAGTGTTTTCCATGCATCGCGGCCATAGCGAAGGCAGCAGTTGTGCAATCAGGGGTCGATACGTATTTAAATCTTACTCTGACTTCGAGTGGATTGCAAATTAGTCTTTCGCAAGCTTCAATGACAGCTTCACAGGAAGCGCTGCTCGTTTGGTAAGACTTATGTAATTTTGCAAGAAGGGAGCTTTCGGGGACACCATTTGTTTATCTACAAACAATAGTGGGGTGCTATCGCAATGAGGGGGGGGGGGGGGAGGGGGAGGATCTCACTATGGACATTATTTTTACCTAAGCATAAAAGAGGAAAGGAACCTCTTCTTTCCTCCACTAAGGCTCAGGCAAAAATATACGCCTGAATATGCAGATCGACTCCTCAAAGATCTCTCCAATCCAAGATGGTTAGATGTGCAGCTTTTACAAAGTGCCCAACCCCCCCCCCCCCCCCTCATTGCGATAGCACCAATAGTGGGATCGTCAAGCGCCTTGATAGGTGAAAGTGCCCTTCCGGATAATGTTAAGCTTCAGATGCCGAATCCAGTAAGAAATGTCAAGATTGCACAACAACAGATGGGAACATAATCCAACGATCTCAAAGGAGTACGGGATCCACTTGTGGCGAAAAGTGAAACTAGGCTGTCAAAAACCCGAACTCAGTTCTTCTGCACGCTTCCAAATGGTAATGACTGCAATCGAAAAACCACAAACGCAGCACCACAAAAAAGGGATTATCGCATAACCCTTTCGTGAAAAGTTATTAGCAGTTCACTCTATCATAAATGTTCTTTGACCTTCGAAATTCCGCTGGCGCTTCTGTGACCTTCGAAATTCCGCTGGCGCTTCCGTGCATTTTCTTAGTCCTTTTTAGGAAGAATAGAGTAACATGCGACAAACTCACATGTTATCGCCTCTTATAATGTACAGTCCAAGAGGAATCTGTTCAACACCTTGAGTTTCAGAGTAAACACGCTCATGTGAATCTTCCAGAACGACGTTGACAAGCTGATCAAAACCCTAAATTGCAAGACCAATAGTAATGATACACCGCACGACTTTATAAACTGCTATACACATCAATTTGGAATGTACCCAAACTTGTTTCTCAAAAGAACTGAATAATTTTACGATGTACCGAAAATTTTAGCTGCAGTTTCAGTACCATCAAATGTAGTAGTATGTACCATCAAATGTTTTTTTAAACAGTAACACTAGGAATAATGAAGAATATGAAGCTTACCGACCTTCATCATGCCGACAATATTCCTTCCATCACCAGTGACGACCGATATTACTCGATTCATAAATGTATCCAAGGTTGACGTCATCCTGCCAAATGAAGAAGTAACAAAGTATTCGTGAACCAAAGCTACCACACACATAAATTTGCTCCACTGTGGAATGAATTCTGGGAAGTTCTGAGGAGTAAGATTAGACTATGGATGGTAGACTCAAATGCCCGTTTCACTTTATAGAGAGCTCATAATCGTGAACAGTCCTCTCCTAAAATCCGTCCGCAGTCTAGAGGAGATCTTCGGTTTCCACAAACTTAAAGACACCGGAAGGGGGAAATTTGACAGACCAGAATATGAAAGTAGAGGGGCTCAGCAATGTAACAGTAGAGAAAGAACAAGATGAAATGGCAAAAATCCCGAGAAATAGGAACTTGAAAACCTTCCTTATCTATCGCACTCTCTGTGTCACTAACCGGGGTAGGCTGCCAACGGGCGGAGGGCCTAAACCGAACGTAAACCGCGAACGTTGTCCTGCCTTAGCCGGAAACTCGCCCGGCTGCAGAACTGCAGAACGACACGCCGTGCTGCCGTGCCGTAATAAGACCCCGCCGCGCTTTTCCAATGCGAGCTTCGTCATATGTCACCTCCTGTGAAGTACAAAATCTGTTTTCGGAGAACATGTATTCACAGTTTTCAGTTTTCACTTACATCTCCCGGTGCCTTTAACTATCAAGTTGAACCATAAGTTCCATTTAACTCTCTTTGTTTCACAACGTTCTCTTTGTTTTTCCACATTTGTTATATGTATTCTATGGAACTTTTACTGCTCTACAGAACCTGTTGCTTGTTTTTAAATAACTAGGTGGTTTAATATTTTGAAGACTTTGGAAACGGAATACCCAAGAGACAAAATCTGTACTTACGGCACCCACTTTTCCGCATTTAATCGATGTTTAACACACAGATTTATCTGACCAAGAAACCTTAACCATAACAATAAACTAGCCACAAATGTAATCCCTTCTCCATATGATTCAGCATGGAGCGAAGGTCAGCTTTTGGACTTCAATGACAAGCAAAGAAGGAAAAGTGCCGAAAGCGCAAATTTTTGCCTCATGAGGTTTCCTTTTTCAAGCACGAAAGGCTTGAATTACGGAACTATCCAAAAATAGCAGGGTTTTGTAGAGCAGAAAAAAACTACCGAGTACCCACATACTTTATCGAAGAAAAGGAAATGTTGCGAAAAAGAGTATACAAAGACGAACAAACTCATTGTACAGCCTAATAGCACTTTTCATCAGTCCAACAAAAAAGAACCTGCAGATATGTGAAGGGCCTATAATATGATGGGATTGCAACAATGTACTTCCAGAAATAAATAGAATCAATGAGTGCGTTTGTTCTGCAGATGCATCACAAGATCCCAGTGTCCCTCATCTCCATAAATCCCGTTTGAGTTTGTTGAAATGTTCGTAAAAAGAAACGAAGACTGGTTAGTTAGGCTTCCAAACCCAAGAATGCAATGAATAATAGAAAGTTGTAAAGTGGGGTGGTCGGACTCGCCCGTTATTCCCCCTCTTGCAGGATATTAGCGATCTTCCAACGGCTATAAATTCACGATAGTCGTACAAGGATCACCAAGGAGCGATCAAACGATGCTCAAAACTGACCACGCAGTAACCAAAAGCAAACTACACTCGACCAAATAAGAAATAGGAATCATTATGGAATCTGTAACCTATCGGTTCCTCACAAGCGGTTCGAGCTTTAACGGAAAGGAAAGCATCAACGAGACAAGGTGCAAACGACACAGAACGTGTGAACGATCGAAAAGAACTACTGATCATTGTATTCTCGTAACCATCACGCAAGCGTAACATATAATATCATCGCTAAACGATTAACAGAGATCTGTACGAGGAAAGGTGCATAGCGCATCATGCAAAAAGTAGCAACTGTGTTAAAGGTTTTGTCGCAATCTCACAAAGGAAAAGAGAGCATTCCGTGCCCCAAGAAGTTTAAATCTGAGTTTCAATTTCGATGTATATGTGCCCTTTAGAGCTATTGAGTAACCGTTGTACCCCTTCATCGCCGCAGAATCCTATGCCAAGACAAGAATATAAGTACAAACCAGCGTATTTCAAAAAAAAACCTTCAAAATCTTTGGGATTTTGAATCGGCACCACCAGTAACATCTTACCCGACTTGGCGTTGCATTCATACGCGGAGAATATCGCTTTTAAAACGCTATGGAGACTTGTTTAGGCTTAGATCGCAAATGATGTGTCGTTAACATGCTATTAGATTGTTGCAAAAATAATTACGGAAACGGACCGCACACTTCGAAATGCTTTAACTCAACTTGAACACAATTTATTAATCGATGTGAAAACCATCAAAATCTGTACATTTTTTGCCAACAAACAGCTTATGACGAACGAAGCCAAGGAAAGCACACGTAATGTCGGCCACATTCGTAAATTGTTTACGAAGATGAGAATTGATTAGATTTAAGGGCTCGAAAAAGTCATGAGGGCTCATGCGGCACCCACTTCGATTTCTTCTTCACCATGCCGATTTCTTGCAAATGTCTCGCCACTGTGGAATAATGTACGCCTAGGTGTTCTGCTAGCGTACGAGTATTCGCCTCCGGATTTGCTTCGACGGCTCTCCTTAAATCTTCATCATTAAGCGACGACTTGCGGCCTCGACCCGACTTTTCCTCGAGATCAAAATCACCAGAAGCAAATTTTTTAAACCAGAGCTCCACTGTCCGTTCGCAAGGACAATTCGTGCCAAAAACACTGCTGAGATTGCGGGCTGCCTCCGCTGCCGAGTGTCCCAATTTAAATTCGTGAAGCATGATGACTCGATAGTCGCGTCGGCTCATGATTATACGCAAAGGGCGTCTGAAAAATCATACAAAACAAAATCATAAGCAGCCATACAAGTTTTTGAAAGATCAGGAAAAAAAACAACCAAATGGTATGCTTGGCCTTCCTTGAGATGAAATAGCGGCACTATTCAACTGTCATTACCCCAGATACCACGAGTTGGGTCAAAAAAATAATTTTCGCTGAAACTTTGCCCAGGGAGGTTATTTGGGGTGCTGATCACGAATACGGGAACTATTCGGCTATTACAACCCCAGATACCCCGAGTTGGTCAAAAAAATAATTTTCGCTGAAACTTTGCCTAGGGGGGTTATTTGAGGTGCTGATCACGAACATGACATCGGTTTTCAGCGCGGGCGCCGTTTTCAGCGCCTTTCAAGGCTGCGCCAGTCATGTTCATTTTTGCTACAGTGCTTAAATAGCTGGAGAGCGTCATCTTTCCGCTGTCGTCTTTCATTTGATACTATCGTCCAGTCATCATTGCACACACAAGTGTATATTTTCGCCTAAGCCTTTAAGGGGAAGGGGAGGTTCCCTTCCTTCTTAAGGCTTAGGCAAAACTTGCGGGAACAGTGTGGTGCCCCTACCATATCAGCACTCTAATGGAACTAAACGACACTAGCGCCGAAAACGGATGTCATACTCGTGATCAGCACCCCAAATAACCCCCCTGGACAAAGTTTCAACGATTTCGGTGAAAACGAGTTGCTGCACCAACATGGTGCAATTGCACCAATTTGGCGCGAACGCCAAAAACGGACGCCATATTCGTGATCAGCACCCCGAATAACCCCCCCCCTAGGCAAAGTTTCAGCGAAAATTATTTTTTTGACCAACTCGGGGTGTCTGGGGTTGTAATAGCCGAATAGTTCCCGAATACGATATCCGTTCGAGGTGCTAGCGTCGTTTAGTTCCATTACAGTGCTAATATAGTAGGGGCGCCACACTGTTTCCACAAGTTTTGCCTAAGCCCAAGGAAGGGAATCTTCTTCCCCTATAAGACTTAGGCGAAAATATACACTAGAGTGTGCAGTGATGGTTGTAGGATGGTATCAAATGAAAGACGGCAGCGAAAAGATGACGCTCTCCAGCTGTATGAGCACTGTAACAAAAATGAACATGACTGGCGCAATCTTGAAAGGCGCCGAAAAATGCTCTCTTTCAGATCACATTATTATTATTATTGTATTAGGTTGATCGAGAAGTTTTGATAGGGTTGGGATTTTTTGTTTTATTTTACATTTTAGCAAACAATGCAAGCTAATCAACGATATAATAGCCATCGTTAGTAACTATGATCACCTTGAACAAGGGGTCGGTAACTTCTTTGACTCCCAATCTTCCCAGTTTTGAGAGAAAGGAATCGCTGACCTGCTCGTTTGGTGGGGCAATGTCATAACTAACGATGGCTACCATATAGCTTGCATTGTTTGCTGAGTTGTAAAATAAAACAGAAAAAAAGAAAAAAAGAGACAACTTGTCGACTATTGAACAGTAACATGTGCACATGAATGATTAGTCATTAACGAACCATACTCATGTACCATAACTTATAAGTGGGACACTTCTATGTATAGGGACCGAAAAGTGGCTCTTTGCCAACCTCGCGGTAGTTTGAAACCTTCTCTTCTTCCACAAAAAGATTCTTAACCTACCTCGGAACTTTCTCTTCTTCGGCTAAGGCAATAACCCCACACATACTCCCCTGTGGCTCATGATCAGGTCATGTAAAATTTACCCCCTATTCAGAATAAGCCATACCACCACTCAAAATATGCAAAGACGTGCCACTCTTCAACACTCAATGACTGGACCAAACATCGATCCAAGGAACATATTGATAATTACCATCACCCAAGATGATCGACTGGTTGGCAACTGAAAGTTCAATCGTACTGAGCGTCCACCGACTTATTCCTCACCAGCACGATTCTGGAACGACACCCTTTCTAGCGATCATCTGATAGCCTAACAATAACTTGGAAAGCAGTGGACTATTGAGGATCCTCAAGGAACGTTTCTAACCGAAATATGATCTACTGAGGATTTCTCGACTCATGTCGCCTACGCCCCCTCACTCCCATAGCATCCTAACCTCAATCCACAACTGCATACTCCTTTTTCATTCCACTTCGGTACACTCATTCTCAGATATGTTCATGTAGGAGCAAAAGGATAGAGCCTGTGAAGTAAATCAAGTGCACAATAGCCCTCCAAAGGTTTATTGTTCTACTTATCAACAGTGGCAGTTCATAACCCAATCGAAAACAGTCTTACCCAGATACAAGACAGCCGAACAAAAACTTGGCATGACAAGCACCATGAATAGACGTGGAATCAACCGGTTCATGAAGTAACACATGAGACAAGCTCAATCAACAAGCGGCAAACGACAACAATGAGATTATGGGCCTGACCACCAGGTGCAATGGATAACAGTTCATAACAATCGCCACGATCTCATACGATTCAGTGCAAGGCGGCATCGTATCGTGCGTGGTTGGGGCAGTCATTACAAACAGAGAATAAAGAGAACAATCGCCGGCGATGGCTGAATCGCAACAACAAATTGAAGTCCGTGGAGTGGAAGAGAGACAAAGAGGATAGGTAGCGGCAGTACTTAGCGTCCTCCAACGGGGAGCATGGAAGGAAGATTAAAACAATAAGAGATGTGGACTCACAAGCCAGTAATACGAGTGTGGAATAGAAACAATTAAATGTGGTCTCAATGACATAAAAGCATAGAGAGATGTTAAAAGAACACTGAACTCCGACAAAAAGACCGAAATGATGTCAGGAAGGATCTTTGATAGAAAAATGGTGAGGTCTTCGGGGGAGCTAGGTGCGATATGCAATTATGTACATGGTGATGTGCAACGTGGAGCATAGACAATGTGGGAAATGACCAACTTTCACGCTACAGAAACCTTAGATAAAGAGATGAATTGCTTTATGTTCACATTCACGACACTAGAACTGGAAAACACTTTCACGGAAGCTATAGGCTAATCTAAAGAGCTGCTGGCTTAGATGATGATGCTGACGGCTATCAACGAAGATTAGTCATTTGCCAGGAATAAAGTAACCGCGTGTTGAGTTTAGAGGACTATTTTTAATATTTTTGTTATTTTTGAAGCATGCACATTGTCCGAGTTCAGTACTGCTGCTGAGCAGCCTGTTGATAACGTTGTCCGGTTGCATTACCATTCTGACGAGCACCTTGTTGGTACGCATCGAATCCCGCACCTTAAATGATTCACTAGCACGAGTAGTTGAAGAACCAAATGCAAAACAGGAAATGCGTCACAACGTAAACATAACATGATGAAATATAAGTAAGCCTCACCTGCAGCTGGATATGCATTTCCATACGCAGCGGCACCGTTTTGTTGCCCATAGAAGGAGTTTGCTGCACCGTACCAATCTCCCCATGCTGCTCCCGCACCGTAAGGCATTCCCATTTGTCCCCAGGCTCCATACCAAGCAGCTCCTCCATTAACACCACCTCGTCCACCGTAGGGTCGCATTCCGTTGCCACGACCACCCATCACAGCAAAGCGCTTGCCCTGTGGCACTGCTTTCTTCACGTCACATTCACGAGTTCCGAAGGTTTGCTTCGCTTGCGCGGAAGCTTTGTCGGCCGCTTCCTCTTCCTCGAAAACGATGAACGCAAAGTTACGGCGCATCTTGGTCTGCTTGTCGAAAGGCCACTCAATGTCTTCAACCTTTCCGAATTGTTCGAAGTGCGTTCGGAGCTCGCCTTCATTGTAATCGGATGGCAAACCTCCAACAAACACCTTCTTGTTTTCTCTCGACTTTGCGGGTTTCACTTCGACCTGAAAACGAATCAGTGGTAGATGTAAAAGGTAGGCCGTGATAGCAATCTAAATATCAAATAAAATCACACAAAATGAACAGAGTTGAGCTGCTTACTTGCTTGTTCTTGATGGTCTGTTCACGAGCAGCGAGTGCTGCCTTACAACCTTCTCCAGTCGTGAACTCGACAAAAGCAAAGCCTCTTGAGCGGCCAGTGACTCGGTCGAACTTCACTTGGGCCTGGGCGACCTCCCCAAACTGTTGGAAATGGTTGGTTAGATCTTCGTTGAGCACATCGTATGCGATTCCCCCGACAAAGATCTTCCTGAACGAATAAATTATATGTTTACACATAAAGTTTGTAGTACTTATCTACTGTAGCTTATCAGTCCTTCAGTCTTATCACCTATTTTCATTCTGGGTGAGGTCATAGAGGCGGATTTTCATTCTGGGTGAGAGTCACAGAGGCGGAGGTAGTGCTCCTCAGTCTACTAAAAGTTGTCCTACTGGTGGTCTATTTTGCACCCCGGTCGCAAATACCAAGGTAAGCCCTTGCCACCCTTCGAATGATCGATACCGAGAGCTGGTTTAGTACCCTACTGAAAAGTTCTCGGGATTGTGAAACTCTTGGAGTGAATTAGCTTTCAAGTTTTTCGACTATTCAGGCTCTGAAGAAGACGAAGACGCCGAAACGTTAGCCTCGAATAAATAATGCCGTAAATCTTGGAAGGCTTCAAAAAAAAAAAATCAACCAGAGTGTCTATCCATGCCAAGATTAAAAGAGTCGAACACGGAAAGTTTGTAGTACCCTAAAGTCCCATAGATAAGAGCGGTTTGATTTACCGGTAAAAAACAATTCTTAAAAATTCTCAAAATTCTTTAAAAAATTTCTAAAGATTAGCATTGTCTCAAATTTCTCTCCAGCAGCAGTCACTGCCAATGCAACAGTAAAATTAGATTTCTCATAGCCGGTTTCGCAATTTCAAATTCGGGAGATCATAACTCGGCTCAGACTGCATCTTTTCTCACAGAATAAGCACCATTTGATTCGCTACACTTTTGGAAGTATTGTGGATAGTTGCATATCTCGTTTTGAAGAAGGGCTGATGATTCATAGAGCGCGAAAACAAAAAAAGTCGACTTCAAACCATCATTCTTTCCGAACTCACTGCTGCTGAAGAAGCTGTCCAGATGTTTGGAAAAGTGGGACATAGTTAGCGCTAGATCTGGCGGATATGATAGACGAGTAATGGCTTCAACCTTCAACTGCTTCAATTACTGGAAGAGGATTTGTGGAAAATGCGCTTGCGCATAGCTGCCCTGAGGGGTCCCTTGGCACCCATTTCTTTGGGTTTTTCCAAATCAAGGCTACTTGAGGTGGTTGGTCAAGCTTGTTTGTTGTGGGCCATTACTTGTGGATATTCCCTGCAAGCATGGGCGCTCATCGCTTTCTGTCGCTTTAGTTAAAGCGATTTGATCAATTGAAAATTCGAGCAACTTGTTCTCACTTCTGCACTTCTGAAACCAGGGACAAAGTGTTCAGTACAATGCTTCACCCCCTCCCCTTGCAGCACTCACATTTGTGGTCACCTTCGCTGGGACTCAGCTAAACAAAAACTCGTGAAGTGAAGTCATCTAAAAAGTGCCATTTTCGCAGTAGTTTATAATTTTCCTATTAACTCGAAAAACTTGTAACATTTCAAGAAAAGCATATATCCAGAAAGAGCAATTTTTTCTCTATCTAAGGAGCACAACTTGTAATTTATTTCATGTAGACGCGCTTCGAAGTTTGAGTTTATCTTGTGAACGCGCGAATGCGGCCAGAACTTTCCTTACAACCTAATAAAAAATAGCAATAGAAAAAGTATAGAGAACAGTAAGAATAAAAGTAAAGCTGTAGGCTATTAATGCGATAATCATGAGCACACAGCGCCAAAGAAAAACGTATACAAACGTCAATTTTCATTTTCTAGCACAAACCGCTCTTATCTATGGGACTTTAGGGTAGTTGTAGTAGTAAAGCTATGCGAGTTTGCAAACACCAACAGGTTGGAATAAACTTGTACGATGCCATTTCTACTTTACTCATATGGTTGCTTAATTTGGTATGGCTGTTTGAAATCTCAAAGAAAGGGAGGTCAATTTCGCACAGGAGACTCACGCTAGCGTGACAGCAACAATCTACTTTTATGCAAATACTGAAGAGTAATGTAGCAATATTGCTAGACAGTGCACAACATCGAGCAAAAATAAAGTGACCATTCGTGACCTCTTCCTCTTACACGAAAAATTACCTCCCCATCCTGAAATGATATCATGACCCTAGCGACCATACTCCCACTAAAATGATCGAAATCGTTATTGCTTAGAGATCTCGTAACTCAGTGGGTAACTGACTAAAACATGGTTGATTTGCTATAAAGAGAATGTGGAATTATAATTGATTTCTCCGGGTCACTATTAGGAGTAAGGAATACCCGAAGATTAGCCAGCCCGTGACCATTCGGTGCCCACTTAGGACCATAGCTTAGGCCGCCGTCAGACTTCACAATTTTGCGACGTCGCACTTTCGCAGGCGATTCTACGACCTTGAGATTGTGCGATGCCTCAACTTCGCGTGCGGAGCCGCGACACCAAAAAATTGCAAAATCGCAAAGTCTGACGGTGGTCTTAGGCCGCCGTTAAACTTCGCGATTTTGCGACGTCACGCTTCCGCCCGCGATTCTGCGACCTTGAAAATTTGCAACGCCAAACTTTGCGTGCAAACCGCGACACACCACAAAATCGTGGACTGGCATAATCGCAAAATCGCGAAGTGTGAGAGCGGCCTTAGGTGAGCTACATATCAACGAATGCTTCATGTAAGGATGGAGGGATGCAAGGGTAAGGAGGGGGAGCTAGCCACGTCTACGCACCATTTGAGGGCCTAGCTCTGCCACAGTAGGTAGTGAAGGCCAGGTCAACATCCGAAATGATAAGATGTTAGAATGTGTAGGAAGGCAAAGAAAGTACAAAGCGCAACCAGCAATGAATAAAAGGAGTGCGCAACTGATGAGATTATTGGAGCAGTAGAGAATGATCCTCTTATCGACATCACGGAAGCTCCCATATAAGGTCGCAGGTAGTAAAAACTAGCGCTTAATAAACCATATTTCCATTTATAACAATCTTCTTTGTATAAGAGCATCTAAACAGTGCGACACAAGATTTCACATTGCGCAGATTTGAGAACAAAGATCAGTAGGGCTCAAAAGTCTTCGGCCAAATGATTCTTCAGTCGTAACATTTTTCTACTGAACCAATCCGAGTGATATTTGAGTATGTTGTACCTGAGGGTAGTGCATTTGAAATATGTTTCTGTGGCACGGAACGGTAGAAGATGCGTGGTCACAAACAAGTTTTTGTAATAACACCAGCCTTCAGCTGCCACGCCTACTATATCTCAACTTTTTCTACACAAACCTATAATTGACGATTTCTATGGGTCAGTGTGACGACTGGTGTGCTTAGAGTAATTGTTAGAAAAGCAGAACTTCGCCAACGTGTACGTGAGGGGCGAAGATGAAGAAATTTGAAATGGAGGTCAACCTACTTTATGTATTTGTGGAGCTACCCCACCAAACGACACAGTCGATTCTGGAACGGTTCGAGGTTGCAAGCCTACTAGTAATGCAAAGAGAACAGAGAGACTTCGATTTGCTTCTTCCATGCAAGACAGACGGATCATTGTCGCTATGAGCCGTTCCCTTTCTCACGGCTGTGGGCATCGTCGCAAAGTTTTGTGGAAGGTAAGGCATTAAAATCAGTTCGACAGACTAAGGAGAGAGGCCTAAATGATGTCGGAATCTACGGAGACGTCCAATAAAGAAATCCTATAACACCCAAGAACGAGGTGCCCCCTCGCGGTGCCATCTCACCTGCAGCTCAGCAGATTGTGGTGAGGTTTCTCACCAATGAAAGCAAGTTCAATTTGTTTGGGAGTGATGGTACCTGATATGGAAAGCGCCCGAAGAAGGGTTGTCTCGGAGATTTCTCGGAGGAAGATTCATTCCGAAGAACACGGAACCCACAGTCAAGAATGGTTGAGAATCTGTGGCTGTGTATGGGGCATTGGGTGAGGTTACAGGGGCATGATGGTAACCCAAGTGCTAACAAATACTCACAATTGGTTTGAGCACAACGTACTGAATTTTGCCCATTTTGGTCAAGGAGAAAAAAACCCGAGGGAAAAAGCATTCAGCCCAAGACTTTTGTGCGCAACGAAAAGTATTGATGAATCCCACCTCCACTGACTGTGGTAAATTCGAGGGTTGGTGTCACACATTGAAATTTATCTTCTGAACCCCATTAGCTAGGATCTCTTAACGATGATGCTAAGCCAGAGCGTATAGTGTAGAAAATCATTGCCATCTGTTAACTTCCCTATATAGAACAACTTCTCAACTCTAGTTCTCATCATCCATAACAGTCCATGCCTATCTATTACCCATACTCACGAAGGCAGCCACGATCAGCTGTCGAGCCAGCCTGCCAAAATCCGAATAAACAAGAAAGAATATGGCAATCACCCTTCTAAGAACAAATGGCAGCGAATTCATACTGCCAAGTGGAACTATTTTTTGACACAGCAAATGTGTTAGATTGTGAAACTTAGAAGAGAAGCTCTAGAAAACACTTCGAGAATATCAGACCTTCCAAAACAGCAGTAGCCGTCCCTTCTAAAAATAACACAGTAAACACCAACTTGTCCTCGTTTCCCTTGTTGAAGTGGCCGTTTTCCTTGACAGTCTCGTCGGTATTTTGTTGAGTTACTTTACTATCATTGGCATCCATAATTGTACTGTAAAAAAGCTTGTATTGAAATTATTGAAGCAGTATAGGAAAAGCTACTGAAATAAACATACCTCTACTGAAATCAATTGAGTTGAATATAGAACAGGAGTTACAAAAAGGAAGATTACGAAAAACCGAAGAAAAATGAAAAGAGCCTTGAGACTATCTAGAAAATACCCTAAAAATCATTGGAAAAGAAAATGAAATAAACAAACACGAAGCAAAACGGTGCCATGCGACGTAATACGGTTGGCAATCACTATGAAACAACGCCAGCAAGTTTTACGAGTTATTCTACAGAAAAAAATACAAAAAACCTGCAGGACTAGTAAAAACCAAAATATGAGGATGGTCCCAAAATCCGCGAATATGTATTTAAAAACAGAACGTGAGCTCTTTATCCATTAATTCAGTCAACTTCCGAAAACACTCCCTCTCAGACTCAGAATCAGCATTACTAGAAGACCATGAAAAAAGAAAACTTACTAAAATAGAAATGTTATAAAAAGTAATTCAAAATCAAAGAGTTCTCCAGCAGCAAAGAACCAGATTACTGTAATGCGCGGCGTCACTTACTTTTTCTCACCAAGACCACCGTCTGCGCTACTGTTACGGCACCGTTGCCCTTTAAATTTTCAGCCATGAGTGGTGATATCGATCGATCGGCTTTTGAAAAAGATTTTTTAAAATTTTTGCTCTTTACTTTGATGTTGGTAAGGACATTGAAGTAATCAGCACGGTGCTATCGCAGGGGGGGGGGCATTCTACAATAGACATTATTTTTACCTAAGCCTAGAAAGGGAAAGGAACCCCTTCTTTCCTCCGTTAGGGCTTAGATAAAAATATGCACCTGAGTGTGCAATTGACCTCTCATGGATCTCTCCAGGATGCCTAGATAAGCAACTTTTTGTAAGATGACCACACTCGTTGCGATAGCACTGGAAATGCTACATATTACGTGAGCAGGGAGAACACGGGACGGATAATCGTCGGAAGTTTACATGATTTCCAAAAATCTTTGGAGTTGTCGGGCCTAATGGCTGTCCAGCTAACTTTTGAAACATTTACAAAGTTCGAGCGGGATGATGATTTGTGGGTAAACTCGATTATTATACGGCGGTAGGCGGGAGCATTATAGACTTGAATAAAAAATGTGTGGATTCATAAAACTCGAACTGTATGCATATCTTTATTTCGATTTTTTCCTGCCACAAACAAATTGCTATTTAGTCTACTTCTTTGGAAAGAAAGACAAAAAAATTGGCAAGAAAGGGGGTACTTAAAGAATTCCAACAGGGTTTCACGATAAAAAAAAAACGAAAAATTGTTGGATAAAAATGAATTGTAAATTAAGAGGGTACAAAGTACATTGATGTGATGTGAAGAAGAACCTGAGTGGAATAACAGACCCATTAAATGAGACAGCTGGCGCTTTTAAACAACAAAAGTACGTACAGGTAACAAGATCAACAGCCAGTACAGCTCTTAGAATTGATCGATACGTAAATACTCCATACTGGAGAAATGCCAACATTCCACAGCAAAAGCAAAGTGTAACAACACTTCCGACCTCCTGGTCCTGGATGTACCTGATTCCTGGTAATTTACAGGCTTGTATTCCCAGCCATCGTCTGGCTCCTCTATTTATAAGTATATTGTAGAGGCTCGACTGAAATCTAAAACACATTGTTTGTTTTGTTACCCATCGGCAGAAATAAATAAAATTTGATAGAAATAGTTGATGTGTCAATCTGACTTGCATAAGGAAACCTCAAATTTACTACTTGCGTGGAAACTTACTAACTCGGAAATCAGCGAATTGCAGCTGCACCACACAGATTGCATTCATACTCAGCGGCTGAATCGTCGTGCGACGACCGTAAACGCAATAGCTAAGCTGCGCGAGGTCTCCCGCCATCGAGGTCGAGGATGGAGGATGCGCGAGGTCTCATACTGTAGTGTGATTCGGACAAGCGTTACAGACAGAGCAGGTCGCAGCAAGGTTAGCGTTGCCAACCTCGGGTGCCGCCGTCGACGCCGAAGCTGTAAAGTATGAAAGCCCTCCACGGAAATCCTTCCAATTTCGGGCGTTTTTGAATCATGTGAAAGTGAGGACCAAATTTCACCTTTACTCAAAGACACTGGAAGCAGACAATTTGCCTGTGGTGGAACACTTGCAGTTACTTTTGCTTGCCGCAATTGCATACGACGCCTTGCCATCGTTCCAAGAGATCGTGTGTGTAGTTCGTTTCCCACGTTTTATTTAAACTTTTATCACATTCTCTGTTCTTAGGCCGAGGTTATACCTTGCGATCGGTTTGCAGTTTGCTTGCAGTTCGGCTGGAGAATAGATGCATATCGATCTGCGATTTTGCGATTCTGCGGATCGCACGTCCGCAGGATCGCATGATCCCAGAATCGAACAATCCGCAAGGTCACATAATCGCAGAATCGCGTGTTTTGTAACATGTACACTCACTTGAGCGTGCTATTTTACCGGGGTTCCGTGCGCACCTTTGGCGCACTAGCGCGCTGTTTTCATTGGACTCCACTCTGCTCGGTCTTCGGTCTATTTTTGCCATCTTCCTAAAATATAGAATAACACTATTCAGGCTACAAAATGTGGGTATGTGGGTCTTAAAATAAGCCTACAAAAGGCAAGGAGCCTGGGCCTGTCCCTGCTCGAGGAATCGTCCGACATAGAAAATTCCATGATTTTGATTCCTCTTAAAATCACTCCACTAGATGCAGTATCTGAACAGAAACAAGAAAAGAACCGAGAAAATTCCCTCATCCAAATCGAAAATGAAAAAAAAACTGGAAGAAGAGCGAATCGTCTGGATTCCAGACGAAAAAGAACAATTAGTTTGTTCCCTCCAATTCCCAATAATTCCCTCCAAAGCGCAATTCAAATCTTCGCGCCCAATGTCGATTTGCTTTTCACTGCGTCTTTAACCATGTGACTGTCTCCTCTTTGTCTTTCAGCTCTCTAGCGTTCAAACCCACTCGGACGCCTCACCCGGTCGGCTCCACGGGAAAATTCACCAGCGTGCGCATGCGGCGCGTGCTAGGTGACGTAACAGCCACTGCGTGGCGCGACGATGAGCGATGGCCTGTGCTCCTTTCAATACGCTTTAAGGTTAACCTTGTTGGTACTTCGCTAATATTAGGCTGTCCGAAAAGTAATGAGACAAATGTCGCAGTGCAGTGATTCGTCGGTAACTTTATTACAAATCAATATCGTTTACTATAATATTCGCCATTGTGTTCCTTCACATACTGCCATCTTTGCGGCAGAGATCTGATTCCATTAGCAAAGAACTCCGGAGGCTTCGACTTCAAGAAGTTGTTGACAGCTAATTCGACGTCCTCCCGATTGGTGAATTTTTTTCCAGCAAAAGAGGATTGAAGAGAACGAAATATGTGGAATTCTGATGGAGCGAGATCTGGTGAGTACGGTGGATGGGGTACAAGTTCGATCTCCAGCTCTCTCAGCTTACTCTGAGTCCTTTTCGACGTGTGTGGCCTGGCGTTATCCATGAGGAGTAGGATTTTGCCTCTCCCACGACGGCGACTACGCAGAATTTCAGCTACTCTTTCCAGCTGAGTACAGAATCTTTCAGAGTCGACCAGTTGGAACCAGTTCCCAAAACACCGGGCCTTTAATATCCCACCAGAATGAGAGCAACTCCTTCTTGTCATGATCGGGATGTTTCGGCTGTGGTTTCGGCAATTCATCGAAGTCGACCCAATGTTTTCGGCGCACCGTGTTATCGTAGACACAATACTTCTCATCCATGGTAACGATGGAGTCGATCCAGGAAAGCGTGCGAAGACGGCTGAGCAGAGAAGTGCACACTTCAACACGCTTCTTCTTGTCGTGAGGGCTGAGAGCGTGCGGAAGAACCCGAGGCAACTTTGCCACTTTACCTGACGCACGAAGAACATCGTGTACCGTGGATTTAGGAGCACCCGAGGAGGTGGCAAGCTCGCGCACTGTAACGTTAGGTCGTTCCTCACAGATGGCAAGTATGAGCTGCTTCTTTCGCGTCAGTGGACAACCTGAACGACTACAGTCTTCGAGACATTTCCCTCCTTTGTCGAACTTGCCGTACCATCTGAAGCACGTCGCTCGAGAAGGTGCTTGGTCCTTCATTTCTTCCAGCAAAAGCCGATGGGCCTCATCCGCGGATTTACCTCAACGATAGTGTAGAAGGAGAGCTGCCCGATACAGCTTTTTTTCTCATCCATCTTTAGTACATTTGTGAAAGATGAAAACAGTATGGACCATATGCCTTTGGTGGCATATATGTACTGGACTTGAAACACTAAATTCCAGAATTTTGTCCTCTCACGACTTCGACGTCCAAAAATACCTAATGTTGAATCTCACCACTGCATTTGTCTCATTACTTTTCGGACAACCTAATACACTAAAGGTGAGCATGTAATGCCGCGGAATGCTTTGCTGCTTTGACTGACATACGAGAGCTGGGAGAGCTGGCCTTTTTTGGCGTGGCTAGCCTCTCCAGCCGTAGGTTCGCCTCAGCCAAATGATGTAGAAGTTTCAGGAGACTGTGTGTGCTTCGTCGCATGTATACCATGCGGGAGACACAGGATAGAAAAGTGAGAGCTATCTCAATACTTTGGTTAAGTGACAGCAAGGTTATCTCCATTGAATAGCAATGTTCGCAGCGCATTCCATCGCACACAGTCGCATCGCGCGGTGGCTGTGACGTCACCAGGTACGCGCCGCGTGCGCGCGCCGGTGAGTTTTTCCCTCCTCCCCTTCCGGTCAGCCGTCACATTGGGGACCTCTATCCGAACTGGATTCTTGTATATGCGTGTGAGACCTTGCACGAAACCCTTATTAAGTAAATGCAAACATAAATATTGGGATACAAGGTAACTTAAAGTTCCATGGACATTTCCTTCAACCGTCGAAGCTTCTTTGCTTTTGAGCATTTTAGTCTGGGAAATTTAGGCTAAACTCTGAACTCTGAACACCGTCGGTTTCCTTGATCCTATTGTATAGGCAAGGTATGCCAAAGGTAGGGCCAAGGCCATTTCTGAATTCCATCTGCAGGAGCTCCATGTATCCTTCAATGATCCTATCCATACATAGGTGTTGTACTGACAGATGGTGCGCACTCCCACTCTTATGGTGTCGTTATCAAATCTCTCATCAACGTCCGCCCAGGCCAACTAAGCCTCCTATCTCTCCGGAGTAGGCGAATTGATATCACACTCATTAGGGAGGATAGAAGCACTGACTGATTTGTACATCACCTGGCCCTCGCTTGTCATTGCATGGGCCATATCGCATTTGCTTGCCACTACGACCCCCCCCCCCCTCCACTACGGCGACCACGAACGACCATCCCCTTTTTTTCCTCTACGATACCAGTAACTGTGGCCAGATCGCATAGTTGCAATGAGTTGTATTGCTAAATATCCTCTCCTGAGGCAAAAAGATATTTATTTTACATTTGTCACACGCTTTTCATCTGCTTATTGAAAATTTAGACTTCAGCGCGTATCGCTGACCTCTAAAGATACGACCCCCTACCCCTATTCGGTCAAATACGGACCCCCTGTCGAGGAATCCTCGATTATCGATGTACCGTGACTGGAATGCGCGGCGCATCTGGACAAGACATTGATTAACGCCAAAAACTTTATCATTTGTTCTTAACCCACACCTCTTTCAATGATAAAACATGCAAATAGCAACTTTTGATATCATGGGAGTCGAAGGGGAGGGACATGGTTTAAGGTAAAACTGTTACATGTCTTTACAAACCCAGACATTTATTTATTTATTTATTGATGGACATGCCATATTGCATGTGTTGAGAACAGGTAAAACACATATACCAATAAAATGCCTAAAGACACGAAGTGGTAATAACAACAACAAACTGGTTTCAAAACTATAAAATTATATAAATTTTATAAATTTCTTTTTGAAGACACCATACTTCATTGAGATGTCATTAGATCGCAAGAAAGAATTAAAAGAAGAATTAAAAGAATCTGAGAAAAACTTTGACCTGACCTGTGAACGAGCTGTTGTGGTAGAAATTTTCACTGATGCTCCCCTCGTATTGGGATTTACGACTATGAAAAATTTGGAAGTGTCCAGGACCATACCATGATAGATCTTTTACGCCATAAGAAGGTCGAAACTCTTTCTCCTATTAGCCAAAGATTTCAACCCAAATATCTTGTTTCTTTCAATTCCATTTAGTATGTCCTTGTAGATGAGACATGTAGATCTATAATAACATTTACACTACTTTATTAATACGTCAATCGTAGAGGTATGGTTGCTAATAATCATTCAACAAGTTGTCCCCCCCCCCCCCCCTTCAGCATCACTTATGATTTTCTTATAGCATCATATAGCATCACTTATGATTTTATTAAATAATCTTTGCTGAAGTCAACTTCTTATTTCACACATGGATAGTGAGCTAATTGTTTATTCCCATAAGTAATCTCGACAATAGAAATTGTTATTTCTTTTCAAATTGTGTGCGTTTTCAGTCCATTAGGCAGTTCACACGCTATCTGAGACTCATAAACTCACCAAGGATTACTACAGTATAACCTATATATTTGCACAACTAATTATGCGTTAATTAGGGCTCGGACTCCAGCAGCTCCTATGCCGTTGATGGAGGCGGATTTTTCGGATAGAATTTCTCTGAACTTCTTCTTGACTAATGAATTTTCGGGATGGCGGATTCATTTCATTGGCGGCGCAAGAATCATGCAGGATTTCATGGTGCGGCGTGTTTACAGTGTAATTCAATGTCGTGGCCACGCATTGAGACGGTGTCCAATGAGGCAAAGCGGGTGGCGTGGAGACGTAGAGAATCGGTGCCCAGGTGCGTTGACGGCTTTCCCATGGGTATGATTGGTATTAGACAGACAAAGGGGGAAATAATGGATAGTGTCAGCCAGTCAGTGTCTTACTAATGGCGTTCAACATCTCCACACTTCTCGCTTCAGCTGAGGAAGAACAAAGCCGAGAACCATCACAGGACGACGACGACGACAACGTCGGGCTACAACCACCCACGACAGATGAGGACAACAGAGGTGATGAGATGCCCGAATGGTCACGGCTTTGCACTACGGATCACCAAGAAGGTAAGAGAGCCAGTTAAGCTCTGCTAGGATCATGCTAGTCTAGAGGAAACACCTAAAAAAGATCGTTAGGAGATTTAATCTCTTTCGTGACCCAGATATTTATATTATATTAACTTACTGAGAGCTGTGTGCAAAGTTTCACGCTAAAATACAATAATCCAACTACGATAGAGTGATCGATTCCAAAGTGCCTCGTCCTTTGCTTTTTTCTGATCTAGCAATTACTCGTAATTTTACTATTTTTCCAGTTTATCCCATGGATGGCAGCTGGGTGGAAGGTAGTGTGTTGAAAGGTGACGCGCACTCCCACTTCCGACGTGCGTAGATAAATCCGTGGATCAACCCCGGCTTGGGCCAACCAACCCTTACATTCCTCCACGGTCGGTGGATACCGGACTCGTCTGGGAGGATAATGGGAGGATTCTGACTTTTATAGTGGCTGGCCCCCGCAAGTCTTTGCACAGGAAGTCCTTGTATAAGCCAAATCGCATTCACCTGCCACCACGATTCGGAATCGAATAAAAGCCCACGGCGCATCCCACAATAGGGAAACTCTGGAAATTATCTCTCAACCTTTTTATTCCATCAGTGGGTATGAGCTACGAGCCCAGCATGCCCGCTGGACTGAGGGTGAGGGGGAAGGGGTGGGAAATTGTCAGTTTGTAGGTCTTCCCGGGGTATTTCAACTTTGACAGTGTCTTCAGGTCAAGTACACATCTTGCAAGAGCCATTCCAGACTGCTTATCATTAGTGGACGTTCCGGTAACGGAACAGATGGTTGTCGCTTAGGGATCCCCGTTGCATTTAGTACCAGATTGCTTCAAAGTGCCTATTATCGTCCACGATTCACAGCTTACCCATTGATTTCTATGAGAGCCAAGCCTTAGAAAGGATATTAGTGCAATAAGTCGAGCGCGTTCTCATCGAAATTCGCTTCAAACAGCCTTTTTCCCGAAGACTTGCAAAAGTTAATTAACTTCTAAATGATAACCTCGTGGGATCTATCTAGTGTATTCGTTGAAAAAGTTAACAGTAGAATTATATGTGTATTATTGCACTTTTTATGATTACTTTCCACTTATGAGAGTGACGGTTGTGTTGGAAATTGCTGGAATATGCTTTCGTAGGACTGAAATAGCATCCTGGAAATCTTGAGACAAGCAGGGAGGAAGTATATGGCAATTAGAGGCTAGCTGACGCTATGCGCCAGGACACTGGATCAGGTCGTCGGAATTCACGCTAGTCCTGGCTATTCGCGGTTCACAATGAAAGCAGCACTCTAGCTGCCGTGCGCGATGACATACTTATCTTGGCACGATGACCCACTTCGATTGTCTTGACCTACACCCGGCAGTCATGAGTGCTGAACGAGGAGAACATCCTAATGTGTCGACAGCACTTTTCAACGCCAGAATAAGAGCATCTGCCAGACTATCATATGGGAAAGCATTAGAACGTGTCGCCACATCCTCTTGTATGCTGAGGGGTGTGGCGAAACACGGGTGTGTAGCTTTATGTCGAAATTTCGCTTTGAGGCGACGTACTCGCAGCACGGCTTACAGCGGTCGGTTGGATTGCGCTCAGAACCCAAGGGGCTGGTACCATGAAGGTCCTTCGAAGAATTAGCTGTCTATCATTATCCGAACACAATAACTTTTGCACCCTAAAAAGACAAAATAGTAACACAACAAATAAAAGAAACAGCAACATAACGTGATAACAATATTAGTTGAGAAAAAATCAATCCGGGGTAGAACTTTAAAGGGAGCGTGGGCAATGTACGCAATCACGCGCGGCGAAATGCGCCGCGCACGGCAGCGCGAAAATTCGACATAAGGCTACACATCTCATTACCACCCATAATGCTCTCCTATCCATACTTGCACAGCAGATGCATTCTTTGCAGCGAAAAGTAGGATAAGCCTTAAAGCAGGAATTCTCTCATGATTATTTCAGAAATTTCTATGGGCTTTACCATTCCTATCCCTTCAGTTGAGTTTCGTAGAGGAAAATGGTAATTCCGTCATAACCAAGCAGGACCAATAATGCAGTGGCGCGATGTTGCTGCGAGACAGTTAGAGCACTGAAATCATACCCTATATATAAACCAGGAGTTTGGTTTGTCCGTTTGCGTGTGTGTGTGTGTGTGTGTGTGTCCGGTTCAATTACCCAAGTTTGAGGTACGTGACACTATACAGACCCTCAGAAGTTAGCAGGAAAGGTCGAGCCAAGTGCTGGCTGGGTGAGGCGTAATGGGGGATGTACAGAACGCACATCGACTTTGTCGATATCGATTGAATCGATCGATATTGATCGGAAATATCGGCTTTGTGCAGACGGCTGGAAACGGCTCATGTACCCGATCCAACGGAAGGTCGGCTCATCAGCGGGAAAGGTCGGGTCAAGTGTGGGTTGGGTGGGGAATGGTAGGAGATGCACTCATGAAAGTTGAAATTCTGCAACACACGCATCACCGATCGATATCGATTGAAAATATCGGTTTTTGTGCAGAAGGCTGGAAACGACTTATGGACCATACTATTGCTTAAGTGCCCTCATGAAAGTTGAAATTCTACAACATCATGCATCACCGATCAATATTGATTGAAAATATCGGTTTTTGTGCAGAAGGTTGGAAACGGCTCATGAACCATACTACTGAATGAGTGCCCTCATAGAAGGAAAAATTCTACAACATCACGCATCACCGATCGATATTGATTGAAAATATCGGTTTTTGTGCAGAAGGCTGGAAACGGCTTATGGACCATAATACTGAGTGAGTGCCCTCATAGAAGTCAAAATTCTACAACATCATGCATCACCGATCGATTGATTGAAAATATCGGTTTTTGTGCAGAAGGTTGGAAACGGCTTATGGACCATACTATTGATTAAGTGCCCTCATAAAAGTTGAAATTTTACAACAACATGTGTCACCGATCAATATTAATTGAAAACATCGGTTTTTGTGCAGAAGGCTGGAAACGGCTCATGGACCATACTATTGATTAAGTGCCCTCATAGAGGTTGAAATTCTACAACATCATGCATCACTGATCAATATTGATTGAAAATATCGGTTTTTGTGCAGAAGGCTGGAAACGGCTTATGGACCATACTATTGATTAAGTGCCCTCATAAAAGTTGAAATTCTATAACATCATGCATCACCGATCGATATTGATTGAAAATATCGGTTTTTGTGCAGAAGGTTGGAAACGGCTCATGGACCATACTATTGATTAAGTGCCCTCATAAAAGTTGAAATTTTACAACAACATGTGTCACCGATCAATATTAATTGAAAATATCGGTTTTTGTGCAGAAGGCTGGAAACGGCTCATGGACCATACTATTGATTAAGTGCCCTCATAGAGGTTGAAATTCTACAACATCATGCATCACTGATCAATATTGATTGAAAATATCGGTTTTTGTGCAGAAGGCTGGAAACGGCTTATGGACCATACTATTGATTAAGTGCCCTCATAAAAGTTGAAATTCTATAACATCATGCATCACCGATCGATATTGATTGAAAATATCGGTTTTTGTGCAGAAGGCTGGAAACGGCTCATGGACCATACTATTGATTAAGTGCCCTCATAGAGGTTGAAATTCTACAACATCATGCATCACTGATCAATATTGATTGAAAATATCGGTTTTTGTGCAGAAGGCTGGAAACGGCTTATGGACCATACTATTGATTAAGTGCCCTCATAAAAGTTGAAATTCTATAACATCATGCATCACCGATCGATATTGATTGAAAATATCGGTTTTTGTGCAGAAGGTTGGAAACGGCTCATGGACCATACTATTGATTAAGTTCCCTCATAATAATTGAAATTTTACAACAACATGTGTCACCGATCAATATTGATTGAAAATATCGGTTTTTGTGCAGAAGGCTGGAAACGGCTCATGGACCATACTATTGATTAAGTGCCCTCATAGAGGTTGAAATTCTACAACATCATGCATCACTGATCAATATTGATTGGAAATATCGGTTTTTGTGCAGAAGGCTGGAAACGGCTTATGGACCATACTATTGATTAAGTGCCCTCATAAAAGTTGAAATTCTATAACATCATGCATCACCGATCGATATTGATTGAAAATATCGGTTTTTGTGCAGAAGGTTGGAAACGGCTTATGGACCATACTATTGATTAAGTGCCCTCATAGAGGTTGAACTTCTACAACATCATGCATCGCCGATCAATATTGACTGAAAATATCGGTTTTTCTGCAGAAGGTTGGAAACGGCTTATGGACCATACTACTGAGTGAGTGCCCTCATAGAAGTTAAAATTCTACAACATCACGCATCACCGATCGATATTGAGTGAAAATATCGGTTTTTGTGCATGGACCATACTATTGATTAAGTGCCCTTATAAAAGTTGAAATACTGCAACAACATGCGTCACCGATCAATATTGATTGAAAATATCGGTTATTGTGTAGAAGGTGTCCTTACTGCACACCACTTTACTGGATTATGTCACACTCCGCCCACTGTGGACACTGTTGACGGGCCTGCATTAAAATGTTCGGTGTTTAGATGAAAATGTCTATAGTTCGTTGGGAAAGAGCCCAGGTGTCGGGATATCATACCTCATATATAAATCAGGAGTTTGGTGAGTCTGTATATCTGTGTGTCCACCCTTTGGTTCAACTACCCAAGTTTGAGGTGTAGAGGGCGTGGCCTACGGGCTTGGGTGAGAGTGAGAGTGTGTAACGGGATGAGAGAGTTCGATAACGCGCTGACTTTGCATGCTTCCATGTGTGACGCGCAGTAGTGTGCTCCAGCTGGCATACCAAATTGAATGAGAGTTTTAGCGCATCGGCGATTTGGCGTGCCACGTCACTCTAGCAACAGCGGTCAGTTGAACGCGGCCGTGTCAACGCGCGGTTGGTTTCTTTTTCTTCGCTTTCCATTTCGTGATTTTCCATATCTTATCGAAAGCCGATATCTGTTATGGCAAATATCCAAAATCGCGGATGCGCCAATACTTTCACCTTCCGATTAATACGTATCTTATCCTTTACGCAAACGCGCCAATTCTCTCGAATCGCGGATGCGCCGATCCGCCACTTTTCTCAAATCGCAGATGCGCAAATTTGCTCATTTCCTCGATCGATACGTGTACTTAACTTTACGCCAATGCGCCAAAACTCTCATTTAGTTGGGTATGGCATAACAAATTGAATGAGAGCTTTAGCGCATCGGCGCATCCGCGATTTGGAATTTTTGGCATGCCACGTCACTTTAGCAACCGCGGTCAGTTGAACGCGGCGCGTGCCAACGTGCGGTTGATTTCTTTTTCTCCTATTTCCTTTTCGTAATTTTGCATATCTTATCGAAAGTCGATATCGAAAGCCGCACGATGGCACGCACCGCGTTCAACTGATCGCGGTTACAAGAGTGACGTGGCACGCCAAAATTCCCTAATCACGGATGCGCAAATGTGCTCATTTTCTCGATCGATACGTATATTTATAGTCCATTTCCCGAAAACTGAGTAGGCGTGTCCCTACGGACTTGGGTGAATGGCGAGAGTGAGAGTACCAGGCGAGAGTGAGAGTGTGTGGCGGGGTGGGAGAATTGAGAGAGTTTGATACATGTTCACACAAGTCCGTGGGACACGCCCAAGCAGTTTTCGGGAAATGGACTGTAACTTTACGCCAATGCGCCAAAACTCTCATTTAGTTGGGTATGGCATAACAAATTGAATGAGAGCTTTAGCGCATCGGCGCATCCGCGATTTGGAAATTTTGGCATGCCACTCACTCTAGCAACCGCGGTCAGTTGAACGCGGCGCGTGCTAACGTGCGGTTGATTTCTTTTTCTCCTCTTTCCATTTCGTGATTTTCCATATCTTATCGAAAGCCGATATCTGTTATGGCAAATATCCAAAATCGCGGATGCGCCAATACTTTCACCTTCCGATTAATAAGTATCTTATCCTTTACGCAAACGCGCCAATTCTCTCGAATCGCGGATGCGCCGATCCGCCAACTGTCTCAAATCGCAGATGCGCAAATGTGCTCATTTTCTCGATCGATACGTGCATTTAACTTTACGCCAATGCGCCAAAACTCTCATTTAGTTGGGTATGGCATAACAAATTGAATGAGAGCTTTTGCGCATCGGCGCATCCGCGATTTGGAATTTTTGGCATGCCACGTCACTCTAGCAACCGCGGTCAGTTGAACGCGGCGCGTGCCAACGTGCGGTTGATTTCTTTTTCGCCTATTTCCTTTTCGTAATTTTCCATATCTTATCGAAAGTCGTTATCGAAAGCCGCACGATGGCACGCACCGCGTTCAACTGATCGCGGTTACAAGAGTGACGTGGCACGCCAAAATTCCCTAATCACGGATGCGCAAATGTGCTCATTTTCTCGATCGATACGTATATTTATAGTCCATTTCCCGAAAACTGAGTAGGCGTGTCCCTACGGACTTGGGTGAATGGCGAGAGTGAGAGTACCAGGCGAGAGTGAGAGTGTGTGGCGGGGTGGGAGAAGTGAGAGAGTTTGATACATGTTCACACAAGTCCGTGGGACACGCCCAAGCAGTTTTCGGGAAATGGACTGTAACTTTACGCCAATGCGCCAAAACTCTCATTTAGTTGGGTATGGCATAACAGATTGAATAAGAGCTTTAGCGCATCGGCGCATCCGCGATTTGGAATTTTTGGCATGCCACGTCACTCTAGCAACCGCGGTCAGTTGAACGCGGCGCGTGCCAAGGTGCGGTTGATTTCTTTTCCTCCTATTTCCTTTTCGTAATTTTCCATATCTTATCGAAAGTCGATATCGAAAGCCGCACGATGGCACACACCGCGTTCAACTGATCGCGGTTACAAGAGTGACGTGGCACGCCAAAATTCCCAAATCACTGATGCGCAAATGTGCTCAATTTCTCGATCGATACGTATATGTAACTTTACGCCAATGCGCCAAAACTCTCATTCAGTTGGGTATGGCATAACAGATTGAATAAGAGCTTTAGCGCATTGGCGCATCCGCGATTTGGAATTTTTGGCATGCCACGTCACTCTAGCAACCGCGGTCAGTTGAACGCGGCGCGTGCCAAGGTGCGGTTGATTTCTTTTTCTCCTATTTCCTTTTCGTAATTTTCCATATCTTATCGAAAGTCGATATCGAAAGCCGCACGTTGGCACACACCGCGTTCAACTGATCGCGGTTACAAGAGTGACGTGGCACGCCAAAATTCCCAAATCACTGATGCGCAAATGTGCTCATTTTCTCGATCGATACGTGCATTTAACTTTACGCCAATGCGCCAAAACTCTCATTTAGTTGGGTATGGCATAACAGATTGAATAAGAGCTTTAGCGCATCGGCGCATCCGCGATTTGGAAGGCATGCCACGTCACTCTAGCAACCGCGGTCAGTTGAACGCGGCGCGTGCCAAGGTGCGGTTGATTTCTTTTTCTCCTATTTCCTTTTCGTAATTTTCCATATCTTATCGAAAGTCGATATCGAAAGCCGCACGTTGGCACACACCGCGTTCAACTGATCGCGGTTACAAGAGTGACGTGGCACGCCAAAATTCCCAAATCACTGATGCGCAAATGTGCTCAATTTCTCGATCGATACGTATATGTAACTTTACGCCAATGCGCCAAAACTCTCATTCAGTTGGGTATGGCATAACAGATTGAATAAGAGCTTTAGCGCATCGGCGCATCCGCGATTTGGAATTTTTGGCATGCCACGTCACTCTAGCAACCGCGGTCAGTTGAACGCGGCGCGTGCCAAGGTGCGGTTGATTTCTTTTTCTCCTATTTCCTTTTCGTAATTTTCCATATCTTATCGAAAGTCGATATCGAAAGCCGCACGTTGGCACACACCGCGTTCAACTGATCGCGGTTACAAGAGTGACGTGGCACGCCAAAATTCCCAAATCACTGATGCGCAAATGTGCTCATTTTCTCGATCGATACGTATATGTAACTTTACGCCAATGCGCCAAAACTCTCATTCAGTTGGATATGGCATAACAGATTGAATAAGAGCTTTAGCGCATCGGCGCATCCGCGATTTGGAATTTTTGGCATGCCACGTCACTCTAGCAACCGCGGTCAGTTGAACGCGGCGCGTGCCAACGTGCGGTTGATTTCTTTTTCTCCTCTTTCCATTTCGTGATTTTCCATATCTCATCGAAAGCCGATATCTGTTATGGCAAATATCCAAAATCGCGGATGCGCCAATACTTTCACCTTCCGATTAATACGTATCTTATCCTTTACGCAAACGCGCCAATTCTCTCTAATCGCAGATGCGCAAATGTGCTCATTTTCTCGATCGATACGTATATTTAACTTTACGCCAATGCGCCAAAACTCTCATTTAGTTGGGTATGGCATAACAAATTGAATAAGAGCTTTAGCGCATCGGCGCATCCGCGATTAGGAATTTTTGGCATGCCACGTCACTCTAGCTACCGCGGTCAGTTGAACGCGGCGCGTGTCAACGTGCGGTTGATTTCTTTTTCTCCTATTTCCTTTTCGTAATTTTGCATAACTTATCGAAAGCCGATATCGAAAGCCGGGCGCTACTGGAGTTAGGGGGGGCCACTCGACAAAAGCATAGGTAGCGCCCAATTTCTGCTTATAGGCACTCTCAAAGTTATTTTATGCCTAGATACAGCTAACTAACTTAGAAAACGATTAAATTAGGCCTCCATTAGCATATAACGAGAAATTTACTTCAACTAGACTGAACAGCCACTTACGCGTATTCGCCTAAGCCCAGGGAAAGGGAACCTTCTTCCCAAGGCTTAGGCTAACATAGGATAGAAAAAAAGCATGAATTTTCATCATCAAATCATTTCTTTGTAATATTCGAACCCGATTCGGCAGGCGCTATGACTTCTCTGCGCTCCTTTAGAGACGCAGAGCACAGTGCGCTGGCTCCCCCTAACTCCAGTAGCACCGAAAGCCGCACGTTGGCACGCACCGCGTTCAACTGATCGCGGTTACAAGAGTGACGTGGCGCGTCTAAATTCCCAAATCGCGAATGCGCCGATCCGCCAATTCTCGCAAATCGCGGATGCGCAGATGCGCTCATTTTCTCGATCGATGCATATATTTAACTTTACGGTGATGCGCCAAAACTCTTATTCGATTTGATATGTACGCAGCATTAGAAACTCTTTTCATTGTAATTCCGCTCTGAACCACTTCTTTGAAGCCGACGATGTCTGCTCCTGACATGTGACGCCCAAGTGATGAACGGTTTTGCCCCACCGAGGTTCGTGGCTGTCCAGTACTATTAGTTCCATCTACATTACCAACGAGTGTCGCCCATTCCGCGTAATCAGGAGGTTGTAGCTCCTCAATTCCAACTTATTATTATTTACTTTTGCAGAATAGAGCTCTAAAATGCTTTTCAGTTCGTACATTTCTGCGAGTCCCCAGCCACATGATCTCTGCCACCTACCGCCATATAGACGTGATCAACTGATATGTGGGGCTCTCTGTTGATCTTACCCATGCGCGACCCGTATTCGGAAGACCTCCTCGATGCCGACGATGCCTGCTCCTGACATGTGATGTGCCCAAGTGAAGAACGGTTTTGCCCCACCGGGGTTCGTGGCTGTCCAGAACTGTTAGTCCATCTACATTACAAACGAGTGTCGTCCATTCCGCGTAACCAGCAGGTTAAAGCTCCTCAATTCCTACTTTTGCAGAAGCATAACCTATAAATAAACAAGGAGTTTGGTGTGTGTACTATTGTCTGTCCGTTCGATTCTCCGTTTTACCAGTAAGACAAGTGGGGAGGTCAGGTCAAGTTCGGGTTGGGTGGGCATGGCCAAGATGATCAGAGCGGACATGGGCAAACCTGACTCCGTCCGCAGTAGGCGGGGCGTTCGCTGCATTGTCTTCAGATCAACGCTAAAATTCTTTCATCTCAAACTTCCACGGGCAGCGGGAGAAGGTGAACCAAGATGAGATCGGAGTATATGTAGCAGTCAAGGGAAGCCCACCTTCAACGGGCGGAGCGTGCTGCAAGCGGCCGGTGCTTACTGCAACTGTTCATAACCCAGCTCCAGAGCAGTCTAGAGACTGAGGAAAAATCGCTGGAGATCAGCGAGATCTGAGCTGTTTCCAGTATATTTGAAGTGAGGGAAGACCCTCCCACAGTGGGCGGTGCAAGCAACCGAAATCGTGTTCACTCATGAAACATCATATTCTTCTCTAGAGCGGTCCAGGGACGGGGTGAAAACCAAAATGTGTAACAGCCGAAGTGGCAAAAATAATGCCAAATGATCACGTTAGGCGGAGCCTTCGCTACGATGTTGATTGAAAATATCAGTGTTTGTGCCGAAGGCTGGAAACGGCTTATGGACAGTTGAAATCCTATAACATCATGCACCACCGATTGATATTGATCGGAAATATCGGTTTTTGTGCAGAAGGTGTCTTTACTGCACACTACTTTACCAGACTATGTCAGACTCCGCTCACTGTGGACACTATGGACGAGGCCTGCGTTAAAATGTTCCGTGTTCAGATGCAAAATTCTATAATTCTTTCCAAGGAGCCCATTAGTCGGGATAACATAACCTATATACAAACCAGTAGTTGTTGTGTCTGTTAAGTTGTCTGTCTGTCCCAAGCGAAATTCTATACTGCCTGAAAAACAAGCGGGGGAAGTCAGGTCATGTTAGGGTTGGATAGGTTTTGCTAAGAGATGGACAGGTAGCACATGGACCATGTCAGACTCCGTCCCCTGTGGGAGGGGCGTGCGTTACAATGTTCGGTGTCCAAATGCAAAATTCTATAATTCGTTCCAAGAGAGCCCAGGAGTCAGGATAAGGTGGGCCAAAATGAGTCAAGGGAGTTTGTGACTGCTGAAGAGACCTACCGGCCCCTTCGCTGTAATTCGTTCCAAAAGAGCCAGGAGTAGCGATAAGGTAGGCCAAAATGAGTGAAGGGTGTATGTAGTAGATGAAGAATACACGCCTTCAGTAGGCGGAGCACGCTCCACGTAGGTGGTGCTTAACGAGCGTTTATAAGTTGTCTCAGGTGCAGCCCAGAAACTGCGAAAAAAATCGATGGAGATTAGTGCTGTCTAGGCGGTGTTGCACATTATTGAGGTAGGTGGACCCGCCTACAATGGGCGGAACGTGCAATCACCAATATCGTGCTCACTCATAAGAAATATAACACCGCCCGGAGCGGTCTAAAGTGCCGTAGAGAGCGGAAGTAATTCGATGCTGCTAGAGTGACAAAAATAATGTCAACTGATCACGGTAGACGGGCCGTCATCAGGATATTGGCTGAAAGTATCGGTTTTTGCGAAAGGCTGCAAACGTCTTATGGACCATAGACTCAGTGAGTACCGTCATGAAAGATGAAATCCTGGAAAATCATCAGCAAGCCACACCAATAGGTGAAGCTGTTGCAGAACTTCAATGAAGTCCTATTGGTCGACATCGATCGAAATCATAGATCTCTATGCAAAGAGCTGAACAGGTAATGGGATCTCATTGAATGATTACAGTCGCAGAGGTTGAAAAACTGCAGCATCATGTGCTATAGGTCGTAATTGTCGGTTTTCTTACAGAGGGCCGGGCAATGAGATGGGCCACACCAGTGGATGGACATAATTGCAGAAGCTTACATTCTGTAGAGCTTATTGCATGTAGATCGATACCTATTGCTATAATGGACCTTTGTAAAGAAGGCTGTAAATGGACTACCCCTCAGCACAAATGTAAAATCTATGTATTGATTTCCGCCAAACCACATTGCTGTGCAATTTCTTTTACATCATTTCGCCCACAGCCCGCTTCGCACCGGTGTCCCGTAACGCGATGTAGATCGCGAAGCTCACCTGTTTACATCATTTCGCCCACAGCCCGCTTCGCACCGGTGCCCCGTAACGCGATGTAGATCGCGAAGCTCACCTGGTAAATGAATAACTGATAATACGGGAAAAAATCAATAAACTAGAAATGATTAGAAATATCCATGTGCGGACATTACTTTGCGAGATACAAGACCCCCCAAAAAACTTCTCTTAAGTTATCATTTCATTGATTGGAATTCAATGCTTTTGAAAAAGAATCACAACATTTTATTTTATTTTACAGAGTCTTATGATGGGAATCAGTTATCTCAATGGAATAGTATGGCCTCAAGTCAGCTCGCAATGTACGCAATAGCCCACAACATCAAGGCACCATCACTGGTTGAACTGCAGATGATGTTAGGTTTGGGAGGTTCGTAGATACCTGAAAATCCTTTTTAGAAAATTTTTGAAAGTCCCTTCAAATTGTAGCTCGGAAGCACGATTATCGAAGATCACGGAAAGCTCTCGGTGATCGTAAACCACGTCAGGCTTACACCGCTCAACAGCTAGAAAAGCTGGAAAGTGAATTTCAGGTGAGACTAATAACTGTCTCAAGCTGCGTTCATAGTCAGCGATCTACGCAAAACGCACGCCGCGATCAGTACGTGACGCCGGTGAGCGTCTTAACGAATTGATCGTTGGACATCGTTGTGCTGCAAATGCCTCGGAAATGTAGCCGTTTCCCTACAATTTTGACCGTGTCAAGGTAGCGGGAAAATTTTAAAGACCTCGTTGTCCCAATATTAGGTCGTGGACGAAATTTCAGGTGGAAACTCGTCCACAACCTAGATCTTTTAGAACTTTGGCAAACTGCACGAGGTGAAATCGGATAATTTCAGTGTGACAAATACCTCAGTGTACAGAAAAGGATTCATCTGTCTCGTAGCCTCAATCTGACGGAAACCCAGATCAAAACGTGGTTTCAGAATCGAAGGTAAGCCTTTCGGTCCTACTTGAAAAAGCTTTTCTGCATTATCACATAATTTAGGACAAAATGGAAGAAACAGTTGACGACGTCCATTCGGGAGCTGTATCGTGATCGTGTCGTGACCTCAGTGGGTGTGCTGTCTGGCCTTGAAACCTCCCTGGGTTCTTCCTCCCTTGCTTATCCATTAAACTATAAATGAATCAATCGAAGCACCCCTGAGTAGATTATCTTCTACAGCAGTTGGTATCGATATTTACTTCCTCTTATGCTCTTGGAATAAAGAATTACTCCTTTCGAAGGCTCTGGTCTTTATTCTAGAAACAAATTTTGTTGGTACCCTTGTATTTTTGGGGTTTCATGTGAATAATTCCGCGATGATCCAAAGTTTGTAAACGTTTTTTAAAGATTCGAAATTGCAACTGAGAAAGGTACTGTATTCCAACAGTTTTATTTCAAAAAAAATATTTGGAAGTCACCGAAAAATCGTACATACCACAACGGTATCCTCACTAAGTTCACCAGTAGGCTGCATTCATACTTGGCGTCATGTTCGTCGGCGATCAACAGGTTAAGCAGGCTAAAGTCAGTAAGCATATGCTGTCGTATCTCATCCTTTTCGTCTAATCGCATGATCGCTCAAATCGCAAACTATGAACTACTCCTAAACTGAGTGAACCGATCCAAAGCATATATACGTTATTGACACACTAATTATGTAAAGTCATATTAATACATATAATATTATGAAAAGACAATATGAACAGCTGCGTATTAATAAACTGGGATTCGCAACGCGGCATGCGACGCGATGCGTGTGAACCGGGGATGCTGTACGTAGTTGGGTTCTACAGCGATTACCGTGTGCTATGCTCAAAATGAGCCAGATTAACAATTCCACATGATTTCACACAAATAAGATGTCAATTACTTGTGTTAGTTGTGCGTTATGTGATACGATAAGCTACGGTGAGCAACTGCTTTTGAAAATTTCTTTGTGTGCGCGTGTACTTTCATTCTTGCGTATATGGAAGGAGTTTATGTAGGTCTGCGGGTATTCACCCACGCTGAGAGGAAAAGGGACCGCGGAGTAGTGTTCAGTGTTGGCGATCGCACATGGGTTTTTTGCTATTATGTGACTGGGCAAAATGTACAAGATACAAATCGATTAGGCTATTAGTCAGCATGGCAATCAGGCGTATTACTGATCAGATCGATACGTATGTATGTTATCTTTTCCGAGTTTACCAATTTACCACATCGATGTTGTTGATTTACCAGCTCTCATTCTGGCACTGACACGGCACCACTTTGTAACAATAGTCTCAAATAAATGAATAAATAAATAAAAATCATGTCACCATTCCAGCAAGATGACCCCCCCCCCCCCCCCACATAAGGATAGCACCGATGTTTTTCCTCTGCGAGATGTTCCTTAGTGTGCTTAAAGATGCAAAACCACTCAGTAAGAAGCTATGAGAGAGTGGGACGCTTTGCGAATGGGAAGCATAGTAGTACTCACCGTTACTTAGCGTTTTTCGCGAACACGCAAAGGGCAATTCTTCTAGTGCCTGGTAGCCGTCCCTGACATGACGAAAGTCTTCTAATTTACGATTCCTTCCCTGGAACTAGTCAGAGGTTCCTAACTCAATCCTCCTGGAAAAATCCTCTTAAAATAGCAGCGTACAGCGACAACACTTCACAAGTATTTGCTGCGATAACTCAAGTGTAATTCTGCTTTTACTTCATCAGCAGCTAATTGCACACCAAAGCACATCATTGAAGGAATAGCCCACGAAAGTGTTAGTTTTTTCTTTCTGTTATATGTATTATGCTACGGGGCACATGCAAATTTTCACGCAAAAAAACAAAATCAGACTGAGATACAGCTCCTGAAAGTAACCTCTGATGACGTAAAGATGTCCGTGGAGGAGGGGCCACAAGGCCTGGAAGGCCGCGTTTATACTTTTCTGTGCCGGCGGCAGGACGTGACTGCGTTCCTCTGCATCTCCGCCCGTGTCACCCTGTTTCGTTGCCTGTGTCGTCACTGCACCTCCCCTGTGCCACTCTACCTCGCTCCCTGTGAACGCAGCCACGCCCTACCGGCGCAAAGTATGAACGCGGCCCAAGCAAAGGGGCGACGGTCACGCGGTCGGAGGCTCAGAGTGGGAAGCAAATCGGCAATGGGCGCGAAAATTTGAACTGCCCTCCTCTTGCCGACGACCGTTGAAAGTTGTTTGGCGAGAATTCAAACAAGTTGCTGTTATTCCAGTTTTTTTTCAATTTCTACATTGGAACAATGGGAATTTTTAGTTGTTTCTGTTTATGTACTATATCAAGTGAAGCGATTTCGAAAGGAACTGGAATCATGGGGTATTCATATACTACTTTCAAGGCAATGGTACGCTATTTCGGTCTCCCCTCTTCGAAAAGTATGTAATCGTGCTAAGAGCTGCGATGCTCAACAAGGAAAAAAACTCAAGGGGAAGAGTGGCTTAGAGCCTGAAAATGGTTGTTTGATTGGAGCCACAAATATGTGTCACACATGGTAGCAATGCGCAGTGAGGCGGCCTTCATACTCTGCGGTAGTGTCGACGTGCTAGCGCTAGGGCGTGGCCGAGTTGGCGAGGCAGGGTGGCGCCGGCGAAGACGCAGAGGCGGCGCAACCACGTTTGTCCGCTTGCATCGCAGAATATAAAAGCGGCTGAATGGCTGCTGGCAAATACGCGCAGAACGAGCGGGTGAGGATCGTGCTTTGTCCCTTAAAAGGCTTGCACACTTGGAGTTTCCTTCCTTTCAAGGAGGGCATTCGTTTCCCTTGTGATCACCCATTTTATCACTTGTGCCGCCTGAGTACAACTGTATAACGTGCGGTAACGAGGAATAGGAACAACGTCTCTTTACGTGGTGGGAAATCGCGTCATTGCTTTGCTCTACGCGATCTCTACGAGACTATGCGCTGTACAGACCATCCCTTTCTCGGCTACAGTAATCCTTGCCAATGCTACGGACCCCGGCAACGCTTGCCATTAGGTTTGTATGCACTGTCTGCACCGTTCGCGGTAGGCGTACGTACAAATCAACTTTTCTTTTTATTCACGCGGTCGCGGAGGAGCTGGCGAGTTAGCAATTACAATTTATTCTTCGGCCAAGTCTACTGTAGACAGAAGCATGAGCCTGTACCGCTTATTGTTCTGTCAAAGCGATTGACGGCGTTATGGCACATGCATGCTATCGCGTTAAATATTGGGTCATTTCATACGTAGTGTCCCTTTTTTTCAAACGAGTCTTTTTCTATAAAGTTACAAGTTCCTGGAGTATTTAATATATGATTCGAAAGCGATTTTTCTGCTCTACAAAAAATCACGCATAATTTTTCGGTCAGTAATAATGAAGCCGACCTTTAGGCTGGCAAAGTAGCTGGTTTAGTCGGCAAAAATTGACCAAACCGCCAATTAGTCAAAACACTATCTATCACTCCGGAAAATTTGAACATCGCGTGTCTCGCACTCAGCTCCGACCTTTTCTATAGATTCCACCAGCTGGTTGCTTCAGAAGTCGCCTCGCTCTTTTTCCAAATTTGCTTTTTCCGCCATAACTCGGTGATTTTTGACAATTTTTTTCAAATCATAGCAAGAAAATTTTCCCAACCAATCAGGTGAAAGAGTGGTAAATGTCAAGTAGAGGCAATCAGTAGGGACGGGGAAACATTATTGACCTGGTTCCTTGAAATCTGTCAAAAAATAAATTGTGAAATAATGTCATCCGATTCCTATCACACAGTGAAATTCAATCTGAATCACTGATAAAACGAAATCGAAATATACCCTGATAGAGCGGAAGAGATCCTTCCAAATGGTCTACAAAGCAATGCTGATTAAGAAATTTGAGAGAAAATATTTCATCTCGAATAAATGTGAATGCTTTCGGAAAATGGAGTTTAGAAAAAGAACGACGCAACTTCTTGATCAACCAAACGTTGGAATTTGCGAAAGAGGTCGAGGCCAAGTACGGGACACATAATTGGTTGATTTTCCCTAAGTAAAATATAGTTTTTAATTAATTGCCGGTTTGGTCAATTTTTGTCATCTTGACCCACTCCTCCGCCAGTCCGACAATCGGCCCCATTCAAACATAGCTATAAATTGGACATAATATTTTGTAGAGCAGAAAAATCGCCTCAGACGATGTATAATATGCATGAATTTAGAAATTTACAATTTCCGTCCAAAAAAAAAAACGACATTACATATGAAATGACCCAATACATGGCCAATGACACGTTCAGTTATCTTGGAAAGCATATTACAAGTAATTCCAAGATATCAGGCGAATCTGTGGAATATCACCCACGTATCACAGCTCTCTACAATACTCACTACTAGTATAAACAACGGCAGGCCTCTGAAAATGTCAATCCGCTTACGCATTTCGTAGTAATGAATATCTTCAGTATTTCTCGCGTCACAGCGAAGCTGGGACCCCGAATTTATAAAGTGATATATGGTTAGTGGGAGGATATCAAAGGACCGGAAGTGATAGCAACTGATAATGGCTGATAAGCAGCCTTGAAAGGCGAATGTCGGGAAATTCGCACCTCGCTTCGCAGCAAACATGAGATCCTGAATTTTGGGCCTGTTGGGTTGGCGCACACTACTGGCGCGTCACACATGGAAGCGCGCAAAGTGAGCTTGATCGATATCGATTGATGCGGAAGGACGAACGGGAGGGATTTCGTTTGCTTTTTCCGTTTTTGCACACTCCCTGTTTGTGTCGTTCGAATGATGAAATTGATCGATCGATATCGATATCGATCAAGGTCAGATAGCATGCTTCCATGTGTGGTGACACGCGCAGTAGCAGACACGCTAAGGCCACGTTCAGACTCCGCGATTTTGCGGCGTCTCACTTTGGCACGCGATACTGCAACCTTGAGATCTTGCATTGCCACAACTTCGTGTGCAGAACCGCGACACCACAAATTCGCCGAGTCGCAAAATCGCAAAAGCGCCACTAAGCTACACATGATATCTTCATACCTAGTCTTTCTAGCCTTTTCATTTACGTACAACGGTATGCCTGAATACGTTTTCCTTTCTTGCTTCACCCTTTCGGTGCCTCTGAAATATGGCAAGACAAATACCCAGGTGTGTGCTTCATCCCTCGGTTTTTCAAAGAAATGCTTTCGCAAAAATCCCTGCGGCCCTCATTGTAGGGTTGTCCGTCTCGTGACATTTCCCTACAAGATTGGATATATTCTCATTGACGACGAAACGAATGGCAGGCGAGGGGAAGCAAAAGAGCGACATTTGATTTATTGGTATCCTTCCCATAAATGGTGGTTGGTTGCAATCATCCAACAACAAGCAATATTCACCCAATTCCTCGAGTGCCCAGTTATATCTGTGTATCACTGGCTAGGTTTCTCAGCGAAACTGAAAAATGAGGCAGGAACGTTGATTCGTGTGGAAGTGTCGCTATACAGGAACATTGGGCAGGGTGACACGAGATGAATCTAATTTGACAGCTCATTATGTGTGGCGGAACACTTATTGAAGAATGGGCCCAACGGTGATGGCGCCTCTTAAAGGAACCGGAAGGGGTCCGAAACAAGAGGAAGATGCAAAGAAATGAGCATTTTGTAACGAACACTGACGAACACTCAAGGTTAGAAGCGATAATCGGAGAAAAAACCCGGATTCAAAAGCGCGACGCTGCGGTGTGTATTCGCATCCCATTAGCATCAACACACTGACTTTCCGAGTTGTCCGCTGTAGGAAACGGGCCGCGGACCAACGTTGGTTGTAGCACCTGACTCCCAGCGCAGTGGAGTGGACATTCCCAACTACATTAGCATTCATGTAAGTACATCAAGAAACAATATAAGAAAGAACAAAGTGAAAAGTGAAAGGAAAAACATTTTTATAATAGAAATACCAATGCCAAGGCACCATATAATAGAAACACCAATGCCAAGGTCAAATTGGCGAGTTTGTGCAATGGCGGTCACTTGAACTCGTCCGAACTACTTCTGTTCTACCGTAGGCCGAAATTACCCCCTTCCGGTCCTTAAGATCTATCCGGTCGAGCCATATCACTTGGCAACACTTAAGAAGCGAGACATTGAAGAGGATCTACTCTCTCCTCACCACGCAATTGCTTTATTCAGCGGTGCGGTGCATAGGGGACCGTTTCGACGTCGCGTGCCGCGCTCGCGATGTCACAGAAGCCCCGTTTTCATGTACCGTACCTGATTGAATAAAACCAATGATGCCTAACATAAACATGGAGCGATAGAGCTATTGATGCTGCTGCTGATGATGAATGCGCTTTCGGGCGCAAATAAACACGTTTTCTTTGTCACAGCACGCGCTGCGTCACGAAATTCTGTAATAACGATACACATACCATTTTTGATCTTCCCGTTATTCTTCGCCGTTGAGTCCTTCCAGACTTTTGCTTCATTCATGGGCGCACTGGGCAGTCGCGCATTGTCTTTGGTTCTTTCAAATCCTATAGAATGATGCATGTTCACATAAGAGGTGAAGAGTCAAGATATTTCAACCACGTCTAGAACTTATATAGGGTTAGAAATTTTAATTTTTGGGGAAGGGGGGGGGGAGTTCATAAAAAAAGTGATCAAGTACGTAGATACTCCTGAACACCAGGGCTGTTCAAGCGACATATGGCTCAAATGATAGGTGTATACAAGGTGTCTCAAAATTACAGGTGCCTGCCGGAACTTATTTATTTATTTTTAATATTTTGTAAGCTCTAGGGAGTTTATTTATTTATTTTTAATATTTTGAAAGCTCTAGAAGGGAGAGATAGAGCCAGCAACGAACTTCACAGCTTTACATCCACATATTATGAAACGACATGCAGCAATCGTGTTGCGAGGTGCGCTTCGCTGCAGGTAGTAGCCTAAAGTCTCTTAACTCAACCGTGCGCATTTTACGTAACTTTTTTCCTCAATTTCTTTTCCATTCATTCCCTAGACCTTCTCGAGGCCACGTTTACTTATTGCAAATCCGAGTGAGCTCGATATACTACCTTACTTTCAGTCGAAGACCTTCGCACTTAGAACTTAATAGAACCAAGATCTGGTGTATAACGGACACCTCGATAAGCCAATAAAATCGAGCAGGTCGAATCAGCACCACTTTAGATCGAACTTTACCCTGTGTGCTGGAGGGAAGTTTCGCCAGACTCATTACGTATTGCTTTCATTACGTATTGCTTTCGAACTTCCACTGAAGCAAACGCTTCTTTATTTACTTTCACCCGTACCTCAGTTTACGTTCTTCGTAATTTTCACGCCGGAATCGACGAAAACAAGTAGCGTATCATCATCAACCCTCAAATTATTACTGGAGTCCGTTGCCGATACTCCAACAACAACATAGAAATAAAAATATCCTACCAATCTTTTTAGCTAGAGTGGGTTACTTCAGGCGGTTAAAGGAACCAGGAGGATTCGAGAGAATAAGGAAGTTGGGAAGGAAATCGGGATTAAAAAGCGCAACGCTGTAATCCTATATTCGCTTCCCCGCGCATCTCTTCGAACTGCAGCATTGCCTTTCCGAGTTGCTTGCTGTAGGAGGTGTCATTTGTTGCCTCGTAGGGTGTATTTCATTCATACATAAAGATGTGAAGCAAGTGAAACAACAAACAGCAGCAATCAAGTGGAACAATTAATGGGAAAATACATACGCTAAAGAGTGAAAAAAGGTGTTCGTGGTAAAAAAAACCCATTGAATTCCCACTTGACGTCTCAGCAAGTTGTTGTGTGTACAGTGTCTGCAAGCAAGCGTTACGGTAGATCTTGCCGTAAGCCGAAATCGCCACCTCTTTTCGTCTTTGAGGCTGAAGTAGAATTTTTTGTTAGAACAAAAGAGCAGATCTCGCTAAAACGAATGATCTCAGATCGCACTGGCTTTGCAAGCTTCTGCATCTATCATGCTCTTCCGTAAGAAGAAGAACCTGCATCCACCAAGACCGTATTTTCGGGATATACTGTCTTGCTTCCTAATTTCTTGAGGATTACCAGTTCACATGGCGCTTGTAACGATATGTTTGCATACTCTGTAGTGTCTTGCACATAGATATAAGTAACAAGATGTATATTTTAGTATTCGTTTTTCCTACGCTTAAAATGTATAGAGTAGTAATAAACACAAACATAAACATAATGTATAATCAGACACCCCACTACAACTTCAAGATGCTTATGTCTTCTCACGGGTATGTACAGTAACGTCCAAAAATCGCGTTGCGGCGTCGCACTCGCGGCGCCATCAGTACAAGTTGCCGCAATTGATGCGGAATTCCGCTTAGGACGTCGTAATCTGAACCATCGGGTACCTCCAAGGGAATAGCTGCTTCTCACTTTCGTTTTTGTTTTCTATGACTGCTATGAACGCTTTTGGATATTATTTGCAGTCTATTCACCTGTTTCTTTTCTTATCTGTTTCTGTGTTTGTTTATTTATATGTTTCGTTAAAGGGCGTGCACGCAATCGCACGCGAAGGAGGAACTCGCACTCACCGTGCGATTTTTGGATGTAATGGTACACACCCTCTTCTCGCCCGTCTCATCCCACCAATGGGTCTGCTGCCGGAAATCAGATAATTCTTGCTATGGAGGGTGAACAAGCTAGGAAATGTATTGCTCTAATGTGCCATTCCTCATATATCCTTATGCGAGGAATATGGATGGTACAAAAACATTTTGAGAAATGCGGAAGAATTTCCGCAAGGTTCTGAAAGCAAGTCTAGCAATGAAACATTTCGAAAACCATATGCTATTTATTGTTGTCCTCAGCAACGTCGAAAGATGGAAAGGGAATGGATATGTGGGAAACATGACGAATGGTGGGGCGCACCAGCTGATAGATGTGTCCGTAGGGAGGAGGATGAAATGAATTTAGTATTTCGATTTGTACGAATCTTCAAAAATCCTATTATTCAAAAATCTTCAAAAATCCTCAGAAGAATCCTCAAAAGCCTCGAAAATTTTACATGCTGCAGCTCACGGACACAAGCTAGGGTCAAAAGAAATGGGAGAAATCGCCCTTTCTCCTCCCGTTCTCTACTTCCTCGTCGTTTCAGATATTATGAGTGATCACAAAAGAAAAGAAAGCATGGCGTGTCGCCCTGCAGTCCTGCAGCCGGGCGAGTTACCGGGGAGGGGCGGACAACGATCGCGGCTGGCTGGATCACCCTCTGGTCCGTCTGCAGTGTACCCCGCCAGTGACGCAGAGAGACGCTAGGAGAGAATGGGAGATATCCGAGTTCCTACTTCTCGGTATTTCCAATCCTATGTCGTTCCTTTTCTTCTGTGACATTGCTAAGCACTCTTACTTTCATATTCCACAATCTGCCGAATTTGCCCCTTCCTGTATCTTCAAAGGAATGGAATTCACGCTCAGGAGAATAACACGTCCTCAGAGGGGCGCAGATGAGCCGAGAAGGTGAGGGGGGGAGCATCTCCGCCGTTCAACGATCGTCAGAGTTCCCTTTGCCACGGAATCTTTATACATTGACTGCTTCTTCGGCCTGTTTTTCTCTCCACTATTCATATTTCTCCTGACGGCATAAACAAATTATCGTACACACTGCATTTAAGTAATGCGAACGGACACCATTGATAAATACTTTTGGGTTTGCAATTACGTCGCCAATAGGTACTCTACGGAGCGGCATAAAACGTATATAAAAACCAGTCAAAGTCATTCGTGAACGTGAGGGTGGACGTGGAATTGTGGATTATCGCACCCATCCTCACTGAATGGACTTCCAGCACGGCAACTCGTGCAATGCGGTATTGACGAATTTATACATTTAGTTTGAGATCTCGTTCTGATTTAGTAACACCTCTAGAGGACAATGGTGTAAGCTACGGAAGGTTCAGTTCCGAAAAACTATTCCCATGTCCTCTTCCCTTCTAAGTGGGATAGCAGCACTAAATTCATCAAATGAGCATCGAAATCTCCAAAAGAACATCGAAATCTAGGTAATTTTAATAGAGAACGGAGCACTAACAATTTTTCCTCTGTAGAGTGGGTGACACTACTGGTGTCCGGCAAATGATCGGAGTTGAAATCTGACAAAAACCATACTTTTCCATAGGCCGCGTTCATACTTTGGGCCGGCGGCGTGGCTGCGTTTACAGGTAGCGGGGCAGAGTGACACGGGAGAGGTGCAGAGACATGCAACGAGACAGCGAGATGTAGGCAATGAGACAGCGCGGCACAGGCGGAGACGCATAGACACGCAGCCACGTCTTGCCGCCGGCATCGCAAAGTATAAACGCGGCCATAGTGACCATGGTTGAATGTTTTGAACTGAAGACCAGATCCCGAAATACTCACATTGGAGGCAGGTCTTGAAAATTAATGAAGACCTTCCATTACTACTTCCTCATGCGTTTCGAGCGACGTTTTCTTTTCAAACTAATAGAAGTGTGAAGACGTATCAAACCCGGAAAACGGCAACTTCTTAAGCTCAACTTTTGGCTCAAAGTGAGTAAACTCCCACATGCAAGGGTTCAGAACATGTAGGTATTAGCTACGAAACCTCTGCTTCGAAACTCACAGTTGAAGTGACAGGTTTACGACTCCGTTGTGTCGAAAGAAATCGTCCGTGGCAATTTATGGCAAAATAAGCAAACATTTCAAAATTATCGCGACGGAATGAAGAAAAGTGAATGTCTCATTAGTTGCTAATCTCGTCATAAGGAGGGCTTTCTTCGGTACCATTCTCAAATCCCTTCTAGCAACCCAAAACCGTTACCCCCAGCAGATTGCCGTGTGACACCTTATCCACACAGCGGATCGTGCGCAGAAGGTGGAGCCTTCAAATGCTGCTGAAAGTGACCAAAAATTTGGGTGAGCTTCGTTTTTTTCGCTGTACCCTCCCTGACTACTCAATTTACCGAGATTCGCCTCTTCTCCCAGCTCCAGCACTTAGCAAATAGGATTTAGAACCACTCGTTTAGTGGCGGCCACTCCTTTTTGAAGCAACTTCTTTTGGAAAACGAAAAGATGATATGAGGGTAGAGCAGGTGGCTGTTCGAGTAGCCCTGTTTCACTGAAGTTGTATTAGGTTTTCCACATTTACACACAGCTACTTTATGCTGCAATCTATTAACTGATTTCTAATTTAAGAGAATGTCACAGAAGTAGTCTTAAAAAAAGAGCTGATGTCTTAGACCTTGATATCAGATTTGATTCTGAAACCACCCAGAATTACCTGAAATGAATATCGAAAAATTATCAGTGTTTTGGTGAAGAACTTCCCAACGAGCCGAGTTGTACATACTTTGGCATGCGCTTGGAGTGTTTTCTGGACGTTACCAATAAACCATGTTACAATTTTATGCTTCGAATCTCAGTGGCCAGTGATGACAGAGAAAGCAAAAAGCTGAGCAGCAGGGTTTTCGAATACCTATTTCTCGTTTATTAGGCAGCAATTAAGCGATTTATCATTACTTCTGACGGTTCCTTCGAGAAAGGACCTCGTAAGGTCCTGTTCATACTCCGCGGTGCCAGCGGCAGGGTTTGGTTACGTGGCTCTGCGTCTCCGCCTATGCCACCCTGCCTCGCTGCCTGCGTCGTCTCTGCACCTCCCCATGCCACACTCTGCCTCGCTGCCTGTGAACACAGCCATGCTGTGCCGGCGTTGTGTATGAAAGCGGCCTAACACGTCAATCCTACTGCTCAACATTCAACAAGTTGACCCCTTCATTAGTGTGGCACCGGTTCAGATTCCTTGAGTAATTCGCATTACGAAAGCATCTCACGTGGATTCAGAAGTATAGCCCTCTACCTATGTCTTCGGTCATACCGTGGCCTGCGTTGACCCCATTCGCTATGTTGTCCATCAAAAAAGTACAAAGCTCTTTCAAGCGTCAAGGCGTCAAGTTCAAGGAAAATGAGAACAAGGAGGTCAAGTTCAGGCAAGGAATGTCCTATCTTCTCCCAACGTTGTCGCTGGCTGAAAAAAAATACAAAAATACGCGCTAAGTTTAGTCTATGCCTGCTTGCTAGAAAATTACTTTTAGAAATTAGGATGGAGGATTCTTTTGTTGTTTACTTATAAACTTCTGACCCCACCAGATTTAAGAAAATCCTCACTTGAAGCGGAAGTGCAAAGGAGAGATAAGCACTGAAAGAAACAATCAGACTTTTATTATACTGAACATCCCTGCATAGACCGCGGGAAGCCAGGCTTGAACATGATTCGAGGAACTTTTCTGAAAAGTACGACCTCTGCATTTCCAGTGATTCAAATGCGGCCCGTCCCTTGACGATTTCTCAAACCATGGCCTTACCTTTATGGCCGACCAATCCACCACCGACTCTTCAAAGAGGTCCTATTCAAATGAAACCCTCCTATAAAACGCGCTGAAGATGAAAAATTGTCAGAGCTCGGGCCACATTTGGCTGAATCATGACATCCATTTATGGAATTGCTCTTTATATACCTACATATTCCCCAGTTACGATATCCTATATCATTCAGCAAAGGTTGACGTAATCAAAATGTATTGCTTGTCCCGCAATCCGAGCAAATTGAGACATAAAGCCGCCATAAAACTTGAGGTCCACTATGGCGAATTAGATCCCTTGAAGTCTAACTATCAGACCCCGTGCACTTCTCGCAATCAATATTTAATCCAGAAGAAACGTGAATTCGGAAGTGCAATAAATAAAAAACGAAAGCGCGATAATATTCAATTAGTTGCGAAAAATAGAAAAAAATATGCTTTAGAGAAATTAGAAAGTTCAAAGTAATAAGTTATGAAATCATGAGAAGACCCTAATTCAGAACACACAAATTCGATGCGAAGGGGGAACAGGTAATCCCTTGATGTTCAACTGTATTATATTGTACAAGGAGTAAGGGAAGAAGATGGGTGTGTAGCCTTATGTTGAAGTCGCACGGTCGCACGCGGCGAGCGGTGCAGCAGATTTCTTCGCGTGTGATGCGTAAGTTTTACGCCCTAATCAATTATTCATTGATTAGGATCGTTAATATGTAATGTTGTTGTTTCTTTTACTTTTTATGTTACTTTTTAGGGTACAGAATTTGTTATTCTCAGATAATGATGAGATAAACAGCTTCGTGGTACCAGCCTTTTGCATCCTGAGCGATTTCCAATGAAAAGGAGAGTGCGTGGCGTACCTTATATGAACTGGTCCACAATATATCTATTTTAATGTCTTCTTTTGTTGAAAGTACATGCAGCTGAAAGAGTTTTGAGGAATTTGGAGCTATTAGAAGAGGCCAAAAGTTGCATTTCATAAGAAAAAAATTAGGCTGAGGTTATTCAACCGGGTGAGCACTTTCGTGATTCCTGAACGAAATATGGGTACGATATGTTGATGGTTGTCGTCAACTATGTGCTTGGCATTAATCAGTTACTGTAGCAAGCAGTATAACATCTAAGATGGCAGGTAGATATCAGCAGTGAGTGAAATTTCTATGGCTGGACGTCAAGTATGCGCCATGCATTCGCGCGCCGCTGGGATGGACATATGGATGGGTACGTGACCTAGAAAAATGTCCTGGAAACTTGCCAATATTCACTTTCTGAATCATATTTATCTAACGAAGACAGCTGTATGGTGGCCAATGCAAAAAAGAAATAAATAAATTAATTGAATACAGCATTAGGGGTAATGTGGTTATTGAGAAATCCCGTAAAGAGGCCTAAGATGCTCGTAGTTTCCATGTGACCGACTCACCCCCGAGCTGTAGAAATGGCGTAAAGGTTAACAAATGACGCCTTCGAATGACGGATCTCGCCTCCAGGCTACGTGATTCCTGATTGGCTACGGTGGAACTGGCCAGATGCAACAGGGTTAAATTTATCGTGACGCCTTTTCTCAGTTTTAGCTCGAAACTCACTTTAAAAAATAAATGTTGCCGTATTTTGGAAAATCCCTTCGAGTTAACGACCTGGCATAGAAAGTGGAACTCGTCCGCACCACCCGTCTCTCGACGAAAAGGTCGTCCGCGTCAGAAATCAATGGTGGGATGGGGATGCTGTTTATCGGTTTTTCGTCCATTTTTTTCGTTTTTCTTCAACGCCATATAACTAAACATCACGATTTCCATGCTTAATACATTTTTTATGATTCGTACGAACTTCTCCAATCGCTACTTTTGAGCGGTGTCTCTATGAACTGCACCATTTGCACTCATGCGACTCAGGTACTTATCTTTTTTACTTCCTCTTTCCGCTCTCGCCGCCCCTACCCAAGTCCCACCGGCCGAATAAACCGAATGAGCCGTTATCGTATGCGGTCTTTGTAGCTAAGTAGAGATGCGGATCAGCGAGTCAGATTTCGAAAAAAGGCAGGAAATTATCATGGAGAACTGCGATTTACAGCCTAGGGTGGGATGCTACTAAAGGAATCCAAAATAAGGCCCTTGTTGATCGCCACGGGGGTGAAAATTGATACGACGGTTTAGTTCAGCTCGTGTAATCCAGTGTTCATTATGTGTGCGGCCCAATCAACACCACGACGTTTTGCTTTCGTTTTCCATGGGTAAACGTCCGGGGTAGTATACGATGTGACAGCAGGACGACATTAATCATCTGGGAGCTTCAGCAGATTTTTCTGGAAGATTCGCTACCCTTTTCTTCCTCCCACAGATGAGCGCTCTCTGAAATCCCACGAGTCCACGTCATGGATATAAGTGAAAATGGTTGTTTGGCTGGGGACCCTTGCGACGAGCATTCCCCAGGATTCCATAAATTATCGTGACGCATGTTAAAGAAGGCTGGCTATGGGATTGTACCCAGGCCAGAGGTTGGGGCGGGGGGGGGGGGGGGCAAAATTCCTCCGGTGGCCGCCGACTTCATAGGCTTGATGGCCACGCCCACCAGAGGGATGTCTATTTAAGGTTCGCGCGTCTGATGCCATTCCACATTTCATACAACCAACCCCAACGAATCCCACCTCCGGCGCGCTTGTTGCTGGAACGATGCAGACCGCGATGGCCTATCTGCTTGTATTCTTTTTGATTATCCAGTAAGTTGTTGTGTGCTGCTGCAGTTCATTTGTTTGTAAACAGTAGAAGGGGGAGGGAGCAGAATGATTTCTCTCATTCTTTCAAAACCTCTTGCGGTACATAATAGGAATTTATATGCCTACGATGTGTTCTGTTCCAGTAATGGATATTCTGATGAGGCTGAAACCATTATGCTGATTCTTAATGATATCTGATGCTTAATTAATAAGGAAGGACAACTTGCTAAATATGGAACAGTGACATTAGTTTACAGGTTCATCCATGTCTGTCGGACATTTTCAGTACATAATTGACACGTCAATCATGTAAAGGCATGTTACTGTTCAACCGTCAACAATTGCCCCCCCCCCCTCCCCCTCCTACCATGCTGTAGTCAGGGCACTCCCAGGTGTCGAGGATTAACCGCTCCAGTACAACCCCCTCCCTTTACAAGGGCCGAATACGACCCCCTTTCTTGACCTCTACAAAGTCAGTGCATGTTTCCGGATTGTACAGCCACAACGGGTTATATTGCTATGTATTCGTGTTTTTAACTGAAGAAAAAATATTCACTTCGCATTTTCTCACACGGGTTTCGCTGTGAAATTCTTTGTTCTCATCTATCCATTGAACGTTTTGATACCAGTGTCTATCGCTGATCACTACAGGTACGACTCCCCTCCCCCTCTCTCCTGTTCGATCAAATACGACCCACTGTCGAACCCTCGGTATACCCTAGCTGTAGTATATGGTTGGAAACAGCAATGATGCCCCAAGCCCTGCCTTTGACTCCTACGGATCGGAACGCGCCTTAGCCAGGGAGACCTTTCATTACTCCGTTTCCTACACCAACTGATGTCATATATAGGGCACGCATGGCGCTAGAAACTGACTAAAACATTAGCGGCTTCCAGGGCTTCATGAATGAGGGGGGGGGGCAACCTGCTGAATGTTGAACGGTGGCATGTCTTCACATGACGAACATGTTAATAAAGTAGCGAAAATGTCATGTATGTATACATGAATGATCTTGTGTAGCTAACATTAATACTCAATTTCTTCCAACATGCTTCCAGTTTTCTCTTCTTCAGAACGCAAAAACAAAGACGAGTACGGTGTTGAAGGACCTTTTCGAGGGGCTACAGAAAATAGGATTTGAAAAATTCGAAAAAAATTTCAAGGTTTCCATAAATATGACGAAAATACAGCAACAACTTCGCGTTCATGTTAAGCCATGTTACTGTTCAACATTCAAACTTGACCCTCCTTCATCATGGATCCATCCTATACATATGAAGCAATGTTCGGTGTGTTTGCTCATCTGTCTGTCTGTCTGTCTGTCTGTCTGTCTGTCTGTCTGTCTGTCTGTCTGTCTGTCTGTCTGTCTGTCTGTCTGTCTGTCTGTCTGTCTGTCCGTCTGTCTGTCTGTCTGTCTGTCTGTCCGTCTGTCTGTCTGTCTGTCTATTTGTCTGTCTGTCTGTCTGTCTGTCTGTCTATCTGTCTGTATGTCTGTATGTCTGTCTGTGTCTGTCTGTGCGTCTCTGTCTGTCTGTCTGTCTGTCTATTTGTCTGTTTGTCTAACTGCCTGCCTGTTTGTAGCACCCTATGGGGCTGGCTAGTATGGTAAAGCAGCTCCTACAGCTCGTTTTATTTGAGGGGGTCTTGAATTTTTTTTCTGAAGTTCTGAAATCCCATTTTCTGTAGTCTTCAAAAGGGTCCTTCAATACGATACTCGTCCTCGTTTTTACGTTCGAGAAAATCAAAAGCATGTCGGAGGAAATTGTATTCATTTTCCAAAGTATGAGTACATGGCAATCAAGGGTTGGAGGCAGCAGAAGTAGCTTCTTAAGTCACATAAATGACCGAAATGGAAGGATTCGTTTTGGTAGGACAACTACGAAAGCGCCATTGCCCTTTTCAGACCGTTTCCGAACGGATTCATAGCGCTAATCGCTCCTTTTTAGGTGCTTCGGTTCGTCATTCGGTTGGGCAGAACGCCTAGATGAAAACGAACAATTCCTTGATCCTAGAACGTAAGTTTTTTGTGCAATTACACCACAAATTAATTTTCTTTACTATAACATCGTTATCGAGTACGGATACTTGAAAGACGTCATTTTGATGCAAATAATAACAAATTCTGAGCTTTCTGGCTTTTTGTTTACCACTTTGTCGTGTGATCTTAATTGAGGGTGTGTGTGTGCCAGCAAATGACGTCTCCTACTATATTAAGTTCCTATAAAATTTCGATGTGACGAAATTGTTTATATTTGCGCGTTTCTAAGAATATGCTGGACGGCTTACAAGTAATAAGCTAAAACGGGTGGGCACTAGAGTTAGTTACTTTACATAAAAGCCCAAAGCTTATTAAAACACTACGCTAAGGGGAGGCTATTAAAGGTATATACATTGTGGGTCATATGCACAAAAAAAATACGGGAGGAAAACCTCGCTCGCATTTTATTATTTGGCTTCCGTATAGGCTTTTGGGTTGCTAACATAGGCCTGTTCTACGTTACTAACACATGCGGATTCTAAGCACCGTGTCATGCATTCAATAAAGTGAATAAGTAAATAAATAAATAAACAAATAAATAAATAATGTGAATACTTTAGCTTACAGTAACCTACAGTAGTCTACAGTAATCCAAACCGTGGAATCTGACTAATACTTTACAGGGGCAGACTCATTATATATTTTTGATTACTGTGTATTTACTAATAAGACCCCTCAAGTATTACATCCGAATTGAGGCTCTAAAATACCCAAGAAGCAGTTCTCATTTTGCTACGCGCTAAGACAATTCACTCATGAACTATGAAATGGAAATGACATAGCTGACTCAAAAGGAGCCAGCTTCTTCTGCTGGGTGGACAGCGACGTGCGTGTCACCAGGGCAGATGATTCGCTTCGCAGAATGCCGCGCGCGTGTGTGTCATATAAGGTGGCAGCGTCGGTCCTCCGTATTGTGTAAAGGTACGGTCGTTCAAAAACTAACCTGGAACAAGTGCCAAAGGGCATAGCTTGCAAGTCTGCTCAAATTCCCTAAAAATGAATTAATAAACTAATACTATAAACTATACTATACCATACACTATAAAATTGAAAATAAAATTTTCTGTTCCACTCTCAGTGATTCGGTAGGATAGGGTACGCGGCAGCAGTGAGTCAGTCGGATACATATCTGCTGACTCTTTTTATAAAGTATCGATATATAAAATAAAATAAATTGCTTTATTCAGGCTTGAAAAAGGAGCTAAGGGCTGAAAGTTTGCCAAAAGGCTCAAATTTCTTTCGCAATATCTTGTGGAATCTTTTGAGTCTTCCGAAATAAAATTTTGAAGCCTCACATCGTTTTTTTTCCACACATTAAGTAAACGGGTATAAGGCTTCGGGACAGAATAATACTATAAAATAAGTTTAACTCTCCAGTTTTACTTTGGGTGGCCTCTTCCTTCCAGCACACCCTTGCCCTGCAAGATTCTATTTTTTCCCATGACATGACCTGGATACGCCCTTTCTCTTGAAGACTGCTCGAGGCTTGACCCTCTCGCTGCGAGCTGGGGATTCTGACTAACAAATTGCTATTCGGATCACAAGCATGGGCCCATTAAAAAAACTAGAAGCTCTCGATTTTGATTGTTAGGTACCATCCGGGTTTTGTTTTATTCACTAAGTACGTAACCGTAGGTGTGAATCACAGGTAATGGGAAGTCGAAAGCATGGCGTAGCCCCGTCGAAAAGCGCGCCCTCATGCAGTATCACTCACGGCGTGAGGGGCCATATCCTCCCGTATTTCGTATTACTAAGCACCTCGACTTTAATATTCGCTACATTTTCCACTGTTTGTCCGAATTTCCCCTATCGCATGTTCAGACAGGCAATAGCGTCTAATGGATACCAAGTTTTCGAAGTGAGCCTGCTCTGAAGGAGGAGTTCCTGTTCCCAGATGTCATTAAATTGAGCAATAGAAAATGGATTACGAATGTAAAGCTCGCCAAGCAGATCAGTTTAATCAGCGCTAAGTGCTTCAATCTCTTGTGCTTCAGTCTTCTAAGAGAAGGTCAGACGACCTAATCTTCATAAAATAAGCCAGAGTACATGAAAAAGGATGAGGAAGCTAGCATAGCAATCAGCATTAATTAATATTTCTTGGATAAGCCACGCTTTCCACATACACTCAGAGTCATGGCTTGCTTGGAAGCCCAGTGCGCGCGGGACGTTTTCATGCAAAACCAGTGTGATTCCCATGTTCAGGAAATCAAATAACCCGATAAGTTATTAGCCAATTCGAGAATTTGTCCAAATTTCGGAAAAGCATTGGGTATTTATTGGGTGGCAATACATTAATCAAGAGGGAAGTGGTCGACCCTTTTCGAGCAAATGTTCTTATTTTGGCGATTTTTATGAATATTTAGTGTTACGGACATCTGTGATAGATGTATTCAGGCTTCCTTTGTCATGGTTGATGGCTTTTTTTAGAAAGTTTTTAGAAAATTATTACTTACCCCGTAGCCACCCCTGATTTTCCGGAGATGGGTCAAAAACTAGATTTGGCTGAAAATTTACGCACAGGGGTAATTTGACCCGCTGTGCAGAAATATCATAACGGTTTCGCGCAAAAGCGCCTAATTCATGCACTGTGGGAGTCTCCCCATATAGACAAGCTGGATCACAGAGTTTTCTACGATCTTGAAGACAGTCTGATAAGACGGATACAACGTTTATTATATAATACATGAGAATACTTTTGGGAATGTTTCCCCGGACATCAAAGAGAAAGCCTTACGAGAAGAAAACCAGTTTATTAGATTCCAACGGGTGTGTTGCAAGTGCTCCGGTGATTGGTGCGGGGTGATTGGTGCGGGGTCATGTCACCCATGAGTGGGTTTACTTCACGAGACGATTGATTTACTACCAGTTTCAATATTTTAGCTACGTAGCTGGTCTGCTTATGTCAAAGAAAGATCAGGTTCGAAGAGTAAAGACAGGTATTTGTAAAGGTAAATATGGAGTGAAGTTGGATATTTGTTACTTGAATGATTAAGTTAGTGTATCTTCCATTATTTACAATTTCTAACGGAAAGCAGACATCTATGATGAAGGTGGAGACCAATTATTGCAACAGTCCATAATACAATGTTTAAGCTCACAGGAATGTTAATTTCGTTGTTTCTTTGGAGAATTACCCCCCTGCCCCCCCCCCCCCCCACAACATTGGTGACCTGACCTTCTGGAACACTGGTCGGAACACTTGCGCGCCACCCGATTCCAACTGCTCTCTTCGTGAGCCCACTCCACCACCACAAGAGTTGAACGCCGCCACTCCGTGTCAGTTATTGTCGGTGAAATACTTTTGACAGTAACTGACACGGAACTGAGGCCGTCAAAAAAATTCTACCTAAAAACCTCGTTGGCAAGGATAGAAAATTTTAATTAACAAAACAAGCGCATCTACGGGGATCCCTTCCGTGGTCCCCCCAGCTACAAACCGCCACGACTACTTATGTGCTATGCTGCTGCTAAAATTCGCTGAAGTTCTCTCGTATTCATTGGCGACGTGGCCGAGGATCATGCTCTCACACTGGAACCGGTGTATTCAGGAAAACTTTCATAACTCCCTTCATAGAAACCTTTGGCAGATTTTCATTATAAATTTGAAATTAATGTCGAGTTAAAAATTCCAAATTAGCGTACAAAACGGCGACGAGTGATATGTAATCCATTGCAAATGGCCACTCCTACCTAGTCTCTTTCCCTTGTACGCTTCGAGCTTGAACCCAGGATCACGTAAGTGATAGGGGTGAGCGGCATGTACAAGATGTGCAAATGCGGATCACTTAACAGGTTGCGAGTGTTCGATCGTAGCCCCCGAAATTGCCCATTTCTGATGTGCTTGAGGAGCATACTTGAAATGATTCCATTCTGAATGTGGCGAATGTATGTGGAAACGGTGAATCTCATGACTTTTTGGAAACGTGCATGAAAATTTGCAATGAAAAAGAGAAAATCGAGTTTCGGGCGAATTTGTCGTAGCACTTAGGTGGTGGCAAACTTGACAAAGTATTTGGCAAGGGGACTTACTGCCATTAGGACAAGAGCGTGGGCGTGCTGCATACCATGGATTTTGATCCGCTGCAGGGTTTGTCCAGCGAGCATTACATCATTTCCTTCTGGTCTACTGGGTAATGATTTCCGGGCATTCTCCCACACTTAGCGCATCTAAGTAGGGTTGGTGAGCACCTCCTAATGCGGGTTAATCAGGTAGGGTTTCTGATGTCGTTTGTAAGCGATGGTCCTACTGCTTCCAAGAGTCTACTACTTCGAACCGGCTCATGTGGTCCCTTTTCTTGCAGATATAAGAAACTTTTTGAAATCCTGAGAAGTTCCCTGAACGTCCGAAAAAACGCTATTTTCTGCGTGATTTTATGGGATTCATAGCGCCGTTGATCGTGAATAATCAAGCTTCATAAGTCAGCTTCTAGATTGTTTTAAGGGGACTTTTGGACTTCTGGTAACTTTTTCGAATTTTGAACTCTTTCTCACCGGCACGTGAGAAAGCCCATCAGTTTATATACGGTTGCCATAATTGTAATGAAAAGGCTGTTGGTGACATATAAATTATTCAGTGCCACTTTCAAAATAATTTATTACATGCATACGAAAGCAGATTGGAAAACAGAATTTCGGTTTTCATGACATTGATATCGATTTTCCTCAATTTCTTCATCTACGTGAACTTTGAATTTGAGAGAAGCAAATTTGTCGTTCTAGGAAGAAGCGAAACCGGAGAGGCTATACCATTCTACTTTGCCCTCAAATTCTATTAGCTACTTCTTGAATAAGAATAAAAAAATCTCAGAAAAAGCGAAAATCAGACTTCTTGGAGTCTTGTGGGCGGAGCTATCCAGTGGCTATTATCAGCTTAGCTCCGCCCACATATGATAACTACGTAAAATGTTAAGTAAACTTCTACTCGCGTAATTTTTGCTCGCGTAATTTTTTTTAAATGACGAACTCGTGCTTGCCGCAGCAAGTCACAGAATCTTCTGTTAAGCCATCTAGCTGAGCTGATTAGGATATACTATATATATTAGAGTATAAGATTAATCCGTAAATCCGGCTTTCAACTGCTGGCGTCATCATCTCTTTTGGCTGCGCCCGAGCTTCGATTTGTTCTTGAAATCTCAAACACCTCAAAGGGCTTTTTTGTAGTTTTCGTGATGTTTTCATAGGCACAAACCGCAAACTGGTGATGACTTCCCAAATGGGTAGTTGGGGAATATTTTGATAGGCCTGAGGAAAAGGATAAAGCAATCGACATCGTGGTCATCCATCTTCGTTGTCAACACATTCTTCTTTCCTCATTTTATTTCAATCATGAATCATCGAAAAAATGTGAAAGTGGACTGACACTCGCTGCAGCGATAAATGGGACTGTACAGCTGCTACATATTTTATTTTTCAAAGCTTCTACATTCTACATCTCAGCTTTTCAATACTTCCAACATCAACATCGACCAGTTATCCATTAGAGAATAGACATGTCGACGGCAGATCTTTCCACTCCTATCCGCCCGTTTCTTCAATCTATTTCGTTTAGTTTTTTGCTACATCGATGATTTTTATTGCTTTTCCTCTTAGGCGGAAGTGGTGTCAGAGACTCATTTGAGAGGTTTAAAGCATTGACTTATACATCTCCCAAACAGCTGACCCTCTAAAGTCATTGTGTAGGCCAAATCGCCCTGACCTGCCACCACGATTCTGAATGAGTCTCCAAGGGCTTATTCCTCTGATTTTATTTTTATCATTTTCTTTTATGTCTTTATTCATGGTTTTGCTGAGAGGACTCCTCCCGCCGGGGTGAGGGCCGATTGGTCGAATTTTCCCTCCGCGGCATTGTACTCGCGGTGCCGTCCGTACGAGTCGTTTGGAATCCCGCTCTCGCAGTGGGCTGGTACCGTGAAAGATTTTCAAAGATTGCAGTTTGGAAGCTCACGAAGTTCGTCTTTATTGTTGTTGTCGCTGTTTCAACAAATAAAGCTGCAAACGACTCGTACTCGCCGCGCCGCTCGCCGCTGGCGGCTGCGCGAAAATGCGACCAATCAAACCCCACCCCTCCCGCCGTTAGGCGTCAGCTCAACAGAGAACTCCACCCATCACAATTCAAACTGCAATTTTCTTATCCATAAATGCTCTAATGAATAGACACTTGTTGATGGCATAAAGGAATCGCCTACGGAATTCCATGATTTTGATTCCTTTTGGAACCATTCTACTAGATACAGCATTTGGATCGAAACACGGGAAGAACCGAGAAATGTCTTTTTATCCTATAACGAAATCGAAAAACTGAAAGAAAAATGACTCGAATTCCACCCACTTCTCCCACATTGGAACAGCCGTCAGCAGCCAGAACGCAGTTCGAATTTTCGCGCCCAATGTTATTTGCTTCCCAATCTGCGTCTCTGACCACGTGACTGTCGCCTCTTTGCTTCTCAGCTCCTTCACCTTCAAACTAACTCGGACACGACTGATTAATTAAGGGAAACGGCACTCAAGGAACGGGTACCATGGGAAATCCACGCACATTCCGCATTTTATTTCATGAAAACAACCTTCTTGGAAAGACACAAGTGCCAATTTATACACCAACTGTTAATCGAAAATCAAATTGCATATTTTTATTGCTACTTACTTCTACGTTATTTTACAAGGGCGAACTATTCCGTCCCACAGAGCAATCAGGTGCCAATTTATACACCCCCTGTTAATCGAATATCAAATTGTCATATTTTTATTGCTACTTATTTCTATTTAATTTCCGTTTTTAATGTCATAGTTTCTACTACACTTAGTAGGAATAAAAGTTTAAAACGTAGGCACTTATTGATACGACTAGGTCGTTTCACACCTGTGATTAAATACAATTATCGGCTTAATGATTACAGCTCTCCACTACCTACCTTTGCTTTATCAAAAAGCAAAAGGGAAAGTTAGAAAAACATTGATATCCTATAGAATCAAAAAAGCTTCCCGTGAAAACTTAGGTGTTAAATTTATTGCACTAAGAACTGAAGCAAAGATGGATGAATTGGGTTTCAGTAAAATTCAGTAAATCTGAAACACACGAATCAAACCTCATTACAAAGCAATTGCTTCGCATCTTATGCTGTGGTTACGAGCAAAGATGGGAGTTTGGTGGGGTAAGAGAGGCAGACAAGAAGAGACAAAGGGAAGAGACAAAGAGAAGAGAGAAGAGACAAACTTAGCAGCTCTCAAAAATTAGTAAGAAATACCGAAAAATCCCACTTAAAACTGCACTTTTTTCCAACGCTTTTTCTAGCGTCGACCAATACTTGTGAGAATTTCGTACCAAGGTTTGACCCTCCTGCAAACTCTTTATTTTATAAAGGGGTTACCAAAAAAGAGTCACTTTTTCTTCTCCACTTTCAACCCTACTTTAGTCGGATTTCAGCAAATTCTGACGAGTTGTTTCCATCCCCAAATCTATGGATAGACCGCACTCTATCAATAAACTCCGTAACAGCGCACGAACAGACTCGGGAGATTCTTACGAGTGAACCTGATGTGTCACCACAATCCGGCAAAGACCGAGATTTCGTCACTCTCGTTCACGACCTTGATAAGGTCCGTTCACATTATGTACCTGAGGAGTACATAGTATTCCGTTTATTCAACTCCCAACATCCTTCGTTTCCAAGAACCAAAACGTGCTGTTACCACTGAAAACCCTCCAGAGGCAGGTTTGAGGTATGAAAAATGATACTTCAGATCATAGCAGCGTTATCCAAGCAGCAAGGGCTCTGTGACTTCCATGAACCTAAGGGCCAATCCTTAGGAAGCTTTCCACAAAAGACCTACCATGGAACCTGGATCCACAGTTTCAAGTGCACCTTGGTACCGTAGGTGCTCTGAAGCCCGACTGCGCCACTTGAAGGCTCCATATTTTCATGACGGTGAAAGTAGTGGACCACAGCTTGCTCCTGCTTCTAAAGGAGCATATCGCAAATCTTTTTGGCACCCCCCCCCCCCTTATAAGTTGTTCGCATATAAGAGGGAACTGGACTATGCTGATCATAGAACGCTTTGCTATGAAACTCTACAGACTTTCAAGAAAAGGGAGGAGTTAGAAATGAGAGACTTTTCTGCCATCGTTAACTCAAGGGTGGCTGAGCACATTCTTAGCCGTTTAACTAAGCTTTCCATCACCGAAATGGAGTGCTTGGCTCAGGAAGGTCCACAAAGCTTTCTTTAAACCACTCTGCTTGACGAACGCTGTGGTGCATATGAGACTTCAACTAAGCCAGACGGAAAATTTGTGAAGTGGTGGTGGCTTAAGCCAATTTCTCTTCAAAAAAAAAACCATGAATTCAATGGCAACATCTCGAATAGAACATCTTAGAATATTCGAAACCCAACAAAATTGCAAACGAAAAACAGAAAAATTTGCTTCTGTTAAAAAAGGGAAATTGGTCAAAAACAGAAAAATAATGGCTCGTTTGAATTCCCGCCGTAAACTCACACAATTCGGCTCTTAGTGGGAGTTTACACGATATGACTCGTGGCAGTGACTCGTTATGTTCATGTACAAAAATTTTGACGCCTCACGATAACTTTCCTCGACGGACCACTTCATTCGAGTTTCTGTTCTGTGTAAATGCCCCCATTGGCTCCGCCTACCCGTCCACAAATTACTCAAAGTCACTTGAGTTGGAATGTACGCGCAACACATTCCACCATCTGTGGTTTTCCAACTATGGTTTATCCAATTTTGAAATAAAAACGTCACGTTTGTGCCTTCCAAAATTCAATTCCGTCACAGCACGGACCTCACATTCAATTTATTATTTTTGCATAGTAAATGAGGAACCTTTTTTCTGGAATTGAATAAAAGAAAACTTCCAAAAGTTCCACATCACAGGCTTTTCATCCTTTTCACTAACGCCGATAGGATTAGTCGGCTGAGAGAAAAAACCTCTGCTTTGACGACACCAAGAATCAGAATCTGAACCTGATAGTCTTTCTGAAAGTCGCTTAAGTGATGTTCTCATGTTGCTGAAAAAATAACGGAGCGGGGGGGGGGGGGGCTGAAAAGTTGGGATGGCTCAGATCTCATTACAGGATGTGTTGGATGGGGAACCAACGACCGGGCGCGGCGGCACTTAACGCAAACATCACATGTACATTGAAAGGAGTCCCTCATTTTTCCAAAAAATGCAGAATGACCGCCTTATTTTTTAGTGATACTCGTAATTTTGAAGGAGAAATTGGATACATGGGAAATAATGCCTTATTTGAATTTCCGCCACCGTTGAACTTACACTGTTGTCTTCGATTAGAAGCCTAATGGTAAGCAGCCATGAAATCCTGCTGAGACAACCACTCGTTTTACTCTCACATCCACTTGCATCGGTAATAAGTAATAATAAGTAGATTATAAGTAAATTATGCACCACTTAGTTTTGTCGAAAAGAAATTTGCTAATTCAAATAGATATCAAGTCAAAAGCTATAAATTATTTATTTTATTTGAATTGTCAAAATTTACTGAAGTCGGCTTGCATTTTGCGGACTAGTATACACCCAAAACCTTTGCGAGGCAGGACTTTTCGAAGGCACTGGAAGAGACGGGGGAGAAGGGGGGGGGGGAGGAAGAGGGGCGACGTATTTGGTGACATTGTTCTCCGTAATTGTTAGGTTGTAAGGAAAGTTTTGGCCGGTTTTTAAAATTTCAACTTTGAGAGATCATATCTCGGCTCAGAGTGCATCTTTTCTCACAGAATGAGCACCATTAGATTCGCTACACTCTTGGCAACACTATGCATAGTACAGATCTCAATTTGATAAAGGGCTGATAATTTAAATTGCGTGAAGTGAAAAAAAGTCGACTTCAAATCGCCACTCTTTCTGAACGCACTGCTACTGAAGGAGCTGGCCAGATGTTTTGGGAAGTGGGGCATAGTTAGCGCTAGATCTGATGAACATGATAAACGAGTAAGGGGCTTACCCTGCAACTGCTTCAATTAGTGGAAGAGGATTTGTGAAAAATGCGCTTGCGCATGACTGCCGTGAGGGGTCCCGCGGCACCCACTTTTTTTGGATTTTTCCAAATCAAGTCTACTTGAGGTGGTCAACTAAGTTTGCTTGTTGAGGGCCAATACTTGTGGATATCCCCTGCAAATATGGACGCTCATCGCCTTCTGCCGTTTTGGTTAAAGCGATTTGATCAATTGAAAATTCAAGCAGCTCGTTCTCATTTCTGCTCTTCTGAAACCAGAGACAATAGGTCCCATCCAGTGATTCACCCCCTCCTCTTGCAGTATTCACATTTGTGGTCCTCTTCGCTGGGACTCGGCTAAACAAGAACTCGTGAAGTGAAGTCATCTTAAAAGTGCCATTTTTGCAGCACTTTAAAACTTCCCTAATAAATTGAAAACCTTGTGGCATTCCAAATAAAACATATATTCTGAAAGAGCAACTTTTTGTCTATCTAACGAGCACAATATGTCAGCTGATTCATGTTGACGCGCTCTGATATTTAAATTTATCTTGTGAACGCGAAAAAGCGGCTAGAACTTTCCTTACAACCTAATAATAAGGCATTAGGGGTGGTTTGTGGATAAACTCGCTTTGAAAGTGCACTTATTGCGACCCAGCTCGCGTTTCACCTCAAACTGCAGCCAAGAAAAGAGTTAAACAGTTAAAAGGAGAACAAGCTTAACAATGGCAATCATAAGTTTATAACAAAAACAATCCAATTCAAAGGAAAAAAACACTTGGAGTAAAAATTGCGCTCGACGTCTTGGCATGATGCCAAAGCATCGAATGTGTATTTGCGGCAAACTAAAACTCGTCCAAATGGCAGGTGTGCCACCGCACGATGCAACTGCCCTCTGCCAGTGCTTTTGAACGTGTTTCCCCATTCACGCTCCAGTCGTATCTGGATGTGGTGCAACGGGAGACGATGCGACTTTGCACATTTTTCATTGTGTGGATGTGTGGCGGTCCGTCGGATATTCGCGCGGCCGTCCGCGACGAGTGCGAGTGGTTTGCAGCTTTATCTGTTGCAACAGTAACAACAACAACATAGACGAACTTCAGAAGCTTCCAACCTGCAATCTTTGAAGGTCTCTCATGATACCAGCCCACTGCATCCTGGCGGAATTCCAACATACCGCAGCAAGTCGTGCTGACGGCGCCGCGAAGCGAAAATTCGACCAATCGACTCCTACCCGCGGCGAACGGTCGAATTTTAGCGGCCGCCCTCGGCGAGCGGCGCGGCAAGCGCGAGTCGTTTGCAGCTTTGTAACAACAACAATATAGGCGAACGTTCAAAAAATTCAAAAATTCGACCAATCGCCACACAACCTGTTCCTTACCGCGTCTGTCACTCTATGCCATTTTGCCACGTTTAGTCCCCCCTACGTGTCTCCGTAGCAGTTTCGGGGATTGTATCGAACATTGGCTATAATGATGGCAGGATCGTAACACGTCACTACCATTTCACTTTGTCCATAATCATATTTTAGTTTTTTCGGATCAAAAATTGTGTGAATGTTTTCGTGTCTCAATACCAAGTGCACCTCAAGCCAACTCCACATTCATTAGGCACACAGTGTGGTCTAATAAAGGTTCAATTAGTTACCTAATTATGTAGCGGTTATCATAATAAATTTACAAGGATTCTTCGTTTATTTGCTTCAAGCTTTGTTAGTTCTACTGTGAACCTTTGTTTTTGCAATAAACATCCCATACTATCATGATTGTTTAGCTTGCCGTTGTACAAGAGGATCAATGCGATGTCGCATGTCGCGCGCGACCTTCCTCTGCGGCTTCTTTCGCACCGGCATATTTCTTTCAAAACCTGTTCTGATCGTGTTCCCTGTTTCAGAAATGCACTACGGCAGATGGTCCCGTCACGATTATGGAAGAGAACACCATGGGATATCGAGAAGAAAGCGATGAGGAATTTCAAAAACTGCTATTTCTCGCCAATTCAATGTGTTCTGCTGGAACGTCGACGACGACGATAAGATGGACAGATAGCCCACAGCTTGGCGCACCATTTGCCCAACAGACCACCGCGCCATCATGAAAATTTCAGCCATTTCTCCTCTTTACTTATAGATAAGTAATAAAATAATTTTTGTTGTGTAAATCTGATTTATCAGCTGGTTCTAAGCCATGCACTCTGACCATAAAGGAATCCTCGATATTCATTTACGTCGTTTGCATTCACTAAGGATCACATGCTTAGTTTTACGCGAAAAAAAAACCGCAGGATCCACAATAAATTATATGAAATTTTCTGCACCCAGGTAAGGTGGCGTGCATACTTTTCACCGGCACGGATGGTTGCGTTCCTGAACAGTAAGGCACAGTAGCACGAGAGAGGTGCGGAGAAGATGCATGCAGCGAGACAGGGTGGCACAGACGGAGACGCAGAGACACGCAGCCACTCTCTGCCGCCGGCTCCGAAAAGTATGAAAGCAACCTAACGTTGGCGATGCCATGTGAGCTCTATGAGTGTGTAGACTTATGTCGAATTTTCGCTATGCGGAGTCGCACTTGCGGCGCTATCAACACGACTTGCCGCAGTCGGTAGAAATTCCACTAAGAGTGCAAGGGGCTGGTTCTGTGGAGGTCTTTTGAATAGCCGTTTATCTTATCATTATCTAAAACCATAACATTTCACCTTCAAAAGGCAAAATAGTTACATAAAAATACCCTAAAAAGCAAAATAGTAACATAAAAAGTAAAAGAAACAAAAACATTGTAGACAACAATCCCAGTTAAGAAAAAATTAATTATGGCGTAAAACTTGAAAGTGTGTGTACGCAATGTACGCAATCACAGCGAAGGAATCTTCCGCGTTGCTCGCCACTCGCGGCTGCGCGAAAATTTGACATAAGGTTATGTAAGGTTATGTACCCGAACTTTGGAAGCTAGGCGGCGCATGTGATCGGTGACTCGGTGTAGAAGCAATTCTAAGTTTCCCATCGGCAACAGTTCGAAAGTTGTTCGCCGGGAACTCAAACGGGCCGCAGTTTTTTACACTTTTGAATTTTACGCTGAAGTTTTTTTTTCAATTTTTTGTAGTCAGTTCAGGAGTTTCTTCTGTCTTTTTGGTATTTTATCTGGCACTGCATCTTGAAGTAGGACAGGAATCATGAAACTCGCATAAACCACTCCTTTAGACGCTTAGAGAACGCGATGCCTAAGGAGGGACACAAAGGGTCGTGAGAACTCGTTCAGAAATACACCGTAGCGAGTGACGGCATCCACTATATAATTGATACTCGTTGTGTGAGTGCTAAACGTGATTTCCCATGACGGATTGTCTAGCAAGAGATCGAGAATGATATAACTAGCCGCCATATTAACTCACTGAATGACAGTGTCAAAGGGTGCTATTAATGGCGTCAATTGAGTTTAACTCGCTGTTAGGCATGGCAACCTGTGAGCAAAGATTACATAATCTTTTCAGCTCAGCTTCTTGAGCTTCCCGGATAGGTATCCCCAAAGAAGACAAGACAGGGGGTGTGTATAAAGTGGTACGAATGACTTTCCTCGCACCTAATGTGGAAAGAAGTAAGTACGCTTCGCACCTAATGTGCGAAGAAGTAATTAACGAAGGGCGAGAATCTGAGGTCACCAGTTATGTAACTTGCCTACAATAGCCACCGGAAGAAAAGTAATATGAGTAAAGGAAGCCAGGAATAAATGAACTTTGTATCCTGTGTTACAAGGTAAAAAAGGGCTTGGGTGGGGGGAAATCCGCCAAAAAATCGCGTCAGCGGCGTCGCACTCGCGGCGCCACCAGTACGACTTGCGAATCGATTTTGCTCTTGGGAGCCCGGCAGAGCGTGGCTGCGTCACTTCTGCACTCCAGCCATGCCACTCTGCCTCCTCCAGCCGCGCCACCCTGCCTCCTCCACCTTTGCCACACTGTCTCGCTTGAAGGCTGCCATGCCCTGCCACTGGTACTCGCACCAGCCGAGCCGCTCGCCGCGAACGGCCACGCGATTTTTTGGCGGATTTCCCCCCACCCACAATAGCCACCGGAAGAAAAGTAATATGAGTAAAGGAAGCCAGGAATAAATGAACTTTATATCCTGTGTTACAAGGCAAAAAAGGGCTTCAGTTTGTGAACACACATCCAGTATTCAATCAGTAACCCTTGTACGATTATGAACTCAAAGATCACGGAATTTGGCTTTAGTGTGTACAAAGTTTCACTAAAAAGAACAGACTGCGAAGTACAATGAGTGGATTTGGCAATAAATGAAAGTGTGCATGTTTGTAAGCAATCATCATTGCATAGTTTGAAACGGCATGTAGTACCCGGTAAGAATATTCATTTACTCGTGGCTTCTTATAATCATATCATTTTTCTTTTGGTGGCTGTTGTAGGCAAGTTAGTTTTTATAATTGGGTGACCTCAGTCTCAGCCTCAGTTCTCTCCCCTCGTTAATTACTTCTTCGCACATTAGGTGCGAAGAAAGTAATTCGTACCACTTATACACACCCGGGTTTTACGGATCGTCATATACTTCAGGTCTAGTAGGAATCAGGGCACTCCCAGGTGTCGAGAAAAATGCCGCTTAACTACGACCCCCCCTCTACGACAACCGAATACGACCCCCTCTTTTGACCTCTACACCAGTAAGTGTTGCCGGATTGTATAGTTGCAATGTGTTTTATTGCTATATATCCTTTCCTGAGGCAAAAAGATTCAGCGTATTGTTTTTAATGTATTAAGTTGTCCCGAAAATCCTGTAGGATTTTTCTAGAAAAATTAATAACTCTTATTTACTTCGAGGCAAGTCTAGGCAGTTAAGGAATATGGTAGAAGGGTCTCTAAGCTTTCTAACAAAATATATATTGACCCATCGGATTCCGGGGAGAGTGCTATAATGCCCGTAGTAGATACCCACCTAACACACAATGCCATCTACTGTGAGTGGTCTTGGGGCAGCAAAGCGACGGAAGCTTGCGACTCCATCAACGCTGCATTGGGCAAGGGATGTGTGAGCTACCAGACCATGCGCCGCTGGTTCATCAGCTTCAGCAACGGCGAGATTGACGTGAAAGACAAACCACGCTCGGGACTCTGCTGGTTCTGGGACGAGGAAGGAATGCCTTTCCGCGAGTTGCTGGTACAAGGCGAGACAGTCACCGCTACCGTGTGCACCCACCAGCTCCAGCAGCTCACCGTCGCTGTTCGAGAAAAGCGCTGGAAAAGGTCCGGGGTCATCCTCCTTCATGACAGCGCGTACCCATACGTCGCGAAGGGTACCCAGGCCAAGCTATAAGAGCCCGGCTGGGATGTGCTGCCCCATCCGCCATACTCTCCAGACATTGCCCCTTCTGACTATCGCCTTATACATCCTCTTGAATCCTTCCTAGCCAAGAGAAAATTCGTTGATTATGACTTGCTCGCGAAGGCGATCGCTGACTTCTTCGACTCTCAGAACCCAGAGTTCTGGGAGAAGAGAATCAACGATCTACCTATGAGATGGTATAGTGTTGTCGATAACAATGGTGAATACGCTGTTGCCTAATTGTTGTTTGTTGGAAGAAAAAAATAAAAAAAGTGATGATCGAAAAAATCCTACAAGACTTGTGGGACAACCTAGTACATTTGCTGATTGGAAGTTTGGTTTTTAGTGCTTATCGCTCTCTGGAGGTACCTGAAGTGGTTTACCACATCTGCACTGGGAAGGCCAATATTTTTAGATATACCCTGCAAGTACGAAAGCTCATCACTTTTTGCTGTTGTAATTGAATCTCTTTGGTCAACCGCAAATTCCGAAATTTATTCTCATTTCCACAATCCGAAATCCAGGTACAAACTGTCCCTCTAACGCAATGTCCCCCCTTCTCCTGGAGAGGCTGAAATTTGTATGTAGTTGCCTCCGTTGCGATTGGACTAAGCAAGAACTGATGAAGTGAAATCATCCAGAAAGTGCACTTTTGCAGTGCATCAAAAATTTATAATAAATCAAAAACCTTATGGAATTCTGACGAAAGCCAATATTCAGAAAAGTAATTTTGCGTTCATGTAAGGAGGACAAAAAGTATGCCGCTCTAAATTGGCACGCTTTCAAATGTGGGATTAACCTGTGAACGCGATAAAGCGGCTACAGGTGCTTACAGGCACAGTTCACGATAATTTGACCATCGCGGCTTCATCCGTAGGCAGATGCCCCCCCCCCCCCGAAAATGAAAAGACCGTACTTTTACACCGACACCCGCCATCGATTGACGAGGGTGTTCACTTATGACAGAAAGATCGCGTCGCGGCGCCGCGAGTGCGATGCCGTGAAGCGATTCCTTGTCAAATCTGCACACACCTTAAGGCATTACATCATAGAATTCATTCCGTGTTAATAACTAGAACTAAAAAATTAGTAAATCTGTAGACAGACTTCTATGGTATAGCAGAAACTCGGCAATGTTTCTGCTTATATAATAATATTAACGTTTGAATTGTCGAAGTTATGTTACTATTACGTATAGCAACATACTTGATGTTGCTTATTGTCATTAGTAAAATGATTAGCTCAAACTTTTTTCGTCGTCCATTTATATGTATTTTCTATGTAACTGGTATGCATAAAGATGTGATAACAAGAATTTTAGTAAGATCATGTATTGGACGGTGAGTTTCAGCGGCTTAGTAATAAGCGTTGGGTTCATTTGTACAGCTGCATGAGCCATGTGGCAGATGGACCACTATCGAGCAGCTGCTGGTCAGAATCATATGGGCGCTAATGCGTGTCTGTCACTAGGACAGAAAACTCGCGTTGCGCCGTGCGGCATGCGACGCGACGTTGTTCTACGCCTTATTTTAGGAGTAATCGCTTCAAATCTCAACCAATGTGGCCTCCGTAGCTCGTACACGTTGCGCGCTAACTGCCACGAGAATTTTCTGCCCTTATGGCACGCACCCGAACGCTTAGGTCTCGTGCATACTTTGCGTCGAAAGGTTCACAGGCAGCGAGGCAAAGTGATACGGAGGAGGTGCAGAGACGACGCAGGCAATAAGAGAAGGTGGCACAGGCCCAGACGCAAAGACACGCAGCCACGCCTTGCCGCGGAACCGAAAAATGTGAACTCGGCTTTTTCAACACACCCACTTGTGTGAGGCTAATTACTCCGAAAAATCGCTTCGCGGCGTCGCACTCGCGGCGCCACCAGTACGACTTGTGATTCGGTTGATCTTGGGAGCCCGGCAGAGCGTGGCTGCGTCACCTTCTGCGCTTCCACCCATGCCACACTGCCTCGTTTGAAGGCTTCCATGCCCTGCCACTGGCATTCGCACCCGCCGCGCCCTGGGCGGTCACGCGGTTCCCGGAGTAAGTAGCCTCACCCCACCCACTGGTGACTCTTTAAAATTTCCACGTTTGTCATTGTGAACAAAATCCCAGAGTGGACGGGAAACATGCATGCACGTTCTTATTTAGCAGATGGCAGGACCAGTGCTTCACAAGGCTCTGATATGGGTATTGTAAACCGTCCTGGTTACTGCAGGTTAGGCTATCAGACTGCAGCTTCTTCAGATCGCATTATTACTATTATTGTATTTACCTCTTTCTTCGGGGTGACCTTATAATTATGAAACGGCACAAAAATCAGAAAATATTCATAGAAAAATCGGGCTGAAAGGTAATGTCATCAAAACTAGTATGGAAAGGTTTCCTGTGGTGGGGAATCTGTAAAAAATACCTAAAAAAATTTTCGGCTAGCTGTGTGTTCTGAAAACCGAAAATTTGGGGGTGACCTTATAATTATGAAACGCACTGTATTTATGCGCAGATCAGCAACATGCTGAAGTCGCTTAAATGGTAAAAAGGGTCGTAGAATTCCGCACCTACCGACCAAATCGAAAAACGCAAACGCAGGCAAGCACCGCAAACTCACTTTGACGGAACCACCACAGTCCGTTCCCGAACTGCATCAGAGCAGCCGACAAGAAATGGATGTTCCTCAGAAGCCAACCCCAACCCAGTCATTGGCTTCCAAGTGCACAGCAAGGCACTCCGACTTCAACAGAATCGATTTGCACCCAAAGAGAAGTTCACAATATTTTGGACTTTTACTGGCAAGGTGGTGTTATGTAGTTAGGTGTACTGATTCTATGCATACCATATGTTATACTACCATCACCCCTCTTCCCTTTATAAGTAGAAGCAGTTCGTATGTCGAGGCCAGCACACAGTGTATCCTCCACGCTGAACCCTCCAAACTATTCTGCTTTACGTTACACGATGAACAGGGATGAGACCTCGCGAATACGCTAAGGAGTTTGGGTAGAAAAGTATCGAAGAGAGTTTACCCATTAGGTAAACTGGATATAATGGTATTATTAAGCTCGACGTGCTTAATAGTACGGTAGCGAATATAAAACGGAATGAAATGGCCAAAAACCCGAGAAATAAGACCCCTTCCCGCTACTTAGAAGGAGCGGACTTGCGTAAAACAGGTAGCAGCTGTTGAAGAGGTGGGCAGTTATAAAGCCCGGGGGGCACTCTTTCCTATCAGGAATTTCGCCACATATAGTCTTCTTAGACCCATAGCTATCACTTGCGCGATTCAGTCGAAGAGTTCTCATTACCCCTACCGCTGTCTTTGAGCTCTTATCGTGTATACCCGTCAGGTATACACGCATACAAATTTACTTCGAAAACGATGACATTAGCGAATTCGCATGGACCTTTCCCGCCTTCGTCTGGGAAGTTGTAACGTACATAGGGCGGGTTTGGACAGGGCGTTTAATACACGTGATTACTGTCAGCACCCATGGTGGTGTGGAAAAAGAGGTCGAAATTCACAACACTCACGAGGAAGGTCTTTTAGGAAATGAAGCGGTTTTTTGAAAACGTTTTTTTTTGCATCGTGTGAGGGTACATACATGAAACATATAACTATCCTTCATTTCTCATGAGCGGCCCTACAAATGCCAAAAAAGGAGTCAATAGTTCGATCCCCACTGAAGACAATTTTTACAAAATTTGGAATTTCAGTTTCTGGGTTCGTAAGCATTCGGATATAAATATGTTTAATGTTCACTTTGACATCTACACCTCGTTATTATTTTTCGTGATTTTAACGGTTCAATTATTTAAGGCTGCCAGTGCGCATGAAGCACGAAAGAGACATTTTCGCGCGAAACGGATTTGATATTCGTACTCAGAGGGTCGACCTACAACCATTGATGAGTTTCCATCCCAATTAAGATTTTCGCTCAAAATCGAAAATTTTTAGCTGGTCACTTGATATACCTTCGACTGCACCTTTGACCAAGAAGACGACGTTATCACATATTAGGAAATCCTAACGGCTTGTCTTGTTTGATGCTTGGTAGGTGAAGTTCTAGCGATAGGCATTCATACTTGCCATTAGCATATTCCATTGAATTTCAGCGATTTTGTTAGCCATTCACTTTCACAAATAAGAAAAGCACCATGTACCCATAACCCAACACACTGTCCCGATGTTTGGGGGTTGGGGTCGCTAGGTCGAATTTCCGCGCGACCGCCCGCGACGAGCAGAGCGGCAAGTACGAGTCGTTTGGAATTCCGCTCAAGACGCAATGAGCTGGTACCGTGAGAGACCTTTAAAGGCAGGCGAACTCCCGAAGCTTTCAACTTGCAATCTTTAAACGTCCCTTACGGTACGAACCCATTGCGTCTTGAGCGGAATTCCCAACGGCTCGTACTGACGGCACCGCAAATGCGACGCCGCAAGCGAATTCGACCTAGCGATCCCCACCCGATGTTTGGGTCAAAATTTGGATTTGGCTGGGAATGTCAGGTGTTATCCTCTTCCCTTAATTATGCCTTCCCTCAACTGAACAAAAATCTCCTATGTTGGTACTCATTTCCGTTGCATTATCGAGAAATGCCGATGAAATACGCTCAATGCATGCTAGCTGAAGACGCTGTATGTAGTAGATGGCTCTCCAGACATCTCAGCTATACATTCCATGTTCTAAAGTGAATACGCCTTTTCGGGACAGATAATAAACAAGAGCATTTGATCGCCGTGAATTTTACACCGAGTATGACTTGACTGGGAGGGGTGTGTGCAGATATGACAGCGAATCGCTTCGCGGCGTCCCACTCACGGCACCATCAAACGAGTCGTTTGAAATTCCGCTCAAGGCTCATTGGCCTGGTACCGTAAGGGACATTTAATGATTGTAAATTGAAAGCTTCGGGAGTTCGCTTACCTTTAAAGGTCCCTCACGGTACCAGCTCATTGCGTCTTGAGCGGAATTCCAAACGACTCGTACTTGCCGCGTCGCCCGCCGCGGGCGGCCACGCGATTCGCTGTCATATCTGCACACACCCGACTGAGAGTGCTATTCTCTCCAAATGAGGGTTGCGTGACTAGCTCATCTCGAATAACGAGGGTGGCTGCTGTGGAAAAAAAAATTCCTTCTGAATTTGTCCCATTATTTCGGTTCACTACACTTGAGAAGTGAAGTTTGCCTATATAAGCGTACCCGGAATTCCAGGAAGTCCAGGCTTTCCTTTTGCTCCGGGATATCCAGGTTGGCCAGGTTGTCCAGTCACTCCAGCATCTCCTTTCAGTCCTGGGGCAGCAGGCAGTCCTCGTTGACCGTTTAGCCCGGGAAGACCTGGAGTTCCAGATAGTCCAGTATCGTCTTTGAGTCCAGGGCATTCTGGCGATCCAGGTGGACCGCTCATTGATGCTCCTTGTTCTCCTTTTTCACCAAGCTTTCCAGAAAGCCCTGGATGTCCTGGTTCTCCTTTTGGTCCAGGTATTCCAGGAAGGCCATTCAGACCTACATAGAATGAAAAGCCCGTTAGGATAAGAAATCAAGCTATTGCAGATTTATGAGTTTTGAAAGCAAGTTTCTGTGCCGATCTTTAATCTCATCTTATATTATGATAAATCGGCGAGTAGATGCACATTTTAACCTCCAATTGCGACTTCTACTGAATCAGTGACTTAATGGAGCTAAGTAGAAAGTAAAAATACAGGATAGCCTTATCAGTTCACCGCAGTGAATATATTGCTCATTTTTTTTGCAGCATGGTCCATCATAACAAACCATTCAATTGAGAATGACATAGGGTTTGTTGAGCGAAACAAATACGAAATTTGGTGCATGAAAAGCATCTACCCACACCCTTACTTGTAGTAGCATAAAATGTCTGCGGATGCGCTGCGGCTGCGCAACTGGAAGATAAACGACTCTATCGCCAGTAGGACCGCGTTCATACTCAGCGCCGACATGGTGTAACTGCATTCGCAGGCAGCGAGGCATAGTGACACGGGGAGTTGCAGAGACGAGTAACGAGGCAAGGTGACATAGACAGAGACGCAGAGACACGCAGCCATACCCTGATACCGGCACAGCAGAGTGTGAACGCGGCCGTACATGGGGTGACGTCGCGCGCGGCAGATCACGTGACAGACGTCGCGGAGGTTCTCAACCTAACTCTTTTGAAGACCGCAGAATTTCATGGAAAACCAAGACAGTTCCATCCCTTGGTTGCTGAGTAATAGGTGTGCAATCTGAGGGCGTAACCAAATGAAATTGCAGTCTGGCAATATTCGAGATTTTAAGAGGAGGGCTCTCGAAAGAAATTTGTATGTTCATTCGAGTGCGATATGACACCATTAACGATACAGAAAGAAAAGGCTGGTTGACATCTAAAGATGAATTTATCAAAAAGTTTCCAGGGTATTTCGCCGTCACCACTTCGTACAATGACCTCATCATAGCCTCGACAGGAACTATATTTCCTCAGTCGTTTTCGGCCCACATCCGCCTTATTCCGCACCATCTGTGTGAAGAGATTGGGGCCTTCTTACTATAACTACCCTAACAATAAGCACAGAAACACTCAAAATGAACGCCATCGCCACTAATGTTGGGGATGGATAGGGTGTCTCAGTTTTAAATATGATAAAATATAATATTATGATAAACGAGGGTTTGATTTCAAATATACAGGGAGTGCCAAAAAAAGTATTTTTGTCCTCCACTTTCAACCCCACATTAGTCGAACTTTAGCGAATTCCCACCAGGTATTTTCATCCCTAAAGTAAAGAGCAGATCTCACAGATCACTGTTCTCCGTTACAGCCTTCTGCACGAGCAGGAACGGGTTCCGAGTGAAGAAGATGTGTCACCTCAGCTGGGCTAAATCCGAAACTTCGTCACTCTCGTTCACAATCTTGCTAAGGTCCGTTCACTCTGAGTACCTGAGGGATTCATATTGGGTGGTGCAATTGAGTATTCCGTTTTTTCCGGGTTCCCAACGCCCTTCGTTTGCAAGAGCTAGAACGTTCCATTACCACTGAAATCTCTCCGGGGGCAGGTTCGAGGCATGAAAAATGATACTTCAGATCATAGCAGCCTTGTACAAGCAGCAAGGGCTCTGTGACTTCCATGATCCGAAGGGCCAATCCTTAGGAAGCTTCCCACAAAAGACCTACCTCGGAACCTGGCTCCTCTGTTTCAAGGAGACCTTGATACCGTGGGTGCTCTGAAGCCCGACTGCGCCGCTCGAAGGCTCCATATTTTTATGAGAGTGAAAGTAGTGGGTCTCAGCTTGTTCCTGCTTTCAGAGGAACATTTTGGGAATATTTCGCCCTAGTACTGTTATCTCTTTCGTTTCCCTATGTTCTGTATAATAGGCGGATTTGCGCCGTGAGCAAAATTACTTCTGTTTTTGGCACGCCCTGGATACAGGGGTGCCAAAAAAGTAATTTTGTCTCCGTCACTTTCACCCCACTTTAGTCAAACTGCAACAAATGCTGTTGAGGTATTTTCATCCCCAGATTCAAGAGCAGACCTCACCCTATCAATATACTCCTTGGCAGCCTTCTGCACGAGCAGGAACGGGAGCGAGGAAAAAGTGAACAAGTTATGTCACCTCAGTTGGGCAAAAACCGAAATTTCGTCGCCCTCGTTCACAATCTTGCTGTGGTCCGTTCACTCTGGGTACCTAACAAGGAAGGTCTTTCAAGTCATGACGCGCTTTTGGGAAACGGTTTTTTCCATTATATGGGGGTACCTACATGAAACATATAACTAACTTCCATTTTTGCTGAGCGACCCTACGAATGCCAAAAAAGGAGTGAAAAAATTTTTTCCAAAAAGGCGATTTCAACCTTATTGTAAAGCAACTCCTTGTAACCTTAACCATGTGCAGATCCAAAGGGGTTCTTCTATTTCACATCCAAAACAAAGTCAAATACGGGAAAAAGTAAGATCTTACCTCCACCATGTACTAAAAGTGTGCAGCAGTTTCACAACGGCCCCGATGTGGGTGTGGTGCAGCGATCGGATGGCGTACTGGATACGACGATGGACTCTCAAACGGTCGAAAGGCATGGGTTGGCGGTTCGGGTCTCGGCCCTGCCGAACTTTTGCATTTGTTTTTGCCTTCACTTTTTCATCTTCAGATATGTCTGTTTATGCCAAATGACTATGATTTTCGTTGACAGCATGCCAAAATGACTCTGTTTATTTTCAGTGAAAATTTTTCAATTTTCAGTGAATTTGGTGATCTGGCTTTTTTGGACACATGAGGGCCCGTAGCGCTCGAAATTCGCGGTTTCGCGCAAAATGAGTGCCATATTCGTGTTCAGGGGGTCAAACTACCCTTGGGGACACATTTCTAGCCAATTCAAAATTTTGACTCTAACTCGAAAAAGACGTTTGGTCATGGATACATGGTGCCCTTTCTATTTGTAGAAGTGAGTAACTAACAAAATCGCTGAAAATCAGTGGAATATGCACAGCATGGATGCCTATCGATATAACTTGACTAACCAAGCATCAAGCAAGAGAAATAGTCAGGATTTCTTGACAAGTGATACTGTCGTCTTCTTCGTTGAACGTGCAGTCGAAGGTATACCGATGCCCAGTTCAAATTTTCGAATTTGGGTCAAAACTTCGATTGGGCTGGAAACTCACCCCTGGGGGTAGTGCGACCTCATGAAAACGAATATCGAATCCGTTTCACACAAAAATGCCTCGTTCGTGCGCTATGAGCGCTAAAAGGTCAAAAAGTTGGAGTGTCAAACTTGCTGAAAACTGGCAGTAGAGGGCAGTCCGGGGTTCTAAATGTGATTACTGCCCATAGTCTTCATATTCGAATGTTTACGAGCCCAAAAACTGAAAATCTAAATTTTGCAAAAATTTGTCCTCAGTGGGGATCGAACCATCAACCCCTTTTTTGGCATTCGTAGGGCCGCTCAGCAAAAATGGACATCAGTTATATGATTCTTGTACGCACACCTATACATGCAAAAAACAGCTTCCAAAAAGCGCGTCATGAGTTGGAAGACCTTCCTGGTAAGGGGATTCATATTGGGTGGTGTTCTTTAACATTCCGTTCTTTCCGAGTTCCCAGCGCCCTTCGTTTCCAAGAGCCAAGAAGCGCCTTTACCTGGAACCCTTCCGGAGGCGGATTTGAGGCATGAAAATGATACTTCGGATCATAGCAGCCTTGCCCAAGCGCAGGGGCTCTGCGACCTCCATGAACCGAAGGGTCAATTCTCAGGAAGCTTCCCACAGAAGACCTACATTCTCAGGAAGCTTCCCACAGAAGACCTACCTTGGAGTCTGGCTTCACCGTTTTACGCGGACCTTGATTCTATAGGTATTCCGGAGCCCGACTGCGCCGAATGAAAGGTCCATATTTTTATAAAGGTAAACGTAGGGAGCCACAGCTAGTTCCTGCTTTAAGAGGAACATTTTCCCTATGTTTTGTATAATTGGCAGATGTGAGCCGTGGGCAAAATTACTTTTTTTTGGCAACCCCTGTATACACATATGGTTGAACTGATCGTTGTTATTCTTATAGTGTTCAGCTATGACATCTATGTATGTATAAAGCACAACCTACCCGGGAATCCTTTCTCTCCAGGTATTTCAGGGACACCTAGTTGTCCTCGAGGGCCAGAAAGTCCCTCTCTCCTTTCCGTCCGTTAACACCAGGAAGTCCAGGTGATCCGACATCTCCAGGTCTTCCAGGAAATTCAGCTTCACCTGTGAGTCCTGGTAGACCAGGCATTCCAGGCTGTCCTGGTACTCCGTCCTTTATCAAACTCTTGGGAGCAGCAAGAACAGGTGGACTTTGAGGTCCAGGAAGACCAGAGACTCCGACCGGTCCGGGCTCTCCCTTTTGTCCTGAAGTTCCAGGTTGGCCAGGTAGACCATATCCAGGCTCTCCCTTGAGTCCAGGCGTCCGGGTAATCCATCTTTACCAGGATGAGTAAATGCAGATCGTATGCCGCAAAGTATCTCAGCTGGGTAGGGTGCAGGGTGAAAATTGAAAAATTTATTCAATTGAAGAATGCAAAACCCGCATATATTTTTGACCGCTACTGTATATACATTTTGTTGACCAGTAATTCTTGCAGGTTTGCTTCCAATCCAGTGCATGGGGATTTCGTGCTGACTAATTTGTTGACGCATTCCATTGCTTGGGAAACTCTCACGTCCCTTAGTAACAGTTCCGGACACAAGCCCTTGCTTATACAATTATTCTTCGGGACGCCGCCCTTGAACAAAGAGTCAGAGAAGAATTATTTGCCCATTGATTTATATTTATTTATTTGTTTAATTGACAAGAAAAGAAGAGGGCGCAAAACTATGTAAGTGCTATTATATATGTGTTACACACTATATTAAATCAAGTTTACTTTCTTCCAATATAACCGAAGAAGTTTTTACCTCAAAAAAAATGCTTGGAAGTCTACCCTCGGTTGATTGATAAAAGCTATAAATATTTATGATATAAAATAAATATAATGAAAATGATGATAGTAATATATCTGGGTCCTTTTAGAAAACGTGCTCTGACTACGTCTGAAGATACAGTAGCGGTCAAAATTATATGCGGTTTTGGACCTTAACCATAATTTTAGTCGACGTACAAACTCGTTTTTTGGTGATTTGAGGACAACTGCTCTTCCTGAAAAGGTATCCCAGCCGAGTAGGATGCAGTGTGAAGATCCAAAAATTATTAACTGAAAGCTCTGGAAATGATCGAAACCTTCAAAAAATTTCGCCATAAAAAGCTTATAACTCAAACGGAACGAGCCTCTGTGCAAAAAATAGAACGGAACGAGGCTAAAACATTGCTACCCGTCATTTGGAACATGACAGCACTTTACAGCACTGAAGCACGGCGTTGTTCATTTTCAGAGTTATCAGTTAAATAATTTTTTTCACCTTCACACTGCATCCTACTCGGCTGAGGAAATTTATTTCACTGAGTGACAGTTGCCTTCGGAACACAAACAAAAATTAAATGATATGTAAACGCTGGCCAAAGTTACGGTTGAAATAAGAAACCGCACATATTTTTGACCGACTGTATATTTAAAATTTTCTCAGTTTTTTTTTTCTTTCTGGTATTCATAATGTTGTCCACCACCGCTGAACCAAAAAGAGAAAATAAAAAGAAAACGGAAATAAAGAAACTGCCAATTGGCCGTGTTATGTCCCCCCCCCCTTCTCCAGGTGAAGCAAATTCGCGATTTTTCCATTTCGAGTGCTCTCGTTGACATAATCGATCAGAGTTACGAAATATGACAGACGGCTATTCTCGTCATCCATTCTTCTAATTAAACCCGAATGAAATGGACGCGCGCGAAATTACGTACAGCCGCGCATTGACCCTGAATCACACACGTTTATGACAGCAGCGCAGCAGCACCACTACAGCTGCATGTGCACGGATGACGAGAATAAATTGAAGACGCTCACCGAGTTGGTGGAAAGTTCAACATCTTCCCCCAAAAATTGATAGTTTCGCTCACATACATAGCATCAGAAGAGCTGAGTGTTTGCTACAACAGGGTGGGGGGAATTCATGGGAGACGAGCGTTAGGATCGTTTTTCACCGCTCGCGGCAAATTTCTGACGACTTCAGCCAACTAGCACATACTACATAGATAACATACATATACCTGTATGATCATGTACATGCCATACATATATCTGTATGATCATGTAAAACTAGTGGTGCTGTTCAGCATTCAGCAAGCTGTCACCCCCCCTCCCCCCCCCCCCCAGTATAAGAACGCCTTTTTACAAGCTAGGTTTCCCACTGAAGCGCTATTATTTCGCCTCTACTGCCACTTCTTCGAATAGTCCTTGTTCTTTTCTAGTTGGTTTCGCTAATTAGGGTTTATGGTTAGGTCTCATCTATTTGAAGTTTCCACCCACTCCACGTTCGCGCCCCATTGCAAAGCTGCGTTGCGAGTACCGTACCACGTAGCGTTGAAGTCGCCCGAATTTTGCCGCGCGCGGCGATCCACGATCCTAACGCTACACACCCGGAATTCATAGAATGTTCAATGCCTACGCATCATAGACGTGACAAATACGTGAAACGTGCGACATTAACATGCTTTTACACAAAATTGATTTTTAATTTTTTTAATTTTTAATAGCTAATGCTTTTCGTCGCAGTCCGCGATTAGAAAGTTGTCACAAGTATGCTGAGTTATAGTTAAACAATGGTAAATATACCATACAGAAGCTGAGTCAGGGTGAAAAAGGTCACGATAGTGTAGTGGATTAACAAATATACCGGGAAAGCATGGAGTGCGGGTTCGAGTCCCGTCCAGGATCGAAGCTTTTGCCCACAACTCACTATACTTGTAATGCTTTTTTATGATTAATGTGTCCGGAGATTTATAATGTAAAACAATGATGCCCTGCAATGGCACATTCCACCCCCGCTTCCCCTTCTCCCTTGTCAATAAAACCGTAAAAAAGAAGTAAAATCCTCATAGTAAATGGATTACTCAATCATAAGTAGTCGAATTATTTAATCTCAAGTAATCGAATGAGTTTTAAGTCATGAGTGATTAAGTAAATAACTAAATAAATACGTTAGGATAGCACACCAATATAATTGTGTGTTATGTTTTCATGGGCAACACTGCAACGCGCAATAACAGCCGAATCTTCATTCAGTTATTTCTTTCTGTTTAATTTTTGTAATTATTCACTGTTATTATAATTCCGTCTTCTGTGGGTGAATAGATACAGGAAATTTTTGCCTCTTTTTTTAAAGAAACAGTTGTAAAATAGGGTATTATGTGGCCGCGATTGGGGAATCGAATGGTTATACTGTCACAATGTCACATGGTCACATTGTCATCTTGTCGTATTGTCTCACTGCCCCCTTGTTATCACCTCGAACACCTCGCAGGACGTCATGACATGTCCGCTACGTCCAACAAGGCAGGTTAATGTAAGGTTCCCTAATCAATTCTTAAAACAGAGCATTTGGAAAAAAACTTCTGCCCTCTTTAGAACGGCACCGAGATTCATTGCTTATTTGGAGTTACATGCCAGAATTAGGGCGAATAAGTGTAGCAATGCCTTCCCAGTAGTTGGATAGCACCGCATCTTCCCACCGTTTTATATTTGGGTGGGAATGAGTGACTATGGCCTCAGAAACCTTGCCCGAGGTGCGGCTACGTCCACCATCTGCGATCGGCACCGCCCACTCTTCGATGCAGTTCCCGTGTGCTTCGCTGTCTCTCTGCCCTCTCCCATTCATACGCTCTCTTCCCGTCTTTCTTGCGTAGTGCTCTCTCTGAGCTCTACGCATTTAGGGACACCCAGAAGGGCACAATTTCGAGTGTTTTCGGTTGTTTTCGTTAGTTTCTCCTATGCTGATGAGCCACTTAGTACGTCTGTTTTTACTTTTGTGTGCGAAAATTTGCATAGCGCTACAGAGCATGTGTTTTTGAAGGAAATTCGAAAGTGGCGAAGTATTAGGTTGTCCCAAGTCTTTTCATATTTTCCCAAAAAAAATCAGTAACTCTTGTTCACGTCGAGGCAGGTCCAGGCGGTTCAGGAATATGGTAGAACGTTCCCTAAGCTTTCTAGGAAAATATATATTGTCTCACCAGATCCCGTGGAGAGAGCTACAGTGCCCGTTGTCGATACCCACCCAACTCGCGGTGTCATTTATTATGAGCGGTCTTGCGGCACCAAAACGACGGAAGCTTGCGACTCCATCAACGCTGCATTGGGCAAGGGATGTGCGAGCTACGAGACCATGCGCTGCTGGTTCATCAGCTTCAGCAACGGCAAGATTGACGTGAAAGACAAACCACGCTTGGGACTGTGCTGGTTCTGGGAGCGGAAGGAATGCTTTTCCGCGAGGTGCTGGTACAAGGCGAGACAGTCACCGCTGCCGTATGCACCCACCAGCTCCAGCAGCTCGCCGTCGCTGTTCGAGAAAAGTGCCGGAAAAATCCGCGGTCACCCTTCTTCATGACGACGCCCGCTCCCATTTCGCATAGGAGCTCGGCTGGGATGTGCTGCCCCACCCACCGTACTCTCCAGACGTTGCCCCTTCTGGCTATCACCCTACCCATCCTCTCGAATTCTTCGTGGCCAAGAGAAAATTCGTTGATTATGACTTGCTTGCGAAGGCGATCGCTGACTTCTTCGACTCTCAGAACCCAGAGTTCTGGGAGAAAGGATCAACGATTTTCATATAAAGTGGCAGAGGGTTGCCGATAACAATGGTCAATACTTTGTTGCCTAATTATTAAAAAAAATAAAAGTGATGATCGAAAAAATATGACAAAACTTTTGGGACAACCTAATACTTAGACGGGGCAGCGTTTACGGTACCATGAAATACAGCTTACATTCGGCTGTCGTTCAGAATCGAAGGAGCAACTAATCGTGAATTGTCTCTTAGAAAAAGCTCTTCACCAATGCACCGCGATGAGGCTTCTTTTTTTCTGGATATCAAGAATTTTGAAAACGTCAAAAATTTGAACTCTGGTTCTCTTTCGAACAATATTCTAGCCAAAGTTCGTCTCTTGAATGCCCCAAGACATTTCCTTTTCATCAGCGATGATCTCTCTTCTTAAAATACCCAGTCAACCGAAGTCAATTGCAGCACATTTGGCATTTAACAACGAACGAAAAGAGCCAATTAAGGACTCGCTCGCTCTCCATGCAACTCTTGAAGCTCTTTGTCCCCAGGGATGTCCGGTGTTGACGTTCTCGACGCAGCGAGTGATGACTAGAATGAAATATGCATACGCGAGCATGAATTTTCACATTACCAAATTGCCAGTTTGATTCTCCAGAGAACACTTTGACCACTGACTATTCGATGGTCTCTTTCAGTTTATAACATTTCAGTTATTCTAAAAAAGCTTTTTCTACCCTGTGAGGGACAATAATTTCAATAATAATACTATATAATGAATAATAAAGATTACAATTACGTGTTAATTGTTCCTATCAAGGTAATTTTGTTTTCTTTTCAGAGAATTCACTTTTTTTTTTAAGAAATTTTTGGTATTTTTTGATGCTGCGTTAGTACCGGAGGGGTGGACAAATTAATAAATATTGAAAAGTAACATGTCTCACATGAAATGCTAAGGATATGTAACATCAACTTTACAAAATCATACATGTAGTATGATCCTTGACACTCAATCGAATCGATCAGTCAAAATCGAAGTGGAACATAATCGTGAGAGAGCAGAAAAATACCCTTGTGATCCATAAAGCACTGTTATACAAAGAAACTAAAGGTGGATATTTTTAAAAATAAACTTCAGTGATTTAACAAAACAATTTTAAAAAAGATATTGATCGACCAAATGTGGAACTTGCAGCAGGATATGCATGGAGCTGAATACGGGACGGGTGTATGTTAGGACACACGAATTCTGACCTCAGCCTGAGGTCGGCTCACCGCGCATGGCCACCCTTCGCGAATTGTTCGAGTTGGTCTCAAGGCTATCTGCTCTGGCAAGTTGCCAAGCTGTGATTTACCCGCCGCTTTGTCGATCAATACGATTATTGCTTTGCGCTCGGTTCTCTGCTATTTTGCTAACTGGAGTTTTGTTTTTGTTTATACCTGTTTTCAACTGACTGCAATCCGCCGCGCGCGATGGGCGTGGCCACGGCGTGACCTAGTGAGTTCACTGACCGTGTGTCCCAACCGTCACCCATGCGAGACACATGGTTGATTGATTTTCCCCAAGTGAATTATAGTAATTACATAAAGTGCCGGTTTGCTCAGTTTTTTGTAGACCAGACGCATCACTTCATCAGCGTTAAAAGGCCAATTCTACATAGAACATCCCAAAATTGAGGGTACCTTTTTATATAGCAGATGAAACTTTTTTGAACAATATTTAACGTGCTGTACAAACTTGTGATTTTATGGGAAAGATTTTCTTTTGAAAAAAAAACGACATTACTTTTGCAATGACCCAATACATACTTTTATAGCTTTTATAGCATGTCCATCATAAATTATACAGAGGTAGAGTTTTTCGAAAAGGAATTGAGGTTCTAATCCACATAACCGTTATGGGGCACGCGGATTTTTCCAAAAACAATTTTATTCTATTCAAGCTTTCGAAATCATTGCTTATTCTATTTCAAAGTGTTTCGATTAATCTATTTCAATATTCAATTTCATAAAGTTCTCAGCAAAACGAACATAATTTTTCTGTGAATTTTCCTGCCTACAATCTCGAATCTAATAGGGTTTCGCTAATTAGTTATTTTTATCAGCATCTGTCACAACAAGGTGACCAGACCAAAGATCATTCTTGATCCTATGAGGCTTCCGAAACTCGGTGAGAATTTTCAGTTACATCAAAAAGATGAAGCATGTTCTTGCTATTGACCAATTTATTGGTTTATATTAAAGATAATGGTTACCAGAGTTTTAAAAATTTAGCATATTCCATTGAAGGGTTAAAGGAAATATTCTCGGAAATTCTACGATTCTGATTTCTCTTGAAATACACTCTACTAGATACAGTACATGAACATAAACACGAAACCGAAAAATTTCCTTTACTTTAAAGGCACATCACGCGATAATCAGATCAGTGGTTCACTTTTTTGGGGCAAGTGAGTCCTTGGATAACTACGCCCTCACGGTTTGTGCCTGCATGAACACAACCGAACCACGCCCACACAACCAAATCAAACCCGGGCTTAGACGTATACTTTCCAGTGTAAAAGCTGCTTTCATCATCGAAATGGCTGTTTCATCGAATCATCTGCAAGGTTCCTTCACTACGTGAGCGCCACGTTAGAAATTGGTTCGTTTGAGACAAGGCGTGATTTGGATGGGTGGGCGTGGCTCGACTGGGTTCAAGCAGGCACAACACCTTAAGGGAGCACCGCGCAACCACAACGAAGGAGCAGCGTGATGAGTTATCCAAGGATCCAGTCGCACTAAGAACATAAGCCACTAATCTTATTATCGCGTGGTGTGCCTTTAAAGCAGAAACCAAAAAACCGGAATAATAGCAACTCCTTCAAATTTCCGCCTTAGCATTTAAGTAGCCGTCAGCGACCACAGCGCAGTTCAAATTTTCGCGCCCTATGTTGATTTGCATTTCGCTCTGCGTCCCTGACCACGTGACTGTCTCCTCTCTACTTCCCAGCTCTCTAGCCTCCAAACCCACTCAAACGCCCTTCCCCGTCGTAAGCCTTTTTGAGGAGCTTCATCTCTATTGGATTCTTGTATATGGTCGTGGAACTTTCGGTGCTGCCTTCAATAAGCAAATATAACATAAATATTCGGGGGAGACTTGAATATCCATGGACAATTCCTTTGAAAACATACTGAAGAAAGTCGCATCTCATTGCATTGTTAGCTCTCTGAACTCACCCAGAATCTTCTCAGCTGATTGTGAGCAGAATTCAAAAAAAATGTCCAAAGGTTTTATTTGCGGAGAATTCCTCTCAGATCTAATCGCAAAGGTGAATGGTCTACTGAGGAAGGATTCAATGGGTTCGCCATTAGCCGAGAAATTGGCCTTAAAGGCATTTTCCAGGATTATTGGGATATCACATCTCCTGCCGTGGATGGATAGTTCGACCCAAGCCACGTAGACTGTACCTTTACCGAGGTGTAGGGGTCAGTTTCTGGAGCGTGCAGAGCCAAAGAATCAGCGCAACAGCTCGGCCCCGCCCACCCCAGCCGCGGGTCTGCCTTTACTCTTCGACTCTTATCTTTGACATAGGTAGGCCAGCTACGTGGTCAAGATCTTGAAACTGGCAGTCAAGCAATCGTTTCGTGAAGTAAACCCACTTCTGAGTGACCTGACCCCACACTAAGCACCGGAATACTTGTAACACACCCCCGGCTGGGATGGGCGGGGCCGAGCTGTTGCGCTAGATTCTTTGGCTCTGCACGCTCCAGGAACTGACCCCCACGCCTCGGTAAAGGTATAGTCTACGTGGCTTGGGTCGAACTATCCATCCATGGCAGGAGATGTGATCCCAATAATCCTGGAATATGCCTTTAAATGCTCAGTTCAAATTTGGAAATCAAAGGCGTACTATTTGTTAAACTGGAAGGAGTATTATATACTTCCGATCTGCATTTTTCAGAAATCCCCCGAAATCTCCATGGAAACCAAGGAGTAAAGTGCAACAAACTATTGTTGAATCCCCGTAAGATGCGCCATGCTTCATTGAAATTTTATTGAAATTTGTGGAGACATTTGAAGGGTTGTGAATCCTCAGACGTCGGGTGGAAATGAAGAAAATGGTCCGAAAACGAAAAGTTAATGAATTGATAGCGGCGGTGTGTAACGGGGTTGACTTTTCACAGCCAATGCTTTATGTCTCTGCACATGAATTTTTGGATTTTTTTCGTTACCGAAAAATGTCAAATTGAGTAGACCGAAACTCGTTTGGTATTCGGGCAGCTGGTACACTGAAGCGCCGCATATGTTGTGCCACATGAGCACTTTCTCCGAGTGATGTCATCAAAGAGAAATTCCCATTTTGTAACGTTTCAGAAGTTTCGTAGCAAAAATCTTCGGCTTTTTAGTAATCTATCGGATGGTATAGTACAGTTTCTGAAAAAAAGGTGCTTCGGCGTTAAAACAAAGCTCCTTGTTCATTGTTTACTGAGCTGTAGATGGCTGTGTTTATTTTCTAGAAAAAAAAGGAACAAAAAAATCATTAGGTGGGAAAACGTCAATATTTTGTAAGTATATAAGTTTTCAAAACAGATCACACATTTCTACTCTAACTCACAAATGGATTAAGAAAATGACACGTGGCGCAGAGGCGAAAGCGCTCGCACTTTGCACGACCCCAAGGATCAATTGCAGAGCACTACGACCGTGCCATTGCCTTAGTCGTCACGGCTATTTTGAAGCAGTTGGAGGTTCGTTTGCTGACGCCCAGTGGAAATCCCCCTTAGCGGTTCTGAATGAACGACCTGAGTTTAGCCTTTCTTTGAATGTAACCGCTCACGAGGATAATCGATTTTTTCTATTCACCCTCGCAGCTGAAGTACATTTCAGCTGATTATATCAAAAGAATGAAAAACGTGCATTGCTGCGCTTTCGAGTGATTTTTCTCCAAGAGATTGCCCTTGTACTGCTTGCTCAGAAGGTGTTGGACAAAATTAGATTCCATTTCAAAAAAATATTTAATAAAATAATAATAAACAAAGAAATCACAAAAAATGAAGTAATGAATAAAATAATGATAATAAATCAAATGAAACACTAAAAAATGATTCCTAAGTGAAAAATACGTAGGGACTCGGCTGCAGTGATGTAGCCAATAAAAGATGTTAGAAGAAGTACATTTAGCATAAAATGAGTTCATTTTCTTCTACTCGTGATTTTGGATGCGCCATGACCTCCGAAGTCTCCAATCAAAAAATCTTGGCATTTGATTGCGATTCTGCCCATATATTTGCGGACCAACCATGTGAAGTGCTTTTTCGTGTTATCGTCTGATACGAATTCACTCAGGTTCCAAGAGGTAACGCTGTAGGGTGTGATTCGCTCAGACGGGTGTTCATCCAAAATTTGACCACCGCATCGTGTTAATAGGGACGGCTTTCCGGTCCACTACGCTTCCTTTGCCGTAAGGCATTACATTGAAAAAAGTTATGCACAATTCTGTAGGAACTACCTGAACTGCTTGTAATGACGGATGACGATGGGATCATAGCATCTGTCCGAGGCGGCGTTACGCTCCGATACCATTCAGAAGTTTCCATGGTTTCAAATGGACGTCGATCACATGGCGTGCTTTCTGTGCTGAGCTTGATTCATGGCACTAGCTATTTTCATGAGGTTCCAAGCATTCAAATTATCCCATGGAATATCACTAATTCCGAACAGTTCATTAGTCTTCAAAGAAGCACTGGGTGGTCCCGCCAAGGAACTTACAAACGGCTTCTACATGGAGTTACAAAGAGTAACCGAGTGTTCCGAGATCAGTAAAATAAGTACACTGAGGCCGCAGATAAGAGAATTTCTTCATAAAGAAATTACTAGTTCGAAGAAATCAAGACATTTCTGGTGGGCACCTGAAATATCACCACAAGCAACTCATTCCTACTCGATGAGACCGGGTGTGTGACGCTTGGTCGAATTTTCGCTCCACGACGTCGCAATCGCGGCGCCGTCGGTATGACTTACCGCAGTAGATTGGGATCCCGCTCAAGACGCGATGGGCTGGTACCGTAAAGGATTCTCAAAGATTGCAGGTTAGGAGCTTTAGAAGCTCGTCTATGTTGTTGTTGCTAATTCAACAGATAAAGTTGCACTCGCACTCGCCGCTCCTCTCACCGCGAGCGGCTGCGCAAAAGTTCGACCAATCGCGGCACACCCGATGAGGTCTATCTAGGCATTTCGCTGTAGGAGCGATTGTTTATGGTGGTACAGCAGAGGGTGGGCACGACGATTTTTCACGACCTCGAGCGGTGCCATCACAGTGAGGGGGGGGGGGGAATTCCACTATGGACGCTACTTTTGCCTGAGCCCAGAAGGAGAGAGAATCCCTTCCTCCCTCCATTAAAGTTTATTCGAAAATATATCGTCTCGAGCATGCAGATTTACACCCGAGAAATTCCTCCGAGATTCTTAGAAGTTCATTTCGTTCATGAAAGATGCCCCTCTCCCTCATTGCGATAGCACCCTCTAAGAATCAATGAGGTCGAGTATTATTAACAAGCAGCATGAAAATCTGCACATTGATTAATTTCTCTTCAAAAGACGCTTTCCGTTTCAGTGAATCCAATGACTCTTCTGAATTACTGAAAAGGAAGTTATTATGCTTAAGTATTTTATACAGTGCGTTTCATAATTATAAGGTCACCCCTAAATTTCAGGTTTTCTCGACAACACTCCATTGAGGGATCTTTTCAGTCTCATAGACGGATTCCTCACTTGAAATAACCCCCGTGTCCGATTTTTGGTAGCAGTCTCGTTTACCTTATGTTTTTAGGAGTATTTTTTGTTTTTTTGCACCGTTTCATAATTATAAGGTCACCCTGAAAAAAGAAAAAAGTTAAGGTCCCGGCAGGTCTGTGACGGTAGATTTGTCTTCCAAATACATCTTCGAGATACATATTCAATAGTCTTGTGGCTAGCTTCTATGTTCCAAGAGAAAAACCCAGATTTGGGATTCTTGTGATGCTAGGCTCAGTTTGAGAGCCATTCCAAAAAGAATCGGAAGATACCTGTGCTCAGTTAGATGACATCTAAGAGATTCAATGTCTTAAGATGTTTTTCAGGCTCTGGATTCCCTCTTGAGATTATTACCATTAACGAGGAAGGGATTGTGGGGGGCACTTCCTACAGCACCTCCTCCATGGACCTGATTTGTTTGGAGTTAAACCATCTTTAGTCTGGAATCACAGCGTGTACAGCAGCGAGGAAGGAGCAGAAACATCACTGAAGAAATAATGAAGTAGTTTCCGAGGCCTACAGCACACCATAGGGCGGAACGACTTCAATTCATAAAGTTGTTCTTGAGCCACGGATTGAACGGAACTGTATTTGTATGGCAGTTGCACCCTGCATGCGAATAATTCCATCCGAATTGTACTTTTGAGTCTGAAAATACTCTATTTGTATGGTGCTGACGGGTAGAGGTGGTACTAGCTTGGTCTGGGAAGTGCGTCGATCTAGCGGAGCCTCGGCAATTTTTCTGGGAGAAGGGTGATGGCCTGAGTGGTTTTCGGCAATGAGGTTGCATTGAACCTTGCCTTCGAAACCTGTAGAATGGACTCCAGAGGCTGCTAGAAGATCCTACGAAGAAATCAACCGCCTTTTGGAGCCGACCGGCTCTTCGTAATTGTGTCTAACAGCATGACAAGGCTGTTGTTCATGTAGGTCATTCAACGGAATCGTGGTTAAAGTTCCGAAATACGGACCTCCAGCAATAGATAACATGCAGTCTTGGTCTCAGCTCTATTGGGGAGACCTGGAAGACATCGCCACAAAAATATTTACCCCAATAATCGCCAGTTGTAGGAAGCAAAGCTGCTGAAACAGGCAATAGTTGAAGACTGGAACAATATCTGTGGTAAGGCTCTTCGAAATTTCCTTTCTACTTCCCGAAGCGGCTGGTTGATGTCGTTCTTAATCAGGAGGGAACCATAGACTATGAGCTCCTTCGAATGCGCTGTTAACTCTAGCAAATCTCCTCTTTCTTCGGAGTGACCTTATAATTATGAAACGGCACGAAAATCAGAAAATATTTATAGAAAAATCGGGCTATAAGGTAATGTCATCAAAACTAGTATGGAAGGGTTTTCTGTGGTGGGGAATCTGTAAAAAATACTTAAAAAATTTTTGGCTGGCTGTGTGTTCTGAAAACCGGAAATTTGGGGGTGACCTTATAATTATGAAACGCGCTGTATGTAGGGTCTCACTGGGTACTTTAAAAATGCCAATGCAGGTCACGTTAAGGGAATCATGCACGGAAAAACGAGCTCCTCTGGTAACCATATATTTATGTTGTATTTGCTTAATAAGAGCTGTATGCAAAGTTGCACGCGAAAAGTGCGAATTCGGCTATGATACTGCTCCTCAAATGGTAAGTGTCCGCCCCGTCGTCCGCCACGGCCGGAGACATATAGTGGGGGAGGGGGGGGGGGGGGAGAAAATTACGTGAATCAATTCCACTCTTCGTCTCGCAGGACAGAACCGGGCACTTACTTGGAAACCCTGCCCCCTCAAACTCCTATTTGAGGAGCTGTACAGATTTGTACTTTTTAGCACACACTTGAAAACACGCACAAATCTGCCACGTTATCATATCTAAAGCATTTTTCACGCAGTAACGAGAATGTGAATTTCAGCCATATGCGTCTTCCCTCGAACCCACCTTGACTCAAATGTTTTTATGGAAAACAGGAACTCTGACACGGTTTTCAGAGACTCTGGTCACCTACACACACAACATATTACGACTTATCCCCTATGTTCACTCAACCTAATCCTCATAAAATGTCCCTCCTTCCCTCCGCGCACTCCTCATCTTCTCATTCAACTGTGCCGCCACCTGCCGCCTAATCTTCCGCCTCCTCGCTCGCCAACGGTCACCCACCATCCAAGCTCCTCCCCCTTGCCGAGGCATGTCCGAATAGGGGACGGCCGCGTCTGCACTACTACGGCGGCTGCTGTTCTCGGCATATGTGTCCGAATATGGCCTTACTATTTTTATTCCTGCCACAAATAGCATCATTAGCATCCGCTGCTACTACTATCACTTCTGCCACATGCCAATCATGTATTCCTCATCCGACAAACATCTACTGGATATCCGCGTCGAGACCTCCCTGCTTACATCCCGGTCAGGTAATATTTGACGAGTGGCCGACGGGGCCTAGCAAAGGGCCTGACTGTCCCCCCTCAGCTGTGAGGCCTCGTGTTATTCATTCTGATCAGATTTCTGTGGATGACACGGGAATGGTGTTCGCGAAACAACGTCTCTGTTTCTATTTCACTTTTGAATACATCGATTTTAAATTCGAATGTAACGGTACCCGGCAAACGGGCAGATTTCGTGTCGGTCATCCGATTTTTTCAAAACAACGACGATTCAAACGTTGGTTGAGACGGCGGAATCCCGATCCAAACACTATCCATTTTCAGCAAGAAAGGTTAATAAATTTCAACCTATTGTGATTTTCCTCTCTGCTACCAGCCGTTTGTCCCCCCTTACTTAAAATTTGCAGTTACATCAAGGAATTGGCCGAGTCAGCAGCTCCTGGCACACTTGTGGTCACAGTAAAAGCAGTACATGCTGCTGATCAACCTCTCTACTATTCTCTGGCTGCCCCACAAGATTCCCGATCACAAAACATCTTCACTTTGGATACGGTAATCCTTCTTGCACTTCCTGTACCTCGTACTTTCTACGCGTATCGAGTCCTGAATTCAGATCTCTGGGGAGATTCGTCTGGCCAAATCACTTGATCGTGAAATACTTGATAAACACGTGCTAAAGGTGACCGCTTATGAACGGCTCGATCCTACCGTATCATCAAGTGTTACGGTAATCGTCGATGTGCTAGATGTACAGGATAACAGTCCGATATTTGAGCGAGATTCCTATTTTGCTGATATTCGCGAGGATGCTCCGGTGAGCAGTTCTACTGGATTATTCGGTTATTTTCGTTCGTGCATGTAGCTTTTCAAATGAGAAGCTCTATTCTGCTCCTCTTTTTATGTTGTAATATTTACGAGAAACTCCCTCCTGAGACAATAGGTAGCCCTGGGCTTTCGTCAGGGGACATCCTTCCTAACTTCTGAATTTTCCATGTTTTCATGCTCTCCAATTCCTTGGTTTCGATAGCTCTTTGAGTGCATGGCTTCTGTAGCAGTTTAGACCTCCGCTATTCTTTATCTTTTCTATCGCTCAAAGACTTTCTATACAGAGCAGGGTCTTATCCAGGCCCTCTTTCATGTGTCATACCATCCAAAAGTGGTCACGATGACTTCTGCGAATGTCCTGGAAAGTAAGGTCTTCTTAATTGCTAAACAGCTTCTTTGCCGGATTTATTTGGAGATTAGGTCTCGTCGGACTTTGCGATTTTACGATTCTGCGATTTTGCGATTTTACGATCAAAGTCGTAGTATCGCGTGCGAAAGTGCGAATTCGATTGCAAGGTCGCAAAATCGCAAAAACTGACGACGGCCGTGCTACAGTCAGAACGGGAGTGGGGGGTGGGGGGAAAGGGGGGAAGGGGGGGGGGGACAGATGGACATTGATGAATTTCGTAGCTGTACCACTTCTTCAATAATGTGTACCCCTTTTTGTATTTTGCTCTGTCCCGCCTTAAACTTAGCAAAAACCCACAATGTCGAGCTAATGCCCCTCCCACCTACGCCTGCAAGACAAGAATGCGTTCTTTGTGAATTTCTTGTTTACACTTGAAAAAGACTCCTATTTCGGTTTTCTCTCTGTTAATGTCGCGGTGGGCTGCTGTATTCGAGGATTAGCAGCTTGGGGACTCAGTAATGCAGCTAGTCCCCCCGGTGTGAGGTACGCAAATATTTCCAAAGTCACGCTATTTACTGTTTACTCAGACCTCCCAGTGAGAAAACCACTCGAAAACAATCAATTACCCGAGTAGGAGGCTGGTTGACTGGGTGATTATTAGTTTTAGGTAGCCATACAATGAGAGATCTATTTATGGCGTGATTGCTTTTCCATAATTTGTTTTGGAGGTAAAATAATTCGAGGTGCTATACTATCGAAGGGGGAGGAGAAGGGGGGGGGGGACAATTTGCAGCATGTAACGATAACACGCCTTTGCATGTCTGACGTGTTAAGTGTAAATAATAAATAAATAAATAAATAAATAGATAAGACAATTAAATAAATAAGTAAGTAAAATAAATAAGATGGTTGCTAGACTCCTGAACTGATAAAGTTATCCTGTAGATAATGCTATTTGTTAGCATGCATGCTATTCTTGAACACTGAACAAATTGCCACCCGTTCCCCGCCCCCCCCCCCCCCCCCCCCCCCGACTTGTATAGTACCCTAGATGACCATTTTTCTACCATTTCAACCGCTTTCGACTCGTAGCAAGTTTTCTAATGCTCCCACCCGCTGACTAGGGCGTTTCACTGGGGAATCGTGCGTTGAATTGGCTTAACTTGACTCCATTCACACATACGCAGCGGCGCCACCTTCGTGTCTAGTGACCTCCTGTCCCCCCTTGGTGTCTCTTCTAAATGAGTATAATTGTGGTAACATTCTCTCGTATAGGAAGTCCGATATGACTGCAATTTTCTGGTCAGTTTAGCCATTACGCGCATTGACGCCGTAATGCAATGCAACCACGGGGGGGGGGGGGGCGGGGGCCTGAAAGGACGGATGGGATACATATATTAACGTGTGCTAATCCACTTGACCACTAGTGACAAGAATACGTATTGATTATGAATCGTAGAGGATTACCGTGGAAAGATGTCCCCTCCTCTCCCTTCAATATTGCAGAATTAAATCGAGTACCAATTGATTTTGCTGAAAAACAACTTTTGATTGGATCTATATTTCAGTGTTTGAATTTTAAATTAGTTTAAAATCATTAAAATTTGAACAAATATGAAAATTCTGTAAATTCAACTATCTTTTTAACTCTTAAATAGTTAGCGGCCACATGTGTTGGTTAGTACGGTGCGTGGTGCCTCACGGGTGGCTCACATAGCGGTAACTAAGCGCTTGAATTTTTTTGCGGTCATGGGAGCGCTTAGTGCTGACAGCGCCATTTATTTCTACCAGTAGACCTTACCAGTAGTGCTGCATCATATATTATGGCGACTAACGCATTTATGGCTAATTTACATGCGCCGCCACACTGCGCTGAAAGGGTGGTACTGGCTGACATACGCACGCACATGGCATTCGACTCCCGGCTGCGTAGGTCCCGAGAGGAAAGGGAAATTGTGCTGCCGACAAAAACCACTCGAACGACTTGCGTTACTTACTATTAGGAGCGGGGCGAAATATGGAAAACGAACGACGAAAGAGTCAGAAGTGCCCGCCGCGGAGTGTCTTCACCATCCCACACGGAGAAATGGACTTTTCAAATGTCATGCATACGAAAGCCACGGCCTCCTAAAGAACTGCGCTGTCATTAAGAGATCAATGATGATGGCTTTGATGACTGCGACTTGAAAAGAATTTTACTTGGGGAAGGGGGGAGGTCGGGGATGGTAGCTGCAGGCATGCACAAAATCAAAAAAATCATGCCAGCTACCTTGAAGCTACAGATGACTTGAACGCAGGGCAGAATGAAGAAGTTAGTTGTTCTCTAAAACAAAGTTCTCTAAAACAATGAAGGTTTATATTCAAACATTTACTTTCAGTTGTGTTTATTCGAATTTATTAATTGAAGAGGTAATTATTTGTTTCAACTCTTTAACAATTATTAACTTATTTGTGCCAAAGAATAAGTCGTTTCCGTTTCAGCCCCTATCGGCCTTTCCAGAGAGGGAGGGGGGGGGGGGGGGCGGAGAATTGCCCCACATGGTGCGTGAAAATTGCAGAAAAAATCGAAAAATACCGGAATCCCCTCTGTTTTGGAGGGAAGAATTCCACCATCGAAATTCTCCACAGGCTTGACCCGACGCTGACAGACTTTTTTGGGGTTGACGCTTCCTTCTGGGCTTTTGGGAGCTGTGAAGGTAACGAGAAGGGTCGCTCAGGATTAACGGGGGTCTCTTTTTGGATTGCGTCATGTTCTCCATTCCATTTTAAAAATTTCTAAGACATGTGAACCTAATTCCTTGGAAGTTGAAATGGGTATTACTGGCAAACAACAAACATCCTTTTTGCAGGCTAAAAAAAGCTTGCTCTAATGAGGGTGGGTAAAGGCCTTCGTGAAGGAGCTCAGCCGCCTGAAGTGGGTTTTTCAAAAGTGCAACTGCTTGGCCTAAAAGGGGTATGCACGCGTCGCTAAAGTCTGTTCTACGATCTGTTGATACAAAATTTATGGGAATCGCTTGTGACTCAATTCAGAAAAAAAATTCATTCGATTTATATTTGGAACTACAAATATCAATAAATAGATATGGTCAAAGCCGATATATTCCTTGCTGCATTCTATTTCGAAGAATAAACGTAAAAAACTGACTACTTTGACTCACATCGATTATTGATACAGAATGATATCGCATGATACAAAATGATTCCGAATGATAGATTTTCAAGGATTCGCGGGGTGGCGTGATTCCTTATACCTTTTCATCTGGTAGTAATTTCTTGAGGATTCTTAAGCTCTTCCAGCTGGCACCAGCTGGCAAGTAGGTATGTACCTCACCCCCCCCCCCAACAGTCTATTTGCTAATCGATAATGTCGTTAGGCCAGGTGAGGAGGTGGGTAATTACAAGCTCACAAGAGCATTCACATCGTCAAGCACATGTGTGTGCATTATGCATCACTGGGCACAATCCCCAGTAATGTGGCTGGCGTCTGTCCATGGGAAGTCAGCACGGGAAAACTCGTCCCTTCCCGCGCGTTTAATGAGTTCAACTTAACCGTTAGGGTGATGGTAATTGTTTCCCCGGGAAGAGTGACGGCTCAGCCGGAAGGGTGATGGTGGTGGTGAAGGCCGAGGCCGACCCGACTACTACTATTGAATCCATTATCGTTATTACTGACCATCCATCACACACACATTGCGAACGCACCGCATATGCCCTCCTCCTGTGTCCCCCCCGTTCTACATGGATGTAGCAGCATCGATAATTAGCTCTCGCATGTGGAATCTAATATGCACAAGAGGGAGGCTCGCGAGGTGGACAGGATCCTACGAATGAATCACCGACTCTTCGAAGTAATTATCACTGATGGCGTTACGAAAGCCCCTGATGACTCAAAAAGCCGTGTCCGGCTAACTATTCTGGGAAGCGGAGATGGCGCAGTGGCTAGAGGCATAGCTGGCTTCACGTAATCTCCGAGATCGGATCCCAAGTGAAGTATTTAGGCCCCCAGCACGTTAAGTGGTTTCAACGTGCTCAAGGTGTCAGAAACAACAAAAACATGGGTAATAAACATCGAAGGGTAGTAATGTTACTCTTATTCCATGGTGTTGCTGTCCCCCTCCGAGCCCAACCCAACAAAGTGTAGCACTGGGTTTGGACAATTCCTTGAATAAGATCCTCCAAACTAAGCTTTTTTCAGAGACCATGTGATCCTACCAATGTTCGTCAAATCAGGAAAATCACTGAGCATTCTCGAAAGATTCCCGTTCCCAAATAAGACCCCCCCCGCTGATTCCAACGCATGCTACGACCCTCCCACTCGAGACACTGCACAATTGTTAGAGGTGCATAGCGTCTAGAAATAGAAATTTGTTGAGATTTCTTCCTTTTATCTAATATGGCACATTTTCAACATTTACTGAGGAAAGGTTTGGCAGATGGCCAAAGAGACGGACTTAAAGACCTACATATTCGTTGGTGTTTAACTGAAATTTTCAGATTGGAACAACCGTATTGTCGGTCTTTGCGAGGGATCTTGATGCGGGTGCCAATGGTGAGATCGTCTATTCGTTGGCAGAAGGTGAAGGACACGATCTTCTCTCTATCAACACCCGATCTGGAGTGATCCAAACAGCTGCTCCACTCGATAGGGAGAGCGTGCCACTAATAAGGTACCTATCCGCCCTTATAGCCCCTACAACTCAGCCCACATTGGTCCTGTGGATTGGCCAACATCTGCGAATATTTCAGGCTTGACGTCATCGCCACTGACAATGGCGATCCTCCGAGGGCGAGTTCCGCTTTGGTTGAGATCGGTATTATTGATGTCAACGATAATGCACCGGTCTTTGAACAGGTACGATAACATTGATCGCATTAGCGGCTTAAGGCCTGCTTACTGGCTGCGTTTATACTCCGCCACGCATGATCGCTGGCTAGCGCAACGCAACCGCACCGCAGGCTTCACTCTCGGTCATCACATAAGTTGGCAGTCTAAACACGGAATTGCTAGTGAACATACCCATACATGTACTGACATGTGTTGATCTCGAGGCTTGCGATGCGAGTACGTTGCAACATCGTGCGATCGTACGATCGATCGATACGATCGTGTCGCAAACCATAAATGCAGCTCCAGGCATCAGAACAAGCTCCATCCATCAAAACCAGCCATACCTGGGGCAATCAAAATTTATTTTATTTCTACTCCTATTTTATTCATTATTAAATTTTATTATTTATTATTTTATTTTATTCTATTCATAATTCAATGATCACGTATTCAGGAGCTCTACAACATCAGCGTAATGGAAAATACTACGTTACCGGCTACGATAGCTCGTCTGAAAGCCACCGACAAAGATAGCGGAGTCAACGGTGGGTTCCCTGCGTTTGTGAACCCCCTCGAGTATGTTTTTTTGTTTTTTTGCCAATCAATATAAATTTCCAGGGAAAGTGCACTACAGCATTGTGGCCACTTCTCAAGTTCCAATCACAGTCGATTACAATACTGGTGAAGTGGTGCTCAGAGAACGTCTAGACGCCCGTAGTTCACCTTTTGCCGTGTTGGCTCGTGCAAAAGATGGCGCTCAACCTGCACTGAGCACTACCGTATCCCTATTGATCTACGTTGTCGATATTAATGACCATGTTAGTATACAACATGCATTTGAAAGGAACTGTTAAGAACTCTAGCTATGCTAACTATTTAGGCTCCAACGTTTATCGCATCTCAGAAGAAGATTTTTCTCGAAGAAAACGTAGCTGTCGGAGATGAAGTTGGGAGGGTCTACGCTATCGATGAGGATTCTGGTGACAATGGCATTATCAGGTTTGTCTTGATTTCTGTCTCAAGCTCTTATTCCTTGCCCAAACTTCTGCTTTCAGGTATTCCCTAAACGGCTCCATGGACTTCTCGGTTGACCCCGAATCTGGTATTATTCGTACCACAACGTCCCTAGACAGGGAAAGAACTGCTCAGTATATTCTGCAGGTAAGTTACTGGCGTTGTGTGCGGGGGTGTGACAGGACACTCGAATAAGCCAAGTCACACAAAGAGTTGTGCGCTTCCTTTAATCTGCACGTGATTCACACGTGATCCAATGAGGTACGTGTCGCGCCGGTGGTGCTATTCGCCTGGAGTGGTGACTCAATTCAAGTGTCCTGACGCACATGCCGTTACTACCACTAATCCACGGAGCCGGAGAGCAATAGTATGTACATAATCGGCTTTTCAGGTATCGGCTGCTGACCAGGGTAATCCACCGCTTTCATCCACCACTGAGATTATGGTCGTTGTGAAAGACGTGAATGATAATGCTCCAGAATTCTCACAATCCGAATATAATCTCACGCTTTCTGAAGAGACACCACGAGGCAGTCAGATTATCGTGCTGAAAGCTGAAGACAAGGTATCTATAGCATTTCCTGGATTACATATATTTTTCAGGAAACAGATACTGATGAATGTAACTTTCAACTCATGTTTTCTTCGAAATAGAGGAGCTAATGAATTAGACACAATCTTAGAAAAGTTGTTCCGACCAGTAGCCGGGCTGTTAACCTAAAGGAAGGTGATGGGGAAGGGGGGACATTTAGAGAATGTCTGCGTCATTGACGGGTTAAAGTTGTTCAAATTTGAACATTGACGTGTCTTCACACGATTAACCTTTCACCAACATGTTCTCACGTTCATCATGTGCAGAATTCCTGAAGCAGCTTGTCCATGTGACATGGCCCTCCCCCTCTTTATTAGGATAGCGCATAATTAAATCGGTCGAATTTTCAATCATATATTTATTTTTTATTTTTTTTGAAATTATTTTCTCTGTGTAATTCGGTTTTCATTGGCTCAACAGATAATGGAGCATTATTTTTTGTGCAATTTTCAAAAAGATTGGGAGAAGATGTTATCTGACCATGACTGACGATTTTTACTGTCATATTGCCAGTTTGTCAAATTGCCATTTTGTCTGATTGTCACTTTGTCATCATCTGGGGGATCTCCTAGGAGACTGCAACACGTTTGTTATGTCCAATATAGGCACACTACTGTGCAGGTCGTCGTGACTTGTCCTCTTCTATGTAAGAAGGATGCAAATTTGGTATCGTGTCTGGAACAATTGGAGGGAGGACAAAACCGCCTTCTCCGTTTGTCGCTGCGGGGTCAGAAGCCGCCAAATAGCAGGGATTCGTGTGGGCGAAGAAAAAAAGCATTAATGCTGGACGACGAGCCCCATTATTCCTGTATGTCGGGCGCATTAGCACTCATGCGGTTCATTTTCATATTCTGGCCATCAAAAATCAGTAGGCTCGTCTGAAATTCTTAGAAGCTCCCAGAAAGACTTGTGAAACGAATTACTGTAGTGATGGGGTGATTTAACATGGACATCGCTCTTCATGTAACGGAATCATTTCGTGATGTGTATGGCTCTGGAATACGATAACGGCCAGAGTCAGAAAACATGTCATCTTTCGGGTATCGTATAACCTTGGGCAGGGCTCTTGAGGGATTGGTCTGGGCCTTACGTACCATAGGAAAGGGGGGGGGGCAGAGTGTCGAAATGGTTTTGAGTCAAGGAAAGACAGGGAAAGGTGTGGCTCAGAATGAAGCTGTCAGCAGTGTGTGAAGTACAGGTCCGGACACGACATGTTGTCCCCTCTATTACATAGCATTTATTTACAATTCAAATTATGTTGAAGATTATAAAGGTCCCTCATAGTATGGTGTCGGGGGGGGGGAGGCAAACCACTGAAAACGTGTCTAAGTCAAAATGCTCTTTTCAAGCCACTCTTCACAAAGCTACCAGTAACCATGCCGATTAATTACAAGCAAAAATTCGAGTTCCTTACGAAACTTACGAAATTGTTTCTTTCAGGATGCTGAGCAAAAAATCGTCTACCGTATAGAGCAAATGGACAGAGACGTTGTCGCTTTGATCGATCTTGGAGAGCAGGTAAGAAGCTCTTCCGGCTTCTCCTCTTGGTCATAACCTTTCTAGAAGGTTCCAGTCCCCATTGTTCCTACCATATGGATCGCCTAGTCTTTCCAAAAACCCAGTTTCAGGGTGGGCAAACAGATGTTAGAACATTTTTATAGTCATTTTTGAAAAACTGTGAAGCAATTCTGGCAAGAGTAGACGATTAGCACCCTTATATCGTCATATTGTCATATTGTCACCTTGCCACCTCGTCATCCTTTTATCCTGTCACATTGCCAAATTGTCATGTTGTCATCTTGTCACCTTCTCCGTCTGCACGTTGTCAACTGAGCAATGGAATTATTGCAAAATTCAGGGTGCGTTGCTGACTTTGTCCGGACAGTTGCACAGCACTGACCATCTCATCGGTTTGGAGATTTCTGCAACGGATCAGGTATGGTTCAGGGGGTACTGTAGAGCTTTCTGGACCTCTCGACGATCCCGAGCTTCCAGGATGGTCTCCAAGGTCGTTGTCGAGTGAACATCATTGTGGAAGACGTGAATTCTCCGCCATATTTCACCGATCAGCCGTATGTAGTACGAATCCCCGAAGATTCCCCGATCGGTTTCCATGTCATCACAATCAAGGTACAGTACTTGCTTCATAAGTGTCCCCCCTTCCACCCTCACCCCCTGAACGCCTTCCATTTAGGCAGAAGACTCCGATCGGGGCACATACGCCCATCTGACCTATTCGATCGATTCACGAGAATTCGCTATTGATAACAGAACGGGCCTTATCACTCTGAAAGAGCCGCTGGATCGAGAACAGCGTTCGAGCTACGTGATCTCGGTTACGGTCAGTGATGGTGCGCAGCCACCATTGAACACTACCACACAGCTCGAAATCATTGTCGATGACGGTACGTCCCATATTGAGAAGTTTTTTGGGTTAAATCATTCTGAAAATTCATTGAAAATTGAATGAATTGGAATTTCTACTCCAAATTTCCGAAAATTCTGAGCATATATCTGGTGCAGACCTTTTCTTCCTTTTCCTTCCTCGCTTTTTCTTTTACTTTTTTCTCCTTTCATATTTCACGCGGTATCGCCTGGCCGGGGTTTGCTATTCAAATTGGTTACATTGTCACATTGTCAAATTGTCGAATTGTCATTTTGGATACTTTGCAGTTTTAGTCAGCTTCTTTCTTTGATTTTCCGAATTAAACTATTTTTTAAAGGTATTTTTTCGTCTGCGTGTGGTGTAGTGACAGGTGGCGCGCATCCCATTCTCATGATGCGGGGATCATATTCCCCATCAACGCCCGCCCGGGCTAACTGAGCCTTCCTTCTTTTCGAGGAAGGTGAAGTGGTACCAGACCCGTCTGGTAGGATGAAAGCTCTGACTTGTACATCGGCTGGCCCCACAAGTCATTATATAGGCCGAATCGCAATCACCTACCTCCACTATTCTGAATGAAAGTGGAATACGCGGCGCATCTCGTAGAAGGTTAACGATTAACGCCGATTAACGATTAACACCAAAAATTTTAATCTTTATTTTATTTCCCTTTACTTTGACTATCTGGATATACAGGGGGTGCCAAAGAAAAGTAATTTTGCCCACGGCTCACATATGCCAATTATACAAAACAGGGAAACGAAAAAGATAAAAGTATTGGGGCAGAATATTCTCGAAATGTTCCTCTAAAAGCAGGAACAAGCTGTGGCTCCCTAATTTCACCTTTATAAAAATATGGAGTTTTCATTCGGCTCAGTCGGGCTTCGGAGTACCTACAGTTTCGAGGTCCGTGTAAAACAGTGAAGCCACGCTCCGTGGTAGGTCTTCTGTGAGAAGCTTTTTGAGCACTGGCCCTTCGGTTCATAGAAGTCACAGTGCCCCTGCTGCTTGGACAAGACTGCTTTGATCCAAAGTATCATTTTCATGAGTGGTAAGGTCACGTTTTGGCTCTTGAAAACGAAGGGGGCTGGGAACCCGAAAAAAACGAAATGTTGAAGAACACCACCCAGTATGAATTCCTGTAGGTACCCAGAGTGAACGGACCTGAGCAAGGTTGTGAACGAGGGCGACGAAATTTCGGATTTTGCCCAGTTGAGGTGACACATCTTGTTCACTCTTTCCTCGCTCCCGTTCCTGCTCGTGCAGAAGGCTACCACGGAGTATATTGATAGAGTGAAGTCTGCTCTTGAATCTGGGAATGAAATTACCTCAACAGAATTTGCTGTAATTCGACTAAAATGGGGTTGAAAGTGGAGGAGACAAAATTACTTTTTTTGGCGCCCCCTGTACATAAGGGTGCTATTCGAGTGAGGGGAGTGACTTTTTGTCAGATCGGGCACAAACGCCCACCTGACTTTTGTGACCCGATCGAGTTCATTTCTCTCCTACTTGACCCCCAGAATGTGAACAAGGATTTTTTGTTGGGGGAGGGGGGGAGGGGGGGGGGAATAGGCGGGAAGGTGAAATTTTGTCGAAATGATACTTCACATGATGAATCTAGAACACGTTAGTGACACGCTAATCATGTAAAAATCTGTGAATGTTCGACATTTAACAAGTTTGTCACGTCAACTGTGCATAGATGTCCATTACTCTATAAAATGCCCCCCCCCCCCACCTCCCATCACTGAGATGACACCTCGCAAAGATACATCCCTAGCAGGGTCAAGCCTCCGTTGAGGAATCCTCAACGGGGGGGGGGGTCGTATTTGGTCCGCTAGGAGGGGGGAAGGTCGTAATCGTTGAGGTACTAGTGATCAACAGAAGTTCTCACGCAGAGGGTCTAAAGTGTAAGGGAAGAAATGACAAAACTGACTAATTAGGTTGGTACCTGAAACTAGTTTAACTTAATCATCATGGAAACCCCATGCATGGCGCGATCTGCAACGAAACCGGTCATGCCAATAGACCTTTCGTTGGTCCGCTGACACCGAAACCACGTACAGAGACACCTCCGAAATTCACGAAATTCACCGATTAACCGTGGAAAGCCATACCTATCAACAGGGACCACCGTGGATGGACACTGCAAAAACATTGGGATGAAAACGAAAAATCGGCTGATATGGACTTTCTTCATATATTACTACGATTGCAAGTACGTAATCTCAAGTTAGCAGCCACTATACAAACCGGAATAACGTTTGTGTTCATTGAGAATGTGGATGAAATCCTCATGCATGGCTACCCAGAGACGCTGACCGACGCTTCTTGCCCTCCCACTAGGCCTTCCAGAGCGAAGGATGCATACTAGAGAAATTTCAGTATCAATAAATCAATTTTTCTGAAGAATCTTGGGAATATCTCGCAAATTCGGCGAAAAAAAGCTTTCCTCAACTGGCTTTTCTGAAGGTTTCTTCCTTCGTTTTAGAGATATGACACAGTTCAGGTAGTAGTTCGAAAGCGACAACCTAGCAGACCCTGCTTCACCAAAACGAACTCATATGGTTAAGTTTGAAGGAAGTTATGGCCATTTCCGTGGAACACTTCGAAATTTTCCTCATCAAATCCTCATCTGGAAACCCATATCGAGAACTAAGCAACCATTGGGGAAAGCAAACGGGCAATGGATAGGTCTGAGGGAGTTATTAGGAAAACACTTTACAGCTGTTCTAAAGATGGGCTCTAGGTAAAGTTTGAACTATTTCCAAAATGTCGGAATTTAGTATGGGGAAAATACCGCGCTCCATCTGTATCGCCGCGTCGCAGCCGTCGCCTGACATGAGATCCTTAACTTTTCTAGATGTGTAGAGTATTCTGAATTATTGTTTGAAATTGTTCGATTATGAGGTAGAAGCGTGATGCGATCTGGAATCTAGGATTCATAGATTATATATTGACGATGAGTGTATAGTACTGGGAATTCCACCTGTATCACATATTTTTCGGGTTTTCGTGTCCATTTAGTTGTATATTGGTGTGGAGCATTTAAAAAATCGACAATTGCTTAATTGATGGTTTTTGTGCAGAGAGAGAGAGGGGTCGTACTGGGGTCCCCTTTTTTTTTGGGGGGGGGGGGTCGTATTTTTTGAAAATTTTCCTCAACTGGACGCTTGACCCTGATGCCTAGTTCCTTGTTGTGTCGTTCTAGAGACTTTCTTATGAATTTTTTCCTGTTTCATTCCGTTTTCTTCAGCTTCTCTACCAATTTTTCTTCTCGGTCTTGCATAGTGTTCTAAGAAGCGGTTGTTTGCCTGTCTGCTGAGTTGCATTAGAAAAACTAAAATATGTCATTTATTGGGCTCTAACACGAAATAGCCTCTGAAAGTGAATTATCGCTTGAGAAAACTAATTAATCATCAAAAGGGCTCCAGCTCCAGCTTCACCCTCTGTACGTCGATTAATTTCACCCCCTATTGGGGCCTGCGAACAGGAGATTTTATACGGGTTGCAAATAGAATGTCTAGTAGGTCATAGTCGCCATGGGGCAAACAGATAATAAATTATCTTTTTTGCCATTTTTGAAGAGCTATGAAGTAATATGTTCTGGCAAGAGTCGACGATTAGCAGCCATAAATCGTCAAATTGTCACATTGTCACCTTGTCATCTTGCTATCTTGTCACTTTGTCACATTGTCACCTTGCCATCTTGTCACATTGTCCGTCTGCACGTTGTCAACTGAACAATGGAATTATTGCTAAATTCGCTATAAACTGAAGCAATAGCGTACGGTAGTTCAGTAAAATGATTCGATAAATGGGTAAACAAATCTTGCTAGATGAATGTTGAAATAGGGCTTTTCATCGCGAAAAGAACACTTAATCGCGCAATGTTTGTCAATTGTCAATTTCGCACCCACCGCGCGAGACAACTGTATCCGATTAAGTCCAAAGCCGGCACGGGGGGATAAGGCACGTTAATTTGTCGTGCTAATTTCCGTAAATAATCATCGGACGTTGTTGTCGAACAGCTGTCGAAAATTGCGGCTTTCCTTATATGTCCACGATTCTCCACGATTAGCATAGTCTCTCACTCGTCCAGCTCTTTGTGTCTCTCCATCTCATAATGTTATAGAATGATCCATCATTGAACGGTTTGTACGGGGGTACAAATACTTACTGCCGCGTTCATTACCATCGTTATGATTGGCATAATTTCAAAAGGACCTCCTTGAGGGGGTGCGAACGACGGGTGGTGAGTGGTGGGAGGGTATGATCAAATTAATTCAACTAGTGATCACTGGGAGGGTAAGGAGAGAGATGGGGGTAGAATTTCTAGGATCTCACTCGGTGAAGGGTTTAGGCTGGATGGAGCAGGACCTAGAAGAGGCCAATAAAGTAAGACCTTGCTTTAGCAAATCGACCATTGACTAGCGTCAAGAGCAGGTATCGTGGTCTGGCTAGGAGCGCTGTTTGCGTGCACGACGAGAGCGGATTTTGCCTTGGCACGAGAATCCTTTCAATCGGGCAAATGGTGCTTGATTTTTAGACTTGTGTGAAAACACTGAATTAAAGTCTGAATGATCAAGCTGTAAGCTCAAGGGCAATACGGATTTATGGAGGGGGGGGGGGCAACAGCTTAGAGCACGGGGAAAGAGGGCACCGTAGTGCTTCGAGCTAACCTAATGAAAACCCTATTCCTGCCCACAAAAGGGTTGCCATCCACTTTGAAAAGACATCTAGAGTTCAGGTAAAAACAGTGGTTGCTGAACTGTTTCCCCGAATCATGCAAATAAGAATTAAACTCGGAATACAGTGAAGGAGGTGTCCAAAGTTGAGTAGCACATGTTCATTTCATCTGGGCTTTAAATTTCATGTTCGGCCAAGAATTTTTCACTATCTAAAGACATTGGAAGGGGTAAATTTAGCAGACTGTGGAATATGAAAGGAGTGCTGAGTAGTGTAACAGTAGAGAAAAACGAGACAAAACAGCAAGAAATCCGAAAAAAAAATCAACCCGAAAACCCCTCTCTCGCACTCCTCTGCGTCACTAGCCGAGGATAGACTGCAGACGGGCGAGGGCTAAATCAGCCGACCGCAAACGTTAACTCGCCTTTGCCGGCAACTCGCCCGGCTACGGGATTGCAGTACGACACACCGTGCTGCGGGGTCGTGATAAGCCCCAAGCCGCGCTTTTCCGTGCGAGTTTCGGCACACATCACCTCTTCTGAAGTAGAAGGTTTGTTTTCAGAGAACATGTATTCGCAGTTCTCAGTTTTCGTTTAGCCCTCCCGATGCGTTTAAACTATTTATCACTATTTACTTATTACTGAATAATGATTTTGTATTTACAAAATTTGTGTATTTAGACTAGTACTTTTTCATGGTACATTTTTATTTATTATACTTATGTATTATTTAATTTCAATGATTTATGTTCCTTCACTGCGCTATTTTTACACCAATGTATCTTTTTTCAGTTAATGACAATGCACCAGAGTTTTCAACTCAGAATTATTCCATCTCGATTCCTGAAGATATTCCTGTGGGCACGTCATTTATGCAGGTGATCTTCAGATTATTGGAACCCCAGTCCTATGAGGAGGGGGGGGGGTGTACAAAAGTTAATTGGCACGATCTTATATGTCCATATGACATCTGTGTACATTATTGTCACGTCAGTCATGTGAACACATGTTACTACCCAATATTCAACAAGTTACCACCTCCATTTTGGTGTGACATTCAATCTCCCATGAAAAAAACTTTGAAAAAAAAACCCCTATAATATTTCAGGTGTCCGCAACTGATTTGGATGTGGGAAACAATGGAATTGTCGACTATTTTCTCAATGATACTGATGCGTCACCCGTGTACGACCTTTTTCGTCTGGACAGAACCTCTGGCACACTTCGTGTCAACTCGAAACTCGACCGTGAACAGTATCCGCGGTGAGTTTTGAAGCCACCCACTGACTAGTCCAGCTCTTGTCCTCCCTCGAACATCTGCTCCATTGTCTACTGTGTTGTTAAGAGGGCAGCGCTAATTAGTAGACTCAGCTTACGTCCCCCCTTCCTTTAGAGAGGAAGCTTTCACATTGATCATAGCTGGAATCTACAATGGCTTGGCGCACGCGTTATACTTTTGAAGCTTGCTAAAGTTCATTTTTACTTCGAAATTACTTTCATGCCATACTTAAAGAATGAACTTTAGCAAACTTCTGGATTTTACATTTGGTATAATAACTTTATGATAAAATAATATTTAGAAATTAGAAAATTTTAAAAAGAACAAAAATGTGAGGCACTCAGGGTGTAGAAAGTTATATGGCTCCCAGCAGGCCGGTGGGGGGCAGGGAGCTTTTTAGACCAGCGCCTCTGAATTCATATCCCAGAAAGATTAAAGCAGGCGAGTAAGAGTGAAGGAACCATAAAAGGAAATGATTGTAGGTCAGAAAAAAATGGATTTGCTAGATCCTTAGAAGGAAATAAGTTCCGGTAATGTTCAAAGACTTTTGCCGCCCTCCCCCCCCCTCCCCAAATAGTGCCCGGGTCCAATCTTGAAATGATTCGAACGTAAACAGAGAGCAAAAATCCTATTCCTGCTTTTGATTTCCATACCAGAAGGTCAAAGGCGAGCTGAAGTTACCTTTTTCCTCCACCCTACCGCAAGCCATATAACTTTATGTACTTTGGGTGCCTCATATTTATGTCCATTTTTGAAATTTTCTATTTCTCAAATATTATATTATTATGTCGTGAAGTTATTACACCAAATGTAAAAATGTAAAAAAGAGTCCCTGAAGAGGCCGGGGTCGTATTCGGTCCTCTGAATTTTGAGGGGGGGGGGGAAACATTTGTCGTATATGATATTTAGGACCTGTGCGGAAGTCTTCGTAACGTCTGATCAAACATTTTTGACCCCCCCCCCGGCAATCTTCCCCGTCGATTCAGATCGACCCCACTCTGTATGGCGCCATCGTCTGTTGATCCATTTTCTGGAAGCAGGGGCGGGGGGAAGGCCGCACAGTGCCACTATCCGGCAATATCTGCTTGACCTCGTTTTGAAGTAGAGCTCCGATAGAGGGAAGTCCCACTTGCCAGCACCCGTACTACCTCCCTAGATGCTCGCGCTTTTTTTGACTTCAACGGAAGCTTCCATGCATGAAACCATTGTTTGACTACGCATGTTTTTCGGAGTGGATATCGATTTTACGCGCGTGTGCTCCCATGTGCGCGTGCTTTGGAATGGCCTGCAAAGTCAGCTAGTGGCTGACCATAGACAAATCGAATCGAATTGCTTTATCGAGTTTGATTGCATTCATTTCAGCATCGAATTGAGGATATTTGCTCGGGATCGTGGAAAACCGCCTCTCACCTCCACCTCTCTCATCAGTATCTCGTTGATCGACGTCAATGACAATGCTCCTCGTTTTGATCAAACCAGCTATGACCTATACATTGCCGAAAACTCTCCAGTTGGAAGCACCGTAGGTGCGTGGTCTTTATAAGATCCCATATAGGTGATCGAAGCCCATAATGACTGTTTTCAGGAACCATCGTTGCAACGGACCCTGATGAAGGTGAGAACGCCAAAATCCAATTTCGAATTTTCGGTGGCGCCGATGCGAAGTTGTTCGATCTGGAGGTGGATGAGGACCAACCGGGAGTGGTGCGTCATTTTTCTATTTTGGCTCCAGAAAATCATTGAAAGTCAAATATTTTTCTTTACTTTTAGGTGAGAATTTTAACGCGCTCCGAATTTGACTATGAAGCGAAGAATAACAAATTCTACCTGGAAGTACAAGCTACCAGGTTCGATTTTCCTTTTTATCAGATTTACACAATTATTAATATTGATCATATCGATTGGTAGAAGCAAAGTCATTTTAAATTGTCTTTATATAGCTTTGACGCGGTATAGAATGTCGCTTTGAGTTAGTGAATACTGAAGCATGAACGAATAGGAGAAGATTTTCTTGTTTTGAGCACTGTTCAACCACATTACATAACCCATAACCCATAACCCATAACCCATAACCCATGCAAAGCAGCGCAAACTGCGGCGCTCATTTTTCTGCCAAAACATGTCAGCACCCGTTGAAGATCAATCAATAATCGTTATGAACACTTTTTCAGCGGTCAACTGAGTTCCACCGTTGTACTGCGTGTCCACGTTTCGGACGTGAACGATAATCGACCGATTCTCAGCGATTTCACTGTACTCATCGATCGATTCGAAACAGAAGAGAGGATTACTCAAGTTGGCATTGTGCCAGCCTTGTATGTTATTTTTTGCCCTCAGCCGGCGGAATATCTTGAAAGCTATGAAGTAAGGCCCATTTCAGCGATCCTGATCAAAATGCTACGCTTGAATACTGGATAGAGGATAACCAATTGATCACTGTCGAAAAATTCACAGGAAAATTGATTTTAAAAAATCAGTGGAAACGTAATTTGGACACTCAGTTCAAGACATGCGTCTCAGGTGAGCGTGCTATCAGGCTTTATCTTTAGTGGTTTATTTGTAATTTGTTACTGTATTCCCAAGTTTGTTTTATTTTTATTTTTGTTCACTTTATTTAATTTGCATTTCTTTGAACTAATCAATAACCACTTCCCACTCCTTTCTAGTTGCTTTCGTCAAAACGGTCGTTGCATTACTATCATCGTATTCGCATTTATTACATTCTTTTTTCCTATCTGTGTATCAGCATTGGTCACTATGGGATGATCCAGTGCAGCCGCGCGCGGTCGCGTAGCGTCAAAGAAAAACTGAAGCGTCTATATCGCGCGCTTCAAACTGATTTTCATAGGGAACAAGTAGGTATTGCAGACTACTGCGAAGGGGGGACACCGTTCGACGTTCTCCCACTCGGTGCTTGACCTTTCCTGGGTGTCAGCACTTCTTCCGTTCCTCAGTTGCCATGCGTCATTGAGCCGTCTCCAGGGTAAACGAGAAGAAGTAAGAAGAGTTGTAAAGTTGCGATTCAGCGAAAATTACTTTCCCATATACTTTGATGGGCGAAAGTGGTGCAGTGCAAGGTGGCGCACTCCGTTAAGCACCCCTCTTATGGTGCGGGAATCAAGTCCCCCACCCATGACCACCTGGGTTTACCATGTCTTCCGTCTGGGAAGATAAAGGCGTTGTCTTGTACCCCTCGGCTAGCCCCTGCAATTCATCGTAAGGGGCCAAATCGCATTCACCTGCCATCAGAGTGGCACTAGAGTGCACGATGCATCCCAACAAGGAATTGGTTAATACCAAAAAGTTTGATCCATTCTGCTTTTATGGCTTTGATTCCTTTAACCAATTTTCGGAGCTTTTTGAAAACTTGAAGATCAGTGGAAATTTAACAGAATCCTTCAAAAATCGCATTTTAGACGGGCCAAATACGGTATGTGCCAAGTGTCGATTAATTCACGTTCATCTCACACAAGATGCGTTACGAGAAGCTGTGACGGTTTTTCTACCGAAAATGTCGTTAGATGATTTTTGGGATCCTGTCGTATTCAATAGGTTCAGGTAATAAGCTGGAATTTTTTGATCGCTATTCCTAATAATTTCTTATGCTGTCGAACTGATGAGTGGGGGGGGGGGGACAATTTGTTGAATGTTAAATATGTAGTTACATGCGGAGGTGGTGTAGTGACAGGTGGCGCCCAGTATAGAGCGGGGATCAAATCCCGCGTTAGACGGCCGTCAGACTTTGCGATTATACCATTGTGCGATTTTACGATTCTGCGATTTTGCGTCGTCGCACTTTTGTACGTGATACTACGAGCTTGAGATTGTGCAACGCGGCAAAATTGCAGAACCGCGAAATCGCAAAGTCTGACGGCGGCCTCAACGCCTGCTCAGGCCAACCAATGTCATTCCATCCCTTCGGGGTAGGTGAATTGGAACCAAACTCATTCGGGAGGATAAACCTGTCACCACGACTTTGAACAGAACAAGAATGCGCGGCGCATCTCACAGAAAGGATTGTTCTAGAACGAAGACTTTATCCTCTATCCTTTTGTTGACACGTCAATCATGTAATTCAACGAGTTGCCCCTTCTCCCATAAATTTAGCCTCATTTTTGCTTATCGTTGTTATCAGTTGTTACTACTGGTAATTTCTCGATGTAAACAAAATCTAGCCGTTGCAGACAATCCTTGGCCAGCGCGGACACATGGGAAGAGCAGAACATTATCATTGTGGGCGCCGATCGACTCAACGATGGGGTCGAAATCAGTCTGGTGGTCAGCGATCGCGGCAGAATTGTCAAGTAAGTTTTTCGATGTCGTGCAAATGACCCACTGTTATTTCCGGAACCTCGAACAATAGCCTTTCAAGAGATTTTTTCCGTTCCTCCAAAACGATTTCCTCCGATGAAACGCGCCTCATATACCAGATTAGTGGCCCTTTCCTTTGAAAGGCCCTATCTCAATGTCGGCATCTCTAATGGCGGCGACTGTTCGCGCGCGTCATCTCCTTTGATTCATCTCTTTCATAACGTTCGTCAAGTGGTTTTTCATCCAGTCGATGTCTAACGACCATCTGTCACCTCGCCTGTCACCATACAAATTCTAGTAGAGCGGGAAAATTCGCCCAACAACGCGGGACAGGAGATGGTCCTCCCTCCCTCCGAGGTCAAAATATGAGATATATATATAAGGTCATAACGGATATAAGGTCAAAACAAGCAGTAGTTATCATGTAAGATTGTGAAGAGAGTATAAGACAGTGTCCTCCCTCTGCCTTTCTGCGCCGTATAAATCTCCTCGAAGTGGAACAAGTCTTGACAAGATACGACAAAAATTTTAATAGTGGAGGGAGGGACTTACAGTGAAAAAGAGACGTAAAATGCCCTCACAGGAAAATGTCCGAAAGCTCGTTTCTACGCGGTGAACTCGTCCGGAATAAGAAAATGACTACATGTCCAATTCGTTTCGAGGATTTTTTGGTGGAATTTTGCCTTGGCTCTTTCTTCATTAAATTATTCTCTGTTTTCTCAGAATGTTACTATTCAGCCCTGTAACCCACGAAAAATTACCTTCGGACGCACCTTGTACCTTTAAATCGTTCCCATGATAGTTATATAAATCGCTCCCACTGTATTTGTATAAATCGTTCCCACGATATTTATAGATTGCGGGAGGGCGGGGGGTAATTGCGTGATAGCTAAAAGTCGTTTAGCTATTATATACATATCCGCTTGGCTAGGCGCGACGAGGATGAGTTTCATGTTTCTGTCATCACGCCATATGTTAGGTGTCGCATGGCAGTTACACATTACAGAGAAGGGAAACCGCTCAAATTGGAATCGACGGGAGAGCCATCTGCTGTGGGTCTTGTGAGAAATCGCTGAAGACGCACGTTTTGGGAACGTAAGGGCTAGGGATCGTGCATTTGACCTTTTTGAAAACATGTAGAGGCGTTAGGCTGGTGACACGGGTGGCCGCACGGGTCTTAGCTCAGGTGGAATTCGATCCCAGAAAGGATATGGACAGTAAGGCGCCTCTATGCAATGCGCCACCTTCGAAGAGTACCACGATACCCATTCATGCCATTCCAGATCATGGAAGGTTGAAGATGTTCTCCGATCCGAAATACGACATCTCGAACGGGCATCTCTGATGAAGATCGAAGTGATCCGTGATAAGAGCTGTTCCCGTGAGCCTTGTCCATACTATCAGAAGTGCCGTCAAACACTGAAGCACGTCAATGCGTTTGAGGTAAGTGTCCACTGAGGTGGAAGGCGTGGGGGGGGGAGGGCATGTAAAGGTCATAAAGCTGAGCAAAAGTTTTGCTCTTTTAGGTTTATCAAACTGATAGCTTTATGGCGAGAACGCTGAAAACGTTAAAGACATTCGTGTGTGAATGTCCCGTCGGATTTGCCAGTAAGTTTTTCGTTCAGCGATGTGTTTTTTCGCTTCATTCTCATATTCATGGATGTTAAGCGTATTTTTTGGCTTCCGACAAATATCTTTGTGTGGTAAAAATAGATGGGGGGACAAGAGGTTGTCTGTTGAATGGTAACATGTATTTACATGACTGTAGTCTGATGAAGACAGTTATTGAATGTAGTAAAGTTTCGTAAATTGTTCATATTCAGCTTAAGACATGTTACACTCCAGCATCCAACAAAGTCCACCCCCTCTCCCTTCTCCTGCTGTTCTTCTCTAATGAAATACCCAGCTCACAGTACGAATTGCCGACGAATGACGGGGTTTGACTGCTACAAGACCGTCGCTTTTTAGTTGGATCGCGTAACCCTGTTAGAAGAGCAGTATCCTGGGTGGTCGGGGTCCTGGAGAAACTCAGGCAACGCTCATAGTATGGAATTTGCGCTTGCGGAATTGTGGAATCTGCGAAGGAAGATTTGACATGTATCGATAGGGAAAATTGTGAAAAAAACGCTTTTTTGTGGATTCTGGTATCTTCAAATCTCCAACTCTCTTGACTTGGCGGTGCCTGGAAATAGATACATACAGTAGCGGTCCAAATTATTGAGTTTCTTATTTCAACCATAATTTTGGCCAGCGTTTACATATCAGGGGTTCAATTTTTTTGTGTTTCGAAGGCAACTGTCACTCAGTGAAATGAGGTTCCGCAGCCGAGTAGGGTGCAGTGTGCAGATGGAAAAGATCATTCAACTGACTACACTGAAAATGATCAACACCGTGCTTCTGTGCTGTAAAGTGCTGTCATGTCCCAAATTACGGGTAGAAATGTTTTAGCCTCATCCCGTTCTACTTTTTGCACAACGGCTCGTTTCCTTTTTTATGGCTGATTGAATTTTCGAAACTTTTGGTCAATATCAGAGCTTTCGGTGAATAATTTTTCGACCTTCACACTGCATCCTACTCGGCTGAAATACCTTTTCATGAAGTAGAAGTTGCCCTCAAATTACTAAAAAAACGAGTTTGTAAACGTCGACCAATATTATGGTTAAGGTCCAAAACCGCATATAATTTTGACCGCTACTGTATCTTATCCTTTTCTGCACATATCAGAATTACGCATTTCCACTAAAATGCAAGTTTCGCGATTCTCACGATCGATATGCATATATCTACCTTCAGCGCATATTCCGCAGATTCTGCAATTCCGTGGAAACGCACATTCTGCCACTGCCTTAGTTGTAATAACCATTCAGAGGGTCCTCATAATCATAATCGAGCGGTCGGACGAAGCCCCAGAACGTGCCATTCTCGAATCTGCGCGCGTACCTCCCCGAGTGGGGCTTCACGCATGTTTACCACTTCATCTTCACGCGAGCGAGAGTGGCCTTGGTGGATTTGGGCGAAAACAGTTCAGAGACGGACGGCTTCAATTAATGTCGCGTGCAATTCAAGTGTCCGGCCGGTCACTTTGTTTGTGCAATGCCAAAGCATCGGCTCTAATTAAAGTGCCTCATCTTGTGGCGCACGGCCAAATGTCCCGCCGGAAATCGGATGAAGGAGAAAGTATGCAGTGAGCAGGGGACGCTTATCCGGTATTCAAGTTTGGTAACTGCATAGCAAAGGTCATTCATCCCTTCGATTGCCCTTGGGTGACGAATTTTCAATGGAGCATGTATGAAGGGTTGTTTCGAAAGGAGTAAGAGTCCCAAAGTGTTCACATTCCCTGAAATTCCACATTAAACATGGGAGTAGATCCTGACCCTCCCAAGTTAATCACAATTTCTTCTTACATTCCCTAATTTTCCCTGGATGGGATAGCCTAACAGCGATTTCATGCTTAGGTTAAGCTGGCCTAAATTCCCAGTTCGTACCAAAACCTTAACCCTTGGGCTAGGAAACTTTTAGGAATGACAACGGAGCAAGAATACCTCGGGGCACCTGGATAGCATGATATTCCATTCCTAGTAATCTCCTTGTCCCAGCCAATTGCATGTCTTACTGGCGGAAGGCGGTATTCCGGTTTTCCGGAACATCTGATGCGTCGACAGTCCTTTCCGATAAGACCTCCACCCCCCCCCCCTTCCCCCCACCGTTCGATGGATTTCATTACCAACAACTCCTATAACTTTTGAAAGTTTCTCACAAACTCTAATTACAGGTTCGGTGGACCAACCCGGTCAGTGCGATCTTCGCGTGGATCAATGCTACAGTAATCCGTGTCGCAACAATGCCACCTGTCACCCACTTGAAAATGGATACAGATGTGAATGTAAGCCGGGTTGGAGAGGTAATAATTTGCATTTGTGCGTGCATTCAGTTTCCGGATCATTTGGTCAGGAGCCGTTCAAGTGAGAATACAGAAGAAGGGGAATACAGAAAATTTAATGGGAGAGCTGAAGTTTTTGTAAATATCCACGAAGTTTCCAATTAAGTTAAAATTGCTGTATAATCTTGACTGGATCCATGATTCCATGATTTTAAACCAACTGCTACGGGTGTGACCCAATAGTAAATTGTGAAAGCTCCACGATTTTCGAACTATAGTAGAACGCGTAGAGCATTTGAAGGGGAAGGGCCATACCAAGGCGGGGGGGGGGCAACTTGTTCAACGTTGACAGTAACATGTTTTCACATGAACGTTTTGTAGTAAGCTTAGTTTTGCAGGGTTTTGCAGGATCATACACGTAGGAAGGACACCTGTGGTACAAAATTGACATGTTGGTCATGTACAGGCCCCCTCTCCCCTACCCCCCCCCCTCATTGGCATAGCTCCTGGATCTATTGATCGGCATTGATTTCTCCTTAGTTTATTCGAAATTTATGAGTGAGACAACCATGGCAATTCAAAAAAGAACGATTTCTTGGGAAGAGGCTGAGAGCTGTTAAGGCCCAGAGTTGAGCACAAAGCCTAACGGAACTCCCGTTCCTTCCAGGACCTCGAGGTACTTTTGAATCTTGTCACAGTCCTTATGGAAGCGAGGTCAACGCGAGCTCATCAGAAGTCATTGAAGCAGTCATTTAATTGCTATAATGATGCGATTAAGTATTCCATAATTGGTGTCGCTGAGGTGGCTTCGTGCCCGATCAGGTCGCGTTGATCCCGGAAGAAGCGACATTTTCGTAATTAAAGCATTAATAATTCCGCTCTATATCCCGTTGATGAGCGGTTACGTGATGACCCTCTGGACCAGCAATGGAACTCGTCCACTGCGGTCCTTTGTAATTCAGCTATGTGTTGTAGGGATGAGTCGTTCCAATTAAAGGGAAAGGCACCGAGCGACGGATCTGGGACTTGATTAGATTTCCGACATGCATTGTGAATTATGCGATTATCAGAGGGACGCCGGCTAAAATGAATATCCGATATTATGGCTGAAGCACAGCCGAGCTTGTTGCCTGAACGGGGTTTTAGTATCGGCTATTGGTGGTTGCGTGACAGAAATTCTAGCTGAAATTGGAATTTCTGCCGTAATGAATGGTGCCGTAACTCTTGACACACCTCATAACGCAGCTTGCTAATGCATTCCGATTGTGGGCTGAATTGTTGAGAATGTGAGGGGAAAAGCAATCAAAATGGGGACTTCTTCGAGATACTTCCCAATCCGCACTCATTTATGCGATTATCAACGGCATAATGCAAAAACTCACATCCACGGCTGTGGGCGGGACTTGTGAGGTGGGCGGTGTCTGTTAAGGCTACCTAGGAACAAAGGTATTTGTAAATAAACGGCCGTGTAATTTTCGATGTTACAAGTGAATATTCGGCTTTTTTCTGAGAAATATCATGCTATGAGGCACTCCAGGTAAGAGTATTAGCAGAAAGCGGGAGTAACCTGTTACTCACTAAGACTCATTTCAGCAACCACTTAGCCATTCTTTTGTCGAATAAAATCCAAACTGCTTCCGGCGCTACAGACTCCTCAGATCGTTTAGCCAAGTTGTTAAGCAACAGGAAGGAAACACCCCATAATAGAACCGCCAGCTACCCTCTCGTGTTCCGCTGCTCTTTCCAACTGGCTTTCCGTTTGAAGGCTAATTTGGTCTGACCCTCTTAGGGGGTTAATTACAGCCTATAATGACCATGACTACTCGCCAGGAAATTGACTGAATACATTAATGCCCTGAAAACAGATTGTGCCCCACCACCTCCGCTTACAGAGGGCGCTCGAAAGCGCAGAGGGTCAATGGCTAGTACGGAAAGAACATCTGGCCTGGCTAAAAACCCTGGCAGATTACGGTAACGCAAGTGGAGCTAATCCGGCATTAGTGGATCGTTGATCCTGGTAGCATCTGAATCAGGCGATCTCATGGGAATGCAATCACCTGTGCTTTCATTAGTCGCTCAGAAGGGGGGGGGGGACAGTAAGATTGCCATTGTAACCAGAGGGGGTGTTGCACAAGAGGTCTAAGCTTTAAAGGGTATGATACTTATCAAAAATTTTTGTATTTTTTTGAAATGTTTGATTTCATTCCTACCGTATTAAGGAAAGTATTTTGAAAAGCTCCAACTCAGACACAAGCCCATACAGTTCACATTTTAGGCACAAGTAACAACACACTTAATTTGGCCAGTTATTCTTCGCAGTGGCTGATCGGGATTTTGGCCACTCCCACGAATGCCATTTTGGCCTGAATTTGAGATTTCAAGATAAAACTGTTGACCACAATTGCTAGCAATTCACAAATTTCGTTAAGAAATTGTTTGTGGGCGGAGTGTATGAGACGGGTGGAGTTCGTTGTGACAGTATAGGCACAGACTCCAGTGGTTTTCGCGTGATCGATGACAGTGAGGCCATGAATGAAACTCAAGACCAATACCATTACCAAACTTGGAATTAGCACTCAGTGTTTCGTTTGGGAAATCACCGTGGGTGGGGCTTGTGAAGTAGGTGGAGCCATGATGACGGGCTGGCTCAGGAACATGATTCTTTTTGTGTGATCAAACCGATATTATAAGAAATAAAAGTTTTTGGTGTTTTAGGAGAGCAGTGCGATATCGCACTTCATTCTCTCACCTGCACTCCACGACATTGTAAAGGCGGTGCTGTATGTGAACTGATAGATGGACAAATGGTTTGTAAACATTGTGGATACAGCCCCACAGATGTGGATGAACGTTGCCGACTTCGATCGTTGGGATTTGAAGGCAGAGGCCTAGTAAACATCAATAAAGCCCTGAGTAGACTTGAATGGCAATTGAGTTTCAGGTACGTGCTCAAAGACTTTGTTTACTTGCTTGTTTACTTCTTGTGACACCATAGAATATTTCCTTGCAGAGTAGCAACGATCGCTCACGAAGGTGTTCTGTTGTTCTCTGGAGATCGTAACTCGGATTTTATCGAAATTTCCATCCAAGACCGCCTACTTAGGGCCGAGTTTTCACTTGGTGACCAACCGAAAATCGTACGTATGGAAAATGAACGAAAGAATCGTCTGAATGACGGTGAATGGCACACAGTTAACATCGTATATTACGATAGGGTAAGATCAGTGTGGCGTGGTCAGAATACTGAATCTATGAGACAACCGTACTCGTTTTTTAGCGCCTTACCTTGTCACTCGACGACTGCGATGCGTTCGTGGCTTTACACGCTCATGGAGCTACTCCATGCGCTGCTCAGGCACGGATCGACTTACCAGCCAAGTGAGTAGCGCCTCCGGGCTTACCATGGAGGGCTAATGGTCCTTATTTGATATTATCGAGTAATTATTGATGTCCCCGTCACTGTCGATTTCAATTTTGCGGTATCGCGACAGCGCCTTGCTTAGCTCCTCACAATTTGGATGCAAATTGGTTTTCATTAGCCGACTATCGGATATCTCACCTTGGAGATTAGAAGGGGTTGGACGGGGGTTTTTTCAGGGTTTGCGCTTTGCTGAGTGAGTGAGTACCGGGAGCTGTTCATAGATAACAACACACCGATCTTCGGAAGTAGCTAACCGCAATATGTATCCCCTCATTAAGGGCATCAACCTCGGGGTGTGTACACTTATGACAAAAAATCCCTTCGCGGCGCCATCAGTACGAATCGTCTGGAATTCCGCTCAAGACGCAGTGGGTTGGTAACGTGAAGGATCTCGAAGATTGCAGCTTGGAAGCTCCGGAAGTTTGCCTATAATATTGTTGCTGATGTTTCAACAGATAAATCTGCAAACCCCTCGCACTCGCCGCGGGCGTCCACGCGATTTTTTGTCGTGAGTGTACACACCCGCAACCTCGCATACATTAGTCGTTGTTCAGAATTGGCAATAGTCCTAGCGAATAGGCGATATGTCTAAGATAGATATTGATTGGCCGCGTATCCGTTCAATTGCCTTAATCGCCGACTCTGAACAGTGTCTACGTAATTGACGAACTATGGATGAGAGATTAAGCCTATGATCTCGTTTCCTTCCAATCACCTGCATAATACACGAATGTGTCCACATACACTGCCCCATCCTTGATACGATCAGCTTAGCTTATCAGTCAAAATAGCGACCGCTTACCTTTGGAAGTCCTATTGCAAATTACCATTTTACAGATGTGTTGACTTGTCAGTTCCGTGCTTTCGTTTTCTGGACGTCTACAACGGAATCTTCCTCGGTGGTAGACCAGCACTTTCTGGAAAAATCGAGCAAGGATTCAGTGGTAAGTATGGTGAAAGGAGTTTGGGCACCTTGGGGTGGGCAGCAGTGGCATGAACATGCTTTACATGGTGGAATGTCAACAAGTATCACCGTTGTGCTGGTTATTGAAACGTCAGACATGTAGAATATGTTACTATCACTTATGCTCATCCCAAAAAGATCGTATTCCTCTGAAAACCGAAGTATGGTCTTTTGAATGTTCGCTCAATACAGTTTTCCCCAACGACTCTTTTTAGTGTGTCAAGCAGGACTAATTATGTAGACTAATTAGAGGGATGGTTAATAAGTGCGAATGCGCCACCTGAGGACATGAGCCATCAGCCATCTTCCTCACAGTAATGACGGATCTATGCGTTTCATGGTTATTGGAGGCCTGTATGGCTGCGTTCATACTTTACCCCGGCAGGGATTGGCTACATTTACAGGCAGCGAGACTGAAAGGCACGGGGGAGTGCAGAGGCGACACAGGCAACGAGACAGGGTGGCACAGGGCAGCCACGCTCTGCCGCCGGCATCGCAAAGTATGGTCGCGGTCTATGGCAGCAAACAATAAGGGCATCAAGTATCACTGATGTGTAAACGAAGCTTGTAGGTCATGAGCCTGAATAATTGGAATGTGATTCTGAGCTCACTCTTTTTTGGTATCAGACCAATTACTGGGTACTTTTTCAGCACAACTTGCTCGACAATATACTCGTGTGTATACCAAGTGGAACTATTTGGGTGAATTTATGAGATGGACAATAGGGAGAATGAGCATAATATGTAATGGGTACCTCCACATGCTGGCAGAAAAAGGAGCTTCTCCTGCAAGAACATCTGTTGACAGCCAATGTTGTTAGAGCAACGAAAGCGGGAAGCCGTACTTATCTACTGTTCAGACCTACAATAAGTCACCGCAAACCGTAACATGCGCCTTCAAGCCATTAACACCTATCGATAATGAAAAAAAACCGCCTGCAGAGATTCGAGTTACCAATGCATTTATGTTGTATTTGCTTATTACGGGCCACATGCATGCTTTCATGCAGAAGAACAAGAGTTCGGTTGAGATATAGCTCTGTTAATGTCTGTGAAGGCGCGGTCACGAGGGCTGCGGAGCATAACGCGGCGGTCATGTGGTCAGAGGCGGAAAGGGGAAGCAGATCCATACTGGGCGTGAAAATTTAAACTACGCTTCTCCCGCCGACAACCGTTGGAAGGTTGGGCGGGGAAAATTCAATCAAGTTGTTTGCTTTCAATTTTTCGATTTCGGCATTTGTACAAATTAAATTCTTCGGTTCTTTTTGTGTTTCTATCAATGTACTACGTCTAGTAGGGTGGTTTTGAGAGGAATTAGAATCATAAATTAACGTGGTCGATTCCTTTAAGTGAAATATTATACATGTGATGAATATATGTTTTACAAGGTAAACACTATGAAATGAATAATTAAAAAGATCGATCAACTTTGTCGCTACCCCTTGAAAGTATCGCGATTGACAAGTGAACAGATGATTTTTCCAGGTTGCATTGCCAATTTGACGCTGAACGATGATCTCATGGACTTCTCATCGTTGGCTGGTATGGACGTGCGTGGATTGGTTAGCGAAGGCTGCCCTCATCGTCAAGATTTCTGCGCCAGAGGCGCCTGTTCCAACAGCGCCAAGTGCGTCAACCGATGGAATGGCGCCAATTGTCGCTGTCCGCATTCAGCGCATCATAATGGGTCCTGCAGTGCTGGTAAGTGAACGTTTTTTCGGATCTACGGAAAAGTTCTCATGGTTTGCGCTTGAGAAAACCAGCGCTGTTCGGGAATTGCGGGCTGTTGCTGGTTGTGTTAGCTGCGGTTTTACCCACTGTAAGGCCACGTTCATACTCAGCGTCGGCAGGGCGTGGCTGCATTCACAGGCAGCGAGGCAAGTGGCAAGGAGAGGTGCAGAGACGACACAGGCAGCGCGACAGGGTGGAATGGGTGGAGACTAAAGGACACGCAGTCACGCCCTGCCGTCGTCAACGTAAAGTATGAACGCGCGCCGTAAAGTATAAACGCATGAACGCGGCTTAGCGGCTCATAGCTTATATTGCAGAGCCATCTTCACCTCATCGACGACCACTGTCTCTAACCGACGAAGAATCGTTCGTTATTTACCGTCCACATGGCATTTCTGTCCCGTTCACATTATCATTCGAATTTCGCACTTCCAAAACTGACATGCAGATCATTGTGGCTGAATTTGAACAGCGAAGCACTTTCGTCAGATTAGAGGTTTGTTAAGTCGTTGCCGTAGCGCTTCTGAAGCCACGGAATCAAACTATGTCGCATTCAGATCGACGATGGCCTTCTGAAGGTATCGCTTGGCCAGACATCATCCACTATCGATGCACCGGAATTGCATGCTGGAGCATGGACAAAAGTCGAAATAGAATTCCGCGAGGAAGAAGTGAAAACCACCATCGATGGGATTTATTCTGTGGTAAGCGCCCCAAAGGGAAGCGCCTCGAGACGACAACCTTCAAAAAAAAAAAACTCATATTTGCAGACTTCAAAGCAGTCGATGTTCGACATGACCCTCGATGTGATCTATGCAGGTTTAGCCCCTTCAACGGGACATCCATCTCGTTTTGACGGTTGCTTGAGAGATGTGACCATAAATGGAGATGCACAGCCTGTCAGTGAGAAAGGAAAGGTTAGGAAATTGAAGCGCCATTTATTCATCCATTAAAGGAGAAAGAAAGGGAGTCTAACGTGGACTATTCCACTTGCGGGATGCACCACGCACTCAAATTTAAGAGATAATTAGAGAGTCATTTAAGTATGCGCGATTTCGCTCACAAGCGACTTTTCAGGCTTGACCACAGTTGGCGTTTTTGACCTCCCAGACAGTCCCTAACCAAGAACCCGAACAGGGTTAAAGGAATCGTGCACTGAAAAAAAAAAAGAATTTCTCTGCTACATGTATATGTTGTATTTGCTTAATAAGGGCCGCATGCAATATTTCACGCGAGAACGTGAGCATCCGGCTAAGATACAGCTCCCCAAATTCTCTCCCGGGTGGGCGGCGCTTCAGAACAAATGCTCGCTCGTCGTTTGCCGCGGCCAGGGACGAAGAGTGGAACTGTTCATGTAACTTTCTATTCCTGTTATGTATCTCCGACCACGGCGGACGACCGGGCGGACATTCACACCAGGGCTCCGCCTCTCGGCCATCGCTTTGAAGTATCTTGGTCGGACTATCACTTTTTGCGTAAAACTTGTATGTGGCCCTTATTAGACAAATACAACATAAGTTTGAGGATGACAGAGAAACTCATTCTTCAGTGCACGTCGGAATGGGGTCGTATTTCGTTTGATGGAGAAGTATAATAATTCCCACGACTCAACTCAGTGGCATCCCTACACAGCCGGCGGCAAGGTCAGCGCATGAGACATCGTATGACTCAACGTCGAAGCCTAAGCCCTAGGATAGTCTCTATAAGAGGATAAGGACAAGTAAGGCACTTGTCACGCGCGGTGACGCAGTTCACGTAGCGCGACGACCCAATTCGAGTGTGTTGTCGCGCTCCTCCTGACAAGTGAGCCACCTAGTGAGTGCTCTAGCAGAGCAAAAAAGTTAAAGGGCAACGGTAGAGGGGGGGGAGGGGGTGGCGTTCGGTAGTATGGGTGTTCCAACATCCATCTGTGTAGGAGTGCACTGATTTCCTTTCCTTTCCTCACACTGATTATCACAACTTGTCCTTTCCTCCTCCCCCCCCCCCCTCCTCCCTCCCGCCCGTTCACTTTTGGAAACTGATAGGGAGAAAATTGACGAAGAAGATAGTATACCATTTGATGCGTGACCAGGATGCAGTGCTTGACCCTGTAAGAAACCCTTAAGGGAGAGAGGTCCGAAAATTTGATCTTTGGACCACGCGTATAGTATGTGAGCCACTTTCCAGTACGTTCCCGCTACCTCCACTTATCAACTCCATCGAGCGCGGGACGCAGTTCGCGTAGCGCAACGACCCAATTCGAGTGTACTGTCGCTCCCCTCCTGACGAGTGAGTCACCTAGTGAGTGCACAAACTAGTGCAAAAAAGTCAAAGGGGCAACGGAAAATGAACTTTCTAACAGAAATTTTCCGTTCTCAGGTTCGTCAAGGTTGTGTCGTAGCGAATCGATGCACCGTAGAGGGTGTCTGTCCCAGGGAAAGCACCTGTCAACGGGATTGGAATCGGCATACATGCAAATGTCATAGAGGTTCGTTTCACATGTCCAATTCCACATTTCACTTGAGAGGAGTGGATGATTTCCATTAAGGATTTGCCGGTGACACCTGCCAGGCTGTGTGTTCCCTACCGGGCATCTGTGCTTCAAATGGATTCTGCTTGACAACGAATACATCTCGAGGCTACGATTGCCATTGCCAAGGCGGTAGGTGTTCCCCACCATCAACCCCAAATTGTTTTTCTACCTAACAAATCACTCCTACAGGTCTTGTTGGACCAAACTGTGAACGTTCTGCTGCGGTGCAGATTTGCCCACCAGGATTTTGGGGACAGTTTCCTCGTTGTAAGAAATGTGACTGTGCCGATGGATTTGAAACACAATGCAATAAAGACAACGGAGAGTGCAGTTGTCCGGTATGTTGAGAAAATGATAAGATCCGTCTGGACAACTGTTCCTTCCAGCAAAAGATCTCTTTGCAGAAGTTCCAATTTCCTCTGCGGGGTCGATGTGTGAGCTGTGAGTGTGGATACGGTGCCACTTCGCTGCAATGCTCTACGGATGGTCAGTGTAAGTGTGCTGGACAGGCTAGTGGCCGGCGATGTGATCGATGTGTGCTTGATAACCATGTGAGTGAATATCCCTACTATATATAAAACGCTTCGTCTGTCTGCAAATCCGTCCCTCCCTCAGTCCCTCCGCAAATGAAATTATAACAAGTATCATATGAAAACAGTCCGTGAAAATGGGGCAAGTTCGTTACGGATAGAGCATGGGACAAATAGTAAAGGGCACCATGCGTCGAATTAAGCCCCACCCACGGTGGGCGGAACGTGCACTGGATGTTCGGTTTTCGGCTCGAAAATTCTTATTTGGATTCCAGAGTGACACAAGCGTCGGGGAAAATGGATTAAGGTGGGATGAGTTTCTGAAAGTCATGAAAAAGGTCTGGATATAGTGAGCGGTCCCTACAGCGGAAATTCATAACTCGGTTCCAACGTAGCCTTGAGACTAGGAAAAAATCGGGAGAAATGAGCAATGTCCTGGTTATCTCAAACATACTGAAAATGATAGAAAATTCGCCCACAATGGGCGGGGCGTGATGTGGCAATGCGAACTGAGTAAATTTATAAAAAAAAATGCAATTCCAATCGACCCGCTGACGCCCATAATGTTACGCGCCCAGTAGTGTGCGCCAGACAATTGGTACTGTATAAAAACGGCATAGATCTTGCCTTGAGTGATCTAGAGGGCACATTCCACGTCAAAAGGAAACGGGGCTTAGCTTTGCTATTGATATTAGTGCTATTAGTCAAATAACCTTGAACGGAGCGTTTTGGCTACGCCTTCCAGTGTGCAAGGGGCGGGACGGCACCGCTGCCAATGCTCTTCTACCGATGATGGTGCAACTGAGCTCTACTTTCCGATGAGTGTCGAAAGTGCCATTCTGAATTAAAATTGAGCTGATGTGCCGTGAGTCTGGAAAATGACCAAACGTTCGAATTTTAGTTTTTGATTCCTTTTTTCCACGATTTTCCAGTCAGTATCACTAGTTCAATGTCCACTAATACCGTAAATCCCACAACTACACAAAAAGCCAGCTTTTTCTCAGCAAAGTCCAGTGGATGACTCAGTTGGTGAGGGTTGTAAACTCATTGCGGCGCTATTTTGATGAGAACAGGGAGGAGCATTTTGTAGGATGATGAACACGTGTGCAACATTGACGTGTTAAAATTGTTAAACATTAGACATTAACATGACTCCCCGTGTGTTACTAACATGTCCTAAATCAGTGCATTTTATAGAATGCCCCTCCCTTACTGCTATGGTACCCTCAATGTGATCTGTTCCTTACATTCAGGTTCTTGATCCGAAGTCTCTGCGCTGCCGCCTTATCCAAGGTCAATGCCCCTCACAAATTGAATTTGGAGTACAGTGGCCAACAACTGCTGAAGGTAAGATTAGCCAATTATATGTTAGTTTACTCGGTTTAACCCCTCCCATTTGAGGATCAACAGCTCGACAGTCCTGTCCCGGCACTCAGTCCGGCTTGGCGACCAGAACTTGTGGTAGCATGGGACGATGGCTTGAGGTGAACACATTCAACTGTACTCGACCAGAATACGGTATCATGGTGTCCAAGGTGAGTCCAGAGGTGAATTCCGGGGAAGCGCCAATCAGAAGGCTTCTGAATTCCAGTACGACGTGCTGAACTCTGGTGAATTGCTGGTGATGCTCCATAATGCGACACGGGGATCGGATCCAATTGATGGACGCAATTTGGACATTGCACGAACGGCGCTTCATAGAATTCTGGATTCTGAATTACAGTAAGATCCACAGAGAAGTGTACTAGTACCGTAGTCGTATCACCTACCGTTTCCAGGCTCGAGCAATTCGAACAAAATCATCTGAAAGACCTGTGGTTCACCGAATCACTTGCACTTGCTGCGGGAAAAATCGCCGCTCACGAATCCTCTGAGGGATACCTGGCCACCGTTCGAAAACTTACTGATTATGGAGCGGCTGTGTTTAACGTCCATCAGCAGATTCCCTACCTGGAACCGTTCCAATTCTCTTCCGATCATATAGGTTCGGTGATTTTTTTTTATTTGAAATTTCAAAGTTTTTCTAAGAATACAGGAGTGAATACTCGACTGTTTCTTCGGTTTGGGTGGAGAGTTGTCTGTTTGGCAAGTATGAAGCGCCCTATTGAACCACGCTTCATGGATAGAACTCGAGATCAATCCCGTCCATGCCAACCAATCTCTTCCTGACCAGTTCTTAGGAATGGGAAACTTGAATATGCCCGACAGTGATAGGGGAAATTGGGACGAACAGTGAAAAATGTAATGGATATGAAACTTTCCCGGACGACCTTTCCGTCAGGAGACGAGTTGTTCGGACGAGTTTCCCATTGACGTGTCGCCGAGTTGTAAACACGAAAGAATGTTCAGAAATACGACAGCATCTATCTATTTTCTGAAGTGTGCTTCAAGCTAAAAACCCTACCGCATCTCTCTGGCCACTCTCACCGTAGCCAAGCAGGAATCGCGTCGCCTAGAGGGGGGCTTGTCATCCAAAGACGTCAGCTGTTAACAGTCACGCCGTACAGCTCGGTAGCTCTTTTTCTTCGGGGTTTCGCCATAAATATGCTTCTCAGGTCCCTAGTTTGCATGTGAGTGACTTCTTTTGGAGATTTCCCAGTAAACACATTACCTCTAATGCTGCCGTTGAAGTAAAATCCTCTTTTCTCAAGAAAATTGCTCCATTCACCCAAAGGTTCTCAAACTTTAGAATCAGATAAGAAGTCACGCCACCGAGCTGTTGTGCATCTGAACCTGTTGAAGTCCATAGCACCGTCATAACAATTATTTCCAACCTGCTTGCTTTTCTGATCCCTGACTTTCCTGAGTAGACGTCAATAAGGTCTCCATTCGCTCTCGAATATCCTATAACTCGTCGCTACGTGGCCTCCCTGTCCCAATGTTGCAGACTATTGCCTATCTCTTTATCTCCAGTAATTTAAAGTCAGAGAATGCCGTTTTTAGCCTCTGGTATGTGGCTTGAGTTGAAGTCGGTGCCCCCTATGAGGCAGATGTGTGGTGTCACTTGTTGCTTGAAGCCATAGTGGGCGGAGTCTGTGAAATGGGTGGGGCTCGTGGGGATTCGTATAAACGCGACACGCTGCAGGAATGGTGTGAATCTCTTTCCCCTCGATATGAGCCGAGAATTCATCTGAATTAAAAAAATCTTGCCCTCAAATGAGTTTCAAGAGAATCATCGGCACTTGAGATTAGTTTTTTTTTCAGTGTTCTCCATGGATGCACTCGATTTTTCGAACGTTCTACCTAAATACAATAATTTTATCGATCATCGTCCTACGGGCTTCCCTAGAATCTTCATCCATGTGACAAATGCTACTCGAGTAAGTTCCAAGCTCTGCATTGCCTACAGTAACGAATGGCTAAATGACCCCCATTTCAGGTATTCTACAGTATCCTCGCCCATCCACGTTGTACACACTGTGAGACACCTTTGGTCACGGTATTCACGAACGGTAGCGAGCCGATTCGTGTGGAATTCGAGTTGGATGAACGTACCGGTTGGCGGTATCCAGAATGTGTCCATTTGGATGTTCGTTCTTTTTGATATAGATTCTTCACTGTAAAAACACTTTCCGCAACAATACGACTAGTTGACTTACCTTTTGAAATGATAAATTCTTGAGTAGCAGTCAAGGTTGCACCTTTTTCGCGAAGGTGCTACACCCACACGAGCCACGCCCACTTGAATTTCCTCATTGGTCAGCTGAGCAGAGGGGGCGTGCTTAGTATGGGTAGAGGGGATTTTGCGGTGTGATGGCGTATTGTGACAGCGCAAAAGAGTGCAAGCTGGATAGTTATTGAAGGAACTACGACCTCAAAAAGACAAGATGACTGATCGTATTATTGCCAGGTGTGCCTTCAGAAGATTGAGCTCACAGGTGTCTTTTCAGGCGCAGCACACTTCCTGGTCAACGAATCACGCTCAGCTCGTTGCACTGAATCTGACACATGCTGTCTGTGAATTCGAGACGAGTGGAGTGTACACGGTGTTCGCTAAAGCTGATTCGGGCGCATTCGTAAGTACCCACCTGCTTTCTTTCACCCAGTCGCCTTGATTTTTTCTCATTTCAGATGCGCATTTCACATTCGGCATCGTTGGCCGCTCCAGTGATGGCTGTGGCCGCTCTGTTACTTTGTCTGATAGCCATGGTGATGACCCTGGCCAGAAGGTCTACAACGGCTCGACTTATTCGACTCGGATTCATCGCCACCTTTGTACTGAACGCCACTAATCTGTATTTGATGAATCGTGCCGCTGTGAATCAGGTAAGTCTGATCCCCTTACTTGAAAGATAAGTAGATCGACCGCAAAAGAATTGTTTGGAGGGTGTGTGCACTTGTGACCAATTTTCGCGCGGCCGCGCGCGACCAGCGGCTCGGCGGGCGCGAGTACCAGTAGCAAGGCATGGGAGCCTTCGACGAGGCAGTGTGGCATGGGTGGAGGAGGTAGAGTGGCATGGTTGGAAGTGCAGAGGTGACGCAGCCACGCTCTGCCTTCAAGGGCAATCGATTCGACAGGTCGTACTGATGGCGCCGCGAGTGCGACGCCGCGAAGCGACTTCCCGTCATAAGTGCACACACCCAGTTTGTATTCTTTTCAGACATTCTGTCCTGTACGAAATGCCGTTCTGTCATTTTGTTCTTGTGCACCGTTTGCTTGGCTGTTCCTGTACTCACTTCACCTTTACCGTATGCTGTCAGAAGGATCCACCAAGTCCAGGTATGACCCCCCCCTTCCTTTTCCCCGAGAAATGTCATCTTATAATCGTTTTCCAGCAGTTTGTCGCTCTGCCTTCTTCTGGGCGTCGTACTGCCTGGTCTCGTGTCCTGTGGCACGTTTGTTGTGGCCACTGAATGCTCGATTGATCCGCATTATTGGCTGTTTTGGATGATCCTTCTACCGATTGGGTTGATGCTCTTGGTAAGTGCCTTACTTGTCACTGTTTGTTCCCCCCCCCCCCCTTCCAACCCTTTTTGCCATTGCCTATACGGCTATGGTGCTGTCATTAGGAAAGTAAATTCGCGTTATAGCAGGCGATGTGCGAGCTAGAGGCGCCATCTGGAGTTGGGTTCAGGCGCGATTACCATGTTCCGCACCTCGTTTTGGGCTTAGGACACGGTAATCGCTTCAGGACCCACCTGCATACGGCGCTCTAGCTCACGCGCACGCGTTCTGGCAACACAGCCATTCGTCCTGGGCTTCGTCCTATTGCTCCCCTCCCAGACTTCTCTGATAAACTTTCCAATCTAGTGTAGTCCAGTGGGTAATGAGGTGGGGGGAGGGGACATTCAAGGCTAACGTATCCAAATCCATGTAATCAGGCCTAAGGTGGGCGTACACTGCAAAGAAAGTTTATGGGCTGAAGAGTGTATATTTCAGTTAGACCTAAGGAAAGAAAAAGCTTCGGGATGCATGGACCACATGTCCCCCCTCCTTCCCATATCCACATACTGTCAAGTCTCTTAGGCCGCCGTTAGACTTTGCGACTTTGCGACTCTGCGATTCTGGGATTTTGTGACGTTGCAATTTCGAACGCAATACTACGACCTTGATTTTGTGCTATGCCGCAACTTCGCGTGTGGAGCCACGACACGCAAAATCGCCAAATCGCAAAGCCTGACAGCGGCCTTAACGAGGGTGTTTTCAGCTTTCATTCTATGCTTCAATGACTGCACTACTTGTATCAATGAACAAGCAATTCGACGTGATTGTCACCAAATACCACTTGAGACGGGCTCTTGGCCAACTTTTCTTGCTGGTGAGTTCCTTTCCTTCTACGTCATTAAAAACTTAATGTTTGCTTTATTTATTATTACAGAGCTTGTTGACTTTGCTGCATACCGTGGTCGGTGTGATCTCTCCGCTTGTCCCTGTTTCGCATCCCATAAAGGTTGTTTTTTTATTATTTATCTATTTTTTACCTATCACGTTGTATTTACCGTGATGCACCTAGTAAATACCAAAAAGTGAAGACGTGCGTCGCGGCGCTAAGAGGAGTCTTGGCATTGTCCTGCGGAAAAAGTAACCTTTGGGAAGTAATGCTAAATCATTGAGTGAAATGTGGAAGAGGGAGGATCGATGCACCGAATACCTATAACAGGACCAAATGCGCTCACCGAACGCAGATGCGTGCGGTCGCGTAGCGTCTTTGTTAACAGATTATGTAAAAGAGGCAGTTTTACAGTAGCACCAGACCTTGCCGAAGAAAATGATAAAAAGCCAAGATCGATGCGCTGGACACTCATCAAACGACACACACAGAGTACTCACCAAGAACAAACGCGCGCGGTCGCATTGCGTGTCTATGTCAGCAAAAATGTTCGTCATCCTGCAAAAGATAACTTTACAGAAGTAATGAAGTAAGAAAATAAAAGGGTCGAGATCAATATATTGGAAGACTGTAAAAGCACGAAAGTATTCAACATACGCGTGCGGTCGCGTCACGGCGCAAGCCTTCTTGTCGGCGTCGTTGTTTTGTACAGAGAAAACTGCAGTAGGTTCCTAGATACGGGATTCGTGCCGCTTTCGAGTGGAACAATAAGGAGTCTGGGTCATGTCGAACAATTCGTGTGAAAATAGTGAGGTAAGTCTAATCTGCGCCGCAACGCGACCGCGCGCGTCCGTTCTTGGTGAGCATTCTATGTCGTTTAATGGGCGTCCACGCATCGACTTTGGCTCTTTATTTGGAAACTCGTACCCAAACTTCCACATTCGGTGGAATCTCAGTGTTTACACCAGCTACTCTATTCAGGAACTAATCTGCAACATAACACTGGTGGTCGTCTCCCTATTTGTCCTAATATGGACAGCCTATCCAGGAGGAAAAGTACGTTTTCCCGGCTTCAACGCCTTTTTCCGAACATGATTCACTCCAATGTTACAGGATTCTCCAAACACCACAACTACGATGTGGTTGGATGCTTCACAAAAGAGCAACATGGCTGAGTCGATTGCGATTGGCTGTGAAACCCCTTTGCTACCAGAAGGTTAGGAAGACTTCGAAGACATCTATACCTCTCCGTCTCCAAGTCTGAAATTTCTGAATATTTCTTTTAGAACCCGTAGCCGACAACTGGTCGCCAGCAGAAGCTATTCCTTCGGATCCGTTTTTGACGTCAACACCGATCCGAAATCGAGATCGGTCTGATAGTCGTGAAAAGGAACGTCCCGTTGCTAGCGCTATTCTATCGCCGGCCGATAAAATTCTCAGCGATGGCCTCGGTCATGTTTATGGTGAGGATTTACGCGCTTACTCATAGCTCTCAACGCTTCGTAAACACACAATAATGGGCTGGCATCGCGACAAAAAGTACGATTGACCTAAGGAGTTGAGAAAAGCGAAATGCGCTCCAAAAATGGGCTCAGTTTTGATCGATTGTTTTTGGAGCGAAGGAGGGGAGGAGTTGAAGGGAATGATAAAGATCGAACATCGAAAAATAACTTGAAAACTTGAAATTGAATATCTTCAGGCAATATTATTTTCGGATGCTCATGCTCGAGGTATGCTTGGGTTAGAGTGTGTGTGTAAATGATCAAGTCAGGATTTTGCAAGGCGGCGCACGGCGTGCGAGTTGGGAGTGCCGTATGTAGTTGGGTCCTGGAGCGACTAACGTGTCCTGAGTACGTCACGTGGCGGAATCCAGTATCAAGGAGACATACCCCTCATCCAGAGATCCGAGGTTCGCCTGAGGAAAATGGACGTCCGCTGTGATTAGATAGTGAGTCTGGGGCAGCTGCTGCTTTTTCTTGAAGTATTAGGATGAGTGATCAGGATTTCAAGTGCTAAATGAATCTGAAGGGGGGGGGGGGGGGTCAACACTCCGGCGTAGGCAGAAGGAGTTTCAAAGTGAGTGAATAGCTTTTAACATAGTAACTCTCCTCTTTCTCGCAGGGAAGGTGTTCTAAACAAATCACATCTTCTTCCCTGAGCTTGGACTGGCACTCACACTGCTGAGTTGTCCCCACAGGAGCCCCCCCCCCCCTCGATTCATACAGCACTGGATTTTGCAGTTCCTAGCTAGTGGTGCGGGTCTTGGCACGTTAGCAATGTGCAGATAGGCTCTTGACATGTAGAAGATGTTGTCCCCACCTCCCCTCCCCCCTACAGGTCATGGTTGCAGGCTCTTGCCAATGCTAGTAACTGATGCTTGAAAGCGGGTATGCTGATGACAACATTTGATTAATCGAATAAAAGTTAGGTGAGGCAGTGAATTAGGCGTTCAGCAAGAGACGCAGACAAGAAGAGAGTGAAGAGTGGCGAGAAACGAAAGAACCTGCACGCTAAAGCCGACCAATAGGTGGTGCCGGTGCCTTGATCAGCATATAAGGCCGCGTTCATACTTTGCGGTGCCGGTGACAAGGTGTGGCTGCCTGTCTCTGCATCTTCGCCTATGCCACCTTGCCTAGTTGCCTTCGTCGTCTCTGCACCACCTCGTGCCACTCCGGCTCGCTGCTTATGAACCCGGCTACACACTGCTGGCGCTGGGTATGAACGCGGTCTAAGATACCTAGAATTCGTAGTCAAGTCGTTGAGAGAGACTACCACTGCAGATATGGATCGCTCTATCTCTGAAGGGATCATTCTACTGTGTAATTCACGTTTGACCGAAGAAAGAATTCAACTGCATCGTCAGTGGTAGAAAAGGTTCCCGTGCGTATCTGCCACACCCCCAAGAGTACAAAGAGACGGGGACGGCACATTACGAACGCACTCTCACCGATGGCTAATCAGCAGGCCTAACTTTTGGTGGATGCAAGTGTGTCTCCGAGCAAAGCACGGCGATCACGCATCAAAACGGGCTTCTACACTGACGTTAAATATTGATTGCTCTGAATCTACGATTACGGAAACCAGACGTGTTCCTGAAATAAACCAAACTATAGGCCTAATTATAAAATTGCGGAAATGATAAGTTTTGTCACCAATGAATTATCTTACTGCAAAGTAATGAGCGGCTGGCTATAAGAGGTTGGTTGTAGCGTATGAAATACTTGTAATTCAGGAAACATGGGCACGTTGCCAAGATTCCGAACCGAAGAAGACGATGCCGATGATGCCTACTACACGTACACATCATCGAGACGATACAGACAAACAACATTCAGCAAAGATTAACAGCCCCGAACTGCATTACATTGCAGTTCGGTCGTTCTTATCAAAATACTAGTCGTTCCTTCCCTGTATTGCTATTATTTTCACCTATCTGTATTATTTTTTTGTTTTCCTCTCAGGACCATGAACATTTCTTGGATTTCCTCTGCTTTCATATCTCTTTCTTTCCTACATATGTCCACGGAATTCAGGCTAACAACGATCTCATTGTTCCACTGTACAGGAGTTCCGTGTATGAGCTCATTCACAGATCTGTCTCCTTGTTTGTATGTAGTGCTCAAAATTTATACCAATAAATATTTTTCTGATGAATTTTTATACATTACTGAAGGATTATTTACTTTTTAATCAAACAAAAACGACGCTATGTAATTTTGAGGGGGGGGGGGGGGGGGGGAGAGCAACATGTTCTTGTATGTCAAGGACATGTGCTTCGTTATGAATGACCTGTAAAGACCTGTATCCTACACACCCCTATCTCAATTGTGCTGGTTCTTGACACGATGGACATGAAGGACCATGTTGATGCCACTGCTGCTCCCTCCCTCCCCCTGAACCGAATGCCAAAACCTTTTTTAGGCACTTTTTAAATGTTTTAAGTTTTGAGATTTTCAGAAAGTGAAGTTTGGCCACCCGTGATACAGCGATCGAGGACGTCAATGTGACCGATTTGGCTAATTTGATTGCACTGTACGGCGTATCGTTAAATTATACTTTTTCCAACTCGCAAATGCCGTTTTCATTTTTCATTTTGTTTCTGTGGTTACTTTTCGGTGATTGTCCGTTGACAACAACAACAACAACAACAATAGCTTAATACCCTGTCTGTTCATCAAAAATGATCAAAAAAACTAAATAATATGGTCAAAGCCTGATAATTTAACCCGTGGCTTTACATTGGTCTTTTGGACGAGTTTTTCGGCGCATGGTATCATTGATTATCGATCGGAGCCACACAGATCTGTGATACGTAACAGTGAGAAAGATGAAAGGCTTTCATATCTTCCGATGTCATATCTGTGACAAGTCATCCTCCAATCTTCAAAAAACCTCTGCAAAAGATATTGATCCAGATATATAGCACTGTTAAATTGTGCCCTCACGCAGCTACGATGGAAAATGTAGGACAAGGCGTCAAACGTGACAGATGAATGCATATTTTCATTTTTTGCAGTCCGGGAAACCTGTTTACCTTCGTGTTGCGTTCGTCCAGTCGACTGTAGCTCCGGGATGATAAGGCTGTAGAACAGGTTTTACCGGAAGGGCTCTGCAGGATTCTTCGAAACAACTGGCATGATGGGCTTGGTGACGACGAGTGACGCCAAACATTTCACACTCACGGACAAGATTGAGTAGAGGAATTCACTGTACAGGGAGTCATATTTGGCTGTAAGGGGGAGGGGGGAAGGCATAGAGGGGTGCCAAAAAACAAGAGTAATTTTGCCTACGACTCACATCTGCCAATTATACAAAACATAGGGAAAGGAAAGAAATGAAAGTATTGGGGCAAAATATTCCCGAAATGTTCCTCTAAAAGCAGGAACAATCTGTGGATCCCTACGTTCACCTTAATAAAAATATGGAGATTTCATTCGGTCGGGCTTCAGAGTACCTACAGTCTCAAGGTGCGCTTAAAACAGTAAAGCCAGGCTCCGTGGTAAGTCTTTTGTGGGAAGCTTCCTGAGGATAGGCCCTTCGGATCATGGAAGTCACAGAGCTCTTGCTGCTTGGACAAGGCTGCTATGATCCGAAGTATCATTTTTCATGCCTCCAACCTGCTTCCGGAGGGGTTCAGTGATAACGGCACGTTTTGGTTCTTGGAAACGAAGGGCGCTGGGGATCCGGAAAAAACGGAATGTTAAAGAACACCACTCATTATGAATCCCCTCAGGTACCCAGAGTGAACGGACCTCAGCAAGGTTGTGAACGAGGGCGACGAAATTTCGGTTTTTGCCCAGTTAAGGTGACACATCTTGTTCTCTTTTTCCTCGCTCTCGTTCCTGCTCGTGCAGAAGGCTGCCACGGAGTGTATTGATAGAGTGAGGTCTGCTCTTGAATCTGGGGATGAAATCACCTCAACAGAATTTTCTGTAGTTTTACTAAAATGGTGTTGAAGGTGGAGGAGACAAAATTACTTTTTTTGGCACCCCCTGTAGATTCGCACAAAAGAAGGAAATGATAGTATGTACATACTGCCCGTCCACATCACACTTCATATTTCGAAGTTCATTGCCCAAACCCTTCCCACTTCTCGACTAATTCAAAACGCGTGAGAGGAGCCGTGCGGGTGATCCTTGAAGGGTGGGACGGAATAAGAACTCAAAAAAAGGAGGTGCATTGTGCAATGCTTAACCCTTTGCACAGCTCTCAGTAGTAGCCTTTGATTGGAATGGCAACGCTCCGCCCACACGTTTAGCTGGCCCAGTGCCTTTAACTTTCAAAACTATACCAAAGGACTCTTAGGATTTTTGGTGCTGTTCTAGTCAAAAAAGGGGGGGGGCATGATCGTACAAAGACAGGCCGATGTTCAAAGTTTAACACGTTCGACATGTCAGTGATACATGAGTGTAGCATTCGATAAAATGCCCCTTCATCAGGATGGCGCGAATTTTCAGGTGGGGTTAGCATTTTTCACTACCTTCAAATTTTCTATCGATTGGTTTCAGTATTGTGAATCGATCTTGGCGTTGGGATTTTTGTTCATTACTGTCCTAGGAAATGTAGTGCCTAAAAATTCAAACAAAGGTATTTAGGTGGCTTCTTTGAAGGACAACTTTGCGCTACTATTGCGAAAAGTCAACTTCCGTTGGGTAACTCCTCCATGTGGTGGTTCTTATTAATTACGATGGCGCCGAAGTGAATAATGAAGATGGGACGACATGTACATGAGCTGCAAAACCAGCACAGATGGCCAGCTGGTCAATGATGTCACCCGGCCGGTTCCCACTCAAACAACACTTTGCCTTATTGCTCTGATCGTCGCAAAGATTCCCTAGGAACGGGAGCAACCCCTCTTGTTCACGGGATATCCTTTCCTATTCAAACGATTGTCTATCACTCAGTTTTGAACCCCGCCTTCGGTTCGGTTTTTACAAATCCAAGAGGTTTTTTTTTTCTTTCGTTCCCCTCCTTTCTGCTTACCCAGAGCTCTTGCTTGGGGAGGTTGGAAGGAGAGGGGGGTCAGAGCTGCTTCAAGTCCCCACCGACTGCTAATCGATCATCCAAATTTGATTCATCCCCCATGCTCTCGATGTGTCCATCACACAGCATCCACCATAATCATCTAATTAGGCTTTTGCACTCGTGCTCCAGTGCCACAGCAGCTTTCACGCGCTCATCGTCCATCCGTCCATCCAAGGGGGACGCGCCCGCCTAATAAATGAAGCGACGGGGCCGCGCGACCAGTGCCAAGTGCAGCGGCGCTTAGCCTATAGCCCTTGTGCTTCAACATATGCTCACCATTATTTGGACGGCGGCTTGCAGGCGCTCCCAGACTGGTGGCACCATGCCAACGACCTCGGACCGGTTTTTTCGCTGACCTCTTCGGCTTCCTTTTCGATATCAGCTGCCAGCCACGCTTACAGTAGTAGTGCAACGGTGATATTCGCATAGTAATTTCCTCTGCGACCATAGGTCAGATTTCACGCTCATCCACAGCTTCCTCTCAGCTTTGCATTGACCATCATCCATTTCCTTCATACCCCTTTCATTTTTACTTTTCTCTGTTTATCTTTGCATATGGTTGTTTACAACATTGCAATATTTCATTTTATTATTATAGTATTATTATTATTTTATTATTATTATCACTAATATCAATATTATTATTATCACTAACATTGCAATATTTTATCTTGCAATATTTTATTCTAATTTTCACAACGGCATACTATGAGTCACTTCAGTATCATATGAAATTTATAATTTCAAAATTCGATGTTATTTATGGCAAATAATTATCGCAACTTTTTACGCCATCTTTCCGCTGAGAAAAATGGTTATTTCGTGTGCCTTCTGAGAAAACTGGTTTTTTTATATTTGTCTTGAGTGAACCAAAAAATAGAAGACATGGATTTTTATCGTTATCGTTGAATAAAACTTGATTTTCTATATTTATTATATTTATTTAGAGTGAATGGTGATAAATAAATGGTGACCGCGGGAATTTTTTATATTATCAATGAGGAATTTTCAAAAAAAAAAAGAAGCCGCAGGACTGTGCATCGATCCGTTGTTAAAAGTTCGAATAACCCTAGCGCGGTATGTATGTATGGGTAAGGTCAATACCATTGGTACAGGTGGTATTTGGCTCATAAAGGGGGAGGGTCATGTTTCGTGCCTTGTTTACGAGGAGGGAAAGACATTGAGTTGATCAGCAATAACCAAGCATGGGGTTATTCATGTAGTGTAGTGCGCCTTCCCTTGTCCCCCCCCCCTCTTCTTCTCTAGTCAGCGCCTTGTATAGCTTTGCCACAGAAACCTACACCCACAGAATCATTCCCAAAAAAGTATACGTGTGCCGAGGATAGCGGCAGAGGGGAGGGCCATACTAGTGCGGCGACCGACCTTCTTTGGTGCTGATGGATGGCAGATGCTCGAGCTAGCTGCGATTATCCCAAATTATAACTGTTTTGGTAGGATCAGAAGGGGAGAATATATTGCTAATAAAAAGAAATGTACCTTTTTTAATGGGTCTGGACGTTATTATGTACTACGGTCATATACAAACTACATAAAATGACAAATGCATCAGAAATACAAGGCTTAAGAAGAAGCGAAACGGACCATTGATTTTTTGTTTTTTTTTTTTGACTATTAACATTTGATCTTACATGTTGTAACACCCCCCCCCCCCCCTCCCCCGCCCCTCCCAGTGGGATTTGTGGAAGTACGCCACATGTAGAGCTGTCAAAAGAGATGAAATGAGGTCATAAAAACGGGATGTTAGTGAGGTCAGCAGCGTGATGATGGAGGGCGGAAGACGTTTGAGAGGCAATTAATGGCCACTACCAATAATGAGCTCAGGGGACCCCCGGCGATCGAACAGGGTTCATACTGATCCTATAAAGATGAGTGCATATGAGTGACACACCAAGAAGATCAGATGAACACCCACCCACCCGAGAATGTTCTCGAAGCTTCAAAAGTACCATTATGACTTGTCGCGCTGAAAGATACAGGTCGTGACATGTCAAGCATGGCGAGTTATAGGTTTTTAAAACGCCAGAAATGTACAGACATGTTGCCCCCCCCCCCCCCCCAACAACTTGTGCAACGTCTCTTTTGTTTTATTGATCTCTAATTAATGCTTTATTAATGTTGAAGAGCTATTTTTCAAACATTTATGAAAACTTATCCGAACAATAAGTTAAAGTTGCAGTTTATCTGTTATATCTTCACAGATTTCACAAGAAAATATACATAATAAAATGATGTTGTCATTCTTTTTAGAAATAAAAAAATAAATAGTAAATGAGTGAATAAATAAATAAGCAGATAAGGCAATGAAATAAAAAATAAGTAAAGTAAACAAGATGGATGCTAGACTCCTCTAAATTCCAGCATGTTTAAAATAATGATGGAATGGGAGAGTTACTACATAATTGCTCCAGAATGACTGCTTATAATGTTAAGAAAGCTTATTATACGCATATTATTATATAAGGGTCTTACACCGAAGAATCAGCTTACTTTCCGTTTAGCACGGGCCTTTAAGTATTTGAACATTAGATTCCAAATAATAAAATTATAGTTAAAGAAAAATATTTGGGGGTCTTAATAAAGAGTTAGTGTGGCTTCCGTTCCACACGAGCCCTATGACGGTAACCATACGATAATGAATATCCTCCCTCTGTGCTTTCAGTAAAAGAGGGGAGAAAAAACAATGTTGTTGATGTGTTTATTTATTCGTACGGGACGATCACGATTCTAAATAAGACAGCTGTTCCAGCTCATGTATGTATGACGTTGTGGGGCTGGATTATACGTATTAGCGCTAAACAGACTCAAGCTTAGAAGAGATCAGCTATACTAAGCCTCGTTATATAATTCTCAATCAAAATGCCATACCACGGCTGCTCACGTCGAACATTTCCGGTGTTCGTCTCTTCATGAACATTTCGTTTTTATTTTCTTTTAAAGTTTAAAAAGCGCATTCGAAAAGCATGTAAAGCTACAAAAGCCTCTGCGAATCCTTCAAATACTTTTCAACAGAGGGTTACACGCCCACTAGGTCTTTCCCTCCTCCGTTTTCATCAGTACGGGGTGCTATCCAAATGGAAGGGGGGGGGGGGGGACATTTTGCGGAATGCGCTGCTTGAAGAAATGATTTGTACCGTGATGGAGGTGACATGTCAGTCATGTGAAAGCCTGTTAAAATGCGATTCGACACGTCAGTGATGCGTAGGTGTTCCAAATTCCAGAAAATGCCCCCTCTTACTAGAATACCACTCCGTACATTTCTTCTGAGCACCTTATCTACGAATTAAATTGTGACAAGCCTGCAAACTACAACGGGCGTGTTGTTCTTCTCAAAAAGGAAATGTGAAACATTTTTTTTCAGGATCTGATTTGTTAGTGTGGAATTATAAATTTTCTATTTGGTTATTTCTGCAATGTGTCCAGCGACCTCGTTACCTGCCACTCTGCAACTGTTTTAGTTTCACTTCCCATATTATGAACCTGGATCCTTTCTTTTATTTAAAGAAGAACAAATATGCTCCTTCTGCTTGTGGGCTGGTACCTTCCACCTCGACCCTGACTATGAGATTCTTCATTTTCCTCGCATAAAATACCAGTGAACAAGACATTAGAATTAAATTAAATTTAAAAAAGCTAAAACTAAAAACTAAAAAATAAAACCAAAAACTGAAAAAAGTTTAAAAAATTAAATTTAATTAATTAATTTGATTAAGACATTAAAAGACATAATCGAATAGGCGCACTTGGAAGACATAATATAACTTTGATTCAGAAATCCTATCTTAGTTATCGAAATATTTTTAAAATTTTTGCAACTGTGCTCTAGAAAATTTGCCGCCAAACTCTGCACAAAGTAACTCGAAAAATTGGTGGACGTCGTGAAGAGAAACTATATTGCTGAACATTAATTATTTAAAAAAATGTGATGATAAATTCAAAAAAATATTATAAGTGTGACAGAATTTATGAGCCAACGTAATAGCATGATTATTGTGATCTCTGATTGAATCACTGAGTAGAATTATGAGCCATAGATCATTTTTCCCGTTTCATGTTCGAGCTAAATTTGGAAAGTCTGAGAAGGATTTATTCGTTTTCTCAAAACGTCTTTTGTTTCATTAAACAAGTCAGAATGGAAAAATTTACGAGAGAAGATGAATCCATTGACATCAGTGCAAATCTATGTACTATATAGCCTATGAGGCCAAGGCTGCTGTTGAAGCGTCCTCAAGAGGGCTTACCTACGTTATACGCGTGCATAAGCAAGAAATCAAAATTTGAGGGTGTTCTTTCGAGTAGTTCCGTAACAAAATCCCTCTAAGCACTAATTCCACCTCGGCTGGCCACCCGATGCAGGCTTTGCAAAGTAGTGACGGCGAAAAAAGTTAAGCCACCACAGCCAATTATGCATCATTGAGGCTTTTCGTGCGAGAATTTCCACAAAAAGAAGAAGTGCAGACGACCGTCGAACTCACACCGCCGTCTGACGGGCGTGTCCGGATCGTTGTGTCGTCTTAGGTATTGTTCAGAGTTCGAATTCGCGCAACTCGCGCGATTCAGGTGGAAAGGATAAGATACGTGTCGATTAGAATCGCATGAATAGTGCGATTGCCGCTAGACTTCGGGTGTGTACTACGGATGTATGCTTGCATAAGTGTAAATAGGTGAGCGTAAAAGTCTGTGGGTGAGGCTTTCTGTCGATGGTGCACAACTGATACGGCCTTTTTAACCATTTTATTCATTTTATTTCGCAAAAACGATGATAAAATTCAATAAAAAAAAGCTTGAATGGTACTTCGAAAGCGTTTTCACCATAGCAATCGAGAACTGCTTTCCACTTAGTAGTCGTCAAAACGTCAATTTTCACTGCAGAAAGACGCAATAGTTAAGAGCCGCATTAGTTATGCACCAACCTATCCCTACTATACAGGGGGTGCCAAAAAAAAGTAATGTTGTCTCCTTCACTTTCGACCCCATTTAGCCAAACTACAGCAAATTCTATTGAGGTATTCTCATCCCCAGAATCAAGAGCAGACCTAACTCTATCACTATACTCCGTGGCAGCCTCCTGCACGAGCAGGAACGGGAGCAAGGAAAGACTGAACAAGATGTATCACCTCAACTGGGCAAAATCTGAATTTTCTTCGCCCTCTTTCACAACCTTGCTGACGTCCGTTCAATCTGGGTACCTAAGGGGATTCATACCGGATGGTGTTCTTTAACATTGCGTTTTTCCCGGGTTCCCAGCGCCCTTCGTTTCCAAGAGCCAAAACGTTCCCCTACCACTGAAACCCCTCCGGAGGCGGATTTGAGGCATGAAAATGATACTTTGGATCATAGCAGCCTTGTCCAAGCAGCAGGGGCTCTGTGACTTCCAAGAACCGAAGGGCCAACCCTCAGGAAGCTCCCCACAAAAGACCTACCACGGAGCTTGGCTCCACTGTTTTTAGCGAATTTTCAAATGTAGGTACTCCGAAGCCCGACTGCGCCGAATGAAACCTCCATATTTTTATGAACATGAACGTGAGGAGCCACAGCTTGTTCCTACTTTTAGAGGAACATTTTGGGAATGTTTTGCCCCAATACCTTTATCTCTTTCGTTTCCCTACGTTTTGTAAAATTGGCAGATGTGAGCCGTGGGCAAAATTACTTTTTTTGGCACCCCCTGTATATGAAACGCTTCGTTTGTCTGTACGTCCCATTGTCCGTCCCTCCGTCTGTCACGACATTAGGTATTATGTGAAAAACGACCTGTGGGGATGGGGACAAGTGTGATATGGGTAAGGCATGAGACAGGAAGTCATGGACCAGTTTAATCATTGTGGGCGGGGCTTGCACTGGAATACCCTGTCCTCAAGAAAAAGAGCGATTTCGATGGTCCTACTGACGCACATGATGTTTCGCCCACAATAGTGTGCGCCAGCCACTGGTTATTTATAAATTTTATCTGCCGGAGGTCCTCCTTCCCATTTTGCTCCCCCTTTCTCCAGACCCACTGATCTGAGTGCTGCATATGAGGTGTCGAGTCATAATGGATGAGGTTGTAGTGACCGCTTTCCCCCACACCTCAAACACGAGCCACCCCAACGAACCGGTCAGTCTCCTTTCGCAGCTGTAATAAATCATTCCCCACTGATTTGCCCTCTTTTCGGCAACACTGTTTGATTCCTCTGACGCCTCAGCGACCTGTCAACTCGTTTCACCTTGCACCGCCGACTAGGCCATTCATCGTTCAATTACTTCTTATCCTTCTATTCCTCAATACAATGAAAATAAAAAACGTGCCATTTTTGCACATTGATTCCGAGCAATGGGTTAGGCAAGCCACAGGGCAGGGGGTGTGTATCTTTATGTTGAATTTTCTTCGCGGCGCCATCAGCACGACTTGCTCCGTAAAATATCAATGGGAGTGTACGTAATCACACACGAAGAAATTCGCCGCGCCGCACGCCGCACGCTGCCGCGCGAAAATTCGACATAAGGCTGCACATCCCGAGACAGGACTTAGGCATTGCTCAGAATTCGTCATTTAGGCGTTTCGTTCCCTAATCGATTCATGTCTTATCCCTTCCGCCTGAATCGCGCGATCGCCTGAATTGCTTTACTGATGTTTCTTTTCCTTCGGTCTGAATCGCGCGAGTCGCGCGAATCGCAAATTCTGTACAAGACCTTAACGAGAATGGGAGGGGGCAGTGCTCAGCCATAATAGAAAATCTCAAAACTTGAATAGGTTCTTCGGAATTTAGCGAATCCTTTTCGAAGACTAGGAACTGAACCGGTCGTGTTGGATTCCCTCGTATTCAGCAAGTTGCAGGCAGCTCCTTCATCACTGCTCTTCGTACGCCTTAAAGGCACACTCTGCAATAATGGAATTTTCGACTTAACTTCTTGAGGCAGCGATCCTCAGTAACTACCCAGTTACGCCTTGTTTTACCACTTTGCGTCATCAAGGCGCCACACAAAGACCCGCTAACCACGCCCACAGTCTTATTAGTCTTACTAGTTAGCTCAGCTAAAAGGACGTGGTTAGCGTGGATTTGAACGGGTGTAGCGCTATGATGGCGCGCTGCGGTGTGCCGTCCGCAAAAATGGTGCAGCTTGGATATTGTCCAACGACCGGCGCCATCAAGTTGGCTGATCTCCTTATCGAACTGTGCTTTGATTTGCAGGAGAAAAGGTGGGCTGATCAATCCTGGAATTTTGCCGAAGTACTCGGAACATTTGATCTTCAATTCCTACTATATATAAAAGGCTTCGTCTGTCTGTCCTTCCCTCCGTCCGAACTTCTGTCTGTCACGAAGTATGGCATAAGCCCATTGGGATCCACCCACGGTGGAAGCGAGCACGGAATATTCCGTTTTTAAACCAAAAAATGTTAATTGGATTCCATGGCATAAACAGGGAGAAAGATGGATTAAGGTCAGGAATGAGTTTCTGAAAGTCATGAAAGAGGCCTGGGCACAGTGGGCGGAGCGCATCCAGTGTAGGCGGTCCATACAACAAAAATTCATGACGCGGTTCCAAGCAGGCTTGAGACCAGGAAAAAATCGGTAGAGATGACCCATGTCCAGGCTATCTCGAACATACTCGAAGCGAGCGGGGACCCGCATAAAGTGGGCGGAGCGTGATGGTAATGGGTATTGAATTTTGAAGAAAAATGCAGTTCTAATAGACCCACTGACGCCCATGATGTTATGCGCTCAGTAGTGTGCGCTAGCCCAACTGGTATCAATATATTAGGTTGTAAGGAAAGTTCTGGCCGCTTTTTCGCAATCACAAGATAAATTTAAATATCAAAGCGCGTCAACATGAATCAGCTGACATATTGTGCTCGTTAGATAGAGAAAAAGTTGCTCTTTCAGAATATATGTTTTATTTGGAATGCCACAAGGTTTTCAATTTATTAGGGAAGTTTTAAAGTGCTGCGAAAATGGCACTTTTAAGATGACTTCACTTCAAGAGTTCTTGTTTAGCCGAGTCCCAGCGAAGGTGACCACAAATGTGAATACTGCAAGAGGAGGGGGTGTATTACTGGATGGAACACATTGTCTCCGGTTTCAGAAGTGCAGAAATGAGGACGAGCTGCTCGAATTTTCAATTGATCAAATCGCTTTAACTAAAACGGCAGAAGGCGATGAGCGTCCATATTTGCAGGGGATATCCACAAGTATTGGCCCTCAACAAGCAACCATAGCTGACCACCTCAAGTGGCCTTGATTTGGAAAAATCCAAAAAAATGGGTGCCGCGGGACCCCTCACGGCAGTCATGCGCAAGCGCATTTTTCACAAATCCTCTTCCACTAATTGAAGCAGTTGCAGGGTGAGGCCCTTACTCGTCTATCATGTTCATCAGATCTAGCGCTAACTATGCCCCACTTCCCAAAACATCTGGCCAGCTCCTTCAGTAGCAGTGTGTTCAGAAAGAGTGGCGATTTGAAGTCGACTTTTTTTCATTTCGCGCAATATAAATTATCAGCCCTTTATCAAATTGAGATGTGTAGGTATGCATAGTGTTGCCAAGAGTGTGGCGAATCTAATGATGCTCACTCTGTGAGAAAAGATGCACTCTGAGCCGAGTTATGATCTCTCGAAGTTGAAATTTCAAAAACCGGCCAAAACTTTCCTTACAACCTAATAATTCATCAGACCACAGAGTACAACTGAGGAGGTTTGATTTTGCAGTGTAATCTCGTATTGCAGTAGTTTGCTCCATTTTTCAATTCACCTGTTCCATCTCATTTCCAGCGCATTAATCACCCGTGCAAGGCTGAACAGCGTCAGCTGTACGAGCGGCAGCTTTGGCTCGCCTAGTACAACAGGACATAATTCATGAGTAGTGACCCGCGCCCTATCTCTTTCGGTAGCACTGGTTTGAAAATGACTTGATTTGTGGAGCTTTGCTACATATTTTGCAGGTGGGACTAATTTCACCTGCTGAGCACTCGTTCTGTAGAGCACATGTGAATAGACGCGCTACGGCTTAGCAAAGGTGGGCAAGATTGCCCATGAATGAGCTTCCATTAGCCTCAGGTTTGGCCTTAAGTATAGTGCTGCCACTAGTGCCCCACTACAGAACAGCAACCCTACCCTGAATAAACCACACGGCCTTTGCTGAAGTCCAGTGGAAAGCTCTAGAATGTGAACCTCGAGAAGAGCCCTGCGCTATGAAAGATCGTTCACTCGGTACCTCTGTTCTGCTCTATTTCATACTTTACAGAGTCCAATTGATTGTCTGTTTCTCAAAGGAATCGTGCACAGAAAATGAGTTTCTCTGTTACGCATCTATTTATGTTGTATTTTCTCAATAAGGGTCGCATGCAAAGTTTCACAGGAAAAAAATGAGGATCTAGCTGAGATACAGCTCTCCAAAGTGGTGGCCGAGGGGGCGGGGCCTCAGAGTAAGTGCTCCCTCCGTGGTCTGCTGCGATCGGAGACGCATAGTGGGAACTGAAAGTTATGTAGACAGTACCACTTCTCGTCGCCGACTGCGAACGATGGGTCCGGCATTCACTCTGAGGCCCTGCCCTTCGGCCACCACTTTGAGGAGCTGTATTTCAGTCGGACTCTCACTTTTTTACTTTTTCTTTTTTTTTGAAACTTTACATGCGGCCTTTATTAAAATAATACAACATAAGTATTTAGGCAACAGAGAAACTCATTTTCTGTACACGATTCCATTGATCTCTCCCTTTCCTTCCTCTCCCTCAGGGGATACTGGGCGACTTGGTCTCTCTAGTCTGCAACTGTACGCGAATGCAACGGCTGACCCAGACTGAACCTGAGCAATAAAGCGGAAGGGAAGTCCCCAGCAAATGAACCAGAAGGCAGAGAGAATGGCTTCTGATATCGAGAAATCTCTTGCTCGAAGCAGAACGCTTTCTTTGCTTGGTTCACCCGCTCCAGATGCTGGTCATTGTGATGTGCTCTTGAAAAGATGTACTGTAGTAAATACTTATAGAAATTTTTTGGAAGTCTACGTTAGATTCAGCTCACTAAAATTATCTACGCCTTTATTCATTGTTTACCTTTTGTTTATTATGTATTTCTAATTCACTAGTTTAAACCATAGTTTATCTCTGCTCTTGTTGACCCTTGAAGACGACAATGCTCTGTTCCATACAGCAGAAAAAAATAGTAGCTCCCATGCATGATTATCGGGGAAGATCCTTCACACAACAGCAGATCATTGGAACAAGACCATGAACAAATATTAAACAAATTTTGAAAATTTCAAAGTTCACATTGTTTTTTTAAGTTCAATTTTTACCAGACCAGTCCCGACGGGGAACACCATAGCGTATTCGTATCCTCGTCAATATTACTACGCTGTACTATAACCTGATTGCACTTTCTCTGTCTCAATTCATCATTTTCTAGACTGGGTGACCTTTTTCAGAGTGCATTATCTGTCTGTATTGATTAATTGATTAGCTATCTTGGCTATTCGCCAAGCACACATGTGTGCACGAAGCTCTGGTGGTGGCTCATAAATCACTTTCCGATGATGTGACCACATTTTAAAAGAATCGGGCGGTCTCTCTCTTGATTTTGAATTGTGGTTCGCAAAAAAAGGAGGGACATTTCTTCCTCACTCGCGAATTTGGTCCCTTTATAAGTATGAAGCTTAATACTGATCCATCCCCCCTCCCCTTCCGTAAATCGTGGGTTCGACATGTATTCCTAAATTCGATGCAGATGTTTTATTCCTCTTTCCTTGCGCTTTCTTGTAATCGTTTTGAGTCCTAAGTGATGTTATTTTCTTTTCTTTGGTCTTGTTTTGTGTTTATTTGCGTCCATTTGTTATCTGCTACGTTGCATAGGAGTATGCCATCTTCCCTTATTTGGGCACCCTCGTGCGAGTGTATTTTTAAATAAATAAATAGATATTCGTAGAGATCTTCTCTATGCAAGATTGTTTTCTGCCCTCTTACCTATTTCCTGTTCTCAGAGAAGTGGAAAAACATTTTGCAAAATTCGATCCAATACCTTTACAAGGAGCACGTTAACACCCCCTCCTCCCTGAACATTGCACCACCTTGATTAAAATTCCTATAACTATGTTGTGGAGATTGGATTAGTGGCAAGTGGCGCAACTACCAGTGAACATTCCAAGAATGAATTCCTGGATCAATACTCGCCCAAGCCAACCAAGCCAGCATTTGTGGGACCGGAATGATAAAAATACTGATTTGCATCTTCGTTGGCTTGTGTCAGGTGAAATCGCATTCGATTGTCGTTACTATGCTGAATGGAAACGGTATGCATGGCGCATCCCACAAAAAACAGATTAATGCCTTATGCTTTACCTACTTTTACGGCTTTATAAGTATAAATAGTATTTTATTATTGCTCTGGATTATGTTGCTCGTTGGTGCTATTCTATTTTAGTAGCTCATGCTTCATGTACCTGTTGTGCATGCAATAAATAAATAAATAGTAGATAAATAAACAAATAAATAAGTAGATAAGACAACTGAATAAATAAATGAGCGAAATAAACAAGATGATTGCTAGACTCCTTGAAGTCCCACAATGTTTAAAACAATGATGGGATGTTATAAGAAGTACCAGGCCGGTTGTACCTCTACCTTAACTTGTAACAGACAGACAGGCAAACTGACAGTTAGACAGACAGACAGACAGTCAAACTTCTGCTTTATATATGGGATTGATAAATGTATTTTCAACGTCAGTCAAATCTTCATAAGCGCCATGCTCTCGGTTTCCATTAAGAAAGGTTTAGGTGTTGGAATACGTATTGGGAGCCGGCCACGATTCAAGTAGGCATGTTAAGTCGTTCCGACTAGATTTTCTATCTAACATCCGAACCTATATCCCTTTAGTTGGTTGACCGAAGCGGGCTTCCGATCAGTATCCCAGACTCTTAGCTGTTGTGCTCTATCTCCACGACTACCCCATAGTTTCTGAAGTAAACAAATAAGTAGAAAATATTTCAAGGAAACAGCGATGATTGCCTACAACGGAAAACGGATCCCCCCAAAAATTCTTCTTTTATTTGTTATTTTGCACTCATCTTTTAAAGCTCATCAACTCTTTGTATCTCTTATTAGATGCGAGAAAGACTGTCCCCAAAGTGCTGGAGCCCTGACTTGGTTCATTTCCTGCTCGGAGTTCTTATGTAGACGCGGAGATGCGGGCTGTCCAGCAACAGCAGCAAACATGAGTACCGCCATTGCAAATGCTCGACAACTCAAGTGTATGTGATGGCATGAGGAGAGCTGTGTGTTTGCTGAGATCTGCTGGAGCTGGAGCAGCTCTCAAGGCCGTCGGCGGCTGCCCGGTGGATGGGAGGAGGAGCCCCCTCCACCGAGCTCTCCCACCAGCTCGTTCTACACAAAAGAGCGCCGCCGCCTCTACTGCCACCGCTGCAGTTTGCCATTAATATGTGATGGACTTTTTATTTACCGCCAATTGGTCTCAGTGCCCGCGTCCGTCTCATCCCCTCCCCCCCCCCCCCCCCCGCTTGATGAACGCTGCCCTTCTCACCGCTAAGACCTTCGTCAAACTTTGCGATTTTTCGTCTGCGATTTTGCGGCGTCGCACTTTCACGCGATACCACGACCTTGAAATTGTGCAATGTCGCAAATTCGCTTGCGAAAGTGCGACCCGCAAAATCGGATAATTGCAAGATCGCAAACGCCTCGCTATGGAGGGTAGCTGCACCTTTTTTGCACTCAAACACGCAAGTTTCGCGCGTGTTCAACGTGAATCGACCCCGACGACATGCAAAGGCGGGCATTTGTTTATGCGATCCCTCACTCGCAGCTTTGCAGGCGGCTATTTTCAAGTACACTCACCGCCACTCCGTGGAATTCTGAGGTACTCACCAGGACCGTTTTGACCCCCCCCCCTCCTCACTCGAGGCTGAGGCTGTTGGTTTCCTGCTGTTGTGCTGTGTGTGTGCGTATGTGCAATCATGCGTCCATCTGTCAGCAGTAGTCCTCACAACAACGCATGTGCACGCGCGCGAACCTTTTAACGACGACGGAAGTTGCTGGGCGTCGGGGCTGCCGTCGTCGTCGTTGTCCCCCCCCCCCCCCCGTTCTTTCGTGTGCTTAGCACCGGCTTTTCCCACTCTGTTCCTCTCTGTTTCAGACTGCTTGTATCAAAGGATTTCACTACTGTTTACACATCCTCCGCGAGCCTCTTCGTAGTGCTTAGTGCTCTGTCGAGGTATTGATCGCGGTTACTTTGCCACAGGCCATTTTCGGTAATCCACTTATGCGGTGCGCGGAACTTCATTCATTGCGCTCAGCTTCATTGCCCAATTGCACATTCTCTCTTCCGAAAAAGTGAGTGCTCTCAATCAAGTCGTCTTTGCCCTGCACAGAACAAAGCCCTCAGGCACGCACTAATCCCTCCTGAAACTCAAAAATCTTTCCCCGTCTAGAAATATTCACAGAACAATTTTACTCATGTCCTCCCTCCCACTCAAATGACCTCGAAATTAGCAGCAATCTCTCGACAACCTTCCAAGGTGAAATCTCTGCAGCGGCAGGTGACGAGAGGTGTCTCAAAATGGGATGAAAAGTGACTGGAAAGGTGAACGAGGCCGCCCAGGCTGGCTAAGGAAGGCTGGACAGCCAGCCATGGCTGTGTCTAGGCTGCTCCCTTGGCCACCCCGCTGCTCCCCCCCTCACCCAATAACCACGCTGACGCTTGAGCTCCATCCCCATTCATCTATTATAGTAATTACGATTGATTCGATTCGACTTCCGGCTTTCCATTCCCCCATACATTCCCGCCCGAGTCGTGTACGGCGGAACGGGGGTGACGCACAGCCGGTAAACGACTTTAATTTGATTTTTATTAACTTTAGCTGTGAAATTCATGAAAATTATTTTTCCTGGAACTACACAATCACTATACTTTCAATGCTTGTTTTATCCTTTTGACTTTTCGCACTCACAATATTGTCCCTCCCCAATCCTTGGAACCGCAGTCCATCTCATAGAAAAGACAACTACTCAAATTTTTCCTTGAGTTCTTTACTTCTAAAAGCCACTCACTTTTCATGCCATCGAGTAGCTGCCATTATAACGCCTTCATTTCCTTTCATTCTTGCAACTTTGTCCCGCCCCCCCCCCCCCCTGGTCTTTCTATTCCCCGGGCTAACATCTCGCAACTGCTCGTATTTTCCCTGAAAAGGTATAATTATAAGGAAGCCATCTAAAAGTCATTTTTGCGTCATCAAGTAATCGCCACGATCACACCTTTCATTTCCCTGTCTCCCTGTTTTGTCCCTCCCTGTTGACTTTCGATTATAGTCTCCTTCTCAGAAGTGACAATTATTCGAGTTTCCCTTGAAGTCGTCTAATTGTATATGAACTTCTCAGAGCCAACTTTCCTACGATCACGTCACGATCACGCCTTTCATTCTTTTGCCTCCTCACAGCTTTGCCCCTCCTTTCTATAAAAGTGACAACTACTCGAGTTTTCTCTTATGGTCGTATCGTAGGTGAGCTTCTAATAGCCAATTTTTATATCATCAAGCAACCGCCCCGATCAGCTTTTCACTTTCTTTCATTCTCGCAATTTATCCCTCTAAATTTCGATCCGCAGAAGTGAATCATTGGGTCATTCATGAGTAATGTCGTTTTTTTTTTCGAACGAAACATTTTCCGATAGATTTACAAGTTCGTGCGGCATTTTATAAGTCGTTCGAGAGAGATTTTTTTTTCTATAAAAGAACTTGCTTTCTTTCACTATGGAACGGTGTGTATAATTTTTGAATATTTCAAAATGGGGCTGGTTTTCAGCTGCGAAGGGGTGGACCTACAGCTTTTGTATGTCGTTCGATAGCATTTTCTCAGAGGAATCGAACGGCACACATTTCATTAGGGGATCTCCGTCTGCAGATGAGTTAAGGGATGGTTTTTGTTTAGCAGAGTATACATGGAGGCGCTGTTTAGGGCCACACAAAGGAGTAGGGGCTGATCTGAAAGGCTCGAAATTTTAAAATCTCTACACTTCCATGAGTTCAGATTGAGATTGTGAAAGGATTTTAGCTTCAACTTATCAGGTTCCAAAGAAAATTTCCCTCCATCTTCTCAGGATGTGAAAAAATCGAATCTGAGAAAACCGAAAACTTGTAGCATCTTCTTGTAGAGCTCGATGAGCTGATTACGAAAATGTATACAAGTCCAATAAAAAACCAATAAACTATCGATTTATAGCGGGAAAAGGCAAAAACGCGTTTTCGCGCGATTTTCAGGACTGTTGCTGATCAGAATTTGACATTTTATAAACCACTGAACTCATCGCATTGAGACGAATCCAACGCTCCTAAGAACTTTCCATTTTATCCACTTTGAACGATGTTATGACGTTGCGACGGTTTGTTCGCGAACAAACCGTCGCAAGGCGAAAATTACTCACGCGACGCGAGCGGTATTGTAGTTGACAAAAATTGACCTAACCGGCAATTAATTAAAATAATTAAAATACTATATTTCACGCTAGAAAAATCAACCAATCATAAGTCCCGTATTTAGCATCGACCTCTTTTACAAATTGCATTAATTGGTTGGTTTTTCCCGAGAACACTCACATTCAATGGAAATGAAATGTGAACCATTTGGAAAGATTTCTTCTCCTCTACCAAAAATTTGTTATCATTCAGTTCTGGCTGCGATTCAGACTGAGTATCGAAACTATGTGAAGGAAACTCAGATGACATTATTTCACAATTTGTTTCTTCAACAGAAATTTAAGGAATCCGCTAAGTAATGTTTCCCTTTCCCTACTCATTACCTGCATTTCACGTTCCACCACTGTTTCAACCGATTGGTTGAAAAACTTTCTTGTCTTGATTTGAAAAAAATGCCAAAAATAAGCGAGTTATGATGGAAAAGTCAAAGTTGGAAAAAGAGTGAGGCTACTTCTCAAGCAACCGGCTGGTAGGACATATAGAAGAGGTCGGGGCTAATACACACATGATTGGTTCATTTTTCTAAAATGAAATATACTTGTTTCAATTAATTGCCGGGTAGGTTAATTCAAAGAAATTAAACATGTCATTTGGTAAAACAGAAAAATCTCTTTCGAATGATGTATGAAGTGCTACACGAACTGATAATTTTGTAAGAAAAAAATTCGTTTGTAAAAAAAGCGACACTACTTGTGGAATGACCCAATACCTGAGTATTTCCCAAACAATTGTTTGCGTAGATGCAGGTGAAATTTTGAAAACCGCTTTTCATACAACCGAGCACCACCACGATTCTTTCCTTCTCACAGCTTTGTCCCTTCTTTCTATAAGAGTGACAATTACTCGAACTTTTACGTACATTTTCCAGTTGTAAGCGGGCTTGCCTGAAGGCATTTTTCACATATTCACATAATCAAGCCAGCGCCACGATCAATACAACAACGTACACGAGGGCTGTGCTCAGACTTTTTTGAAGGCAGTATGTCCTGCTGCTGCTTGACGTGACCACCACCACCACCATCGCTGGAGGCCTAATTGACAGGAATGATTTTTCATCGCTGCTTCCTCCCTCTCTGCAGACAGCGAAGCGGCACTAATTGCCTTTGCCCCAGCTAATCTATAACCAATGTGTGTGTGCACACAATTAGACTTTGTCACACATAACAAATGAGAGACATGAAAAATGCAAGGAAAAGGGAATAAACGAGATGTCATAAAACTGTAGACCGCAGTGTTCGAGTGATCATTGTGCCCTTTCCCCGTGTCCATCCCCCTTCACGTGGGCTAATTTACTTCATACATAAAGTGACTAACAGCGGTTAAAAGAATTGTGCAAGGAAAAATGGGTTCCTCTGTTACCCATATATTTATGTTGTATTTGCTTAATAAAGGCCGCATGCAAAGTTTCACGCGAAAAAGCGAGAATCCGGCCGAGATACAGCTCCTCAAAGTGGGGGTCGCTGGTTATTGGTACGACCACGCCTTCTTCGCACCTAATTACTTTTGCCTCGCACATGGGGTGCGAGGTGACCCCAATTGGTTGCGAGAACTCACGGATCATCATGTTACCCACATTGATCCATAAAATGAGTGAAAAACAAATCAGACAAGCAATATAAATAGGACAATTTTCTTGAGCAATATAAATAGGACAATTTCACAAACTTTTCGAAACATGGTATCTTAAAGTCTATCCAAGAAAAGCGGAATGGTATTGGTGATGGCAATGAACTCTGACTTCCGATGGAACTTCGAAATGCTTATTTACATCAAAAAAATATGGCACGTTCTGAAACGGTATAAGATGGCCAATGATGAATAGGCCTTTCTTCTGCAATACCTATGACAGCAATTTAGCTAATCGCAAGAGGATGTTCTTCTTGCAAACGAAACACTCGCCACTTAGCCTCATCTATTCATCTTAGATTTATGTTATTTTTGTGTTGTCACTCTCCGTTAATAGATATTGAATACACCTGAATAATTTGCATAATAGCGGTTAATCTGCATTTCAATTAATGAACCTTTACTCAATTTATGGATCAATGAGGGTGACAAGATGATCCGCGAATTCTCGCCGCTAACTGGGGTCACCTCGCACCTCATGTGCGAGGCAACAGTAATTAGCTGCGAAAAAGGCGGGGTCGTACCAATAACCACCTTCCCTGGTTGCCGAAGAGGCGGACCTCAAAGTAGATGCGTCGTCCGTCGCGGTCGGAGGCGAAGAGTGGGTTTGTTTACGTATCTTTTGGCTCTCACTATGCGTCTTCTACCACTGCGGACGATGGGGCGGGCATTTACTCTGAGACCCCGAACCTCGACCGCCTTTTAGAGGAGTTCAATCCTAGACGGATTTTCACTTTACCGCTCGAAACCTGCATGCGGTCCTTATTAAGCAAATACAACATAAATATATGGGAAACAGAAAGACACCTTTTTTTCGTGTACTATTCCTCTAAGTATCGTAGGGTCCAAGCGTAGCAAGGGAATCCTCGAGGAGGGTCGTATTTTACCTATTCTATAGAGGGATGGTCGTTTTTGCCAGGCGAGGATGTGCTCAGACACGAAGAGAGATCGGAAGTGAGAAATGAGGCGCAAATTGATTTTCGGGTATTTTCGGTAATTTCTGTGAACGTATACCGCTCAACGCTTCTTGAGAGGAGAGAACAGCGCAACCCTTTCATTGTGGGGGGGGGGGGGGGTGGGGGTAAGGGGAGGGTAGCCTCTCCAGAGGGGACCATAATGAGCAGTTTCCTTAAAGGCACCGGGAGGGGGGAAAGGGCGGAATAACGTTTACAAAAACAATGGCGTCTGAAAACAAACATATGGGTTCTGTAGATACAATGTGTAACGAAACCAGCGCTGAAAAACGCGCCATAGGGCGCTATTTGCCCCCAGGGCGCGCTACCGTCCGAACTGCAAGCTTCCATGGCCGAGCCACGCTTCGTTCATTTTAAAGCTTGTCTTCGGCCTGATGTAACCTTATTTTCAAATTATTTCCTCTTTAGACTGTTTTCTAACGACATATTTCACTTGTTTACTTATGGATCTTCTTAATTGTGCATTTCTATACCTGAAAATCTCAGAAGGGTCAAATAAAGTCGGAGGGAGACGCAACTTTGCGTCGACGTCGAAGCTCCTTTCCCTTACTAGGCTTAGGCTAAAATGATATCCCCTCCTCCCACATTAAAAAGCATCTGTCAAAGCATAGGTCTCATCTGCTCTAGCCTAACCCTAGGAAGGGAAAGAAGACTTGACGTGGGTGAAAATTTTGCGTCTCCCCCCCCCCCCCGACTTTATTTGACCCGTAAGTACATCTAGAAACAATATAACAAAGAACAAAGTAAAAACTAGAAGGAAAAAACAAATCTATAATAGAACAATCTTCTTTTGGCACCATGCCAGGGCGTCAAATTGGCGAGTTTGTGCAATGGCGGCCACTCAAACTCGTCCACACTACGTCTGTTCTACAGTAAGCCAAAATTACCCCCTCCTGGTGTCTTTAAGTGACCCTGTCCTTTACTTCAGCGGTTCCTAACTATTGAATTACGGTGAACTAAACATAAACAAACTCGTCCGAACGTTTTTTCAATGGAAACCATCAAATTTGATTCTGTAAACAGACAAGTAAGTAAAAAGTAAATAAGCAGAAGGGTTTTTGGTTTACTGCATGCCGTATTTTTATATAATACCTATTTTTGATGAGTTTTTCCTCCTTTCTTTATTGAAAAGGGAGTGGAAAAACCCATCCAGTGAATGGCTCGTTATCTCATAAAATGTGAATTAATTTGATGACCAGTTAGTTGTCCTTTGCCGTCTTCCTGTTTTTGACGAGGAATTATGGCAGTTTCCTTGGATTCAAACCACTATAACTCCATGTGTCGATCACAATAATGCATCCCCCCCCCGAGTAAAGGGGGCGGCGCCTGAGCAAAAACAATACGAAACGACAAATGTCCTTTCCCAGGATTTCTTGCAAAGGGCTAGATACTGATTACATTGTCTGGAGGAGCTGCAGCCATTGATTGGGCTACGCAGTTCTTACCCTACCCAAGGACCCAAGGATATCCACCACTCAGAAACTCATTAAGGTCTTCCACCCATTTCAGAGATTGAATGAGATGGAGAGTTACTTTTGCCTGTTTTTGTTTTTATATTTATTTTTGTTGTTTGTTCTTAATTTTGTATTTGTTTTTGTCTGGGAGGGAGGATTTTAAATCGAACACATGTAAACCATTGTGTATAGGACAGGTAGGCATTAAATTTTTTGGTTTATTTGTTTATTTCACTCTTAGATGTGCTTCCAGTAGTTTACAAAGCCAACGGATAAACATAAACAAATTTGTTTGGTACAATCTATGATAAGATTGAAGAAGAAAAAGCCCAATGACTTCCAAAAGAAGTCGGAAGAGCGCTAATTTATGATTGGCGGTGAGATTCTGGTGCATGGCGTATCCTCAAAATTACTGATCAGCTACCTTAACCCTTTTCTCCTCAGCTTTCCTCCCCCCATTGTTGATTCTTTGGGTACACCCATTTTCGAAGTCCAGATTTTCCTCTTCAAAGCTCGCATTGAATGGTTTGCGCCGCCGCAGTTTTTTCGCCGCCAGACGAGCAGAGTTGCTACACAAGCAGCTTTTCGCTTGTCTAAGCAGAGCGCTCCCAGGTTCGAACGAGAAGTAACCGCATTATTACGACCCCCCTCTACGGGGATCAAATTGGACCCCCCCTTTTTTGACCCAGTAAATGTTGTCGGATTGTATAGCAAGATGTTTCAATGCGATGTATTGTTGCCTGAAGCAAAAACATACTTATTTTACATTTCCTCACACGGATTCGCTGTAAAATACCCTTCGCTTTTCATTTGCTTATTGAAAGTTCAGCGCTAATGCTTATCGCTGACCTCTGCAGGTGACCCCCCCCCTCTCCTCCTCATCCTCTTCGGTCAAATACAATCCCCTGGAATCCACGCGATGCCCTTGCAATAGTTAACAAACTCAACTGAAAGAAGGTCGGATTAATTTAATTCTTAATTTGTTTGACTAGTTTGTGCCTTTCGAGGTTTTGGTGGAGCATTCATTGAAACGGCCCAAAGTTCCCACTGATTCTTCGTCTCCGGAGACCTAAACGTGGTGCAAGAAACCCAACCAACATGAAGAAATGAACTCACCCTGAGTTCCACCTAATTAGTTTATTTAATTAATTAATTCAATTTTTAGTGATGATGTACTGATATATACAGTAATGTGCCTACGATAGTACGATAGATGAGAAGATCATAAAGCATTTCCTTTCATTTCACTTTATTGTAAGTCTTTTCTCTGTTTCGCACCCTCCCCCCCCCCTCCTACTCCCTTATCACTTGTTTCCTTGAAGTGACCGTTCGGTGCGCGACAGTTACCCTTCTTTCAAGTGATGAGCGACGCACGCATGATGATTTACGTGTTGGTCGACATGAATAGCCGCCACAACTCATCCTGATGTGCATTGACCATTTATAGTGTTCACATCTACGCGAGCATTCAGACAAATATTTGCCAAATGTGCTGTCATCCTTCCCCTTTGCAACGAGCCGAGGCCACCACAGCCACCCCCGCCGCCCGCCGCTCTAGTCCCAGATTTGCCAGCCGACACATCCTCCCAACTCGCATCCCTGAACCTAAAATGCTTTCTGCATGTTCTGCAACTGGTATTCGATTCCTTCAGCACTGCATTTTAAATATTATTTATGATGGCTATTGAGTTGAAGAATGTCAATTATTATACAGTTGTTATGCTGATTATTATATTATATAGGTTTTACAAAGGTGATAACTATAACGCTCTCATAACTACTATATATAGAATGTATGACCCCGCTCTTCAGCCTTGAATCTTTGCCGCTGCTGTTTTATTGGTCTCTGGTTACAAAGTGTTCTGTGAGTATCGAGCTCATTTAAGTCTTTCACAAAATTTTGTTATATATCTTTATACTGTTGATTATTTTTATATTTCTTATGTAATTTTTCTTGTATATCTTAATTTTTCTTATGAACAATTTTTTCTTCTATTTACATTAACATACTCACTTCGACCTCCGTGGCTTCGAAAGCCTTGTTTGACTTCTACGTTGTAGCCCTTTTTTCGATCTATACCATTCTAAAACCAGAGCAGATAATGTGGAGGTGGTGTAGTGTAGTGACAAGTGGCGGCGATCCCAAGAGCACGACCTAACGATCAAATCCTGGGTGACAAATACCGATAGGGCGAACCAATCTACGGTTAGGCATTGCGATTCTGCGATTCTACAATCTCGTGTGGTCGCATTTTTGCGCACGATGCTGCGACCTTGAGATATTGCATTGCCGCAATCTCGCGTGCGGAAGTGCGACGACGCAAAATCGCACAATCGCAAAACGCGAAGTCTGATGGCGGCCTTGAGGGGTGCTAGACCCGTTTGGTGGAAGGACATCGAATGCCGCTTCGATTCCAAGGAGCGTGGAGTATCTTTAAAAGGACTGATCAATGACAGTGTTTCATTTCGGAGACCGTATCCTCGGAGCCCATTCATTTTTCGGATGAACTAAGCTGTCGCTGTCGCTATTCCCTTTCTTTAGTCCACGAAGAGCAATACATATGACAACTGCCCTACTGTAGCTGTAGCCATGAACGACCACAATTCGCCAGTGTCCTATAATGGTAAAGATAAAGTGGCAAAAGTATTGCTGGGGAGGTGGAGCTCCTAAATTTTTGTTGCAGGATTTTCTAGAGGTTGCAAAATTCAGTGGAACATATTTTGTACCTATTAATTCCATCATTTTGTCCATAAACATTCAGATTCCGTAAAACCTAAAACAAAAATCCTCTGTTCCTTTTTTATCTATAACATTTCCTATTATTATTTATCTCTTATACATTATTTATATTACCATTTCTTGCTCCTACTTTTACATTTCCTTTTTCCGGCTGAAATCGTTATCCGTACTAATGTCGCCGTCGTTCGGCCGCTTTGACGTTTTTAAGGCGGTGGCCGCGTTTTCCCACTGCAAAGCACGGTCTCGAATTTCATTTCTTCTGAATCGAATTCCCTCGTACTTCAACGCGTACACGATTTCCATTTTCACGGCGATTTCTTCTTCTTCCTCTTCCAATTTCAATTCCCATCTTTGAAACGAACAATCATCGGTCCCTCCGTTTCCCTTGAAAAATTATTTTTAATCCTCCTAAATTAGATATACAAAATTCAGAAGCGATTTAAATCGGCTCTATGAACTTTCAAACTCTCTTGCACCCTATATATTTATGGTTGACTTTTGTTTATATTTAATTTGGTTCGTATTAATTTATTTACAATTTATTTGTATTTAATTCCATTCGTACTATTTCCTCATACCTTGAGATAACCACGAATATCAGTTTTCTCATAAGCATACTGATACATCACAGAGTGAAATGGAAAAAAAAGGATAGAAAACATGAGGCGCACGTCAAAAACTCGGAGATTCGCCATGTACTCGACATCCACTAAGAATTGTGAAATAATTTGGATGCCTATCACGTATACATGTACAATGTTCAGTGATCAGTAGATACCAATAATATATATGAACCAAATGAAAATTAGTCCTTCCTGCTAATGCAATGTCCTTTTATGTCAGCACAACAGGAAAAATGAACCGAATCTGCGTCTCCCTCTCTGTGTAGTGCTGGGCGCAGTTCTTTTTTTCACCTATTCGAACTGATAGCTCTACGGTGGGTGCTTGAACATGGTTAGAGAAGTACTATTTACATTCAATTACCATAAAAGCACCAGTGTTTGCGAGTCAGTGGCTGAATAGGATATCACTACATAGGGCAAAAGCTACTGAACTATCCACCGCATTTATGCATGGATATAGGTGTTTCGCATCAACTGCAGTCGACATCATGTATCTACCTCTCGTAAATGACGAATTGTCGTCACTTTCTCATGTTGGTGGTGGCCTTTTTCTGCCCCTCACTCCCCCCCCCCCCCCTCCTCCACCCCACACACACATTCATATCCCACGCGGAACCATCATTTAATGGAGTGAATGCTGGAGGTCTGAGCCAACGGTTCCTAGCGCTTTTGCCACAATGCTGCGCTCAAATTGACATAACGATGCTCTGTGGAGCATCCGACCAGACCAGCCCCTCCGATCTCGCACCACGTGTTGCTTGCGACCGCACCGCATCGCAGATCCTCGCGGCTTCGATCAATGTAACAACGATGGCGCGTCAAAGTGGCTGATAAGTCTACCGAAGTGAAATGAAGTGAACGCTAAGAACCGAAGGAAATTGCATGTGGTACGTTTTAGGGGAAAGCCGTAAGAAGCATCAGAAAGATGATCATGCAGTTGGGGAAAAACCACAAAAGACTCCATTCAAAGTTTCGTAGTTGTATTTATAATCCTTCAAAAAACGATGGAGGATGCAATAGTGTGAAGCCCGAGTTTGCTTCTACACAATCCTTATAATCATTTTTAATCCAAAAATTTTGATGCACAAAGCTACAGATATGTTCCGACCAGATGTTCAATTTTTACCAGAGCTACGTATATTAATGCTTCTCCAAGAGTGTTGTTAATCTGAAGATATGGTGGGCGGGACGATTTGGGGCGTTACCAGTTGGTCACTCCCCGAGCTACGCACCAAGCATGAAAAAACAACAGCATCCAGCCACAATTATTGGAGTGTGTGCCATCAGGACAGAAAATTCGCTTTGCGGCGTTCGCTGTGCAACGCGATGGTGTGAGATATGCGCGCCCTGTTGGATGGGTCCTGAAGCGATGACGGGGCCTAATGCCTCATTCTAGGCTTAATCGATTCAGGACTAAATCAATGGGCGCCCGTAACTCGCACGATCACGCGAAACACGGCCACGCGAATTTTCTGCCCTAATGGCATACACCTCGATTATTGTATTGAAATGTCATATAGCATGGCTTATAGCTGCATTTCGGCCGCATCTGTACCGTCGTTCCTGAAGCAATATGTCTGCGTGTTCAACGATGTTTTTGTAAGCGATACGGCGCTTCTGTACATGAATATTCAAAATCTCCGTCGTACTACGTCCCCGTGGCGCCATTCAGACAACTTTTGTTCCTTCTGTTCACGATACAGGCTTTTTCCAACTGTACGTCAAACAAATAGCTCTTTCGTGACAATATCGTACCAGCTCTTATTCACTTTGCAACCCAGTATTCATTCTCATTTTTATAACGCCCCATGCTCTCTTACTGTCTGGTCTCGCGCAGTTTTGCACTGTTTTTGTTCACCGCATGTATACTCGCGCAAGTATAATATGTACATTCCATTCGTTGGTTTCCCACCTATACTGTCCCGCAAGTAATCCACAGTTTACTGACCCCCCTCTTCACGCTTCTGCAATACAGCTTCCGGGGTGGGGGTCGAAGGGTCGACTTTTCCCGCGGCTGCCCGCGGCGAGCAGTGCGACGAATGCGAGTTGTTTGTGGTTTTATCCGTTGAAACAGCAACAATACAACATATGAGAACTTTAGGAGCTTCCGGCCTGCACTCCTCGAAAGTCCCTCACGACACCAGCCCACTGCATACTGAGCGGAATAATTCCAACCGACTGCAGCAAGTCGTGCTGACGGCGCCGCAAGCGCGACGCCGCGAAGCGAAAACTCGACCAATCGACCCCCACCCCAGCTTCTGTGGAATGGTGGGAGCAGCACAGCTGCCAAAGGCTCAGAAAATTGAGTTTATGCAACTGCAATGAGCTTCATCTTTATTGAGAATTAGCGAAGTGTAAACGAATATCCCGTCTTTTCAGCAAAAAAAAAAATGTTCGAGAGAAGCAATACCTCAATCTTCCGAATTTAAACTTCCCAGAAAGCTCCTGCGACTGTTTTTGTTGCTGCGGGGAACAATGACTCTCTCCACAAGGTGCCTGAAAACAAATGCAAGAAAAAACTCCGAAAACTTCCCAAATGCTCCCAAACCCTCTCGAGGTAGCAGCGGCGCTCACAGTGGATACAAAGAAAGCACGAATTCATGCCCCTCTCACTACATTTATTTTTTGCTGTGAAATCTGATATAATTCCTAGGTCAGACCACATTTTCATGAACAGGAGGGAGAGTATGGTGCAGAACACGTTTCACCGCTCCCACTCTCATGATCCAAGGATGACATTCTGGGTCAGACCTTTGAGCCTAGCAAGATCAATCAATTCCATCCCACAAGTGTCTGAAAATTAGTATTGGACTCGTCTGGGATAGTAAAATTACTTAATTTCACGTGATATGACCATCAAAAGCTATTTTGCATTAACGCATTCAAATGCCACTACGATACGAATAGAGGTGAAATGCATGGCGTATCTCCAACTGGAATGAATTAATTTCGAATATTTTACGTTTCGTGTTCTATTTTTATGGAATCCCTGATACTTTTAAAGTTTCTTGTCCGAACACTTCTCATCTGTAGCTAGCCAATTAATAGACAGAGTAGTCATTTTGATCATTGAAGCACTTTGGCTCATTGCTACGCGATCGTTATCGGTACTCAGACGGCTTAGTGGTACGATATCAGCACTTTCTACGTTCCTACGTCGCCATTACGGCGTCTTTGCTCTATTTGTTCGGCATATCACACATTATTTACAATGTTGAGAGTCATATCTTGGTGTCATCGCTGAGTGCATCTCATCTCACAAGGAAGACCACCCATCTGGGGGCATGGTAAGCATTTTTAAATCGGTTTTATTGCACCTTGTGGGGCCACATACATAAAACAAAAAACCTGTATCAATCCTAAATGGTTCCGGAGGAACCGAAAAACAAGTGGCAAAAGTTGCTTGGAAGGAAGTAGATCTGACCACTTCATTGCAGTGCTTTCCAATTATGGCGTACAGCACGTACATATTAGAAGGCGTTTCGAACCTGCATCGAAGCTTTTTTTGTTGTTTTTTATGTATGGGCCTTAATAAGATGCAAAGAACCGTTCCGAAAAAATCTCCACGCTCTGATTGACCTTCCTTGTTAGGGTCGTGGGCCAATTTCCTTTACCCTTAGCGTTTGACCCACCAGAAAGTAATGCGGAGGGCCTCTACTCGGTCAGAATCTACAGATGCCTTCGGAGATTCTTTCAAATTAAAAGGCGCTCTTTTCCAGAAGATATACTAATAAGGGGAGGGGCAACTTGTAGCATTTTGAACTGGAACATGGCTTTACATAACTGACTTGTCAATAATGTAGTGCAGATGTTATTTATAATACATTCATACATGTTACACATGTATTATCCTGTAAAGATAACGCCAGTGTTCAGCTTTCCTGTAAGGGCGTGTTACCGTCCAAATTCAGCACGCTGTCCACCCCCTCCCTCCCCTTCCTTCCTCTTTCGTTTGATATTGCACTACTTCGGGATTCCCCGAGAAATTCGCGTGTCGCAATCAAGGCATACCTAAGTGTCGAAGAAAGTAGCCGCTTCAGTACCACCCCCCCCCCCCCTCTCCGAAAACTGAATACGAGCCCCCCTCCCCTTTCCTTTTGCCCTCATTACCTGTAGCTGTTGCCGGATTGTATAGTTGCATTATATTATTGCTATGTATCCTTATCTAAAGCACAAAGATATTTCACATTTCCTCTCACTTGTTGGCTTTGAAATACCACTCGGTCCTCATCTGCTTATTGAAAGTTCAGCTTCGGTTGAAGTACGACCCCCCCCCCCCTCTTTCTGTCCGGTCCAATACGAGCCCCTGTCGAGGAATCCTCGACTCCCGGTATACCCTGGTTACAATGGACGAAACTGTAGCTACACAGCTGCAGTGGACCACCACCAGTTCTGCGCCGGCCAACCCTCCAAATCCACCCGTGTCTATGCACGAGGGCCAGTTCCTCCCTCAACTAATACCATTTCCGATTATATCTGTCGGCTCGCATTACCTGAAAAGCGCGAACTGTGTCAGCAACGATTACCTGAGCTGTACCATTCATCGATCATACCTCGGAACATGAGCAACCCATTGCGACCTCCGTCCGTCATCCCCAAAAAAGAGGGGGTCGGTTGAGTTGCATCGTCATCGCGTGTGATGCACAGCTCTCCAATCGTTCTCGGCACGCTCTTGAGTGTGCGAACATTTCTTGTATAGAGCGCGGTGGAGGGTGGGTTGCTTTCCCTTTGAATGCAATGCATCCATTCATGGCCGTCCGGCCCTCGACAATTTCTCAGCAGCGCCACGAAACATCTGTGAAAATGTACATTCACTAACGAATTCTGTCGTGGAGTTTTTCACACGGGCGGTCGTCCGGCGACGTGCGCAATCCAGACGCTACGACGGCGGCTAGAAAGTTCTGTCATCTTGCCGCAAAATGATGAATCGTCCATTCCGAAGCTTTATAGCTGGCACCTGAGCAATTATTGGTAACGACCAACGGAAATCACATTGATCTCGGCCACCATCCCCACCACCACCACCACCTCTACCACCAATGGCGACGGCTGATAAAACACCGCAGCTGTTTGGCCAACGATTTGAAAGCGCGAAAAATTTGGCCAACGATTTGAAAGCGCGAAAAATGTCTGCTATGCCACAAATAGTGCTTCATATGTACTTTTTCGTTTGTGTTTGTTATTCATTTGCACTGAAAATTTTGCGTCAATTCCGTGTTTTGGTCTCCTTCCGGACGAGTTATACCGAATCTTTCCGGGCGAGTTATATCGAATCTTCTGTTTTTGTACGAGTTCAGCTGCCCGTCTACTGTCACGGACAGAATTAGTCAATTAGTCGGTCCTGAGAACTTACCATTTGTACTTCTTATCTGAATGAAAAAGCATCAAGTGAATTGATAAGGATTTTATGATTGCATATATAAAATTTACGGTGCAATACTAATGTGGGGGGAGGGGACGTTTCAAGGGCTTTTGGACACCTATGCATCATTTACGTGTAAAAATTGTTAAACGGTGACTATTGACAGGGTTTTACAATTTTATCATTTCATTAACATGTCCCCAGATTGCCACTGTACAAAGAATAACGTTCTCAAACAGCGCATTCTACAAAATGACCCTCCCTCTCATCACGATAGCATCAAAACAGAAGCAATCAAGGGAACTTAATAAATAATAATTTCTTCTGAACTATCTATGCGAGGTATTCTGAAATATCAAAAATCTCCCCTAAAGAGTACCTAATTGTAAAAAATGCCCCTTTCCCTTCCAGAAGAGCATCGAACCTCATCAGGATAGCACCCTTTTTTTTATAAAAAATTACGAACAGCTTTATCCATGTGCAAAGGCACATACTTTATCCATTGAGAGAAGGCATACAGGATTATCACCTGTAATAGCCTGCGGGTTGGGTACCACGCCCGTCTGCACGCCTGAACGCGTGGCGGAAACGCTCTCAGCGAGCCTCCACCAAAACGATCCAGCGAATGCCATCTTCACCAAACATGGAGTGTCTTGTTGGGTATGCGGCTGAATCTTCTGACGGAAAGTCATCTTGAGCTACATATTCGATACCTTACAGTACGTTCGTGAATCGTTAATTATACTAACTTCGACCCTATCCACTGCTATAACAATGAAAATCCCCACTAAAAATAATGTTTCTGTTGTGAAACTAAATCGTTGGGACGACAACCACGACATTTTGAACATTTCATGATATGCTGTCCTACATCATCTTTTTTGCTTAATCTTCTCCCTCCCTTTTTCTAGTGTAGTTCGAGTGAGTTCTCAAGCGAAAGACGAATTTTCTTCTATTCATCCTAGGTCTCGTTCAATCAGAAAATAGAGAAATAATAAAATAATGAACTTTGCAATACTTAGCTATTATTCACTTAGCTATAATAGACAGCTCTTTCAAAAGGACTAACTAAACAGGTCTTTTGAAGAAAACTAATTAACCAGGTTGAATTTTGGCAAAATCTGGTCGGAATTAACAGGACAGCGGTAATGTGAAAGCTGGATATGCTTTCAATTATAGTCCATTTCGAAGCGCCTGATAGGACGTGACCTACGGAATTGGATGAGAGTGTATCAAACTCTCTCACCCCACCACACACTCTCACTCTCGCCACGTACTCTCACTCTCGCCACTCACCCAAGTCCGAGCCTACGCCCTATCAGGCGCTCCGAGATGGACTGTATCTCCGCACCTGTGAACGAATTTTCAAACGCATGGGCCATCTATAATGAAAAAAGTCGATTAAATTTAAGCATTCAGCTTTGCTCTCTCTTTGATTCTCTGCACTTGCAGCCATTGCAAATACTCTCTGCCCTTATACAAACACATTTGTCCACATTTTTTTCAATATTTGTAGTCTACCCCTATATGCTGAGTGCATACAGCATATCGCCGCTGGTCTCATATCGGATTACTATTATTATATCAAAAATTATTGTTATTAATATATACTAGACTTTTCAATTCATTTTTTAGCACCTTGAAGGGTTCCTACAAAAAGACAAAAATCATCTCCCTCTTTGTATTAGGTTGTAAGGAAAGTTTTGGCCGGTTTTTGAAATTTCAACTTCGAGAGATCATAACTCGGCTCAGAGTGCATCTTTTCTCACAGAGTGAGCACCATTAGATTCGCCACACTCTTGGCAACACTATGCATACCTACACATCTCAATTTGATAAAGGGCTGATAATTTATATTGCGCGAAATGAAAAAAAGTCGACTTCAAACCGCCACTCTTTCTGAACACACTGCTACTGAAGGAGCTGGCCAGATGTTTTGGGAAGTGGGGCATAGTTAGCGCTAGATCTGATGAACATGATAGACGAGTAAGGGCCTCACCCTGCAACTGCTTCAATTAGTGGAAGAGGATTTGTGAAAAATGCGCTTGCGCATGACTGCCGTGAGGGGTCCCGCGGCACCCATTTTTTTGGATTTTTCCAAATCAAGGCCACTTGAGGTGGTCAGCTATGGTTGCTTGTTGAGGGCCAATACTTGTGGATATCCCCTGCAAATATGGACGCTCATCGCCTTCTGCCGTTTTAGTTAAAGCGATTTGATCAATTGAAAATTCGAGCAGCTCGTCCTCATTTCTGCACTTCTGAAACCGGAGACAATGTGTTCCATCCAGTGATACACCCCCTCCTCTTGCAGTATTCACATTTGTGGTCACCTTCGCTGGGACTCGGCTAAACAAGAACTCTTGAAGTGAAGTCATCTTAAAAGTGCCATTTTCGCAGCACTTTAAAACTTCCCTAATAAATTGAAAACCTTATGGCATTCCAAATAAAACATATATTCTGAATGAGCAACTTTTTCTCTATCTAACGAGCACAATATGTCAGCTGATTCACGTTGACGCGCTCTGATATTTAAATTTATCTTGTGATAACGAAAAAGCGGCCAGAACTTTCCTTACAACCTAATATTATCAATGATTCTTTACTATTAACAGAACGTCTCTATCCTTACCCAAAGACATATGAACCCTGGCCTTTACCCAAGAACATATAATTCCTGGCAACACGTGCCTCGGGAAAAAATGCCAATGAATCATTGCATCCGTGGTCTCCGGGGAGCCGCTGTCTCCACCGATCCCCTTCCGTACGCTCTCGTACGCTAATTTTTCATCCTTCGTATGAGCGCTCACTTTCAAGGGCATTGGCCACACCACTACATATAGCTGATTTCATAAAGTGACAGCAACATCGGGAACTGTGGTAACGGAACCCAGGGAAAAGCTCGAAAAAATCGGCAACACTGCCCATTGTCCTATAATGTTGTCTTTTGCTCCATTGCCCCATGTGAACATGATATGCAGAAAACGATTTCCTTCCATATCCGATTTTACCACATTAGGTAAAATTTACTGATATGTATCACCTAACTTGCTTTGTAAACGATCGAGGGAGGGGCTTGTGAGGGGGGCGGGATTTATGTGATGAGAAGAGCCTTTGAACCACTTACTTTTCAACCTTAGAAGTTTCTGCGCAGCAGATTCTCATATGGTGATCAAACTTTAGGTTCTCTTGCTAACCTATGACCGTAGTTTGTGAGATGAACAGGATTTGTGAGATAAATTAGACCTTCGAGCCTCTTGATTCTCGTCACAGGGAGCGTTCACCTAATAGCTTTCCTCGTTGTGACCTTTCTCCTGCCACTTGTGACCGGTCAATGGGCGTGGCTTGCGAAATAGGCAGGAGTTATGAGTTGAGATAGATCTTCAAGTAACTTTTCAACACTGGGCACCTTGATCTAGCAGCTCTTCTTATCAAGATCAGTCGCAAAGTTCCAAACATCTTGCAACCAGCTGGGCGTGGCTTATGAGATGGGCGGGGTTGATGTACTAAGAGGGTCCTCTAACCACAAAACTGCGAAATATCAACTTTTAAGAAAAATCCTGATTAAATAATAGTGGTGAATGATTACTTTACACTTTGTCGTGACTGCTATCGTCATGCAATCCACAGAGCTGTCGCCAATGAAACTTCATCTATGCATTTGCCCGCGCTCGCTGGAAGCAATGTCGTAGCTTTTATGATAAAGCGATTCGCGCTTGTGCGTTCCCCGGGGACGATATGATTCCCATTCTATAGCGATTTATGTTTATTTATGAGGCATCGGACAATGTGACATTTTTCGCTTCTTCCGTCGTTGTCATTCACAAACTATCTATCATGTTTTATACTGATACTAACCCTTCACATTTTACATACGTCTCTAATTTACCTCCCTGCGCTTGTCTGCCATCATATCGGTTGTTCGCTCGTCACAACGGCACGTCAATAATGTCTCAACATATTTCACACCACCCATCAAAATGATCATAATGAATTTTGGTGCTATCCTAATTCTTAACGAAGGGGGGGGGGGGCATTTTATAGAGAGTGGAACAAATTCACATCACTATGTCACGTGTCAAACTTGTTACACGTTGAATATTTTGACCTGATTTCACATGAACAATCATGTCCCAAAATAGCGCATTCTATAAATTGCCCCCCCCCCCCACTTCCATTGCGGTATGGCCTTGATGACACATTATTTTAGCAGTCCACATAACTCAAGGAAAAAAGTGTCACAACCTTACTACAGGAAAAATGCCAGACCCTCATCACTGCTGATCCGGTGGCAAAACGTTCAGCCTTAAACGGGACCCGAACTGGCAGCTATATTTTCGAACACTCAGTTTATCCATTACACTTCCGGAAATCGCAAGCGCCCCCTCCCCTTTTTAGCAAAATATTCGAAAAATGGTGCAATTGGAGTTAGGGGGGGCAGCGCACTGTGCCGTGCGTCTCTAACGCTGTGGTTGGAGCGCAGAGAAGTCATAGCGCCCGCCAAATCGAGATCGAATTTTACAAAGAGACGATTTTGATGAGGCAAATTCATGCTCTTTCTATCCTATGTCAGCCTAAGCCTTGGAGAAGAATATTCCCTTTGCCTAGGCCTAGGCGAATACGCGTAAGTGGTTGTTTAGTCTAGCTGAAATAAACTGCTCGTTACATACTAATGGATGAATAATTTAATCGCTTTCTCAGTTAGTTAGCTGTATCTAGGCATAAAATAACCTTGAGAGTGCCTATAAGCAGAAATTGGGCGCAACTTATGCTTTTGTTGGCGCCCGGAAAATATTAAAACAAAAACAATCAAAAATGTCACAGCAAACCTAGTAAAGTGAGGTTTCCCTGTACGGTAGAATAGAAAATCCCTCTTGGAATGGCAGGAAGTGGGCTAAGTGGTAAGAAGCGCAGCTCATCACAGCGCAGTTTATCGCACATTTGAAGCAGGGTTCAGCCGTTCGATACGTCTTGTCCGTAAATGCACAGATAGATCAATTTGCGCTTGATGCTGCCATACAGTCCATTTCCCAAAAACTGAGTAGGCGTGTCCTACGGACTTGTATAAACGTGTATCAAACTCTCTCTATTCTCTCACCCCGCCACACACTCTCACTCTCGCCACGTACTCTCACTCTCGCCATTCACCCAAGTTCGAAGGACACGCCCAATCAGTTTTCGGGAGATGGACCATAAATGCTTTCAAAAGTATGCCCTTGCGATGTTTTTTCTACACTTGCTTATTCCTTTCCTACTTCAAATAATCTGATTTCCCGTCAGTGACACTTCAATCAGTAAAGTTTGTCGGTGCTCAGCGTTTCACGAGTTCGGGACGTATGTGATGCGTCGGTGTACAACATTCTATAGATTCCCCCCCCCCCCACCCCTTCAAAGTAGATTTCGGTCCCTTAGCATAGCACCGAAACCTACTTTGAAGGTCATGATTCGTCCACGTAATGCAGGGCACTCTCAGGGTCGAGTAAAATAGCCGCTACTGTACGACCCCTCCCTCTACGGATACGGCCTTCTCCTACCCTTTCTTGGACTGCTACAATACCATTGACTATCAAAGGATTGTATAGTTGCGATGTGTTTTATTGCTATGTATTCTTACCTAAAGCAAAAAGTTATTTTTTTCCATTTTCTCGCATCTACCCGCTGTGAGGTACCCTTCGCTTCTCTTCTGTTCAATGGAAGTTCGGATACTGGTGCTCATCGTTGACCGCTGCAGGTACGACCCCCACCTTGTTGAGAAATCCTCGACTCCTGGTGTACCCTGCACTGCACTCCACGGTGCAAGATCCTAACGATACACCATTTCGTGCTTGATTGGAAACTCGAGAAGCCGTTCAAGCGAAAAGAGCATTGTTAACATGCGATTCTGGTTTCACAGTCGTATAGCGTGCAATTTTGTTTGAAAAAATTCTCTGAATATTTAAGGAACCGATGCTAAGCCCTTTGTCACCATATACACCTTTTGTGCTTTGTTTTAGATATGTCGATGTCACACTTCGCGATTTCGCGATGTCGCACGCGACATCGCGGACGCGCGCAATCGCCGAGTATGACATCTGCCATACGTCGCTTTATACTCATTCCGTACTTTTTGGTGTTCACTGCCGTCCGTGTCTGATAACTCTGTCTCTGTTTTATCGTTGCGTCTCATCGTACGGGTGCTAAATGCCTTTATCAGGTCGTTGTTCAGGAAGTGAGACGTCCTCAGTTTTCCGAACGACGATCGCGGCATACACATATGCGTCTCACGTGTGCTTCGTAGATTCCAGCTTCACGTCTCCGTCGTCGCCATTCCCATAACATCGGCCGTGCTCGACTCAGTCGTCGTTCACGATGGCATGGCTTCAACCGGAACCGATGGAACCGATTCCGGAGGAGGGTACGGAAGACGCAAATGAATGGACACTGTCGCCCACAAACAGTTCGGGACGGCGGACAACCACCCGAAAACGCGAAATCTTCACCTCGGAACAAGTGGATACCCTCGTCAGGTCAGCACACATCGTCAATGCCTGCCTGAGTTCTGTGTTGTGAACAGCTCGCTGCACGTTTCCATTACTTCCTTCATCGAAGTGCTACACTTTTGCATGTTCCACATCGTGTCTTCTTTTAATAGTTGTTGTGTGCACGTGGACCTTATAATATGTGAATTAGTAAAGACGCCTGATTTTCAAACTAGACGACGAGATTTGAAGTCTTTCTCCTTAATTTACCTCATTCATCATTCAGCTGCAACAGCCTAAGGAGACAGGTTTGCATCCAATTTCCAATTTTTCTCAAATTCTCGCCAAGAAATAGTAAAGATCGGGTATATAGTAATGAGGGGGGGGGGACAAGTTATTGGATTTGAGCAATAACGTGCCTTTACAGTCCCTTTTACAGCGCTAGATAGGGCGTGGCCTGAGTGGCGAAAGTGAGAGTTGTGGCAGGAGTGAGATGTGAGGCGGCGTGAGAGAGTTTGATACACTCTTACCCAAGTCCGTAGGCCACGCCCTATCAAGCGCTCCGAAATCGACTGTACATAACTTTCTATCTTTAGTATAACTTTACAAGAACATATACGTGATATACATGACAACAACTATACGTTTTAATACGTCAATCATGTAATGACGTGTTACGGTTTGGCACTAAACGAATTGCCCCCCCCCCCCTCCTTCATAAGTACAGCACACTCAGGACAGGGCCTGGCTAAGTATTAAAAAGTTTGAAGATTTACGTGCAGATGCATTTAGACATTTAGATGACCCAACCATCAAGATTAGAGAGGAACCAAACGGCTGCGTGCAGTTTGTGTTGCGTGCCAAAACTCAGACCTGCTTTTATCACCAAAAACTAATTTACTTGATACCTTATACTTATTGATATCTACATATATCGACTAAGGAGTGAACTTAATCTCATTCATGTGATTCACTTCGCATGGATCCTTAACTTTTGTTGACATTAGCGTTCAGTGGAGGCTCGTTAATGGTCGCCTTCCACACCAAATTGTTTTGAGTATTCTCCTGACGTTTTCCACTTGTCCTTTGTATTTTCATTTGAAACCAATGTTGTCAGTTCTGCAGGCAAGAGGTTGGACAAGGAAAAGGGACACATGTCTAAATAAATTTCGATCGTTTTCTCTTTAAGTTCGATTGGAATCAACTTCTACTTTCACGATAGTTTTGAATATGTAGTGTGTATTAAATGTATGGGGCAAAAAAGTGTGCCGTTCAGGCAAATTAGGTTGCTTATAAAATGCATTGCATGTTAATCAATAGTCAGCTTGTCGCTAAGTTTAGGAGTAAAGGCTGAGGTCAGACTTCGCGATTGCAATTTGGAAATTCCGAAGTTTTGGGGCCCGACTTTTTGGCATGCGTAATCGGGAGCGGAATCGCAAAGCCAAAATTCAGCCGAAGCAATCTAAGGCCGCGTTCATACTTAGCGCCAGCAGGGCGTGGCTGTGTTCACAGGGAGCATGGTAGAGCGGTACCGAAGAGGTGCAAAGACGACGCAGGCATCGAGACAGGGTTGCACAGACGGAGACGCAGGAGTAAGCAACGACGCCCTGCCACCGGCACCACAAAGTATGAACGCAGCCTAATGACTTTCCCCTTGATTTTCATGGAAGCTGGGAGGGTCAGAGACACAAGACGACAGAAATTATTTCTGATATCTTGAGTGCAGCTAAATATTTTTGTTTATTGGAACTTACGAATACGGATGCAACTCAAACATTAGGAACAGATGGTACCTATTGGGTTCCCCGGTAATTGTTTCCCAAGACTACCTTTCGGACGTAATACGCCAGGTTAAGAGGACAGCCCTACGGGTGTGTATCGTTTGGGAAGGATTTCGTAATGCAGCGTGCGAGCTAGAGTAGTCGTAGGTGGTCGAATCCAGAACGATTACCATGTTCTGTGCCTCATTTCAGGCGCCATCGCTTAAGGACCCAACTACACACGGCTCCCCGTACCCGCACGCATTGCGTCTCACGTCGCACGCTGCATGCGAATTCCTGTCTTAACGAATACATACCCCTCCTTTTCAATCCAGTACTAGTCATTAATCAATAGATGGTATCCTCTCCAAAACAGCAGTGAATGGTATCGAAAGTTCATCAAACGGGCGGTCTCGTAGCGCCATTAGCGGTGAAATATTGTTCATGCTGACTGACCAGAACACAGCAGAATTAATCCCTCAAATCCCGACATTTGTGTAAGCCTTTCGATGCGTTTCTCGAAAGACCTTTTTTCGATTCCTTCTGTTGTTATCGTTTCACTACCTTTTCTTTTGCCTCACTTTACACCTGTAATCGACGAAATGTGATGAAGTGTGTCTGACAGCAAATGATTTCCGCCCATTAATCATTACTATCAGCACCTGTTCATGGCCCGCGATCCCCTGGGGATCAGAGCGTATTTCCGTTGTTTCCAGTTGCCCATTCGTCAGGACTTTGCTCATCGGCGTACTATGCAGTTGAAGGTGCCGTGTGTAGCTAAATCATGATGCATTGCCCGAAATTAGACGTGCGACATGATAATCCATTCAGAACTCAACTACAGTACATTTCGCGGCGCTTGATTGGGCGTGGCTTACGGACCTGGGTGAGAGTGTATAAAACTCTCTCACCCAGCCACACACTCTCACTCTTGCCACGCACTCCCATTCTCGCCACTCACCCAAGCCCGCAGGCCACGACCAATCAAGCGCTGCGAAGTGGACTTGTCTTACGGCACTCCCAGCTCTCCACCCATCACGTCGCAAGCCGCACGCCGCGATGCTAATTCCGAAGAGAGGGTTCACACCCTACAATCACAGTTTTGGTTGTTCAATTTTTATTTCCTCTAAAACATCCCAAACGTTCCTCCGCGAAGGAAGAACGATTTAATCTCGGGGACAGGTAAGTGTTTGTTATAAGACCCCACTACATGTGAGCAAACTTCTACTTCTCCTGCTCAACCACTTGATGTACACCTGTGAACCGTCCTGCAAGTCTATTTGGTTTTACCCATGCCACCTGCTCTTGTAGTTGATAGTGGTAAACACCTCAAAACTGTGCTTCTGACTGTTATCAATGGTCTTCTCCACCTTAGCAAGGAACTGAGAATTGGGTGTCATATTGATCGCTTGTTGCCTTTTCCGAGGTTCTTCGTGGAGAATCCGGGAAAACGAGTTTATGTCGTTGGCAAAATGAGGTTCAGTGACATATTACCCTCTTCGTTTTGTTTTTCGAATCGATTAGAAGGCTGTTCCGTGAGTAATTGTTTTTGTTTTCTTTCTTCACTTTTACTATTTTTTAAATGAGGGCGTAGATGCGTCTTGCATAAGGCTCCATCATAGCTTCTGCGTAGGGAACATGACGGGAGCTTGGTGAATCGACAATTCGCCACATAAAATAAATGGTGTGCTGGCGATGCTATAATTCATCTCAGGAAAATACGGGGAACAAAAGAAAGGCGCGTAATCTCATTTTTTATGAGGCAGCCAATACATCCTGTATTTTCGGCAGTAACGATTTTCTATTGTATGGGGCAAAAACTCGCCGCGTGATTTTTGCCTAAGCTCAGGGGAGAGAGATCTGCAGTGGGGTAAAAGTTTTTTAACACAAGGAGATTGCTATGCGTTTTTTGTGGACGATTCCTTCAAACATGCCACCCTTTTCGAAAGTCTCCCGCTCGACTTAAGCCATGAATGAGCCCACTTGCACTTGCATTTTTTTTTCAGACTCACTTGCACTTTTTTCGGACTCAGTTCTATACTTACTTGATTCTTTTGTTTGTTTTTCGTACTTTCTTGCTTCTTTAAAAAAAATTTATGGAGTACAGGTCATAAGCTAAGTTATTCGCAATGTCTGCTAGCTTTTCTTAGTATTGTGCTGTGTCGTGTTTGGTTGCCGTGTGTAATTTTGTTATTGTAGTGCTAGTCATTTTACGGCTGCTTATCGCTTTTCTGATTCATAATCGATTTGCAGTACTGTTCCAAAGGAAATCGTGCCAGCCGAGTGGGTCATTGAAAACGAGGTCGTGGATCCAATGTAAGTCAAATGTTTCTATTGATTTGTTACTTTTTCTGACTTCGAACTAGTTCTTTATTTGCTTTCGATTCCAATGCTGAGCGCAAATAAGCGAACGCCTTGGATTAATTCTCTTTCCACGATTTCTTGCGTATCTCTAGTCACCAAGTAAAGATCGCTCGTTCAATTTCCAAGATCGTGTTCTTGAGTGATTACTCTAAGAGCTCGTTTTCATGCGTTTCTTTATTATATAATGGTGCAAATGACTGTCAATCTCCACGCTTTGTCGCATAGTTTTTTTGGATTACTCTTTAACTACCGCGTCCAAGGCCACTTTATCCCCAATATTCTGAATGACGCGAAACGTTCCAAAGTTTTTCATTTCATAGCTTTTGCTGGTTTTTTGGTCTGCTAATATTTTTTGTGTCTCAGAAGATAATTGGTGACACTTGGGGAACCTGCAGTGGCTTTGAAACCTCGTCGCGTCGCTGACAGACGTCGGCACTTTGCAGTGATATGGCTACTAGTTTGTTTACCAACCGACTACTCTTTCTTGTGTTGCTGAAAAATTCTTATTTTTGAAACGTTTTTCTCTATCATATTCCAGCAGCACATAAATTCTTTCAAATAATACTGAGGAAGAAGGCTAGTTTGCTCATGTTTGCTGCGTTGTACTAAGTTCAGTGATTGTTCAACGTCGATTAACGCTGCTGTTCCGGCCACTCATAATTTAATTTGTTATGAACTTTTTCACTCCGTTTCTGGGTACGCGGTTTACTTATGTGATACCTGTTCGGTTTTTGAATTTTTTTTTTTTTGTAGTGCGCATCCGAATAGGCGTGAGGTGAAGGTGGTATAGGATTTTTGAAGTTTTTCTCTGTAGTCTTTTTGAAATGGTAAATAAAAGGTAGAAAGTGGAGGGGCTATAGGATTTTTTGAAGTTTTTCTTTGTAGTCTTTTTGAAATGTTAAATAAAAAGTAGAAAGTGGATTAGTAAAATCAACCTACCTTTCCCGATTGTTGAGCCATGAACAATTACTAAAATCATCCTCATAGATTCCACATGTATTTGGAATTAGCTACCTTACTTCTGCCACTGCAAATCAATTGCAACTGCTGTTTTGCAATTTGTTTTTCAAAATAAGAAAAGCGCTGGTTAACTTCGTCATAACAGTTATTTCTACACACCTATTCTGCTAGGACGTAGATCCATGTCCTGGTTGCCAACCACTAATGTTTACGAGCACCATTATGTGAACGCGATATCAAGGATTCCATACAGGACAACCATAGAATGCCCTTCTTTCACTGTCATCATTGATTTTCATCGGTGTCGTGGTCGTAATATTAAACTCACTGAGAAACCCATTTTGGAACTGGGCCATTTCACCCAATTGCTGTAGCGAATCTGTACGATACGTGCAATTTTATGGTTTTGCCAGCTTGAAAATGTTTCAAACAACTAAATGTTCCGATATCCGGCCTGGGTTTTCTTTTCGTACAAAGTCTTCACAATCCAGGGTAATCGCAAAAGTAGTTTTCACTCGTAGGGGTGTTACGTTTCGTCCGTCGAGATTCGAGGATTCTGGAACCTCTCAGCTGTTTTTAGGAAGCAATTAAACTGAAATCAGTAATTCTATTTTTAAACTTAGCATTTCTCAGACTTTCACCTCGATTTAAGGTCTTATTGCTGAAGCCTCTCTCTACTGCAAACGAAGCATATGACTATCACATGATTATTGATTGTGATTTCCTCTCCAAATCCATTCGTCAAAGCGCAACATTTGACTAGCGGCTTTTTCGCTCCTCCTCTAGCAAACTCAGCTTACACCTCGTCTTGTTTCCGATCAGCTGCTGTAAAATCGATCGACACACTTATTCAAAAAACTGCTCCTCTTTCGAAGCGTATCCCTCTGTAACTGATTGTTTATGTTCTGATTCATCTGAGAAATGAACGTTGCTGTTTGAAGGATGGCCACATCATACGTGACGGAGTCATTGATGGGACCGGCTAGTGCACGTGGTTCATCCTACACCTACACTTACGAATCACATTATGATAATCCTCCAGAAGTTGAAGATGAAGAGGATCGGTATGCTGTTGTTGAGGAAGGCACTACTCATCAAACACATAAGGTCTGATAATTTTCGCTGTCGATTTTGGAGTTTTTCATTTCTCAGACTTCCCGAATATTTCCTGTTTCTTTTGTTTTATTTGATGTTTCATGAGGCGTTCTATTTATTCATCCTTTATTCTCTCCTGAGAAACCGTGTATTGCTCAAAAGGATTGTCAACGAAAATTTAAGTTCTGCTACCCGTATATGTTGTACATACTTGCTAGGGGACGCATACAAAGTCTCACGCAAAAACACGAAGGTTGCTGGGATAGAGCTCCTCAAAGTGACGTCCGGCGAGGGTGGGGCGTCCATGGAGCGATGGTCACGTGGTAAGAGACGCAGAGTGAAAAGCCAAAGTACATTGAGCGCGGAAAGTTAAGGCTTGGATGGGAGATCTGACGCTGCTGACTTCTACTTTTGAGCAGGATTTAATTTTCTTTGTAGTAACGAAATGTAAACTATCGAGTTTCAGGTTACCAGAGTGACGAAGGTCACGACCACGAGATCGGTACGTCAGATTCCCGTTGGGAGTCCATATGCTGATCTCTACTTTGACGCGTCAGGTCTTCCGACTCCGTCTCCTGGCGTGGAGCTTGGAGCGCCCATAGATGATCTCGGAATTAGGTGCATATCTTTACAGTACAACTTTTCTGAAGATAAATGCCTATTCTATTTTGAGGTTACAAAAAAATGAGGAAGGAAGCCGATCAGCACCACCTCCAGCCCCTCCTTTAGGTAGTCGATATGTTAACATGAGCGAAGGTAATTTTGACCTTTTCATAGTTTCTCATTGTAATCATATTATGTCCCCTCCTATTAAAGTCTTCGTTTCATAGAATGTTATTGAACACTCCGAATTCTTTGTTTTCTGCAGTATTTCTGTTTTGTTGTAGAACGTGACGTTCCTGCTGCTCCAACAACTCCTCATGTGATAGGGACATCAGTTGGTGAAGTCACGCTGTCTTGGAGTGCTCCTCTACAAAAGCCGGGTGAACGCGGTATATTAGGTTACCAGGTGAGAGCAAGTGCTTTACATGCAGCTGTTTGTCACAATAGATAGTTTGGCTGATTCATATTCACAGCATTACTGTGAAGGGTACGTTGCTTATGTTTATGAGTGTGATGTAAATTTTTCAAGGAAACTCATTCCATTTATTGGATTTTCATTTTTTCGGCAGTATACAACGCGAAATGGGAGGGGGGGGGGATAGAGGAGTAGTGCACAATCCCTCCTAGCCCAGGTTTCTTATTCTCCAGAGTTTTGTCTATAGGCTTAAACAAAAAGTCAATGTTATTTTTCAAATGTCACAAAAGTATAGCGCCGTTTTTGATGTGCTGGTTTATTTGATCTTTTTGAAGATAGAACTGCGTGAGTTACCCGACGGCGATTGGGAACGAGCACACGATCAGCTGTTGCGAGACACTACGTGTACAGGTTTGTTTACACCACAGTTTAATTTTATTACTTTTTCATTTTTATTGAATGTTTATATTTTGAAGTGCTCCCAAGTTCTGGTGCTGCAGAGGTCCTACACTTTTTTCGCAAATGTGCTTTTTATTAATCGTCTTAATTATATTTCTTATTGGCTATCTATTGCTCTACGATCATTTTATATATATTTCTTTGGATTTGAAAATGGATCTCGTTATGTAATTTGGCCACAAATTCATCAAAGAAGGATTTCCTGCAAAAATCCTTGCCATCTGCATGTCCATTTTCTTCGATTCCCATGAAAGGTAATATAAGCCCCGTATACAAGTCTAACTTCCTTCTACTTTCCCACGAGTCTTCTTTACTAAGACCCAGTGCCCCGTGAAGGGAGTGCAGCTAACTCTCGTTTAACACTCCCGAGTTAATCCAACCAGTTTCGGGTGTCTGCCTCACATGCATAAATAGGTCACTTTTGTTCATAGATTAGCATGTAGCAATTTCGAACAGTACTGTTCATGAAGAGGATTCAGCCTTCTTTTTCGAATTTTAGGTACCCTCACCTGTCACTTAACCATTTGTCGGGGTTCGCTCTATAAACATGTGTCTATTGTGTTCTTTCTTATTTCATATTCGCAGTGTCTCATCAAACGGCCACGCCGGCGCTTACGCCTCATACTCTTCCTCTGTTGTATACAAAAGGCCTTTGCCAGTGCTCCAGTCCTTTGTTTGGGTATTCATCATCTGGCAGGCTCTCTAGTAATTGTTACATAAAAGTGTGGAATTCCTCCTGTTCAAGTCAGCCTTCCTTAAGTACGATGCATAGCACTTCCTGTCGTAGGCTTTGTATTAAGAGGAATGCCTTACTCATACGTTCGTGGCGCCCAGAAACCTGATTCATATCTTTTCATATTCTTTCTTTATTGATTCTTAGACAGTGCTGTAGAGCGTAGCGCATTTGCGTGATGCATCTCTTGTATTGTTCATGTACCCATGTCATTATGAATCAACAGCCCTTTTTGGTAGGTTATCGGTCAATTTGGCAAAGTAATTGCAGTTGTTGAGGGCGGAGGTGGTGTAGTGACAGGTGGCGCGCACCCCACTCTCATGGTGCGGGGATCAAATCCCGCATCAACGCCCACCCAGGCCGACCAAGCCTTCCATCCCTTCGGGGTCGGTAAATTGGTACCAGACTCGTCTGGGAGAATAAAAGCACTGACTTGTACATCGGCTGGCCACCGCAAGTCATTGTATAGGCCACATCACATTCACCAGCCATCACGATTCTGAATGGAACTAGAATGTGCGGCGCATCCTACAAAAGGGATTGATTAACGCCAAAAACTTTATCCTTTAACTTTACTTAACTTTAATTGCAGTTGTTATCGGGGTGATTTCTTGCATTCACTTGATCCACTCCTCCATTGTATTAGACATTGACTAGCCATAATCTTCACAATACGGCATTTGCTTTTTATACTCCATTTCGGAGTGCTTGATTAGGCGTGGCTACGGAGAGAGTGAGTGGCGAGAGTGGGAGTGCGTGGCACAAGTGAGGGAGTGTGTGGGGGGGGGGGAGGTGAGGAGTTTGATACACTCTCACCCAAGTCCGTAGGTCACGCCCTATCATGCGCTCCGAAATTATCTTTCGGAATGGGTCCCTCCTCAATATTTTTTTTGGATACAACTTGAACTCCCTGGTCTGCATCTCTTCTCAGCTGACGAGAGCGCAGACATTAAAGACGAAGGCGGACTTTACCCACGTCCAGGCCAAGATGAGGGAACTATTAGTGAGTGAGCAACTTGGAGAGTCGGAAAATGTAAACTTTGCGCGCGAGTTTGAAATTGTGTTCGAGATGCCCATGATCCTTCTGAACTTGTTGAAATATAACTGGGCGCTGAGTTTTTGTTGAAAGCATTATCTGTGAATAACTGGAAGGCTCCGGTGGCGACAAGCGAAATCAAGCTAGCGGTATGATGATTGCTACCCGCAGGTGGTCACAAGAGCGCAAACGTTTCGCACCAGCTCTCAAGGTGCTATTTAGATTTTCTTTCTCGTTGCTCCTTTATATCACGGTTATTTGTAATTTTACATTTATCACGGGTTTCTGTTTTCAAAGAGTGAACGGAAGCATCATTTCTGATACATCGATTGTTAAGAGCGGTCATGAATGGAGTTCAGGATTTGTTCGTTTTCGAATCGTCATGCTCGATTAGGAACTAACGGAGTATTTTCAAAATTTAATCTCAGTTCAGCTTGATTTCCAACGACTAAGAAGCCCTCCCCACTTCTTTTTCTGTTGGTTTCTTCCGATTGCTGGCGTACCGTTGTGTTGTGGATCGCCTATGTTTCGTAAATGTTGCCAAAGACTTGCAGATAAAGTTCATGAGCGTCAGCACAGTAGTGGTGTGCGAGACGACTCGAACCACGAGAGTTCATAGTGTGGAGCGACGGCGGCGTAAAGTGTCAACCAGTCGCTCTTCTTCTTCCAAAACTGTTTCCTCACCAGAAACCATACCAAGAAAGCCGAGGCTACGGGTCCGATGGACCGATCAAGTGAACGACGTCGACAGTCGTCAAAGCCGGTCTCCAAGGAAGCTACAGAGATATGGAGCTGGTAATCTAAGCGTCGTATTGCAATCAATACAGAATGATTCTTTTCAAAAATCGCTGTTTTCGTGTCTGTTCGTAGTTCCTACTTTTTGGAGCTTGGGTTGATATTTTTACCTTGGCATTTTTGGAATTTTTTTTTCAGGATTTTAATCTCTATAATTCTTCATGTTTGCTTTACTTTAGTATCTTCGGAATTTGCACTGTTTTCTAGCGTCGTTCTGTCTTTCAGTTGCTTAAACACTCCATCATTGTGATTGATGGCTCAGCATGTCTGAACCCTCATGTGCCAATGATGGGTTGAAGGTTATGGAAACTTCTATCTTTTTTCAAAATTTTCACTTTCAAACGTTGCCGGGCCAAATTCTCATTCGTAATTAAGTCAGAGAAGAGGCCTTCACTTTTTACATTTAATTTTATCTTTGTTTCACACCAATTTGCGTGATTAGCAGTGCTATAGTATGTTACGTAGAGAAGTGAACAGCAAGCCAGTGATGTGGTTCCAAGCACGTGTTAGTTCTAGGCGTGTCCTTGGCTATTCGGCGGCATATGCTGTGGGAGAGAGGGGCAACTGGCTGTTCACAAAGAATCTTAATCACCTAGTCGGCGGACATCGTTTGCTCAGTTTGGAATTGCTCTTTCCCATAGCTTTTCGTTTTTGTTCTTGGGACCACCAGAGATATTTTATTCCAAGCTATTCATTTGAAATCCAAAAAAAATTTGGTGGCGAGTGACGATTTATCTTAGGGTGCGAAAGTTAAGCAGATTTCAGCTTTTTCATTTTTGGGGGTGCCTCCTTGGCTGTATTTCTACAGGTTCTTGTATCTCTGCACACTTGTATCACCAAACTTTGAGAGTATTTCGATTTATCTATTTATTTATTTATTTACGACATTCAAGGATGTGACAAACAGCGAGAAGTACATTGAACATACACGGCACAAATAGACGGAAATAGCGAGTGGGATTTAGAAGCGGCAGTTTGAGACCATGAAGTAGGGTAAAACTGAAAACTTCATCCACCTAGTGATCTTTTATAAGCGCTGGACGCCACGTCATATTGATCAAAATAAATGAAGATTAACATAACAAAGCATGTTCTGACAGGGAGTAACAAACGCGATCAATGCGTAAACATCGTCTTCGCATTAACGCTTCTTTACATTATTGACTTTCTGCTTTAACTTATGTTTATATTTATTTAATATTATTTAATTTTGCTTAGTCTCTATAGGAGTATGAGTAGAAGCGGGAATGGTTCCGGTGAAAGAAAACATAGGTTGAAGGACTTGGGCATGGTCGCACGTGCTCACGTCGCCAGCCAATTTAGACGATCGAGAAATGACAAGGTTATGGGAATTGAGGGTGACTCCAAACATCTGCTCGTCAATTTATTTATTTATTTATTGAGTTGAAATCAACGGCTGCACAGGATTAGTGGAAATTTAATACTGTTGCTTCGAGCTCACGATCCTATAGGCTGTTCAGTTTTGCAATGGCATGCCTTCATGTTTACCACCTATACTGTGGGACTGACTGATAGGTCGCGTTCATACTTTGCGATGCCTGCGGTTGGGCGTGGCGTCGTGTCTCTACGTCTCCTTCTCTGCCATCCTCTTTCGCTGCTGCGTCGTCTTTGCACCTCCCCGTGCTACTCTGCCTCGCTGCATGTGAACGTAGCCACGGCCTGCCGGCGCTAAGTATGAACGCGGCTCACTGCTCAATCTTGAGACTTTGTATGCACGGAATTTGAATTGTTATCATGCTATGCGGTGGATCCTATGAAGGGGTGGCAGCGTGTAGAATGATGAATAGTTACACGTCTTTACACGAGTACTAAAGGTAACATCAGTTTATAAATTAATGTATGTCGCGTGTTCCCCTTTCATCATCATGTCCACCACATAATGGTGGCACCTTTTTAGATTTTTTTATAATGTTACTTTTAGTGAATATTTTTAGGTATGGAAAATTCAGGTAAAGTAAAGGGCAATGTTTTGTTTTTTCAGATGACTTTTCTATTGCAATCAGTCTGCTTGAACAATGATTTCAAGTGAATCGTTATTATGTAAACCCTCGGGTAGTTGCACTTTAAAAACGCTACTCAGTAACATCAACGTGCGCTGTGTAATTGTTAACAATGAGACGAGCGTAATTTCATGTGCTGCTGTGGCGATTTTATGTCGTTGACCTTGTGCAATTTATGTTTTGCGCTGCGTGTACCATCACGGTATCGTAAATCTTTCATTGGTGGTTGAAATCCTCTTCTCAGGCCTCATATTGCTCTTAGGCATTGTTCTTTCATGCCGAATGCTCCAAGTAACCCATTCACGTATCCCCTGTATAGACATCGATGGAATCATTTTAACTGCAGTTTTTTTTCAGAAGATCAGTGCCTGACCTTCTGAGGACAATGTTTCCTATAGTTCTCCCGTAATCGCTTTGCTTAATATGGAAATTTGCAAAAGATTTTAAATATTCTCATTGTCTAATAAAGTTCAAAGTTTTATAAAGACGATTTCTAAGCTTCTTTTGGCACCAAAAACAGCTAATATTATAATGTATGGAAATCCGCGAAATTTAAAATGCTTTGTTTCCAGTCACTAATCTGGAGGGTTGCTCTGGTGAAGTGCAATTTCGTGTGTCAGCAGCAGGCCCAGGTGGCTTTGGACCACCATCGATGTCATCGATTCCCGTCTCGATACCTCACGAAACGAGCGGAAAGGACACCTACAGTTAGTTGTTTTCTTTTGTGTGTGGATTGTCCCATTGATTGTGGTCTTTTCGTATGCGCTCGCTCCTGAATTTATTTTTGAAGCGTGCACGCTAAGTGTTGGTTATGTGCGCGACCCCGTGTGTGTACCACCAGCACAGGCTTGGTATGTGTCAAGGGCGTCCGCGCAGCATGGCGTCCACGTTTGCACCTCTATTCCGCTTTTAATGATCAATATCGTAATGTTGCCTAGGAAGCAATAACTGATCTGTTTGATATTTGATAGCGACATTACTGTTAAAGGTTATCCTTGTTTATGATTCGTTCGTTTACTTTGATTTTTGTTTAGTGACTTTAGTATTTTGGTTATGTTGGCTGTTAGTATTTTGGTTATGTTGGCTGTTGGAAAGAGCTGTTAGTCGAAATTTAGAGCCATGTTTCTTGAGTTCTTGTCTTATAGGGGTCGTTTTGTCCTCAGAAACTGGTCATCAAAGTACTTTATGAGGAAAGGAACGGTTATTTTGAGGATTTTATGTTGTTTCGGCACAAGGTGCATCAGATACTGATTCGCTCAGTAGGAAACAGACGCTCTCACATGTGTAGAAAACGACGGGTATCCTCGAGTCTTACCGCCGTTTTATCTCTTGGGATAGGTTTAGCCGGCGCCTTTTGGTATCGGTTTTGCCCCACTTCGGCGTCGTTATCTTATTTGATCGTCGGAAACTGTTGATTCCAAGGTCCATAGCCAAATTCAGCGCAATTGAGCCACATAACAAGTTTGCACGATGTTGTCCTTGCTAGTTTTCTCCAACTTCAGATTGGAGATTTTTTAATTATTCTGTTGCTTAATTCCAGGTGTTCCGTTACCCCCAGGCCGACCGTCGGTCATAGCAGTGGACGGCCATCGCGCAACAATCGAGTGGACTCCATCAGCTGTTGATCCCAAGTGTCCGCCGGTAACAGGATATCAGGTTGGCAAATGTTTTATTTAGTAATTATTAATTTTTATTTTTAATTTCGAATTTTACTTTTTGGGATCCTGTTTGTCGTACGTAGAAATCCTTGTGAGCTGTGGTTAGAGATTCTTATATTTTGAATGAGTTCCATAACTTTCTCTTCGAAGCTATTTCGTCTAAAAAAGCGGGTAGATGTTTTTTGAGCCTATTGATTTGTCCATTTTCCTATTTCTGTTATTTATTCTATTATGTACGTTAATCTTTTTTTTTGCTACTGTCGCACGCCAGGTAGATTCTGCTGGTGCATAAATGCCCTCACTTCCAAATCCCTGTCCTTATTTTGCCTTATTCTTTGTGTATGTTACAGTATGTTGCAGTTTGTGTTAAATGTCATATGCCCTGTTCCAATCCTCAGTGCATCCGTTTCTGTCAAATGTTTCTATAAATTAATTGGTGACTATCGACGGTGTCAAAGTAAGCTGCTTGGTGTTTATGACTGATTTTTGAGGTGGAATATCGGGTCTACGGCACAGTAGACTGGATGGTTGCCAACGATGTTCTAATATCGGAGTGTATTTACACAGGTTTATTCTCAATTTTTTGCTGTTTTTTGTTTTCTGTTTTTCCTACTTTGTTCTTCTTTAATTCTGCCTCAGTGTCCCTTTGCTGCAATTTTTGTTTATAGTCGAAAACCTCCGACCAAATGGGGTGTATGAGTTTCGGGTGCGAGCGCGAAACGCTGATGGTCTCGGTACACCAAGCCGGTCGTCTGGAGCCACACATATCAAGCCTGCAGCTCCTCAACGAGGTGTTGGTTCGAGACCGGTTCTACCTGGGCTACGGCCGCCTGGTCAACCACAGGTATCCGTTATGACCGGTTATACAGTAAATCTTGTTATATTTCCACGCACACTTTCTTTCTCTTAAGCTTGTTGAAGCTGACATGGATTGGGTGAAAATGGAATGGGCTGCGGCTGACCAAGACGCCGGGTACATAGTGGAATTTCGCGAAGTTGGCGATCCCAACTGGTACACGGCGAATCCTCACCCTATCACAGTGAACTGTATTCATGGTGAGCGGTTTGGGTTATGCTTTTGTTTTTTGTCTTTGCTCGATATTTCTCGCATAACTATTTGAACTGAATCAAGCTGCATTCGATTCTTGTCACAAAACTTTCCTTTTTCTCTCGTTTTTTATCCCGAGTTCACTTTAGTGGAAGGGCTTCGACCTGGATCCACCTATGAGTTTCGCGTGATTGCTGTCGCAGGTGATTCGGCGTCTGTGCCTTCAGAAGTATCCGACATTATATCGCTTCGTCCCCTTTGGCGACGTAAGGAATTTCTGTTGTCTGGTCTGTGATTTAGCCCAACCTATCAGCAGAAAATCACATAATTTTCATTTTTGCCTTTACAGCACCCACTCGTGGAGTTCCTGCCCGACCACAAGCCCCTGAGTACCTGGAAATTGGTGGTGAAAGGATTACGATATGCTGGTTACCTGCACACAGTAGCCTTCCTGTTCTGGTAAGTTTGTTGTGTATCATCTGCAATCCCTTTTGTTTTGCTTTAGTTTTTTGCCGAAGCCTACTTTTTCTAGGGTTATGACGTTGAATTTCGTGATTTTCAACAAGATGCGGGTTGGTACAAAGTGAATGACCACCCTATACACGCCTGCAAAATGACTGGTGAGATATCCGTGCAGCTTTTTTATTTTACAGAAATTCTTCCTTGTCGATTATTTTTTGCTTTGATTTTTTACAAGATGTCACCAGAAACGTCTCTTTTCACATGGTTGAATTGCCAATATCTAGGGTTCATTTGTTAGTTTTATATTTTTGAAAAAAAAGGCACCAAAGAATTCTGCGAATGAATCCATCCAGAAAGTAGTGGCTTGATGTGCGCTTATTTGCTTCCATGATGGTAAACTTTTTGAAAATTCGTGATTCATGGAAATTCCGGGTTTCTGTGTAGATTAACCTTTCAAATATTTTTGTTTGGATGTTTATTTCTCGCTTCCTTTGTTTGTTGTGTTGCTTAAACTATCGCCTTTACTTGTTTGTAGTCGGTGATCTGATCATTGGGCACGAATATCAGTTTCGGGTGCTTGCACATAATGTCGTTGGTTGTTCGGATCCATCTGAAGCGTCACCTCCCGTAAAGATTCATGCAAGTGCAAGTAAGCCTCAGTTTGTTGTAGTTTTCGAAGTGGTCGTGCTGAGATTCTGAGTTTTTTTCTTTCGCAGTTGGTGAAGCTAAATACGTGGAAGCGGAACGCTTTGGTGCGGTGAAACTGCTTATGGAGGAAATGGTTCGGGAATCTCCACCACTCCCCGAACGAGACGATTCTCCACCTCCCCTACGCCATGGAAAGGGAAACGGCAATTGTAAGAGATCTTTTAAAAGTGTTTAAATGTGTTCTGCCGAATGTAACGGTCAAATAGAATTACTTGCTCCATTTTCGAAAATATTTTGTGACCGTTATTTATTTCAATGTTATTTTAGTGCAGTGGCGTGATCCTTCACTGAAAGAGGTGATCGACTACTTGGATAACCCTGACAAGGAAAAGCAGCTGAACGCCAGCGGATACTTGCAGCATTTAACGTTCAGCGACAATCTCATAAAAGATGAGACCAGGTATGAATTCGAACCCCTCGTGTGTTAAATAAGACCCCTGATCAGTTTTCCCTGACTTCAATAACGATTCTAATTAACAGAGAATATGGTGGAATTCCGAAGTTGGTCCATTTACTGAGGAGTGATATGCCGGTTATACAGAAGAATGCATGTGCATGTTTGAAGAACCTTTGCTACGGGAAGGAGAACGACCGGAATAAGGTGAAAGGCTCCAACAGTTTATCTTATATTTATTTCATTTTGTTTTTTCCTTTGTCTTTTTATTTTTTCATGAAATGTTTCTTTTTCCTCTTTGTTTTTGCTTTTTGCTAAGCTGAGCATAATGCGTTCTTCCAGCTGGCCATTCTTGATGCTGATGGGGTCCGAATGTTGTCCGCTGTGCTTCAGTCATCACACGACGCCGCTGTGAAAGAAGAAGCGACGGCTGCTCTGTGGAATTTGTCCAGTGCTGATATGCTGAAACCCGTGATTCTTGAAGCGTCCACTGATGCCTTGGTTCAGCAGGTATGGCTAGTGGTGAGATCTTTTTTTTGAATTCCGTTGATTTATTTTGGCACCATAGGTTGTTGCCGCAACTCCAGTCTATCAGCCTAATGGTGTTGCAAATGACAGCGATCCGCTCCGACCCTACAGTACGGCGACATTCAAAAATGCTACCGGTGTGCTCAGGTTAGTTTTGCATTTTCACTTGTTTGTAAGGGTAATTTCTAACCGCATTAACATCACTGGTACACTCCGATGCTCAGCTAGGTATTCCAGCTTCAAGAGGACTTATGGAATATAGTGAGGGTGTGCAGCTTGGAGCGCTTCAGGGAGGGAGAGAGACAATGTTCCCACAGGTTTTGTATAGAAGTACTCCCATCTTCTTTTCGGAGCGTTGATATACATATTGGGTTGGTGCGTGATTACTGTGGCTTTTTTCAACAGTGTTATTTAGCAATAACAAGATAAAATGATAATTCGGGACTCCATTCGGGACATTTCACCATCGCAGTCAGGGACTGCTTCCCATTTGGTAGTCTTCAAAAGGTCAATTTCCGCTACAAAAAAAGTGCAACACAAAAAAGCCGCATTAATTATGCACCAACCTAATATCCTGGAAGATCGCAGCTGCCCATTTTAATGCATAGGGCCACCTGCATCAAGTTGGAGAGGAGGTAACCTGCTGAATGTGGAACAGTAACATGTCTGTACAAGAAATGAAGAGTGGCCCTATTCACGGGATCATACATGTATATGTGACATCCCTGGTTGTTGACATGGTCGCTCTTCAATCATGTACAGACGTGGTGCTGTTCACCATTCACCAAGTTGCCCCCCCCCCCCTAACCAGTATACAGTCCATTTCGGAGCGCCTGACAGGGCGTGGCCTATGGACTTGGGTGAGTGGCGGGAGTGAGAATGTGTGGCGAGGTGAGCGAAATGGACTGCACGTACGTATCAACGAAATGGCCATCATTTTTCGTTTGTGATTCGATGTTTCGGGTTAACAGGGGGCGACTATGAGTGAAAGGTGAAATCGTAATTGGCGTTGGCGGCTCCCTTCAGATACAATTAAACTGTGCCCTGAGTCGTGATTATAAGCTAAGCTTTCATTCAATCGAGGGATTTCTTTGCATCTGGGCCTTGTAACAGCGCGACGTGGATAACGACGCTCAACTGATCCATCCGCTTTCAGAAACATCAGCGCAGCTAACGCCGCCGCCAGGAAGCGACTGAGGGCTTGTCCGAATCTCATCGAGGGACTTGTCCACTTCCTCACAATTGCCATTCAACGGAACCAAGTTGATTCTCAGACGGTGGAGAACGTTGTCTGCCTACTCCGCAACTTGAGCTACAGGTATTTTTTAGTAGTTGTGATTTTGCATTTTTTTCTGGAATTCACCTTCAGAATACAAGAAGTTGAAGACCCTAACTATGACCCGGCTACTGCACACATGCTGTACACGAAAGGAGGCAAGTCTGCCCCAAGCAGTCCGAAGCCCAAGAAGGATAAGGACAAGAAGAGGGAACATGCGAAAGAGGTGGTGGTGGTAAGTTGCATAGTATGAAATATGCTGAATATGCAATTATGGTATACAGAAAATTAATTTATTCGAATGAGGACAGGTTTCAAGCTCAGTCGAACTTGTATCCGGGCCTTGCTTTACGGCACAAAACTATAGTATTGCTGGCGCATGCCGGTCCAACGAGCATGTTTTCTTTGCCACCAAATCCGGCAGACGACTTCTCATTCCTCACGTCGACCTTTCCGAGAATCTGTTTTCCGTTGAATGTGATCACACCGGATGAAATATCGCCCTTTGTATTGTTCACGTGTACTGGAATCCATTCCTTGTCCTTATCGAACGACGCTGCCTGCAACAACTTGATTTAGGGATGGGCACTGTATCACGGACTGTGTGGTTGCGTACCTGTGGGTATGGCAGCCACTGGTAGTCGAAACCTCTGACGTGTTCGGAAAGGTGCACGAGCACCTGAATCGAACCGACGTTCCCTTTGTACTCGTTCTTGTTCCAGCAGAAATTGGCGGCCACCTGCAAGAGTATTTCTCAAAGATTTCCGTGAAGGGCTAGTGCGTACTGGTGACGGTTACCTTGCCACCTTCATTCCAAATACGTCCCATAACAGGCTCACCGGCCTGGTACCATAGGGCAACATACTGGTCAGGGTTTTCTCCAGGAATCGTGTCAAGAGTCTTGTCGAGCGCTTTCACAAGAAGTCTGTCCGGCCACGGATCACCTGCACGCAAATCCATCCACTCATCGATCATTACTCTGCGTTGAATCTCATTATTCATCATTTTGATGGTAAACAGAGCAAGTATTTGTTCTACTAGCTCACCTCGGAGGAGGGGGCCCAGGGGCCGGTGTTGGTGGCGGTGGTGGTGGCTTTGGACAATGAGGACATTCACAGAATGGTGGTCCTCCAACAGTATTTCGCATTATAATGTACATGTCATTGAGCTGTGGTCCTTTTTGCTCATACACTTTCCCATCGCAGGAGAACAACGCAATTTCAGTTTTGTTATCGACGTAACCAAGAAGGGCGCCCTGCAATAGGATTTCATAGGAAGTACCTTCTCCACTTTTCAAGCCTTGGTATACCAATGTAACACATTTACTTTGCATCATTCCTCGGGTGCAAATTGGTAAAGTTCCAAAATGTATTTGAGGGAGAGGCGCGAGGGATACTACCGATTGTGTTGGCTCTGCCCTTTGGATGATTTAGGTTGTTACTCGAAAAGGATAGGATATTTATTGATTGGTGCCCTATTCGTCTATTCGCCCATTCACCCTTTTGTACTCGCACAAGCCTGTTCGCTCGATCGATATGTATTTTTTCTTTGCGATCCATACGAATAGGTGGAAAGGAAAAGGTCTTATCGATTACTCGATCAGACGGAACTATTAGGCCGCTTCCATACTTTGCGCACCGACGCCGGCACGCGCGTGACGCAGGCACGCGCGTGACGCAGGCACGCGCGTGACGGCGTCGGTGCGCAAAGTATGGAAGCGGCCTTAGATAAGGTACGTATCGATTAGGAAGGCAACACGGCTGATGGTGTGAACGCCTGATCGATATGTATCGTTTTTTCTGAATGATCGCCTAAAACGCGTGTGCGATTGCCAACTCTGAACACTTCCTAATCTGCAGTGTTACCGCATGATGAGCAGTAATATGTAAGTGTGGATGTGATAGGTTATCAGTATTTACCTCTGGGCGGTCCTTCCATAGAATCGGGAAGGAATCTCCGCAGTGAAGGAGTTGGCGGCCTTCTGCTTTATCAAACCTCTCCTTATATTGCATCCATTCGTACCAGAATCCTTGAGTGTTATGGTCTCCCGTGTATTGGAGTACCTTAATAAGGGTGTTCAAGCCCAAGCTACTGTTAAACTAAACGAAGTAGAACGAAGGAGTCTGTCAAACCTGGATATTTCCCTCTAGTTGCTGAGCTGTCCTGAGTTCGGCTTTCTTATATGGGAACGAACACTCGACAACTCCTCCGTTGTTCCATGATCGACCGTGAATCGGCTTTCCGTGTTTGTACCACAGAGCGACGTACATGTTCTGTTGGCCGAGACACTGCAAGAATCATCATTTTCTGAAAGCTCCCATGTATTCTTCAAAGGGACCCACTTTCACAGGATTTGGTGGGAACGGAGCTCCGACTTTCTGGAACGCCCACGTGTCCTCCTTTGGTGGAGGATTTGGCATGATGAATAGAGACCAGTGTAAGAAGGTGAATGAATAGAATGCTGCCAAGAACTCGTGCTTATATACCTTGTTTTTGTTTACGCTTCATTTTCCGGCAAATCTATAAGCATGTGCTTGTGTTAGCGGTGCTATGGTTCACTGTTCATTGTAGAAGGCTGATAGTTTCAGAGTGCTATTTCATGTGAAGCAGAATGGTTGATCTAGGGTGAGCGCTGGGTCGCGTTCATACTTTGCGCTGGCAGATGGTGGCTGCGTTCACAGGCAGCGAGGCAGAGTGGCGTGGAGGAGGTGCAGACGACGCAGACAACGAGACAGGGAGCACAGAAGGAGACGCAGAGAGACGCAGCTACGCCCTGCTGCCAGCACCGCAAAGTATGAACGCGGCCTTGGAAGGGCTCCATTACGGAAGCGCGACGGTCGCAAAGCCGCGTACGAGGTCGTGCGCAAGAATGGGCGTGGTGAAGGCGCTGGGTGGAGCGCAGCCAAATGGGGTGTTTTTGAGTACCGCTCTCCTTTCTGATCTTTATCAGGCAAGCTGATATCGTTCTTATGCGTTTTCTTCCTAGTTTCCTGAGAGGATGGCGTTGAATCAATAGGGTTTAAACAGTTTATAAGCCCTATCAATCAGAAACAAGAGGGACCCATAAATTGTTGGAATTTCGAGAAAGTCAACGCTCAGACAAGTGACTTGGGTCTCGCAGTAACCGCATTGGAGTGTGCCTGGCATGATCATCGTTAGCTTGTGTAGACAGACAGACCTGTACAGTACTATTTATGTTCATTTTGTTTCAACGAGTCGGTCTTTTCCGTTAGATCGAAATCCGTGGGGGTTCTTTAGGTTTGCTGACGGCGCTCTGCAGATAGTCAGTCGTCACAGGTTAGCTCTGTGTCAGTTGAGATCAGTCGCGGACTTGTCCGCCCATCTATCATTGTATGGGGAAGGACTCTGGTAATGCAAGGTTCGATTTCTGATCAGTGACAAGTTCCGATGTCCAAAATGTCGTTCGATAACCTTTTGTGATGATATCATTCTTTGCTGTTCTCGTGTAGGCTTTTTATGGGGAAAGATGAGCCCGGCACAGCAAGGCTACCGTCAAAATTTTACCCAAAATTTTACCATCACCTGAGCTGAGCTGCTCATATCAATGTGAGGCAGCGTTGTGGGATTTCGCTTTCAGAGTATGAACGTTGTTTCAAAGGGTAAAACATTCTCAAAAAAAAATTCCACTATCGTATACATTGCACAAGACGAGATGAGTCGGGCTGCTATCACGGGTCAGAGATGGGGAATGGTGCAGAAGACCTACCGTGACGGGTGCTCGCGTCGCGGTTCGTCGTCATTGGGCACAGCCTTTCTCCCGTTTCGTCGCTCCGTCGGCGCACTCTGCGTAGGAGAGGAAGGCGTGCAAGTGTTCTGACCACTGTTGCAGGAGGTCAGGTCACCACTGTTATGTGGAGGTTAATTTACTACGGAAACGACGGAATTAACATTCTTGTGAGACTAAAACATTGTATTAGGTTGTCCCAAAAGTCTTGTAGGATTTTTCCAAAGAAATCAGTAACTCTTGTTCACTTCGAGGCAGGTCTAGGCGGTAAAGGAATATGGTTCTCTAGGCTTTCTAACAAAATACAGGGGGTGCCAAAAAAAAGTAATTTTGTCTCGTCCACTTTCACCTCACTTTAGTCAAACTACAGCAAATTCTGTTGAGGTATTTTCATCCCCACATTCAAGAGCAGACCTCACTCTATCACTATACTCCGTGGCAGCCTTCTGCACGAGCAGGAACGGGAGCGAGGAAAGAGTGAACAAGATATGTCACCTCAACTGGGCAAAATCCGACATTTCGTCGCCCTTTTTCACAACCTTGCTTAGGTCCGTTCACTCTGGGTACCTACGGGGATTCATACTGGGGGGTGTTCTTTAGGATCCCGTTTTTTCGGGTTTCCAGCGCCCTTCGTTTCCAAGAGCCAAAACGTGCACTTCCCACTGAAACCCCTACGGAGGCGGATTTGGGCATGAAAATGATACTTGGGATCATAGCAGCCTTGTCCAAGCAGCAGGGGCTCTGTGACTTCCATGAACCAAAGCACCAATCCTTAGGAAGCTTCCCACAAACACCTACCATGGAACCCGGCTCCACTGTTTTAAGGGGACCTTGATACCGTGTGTGCTCCGAAGCCCGACTGCGCCGAATGAAAGCCCCATATTTTTATGAAAGTGAAAGTAGTGAATCTCAGCTTGTTCCTGCTTTTAGAGGAACATTTCGGGAACATTTTGCCCCAGTACTTTCATTTCTTTCGTTTCCCTATGTTTTGTATAGTTGGGAGATGTGAGCCGTGGGCAAAATTACTTTTTTTTGGCACCCCTTGTATATTAGGTTGTCCCAAAAGTCTTGTCATATTTTCCCAAAAAAAATCAGTAACTCTTGTTCACTTCGAGGCAGGTCCAGGCGGTTCAGGAATATGGTAGAACGTTCCCTAAGCTTCCTAGGAAAATATATATTGTCCCACCAGATCCCGTGGAGAGAGCTACAATGCCCGTTGTCGATACCCACCCGACTCCCGGTGTCATCTAAAATGAGCGGTCTTGCGGCACCAAAACGACGGAAGCTTGCCACTCTATCAACGCTGCATTGGTCAAGGTACGTGTGAGCTACGAGACCGTGCGCCGCTGGTTCATCAGCTTCAGCAACGGCGAGACTGACATGAAAGACAAACCACGCTTGGGACTGTGCTGGTTCTGGGACGCGGAAGGAATGCTTTTCCGCGAGGTGCTAGTACAAGGCGAGGCAGTCATCGCTGCCGTATGCACCCACCAGCTCCAGCAGCTCGCCGTTCGAGAAAAGTGCCGGAAAAGGTCCGCGTTCACCCTTCTTCATGGCGACGCCCGCTCCCATTTCGCGAAAAGTGCCCAGGCCAAGCTATAGGAGCTCGGCTGGGATGTGTGCCTCACCCGCTATACTCTGCAAACAATGCCCCTTCTGACTATCACCTTACCCATCCTCTTATATCCTTCCTGGCCAAGAGAAAGTTCATTGATTATGACTTGCTTGCGAAGGCATCGCTGACTTCTTCGACTCTCAGAACCCAGAGTTCTGGGAGGAGGGAACCAACGATTTACCTATCAGGTGACCAACTCGCGGATTTATTTGCGGCTGGGGTTGTTGTCAAGTGGGCTCTTCGCTCTACGGTACACGCTGGTAGGCTCGCCGCTCAAACGGCGAGTCAGAAGTCCGTTTTTTGCACCGATGTTACAAATTCGATATTTGGGGACACCCCATATTAGCCCCACGTCTAGACTTCCTTCCTTTGCAATGCGCGCGAAGCGCGCGTGATCCCTGTTCGCCATTCAGCGGCTGGTCAGTGGTCGCCCTTTTACACCGTAGTAGGCCAAGTTTTCATGTGTTGCTTACGAAGAGCCTTGCTCGATAAGATAAGGAGATCAAAGCTTATAAGCAACCATGTTGGAGGCCGCGACGCGCGAGCTCATGCATCGTGGTAGGTCTTCTCTCTGCAGATTTGTCCGTTTATCGACACTCGTCAGAGGTGAGCGGCGAAAGCGTCAGGGATCCATCTAGCTGAAGGGCCCACACTCAGCTAATGTGTGATGCTTCAATGGAATCGAGGTAAAGGCGTATCCCATGATTTCACTTCCACTGTTCGTTGTCATCTGGCTAATGCCCTAACTCAGTTTGCAGAGAAGTGCCCCGTTTACGGTTTTTGGATGTTGTTTGCTTTGTACCATTAGGATTTTTGCTTTCTTTCTCGAAGTATCAGCTGTGAGGTGTTGTTCAGAGTTCGTGATTCAGGCGGAAGAAAAAAGATACGTACCGACCAAGTGATTCAGGCGATCGCGGACTCGTACGATCTCCCGAATAGTGAACTCTGAACAGTGCCTTGGGCTGCAAGCATCTTTGTGTTCAAACATTCACATTCGTGTTCACAAGTTCGGCTGTTATGCGACAAAGCCACAAGAAACGATGTTTTCTTTGCGATTCACAAAAGTTTTATGTTTGCACAATGATTCCTTTCGATTCATAATGCAACATAAATAATTCATAGCCCTAATCGAACTTGTATCCGGGCCTTGCTTTACGGCACAAAACTATAGTATTGTTGGCGCATGCCGGTCCAACGAGCATGTTTTCTTTGCCACCAAACCCGGCAGATGACTTCTCATTCCTCACGTCGACCTTTCCGAGAATCTGTTTTCCGTCGAATGTGATCACACCGGATGAAATGTCGCCCTTTGCATTGTTCACATGTACTGGAATCCATTCCTTGTCCTTATCGAATGACGCTGCCTGCAAGAACACGATTTAGGGATGTGTTCTGTATAACGGACTATGTGGTTGCGTACCTGAGGGTATGGCAGCCACTGGTAGTCGAAACCTCTGACGTGTTCTGAAAGGTGCACAAGCACCTGAATCGAACCGACGTTCCCTTTGTACTCGTTCTTGTTCCAGCAGAAATTGGCGGCCACCTGCAAGAGTATTCGTCAAATATTGCCGTGAAGCGCTAAACGGCGTGCTGGTGACAGTCACCTTGCCACCTTCATTCCAAATACGTCCCATGACTGGCTCACCAGCCTGGTACCATAGGGCGACATACTGATCAGGGTTTTCTCCAGGAATGGTGTCAAGAGTCTTGTCGAGCGCTTTCACTAGAAGTCTGTCCGGCCACGGATCACCTGCACGCAAATCCATCCACTCATCGATCATGACTCTGCAATGGGAAGTGGGAATTGCCCGCATCTTATGGGCCTGACATGGATGTACCTTGGCGGTGGAGGTCCCGGAGGAGGTGGTGCGACTTTGCATGTTGAACATTCACAATATGGTGGGCCACCTACAGTATTCCTCATGATAATGTACATGTTATTGAGCTGAGGTCCTTTCTGCTCGTATACTTTTCCATCACAGGAGAATAAGGCTATTTCAGTTTTATTGTCAACGTAGCCGAGTAGAGCACCCTGTAATATATAGTAGAACTGTTAGAAAATGACACTTGCTCGGTGATGTCGCTCAACATACGTGCAGAATCATTACTCATTTCAAAAGGGTATGCGTCATGACACTCGAATAGAGTCGTCGCGTCACGCGAACGATGTGACCATAAGCCAAAAATAGCAGGCCGCTACACTATGAATGGCGTGACTGCCTCTTCCTCGTGTGATATCACCCAATAAGCGTCATACCCGCCTTCATTTTAATGTACTTATGTTACGCCGCTTTCACTTGGCGCTTCGGGAATCGGCGATTTCACCAATCCACGAGCGACTTTGGAAGCCACCTTGTTTTCACCCAACGGTTTAGGTGCATATCGATTGATTCGCTCCCCACCGTATGTTGTGGGAGTCGGATAATCCATTTGTACCTCATCCTCGTCGCCAAACTGCAAATCACTGATGCGCGTACTGATTCCTAATCGATGTGTATCTTTTCTATGCTCTGAATCTGAATTGTCAGATATGTTATCTGTGGAAGTGACCTTGATAATTAAAGCCTGAATGGGAAGCGAGCTTGAAGCAGATGTGGCTTGTTTGACGGGCGACACTCATGAGCCAGCTTCTGCGTTTGAGGCTTACTGGAAGTTTATCACGCCATGCTTATCAGCTCTTTCCTTGTCTTGGTGTTTACCTCAGGGCGGTCTTTCCATAGAATCGGGAAAGAATCTCCGCAGCGAACGAGTTGGCGGCCTTCTGCTTTGTCGAACCTGTCCTTATATTGAATCCATTCATACCAAAATCCTTGGGTATTATGGTCTCCTGTGTATTGAAGTACCTGAAAGTGATACGCAAGTTGAATGTCCAGTAACCATCTCCCTTCAAGCGACCCACTTGAATATTTCCCTCTAGTTGCTGGGCAGTTCTTAATTCAGCTTTCTTATAAGGAAATGAGCACTCGACGACTCCTCCGTTGTTCCATGATCGACCGTGAATCGGTTTTCCATGTTTGTACCACAGTGCGACGTACATATTTTGTTGTCCAAGACACTGGAACAGTCACATTTCTTTAGAATCCCACACGTTGTCTCTTCAGAGAACCCACTTTCACAGGATTCGGTGGGAACGGAGTTCCAACTTTTTGGAACGCCCAAGTATCTTCTTTCGGTGGTGGATTCGGCATAGCTTCTTGAACGTACGAAGATTGACCTAATTGACTGACTAACTGACCGAAAGTGCTCGCTATCCTACCTCGGAAAGTTTTTATACCGCTTCTCATCAATTTTGTTTATGTTCTGATACGTAAACAATTTTTGAAAAATGGACTTCGTAGTGCTGGCCGGTGTGGCTAAGTCACTACTCAATATTCGTAACTCAGTTGATCAGGCGGGAAGGAAAAGTTACTCATCGCCTGATCGCCTGATCGCCTGATCGTTACATTTTTCGTCTGGTCGCCCGAATTCTGAACACTTTCCAATAGGGTCCGTAAGCATGATTGCATACGTTGTCAGCGTTGAACTGCCGTCATAGGATGCTCCACGCAGTCAATTTCATTCAGAATTCTTGGGACGTTGATAGCGTGGTGGTATATTAGTGAGGGACGGGAGGGCCAATCAGAGAACAGTCTGCCACGGTTACGGTTATGGTCAAAGGAATCGTCTACGGAAAAATGAGTTTCTTGTTACCCATATATTTATGAGGTATTTGCCTGATGTGGGCCGCCTGCAAACTTTCACGCGAAAAAAATGTGAATCCGGCTAAGATACAGCACCACAAAGTGTTGGCCGGGTGGGCGACGCCTCCGAGCAAGAGCCCACTCCGTCGTCCGCCGCGTCGGAGACGCATCGTAAGAACAGAAAGTTACGTAAACAGTCCCACTTTCCATTTCCGACCGCGGCGTGGCTCCTGCTAGGAGGCCGGCCGAGAATTTAAAGGCACCGGGAGGGGGGAAAGGGCGGAATAACGTTTACAAAAACAATGGCGTCTGAAAACAAACATATGGGTTCGGTAGATACAATGTGTAACGAAACCGGCGTTGAAAAACGCGCCATAGGGCGCTATTTGCCCACAGGGCGCGCTTCCGTCCGAACTGCAAGCTTCCATGGCCGAGCCTCGCTTCGTTCATTTTAAAGCTTGTCTTCGGTCTGATGTAACCTTATTTTTGAATTATTTCCTGTTTAGACTGTTTTCTAGTGACATATTTTACTTGTTTACTTATGGATCTTCTTAATTGTGCATTTCTACCTGAAAATCTCAGAAGGGTCAAATAAAGTCTGGGGGAGACGCAACTCTGCGTCGACGTCGAAGCTCCTTTCCCTTCCTAGGCTTAGGCTAAAATTGATATCCCCTCCTCCCACATTAAAAAGCATCTGTCAAAGCACAGGTCTCATCTGCTTAAGCCTAACCCTAGGAAGGGAAAGAAGCTTTGACGTGGGTGAAAATTTTGCGTCTCCCCCCCCCCCCCCGACTTTATTTGACCCGTAAGTACATCTAGAAACAATATAAGAAAGAACAAAGTAAAAACTAAAAGGAAAAAACAATCTATACTAGAAGCATCTTCTCTTGGCACCATGCCAAGGCGTCAAATTGGCGAGTTGTGCAATGGCGGCCACTCAAACTCGTCCACACTACGTCTGTTCTACAGTAAGCCAAAGTTACCCCCTCCTGGTGTCTTTAAGCAGCTGTGTCTCAGCCGAATTCCCACTTTTTCACTGAAGCTCGCATGCGGCCCTTATTAGGCAAACACAACATAAATGTAAGAGCAACAAAGAAACCAATTTTTCCGTAGACGATTCCTCCAAACATTCATGTCAAGGCGTGTCTGTACAACGTTCCACAATTTGCCCTCTCCTTGTCCATTTTTGACCTCTTCTTGTCCATTTTTGCCCTCTCCTTGTCCATTGATATAGCACGGATGCTTATTTGGTCAATCTATCGACAAGTCTGGTGTCAGCAACCACTGACTGTGCTTTGAACATGAAAATTTTGGTCGGGTTGTTTGAATCGGCCTTCACAGACTGAGGCATATCAGGGTAAAGGGCATGGATACAATACAAGTTGCGCTAGCTCATAGTTAAGCACAGTGACGATAAGAAATATTTGCAGGGTCCAGCGGTCTTGTGGCAACCATATGTCGTGAAACTGTATCTGAAATTGCTGCAAGAGGCCTCAAATTTGGACACCTTGGAAGTGAGTCTGAAGAGTCTCCATTCCTGTTCCAACAGCTCATAATATTGGTTCAGGCATCTGCTGGAGCGATCCAAAATTTAGCTGCCTGTCAGTTTGCTCCTAGCGCCGAGGTTCGTGCTGCAGTTCGAGTCGAGAAAGGTCTTCCAGTACTGGTTGAACTGATTCGACTGAAAGAAGACTATGTGGTCTGTGCGGTTGCGACTGCTTTGCGGAATCTTGCGCTGGATCCGAGGAATCGCGAGTTGATAGGTACAATTGTTTCAAATTCTTGATGCAGGTTCTCATGGGGCTGCGTCGATTACTTGATGACATAGGTCACTACGTATCTTTCAGGAAAATACGCTCTACGCGATTTAATCGATAAGCTTCCCGATGCTGGTGCCCGTCGTCCACCAGTCAGTGATCAGACGATCGGAGCAGTTCTCGGCACTCTCTTTGAGGTAGTCCGAAGTAGTGCTGCGTTTACAAGAGACGTCCACGAGGCTCGAGGTTTGCATTTTTCTCATGATTGGGATTTTCTTCGCTTTCTTTGGTAGTAATGTCGCCATTTTCGCGGGTGTGTAGCCTTTGGTGAGTTTTCGCTCTGCGGCGTCGCACCCGCGGCACTATCAAGACGACTTCCGTGGTCGGTAGGAATTCCATCAAGAACGCAAAAGACTGTTACCAGCAAAAGACTGTTACCAGTACCGTTTTTTGAGTAAACAGCTGCTTATCTCATTATCTGGGAACAAATTTTGTACCCTATCAGGGCAAAGTAATAGCATAAAAAGTAAAAGAAGCAGTAACATTGCCCGATAACAATCCCGATCACGAAATAATCAGTTCTGTAGTAAAACTTGAAAGGGTGTGTGTGCAATGTACGCAATCACACGCGAAGAAATCTACCGCGCCGCTCGCCGCGCGCGTCCGCAGGAGAATTTGACCTAGGGCTACGCACCTCGTTTTCCCTGTGACTGAATGGCTGAACGCTGATCAGTTGTGGTTTCATCGATAGGATAAGTTTTTAAAAGCTACAGTACCGTATCACATTGTTCCCGTGATCTCCTTCTGTAATCGGTGCAAATTTTATTGAAGAGTCGTGATTGGAGTGTTATTAACCAAGCACTATTGTCGCACTCGTGTGGCCGCATCCTTGAATATCCTAGTGTACTGCCCAGTTAAATTCTCCAAAGTAGGATGCGTGGAGACGAGACAAAGAAATTATGAATTTATTAGACAGCAAAACACAACAAAATAACAGGGTTAAGTTTAAAATGTGGGGTGGTCGACGGCGAGGAGAAGGCGTTCTGATTCTCGTGGACCTGCTTTAATACTGTTCTCAGCCCGCGCGATCTGGGTGGTCAGTTCAACCACACACGGTCTCTTTGACCCTTCCCCCTAAGATCTAGTACGGTATCCTTACATCTCCCCTATGATCTGTTACGGTATCCTCACATGCCTCCCCTCCCCGCTAGAAGCTGCTCCACTCAGCTTCTGTACGTTCTTCTCCTCGACGTTTGGGCCCACTGTCCGCGGGCCATACTGCCATTTTTCCTAAAACTGCGTCTATACTCGCTTCCAAAGTGCGGCTGATAGTGCAGATTTCTGGGAGGGAGGTAGTTTCTATGATGGGGGATTTTTGTCGCTCTCCCATGATTGATTTGCCTTGGCTGCACGTGAGACTCTGAAGTTTCGGTCTTGCTTTTTATTCTGTAGTACGGTGTCAGTCTCAGATGGCTCATATAAAATTCGCGTGTGGCCTCATAGAATTTTTTCACTGCACTTGCTGTGTAAAATCGAGGCTGGGGTCCCGTTTTATCCGCGATGACGTTACAAGGATGCGTAGGAAGGCTTTCCTCGGCCTTGGTCATCAGTAGGCATTTGATCCGAGCTTGCAGTTTTGGGCGTTGGGCCACTGTCTCCTCACACAAGTCTCGCAATCCGTCGACTGCTTTAGGCCACTGCTTGTTGTCTCTGGGAGTCCCCAGAACAAAATACTCCACTCCATCTGAAATCATGCCTAAAATGAGCTGCCATGCCTGGGCCCACGCTGAGCTATTAAAAGCTCTTGACGGACTAAAGAGTACTACAGCTGAGAACTCATCCTGGCACCAACTCTCCTGAACATCGTCTGGCTTTGCATACACGCGCACCATTTGGCAGTGTGATTGAATCGACATTACATGCTCCTTGAAGTCACATGGTAGCAATACCAAGGTCTTCTTAGGAGGAAGTTTCTTCCATAACTCCATGCTCCATGGGTGGGCCTGTGCCCAACTACACGCGTAGTCAAACAGGCTCGGCAAATCGTATGGATCCTCTTGAGTGCGATGTGGGTGGGCTTCCCAGTGCTGATGTTCCGTGGAATTTCGTACTTGCATGGCCTGCATCACGTGTAAGCATTTCGCTGAAAAAAACGATATTGCATATCCAAGTCCGGTGGGTGACAACGCGTCATACTCGGAGTCCAGTATGCGAGCAACCCTCATTTCGGGGGTAGTGTGTGTCTGCGACATTATGGTAGCTACGCGAGCCAACTTATACACAGAATCAAACATCAGCGTATCAATTGGGGACCCTCTTGATCCCGTTATTTCACTCCATGTCATATTTGACGAGCACGGCAATCTTTGGCCATCAATTGATAATCCTCCTGGACAAATGAAGTCGACGTGCAACGGATTGGCAGTCGTCATTGACCTCTCTCTGAAATTCGCTGAATAACGAATCATCTTACAGCATCCTGATACCAATTTGGATTTGCGACCCCGTCGTCCGCGACAGCCTTTCGTCTTCAGAGGCGTGTCAGCTATCGCTTGTGGTATCTTTATCAGGTGGTCAAACTGCACTCTTAGTGGTTCCTTGTTTTGACCGATGAGGGTCACTAGCGCTGAGTTCGCACTGCTCTCTATGACTCTATAGGGACCAGACCAATCCGTAGTCAACTTCGGAAAAGAGGCTTTTCCTTTTTCCTGCGGGATTTTCACGTAAACGCGATCTCCCTCATTGAATTTTTGAAACGTTTGTCGTACTGTTCCTTCATCTTTTCCCGGTAATTCTCGGAATGGGAAGAAATACACTCACGCGCAAGTTTCAGTCCTGCCAGAAATTCCGTTTTATACTGGTCATAATCCACTGTGCAGGGCGACAAAAGGTCCCTGGGAATAATCTGCGGATACTTCGGATCCTGTCCGTATAAAAGAAAGTGGGGACTCTCCCCGGTCGCTTCGTGTGGGCATGCATTGTAGGCATACACAACTGTAGGCAATATGACATCCCACTCAGCGGGTACCACCGTCTTTTTTCTCAACATACGAATAATTGTTCCGTTAACCCTTTCGGTTATCCCATTTTCTCTGGGGCAGTATCCTTTGGTAAACTGCTGCTTAATCCCCATTACTTCGCATAACGCATTCACTATGCTATTCTCAAATTCTTTTCCTCGATCTGACAGGATCACTTCAGGCCATCTTCCTGCTCCACAAATCCATTGACTGAACAAAACTTCTGCTACCGTTTCTGCCTTTTTATTCGGCACTGGGTATGCCCCAAGAAACTTTGTGAAATGATCGATTATTGTGACTATGTACCTGTTCCCTCGGCTTGATGTACCCATCTCAAGCAGGTCAATGCCTATTATTTCAAATGGCTTAGACACCATTACTGGCTTCAGCGGAGGGGTGTTAACCTTATGCGTGTTGTTGACGAAGCACTTTTGGCACTCCTGGCACCACTTTGCGATGTCTTGCTTCATTTTTGGCCAGAATGCAACTTTTTCCAGTTGCGAGAACATTTTCCTAGCGTTAAAGTGCCCACCCATGATTCCATGGTGTGCCTCCGTGAAAAGTTCCTTTCGCCTGCTTTGGGGTACAACATTTACTCTGCTGCCATTCTCGCGAATCAAACGCAGTTTACCATCGCTAACTTCGAAGTCTGCAGTGGTAAACTTTTTACCATACTGCGCAAATCTAACTTCGTCCACCCTTCCCAATTCCAAAGACTCAATTATTGGCCTGAACTCCTCATCGCTCCTTAACTCTTCCAGCCAATCACTGTCTTTAACTAGCGCAACGATTTTCTCGTTCTCTGTGTATTTGGATTCTACCACGTCCTCCTCTGACACCGTTCCCCTGGAAAGCGCGTCTGCAACACTATTAGCTGCCCCTTTTACATACTCGATCTCTAGGTCATAGCGTTGAAGCTCCAACGCCCATCTGAGCACCCGTGGAGAGACGTTGGTCCGTTTGAACAATGACGTCAACGCAGCGTGGTCGGTTCTCACGACTGTATGAACGCCATAAATGAAATAGTGAAATTTCTTCTTGCAAACATCACACCCAATGCCTCCTGGTCAGTGATGTGATAGTTCCGCTCCGCTTTAGATAATCCTCTAGACGCAAAATGCAAGGGATGGATAAGTTTGTCGTTCCCTTCTTGAGCTAATACCGCGCCTATCCCAGTGCGACTCGCATCTGTATATATGTAGAAGGGACGTGTACCTTTACGTGCACCCTCGATATCTGGTTGTCCTAGAACCGGCGCCTTGGTTAGGAGTTCCTTTAGGGTTGTGAACGCCCTTGTATGCGCTTCTGTCCACACAAATGGGGACTTCGTACTTGTGAGGTCGTATAACGGCTGTGCTATGGATGCGTAGCGCAAAATGAATTTTCGGTAGTAACCAGCCATGCCTAGAAAGGTTCTGAGCTGGGCTAAAGTAACTGGCGGTGGGTACTCATGGATTTTCTCCACTTTGTCAGGGTCAGTGCGCAACCCCTCTTGATCGATTACGTGTCCTAAGAACTCCACAGAGGTCTCCAATATTCGGCATTTCTGCGGTTTCAACTTCAAGTGCGCCTTGCGTAATGCCTGGAACACCTGCTCCAAAACCTCTAAGTGGCGCTCCACTGTCTCAGTCGCAACCAGCATATCATCAATGTATACCGACACCTCCGATCCCATGAGTGACCCTAGGACCTTTTCCATTAATCTCTGAAAAACGGCTGGCGCCGTGGACAGTCCAAACGGAAGAACTCGAAACTGGAAGAGTCCAGCCATTGTCGTGAATGCGCTAATCTCCTTAGCTTCCTCCGTCAAGGGTATCTGCCAGTACCCGCTTGCTAGATCAAGAGACGTAAAATACCGCTTTCCGCGAAGATTTTGGAGTGTCATGTCTATTGGCGGAAGGGGATAGCTATCCTTCTTGATCACTTTGTTAACTTCTCTATAATCAACACATAGTCGGATGGACCCATCCTTCTTAGCCACTAGCACTATTGGTGACGCCCAAGGTGAAGCGCTGTCCTCAATGATGTTTCTCCTTTTGAGATCATCTAGCATTTCACACACCTGGTTGCGCAGTGCGTACGGCACGGGTCGAACGCGCTGCTTGATAGGGGGACTATCCCCCACATCGATGCTGTGCTGCATCAAATCGGTTTGGGTCAGTTCCAAGTCAGACATTGCGAACACGTCCTCATACGTAGCTATAAGGCCCTTCCACTCTTCCGTATACCGCTCTGTTTTACGGTTACCCTCCAGCATTGCTAACAATTCCTCGACTCGATTCGTCTGTATTTCTGGAAATTTCCGAGACAATTCCAGCATATCGCCCGCGAGCTCTCGCGTTCTGGGATCGTGCCACCTCTCTCGGTTCCAAGTGCCTAGAGTTTCCCCTTTCCGGATAACCCAAGGCTCATTAGTACAGTTCCTGACAGACACTAGAGCTTCGCCATGTGTTACCTTCAACACCCCGGAAGCTATGCGGCTGTTGTTGGACCAGAAGATGCACTCGTCTGAACCAACTCCTCCTGACACTGGTACTGTGGTTATCCCTCCGGCCGGGATTACGTGCCTGTGAATGGAACGTATTGGACCACTCATTACGTTGTCCTGCTGATGGTTTACTTGTTCCACTACCGACCCTCCGAACTTTATGTGGATGCCTAACGCTTTCAGCGCATTCGTTCCTAGTAATACTACATTGTCCTTGCTCTTGTGAATGTGCAACTGTACGCGAGCCCGGCCCGCCCCACGTACATTCACTTCAGTGGCGACAAGCATTAAAAAGCTCATAGCGTTCCCTGAAGCATCAACCACTCTTTGGGAATTACCATCTCCCATCATGGTTACCATCTTATCGAGATCGATCATCCTCCTCTTTGCCTCCAATAGCAAACCAAGGGGAATAATGGATACCACCGATCCCGTGTCGATCATTGCATCAACAGTCATGCCTAACATGTCCACTTTACATGTAAAAGGCTTTCCATATGCCTCGGTAACTAAATCCTTCCTGTCCTCCTTGACAACAGCGCCGCACCATTTTTCTAGGTGTGCCGAAAACGATCCAGACGGTTTGCGCTCTCTCGCTCCCCGTTTTTGCCTATCCTCGCTACGTGTGGATGACTCTTGGCTCCTAGCTTTTGGACAATTCCTCGCATAGTGCCCGACGCCTCCACATTTATAGCACTTACTTCCTACTGTGGTAAGACTTTTCCCAGTTGTTCCGCTGACTAAGTCTTCCTTGTTCTCCCTACCAAGACCTCTATACTTAAGGCGATCCGCCTTATCCCTCTCTTGGACCCCTTGTGATTGTGGCTGTTTTGGTTGCCATGTCTCACGGGCACGTTCCAGTCTCAGGGCTGCCTGACGCACTGACTGGTATACCATACCAGTAGGTGCCTCTAGCGCTGCTAATAGGTGGTAGGAATCTCTCCATTCCGCCAGACAGGCATGCAGCTTAGAACCCAGAAGGAAGTCTCGGTCACTATCCCCGTGGATTTCCCTTGAAATCCTTTCCATTTTGTAGCAGAACTCCTCTACTGTTTCGTTATCCCTTTTTCGCAGCCTATCCCACTCCTCAACTTTTTTTAGCTTTTTACATGGGTCTCTTCCGGCTCTTTCTAGAGCCTCGATCACATCCTCAAATGATCCTTCCTGGATCCTCTTAGGCAAGTTACTGAACAGCATTTTTGCGGGTCCATCCAGTAATGTTACCAGGATATCGCGCCGCTCTCGGTTGCTCCAGGATTCCCTTGGGTACTTGATTTCGAAGCCCCTAAGAAAATCACTCAGGGAATTTTTACCCGTATACCTCTCCACACTTGCGGCTGTCTGAGCCTTCCACATGGCCTTAAAAACGCCCCATAAATCCGAGGGACTGGCATTCGCGTTGGACGGTGGGCCGTTCTCCACATATTTTTCGGAATCAGAAGATATTTCCGACTCACTCGTCCTCGCGATACGGAAACGCCTTGTCGATCCATCTGCCGATCCTCCTTGCCAGTCCAGTCTCGGGTTCCTCGGCCCATCTTTCTTCCGCGCCTCGTCGTGCTGATGAACACCATCTTCCTGTATAAACTCATCTTTTACTTCGATAGAAGCCATCAAACGTTCACCCAGACTCCTCCATGAGCAATTCTTACCTTGCTTCTCTTCGCAAGGCCTTTGCTGCGTTTCCGTCCTGTTTTGATCTAATTGTTCCTGCAAAACAGATATTTGAGCCATTAACCGACTCCTTTCCTCTTTTAGGGTGACCACCGCCCTGACCAGGTGGGCTCGTCCACATCCAAGCTCTCCGGCCAGCGCTTCAATCAACCCTAGTTTGACCTCCGCATCCCTGAGGATCGGTCGCAGGTGTGCCACGCACAGTCCTGTCTCCGTCAAAAAGTCTCTCAATTCGCTCACTTCGCGGAATGCATCTTCCACTTCCGCCCTGGCTGCAGCTACCGCAGCCTCTACTGCATCCAGAATGGCGGTCCTTTTACTCTCCGCCAGGTTTCTAATCTGCTCATCTAGGGCTTCATCGCAAGCCCTCCTTATTGCTGCCCACTCCACTGAAAGCGGTGGTCGTCCTCCTTTTGGGTCAAGTGAATCCCTCACCTGATCTCCGACGTCCATCTCGTCCTCGCTGTCCTCTTTGGGTGGCTTGGCCCCCATGTCGCACTCGTGTGGCCGCATCCTTGAATATCCTAGTGTACTGCCCAGTTAAATTCTCCAAAGTAGGATGCGTGGAGACGAGACAAAGAAATTATGAATTTATTAGACAGCAAAACACAACAAAATAACAGGGTTAAGTTTAAAATGTGGGGTGGTCGACGGCGAGGAGAAGGCGTTCTGATTCTGGTGGACCTGCTTTAATACTGTTCTCAGCCCGCGCGATCTGGGTGGTCAGTTCAACCACACACGGTCTCTTTGAACTTCCCCCCTAAGATCTAGTACGGTATCCTTACATCTCCCCTATGATCTGTTACGGTATCCTCACACTATTCCTGACTGCGTTTCGCCCGATTGCTGTTATTTGTTGTTGGTTGCTAATTTCGTGTTTAGGTACTGAGAAATTACGTGCGCTCGCCCGAAGTTATCCCACATATTCGCATCGAGTGTGTAAATATGCCACCCAAGTACTGTACATGATGTGGCAGCACAAAGAACTCCATGACGGTTTCAAGAGAAGTGGTCTGAAAGAAGCAGATTTCTACTCGGGCACCGCTAGGTTGGTTTCTTATCGAGTACTTTGCACTTCAGTACTTCCTCAAATTATTTGCAAATTTGCACCCTTAGGGTGCTCCTACTAAAATCCCGTATTCAGAGGTGATTCGGCGACTCTCGCTCGACCAATTTCGAGTCAAGGACGTGAAAGACCAGCACAGGCTCTGTTAGATGATACGATGAGCAGCGGTTATGGAGCGGTTGCCGAATCTCAGGTAAATCGGGTTCGAATCGTTTCTATTTTACGAGTGCTGTATTAATGAGAGGGGGGGGGGACAATTCGGTAGATACTGAACAGTAACATGTCTTTACATGGTTGATATGTCAGTACATATCGTAGATGTCATACATATACATGTATGACCCTGTAAAGCTAACGTTACTGTCAGCAATTACCAAGTTGAACCCCGCCCCCTAAGTTCAGCACCATTTTACGCTAATTTCTTTTCTAAATTACGCTAAATGACTTTCAGTAATATTAATTATTAATTATGCAGTTGGTTTGAGGCATCATCACATACGTTATCTGTCGATGGTAAAGGTAAATGTAGATTATCGTAGTCGTTTTAACAATACTCGTAGAAGAATATTGATTGATTAATCAACTAATGTTGACTGTGTGCTTTTTGTCTTTTCTTTCTCACATCTTATTTGTGGGCTAGAGGCTCAGTGGAGTTTGTGCAGTGCTAGATGCAGATGACCTACACCGTACTCCGCTGAATACATCGTTTCAGCATCGACGCCCTCAACCACCGCATTACCACCAGCAACAGTCGCAACAACAACAACAACAACAACAACAACAGCGGATGAGCACTCCACCAGCACAAAACGGTCAAACTCGAAACGACCGGGGCGGCGCCACACGTGAACCGCTTTATGCCTCAGTTCGAAAAGGAAATCAGTCTCGTGGCATGGACGATAGTTGGGTTTGAACAGCTGAGCTGCTTACTACCCGTCAACATCGTTGATTTTCTTAGATCATTGTGTGTGTGATTCTGTGATAACCCCTGATTTCGGGATGTGATCCTATAGCTTTGCATCTCCAGAGCACTGCCATTGGTGAGTCAGGGTGATCTATGAGCTATTGCGGCGCAGGTTTTCTTTTGCTACTGAGTTGACCAGATAAAGGAGTTACCTAACCATTACCTATGCTTCACGCTTCCATTTAATTTTGAATAGATATGCCGTATCTGCTCACAGTGAGCAATGAATGCATCACTAGCAATCGTTAAAGCACCGGAAAGGGTAAGGAGAAAGTGAGAGTTGGTAATATATGTTTTCCAAGAACAAGCTCATCATTTCAGACGAGGTGATGTTGACGAAACTCACATTGAAAAAGCGCGGCTTCGTGTTTTATCACGATCCCGCAGCACGGCGTGTCACTCTGCAGTTCATCAGCCGGACGAGTTCCCGGCGAGAGCGGGACATCGTTTGCGGCCGGCTGATTTAGCCTCTAACCTGTCTGCAATCCACCCCTGGCTAGTGACGCAAAGAGGCTCGAAAGAGAAGGGGTTTTGAGGTGCCTATTTCTAGAGGTTTTCGCTGTTTTGATTCGCTTTTTTTCTACAGTTACACTGCTAAGCACCCCTACGTTAATATTCCACAATCTGCTGAATTTGCGCCTCCCGGTCTCTTCAGGCCTCTCACTTGTTTTTTGGCGCTTCGCAACCCTTTGCTTTTGCAAAGCCGTTCCTCTTGAAATCTGTGAAATTCCGATTGAGCCTTTGCTTGTCTAATAATGGACAGCGTGTACGGCTTACTTACTCTTACTCTGAGAGCATGACAGGAATCACAGCAAGCAACAAGGCGCTTCTGGAGGGTCTATATTTTGGCCGTATCGGGAAGTTCCATCTAATGATCCTGAAGTAAACATATGCATATTTGAAACCTGCGATGTTCCGCAACAAGCTGAGTGCTTTCAGTACGATTCAGAGCTTGATCACTCTGGTGACAGCAGCACCCATTGAAAAATGTAGTTCCTGACCGGCTGTGTGGGATGCAGTCAATCCTGAGCACAATTTTACTGATCGTTCAATGAAGGGTGGAATTTGATCAAACCGTTCCCAAGGCTATCCGTTGACCAAATTCTCTTTGACACTTAGCCTCGCTGGTTTAGCACGAGACTGTCTCCGTGAAAACTCAGCTTTTTCGTATTTCTGTAAATATTTGGGCTCGCTTCTATTAATAAAGGGGGGGGGGCAAGTTGTGGAATACTATCAATAACATGTGCTCACGTGAATGTTGAATAGCAGCCTGTAGTAGCTTGACAGGGTCATACATGTAGATGTATGACATTTACTATACCTTATTAACTCGTCATCCGTGTGGAACCATGTCACGTTTCGAAGTTCAACAAATTGCCCCTCCTCCCTTCCCCACTCAGATCACCTGTCCGAGTTCGATAGCCCTCGAGTGCTCTACAATTTTCCTCAAAAGTGAAGATCGGTTTGTGCTCGGAAAGACAGCTCCCATAGACAGACAGCTTGTAAATGGAAGTCCACTTCTGTGTGTGATGTTGTCTAGAACTCACCTCAATTTTCCCTCGTACCGTGGCAAATCTCACGTTTTACTTATAGCTCTCACCGGTACCATTGTGTCCTATCTAGTAGAGGTTTTAGTCAGAGTATCTATGATATCGTTGTCTTTTTTTGTTCTTATTTCTGTATATACGCATTGTCAGAGCTGCGCAGTCATCATTGTGTGTATCGTAGTTTATGGTCTTTTAGGTGATAACTGATATCCTTATATTACTAGCATTGAGCGTTATCTTGCTCGATTTCACTTCCATGTGGTTCTACTCAGTGAAAAATAAGCAATTTTTGTGTTAAAACTGTTTTTGTTTATGGTGTTTATGATACCATACATTTGACATTTGCAGCGGGTAGGCTGTGCTCTGTAGGCATAGTTTCACAGTGAATTTCCTCTCCGTCTAGCTCCGTTATCTCGTGACCATCGCTCGCTTTGTTGTCGTTCTCGTGAATCCAATCCTTTCACTTTCCATTTTGTTGACTGATGCGTTTTGATTTGATTGGCTCTTTCTTCGTGTCATGATCATGTCATTTTTTGATTATTGTAAATGTCTTCTCACGTTAAGAGCGACCGAAAGGTGATAAATTTATTTTTAATCATGTCTAGTTCATCTTTAGAACTATTCGTATGTTTAGTCTTGCAAGTACTACTGGTCTATTCTTTGACGTCTTTCGAGACCAACTTGCGAATCAATGTCAACCCATCAGCTTCTTCTGGTTGACTGAAAATAGGTTGCTCATGGGGAACTCCGCCCCCTTGTTGTTGAGACTATGTAATCCCGTCCATGTCTGTGGTTTGTCCGTGACGAAACTGTCATAAAAGCTCTCCGTTTTGTTCAGACGATTTTGACATCGATAGAACATAGTCTTAAGTAGGCAGAAAATTCACATATGAAATAACCCGTATTTATCTTATATCACATCAAAAATTATGTCGAGCGCGAGTCTTTAGAGTGATTTTACTCGGCCCGCTATACCCTGTGTATCGTTATGTCGAATTTTCGCCTTGCGGCGTCGCACCCGCGTCGCCATCAGCACGAGTTGCCGCAACCGGTTTTTAGAGGACTCCCATAGCATGAACCCATTCCGCTCAGGACGCAACAGGCTGTTACTGTGCGAGCCCTTTGAAAGATTAGTAATTGAATACTTTAAGCAGGGTAGGTTATGATGCTATTGCAACGAGGGGCATCTTGTCAAAAGTTTCACACATAAACGTCTATTGCACAATCGAGCGCGTATTTTTGCTTAAACCTTAGTCGGGGAAGAAAGGAGTTCCTTCCTCAAGTAAAAATAGCGCCCGTAAAGCTGCCTAACTGCGATAGCACCTAGAATATACAGGGATATTTTAAACACATTACGCTTTGGAGACTTCAAACGAAGAAATTAGTGAAATACTTCAAACGAAGGAGGAATAGACTGTTGTACATAAAAAGACAACGGACTTCCGTAAAAAAAGGCAAGTAATAACTAATGATTGTAACAATAGTAATAAAAATAGTGATAATAGTAATAGCAGTAATAATCTTAATCAGTTAATATTTGATTCAACATGAAATTTTAGGAGAACACGCGTTCGCTCGCGGAGAAAACAACTCGCGCTTGCCGCGCGAAAACTCGACATAACGCTACACACCCGCTGTACCCAGTGTGTGAGCAGTCGGCTTCGGGGTCATCGTGCTTCCAATACGCGACGACGTTTACCTGATTACAATGCCGTTTCGTAGTCGTGAAATGGGTTCATGAATAGATGGTTGCTTCTGATATGTGAGTGGTTTTGCGAGACACGTATGCACGGCATCTGGTTCGCAGCTGCTCAGTTTTTGTTCAGAGTCGATAGTAACAGTGATGCACGTTTCCGATAATTTCTCGTGATGCTATGCTCATCCATTAGTAAGGAGTTCACTAGAGAGAAGGTAAATGTGGGTCAGGAATGAGAATGTCTGTATGGAACGAAGTAGAATCTGTGCAAGCTCGGGTTTCACATGCACCATTTTCCTCCTACACGTAGCCCATGTAGGCACTTCGCACCGCGGCATTTCGCGAGATCGATGCGGACGTTGTTAAAGCGCCTTGTTAAGTCCCAAAGCGATTACATGTCCAGTGCGTCCCTAGCATTACCGTCTAGTCCCTTTAAGTCCAGCTATAGCGGTGTGCATAGCTCGCACACACCGCGTCGCACGCCGCTCGTCATGGCACCCCACTTTTCCGTGTGATTCACCGCTGTGTTTTGTTTTGGCGCGTTCGTGCACAAGATTATAAGTTTTCGATCCGGCGCTCGGATACAGTAATTCAAAACGAAGCCGTAAAATTAAATGCGAAGCGCACACGCACACAATTTCTGCTTAAAGGCACTCTCGAGGTTATTTTATGCCCAGATATAGCTAACTAACTTAGAAACCATTAAATTGTTCCTTCATTTGTATATAACGAGGAATTCGCTTCAACTAGACTAAACAACCACTTACGCGTATCCGCCCAAGCCTAGAGGGAGGGAACTCCTTCCCCAAGACTTAGGCTAACATACGAAAGAAAAAAGCACGTATTTGCTTCATTAACATAGTTTCTTTGCAAAATTCGAACCCGATCGGCTGGCTCTAATCATAGCGTTATAGAATCATTTCTCCATTATCTCCCCATTGCAACAATGAGTGATAAAAACTCCTGCTGGGACCTCGATGATCCGATAATTCGCATTTCTGGTTACCCTTATACTACCACCCTATGACGCATTTTTGTCGCCACACTTTCATTTTACCGTGAGGACTTTTTCAAAAATTATGGCGGGGTTAGGCACCAGGCGGAAGAGTAGTCGACGCTTACTTTTGGAACTGGTCCCGGACGGAAGAGTAGTCGACGCTCACATTTCGAATTACTGTTTCCGAGCGCCGGATCGGAAACTTATAATCTTGTCGTTCTGCCCTATAAAGTTGGTGCATAGGTCTTGCGACTTTTCCCAAATCCATTGTGGTTTCACTGACCTCGAACTTTATAAGTTTTTATTACAGTCCATATCACAACGCTTGATCGGGCGTGGCCTACGAATTTGGATGAGAGCGCGGCGGCATCAGAGGGCAGTCTAATTTTGGCTGTTTTTTCTTCTGATTTCTATAATTACTCTGCGCAGCGACGCCCTTTTTCGGTGTGGTAAGCGATTTTTAATGCAACCAACTCGATCTCGACGAAATTGAGTGTAATACTCAAAGGATAAACAGAAAACAACGAAGTGAAATTACAAAAATACAAAAAAAACACTATGATAAAGTGGGATTTTATGCTTAACCGTGCAATATTCATGCAAGTGGAGCTAGTTGCATCAAAAATCGCTTACTTCGTCGGGAACGGACGTCGATGAGCAGAATAATAATGGAAGTCGGATGAAAAACAGCCGAAATCAGCTGTTAGGCGAACAACTATCAGGCATGCTCTGGAAATGCCGCGTTGGCAGCCTAGTCCGTGGCAGGTCACACCCGGGTGTAGAGAAAAGTAGCCGCATTATGACCCCCTCCCCCTCACGGCGACCGAATACGACCCATTTTTGACCTCTCCATTGCCGGTAACTGTTGCCGGATTGCATAGTTGCTGTGTGTTTTATTGCTATGTACCCTTTTCTGAGGCAAAAAGATACTTATCCTACACTTTGTCACGCGGATTTGCGGTGAAATACTCTTTGCTTCTCATCTGCTCATTGAAAGCTTAGATTTCAGTGCTTTTCTGACCTGACCTTCTAAGGTATGACCCCTTACTAGGGTACGTCGACGGGGGGGGGGGGGGTGGTATTTGACCAGAGGATGGGGGGGTGGTCGTCCCTGCGACTTGTGCGATAAGCGCTAGAATCTAAATTTTCAATAAGCAGATGAGAAGCGAGAGTATTTCGCAGCGAACTCGTTACAGAAAATGTGGAATAAATATCTTTTTGCTTCGAGTATGTATACATAGTAATAAAGTACATTGCAACTATACAATTTGGCGACAGTTACTGGTATGCAGAGGTCAAAGAAAGGGGGGGGGGGGGGGTGTTTGCATTCAGTACCCGTGGAGGCGGGAGGGGTCATACTGAGACGGCTATTTTCCTCGACACCTGTGGGTGTACTGCCCCCCACCCTCCTATCCGGTAAATTACGTCCCACGAATCCTCGATCCTCGGTGTTCCCTGGTCCGTGGACCACGCCCTATCTACGTGATATGGACTGTACCATAGGGAATTAGAGCATGTTCCAATGGTTTTTTAAAATGTGTAAGAGGTGACCTCATCACACTGTAGCAAGAATCGGCAGAAATTCATAACCCTAAACGCAGGCCCATAATTTATAACAAGGGTTTTCAGAATCCCTATTTATGCGTCTACTCAACCAGTTCAAAAAGTTACGCCAAAGCCATCCTTTTTGAGGCGTCAGTGTCGTTTTATTCACGACTTCGTGTGCTTACTCCTCTCTGGATCTCGCAGGTAGATCTCAAAACTCGGAACAGATGGGCGCGCCCTCATGTTGTACCTTTGTCTGACCCTCGTACGTTGCCACTACTGATCTTCCCACTTTTGATTATAGACGCGTTGCTCGTACCTTAAAGTGACTTGGAGGGAAGGGCAAGAAAGGAAAGCTTATTTTAAAACACCCTCCTCTGTGAATAAACATCCAACTCAGGAAAGATAATGTGTGGCGAAAATCGCGTTTAAAAACCCGCTGCGATTCTGGCGCGCTTCACCTCGAAATGCACCCTTCAGGTGGACCGACGCCACTGTCATTTGATGTCGCGTAGGACGAATTAAATTTCATTTATGATGGAAATAAAGAAGTGAAATAGCTTACAGCAATCGACAAGTGGACGGAGAATGAGTGAGAGAGTAAAGGAAAGATGTTTATGATTTAAAAAATCGGTGCTGTGGGAGTTAGGGGGCAGTGCACTGTGCTCTGCATCTCTAACGCTATAGCTAGAGCGCAGAAAAGTCATAGCGCCAGCCCAATCGGGTTCGAATTCGCACAGAAACGATTCCGATGAAGCAAGTTTGTGCTCTTTTTTTAATTCACTCTCGACGTTGTGGCAACGCGTAATGTGTGTAATGTAACCGACGAAATGCAAGCCACCGTAAACCCAAGCCAAGATTCCCCTTGCGACTCTTTTAGCATTTTCGCTATTTGCATTCTTGACCATAGTGCCTGTACACCAGCACTGTCACGTTCGCTGAGATCGCAACAATTAGTCGCCGAGTATGAATACAGCCTCACACTAGTCATTATCCAACTATTTGGTTTAAATCTCTGCAAGTACTGGGCGCGTTGGGTGGTTAGCAAGTTGACGGGTCCATCTACAAGAAATGTCAGTGTTATACCTACAAGGGACAGAGATGATAGTGGTGGGAGGAGTTCGTCAATCATAGGCGGCTCCCGCCCAAGCACAATTTTATATGTTTCAGTTCTTCAAAATTTCCGTTTCCTCAACTCCCAAAGATGCCCACATTTACTGCCAAAGGGAATGGCGGTCGAGGCAACTGGCGGACGTCTCAAAAGCAACAACGTGAATTGGACGCGAAAATGCACCAATCACTTCGCCTCCTTATGTTTGCAGCATATGAACGAGAAGAGGAGGAGCGACAGTGAGTTATGGCGCTATCAATTTTAATCTATAATGAATTTTTTTATTTTCAGGAAAGCTTTTGCTGATGCACAACGCATCGTCCAGTTAGTTTTGCATTGATATTTCCACTATAGACGGGGCTTGGTGGATAACAACTGGCGCGGTGTTTCAGTGGTCAGCAGAATAATGCGCACATAATGAAAAATGAAACGGAGGATTTGGAGCTGGAATGCGATTTGGAACTTGAACCGCGGTTGGAGATGAAGCCTGCCAGTCGATCACTACCGGTGAAGCCTGAACCTCAACCCGTAACCGAGCCTTTGCTCCAGGTGGGATACGAAATTATTTTTAGAGTCAGTGATACGTGAGTGACTGCACAGGAGGAACAAGTAGGTTGATTATGAAGGGGATGGAGGTCCGTTTTTTAGGTTTTTAGGTGAAGGGCATACGTAAAGCAAGGGGGTGTGTACCCTTATGTCAGAATTTCGCGTTGCGACATTCTCCGCGCGACATTTGCGCGTGAGTTGACTGCCCTCGGTGGGAATCACGTGTAATTGCGTAAGGAGGGCGGCGACCGTATCTACGCATATTTTTATTCGTTTTGCCGCTACCTTGAGTTTGTTTTCGGATTGTTTTTATCTCAATAGGCAGGATTCGTGGAGGTATTTCATAATGAATTTCCTTGCTCAGAGCCGACATCCAACTGAACCAGAACAGGAGAAGCACTTGGATTCAGCCGAGGATGATTATTTGGACGAGGTACTCGTTCAAACCTGGACGAGACGCTGATAAGATCAATCTACTAACGCATCGTTTCAGGAAATACCTGACAATGAAGAGCTTTTTAGCACTCATGAAGCGAAGGTCGAGGTGAACTTTCTTTTTCAGACCTCGGGTTCTTTCAACAAGAGGTGGGGGACTTTTTGTGGATGTTTTTTTTGCGAATCTCCACATTAGGCTGTTCAATTTTTCGTTTTGTTGGAGCTCTTTGTAATGTGTTTGTTACAGACGCAGGCAGTCACCACAAGATCCGTCGACGGTCATGCTGTCGAACCTTCTGAGGTCATTATTTTCCCAAGTTTCTTTACTTTTATTTTGTTTTAACTTCCTTTGTTTTTCAATGAGAAACGAAATTGGATCATCGCTGCTCTCTATTGCATATTGACAGACGGACTTCACCTTCAGAACCTGTCGATTGACTTTCCACAGAAAGTGATTTTCCTAATTGCTGGAATTGCCATAAGCAGCGAAACTCTTGTATGCCAACTCGAGCCAAATTCAGTAACACCCATGAACTCCCGTAGGTTCCCCTTTTTCCTTGCTCCACTTCGCGCGAGGATCATGCGCTGCGTATGACCGCTACACATCGCATATCCATTTCTCTTCAATCGATACCCTTAGGAAACCCGAGCCAAGTTGTTCCTCCTGCAGACCAAATCGTTCAAGAACTTGTCACTCTTGGTAGCGCAATCTTGTGACATTCCTATGAAAAAAAATTTTACTGCTTCATATTCGGTTCCTCATCCGCCTTTTTTATTAACATCCTTCTCCTTATTGAGTCTGCTTATCGTTAGCTCTATCTCCACATTGCCCATGCACCCTCATCAGCTGGCGAACCGCGGCCCCCTGAAGATTACTCGAATGCACGGGGACGGGGTAGGGCTAATTACCACAAAAATCGCTTCGCAGCGCCACCAGTACGACTTGCGAATCGATTGCCCTTGGGAGCCCGGCAGAGCGTGGCTGCGTCACGTCTGCACTTCCACCCATGCCACGCTGCCTCCTGCACCCATCCACCCTGCCTCCTCCATCATGCCACACCCTCGCTTGAAGGCCGCCATGCCCTGCCAGTGGCACTCGCACCGGCCGCGCCGCTCGCCGCGGGCGGCCACGCGATTTTCTGTCGTAAGTAGCTCCACCCACGGAGACGTAGTAGCTGACAGCTACTGCCTAGATATCACTATCGCACTTTGTTGTGATAATAGTGCTCTTTGTTTAGGCTACACTTGATGTCGATGTCGAGGCTACAATAGAAGATCTGAAATTGGTAAGTTGAATTATAGTTGGCAGCCTGTTCATATTCATGAAGGGAACAAACTAGGGGATGAGGCAGAATGAGGGAGGATTCGGTCTCGAAGTTTTTGAATGTCTAAATGAACGAGGTCTACTCGAGAACCAAGGCCAACTCTAGATGTCGCTCGATGAGGTGTGTACCCGTATGGCTTACTACGTCTATGCTTCATCAACAAATGGCAGCTTCAAACACAGTCAGTCATGGTATCGCAGTATGCTGCACCTTTGCCAGAACGCCTTGGCCACTCACGGTAGGCTTCACCTTCAATGGAACCTCGATGGTCCACGGAAACTCCCTGATTCTAACTGTAATTGGACGAGTTTGCCTCCCAGCGCGGCAAACTCGTCCACTGTACAAGATTGCAGGCGCATTTCTGAATTCTCATTATAAAACTGGATCTCCATTCATCTTGCAAACGCACAAATTAGCTGCCTGTCCCGCACTTTCCGTGAGCTTCCCATATTTGTCTTGCTCACAAAATCAAGCCTTCGTGCGCACAACCTTTATCCTTTAGGCTGATGTTCTCGTCAATGTCTCACTCCCTTGATTCTTGTACTCGTTACTTTTTCCATTTTCCAGAAATTTTGATTTCCAGAGTATCCACGACCACAGCTACCTTTTGACGTGGAACGGGAATTGGACAAGTTGTGCGATGAAATTGAAGAGCAATTTTGTGAGGAAAAACATAGAAATTCGCGGAAATTCGATAAGGTGAAAAAGTTTTGATAATTATTCTATAAGCTGTACAAGCAAATGAATCGCGGATCATTTTTATTAGAAAGCCACATCTTCACCCTTACTTATGGTACGAAGTTACGCCACACCTACTGTCGCGGCGGTTGCAGGAAGGGTGGGCAACGAGAGGACCGGATTTTGTAAGGTGGCATGCGAGCTAGGGGTGGTTGTAGTTGGGTTTTAGAGTGGTTATCGCTTCTTGCATCTAAAGAAAGGCGCAGCAAACGGTAACCGCTTTAGGGGCTCATCTAAATACGTGCTGCACTCCTAGCTTGCGCGCACTTGTGTCACGTCGCGTTGCGATTTCCTGTTCTAAGGCCACGTTCATACTCTGCGGTGCGGACGGCAGTGTAGCTGCGTGACTCTGTGTCTCCGCGTGCGCCACTCTGTCTCGTTGCCTGCGTCGGATCTGCACCTCCCCCTTGCCACACTTCGTCCCTGCCTGTGAAGACAGCCACGCCCTGCCGGCGCAAATTATGAATGCGATCTAACGATACACGCCACAGCAGGGTGATTGTAATAATCATCTCTACGAGCAGTACTTCGATTTGTTTTTTTTTCTTCCAGCGTAATTTGAAACAGCAAAAGGAGGGTGGCGATAAGTTTGAGTGCCTTTATCCAGTGCCCACAGAGGATATGCGCAATAATCCATTACTACTGACGGGTGTCTCGGGAAACATCGGCATGTTCTTCAAGTTGATCGCCGAAAAAACACACCTCATCGATGATCAAACGTGCCATCAGGTGAGTTCTGTTTTTGAATTTTCTATTGAGCTTCGTATAGTGACTACTTGATTTTCTGGTCTACTTATTCGTCAAAATGGTTGTGCAATCATGTGACTGCAGCATTACTTGCGCAAAGTGAAACTCCAATAGGACAAGCATCCCATTGCAACCCTTTTGTTCGAGCGTTCAGATGAAAGAAAGGAAAACGGACGCGTGGTAACTTCTTGAGGCCGAGGCTTGCAGCAGAGAACCCAGCTCGGGTCACCGCGCCACGCAAATGTGACGTGTAGTCATATGTCGAATTTTCGCGTGGCCGTGCGCGGCGAGTTCGAGTTGGTTTTTCGCGTGCGATTGCGTACAAGTCCTTTGAAGTTTGACGCCCGAAGTCATTTTTCGCACTAAGGTTCCTCGACACCAAACGTGACTAATTGTACTCTATGCCTACTGCTTACGATTTTCCGCTCCGTGGTGCAATTTCAAAGAGTTTTTTGTTCTTTTTTTTTTGCTTTCACTGACAGAGGCCCACTTACCGAGACCGGCTGGACCAGCTCCTTATTTCTAAGAGAAAAATAAATAGTTGACTAGTGTTATCGCAATGAGAGAGTGGGGACATCTCATTATGGACATTAATTACCCTAGCCTAGAAGGGGATAGGAATCACTTTTCTACACTTAGGATTAGGCATAATTAAAAAGCGAAAATATTTACCTGAGAGTGCAGATTGACCCCTCGAAATTCCACTCAAGATGCTTAGATGGGCAACTTTTTATTCGCGCCCCTCATTGCGATAGCACGATAGCATGCAATTATACTGTCTGCATCACTGCATCATGGTTCTCAGCTATCCAAATACAAATAATGCTGTTTTTTTGAAGAGCTCCCACAGTACCATAATTTCGGGTCCTGAGCGGAGTCACAGCTGACAGCGGCAAGCCGTGCCGATGGCGCCGCAGGTGCGACGCCGCGAAGCGATTTTTCGATATAATGGTAACACCCGAAAATGGACTCGCTACACCCGACAAGTGCCTTGTTGATCCCGTTTTGGATTGGCAGTTTTTTTCTTGCGTGACCTGTCCTAGCTGGACATTTCTGACGCTGCGGCAAAGTGGACTTGAGCAAATAAGTTTATAAAGTTTGCACGAGCACTGATTCTGATCGTGCTACCGTGAAGTGGTAAAGACGGATATTTTTAGATAGTTTATACAAGAGAATTTTTCAGGACTGTATATGCTACTCGAGCACTCCTACTACCAAAGCGAATGTTCTTCACTTTGCTGCTGCACATGGGAACGCTGAGGTACGCATGCTTAGTTATGAGCAATCGAATCGAAATTGAAAATCGCACTCAAACGACTCGTAGATAGGAAATGTTATGTATCAGGAGCTCTCTCTCTCTGCAAGTTACAGAGCTGTCTTATGCCGCCGTGAGACTCTGCGATTTTGCGTTTTTGCAGTGTCGGGGCTTTGCACGCGAAGTTGCGTCAATGCAAGATTCCAAGATTGCTGTATTCTGTGCGAAAGCGCGACGCCGCAAAACCGCAAAATCGTGAGATTTAACGACGGCTCAAGAAGTAGACCCGTCGATACGACCGATCACTTTATATTGAAATGAGACGCACTTTTTAGGAAAGGTGCTGCCGTAAATGACTTCTTCACCTTCTTCACCTTCGAAGAAAAAAAACGTTCGAGTAGAAAGGGGGGGGGGGGGGGGAGAAGGAACAGAATACAGCTCTCATCAGGGCACACCCAGATGCTGAGGAAAATGGCCGCTTCAGTACGACCTCCCCCTTCCAGGGACCCGAATACGACCTTCGCCTCCCCTTTCTCGACATCTGCATGGCCTCTACAGTATCAGTAACTATTGTCGACTACGTAGCATTACTGACATAAGTATTTTACTACTGTAATTTATGTATAATACTTGCCTCCCACTCTAAAGAAATTCTGCTTCTGAAAAATATTATACTCCGTACCATCTCTCCTCTTCGACTCAATACAGCTTTATTTTTGTAGATACATTGCGCCCCCCCCCCCCCCCCCCTTCATCGCGAATCTCTCTACTAGCGCTCCATTCTCATTAAAGCACCTTCGGTATTGCTTCCGAGCTTCATAAATATCGCTTATGGGTTAGGAGAGTCGCGGTATTTCTCCATTTCCAATTCACCCGAACCTTTTATCCCGTCTGCTTCCATCCTATGTAAATAGGCTTATTATTTCAATTATTCGACTCACTGGTGAATGGTTTAATATATGGTACTATTTCCAGTTCATTACATCGGTGCTTTATCCTGAGCCGCAGCGCTTCGCTAACCAGCAAATTCGCGATCACTACAATGTGAGTCTGAGTGATGGCGGAAAGTATAAACGAACAACATAAATATCAATTGTGGATTAAGAGAATGGTCGCCCGATGGCTGAAAAGCATGATCTCACCCAGTTTCTCTCGGTTGTCACCGTTTGATATGGCGGTATTTTACGGTATCGTTGCCATATTTGAACAGATTTATTAGTCCCCCTCCCCGTATTCGTGTTTTTTTGCAGATGATCCAAACTGTGCTAAAGCATTGCTCACCAGAACAACTGTAGACGCAGTTCGTGCCCGAAAGTCTGACATGGCATCCCCGAACAGTTCCTTGCCGTTTCATCCTTACACAGTAAGAATCGTTCTCTGTTTGGAAGCATTTGTTTTTTTGTTTTTGTTCAATCCTGCATGCAGAAGCAGTCAATGGAATCGCTCTACAACAGGACAGTCTGGGGCTCCACACCCTGCGTTCACAATTCGCGGCCTTGGACCACGTTCATACTCCGTGGTGCTGGCGACAGAGCGTGGTCGCGTATCTGTGCGTCTCTGCCTATGCCACTCTGTCTCATTGCCCAGGCGTTTCTGCACTCCCCCCCCCCGTGCCACCGTGCCTCGCTGCGTGTGAACGCACCCACGCCCTGCCGGCGTAAAGTATGATTGGCGGCCTGAGTCAGCGATAAAACGGCGATCACATATCCTCAGATCATGCACAGCTTAGATTAGAGTGAGGGCGTTTACCTAGGATGTTTTGGGATTATTATTTTCGAGGGGTTCATGTGAGTACGGTAAACGATCAAATTTATAGCCACGATTTTATAAGTTTGAATCTATAACCCAAAGGTTTATTGAGCTCGTTTGCCGTGCGCGGCTATTCGAACGGTTATGACCACCAAAGCCGCTTTCATATTTTTCGCCGTCAAGGCGTGGCTGCGTTCATAAGCAGGGAGGCAGCGTGGCACCGGGGAGGTGTGGAGGCGACACAGGCAACGAGATAGTGTGGCACAGGCGGAGACGCAGAGACACACAGCCACGCGTTGCCGCCGGTACCGCAAAGTATGAACGCGGCGTAAGTGGGCTGTTCGGACGCATTCCCGCCTGAATCTGCCTGGCCGTTCACGTCGCAGCAGATCTGACGTCACATGCTCACTTTTTGGAATAGCAGAGATTTTTTGTTGAGAATCAATAATTAACCTAATCACTGTCGATTATGCTCAAGTTCAGGCGCTGACGACTCTCAAGGGGCGGGTTAAAGCTCAATTGGGGACAACTTGTTGAATGAAGTGCAAAATTTCAATACATGAGTGTTAGAGGATTGCTTTAGCTTTACAGGATCATACTTGTATATACATATGACATGTACGGTGCTCACTTGAACGTACAGGTCATGTAAAGGCATGTTCTATTCAGCAGCCAACAAGTTGCTCCCCCTACCTCATTAATGGCCCTCAAAGCAGTTATGAACCATGTCCACACGTTTTGTTCCTTTTCATTCAAATATTTTTGGTTGATTTGACTGTAATGTAAACTATTCAAAGGAATCGCAACTTTCATTGGCTGCTTACTACGGTAATAAGGAGATCGTGCAAATACTGAAGGATGCGGCGCTCATCAAACCTCATCATTACCCTCAGGCATTTCGTGAAGCCGCTAACGCTGGTACTTCAAAAGTTTTTTTTTCTGTTTTGTTTTCCAACAGTCACAATTCTCTCATGGATTTTATTCTAAGGTGACATTGACATGTTGATGAAATTGTGGGAAATGTGCGGTAAGGACGAGGCCTTTCTCGCCGAAAAAGATCAAAAACCTGGAAAACGGATGTGTAGTCCACTACATTTGGCAGCTGCGGCTGGTCATTTGAGATGTGTACGTTTTACTTCGATCAATAGCTATGTTTTACATGGAGCACAATAAGTGATGAGTTTATAGGTGCAATTTCTATGTCAAAGTCAAATGCTGCGCACATTATCGGATGCCGTGGGAGATTTACCCATAACTTATGCGCTTGAAAATGGTCACATGGTAAGTATATATGTCTCAGTGGATTTTGTAATTTCAGATGAATAGGGGTTGTATATGCGACGCTAGGATATGTTGAGTATACAATAGTAGGATTGCGTCATAAAAGGAGAAAATTTAAAATTTTTGTGGAAAGCATTGTTCCGGATGCCGCAAGGAAAGCGAGCGCAAAAGGGAAGGCGTGTCTGCAGTCGTGGTAAAGAAAGTGGAGAAGGGGCGTGGCGATCGCGATACTGTTAAGACTCGTCTAAAAAGGGGACGAGTGATCCGCTACGTTATTCAGGGGCGGAGCGGTCCGCTACGTTATTCAGGGGCGGAGCGATCCGCTACACTATTCAGATCAACATAGGAGCGCCAACTATTGCAAAAACTCATCGATCTTATCACTGATTATTTTTACTATTTTTTCAGGCTATTGTCGAGTATTTGATGGGAACATTTCCGTCTGAGGTACCACCTACGCTGATTAAATCAGCGATAAACTGCAAACGCAAGTTCGTTCAAAATTTTTTTTTGGGTATTTGGATTGTGGCTTGATATTGATCTGCCCATATTTAGTCAAATAGCCAAACGTCTGTTTCATGGTATAATGGAGCATAAGGAGATTATTGCCTTATGTAAACCACTCGCGTTTGCCGTTGAAGTTGGCAATTTTCACATGGCTGAATACATTTTGAAGCAGTACTACGCTGAAAACAAGGTAAAATATACCTTCCACTTGATTTTCACAGAAAATTCACAAAGAAAGTTTTGGGACGAAACGGAACTGCTTGATAAGGCCCTATTCCCTTCAAGGTGTGCGATTCCCAAATTCGGGGGCAGGACTCGTCTGTTTCCGCTAGTTTTGTGCTTGTAGGAATCGTCCAGAGAGATTTAGGTCTTTCTCTTACCCACATATTTATATCCTATTTGCTTACTAAAGGCTGCGTGAAAAGTTTCACACGCTTATACAAGAATTCAGTTGAGATATAGCTTCTCAAAGTGGCAGGGGACGGGGAGGAGCGTGTGAGTGAGTTTGGACGCAGGAGAACTGAGGAGCAGAGAGGCGACAGTTACGTGGTTAGGGACGCAGAGGAGAAGCAAGTTAACATCAGGCGCGAAAACTTGAACTGCTCCCTGGCAGTGATCGCTGCTCAAATGTTGTGGCGGGAAATGCGGCGGGAATACAAACAAGTTGCTAGTCTTTTAGTCTTTCGATTTCTGCTTTGAAATAAAAAAGCTCTTGGTTTTCTCAATGTTGTTGTTTATGTATTCTATCTAGTAGAGATTTTAAGATCAATTAGAATCATATTATGTTATTTGCATGTGAACTTACAATTAAACTTGGATTCTTTTAGATCTCAGAAGAACCATGGTCCAATGATGTGTCGGATGCACTACGAGCAGTTCTATGTAGCAATGCTCTACCAGCAGATAAGAAGGGAACATTCGTGATGGCTTTTCAACTGGCTGGCGTTAAGGTCGGTATCATTTATTGATTTTTCTCGAAATAATTTTGGGCGCGGTGTTTCTTGGGAGTGTCAGCGGTCATGGTAGTTGGGGTTTACATGGCTGGCAGGACAGTTGCAAGCTAAGGGGTGTAAATTACAGGTGCTGACAGACCAAGCATGTTGCCACCCCGTGATAAATAGCGCCCAGTTTTTACATTCAACATGCAAGGGTTGAGAGGGGAGTGTACCAGGGCGTGAAGGAAGCGTCCACGGAAAAATGAGTTTTTCTGTTATCCCTATATTTATGTTGTATTTGTCTAATCAGGGCCGTATGCAAAGTTTAACGCAAAAAAGTGAGAATTCGGCGAAGGTACAGCTCTCCAAACTCCTGGATGGATGGGCGGGGCCTCCGAGTAGGAGACACGTCCCGTCGTCCGACGCGGTCGGGAACGGAGAGTGGGACTGTTTACGTAACTTTTTGTTCCTACAATGCGTCTCCGACCGAGGCGGACGACGGGGTGGGCTGTTGCTCGGAGGCCTCGCCCACCCTGCCAATACTTTGTGGTGCTGAATCTCTGCCGGATTCACATTTTTCGCGTGAAAGTTTGCAGGCGGCCCACATCAGGCAAATACCTTAAAATATATGGGTAACAAGAAACTCATTTTTCCGTAGACGATTCCTTTGACCATAACCGTAACCGTGGCAGACTGTTCTCTGAGTACTTTTGCTGCAGTAGTGAGACATTTTAGGAAGAGATTTCATGTAAGATGTGTGTGAGCAGTTTGACACTCCTCCACAGTTGTATACCAGGAATAGTGCATACAGGGGGTTCCAAGAAAAATAAGTCTTTTTTCACGCGGCTCACATCCGCCATGTATGCAAAACAGAGGGTAATGAAAGAAATAAAGGATTTTGAGCAAGATGGTTCTGGAATGCTCCTTTAAAAGCATGAGCGAGCTGAGCCCACTCCCACCGTCATGAAAATATGGAGGTTTCAGTCGGCACAGTCGGGTTTTAGAATACCTACGGCATCAGGGTCCGCCTAAAACAGCAGAGCCAGCTCCCTGGGAGGTCTCTTGTAGGAAGCTTTCTGAGGACATGGGTCATAGAAGTCACAGAGCCCTCGCTGCTCAGACAACGCTGCTATGATCCGAAGTGTCATTTTTCATGCCTCAGACCCGCCTCCGCAGGGGTTTAACTGATAATGGCACGTTCTATTTCTTGGAAACGAAAGCGTTGGAAACGCGGGTAAAGCGGAATGAACAAGAACATCACCCAACATTAATCCCCCCTCCCCTCCCCGGTCCGTAGAGTGAACTTACCTTCCCTAGCAAGGTTGTGAACGATGATGATGAATTCTCGGATTTTGCCGAGTGAGGTGACACATCATGTTCACTCGGAAGAAGCTCCCAATCCTGCTCGCACAGAAAGCTGTTTCGGAGTTTAGTGATAGTGTGACGTGTGTTCTTGAATTTGGGGATGGAAATACTTCATCGGAATCTACTGGAATTCGACTAAATTAGAGTTGAAAGTGGAGGAGAAAAATTACGTCTTTTTTGGCACTCCCCCCCCCCCCCGTAGTTTTTTTTTTTACTAAAAGATCCTCGGCCTCGCTGTTCAAAATGGAGGTGTTACAGTAAAACAAGAGTCGTGGTCCATGATTGGAAGATCTACCGTTGTTGCATATCAATATTTTCCGATGTAGACGGTTACCATTTACTTGACGCTGATACGTGTATGGTATTATCGGGCACAAGTAGACTTTACTATCGGATACGAGTACCTCACAGATTGCAAACCAAATTCCTACCTCGCATCGAACACCTTTTTCGTTGAAGGGTGGCAATATGAATCGGGAGAGGGGGGGGGGTGGACAAGGGTGGGTACCCTTATGTCAGGATTTCGCACCGCGGCAGATCGGAAGTGAAGTATTGCGGACGAGCTAAGGCACCACATTGTTGGGTCTCGGTGCGATCACAAGTCAACTGCGAATTGCGCCGCTAGCAAATCGCTGTAAGACCCAATAACCTCGACGCGCTCGGCACACATCGCGTCGCATGCCGCTCGTCGTCGTGCGATAGCCTGACATAAGGGTACACACCCGTTACTCAATACAGCTCGTGGTATGGGTTTCGAGGTTTTTCCAAAAATTTCATGACAAGTGAAATAGTTTTGCTTATACAAAAAAATAGTTCCGCATCACTTCGGAAGTGGTTCAGCTTTCCCCAGAGCTTCTTTTCCATCCTTTCGCTAAGCAGTTGTCTCCCCGTCCCATTCCTGTAGTATCTATGGACAGGCATAAGTGTTCCAATAAGTTCGATAGTGCAACATCGTTTCTCTTCAGGTTTCAATGGTGAATGTGGTGAAAATGGTCAGTGACAAGGCATTGGCGGCCACGATATGCAATAGTCTTCGTGATCCGGCCAATCAACCGCAGCCAAAATCGTCGCCGTGAACTTTCCCGGAGGCTTTCAGGTGCCGAAACTGCAAAGGATTTCTCGAAGCCGTCATACGAAGTACACTCATTGATTTCTCACGAAAACAGGTGCTTTCATCCATGATATAGGCATAAATCTACGAAGTACGTGTCATGTTTGGGCCGATGACGGTCCCCAGGAACCTCCTCTCACAATCCAGAGGTACGGTAGTTGTGATGATGAACGTTTCATTCGTCATTGAATTCAACGGAATGCACGGGCGGCAATCAGTCGTCAATTCACTGCAGCGCGGTACATGCGCTGGGCAGGGTGTTGATTGTCCCCTCCAAGTAGCACTCGTTCGTCAGCTTCCCACGGGCTAGGTATACGGTAGCGGCACTGGTTCTCGTGATCCTCAGTGCAATCCGATGTATTCTTCAATTTGGTGCAATTGCTTCAGATGAAAGAAGGCGCGGAGCGCAAATGGATGGGTCGTGGTCATTTTAGATCTTCAAAAAGAGAGCGGGGACATGGGCTGTACAACGTTGTTTGGATTACCGAACTGCAATCTAAACCCCAAGAGCTTATGCTCTTCGGGGAGAGAATATCTTCAAAGTTGGACCTTCAAAGTGCAATTCTTTGAAGAAGCTGTAGCCAGCATGGTTAGTGACCATCTGTCCCCCCCCCCCCCCCCCCCCCTTAAAATCAGTAACCCCACCATCTCGAGTGCCTAAGCTGCTGATCCCTCGGGTAACAGCATAACCTAGTGATTTGACGAGACGACGTTCCTCATCGAACCACTCTACCCTGCCCCCCCCCCTCCCCCCCCCCATGGGGGTGAAGACCTCCTAATCAGCGATTCGATGTTGAGCTATGGCAGTTCGTTAGTAATGCGGTAACGACGACATTGACCAGCTTCCGCAAACTCGCCGCCTGCTTCCGTGACACCGCACGCGACATCCGGCCTACCGCCGCACGCGACACCTTCCGGTGTCGTCGCGCGTCCGCCGTGCCCCGTCGTCCAATTGTTGCACATATACGGTAATCGTGTCCGCATACAATGAATTTCGAAATGGAATTCAAAAGTAGCAGTAAGCGAGCGGCAGACTGACAGGCCTAATAGGCCAATCACACGCAATTCCAATGATCAGCCGGTCACGTTAGCTGAGCGGAAACAATTTTTTTCATTTGAATTTTCGAAGTGTGGTGGGCCTGCACAATTCTACAAGTTCGGGAATCCCCTTTCTATCGAAAATTGAAGGTGATTCCTTATTCCAAAATCAACGGCTGTTTTTTATAAAGATTTTTATAAATGGAATGTAAAATGCAGTGTTTCATTCTGGCAGAAGTCCCACTTCTCCTAATGGCCCCCTCCCTCCATCAGGTAGGCCTTTGGAATAAGGCCTTCTCAATGGTTTTTTTGTCAACAAACCTTGTTGTGACACTTTTCCGGACACAGATGGGGGCAAAAATTCTGAAAATTCAAAGTGCAGATGAAAGAATCGGCATTTCTCATTTCCGTGGAACGGTCTGCAAATCATCGCTTGATCTTCCTTCCTCTTCTGTTGAGTGGGCGCCAAAGAAAATCTCCAATAGATTTTCAGGGGTCACCAGGGCTGTGTAGGTCGATCTTAGTTCAAGTACAAGCACTTTTGTAAACAAATGAATACTGTAGGAGTCCCGTGCTGGATTCGCCCAAAAATTTCCGTTCCGTTTGTGCCCAGTGCGGGTTTGAAGCAGGGTACACCGAGAGTCGAGGATTGTTCGACTGGGGGTCGTATATGACCGTACAAGAGGGGAGGATCGTACCTGAAGAGGTCAGCGATAGCCCGTGTGACAAAATGTAAAACACGTATTTGCCTCAGAAAAAAAATGCATAGCATTGGAAGACATTACAACTATGCAACTCGGCAGCAGTTACTGGTATTGTAGAGGTCAAAAAAAGGGAGGGGGTCGTATTTGGTCGCCGTAGAGGGGGATCGTACTGAAGCGGCTAATTTCCTTGATACCTGGGAGTACCCTGGTTGGAAGTGATAGCGATATGAGAATCAATGGACCATTCTATATATCAACGGCACCTCATGCTATTATTCATTGCCAATACATGACCGTTTCCCTGCCTGAAATGATCAAATTCAACCATTTTTAGATTCCAACGTCTCCACGGAATTTGAAGCTTCTACCGGCCCTTCGTTGGTGAGATCACCTGAAGGCAAAACTGTAACTAATACCGGAATTATTATTTAAAAAATATACACAAAAGAGAGATGTTTACAGAACAGAATATCCAACAAGCCCAGTGCTAGTAGAGGGTGGATGCCGATTCGAGTTCCTTTTAAGGTAACGTGCTCAGCCATCGTTTCCTTGCGATAACGGAACCCATAACTCAAAACGCTTGGGTTAGCTCAAAAATCTTGTGTCTTGTGTCTTGTTTTTGTGGTTTGCGTGGTTAATTACATAGAAAACACCCAAACTTCAAGGATAAGCGTCTTCAAAGCCTTTTTAACACTGGCTAAAGCTTGCGATTTCGAGGCAAGTGGACTCGAACATACAAGATGTGCCAGATTACGAAGCGTCTAAGCATTGACTTGATCACTTCACTGTCACTGAAACCATCTGTTGAAAGACCCTCACTTATATTCGAATTCTGGATATCGAATTAAGCCCACTTTTTTGAATTTTTGGGGTTCAAATTCGCAAGATTCTGGATTTAGCCCTTTCAGGTCATGAAAAATACCAGGAACTCAGAGGAGGAGGTGTCGTTGATATAACGAATCCTGTCATAACCCCCAAATCCTTATCAGGTATATATTCACCTCGAAATTAAATAGTAGTTGGTCCCGCCCGGAATATGCACAGTGGGGGGCTTTGCAAATTTATCACATTCACGGCATGTGCTGGCATGCGGGATATTCACTTCGCTTGGCACATCGTGTCTTGTCTACTCTTCACCTAGCCCCAGAGGGGTTCAGCTGTCGACTACGGTGTATCGGCGGCGACGGCGGCGGCGGTGGGGTATTGTTTTGCGGGTGAATGGAAGAGTGGCAGGCATTTCCCCATTGGGACATCCTTTCGTATCAATCATACTCGGACCATGAAAAGGTTGAAATTCATCAAACACCAACACACCACTTGGCCTCATGTCTTCTTGACGGCTTGTCACATTTTCTGAGAAGTTCGGAAAAGCTTGAAGCTTGAGATAGTGTAGACAAAGGTTAGCAGGTGGCATGGTAATGTTTAAAGAAATCGTTCACGGAAAAAATAGCTTCTTTGTTACCCATATAATCAAATTGTATTTGCTAATGAAGGCGGCATGCAAAGTTTCACGCAAAAAATGAGAATCCGGCTGAGATACAGCTCCCCAAATTCTTGGCTGGGTTGGCGGGGCCCCCGAATAAAAGCTCCGTCCTGTCGTCGGTTGCGGTTGGGAACGGGAAGTGCGACTGTTTACGTTACTTTCTGTTCCTACTATGCGTCTCCGACCGCGGCGAACGATGGGGTGGGCGCTTGTTTGGGGGCTCCACCCACCCGGCCGAGAATTTGGGTGCTGTATCTCAGCCCAGGATTCAAATTTTTTCATGAAACCTTGCATGCGACCCACATTAGGCAAATACAACATAAATACATGGGTCACATAAAAACTCATTTTTCCGTGGGCAATTTCCTAAAAGGATTGAGCATTTCTAAATAAGTTTGAAAAGCTTGTGGGTCTGGTGGAAGGCCAAAATTCAGCTCATTGCGCATTTACCCCCTTTTCAAAATTCAGTAGCTGGTCTCTTGGAAACTCATTGTGACCAAGAAATTACCAGAAATTCTTAAATCACCTTTTACTTACCCTACCTTCTCGGTTCACTTCGAAGGCATACCATACCCCAGCTGAACGCGTACCCAAGCATGGCTACCACCAAGTCCACATAAATACTGATTTCTGAATCATGAACCTTCCCTCGTTACCCCGTCGAAGTGAATGTCAGTGTGTTGTCTCCCCCTCCCCTGCCCTGACGAGGGAGAATGTATGTGCACGTCCATCGGTCGTGCCTCACCTCTGCCGGCTGCTGACTCGTCTTCAAAGCGTTGAGGCCGCCGCAAGTCCCTCGAGCATGCTAAGTTGCATGCTAATTGCCGCATCGTTATTAGCGTCAGATGCGCTGGCTGCGATTTATTGCTGTTTGCCAGGCGAGAGTAGAGCACCTTGGGGAGTCATTCTTCCGGTGTAGCAGCCCTCCTAACTACCGTAGCTTCAACATACAAGATGTACGAGTAGTCCACATATGGGTATTCGACCTTTCACCGCCGATAACAAGTGAGCTTGCAGTCAAATAGCAGGTCACTCGATCGTGCTGTCAATGCAATTTTCAAACGAACTCATGTGCATGGCGTACTCTCAGAAAGGCTGCGAAAAACTTCATGGGAGCTCCAGACAATGATTAGTTCCGAGGACCTGCCATGAAATCACATAGGTCCAGGCCTTTTCTAACAAAATCCTAAGTTCCATGCTGTCAAGGGTACCTTGACTTACTCAAGTTCTGAATTTCTGCCACTGGAAAGACCCCTTTTTCGAGGATTTTCCTCGATTTACTTAAGGCCTCAAGATGTCCCCCCCCCCCCGCTCACCGCCCTGCTGGTGACGGAACGCCCGAGTCCGTAACGAAGCGTCGGGCGCGAAGAGTTGATTCGCATACTTGTCACCACTGAGTTTATCCCTGGGGAAAATAAGAGACGTGCACACGAAGGGGCGACGAATGAAGCGTCAGAGAGAATTCGAACGCGCGAGAACATCACGAAGTAACCGTTTTTTGTGATCCAGCAAAAGGACAGCCCGAGACCACCGCTAAGGGGAACGGCGATTACCCACACAGAGTATTTAGAGCCGTGTGGGAACCATAGATGGCCTAATCGCTGGTTCAACGACATCCGAAAACGTCCCAAGGCCAGAATGAAGTAGCGAAGACAGACGGCAGCCATTAAACAACGATTACTATAAGTATTAAAAAATATATTATGATGATATACTTAAATAAGGAAATAAATCAGGCTTGTTCAAACAATATTCCAATTGTATTCGGTTAACATCCTAAGTTACCGAAAAAAAATCCAAATTGTTTTTTTTTTGCAGAGAAGGTGAGAATGTGTGCTGGGTGAGGGATGACAAAAGCCAGGAAGGATGTGGTTGAACTAGGCAAAGCTATTTCCTTGCGGATGCCAGTTCCATTCATCCTCGCACTTCTGTCTCCCTAAGCTTGAAAAAGTTCCTCGAGGTTGTCCCACACTGATTTGAAAAATCCAAGAAAAAAAAGCGTTCACAAGTGCAATTGTTCTGGGAGGCAAACGACCCACTTCATTCACTTAATGGGTCTGATGGCATCTGACGGTTCTATACCACAAGGTCAGGTTATAGTGCAAACTTCACTGCAGAATTCGCTCACCATTGGTCGTCCTCTGCCCTTTTCCATTCCATCCCCCCACCCATGTCATCAATTCAGCATTTTGGTGTTTTTCGGCTCTGTCTGAGGGCAAGATCCCACCGAAAATGCCTCTATGATTTTCAATCCGCTTCCATTCCCTTGACGGATTCCTTCGATCTGACCTAGCTCTTTTCCCATCTTATGCAGCTCCCTTACTACTAAGTTGTTCCCCACCAAAAGCTACCTCTACCCTCTACCGAATACAACCAGGAGAGAGTACCCTCCTGGGGTTCACCATCGAACACCTTGGCGATGAAATGTGATCCTGATCCGCCTTAGTAAACTTCGAGCCTCGCGCTCTTTCTCACCAGTTCCTCCCCCCCCCTCCCTTGATAATAGTGATAATCTCGAGGAAATACAAGAAAGAGATCAGGTTAATCGCGATCTGGTCATTAACAACCTTTTGCGTCATAAGGACTTGTCAGTACATCTGCTCTGTGTCTCCTCTCTTTTCCTCTCGAACGCCAATGTGTTTGAAACCCAACACCGTTGCCCCCCCCCCCTTGCCCTGTGTAGTGTAGTGTAGTGTAGGTACGCGATTAGCTATCGTGTTATCCAATCTGTTTCCTGCTGCTAATCCACTCACAGTATCCAGTCGAAACGATGGAGGTCAATTGGTCCGCGCTTGGGATGGACTGGGCTGGCGAGGGGGGGGGGGGGGGGCACGCCAGCTGGTGCCCTAAACATAAGTACCGTATACACCTTCCGAGAGTACCTGGAACATAATTGAAGTGCTTTACTGGACATCACTGAAGAACAGGTCAAGAGCCGCGGTTGGGCGATTAGTCACAGCTCATTGAACTGATTTTAAATATTACTATATATCCCGAATAGGTACTAGAAATAGGGGGAAATTGGGCATGCAGTGGAACTGCTGCTGTGGCTGCCACCGACGAGGTTTCGAACACGACGCGCACACATTTATTAGAACATAAATATGCAAACGAGATGTCTTTTGTGCACATCTGCTCCCTCCCTCCTTCCGCCTCCTGCAATGTGATGCATCTTGGAACCACGAAAGGTGCATATGTGATGAGATCTACGACCCTCGATCCACCACAAGATCCCAAACAGACTCCTACATTTCTGATGTCTTAGACGATAATAGGCATAATATATTGAGAAGGTGGTATTTGAGAATAAGCATTCGGTTTGTTTCCTGAAGCGATTTCAATCATGAAACCTCGGAAACTCGAGCCTATCGCGTTCAAATCTGATCGTTCCCGTGGTGAAAATTAGCACGGAAACGAAGTAAATTTTTATTAGTATAGTTTAAGACCATCGTGGCCTCCCTCTGAAACCGAATCTGCTTGAAAAGTTAAAACGAAAATTCTATCTGTGCAGGTTTCACCGTCCTATAAACGTATAGAATCTATGAAGCATTTTCATGATTCTAGATCAAAGCAGGGAACATGGCGCATGCCAAGAAAGGCGGTGATATATATGGGGAGGAGGACGAGGGAGGGAAATCAGTGATGATAGACAGTAACTTGTCTCAACGTGATGGACATGCCAATTATGTAGTATGACTATGGTAAGACTACTATTAAGGTTCAATATTCATGTAAAAACATGCTCATGTTCAACATCCATTAAGTTGCCCCCCCCCCCATTAGTATGGCGCCGAGAGCGAAATTTCAGCGGCTTCAACGTTTTTCCTATCTAAGTTTTCCCTCTATTTAACATCAATGACATTTCAGGATTCTCTACTGGTATTCTGATGAAAGTATATGTCCAAATAACAATTGACATGTGTTGTTTTTCACCTGCCAAAAATGAGCGTACTTGGCTAGTTATAGCCAAGCGAACGGCCGCTCTTCCCCGAAAAAAAAAAAAGCCAACCGAGCGGGTATCCTGGTTACGGCTGTGATCCCTTTATGGGCTCTGTGGGCTTCGATTCAGTGTTTCAAAGCGATGTCCGCCATCGATGACGATTCCATCGTTTGCATCGTTAACAAGTCTGAACCTCCCTTCCAGGTCAGCACACCTTTTGGTCCCATGTGGTCTCATTTATACTATTTGGGCAGTAGGCGAACGTTCACTCTATCGAGTACACGGACTTCCTACTATTTCACGCAATATTGAAAGCTTTCATCAACCTTTGCAATGACATTCAAAGCTTATTATGGTTTCAGCCAAATGTCTACACATGTCAATCGAATAGCTATTGTTGCACTTATCTTGGCCGACCAGTATGCTGTGATTCACAAATCAGCCTATACGAAGTGTTGGTTACTTCAAACAAAAAATTTGTTAAATTCTTAATTATTTAATTGATGTATAGGAATTAATTTATGAAAACGATTAATAAAATAGAATTTCGAGTAAAAATAATAAATTTCTTTTTAATTGTCATTGTAATCAAGTTGCATGAATTTATATTAATGCGTGAGTATATATTATTTAATTAAACATGCGTTACACGAACCAGGAGGGGCCAACTTGTCAAATGTGAAGAGTGATATGAGGTTACGGGATTTTACATGTATATGTAAGATTTATGCAACAAGTCGTTCATGTGCAAACGTGTTCAGCAGCCCACCCCCCCCCCCCCCCCCTCGTCCGCATTAATAAGACACCTAGATTGGCTGAGCGATAACATTTACGCCTGATTTTGTCCTATGACTCCAAATTTTGTTGCCTCATGAAAAAAGAAGACCCCGCAGACCATGGCAAGGACAACGCTTCTGCATTACATAGCTATTGATCGAATCAATGTCGTGCATTTCTAGTCATCTTCATATAATTTTTTCATGCTATTTCGTATTCGCTCGGCAACAAAGATGGGGGCAGAAAGGAATTTGGATAAATATTATATTAGAGCCTCCAGAAGAAATAGTAAACAGGTAAACAGCGAAGCATCCAGATTTAAGCGCCGGAAAACTGACGTCGGAACGCAACACGGAATCGAAAGTAATAGGTCATCATTATGGCTTGCCAGGCGCTGTAGCACTTCCGATGCCATTCACGGAATTCCTTTTCGGGTTACGAGAGTCCTCCGGGAGAACTGATTATTGGCTTTCGAAATTCCCAAGATTCGGCCCAGCTTGGTCTCGTTTCAGGACCGGTTTTTGTCACAGATTCGCCAAAGCAGGGGGGGGGGGACAAAATGAATCACTGTGCCGAAAAGTCTTTTCTGTTGACTTTCATCATCATTTTCGTTTTTCAAAACATCCTCAACTATTTTTCTATTGTGGTTGTTCTCGCCTAGTGTGGGGGTCCCTTATAGTATCCTTACATTTTCTATGCTGTCCCCCCTTCTTATTAACCATAAATGCCTCAATTGTTTCAAGTGGAAGACAACAGACGCGTGTACATGTCCATTGGGAATTTCATCCGTTCTCTTGATGATGTTGCGTTTGTCGTCGCATCAGCACTGACACGGAGGGCCAAGGTGGTGGTGTCCGATTTCTTCGTTCCTTATGGCGACGGTGTTGATTACGGTATTTATCCGGTAGATTAGGCAATAAGACACAGCAGATTGGATAATTGCGACGCGCCATGAACTAAATGACCTATTGGTGCTGCTATCTCGTCGTCGTCCCCCCTCGCCTCTCCTTTCCGCTCCGTCGTCAATTTTAGACACAGCGAGAGATGAATTGAATAGATACTGAACATTAGAACGTAGCCCTTGTTGGAGCTCGAAATCATTGTAGGTGAGGAAAAGCCCAATAGGAAGGAAATGGAAAAATAGGGGGTGTCATGTTAATGATGGGGAGGGGACAACTTGTTGATGTGGCAGCAACAGTTATTCACAGGGTTGTGCATGTATGTACACTTTAGTTGTTCACCCATGTAAAGATATGTTACTGTTTGATATATAACGAATTGCTCCTCCCCAACTTAACTCCCAGCAAAAAAAAAAAAAGAAAATAGAGTAAAATATATAAATGAATCGACTCCTTCAGGTTTCTACAATCATGGCCAATAGGGTTAATGTTCCTTTGTTTTCTGCTCTTCGCTGGTCTCGTCAACTGGTATTTTAGTGATGATGAATCCAATTATAGAGATTTTGAAAAAGAAGGCAGGGATAAAAGAAATGTGATCGAGTGAGTTTTGATTCTCGCTGTAGAATTCCTCGCATCGAAGGAACCCCCTTTTCAGACTGCTGTGCCCAAGCGACAGCAACGATATTGTGGATGATCCGCTTTTCGGCACACTACACGTGGAAAATGTTCCGAGGTGAGCCCTCAAAATGATGAAACGTCTGATGAATCGTCTAATGAGTCTAGACATTCCAGAAAAGCCTACGTGAAGCCAACGGAAGAGTCGGCGGCCGAGAAATCGACTCGTAGCCCCAGGCCGGTTCTCGATGCGAGTTGAGATTCGAGTAAGGGTGGAGTCATGATCGTAAAGCGGAAAGAATCCTCTGTACACCGTTTTCTGTTTAACCCCGTCGGGTTGGACGTTTAATGCATCATTCTTAACCTATCTAGCAGTAGCAAAACGATATTATTGAGCATCGTTTTACCATCCGAAGCAAATCGATATCATCATGTATCACCATGTAATATTTTTATTAAAAGTAAATCTGCATTATCAAGTATCATCAATCATTATTAGATGAGAGTATTACCAACCTATCATTGTCAGTAAATCATTATTATAGCTCCCTTTCACCAGTTCTGTGTATCGGCATTATCGAGTTCTTTTTTACCAATATCTGTAACTCGGTACTACAAAATATCATTACTGTTAATAATGGAGTGGTATCATCGAGTATCATCTCATCATTGTCAGTCAATCGGTACTATTAAGTATCATTTTGCCCATATCTTACCCATATCATTTACCCATATTTTACCCATATCATCAAGTATCATATCATCATTATCAGTAAATCAGTATATTAGATATCATTTTACCCATATCTATTCATCGGCATAACTATCATTCTACAAATACCTATAAATGGGTTGTGTTAGTGAATCGGTACTGTCATGGCATCAGAAGTCTGACTACAATTTCACCATCTAAAATCATGACTACATCGACCGTATACCTCGAAGCTCCCCAGGAAGGATAGACCCACTTTTCTGGTTCTATTCCAAGAAGGTTTGGTCTTGCAACAACACTTCCTTCGTCTTCCATGGCCCAGCATGGCCCTCTACCTCTCCAGCTGTGTGCTCCATATGGACGTGTATGTGGTGTGCGTGATCCTCTTACGTAACCGATCCGCCGCCTTCCCATTAAACCACCAAATAAAACACATCGGTAGCCTTTTAGCTAATGTGTTAATACTGCCTATGCCTCCTCATAAGGAGGTACTTGCTTTCCCCTTCGCTAAAAGACACACCGACTGGTATTACTGTAATAGAGCGTGAAATTGACACCTCATATTGAGCGGTGCATTAGTGTCCGAGAGGCAAACAGCGCCCGCCTGGATCTCTTTTTGCTTGCATGCGCTGCGAGGCTTCCATCTCTGACACGATAATCTACCTGATCGTAGCTGTTCGCGAGAAGGGTGAGGATATCTTCATCGTTTTCTGCGGGCCTCTTCCATCATGCGCGCATCTGCTGGCCTTCACAAAGTGTGGTGGTGGAGGTGCTGCGGGCGGCCCATCTACAGTAATCCATCACCGTCACCACAAAGGAGTTGCCTTTGTGTTCACCTTTTGCACTGCGTCTCATGTCCCCCCGTGCTATTCACGACGCGGTCTGCTATAGTATGCAACGCAACATCAAATATACATTACGCCGGCGCACCTTTTATGCTCTCCCGGGCCGAGCGCCAGCAGATGAGCACGCGGATGAATGTCGGGCAATTTAGCGTTCAATTGTGCGATAGTTATTAATAGCAAAGGTTTGTGGAATGTTATATACAAATTTGTACCCCCTTACTGCTCTTATGCCCCCTTATGCTGGTAACAACCTGGGATGGTAACCCGTGTGGCACTTCTGGTGACCAGACGTAAAGGGATTACATGGATAGACAACAGCCGTAGTTCTGAAAACAATGCAGGACACCGTCTGGCCAGATTTAAACCCACAAGGAACAGGAATGAGGTCGGACTGGCGCTGTCAGGTCAATCAGCTCAGCAAAACCTCCTCAACGGGGGTGACCGTGCCGTACTTATCCCTCGAGAATCCCTTCTTTTCTAAATACCGCACATCACTGCCATGCCATGCCATGCCACTCACAGCACCTTCTTTGTACCGACAGCTGAGCATTAGCATATAGGCTCCTTAGGTGGCGGTCACATCAAACGGATTTCCAGACTCACAACGTAGGCAGTGTGCAGGAGGGACATTGCGGCGCGAAAGGCATTAGCATGTCGGTGACACCTGTGTACAGTAGATTAAGCGACAAGTCGTCAAGGACGTTACGGTATTTCTTAAGAGCTATGTCGGGTTCTTGACCGGACAAAAACGATGGCGAGGTCAGTTTCCAACCGGCCAGAACTGCTAGATACTTTCAGAATTCTGTACTGAGTAAATTATCAACAAAGGTTTTGGTTAAGAAGAAAACAAACACAAAAAACAACCGAGCAAAGTTATCACCAGTTATCATGTGGTATCATTCACCTTGTGATATCATCAGATATCACGTAATAGATAGGACATCATAAGTGATCGATTACAAAATAGGCAGCTGGTGGAGACATAACTTCTCAGCAAAGAATTTGGAACCGGTATTACTTCGATTTCTGAATAGTTCTTCCACAGTCCTTCATTTAGCACCGTACTGAAATGTCCCACAAGGCGAAAAGAGATGATTTGCAAGCTGTGGGTATTGCTCAAAGTGCACCAGAATTTGAGGACACATTGCTAACTCTTCGCCGTCATCTTCCATACCCCCCCCCCATCCCCATCCCCCTCTTCACCCAAATGTTGCGATCGTCTGGTCGTTCACTTGGTTTACCTCACCCATCTGGCACCGCTTTGTTGGAAGAGGGTTGCGCGTCCCATCCTCTTGGGTCCTAAACCTTCCTGCAGCCCAGATGTTGCCGAGGTCAAAACAGGGCAGATGAGTGCGAGGAGATAAGCGACATTTGCGCCAAATCATTAGAAATTTACCGTGCACCGTGTTTTGGTAATTTGATATCTTGTTCATTCTTTTCATAGGGAAATCACCGGGAAGTAAAAAAATTAATAAATATCACCAAGTACCATGTTATCATTATGAGTGAATCCGCAAGCACATAGTGGTAATACTAAGTATCATTTTACCAAATTTATGCATGGATATTATCAAGCATGCTTCACCAATATCTATAAGTGGATATCATAAAATAATTTTTATCATCATCAGTGAGACTGTATCACTGAATGTCACTTTACCAATATCTACAGGTAGGTAATATCAAGTAATTTCACGTAATCTTAAATCCGTTATCTTCATATTGGTATTATCAAGTACTCGTTATCATCAGAAGTGATTCTGCATCATCAAGTATCACCCCATTATTATCAGTAAACTAGTACTATCAAGTATCATTTCACTATTATCAGTAATTCGTTACTATCACGTACTATCTGCGCAACCTTACCACATGCTTTTCTGAAGCTTCTCAAAACCTCTAAAAAATGGGGTCCCTAAAAAGGGTAAGCTACCATTAGCAAAAGACTGATTTTTTGCAGACATCCCCTCCCACATCGTAGTTAATCGAGCAAGTGTGGATTATGTTAAACGACGTCAACGTACGACGAGGATTTCACGGCGAGCAGCTTTCGCACGGTGGCAATTTGATCGTTGCCGAATCCCCGCTTCCGTGCGGAAGGTGTTCTGAAAATGTGATGCTTCAGTGAAGAGTTCCCACAGCTACCTTCCAGTCTGCGATAGCCAAAGTAGTCATCACTTGGAAGGTGAGGAGGGGGGAGGGTGGGGGTGTCGAAATTTGGTGGCATGAGGAGTAGAGGTGGTGGGAGGGGCATGTTACATACACGCACGAAGGGACTGCTGTCAGTTCGTGCTGCTGATCATCACAACCGCTCTCCATGCTGCTCTGTGCACTGAAACGGTTATTTAGCGCTTTTCTTCTGATCTAAACAGCGTCGTTTTCATCATCTCAGCTTATTGTTCTAACAACTTTCTTCACGAGGGAAGGGGAGGGCAGCCCGCGCTTTTGTCTTCCGTTAGGCCGCTTGCTAGCTGGCTGGCTGACTGACTTGCCGGCCGAGCTGAGCTTACGCTCGTCGGGGCACATAATGCCATGATTGAATCTACCTTTCCGTGCTCCAATTCACTTACTCCCTATCAAATCTCGGCCTGTGTCCCCCCTGCACCCAATAGTCCCCCCTCGGACGCCTCCAATAATGCACTTTGTCTCACCCGTGTGTGTATATCGCGTCATTCTCATGTACCTCATAGCCGTTTCACGCGCAATGTGCATGCGCATTCGTTCACTTCACCGTATTCTTATGAGTCTCGATCAAGTCCTAAAAGTCGATCACGTCCCCACTTATTTGCCTCCTAGCCTTAGAAAGCGATATTTATTATTTATTTACTTGAAGGCGTAGTAATAGTTCGTGCAAAACGGGTTTTGATTAGGACTGCCGGTTATCATCAGCTATCATCTGGTACTACCGTGTATTACACGGTGAGGACATGTTATCTCCATGTCCCCCTGTGCTTACCTCGCCACCCTTACATCGAATACCTACTGTCTTCTACCCTTCTAACACATGCATTAATGAGTGGGCTCCAAATAAAGTAAAATCGTTCCTTATCATCAGTTATCATCTGGTATCTCTTGGAACATCGAACTATCTTCACTGTCCGCTCAGAGTGATTTCTTTGGCACTTCTCCAACCACTTGTGCTTCCTCCCCTCTCATATGTACATTTAGAGATAAAGTAAAACAGCTAATTACCATCATTTATCATCTGGTATCACTCAATCCCTTGTAACTTGACATACTTCCACTCGGGTTGATTTTGTTCCCCTTTCGTTGACCCCGTCATTTCGTGTCCTCTCCCCTTCTCACACACACGTGCATTTAACGAGTGCGCCTCAAGGTATTAGATAATGTAAACAGATTTATAGCGCAATCGATGGCTCTGGCCGTATTGCGACTTCTGCTTGGCTCGTCTCGTCACTGCGCTTTGAGCTTCTGCTCACATACACCTGCTGCTGCTGCTGCAAGCCCTCCTCTTCTTGCTGAAGAGTACGGTGTGTCGAAGCGTGAGCGCGCCTGGGCACCTGATGTAAGGCAATAACATGAAACGACTGGAGCGGTGCTCCACCACCACCACGGCTAACAACCTGCCCGCATCGTCCAGTGGTGATTTATGCGCCAGATGAGTAGCCAAATCTCCAACCAGCGTCACCGCGGCTAAAATTGGAAATTTCGCCCGTTGCATAATACCCTCATGAGTTGCAATCTCAGCAGGCTGATAGGGATGAAGAAAGTTGGCTATCATCAGCTGCTGATAGCACTCGGAAAAAATCTGGGACGGTAGTAAAGTAGCCGAAACTAACAGTTGTGAGGGTACATTTAGTTCCAAGTAAGCTGTAGATTTCGTAAAACGAGTTAGACCGGCTTGCCTTCTTACTAAGTGAGAATTAGTTTTGAATTAATTAAATGGGAATTTTAAGACAATCAGGTTGAAAAGCCCGGTGCTATATGAATGGGGGGACAACAACTTGGTGGCATGGATCTTGCAATTTTCGTATGTGCAAGAAGAAAGTTTCATCTCACGTTAGAAGAGATTTGTCATTCCGGAGCCGCATCCCTTAGGTCGAGTTGTTGCCCCCCCCCTGACTTGTGGCACCGTAGAACCTTTAAGTCACACACAAAGGGAACTACAGATAGGATCAAACTCAGCTGCGCTTAGGGAAATGGGCTCCGAATGATGGCCAAGGAAGACCACTCCAAGGATTTCCAAGGGTGCTGGGAATACAACAGTTTTCGATAGTGAATAAAGGGGCGCTGTAAAGATATGAGGGGGGGGGGCATAGAAAGAGCTCGTGCACCCCGACGCGCTCTTAATTTTTCCGGCTCGATAAAAATGGCGCCTGCTGGTTCACAATAGTTTCTTTCTATCGTTTTTTCACCTTTTTCAGTATGTCTTGATTATAGTGATGTTCGGATGTGGGCTGAAAGGCACTGGCCTCAAATGTCCCCCCTCCATCAGTGTAGGTAATGTTCTCTCAGAGTTTTATCGCGATCTTTCAAATTTCCATGGTTTATTGGATAATCCATTACCTCTGTTCCGGGACCGTGGTGGTCTATTCATTGGCCTTATTGATCTCCTACGAAAGGAGATGATTTGAACTAGAATTACTCGTGAAATTAGTCAATCGGGGTGGACCGGTCGTCGCCCGATAGGAGTGGGAAGAAGTTCTGAATTTATCGTTTTCAAACAGCTGGTTGCTCAGCCGCGACTAACTAGCGATAATTTTCACGGGGAATGAAAAATCTGGGGACAGGGATTTGAAACGATTATGATTGATCAGCGAGCAAAGGGGGGCCATGAGGTAGTTCCAGAACAAGCCATGTCTCCCCTCTCCGTCTCAAATGACTTTTCCATTGTCGTAGATGTTCCTTGGCTCAAGAACTGTCCCTTCCCGGATTATTAATACGAGACGATTACCGTAATTAGATACAGCGTAGTACATAATGAAGCGATGTTTCTCGGGAACAATAACCTGTATGTAACTACCGTAACCTGGTGGATGATAGTGTCCCCCCCCTCGTCGTCGGTGGAGTCAAGGTCGAAACGTTGTATATTAATTGCGGCGTGTGTGTGTGGTGTGGTGTGGGGTGTTGTAATTTATGCAAATACGACAAGATGGACGAGACAGACACGCGCCGAGAATCCCGAGTCCTCCTTCTACGGCTTGAGGAGGTGCCTAGCTTAGTAGTGGCAGCAGCAGCAGCTGGGCCATATCGTCCATCTTGTCCCCCCCCCCCTCAATTCCGTGATCGCACTGGTAAATTTCAATTGATGTGCTTGCTTTCAGTGACAGCTCGGTGCACGGACGAGAGTTGGCGCAACACCCTTTTGCGCAATGGGCCATTCAGGGTTTGACAGCTTTTAAAATGCGCAACTTCTCATTTCACCAATACAGTACCCCAAACAGGGAACTGGTGGGAACAGCCAGACGTTCTCGTTCCTGTTTGGGGGCTAATTCACAGGATGAGCGTCTTAACCTCCGAATGTCGACAGACGCCAGTCATCTTCATCATAATCATTGCTAAAACCCAGGTAGCCACCACCCTAACCACCAGCCAATAGGAATGATCGCTTATTAAACCACCGTAATTGCTACCTGAAAGGTGTCAGATTGCTGCACCCTGCAATTAGCTAGCTACGCGTACGTCAACCTGCGTAAAATTGGCGCACAAGTCAAATTACGGTGGTTGATTCATGCCAGAAGGTGTCAGACTGACAGACAGACAGCCTTCTGTCACCTGATCTCGAGATGATGATCTACTGCAGCTGACGCGTGAAAAGATGCTGCCCTAATCAGTCCTATCAAGGTTCCATAAAAATGGGGCGATTTCTACAACAACTGGAAAACAACGTATTGAAATGCTCTCATTTACTCACCACGGTGCCTCATAGGTGGTGTCGTCCATGTGAGCCATTATTTCTTTTTTATTTGATGCTCAAATGACCCCGTTATTATCTTTTTTCTCCGGCTATCGCCCTAGGTTAGGTACTGTACTAGTAAGGGGGGACATCTTGATGAATGTTTAGTAATAACAAGTCTTAACATGTCCCCTGTCTATAATGTACAGTAATTTCCATTTCACAGATTCTCACGGTGCTCAGTCAGATAAATCTGTACGATCCTGCAAAGTCCAAATTCAAATTCAATTCAAGGCATGTTACTGTTCAGTAATCGATAATTTGACCCCCCTCATCATTTCTGTGGCATTTTGCTTCGAAATAGTCAGATTTCTTGTGGTGCCCGAAATTGGAGACCATCGGCTTCGCTCTTCGCTTAAGTCTCAGCTGACCCCGTCCCTACCTTTTTCTCCTCTTCTCGCCTCAGGTACTAAGGAGGCGCAATTCGTTGAATATGGAACAGTAACAAGTTCATTAATTCTGATGTGTCTATATACATAGGTATTCGATAGTTTATGCATGTATGAACTTGTAAAGGTAGTCATACTGTTTAGCATACAATAGTCTGTCCACCCATTAACGTAGCATCTTGAAATAGTCGTATACTTAGTGATGTCCTGGAATTCGAGTGCAGTGGCTTCGCTTCTTCACTTGTCCTCCTACCTTTTACTTTAGTTATCCGCTTTGGTATTATGGGGAGGGGGCGGGGGGGAGGACAACTGTTGAATGTGGAGCAGTTACAAGCCTTTACTTGACTGACGTGTCAAAGTTCTACATGTGACCTTGTAAAGTTATCACTATTGTTCAAATTTCATGATAAGACACGTTCTTATTCATCACTCAACGGTTTGCCCCCCCCCCCCCGTCGCTTTCATTAGCCGGCCGTTTATCTTGTGGTGACCCGCGAAAGTCGCTCGCATTGTTCGTGGTGTGGGTTTTATTGAAGCGAGTAATGTCTCTATTAACACCCCGTTGATGACGCTTTTCACACCCCAAGGTGGTTCTGGTGGCGAAAAATGGGGGAAAAGTCCTTCCCCTTCTCCTTCTCCGTCTCTCTTCTATTCGTGCATTCGCCATAATTCTCATTGTTGTCATAAATGCAAAGAGGGTCTCAGACAGCTGCCATCGTCGAACAGGTGTCAAGAAGGGGGAGGGGGGAGGCAACGATCGGTGAGGAATCATCGTGGCCTAAATTGGATTCGCCTCGTCGCTCACTTCTCCTCACACATACATACACACACCGACATTGCTGGTCAAGTTGCATGACATTCTTCTTCACCTCCTTTTTTCTGCTTTCCTCATCATCCATAGGTGTTTTCCCCCACGCTAGAAACAATCCCGCCGGTCCATGGATGGTTTAACTACCCTGTCCCCAGAAATAGAAATCGCATATCAGATCGTTGACTCTTTCACCGCGGCGGAAAATTCGCTCATACCGGATGGGCGGGGGAGCAGTCTCGACGATGAGGATATCAGTCAGGAGACATGCGTGTGTGTCTGGTGTCTGTGTGCCTCAATCTGTCGTAGCGATTCTTATCGTGCTGCACGGCTAATTGCGTGCACCAGCGTCAATGGTCAGGAAGATCGTCGACGATGATAACGCGCCAAATGTTGTCCGAAGGTGGAAAAGCTGCCTGCTGCTTGTGATCGTCGTCGCGTTGTTGTCTCGACGACGAGAAGGAAGGAAAGTTCATCAGATGTTGGCCATCTCTCCTCGCTCGTCCTCGCTCTCCCCTTCAAAATATCGACCGATGTTCATTGATTTCCCTCCAACGATCGTCATTTTCTTTTTGCTGAATGGGCTAAAGCTTCATTCGCTGATGAATTCATTTTGTCCCCCCTTGCTATGCTGATGAGAATGCGTACACGTTTTTCTGCGCTTCCGCGATGCACCTGGTCGCAACCACCAATGGTATTTGAAATGGCGGCGAAATCGCCACCTGCGCTTGCGTCGTTCTGCTTGCTTGCTGCCAGTTGCAATCACATGCCGCACGAATCACTCATGAGCCTTACCGGCTAGAACTTTAGGCTGCTAGGCCCCTACCCAGGCCTTGTCCCGGTCTCTCAGGCACTTTCTTGGGGTTTCATGGCGCTCGCAGGGTTTCTTTCCCGTCTCCGACTCACACCCCCCTTTACCCGCACCTGCTTTTGATTTCACCAGCAACTCTTTGTGCTGTGCGTAAGAGGCGTACAGTTCGCCCCGGCCGTCGTCGTTTAGCAGCGTGTGAATTTGCCGCCACAACGACGACGATACGCGTCGATTTCGCTCACTTGGCCCTCCCTTGCTGTTTCAGTGAGTCCAATAATAGCTTCAGCCTAGCCCCATTGATCTGTCAGCTTATCTGATCCAATCATGACCACGTAATCAGCTAATCCCTGACCGATCCCTGCTGCTGCAGCTCCTTTTTCGGGGCTTACTTTGTGCCCAACTAGGGGAAGGACGAGCAGGAGCAGGAGGAGGAGGATCTCGTGAGGCGCATAATTTGATCTACCTGGCGGCATCGCCTCATTAGTGCGTGCTGTGCTGTGTGTGTGTGTGTGGCGTCCGCTCTGCTGTGTCCCCCCTTGCCTTGTACACTCCCCACCCAGCTCATCCAATTACTTAACGTGGATAATGCTGCAATGTAGCGCGGCCCCGCCCCCACGGGACGACCACGACCCCACTGCTGGATAGCTATCACCTTCTGTGACAACGCGGCGAGACGGTTAGCTCGACCAGTTGGTCCTCGCTGCTGTGTACCTTTTTGTAACCCATAAGGTACGGTACCTCCATGGTTGTGTAGGCACGTACTGTTTTGTTTTCCGTTATCGATTTTATCGAAGGGGGGACATAAAGAGCTACCTCTTTGTTGATCCCTGTGCTCTTACTTGTGGCTAGTGGCACGTACACGTTCACGAGGAGTGCTGGACGGGACTTTCGATCATTTTTCCGAGCTCCTTCATCTCTCACTGCACTTGTCCCCCCTCCCCTCCACACCTGTTGTGTGTCACTTCTTGTTCTCATTGCTCATATTTTATTTGATGATATATATTGCTGTGTGTACGTGTTATGCTATGAGAAATGGCCCCACGGGGGGACAACCACTGGTCAGCTGAAATTTTGCTTCAAAGTCCAGCTGCCCTGCTTAGCCAAGAGTTTGAGGTGACTCTACGGGAGCGTTGTGTCCCTCCCTATCCAGTCGGACCGTTCTTATGTGTTTTCTATCTCGGTATGCAATCATGTATGATTTCTTTCGTTCGGGAATGGGAAGCGACGGAGACGGAGAGAGGGAGGGGATGAGGAGGGGAATTCTTCTACGATTCTTCGCAGGATCCTATTTCGATGCAGGTTCTCCTTTCGGTTATTAGAATGGTGTAGTGCGCTCCAAACATGTCGTCCGATCTCACGTTATGTTTATGAATTCGCTTCTTTTGACGGTTTAGGCGGTGAGTCGCGCGCGCACTCGCCAGCCCGTTCAGACGACGTAATAGCGAGAGTCTCTTTACGAGATTGTGTGTGTATGTGAACTGAACTTGTCATAATGATCTGCTGGAAAACCTCCTTGCCTGCCCCTCCCCTCCTCATCTGTTTTCCCCAGTTGTCCCTCCTTCATGTATCACCCCGCGAAATACTGTTGCAATCAGGTCGCGCGCGCACCGCCCCGCAAAGATGTTAACAAACTTGACCGGCTCTCGTCTAAACACGGATAGGTGCAACTGGTATCTTTGCTGCGCCGACCAAATGATACCGGTCATCCCCCATCACATATCCCGCTTACTTTAGGTGTTTAGCCCCCGACGCTGTACATCCTGGTCTTGAAACCCTTAATGCGAAACAGCGCCCGCCCGCATGCGTTCTCTACCGCTCAGCGCCCAAGAAGGTAAGCAATATATGTCCCTCCCCCCCCCCCTCCCATAGGTGCCCATAGGGAGGGGACATCTTCCACGGATATGCTCTGTACTATGATCGTTGTGCTTGGCTGGTCATATGGCCTTTGGCTGCTTGTGTGTTCTTCCTGAAAGATGCGCATCGCTGATGTGCTACATCGTTCTCCTCGTGGTGGTAGATTGCGACCGTGACACATTGAATTTCCCGTTCCCAGCTCAGCTCACGGATGCGCTTTCCCGTCCCCACACACCACCACCAGCACCACAGCCCCCGCGCTTCATTCACCGTGCATCCGTCGTCGCGGTGGAATCTGCCCTGCGCGGTGTTGAATCTCGGTTTGTAACAGCTTGCGAGTTTTTTTGTGTAACATTGTTCTAATCATACCTTTTCTTTACCTTGTCCCCCCTTCGTTCCTGATAGGTATCTCTTCTGCTTGCCTGCCTGCTCATTGCGCTTTCTCGTCGCAATCCCTGCGAGTCCAATTAGACGTGCACATCACAAACAGCCAGCCAGCCCTGGCCACGGATAATAAGAAACCTGAGAGGCCGATTTCCTGTCATCGTCGTCGTCCTCATCTTCCATCGTCACTTATTTCACCACATTTTTCACTCCTTATCGATATTTATTATGTTGCGAAATGTGGCTGGAAGTGTCTGTCCCCCCTTGGTGGTGGTCATCAGTGGCTTGTGGTCATCTCTGCTCTTCCCCCAATTCAATTCAGTAGTTGACTCACCGCGTGTCAATCATGGCCAGCCGAGAGTTTTCTACCTTTGTTGTTTTTAGGGGGCGATTTTACCCCCCGCTCATGCGGCAAGTCCGTCTAGCACGCGTCCACTCCTCTGGTTTTAATTGCTCCCCACGGCAAAGTGCTACGGTAGTGTTGAGCGTGGGGCGTGGCTCCAGGTGAGTCCGGCATTGATCCCTCACCTCACGTCGTCGTTGTTTTCTCCTCGCTGCTCTCTCGCTCAGACTCCCCTCCTCTTCCTGTCATGCTCATCTCACCTTGTGAGCCATAAGAGCCTTGTCCCCCCTCCCCTCCCGGCAGCAGTCCTTGTTTGTCGGCCCGAATTTTCTTAGCTCTTAAATTGGCCCTCAAGTGCTTGTTTGAGATATTGCTTTGATTATACTAAAACTATTCTTATACGGTAACATAAGCACCTCTTTCGAAGCTGTCGAGCATTTGTTTTCGTCGCAACTTGCCAGGTTCTTCACACTTTTCTCTCTCGGAAGCCTCTTTCCATAATTGCCCCCCCCCTCCTCTTGTTCGCTCATTATTCATGTGAAATGTGTTCCTGATTTATTTCCTGCTGCTGGTGCAAGACATTGGTTGGACGGGGCCCATTGGCTCGTAGCCGTTAATGAGTGTAATGAATTTTCATCATGTACCCCCTTCCTCAATATTTTTTTTGTTGCAGACGCTGGAGGTGTTACTCAGTCTAATGGACGTAGCGAATGAGCCGCCACCGCCGCCGCCGTTGATGATGACGACGACGGAATCAGCAGCCCTTCGACGGATGGTCAGCGATTCATCCTCCACCGCCACTGCCACCCCCACGGCAGCCGCAGATGATGTGCTGCGCAAGTTCAAATGTCCTGAATGTGGAAAAGCGTTCAAATTTAAACATCACCTCAAAGAACATATACGAATTCATTCTGGTGAAAAACCTTTTGAGGTGAGTCCCTTTTGAGTCTTCTTTGCCCGACGGTCTGTCCCCCCCCCTTAACAGCGCAAGTCATCATTGTCGGGCGCGACGGAACGCAGCGTTTGTGTAAGTGTGTTCGACAAGAGGTAGTCGATTAGTATTGGACAGCACACACCTGTCTCCGAGTGCTTGTCATCATTTATCACACGGCTGTGCTTTGCTGCCCCCCCCCCCTCCCTTCTCATACCTGGCCACGAACCTGCCACAATCGTGCTATCGCTGTGCCGATGGTGGTGTAAAGCGTGTCGCTACACACTACTTACATATGTTTAGCTGTACGCGGCTAACAAGCACCGCTTTCCACTTCGGCCGTCAATAGATCGTTTAGAATTTTGATAAATGCTCAAGGGAAGGGGGGGGGGGGACATCTTGCCTCAGTACGTCAGGTTGTTGGTCTCGGCCAGATGATTGAGTTAAGCTCTGAGTGAAGGTAGGCTCGTCTTTCTTTGAATCGATTCTTTTCTTCGCGACATAGATAAGTGAATAAGCTCCACCTGGCGGCGACCAAATGAAGGCCGAAATCCTCTACGCGCTTAAGGGGTGGGAAGGGGGGAGCGATGGCTCAGCTCGGAAACCACCAGCGGAGGGATCAGCAGTGCAAAAAAGCTTTTTTTTTTCGGGGTTCTGCGGGAGGATTTTTGGCCATTCAGCGCTTGCTTCTTTACCAACCTTCATGTTGATCCTTTGATTCTTTGAGTGCCGCGACTTAATATTTATTTTTTCATTCTGATACCATGCTAATAGAGGGAGGGACAACTTTTGAAGGAGCGGAGTTAACGTGTCTTTAAAAAAGATTGACATGTCAATAACCCTATACGTGTTGATCCTGTAATACTATTTACTGTTTTCCTGTAAAAACATCTTACTTTTAAGCGTTCAACAGGTTGCCCCCCCCTCATCCCATTAGTATAGCACCTTTCTCTGCTATTCTCAGCGAAATGCTCTGTTTAGAAGGGACCAAACCCATTTGTTAGGGGGGGGGGGTTGGTTCCTTGCACAGATCTTGGGTTCTCACAAATCTATAGCTGCTATAGACCTCCTACATCTAATAAGGACCGTTCATAATACCTGAAAAACGAGAAAATCGAAGTTGCGTGCGCTTACTTGAACAGGGACATTCTATAGAAGCTGACCGATTTTGTGAAACCCTTGGAAGGTTTCTAAAAAGAACCATGGATCAATCCGAGGTTAAAAGTAGGCATTCAAATAAGGACTAATGGCATACCTCCTTGTATATTTGAATAAATAGATAAACGAATAAACAAAAAGTTCTCATCCTTTTGTGGTGTTAAATTTCTGCACGATGAATCCGTGTGTACTGTATATTTCAGTCTACCTCCTCCCCCCACCCCTCACTTTTCCAGAGTCACGATGAGCGATCTGATCAGCACACACACACATTACAATCGGGGGCGATGATGATGATGGTTGCATAATGCGCTGCTTAAAAGCATGTCATACCGTTGTTAGTTTATCGCTGAGAAATGTGGATTGCGATTCATTTACAGCGTAGGTGTTGTCCCCCCTCACCCTTTCATCCGTACCATAATGAAGCCACGCCCATCGTTGCCTGTCGTTTTCTGTGTCGAGAACAGTGTTCGCCGCGTGGCACTCTGTGGCGTACTGTACTTCGTGTCCCCCCTCTCGATACTCTGGCGTTTGTCCTTTTCTTACCGTTGACATGACCGAAACCGGCTCCTTGTATACCTGGCTATTACCGTACGCGCACGCGCGCTCGTAAGGTGTGTGTGGTTGGTGCCAACGAAGGTTACCGTAGTGCGGGGTGGCGGTCGAAGGGGGAATGATTATTGGTTGTCGCCCAGGTAACACGATGACGGGCTCCATTCAGGTGAGCTGGAGCAGCTGATATTGACAGCCGCCGCCACCGCCGCGCCGCGCTCGGCTGCCGCCGCCGCGCCGCGCTCGGCTGCCGCCGCGTCGTCGCAGGCGGATTATGAATTCACGGCGGGCGAACCTGGCGCTTCCATGAATTAATGAAATGCCTCAGGGGGGCTGCTACTCGGCGCTCCGTGTGCTCTTCGTCGGCCAAACATAGTTGCGGCCTTGAAATCGTCCCCTCCCCTTCCCTCCCACCTCCGCAAGTACCATTCAGGGACACATTCTGTCCCCCCCCCCCCCCTTAGCATTTGAGACAACAAAAGGTGAATCCTGAGCGCAAATTAATCCACTTTAGACAGGTTTGTTATTGCGAGATTGAACGAGAATAAAATAGCCTGAAAACAAGGAAAGGGGAGGGGGGGGACAAATTCCTCACAGCCGACAGGACGATTGGGGTGAATTGGCTGTCATCGAGAGGTGTATAGGCGTTGACTGCGCGTCATTACACCCACCCCTAGAAATACCATTTTTGGCACGGCACATTTTGTTTCCATTCCAGCTGTGTCCAAAAGAATTTCATTTCAGTGTCCATCTTGCCATAAGCGATTTTCGCATTCCGGCTCTTACTCGTCCCATATGAGCAGTAAGAAATGCATACAACAGGTAAGGTTTTTTTGGCTGGTTTCTAGAATCTTCGTCCGGATTTCAAAACTGCTTTTTCTAGAGCGCACCGTCTATGGTACCACAATTCAATCACTATCAGTTGATGATCTATCGAAATTTGTTGATGCAACTTCAAACGCAGCAACAACAATTCGCCCTGCCTACCCCAACTGTTGACACGACGAATCCCTACCTCAGCCTTATACAACAGACAATGCTCCAAGGGGTAAGTGGCACTGCACTTCGACAATAAACACTTTAAATGCCCTTTGGCTGCTGCTGCTGCTGTCCTTCCATGAGAGGTCTAAATGACGACACCTCACACGCTCTTTGTCCCCTCCTGTCCGTCCGGTTCACGGCTGGCAGTGTGAATGAGCGTAGGGCGACGAGGAAGAGGAGAGAAACGGCGGCTGTGTGTGTGTGAGTATTAATTAGGTAGCTGAAGGTAGCAGCCCGACGATGGCAGGGGAGGAGGAGGGGACACTTTGCCGTATCGAACTCATCCACCGTCGCTCCATTTGGACAGCAGGCTCACATGAGTAGTGTGAAAGTAACGGGCAATGGAGCGAGACTTCGGCAATGATGTGTCAATTAAGGGGGGGATCATACTTGTACGGAGGGAACCGTTTGTCTGAAAACTTTGTTTTGCAGTTGAAAATGATCGAATCAGCCGATCTTTCTCGTTCACGATTTCGCAACCCTCAAAACAAGCAGAAAAGGTGCTTGCATGCTGAAGGAGTGAGGGGGAGAGACAACGTTCTTACTAGGTCCCTAAATAATTACTGTAGTTTTTATGTTGATCATTTGATTGTTCCTTAGGCACTTTTTTGATGAGGCATTCTTTTAAGATGCTCCGTTAGCGCGTTTCATGGCCATCAGATCTGTTCCTTGTCGGACTGTCCTTCCTAGAATTGGACAACTGGTCCTAAGCACGTCTTGAAATTCGAAAATATTAACCTGCAACATAACGCAAATCCCATATCCCACATGTATTCAAATTCAGTTCAATTCGGCTCAGTTCACTGCTGTATTTAGGAAAGGGGGGGGGCATGGTAATATTGCCAGGTAACATGTCTTTTCATGCATTTTGAACAGTAAAACTAGCTCCAGAGGACCGTACATGTTAATATACGACATCTGCGGAGTATTTTGACGTGTTAGTCATGTTAAGACATGTTACTACTCAAAATTCAAACTCAACAGGTTGCCCATACAACAAGTAGTCCCCCCTTAATATAGTCCACAACCTTCAACTACTTCCAGCAAGTAAGCAAGGGATGAGAAATGCATGGCGTATCCAAGCAAACCTTACCACTTTCCCCTTTTTTCGACATTTTCAAAAATATCCTGGCAATTTTAATTGGAATGTGTTTGATTCAGCTGACGGACGTGTCGTCCACCTCACCGGCACCGACATCCCCCTCATCTTTGCTCTCGTCATACCTCAATTCTACGATGTCATCAGAAAGCAGTCCACCGCCATCTGAATCGTCTCCAGATGATAAGAAAGAGAAGGAAATTAAGCATGACACATCTGTAAGCCTTTGACCCGTATAAGTACCTGCTGACTCCTATAAGATCCCATTCTTTCAGAGTGATGGTGGTGATGGTGAATTGGAGGTGATGGTTGGTAATGAAATGATCAACGACGCGAAAACCTCTCCGCAAGATTGGCGTCCGCTTCGTTCGAGATCGTTCCTTACCGATGCTCAGGTATTTTGCTTACCTACCTTGGCCTTAATAAGACTCTCATGCCAATTTCTTAGCTATTTTTAGGTGACAATCCTGAATACGCATTTCAAACGAAATCCATTCCCTTCAAAGTACGAGTTATCAGCGGTTGCCGAGCAAATCGGTGTCAACAAACGTGTTGTCCAGGTAGGACCACCTTTCGCGGATCGTCTTTCACTAGCTGATTCACATGTCTACCGTATCACCTCGCTGGCGCTGGGGTTTCAAATTCCCGTCTCACCCCGTCATTTCTCGCCTCGCCGTCATTGTTTTGAAATTTTCACCGAAAAAAAAACCGCAATTGAGTTCACAAAAGCGCAACTGATGTGTCACTCGGTGAGATTACCCTGCCCACCCGGTACTGTACCAGAAAAATCCCTTCCTTTTAGGTATAGGGGTGGGAGCGGGCTGAAAAACCTTCGGCTAAACACCTGCGTCCGTGGCTTTTTCCGTAATTTTTGTGTGTTGACTGGCCAAATGTTTTCGCCCTGCCGAGGCGGTAGCGAGGCGGGTTGAATAGGACTTTCAAGCGCAAAACGTAGCCTTTTCAGGTTTGGTTCCAGAACACCCGGGCCAAAGAGCGACGAGGTAATCGGCTACCACCTCTAGGACGGATGCCATGGCCACTCACCACCACCGCCACCACATCAATCCCTCCACATCACAACGCGGCTCAAATCATGTCCGCATGGGCTCAACACTATCCTGCTTTTGCATCTCAGGTTTGTCCCTCCTTTCCATGTCTGTCTATGTGACACCTTTATTTACATAAAATCGGGGCTCAGGTGGTATTTGGAGACGAGGCCTAACTAATTTGGGTCTCATCCTATTACCTCGCCATTCGTAGCCGCCAGATGTGGGTATTCTTGAGTAATTGTGTGTGACCCTCGTTGACCCTCCTTCTTCTCGTCGACGTTCCTGGTAGTTTAAGGGGGGACGATTGAGTTGTTGGCCGTTAATTATCCAGCGCCTCATTAACAGGTATCGTCGTCGTCATAAATTCACTGACATGATGGGGGAGGGATGTCGTCAGCTGAGCTGGCCTGATCATCATCAGGTCACAGGAGCGGCTCGTTATCGTCGTTGGGGGATCTCATCTGGGAGTCTGCTGCTGGTAGTTTGGGAGTGGGAACAGGATGTTTCAATGATCATTTAATGCGTTGTCGTTCAAGTGAAATCAGCAGCATCAACGACGACTTTTCTTTCCAGGCGAATCACCATTTAACCGCCGATGAATCAGCCGCCGCGAATCAGAAGGACGACGAGGAGGAGGAGATGGTGGTGGAAAGCAGCACGATTGTGGACGATGACAAATCGAACACACCACTTGACCTTACCGTGAAAGACGATGTGGACCATGATTGGAGCCCTGAGAAGCTTATCGGTACGTGTTGGCGCGCGCGCGTGTGGCGCTAAACGCTTTCTGATTCATTCGCCGTTGTTGTTTTGAGAATTTCATGAGAGAATTCCTGAAAAATCGATCAATTTTCAGGTCTTGTTGATCGTAGCGCTGCCAGCCTGCAACAATTGCTCAAACAAACAACGACGTCCAACGATACGAGTCCCGCGTCTGAAGCACCGGAATCTGAAGTGACGTCATCGATCTGGCCTACTGCCAACATGTTCCTCAACCATTATAATATCCTGAATGTGAATAATTTGGCAGGACTCCATAACGTCTTCGAGGTGTGTCGCCAAGTCTCCATCCTATGTCAGTAGGTGGCGTTCAGAGTTCGCGCGACTCGGACGATCATGCGGGAAAAAAAATCGATCAGGCGACCATGCGATTCATGTGGTCAAACGATTTAAGCGAAAAGGATACGGTACATATCGATTCTTCGTGTGGTCGTCTGGTCGATACGTATCTTTTTCTTCCCGTTTGATCGCCTGGGTCGCTAACTCTGAACAAGACCTAAGTCTCCCTGGGTATTAGAACTAGTCCTACCGTCAGTAATCCGCTTCAGTCATTACAGAGCCAAACGGATGCCGATGAAACGATGAGTCTTAGCTCAAATGACTCGAAAAGGAACAATTTCCGGATAAACAAGGTAAACAGCGTATTTGTTTGCACGAATCATGACTCAAAAAAAAAGACGTAGATGTGGATACCTTCCGGTTAGCCTCCAAGCTGTTTCTCCTTTGAGGGGTTAAAACTTCTTGAAAAACTGAAAGTGTTAGCCTGAATAGTGGAACACTTCTTCAACAACATTCAGTGCTTTACTAAGGGGGAGGGGGGACAACTTGTCGGATGCTGAAAAGTGATATGCTCTTACATATTGAATTGGAACAGAAACATTAGCTTTACATGAAAATACATGTTAATTTTTGGCACGTTATTTATTCATGTAAGGTCATGTTGCTAGTCAACATTTAACTAATTGTCACCCCCCCCCCCCTCCCCTCCTTTTTGAAATTCACCCAGCATTTGAGTTCTATGGATGCGGGAGTATAGCGCATCCTGTCATTCCGCTTCCACTTTCTTTTTGGGTTTTTTTAAATTATTTTTTCATTTCAGTTGGTGGAAGAAGAAGGCCTATTTGCTTGTGATCAATGTGATAAGATGTTCGGCAAGCAGAGTTCCTTAGCAAGACACAAATATGAGCATTCAGGTAGTGTGAATGAACCTCTTCTCAGAGTCCATATTGTTCCATGTTTGTTTGTTTTGTGTTGGCAGGCGGCGGTTACGTAGCGCATGCAGATAATCTCGGATAATTAGAATACGGTGTCAGATGGTGGTACTCCTCCCGGCCCATTCTCCCCTCCTGTGCTCATCGTTCGTCTTCCTTCAATTACCGATTGTATTACCACACACACGCACACACACACACAACTGCGCTTCTTACACCATATCCGATTAGAATTGCGTGGATAGGAGGATTTTCCAGCTCCTCCAGATTGCAATATGATATAGCCCGGAAATGATGCCATCTATGTGGGAATGACAAGATGGCCTCACAAGTGTTGGGGTAACCAGGGAGGTTCAGATTGAAGAGAGTGAAAGGGGTAATGTGGGTAATGAGAACTCCTAAACCTAGTCACGCAAATGAAATCTAAAGATCTATGAAAACTCGGCGAAATTTCCGATGAGAACGAATGCCCCCGGACTTTATAAGAGCCGTCTCCTTCAACAGCTACCCCTTTTGTATTATCACAGCCCGCCCCTTTTTCGACCTGACCCGCCCCTTTTGAGAATAAACGGTTGGGAAGGTGTTTTCTCGGTTTTTTTTACTATTTCATTCCATTTTTCTTCGTTTTCGAACTATGAAGCACGTCGATCTTGAAATTTGATGATCTTTTCATATTTGGCCCGAATTACCTCTATCATTGACGTCAAAGTACACATTATCCTGTGGAGCTTTAAAGGCTTCGCTTAGCTGACGGAAGCTTCGGGATCGGTCTTTTCAGAACCACAGTAGCCGCAAAAAGGACTTTTCAAGTGCATCTGACCTAAACTCAAATAAATTATTGGTGAACGGCTGAAGAGGTGCTACTGGTGACAAGGAGACTGTGAAACCATTAGAACTGTCCGCTATCCTTTCAGTATTCGATGGATCATCACTAATCCTACCACAAACTTCAGCTATTTGTATTGAAGTGGAGAGGGTGGCAAATAGTTGAATATCGTATTTTTAAAAGTTGGTCAACATTTATTGAATTGCGGATTCCTCAAACCCTAAAGCCGCGTTCATACTCTGCGCCGGCGGAGCGTGACTGCGTTTACAGGCAGAGAGGCAGAGTGGCACGGTGGACGTGCGGAGATGACGCAGACAACGGAATAGGGCGACACAGGTGGAGAAGCAGGGATATGCAATTACGTCCTGTCGCCGGCACCGCACGCAGTCACGCCCTGCCGCTGGCTACGCAAAGTATGAACGCAGAATGAACAGTTCACTGCGATGTGATATCGAAACATGAAGCGAAATAGTATCCGAACGATCAGTTTTGATATGAACAACAGTTTTCGAGCTCATTTTAGGCTGAGTAGACTACAACCGTCTGAACCATATGTCTTGTAGTAATGTGAAGTGATATTTATGAAAATATTTTACGAAAATGCAGCTGTTTTCAGGTCAACGCCCGTACAAATGCGACGTTTGCGACAAGGCTTTCAAACATAAGCATCACCTTACCGAACATAAACGCTTACACTCAGGAGAGAAACCATTTCAGGTTGGTTGTTTTGGTTGAAAATGATTTTTCTTTGCAATTACCATGAACAAAGCCCCCCAAAGGCTGTACTGGTTGACGGAGAGGAGGCGCATTTTGGGTCAATCCATACAAATTCAACTGGAACGCAATCAAAACCAGTAAGCCACAGGAAAAGTTGATTCTACCAAAGTCAAAGAAGGCTAGGTGGTCCAGAATAGATGAGCCACACCCACCTGTACTAGTAGCCCTAAAAGGTTTTGCCGATTTTCTGCAGTATTCTTGCTTTCCACTGTAATATGGTCTCCTAGACTTTCTGGGAAGACGACTCCGGAGCTCCAAACCGGACGCTGTGTACCTTGGGGGTGGCAACAGTGACACTCACATGACTGTACATGACCACTTGCCAATACCAGCACATTTGTGAGCCAAGTTTTGACAGACCTGTAGAGACATGTTGTGACCGCTCTACCTGCAAAAAAAAAACGTCCGTAGTACGATGCCTCCCCCCTCGCAGCTGAAAAAACCTTCTTTCTGTTTCTCCTAGACAAAATCGATCTTTACTTTTGGGTTATCAGAGCTTGAGAATGTCCGAACTCTTTGGAGTCCTCATTTACACACTAATTTTATAGGTTCAAATTTGAATTTTGTTGATTTTCAGTGCGACAAGTGTCTGAAACGATTCAGTCATTCCGGCAGCTACAGTCAACACATGAATCATCGCTACTCATACTGTAAACCCTACAGAGAGGGTATGGTAACCTCATCGGTGGTCGCGGTGACCGGTAACGGTGATCGTGCCGGTTCAGAGAATGCGTCACTGTCCGGTACTCCCAACCCAACACCTCTTGAAGTACCGCTCATGGGTACACAGCTCAGTCCTCTGCTCACACCAGCGTCTCTCGTTTGATTCATTTTTGAGATTTCGGGAATTTCCCCATTCCCCTCTTTTCCTACTCATCCTCTTCATCCGTTGTGTATGTGCAACAAATACAAATGCCTCACTTCTTTGCCAGATCTCGTGTGATATATGTATGTTATCGATTTGTTCTGTTTATATGTGTGTACTTATGTCGCTCTCGCCGTATCTTGCCATGTGTACATACTATACGTCCAGTCCCATGGTGCTGCTTTCCTCCTTGTCGTTTGTCACCGTTTGTTAGGGTTTTTGCATATTTGTAGCTCAACTCACCCTTTGAAAATTCTCCACGTCTTCCTCAAGGTGCTATACACCCCCACTTGGGAAGTGGGTGATCGCTGTTCAGCTGCTAATTGGTGCTTAGATGTATATAGAAAGCTTTTGTATCCTTCACTGCTCACATACTTCAAATCTCCCGCGCATTACCTTCTTTAGAATGGATATCGATTTGACGCGCGTCAAATCAATAACCATATTTTCCGTATGCAGTCGCTAAGAAGTATGAAAGCATCCACACTGTTTCCTGTTTCTTTTCACTCTTGGCCGGTGGTTGTATGTTCGTCGTCGTCATCGTCGTAGTTGTCTACAGCAGCAGTGGTACGTAGTGCTAGTCCTTTTCGGATAGAAATTTCTCGTAATTTCTCTCCTTCTTCTATCTCTGTTCGTCTAGTATACTTGTTAGTTACTCGCATGCTGTGTTGTTCGTTTATAGTCAGTCAGTCATCAGTTCGGCACATGTGCAAGTGCGCTTTTATCCGATCAGTTCACAATCACTTGAGACCAATTTCTTTACGTTTCTATTGAGATTCCCTTACACGGCGGTTGTTATCATTATAATAACGAATTTAATAAAGAAGCATATACTTTTATGGCTATTGAAAATATTCGAAGGGGGGGGGGACAATGTTGAACATTGAACAATAACATATCTTCACACGGCCGACGTGTCAATAACGTACTGCAGATATCTTACAAACTTTACATGTACGGACGTGTAAAGCCAATGCTCTTGTAAAAGCATGTCAGGCCGCGTTCACATACTGCGGTGTCAGCGACAGGGCATGGCAGCGTGTCTCTGCGTCTCCCCCCATGCCACCCTGCCTCGTTGTCTGCGGCGTCTCTGCATCTCTCATGTGCCACACTGCCTCACAGCCTATGAACGCAGCCACGCCCTGCCGGCGCTCAGTATAAACGCTGCCTTGATGTCCAGTATTTAACAAAGTCCCCTCACCCCCGTCCCTCACGTGGCCGTGTTAGCATTGCTAGTCCTGAGTTCCAACCGACCGCTGCAAGTTGAGCTGATGGTGCCGCGAGTTTGTCGCCGCAAAGTGAAAATTTGACATAAGGCCACACACCCAGAAGCGACTTCTTTATTTACTAAGCTATACTAATACCGTGAATTTTTGCAGAGAAAGTTTTATAATTGCCGTCACAATGTCCTGGTATGATACAGAAAAGAATGGATGGATGAATCAGAGCCCATGCTTGTGCTCAGATGTTTACATTGGGATGCTATCGCAATGGAGGGGGGGGGGGGGCATCTCACAAAAAATTCCACACCTGAGCACCATTGAAGGATTTTCGTAAGGTCACACTGCACATTCAAGCATATATATTTTTGCCTAAGCCTCGAATGAAGAAGGGAGGGGGCTTTTTTCCCTTACTGACTTAGGACAAAATAGGGTCCGATAGTGGATGCCTCCCCCCATTGCAATAGTACCTCCATTGGTTTGCTTTCAGTAGAAGCTCTTCTAGTCATCCTATTATTACCTTCCGTTGGTTTTGCTTCCATCAGAACGGCGGCTTTCTTGCAATTGTCCTCATCGAACGTAATTTCGCCGCGTCCATTGCTGTCCGAGCACTTACGTGACGGAGGACAGATGGGTTTATCTGTGAGAGAGCGAAGAAGGTGCAATAATGTAAGGCGAGCGATGCCAAAGGTACAGATGGTGCTATGATTGATCCGCGCAGCGGGGGGACACAAAGCATACCGTAACCAGATTATCAATGAGAGAGAGGTACGAAATGAGGATGTGCTCATCGGCGGGGACGCAGGGCAACGTCGGGATGAGGTGAAAGGAAACCTCTCGAGTGGTGCAAAGCTTCACTGCTGCAGCTCTTTTGTTCCTCTGTTGTCCCCCCCCCCCGTCTGACGCACAAGCACCACTCATATCCCCACTTCCTCATTCATTTTATGGCGATAGAAGGCAGGCAGATCACTTGCAATTTATGAGCGCGTCACACGTTCAAGACAGATGGCTTTGCTGCGCAGGTGGCAATGTGTGAATGTCCCCCCCCCCCCCTTCGCAGTAGACATCATTTTCTCGAATTCTCATTTTCACACACCACTTATTTGATGAACTCATCGGATTCACTTTTTGGAATGATCCGTCTGATGAACGACTGGAACCGGCACACATCCACGATCGATGGGGGTAAGGGGCCATAAAATTATCATTGAGGTGGTGGCTTTCGAGTCCTTTAGCGAGTACTCTTCCTCGCACCGAGTCCTTGGGCTTGGGCTTCTGAGCGCCACACGTGGGAAATGATGAATGAAAAGGGAAACCGGAAGATAAGCGATGGCTGGCATCGGTGCTTTGTACAGCGCCTGGAAATGCTAATCATTACTGAAAATAGCACAGAAATGGTGCCGATAAATTTTGAGTATATGCTGCCAAGGGCTCTGAGAAACTTGGAGGTCCCAAGTGGAATATAAAAAGGGTCATATCCATATAGTTCCTGGCCATTGAGGAACTTCAAAACCTTCCTCCGGACATCTTTACAAGTACGATTTTGTAAAGTTGACGTAGCGGTCAACACGTTGCCCCCCTCCCCCCTTATAGCACCTCTCTAACTAACTTTTAAAAAGAATAAAAGCATTCGCTCTTATCCAACCTTTATGGGATACGCCACGCACTCTACTTCTCTTCGCAGTCACAGCTTCATTTGGATACGGCAATCTAGCATGAGTTGCAAGGGATTTGAGGGAGGGATCCAAACGAATCACAAAATGAAATGGTTGCATGATTTTTTCAAAAATATTTATTTATAAATAACGAAGGTTGCAGTGAATTTATTTTTGATTTTGAATGCTAACATAAGGTAAAGTGATTAGTTAAGGTGGCTGTTGTTTCCTCAGACAAACCTGGCACCAACTGATCCATCTCGAAGGGCTGAGGACTTGGATGTCTTGGGTAGATGTCGCCAGGATATGTTCCCCTGATCACGTGAATGGTACCGGCACCATCTGCCATTATACTACGTCCTCTATACAGAACAGTTGCATAAAAATAAAAGTATTTGTGAATTTATGACGAAAGTAAACATGAAAATGCTAGCAGACTCACTTGTTTCTTATAATCCCAAAAGGTAAAGCCGCCGTCGGACTTTGCGATTTTGCATCTTGCGGTGTCGCGGCTTTTCACAATCTCGAGATTGTACAAAATCGCAAAATCGCAAAGACTGACGGCGGCCTAACCTGGCGTGGAAGGGGGGGGGGGAAGGGGGACAAGGGATCAAGGATAAATGGTGCGTTACCAATAATGTCGATCCATGTTTCTTCAAAGAAAAGGGTATAGGCCATTTAAAACGGGTTTTCTATTGGATGGAAAAGGAAAAAATCGAAAAATCCGTATTCTGAAGCATTTCGAATGATAATTTTCGAATTCGGACGATTCGGACTAAAACTATTCCGATAAAGGGGAAGGAGGGACATTTTATGCACTACTTTTCAACAGGGTTGTTACTCAAAGTATGTTGTTAGGTGTGTATGTGGGAAGTTGTTTCTGTCGATGGCTTCCCCATTGCATGAACAGCAACAGGTGGAAAGGTGTCATTTTACATCTTCTCTCGCGTCTTCATGTACTGGTTAGTTGTTGCTGTCATGTTGTCGGGGTTGTCGAGGAATTTAAGTTCGGGTAGGCAATCCTCGAGGGAAATGTTGCATGTCAATCACAAGTGTCCATGACCTCAACTCCATAACTCGGCTAACAAGATTTGCTTCCTTCACACCAATCCGTGCCATCGAAACCTCTCAGAGGAGTAGGAGTGACAGTGGGACTTCTTCGTCGGCGTCCCACACTGTCGTCGTCAGGGACCAAACCAAAAGTGAATTTAGCCTGAAAGAATGATACAGTTGCGATTTTACAAGAAAGCCTTTGGGGAACCGTAATTTGGGGTGTCAGGTGCTCCATGCGCTTTCTGAGGAAAATTTTTCCTTTTCTTAAGAAAATTTCAAAAAAAGAAGAAAAAAGCTGATAATCAGGCTCTGTCAAATGAGAGTAGGGGGCATTTTTCATAGAATGCGCTGTTTCAGGATATAATTATTGACCATTTCGGAGCGCCTGACAGGGCGTGGCCCATGGATTTGGGTGAAGGAGTATCAAACTCTCTCACTCCGCCACACCCTCTCACTCTTGTCACGCCCTCTCACTCTCGCCACTCACCCATGTACGTAGGCCACGCCCTGTCAGGGGCTCCGAATGGAGTATATTTACATGTGAACCTGAAGCCATGATTTTGACACGATTATCATGTAAAGGCATGCCAATATTCGATATTTGACACGTTAAGGATACATGGATGCTCAATACTTTACAAAATGACCCCCCTCCCCCTCCCGCTGGGATACCAGTTATCATATAAAATGTGGCTATCATAACTAAGAGAATAATGGTAATTCCGATGAATTTTATTATTTTCTTTTTTCGATGCTCCGCCGAGAATTAAGCCTAAACTGATCGAAGACAATACGAAGCTCTTTTTTCATGAATGACACCCCCCCCCCCCCTCCTCGTTCTTCCTACACATACCAAAATTTCTACCTAATTTTCAGAGACCAGTTGACACCCCACAAAATTCGCAAGAAGCAGATAGATCGTTTAGGATTCCTTTTCGAGTGAGATTCTCCTCTTTTCCACTTTTTCGAGCACTAAATGCGATCTCATGAGAGGAGTCCTGCACCCTCACTCTACCCTCTGTACCCACTTTACTCGGGTGGTACTAGACGATTCTAAGCGAATAAAAACTGGAGGATCTTTCTTGAAATGCTTGAATTCAAGGAATTAGCAAGGATAAGCCATGAACTAAGCTCCTGTCAAAATCCTGGTTGCAGTGGTATGTGGTCTGCGGCATAGCAGAATTTCGGCATGCACAATGACTTCGAAGGTATGCGAACAGTCGAAATGGAGCTTCCCAATTCTGTCAGTGTCAGTTTGCGTACGAAGAGTTGAGAAGTAGTGGCATTGTTAAATCATATAATGATGTTTATAACTAATCTGTAGTCCATAATTTCACCTTTGACCGGAATTAATGTCGTTCGCATCTACTCGATAACTCCTTTCTAATTCGGCTGTGTTCTGGTGCGGTAATACGTTGACCAACTTGATTACAGTATACCATTCTAACATCCTGAAGTTATGATTTTGCATACAATCTTAGAAGGCAAAGATTCTACCAAGATAAGGCCAAACCTATGTATATGCCTGATAATATATCATCAATCAAATAAATTAAAATCAGTACAAGTCAATCACTCGAATACAGTAGCGCTCTAGTCTTCGGCCAAACACTTTTTTGTTACAACTTTTTTCTACTTGACCAGATTTGACAAAATTATAATATGTGGTGCCTGAACCTATTGTCAACATTTTCTTCTACATGAGTGCCACCGACTCTTTTCATGGTTTTTTACAAGAATTTAATACAAAATCACCGGAAAAAAAGGAAAAGGCTTAGTCAAAAAAGGCTTTCTTTACGAAAAATAAAACTAGCAAACCATAGAAAACATCAATATTCTGTAGAGAAACCTTGACTTTTGATGACAGCTGCACAGAGGGACGGCATAGGCATGGCCGAAGACTTTTGAGCGCTACTGTATGTCTCCATATATCAGTACCAGTGAATATAAGTGTATGTCATATGACTGGTAGACGCTTTTTTGGAAGCATCGATCGAGTGGCCTGCAAGCAACTTTTTAAAATTTGTACTGTTCAGCAATAGTGACGGTTAGGAGCATCGGCGAATATCGAACCCTGTGAAACAAAAATGATATTGTTGAATTTTTGGAAAGCAATTTGCATTAGTGGCTCAAAATCTTCTGTTTTCAAATATCTCATGCAAAGATCGCTGCCTGCCCTGCTCATAGAAATGTCTTCAATCAATTTGAATGCGTGATTACCACAATGTCCACCTGGCCATTGACTGACTATTCTATCGTTCATGATCGAGTACTCCTCGGCACTAGCGATTGCGTCATATTTGCAGTGCAGTGGGGGAGGGGTGCATTTCACAAACACGTCATTCTCGAGCAATTTCTTATTCCACGATTATCTAAATTACGGTGGACTCCAGCTGACGGACGAACAAGCCACTGATTCTATCAGCACGGTAGAATAGCTGGCTGTAAATCACACACGTCGCGCAAACGTCGAGACCATCCCATCTGCCATGTGATCCACGAAGCTTTGGGCTCTGCTCGGGGAAGGAGATGTGCATGAGTTCGCGTTTTGCAAAGCAGCAGTTTTTGTGATGTCAGTGCCGACAATTAATACAAGGAATGGTGGAATTAATGTGTAGTACTGTAAAATCTACTGAGGCAAAAATGTCTAATGAAAACCGTTCAAAAATTGGAATAAAAATCGGTCTGAATTAACCCATTCAGCCTTGCAGCTGCAACTGTGCAACTTCAAGCAGTGCACAACTTTATTAGCTACCATACTTTGTCTTTTTACTGATCAGTTCCATGTAAAGGACACATGAGACTCTGAGGATAATCGATATGATGCTGGGTAAATTCACAGGCACTGTATTACATTCATATCACCACTGTAAGTTGAGGATGCCAAAATGGTATACCGTAATTTACTCCACTACTGCATAGCAATTTTATGTAACCAGTTGGGCTATCGCACAATACTGCTCGAATAACACAGTAGGATTATGTAATGGGGAAATGGTCGATATTGACTTTTTGCTGACCAACCACTTTCTACTTAAAGGTGATAGATATTAACTGATATCGATGATATCGTAACTGAGGAAGGTCATCATTTTTTGGAAGTCCAGATGATTTAGCGGTCGATACCTTTTGTTACAACGATATCGATGATTAATGTTCGGGAATGATATGGGTCAATCCAGTAATCACTTAACCCTTCGGCAGAAGTGGTCACTATTGGGAGTTTAGATAGTTTAGGGATCGTCAGTTTCGAATTCAGCTGCATCTGGTGCAATCTCTCTATTCTTTGAGCATCTACTTCCTACATACTAGGGGCTAGGGCATAAGCAAAATATGTTCACCCAATGGTAGTGAGCAACAGACGCATTTACCATAGCATCCGTAAAGTAGTAGTAAGCGGTGTACCGAATTTCATCCCATCCCCATTTCCTAATGGCTCTTATAGCCCTGTAAGTTGTTATCAATTTCGGAAAGTCACCGTCAAGGTCGCCGTATCCCGTAATACCTGTGAGTGTGAACACTCCACTATTAGCCAGAAGAGCGAAGAGATTTAACGACATCCGCCTGCTGACATTTCTTAGCAATTCTTATCAGCCGTTATCAGTTTGGATCACCCACCGTTGATGTGCCCGTCCCACCCCTCAGAAGGCCTATGAATGTGAGCGCTATAGGATCGACCCGAAAGGCGAAACGAATTTGGCGACATTGGCCTTTCGAGGCTCCTTATCGAGTCTTATCAACCGTTATCAGTTTGGATCACCCACCATTGATGTGCACGTCCCACCCCTCAAAACACCTATGAGTGTGAGCGCTCCAGGATCGACCCGAAAGGCGAAACGAATTTGGCGACATTGGCTTTTCGAGGCTCCTTATCAGCCCTTAACAGCTGCTATCACTTTCTGTCCACCATCATTGAGATCCCCTTACCACCCCTTATATCAAATCCGATATCCAGGATCCCATCTTTGCTGCGACGCGAGATATGAATTTCCGGTTAAACACACACACAAACACACACACACACCAACAGACACACTTAGCCGATTATATATAGTAGGATTATGTACGTAATTAAATATGTATATGCATATGTAATTTTGCCATGGTCATTCTACACGTTTTTATTTACATTTACATGTTTACTTACAAAAGTCACAGGTGGCTATCCCCATTGCCTTTTTAGCATATCCAGATAGACAGCCGTACAAATAGCTGTTGTTTGAATAACCGATTGTTAGATCATTATTTCGAGGTTGTTATCGTTTGTCCACCACCAAGTGTAAGGTGAAGAATGAAAGAATGACTACGGCTAGTGGAATGATTTGCAAGAAACGATTGTTTCCATGTTTTCCATTTTTGATAACTGCTGATTCGCTGCCCGCTATGCGAATGTTGTTACAAGCATGCTAAGCTATGAGCAGAAGCTCCGGACCCGGACAGAACTTGAACCCGCACTCCATGCTTCACGAGCGTATATGCTAATCCATTACATTTCCGAGACTTGCAGCGCCCTTCCCATGCACTATAGCTACTTCCTTGCTTGGCCTTTTTCAAAGCCCATAATGCCACATCATGCTCACTGGTAGCGTCGACGTGATCAACGTGTTTACATATAGATGTCTGGCCTACGCTGCTAGTGCGTCGCGGCTATCGCGCGCGCGTCGCTGAGTGTCAGGTAGTCTAGACACGTTCAGTACACTACAGTGTACATCAGGCACACACGAGTGGTCAGGTAAGTGGTACTCTTATTCGCGCTCACACGCGATTAATGTCGTCGAGCAGCGTTCTGAACGTAAGCGGTATCAAAATAGCAACCTAAAGAACATCTTCGACACCCTTTGCTTAGGAAAAAGTGTGTCTCTGATAGCAGAGACACACAGCGCCAAAACAAAATTTTTCTGTGTATATCATTCATTTTTAGTGAACTATCACCTGCAATACAGTGGTGTACTGATTGAACAGCTTAAAACTATCATATCGATCAAGCATCCCAAGTGATAACATCAACGTCAACCTGTGAGGAACAGACTATCCCGTCCGACACCGAAGCTTTTGCTCATAACTCAACATCCTTGTAGTAGCTGTTCTAAGCGTTTTTTTTTTCAATCTTTAAGGTGAATTGCTACACATTTTTCTCGTTTGACGTCATTTCAAGAAAAGGAGAGACGACGAGGTTTTTGACAAGCTATCTGACCGCCACTGTGCAGCTGACTGACTTCTTGCTTTGGTGGACAAAAGAACTCACAGTGACTCATCTACATGCGCCTTCATTCATTTCTTACTCCAGTGTAGTTTGCGCCCTCTATGACAATACTGTCTTCAGACTTTCTCGCTTATCCCTTCAATAGCCTGAATGCTTGTGCAAATTTTCTAATTTGCTTTCTCTGCTTTGTTTAATTAATCAAGTTTGAGGTAAACAATTTGCGCTTTCGAAAAGAAACCAGCACGCAGACACCACACTTTAGTCGGACGAACTGATTATTGAAGATAATCTCTATTCCATGTGTCGAAGAATATGCTCTATTGACCTTATATAGTCAATGCCAAAAAACTGGCAAAGTTCAATTATTTCAAACAATGGGAAGTTCTTTCCGAGGTCTCATGGAGGTTAAAGAGCAACGAAGGAATTGCGCCGAGCGCTCCCTTGTTTCACGGGCCCCAAACGCGTGTATGAGATGCTGGTTGCGCAGCGCCAAGAATTCTACAGATGTGCGAGAAAGTTTCTCATTTGGATTCTCGCATACGTGTACTGCACCAGTCGCAAGGCAACTGGGATAGCAGCCAGTAGCTCCCGCTTTTTGAGGCTACGTGCGAAAAAATACGTCTCGGATTGTTACTAGTAAACTCCCAGTTAAGCAAGCTTTTTGCGGTACGACAACTCCTTTTTGCAACTGGAGCAATCTCTATGGCTATGCGGGATTCTTGGATGAACCGGAGCACTGGAATGATGACGATGAACCTCTTCTCATAGATTGCGGTGTTATCGAAAACGCGCTGTCCGACCAACTACGACTTCTGGATGGGCTCCGTTCGAGTTCACAAGAGCTTCGCACGGCCCTCGAATGGGAAGAGGAAGAAGAGAGGGTGTTCTCCGTCAGACAAACCATTCAGAGCCTTTAAATTGTGGTGGTGGACGTACTAGAAACACTTGAACGTCACCCAATATCCGCTCGAAAAGAATACCCCTACTCAGAACGAAGGCGATATTATTGAAGAAAATGCAGAGTACATGGATTCAAACGAAGAACCCCAAGTTGACGAGGAGAAAGACGGAGAAAGTACACCCAAGGAGCAACAACCAGCAATGCAGACGATACCAGCCGATGACGTTGGAGCAGCAGACCAGGGAACCGAAAAGACGCCGATCGTTTGACTCAGTCTTGTGACGATGAGAAACGCCGGGTGAATGAGGAACTGCGACGGCTGCGGCGAGAACATGTGAGATTCACAGCTACCATCTCGGAGCTCATGCAACAACCGATATCCTACCCCACAACTTCCAGCACGGAGACAACAACCGAATGGAGAAAAGATTCATGCGCTGTGCCTTTTGCAGTGCAGCAGGTAATCATTGTTCCCAACGTACTGTGATGAGGACGGCAGAAGACAGACGACGAACCCTGAATGAAAAAGGAAAGTGAGAACGTTGTCTGGAATACTGTGGGGGTGCCGTGGTAAACCTACGACTTTCTACTTCAACACGCAATAGCTAACTTTTCCTCTCCTTTCTCCTAGTACAGAATCTGTAGAATCATCCACTCCTTAGAATAGCATCTGGTGTTACATTTGTATGACGTCTGTTAGTACTGTAACATCTGGAACGATTCTTCTTCTTCTTCTTCTTCAGCGTTTGTCCCGCTCTGTTGCAGGGTCCGCTTGTCTGGACTTCTGTCTCCATTTCACTCGATTTGCTGCGTCGTCGGGATGGAGTCCTCGTTTCTTCATGTCTTGATGAAGAGTGTCGCTCCATCTTTGCTTCGGTCGTCCTTTTGGTCGTTTACCATCCACCTCTAGTTCGTATCCAATCCGTGCTATGCTGTTTTCATCTGCTCTCAGTACGTGGCCAAACCATCTCAGTCTGTTTTCTCTCATCTTCTCCTCTATTGGGGCGACGCCATACCGATTCCTAATGTCGATGTTTGATACTCTGTCCAGCCTCGTCAGCCCTGACATCCATCTCAACATCTTGGTCTCCATTGTTCCAAGCTTCCGTTCTGTTTCTTTTGTTGCAGCCCATGTTTCGGATGCGTAGAGGGCGACGGGTCTTACCACAGTGCGGTATACCTTTGATTTGAGACGGTCGCTGATTTTCCTGTCACAAAGCACGCTTGCTGTGGCCTTCCATTTCATCCATGCCGAGTTGGCTCTAGCCGTGGCTTCTTGTCGCAGACTTCCGTCTTCACTGATCGTGGAGCCAAGGTACTTAAAGTGTGTTGTTCTGGGCATATCCTCTCCACTGATTCGAATGGTGCCATCTTGTGTGGTATCCGTTGTGAGATACTCTGTCTTCTTGATGTTTAGCCTCAGTCCATGTCTTGCCAGCCTGTCTTTCTATCTCTGTACTTGGCGCTGGAGTTCAGGTTTGGAATTTGCCGCTACCATGACGTCGTCTGCATAGAGGAGAGTGCATGGTGCTGTTCGCTGGAGGTCGCGCGTGATTGCATCCATTACAATGATGAAGAGCAGGGGGGAGAGGGCACTTCCCTGGTGGACCCCAACACTGATGTTGAAATATTTTGATGTCCCTGCTGTGGTCCGCACTTGACTTTTAGGGTTTTTATAGAGAAGTTGCACACACTTGACTAGGTCCTCTGGGATGCCTCGTTTGCGAAGTGCCATCCAGATGAGGTCATGTGGAACGCGATCAAATGCTTTCTCCAAGTCAAGGAATGCCAGGTGGAACGATTGCCTGCGTATATAAACCAGGCATGTATCATTGAGTCAAGTCAAATGAAAAAACCTCTACATTGAACGACCGTAACATGGGGAATGTTGACTATTCCACGTTCTACACGCGATTACTACCATGGGAGAGCTCGATCATCACTCGGCGGTCTGCGAATTTTCCGATCGAAGCGATGGCATTCTTGGTCGACTGGCGAGAGCGCGCAGCGATCAGGCTCGCTGTGTTCTACGCATGATGGAGCTATAACAGTAACTGGATCTCTCTCGCGAAGAAGACTGAGGCACGATTGTGCGGTTGAGAATAGAGCTGTTACAGGCGATTTTTTTCGACTTTGAGCAGATTGGTAGACATGTTTCTCATTTGCCTTCATTTCAAGAAGGAGAGATAACGAGACTTTAGCAAGCTATCTGACCGTAACTGTGCAGCTGGCTGACTTCTTGCTTTGGTGGACAAAAGAATCCACAGCTGTGAAGTACGTATATACATATACAGAAGCACAGTGACTCGTCTACATGCGCCTTCATTTATTTCTTAATTTAGTGTAGTTTGTGCCTCTTACAATAATATTGCCATTAGGCTTCCTCACTGATCCTTTGAATAGCCTGAACGTTTGTGCGACAATTTTCTGATTTGCTTTCTTTGCTTTGTTTGAACACCCAAGTTTGAGGTAAACGTTCGCGCTCTCGTGGTGTACTGTACGAATATCAATCCGCGTGGCTCGATAAACAATCTCACTGAACACGAAAGCATTGTCGACTCTATGACAGACAATTCTTGCCGGAGAGAGGTGTTAGAAGTGCCTGTGATGAAATAAGGTGTTACGTTCTAGCAAGTGTAATCAGTAAGATCAAATATGACATGTTATTGAACATACCCTAATGTAGCAGAGAAATTTTTATCAGCGCGAACCAACGAATACCCAGTTGGAAAATGTGCGCAGTAATGCATTGACATCATTCGGGAAACACCGAGTTGTCATGATGGCACTGATTTTGACATGAAGTGCACGATATTGGCTTATGAGGTAGAAAGCGTTGAATGCACGATATCCATGAATGAAGATCACGAGCTGCTGCGACAAGCTCATGCTTTCAAAAAGGACAGCAAATAACACCCATTCGAAACTGAAGCACTAAACGAGCATAGCGCTGCTGAAGTCACGGAATTCAAGTTGAGCCTAAGTTTTGGTCTCTAGGAGTTTTTACGGGTGGCTCTGACATGATATTCTAGAGTGAAATGTTTTGGTGGATTCTATGCAATTCTCAAGCCTTGAGCCATGTTTATGCCTTTGACAACGACTGAGAGGTTGAAATGTTAGCCGTGGTGATACTCTTTCAAACACCTCGTGGTGGAAGTATTAAAACACTAGGTAAGCTTTGTTTGTTACAAACTTCAAGAATACTCGCCCAAAGATCTCTATACGGCTGTCAAAGCATGGGGAACAATATTTCTACTTAGCACGCCATGCAAGCAACTCCTCTGCCAATCGGTGCAAAATTGTTATCATCCAACTGTATGCATACGTTTTTCATTCTCAAACACTAGAAAACATTGTGACAAAATTTTTGGCCAGTTTCCAACGAGCCTTGAAGTCCTCTTTGATTGAGAATTCTCTGAATCTCATTCATGGTGGCTCGAATATCGGAGATGACGACAAAATCGTAGTCTTCGCATCTCATCTGAAGCAGAGAAGTCTGAAAGAGGCTTTAAGGTAAGCAATTTTACGCCAGTAGCGGCCGGCGCTATACTATCAAAGGAGGAGGCATTTTATAGAATTTTGACACTTACGCATCACCATTTACAGAATTTCCGTGCCCTCACATGTTCCCAGATTCAGCATGTGAAGAGTACTGTGATGCGAGATAAAATGTCCTCTCCCCTTTTAGATAGCAGCCGGCGGTCTTACCTCATCATTAGCTGAACGCTGTATGTCTTTATACGTGCCAACGTCAGTCATCACTCCAATCTGAAGATAGGAATCAAGGATAGCGATGATGCAGGGAAGGAGATAGGGATATAAAGCCGGTGCCTCCAAGAGTGCATTTTCACCAAACAAAATCGCATATTACAGAATCACTGACACTGTGCACTGTACTCGATGAATGAGTCAGAAGCCGATGACAACGACGACGACATACCTACACATCCTCAGAGTGTTTATGAACATGAGCCATCCCTGACAGCCTGCTTTTCTTGGAATGCCAATCCTTTCCCAAATATTTATGTAAGTTTCGCTCGTGGAATAATGCCTATCGCAACTTCCATTGCGATCGTTTTGCACCGGGCACCGAGATATTGCTCTTTCGACCTTTGAGCTTCGACCCCGCACCTTGCCAGCGGGCATCGGGAGCCACCTTAGGTGTAGTAGATGGCAACTTTCTGGCAAGGTCTCTTCTCACCATCGACCTTTGCACTTTACCCCTGGGGGTATATAAGCAATCCGGAGCCAATAGTTTAGATTCGACCTTGAGTTGTTCTACCGCCTCACTACATATTGTGTTCTATTTTCTGTATTCTCTCCTATTGTGTTCGATAAAATCATTATTGCTGCCCACGTAAAAAAGGAAGGAAGAAGCAATTGGATAGACATGGTATTCCGCTGAGCAAAAGGAAGTTCCCGCGTGACACTCTCGTCAATGTTTTCGCTTACTCACGTATTCAAAAATCAGATCTTACGTCACACAACCATAATTGAAAACGTGAGCGCTATTTCTATTATACTATATATAACGTTTCGTCTGTTTGTACGTTTCTTTGTCCGTCTTTCCCCCACTCCATCTGTCACGAAATTAGGTACTATATGAAAAACGACTGGTGGAGATGGGAACAAGTGCGGTATGGGTAGGGCATGGGACAGGAAGTAAAGACCGCACACGGGCCAATTTAAGACCCGCCCACTGTGGGCGGGGCGTGCACTGGAATGCTCCGCTTTCAGCCCGAAAATTGTTGTGAATGCGCTCCCAACATAGGGAGAAGATGAATTTTATTGATGAGTTTCTGAAGGTCAAGAAAGAATTCTTGGCACAGTGGGCGGAGCATTTTGGGTGGCGGGCGGAGCTTGGACGTTACCTGAAAAACGACCTGTGGAGATAAGGACAAGATTGGCATGGGTAGGGCATGTGACAGGAAGTAAAGACCACACATGGACTTAGTTAAGCTCCTCCCACGGTGGGCGGGGCGTGCACTCAAATACCCTGCTGATGGACATACTGACGCACATGATGTTTCGCGCACAGTGTGTGCGCCAGCCAACTGGTAAATAATATCCGCAGACCATTGCTCAGTGGCGTATCTAAGTTTTGAGGATTAACTGTCATACCATGATCAACTACCCTTCGCAAAAGACATACCAAGAACTTGAGTCCGCGAACATAGCAGTAAACCGGACTTCCAGAATCACCCTGAAAGCAAATACTGAGAGAGTGGTAATAATGAGAAAATCAAATAAATTCTTGGAATGTTCTTTACAAGTCGCAAAAAGTCGACGGGTCATGTGACTTCAGTGCCAATGATCAAAACCGTGACTATTGCTCCGCCACTCATGATAAAGCCTTCTATTTCATCGAATCATGAAATAAACCAGAATCACCGGTGGACTGTGTAGGAACACTGGTTTGTACGGTAGCTGGCGCCGCGAGCTGATGTATGGGATAGATCGCAACGATTCAGGATGGAAGAGGAATGCATGGCGCATATCACCCAGATGATCAGCGTTAGCTGATTTCTTTAGGTTTTTTCTGTGGCTGTCTGGAAGGCATGATGCCTCTTGTACCAACTTATGATGGACTTATGAACTTATGAGCTTATGATGGGGATTTGACTTGAGTGCGTTACGTACGTAATTCGCCTTCCCTGCGAGAGAGTCGCTCAGTATGAGAGCGGCCTTCTCCTCTCGCACCTTCGCTTTTGTCCAGCGTGACTCATCATTTCACGCAGTGACTGTTTTACGATTGCAAAACACATTTTTTAACCAGGGTCACTTTCAAGCTAAAACTAAGAAAGCCACCGCCACCTTCGTCCCTGTCGCATCTCCTTGGCCACTCTCACCGTAGCTAATCAGGAATCACGTCACCTAGAGGCGAGGTCTTCATTCAAAGGCGTCAGCTGTAAACGCCGTTTTTATGGCACGGGGGCACGCTTTTCGACGGGTATTGCGCCATAAAAAGGCTTCGCAGGCTCCTGGTTTCCATGTGAGTGACTTCTTCCAGGTATTTCCCCATAACCACATTGCTCCTAACGTTGTCTTTAACAACGTTAATATAATTAGTTTTTACAAGAACTGCATAAGGTCAGATCTGGGCTAGAAAACAGCGTTCCACGACATAGGCCAAAGGACGCCAATTTAAGCCGTAGGAGAATCTACAGGTCTATATCAAAGCGCTATTGACCGAAACTTATAAGCTTACCTTGCATGCTTTTGAGGCTTTGTTGATTGGAAAACCGAAAATATTGGCTGTGTTCTCACGCTTGACTCGTAGGTAGATGCTCTGTGGCCTGTCCGAGTATGTTCCCGCTGCAAAAGCATGAGTGTCAAGTCATTTCATAAAAATGGGACAGGAAAGATTACACAGATGTTACCCACGTCTCTACCAGTGTTGCGAAAGCTACGAATTAGTGTTAGGCCACGTTCATACTTTGCGCACCGATGCCGACACCGGCGGTGACGGCGGCAAAATGATGTGCCCGCCGCCGACCACGGCGACACTCCGGTGACGCGCACCGTTCGTGAAACTCCGGACCAAACCACACTTTAGTATAATAATCGTGTCGAGAGCCTAGAGATTCAAATTCTGGCTTGGCATAGTACGGCGCTGTGTAAGATCCGAATTCGAGTTGGAGGGCTCCTGCCACCCTCATCATGCATAGCTTGGTATTATGCCAAATTCGGACGGTGACATTAATTTGATACGACATACAAGCCCATCACCTGCTTTTTACTGTTGCGAATGCAATCACGTTAAGACATGTTACTTTTAACATTCAACAATCCCCCCCACCCCCCCCCCCCTTCAAATGTGATGCACGTGTCCACAAAGTTGGATTTTGGTTAGGATAAAAACAGTGGTGCGCTCATCGGCGTTCCTAATCGCTATCACGTCACCTAGTTTATATGAATGCAAAAAACGATAACCTGGCTGAGGTCTATGCTTTTCCAATATTTTGAGGGAAATATCCTTGATATGCATAGACCTCAGATTCCTGCTGAAAGTAATGAACCTACATTTCGTCAGCCCCCATCCTGATGCGACACAAAACGCGCTCTCCAGTTCTTTGTCCGTGATCGGGCTTCTTGTAGGATCATAATAAGGCGGTACATAAAATGCTATATAATTAAATACTATTAGATTTTATTCGAAGCTGGAAGGCTCGAGTGGGAAGGCGTTTAAGATAGTTTCCTAGTGAGACCAAGACCAGCACTTACTTTGTTGCTTTTCATCGGAGGTAAACGAGCGATTTCAGGGCCATAGACGGGCTTGCAATCTATGGGATTCGGGAGATACAGTAGCGCCATATCCTCATTTCCACGTGCCATCTGAAAGGTGCTACTGGGTTTGCGATATATTCATTTTCGAATGGGTAGCAGAATTATGAAGGCAGGAAGGTTAAATGACAACCCACCTCAGAATATTCAGAATGCAAATCGATAGCTCTGGTGGATTGCCTGATCACTTTGTCTTGATTGGCAGGATTTGCATCATTTAGCGTCACCGTAACCAAAGACGAGCTTTAATGGTATCTGTCTGTCGTTGTGTAAGTAAACGAGTGATGACACATTTTGTTAGTGAGAGGGTCTTGTTTAGGAACATCCTATAGGTCTGCACCCCTAGGCTAGGAGGAGTGGGTATCAAGTTTATCAAAAAAACTTTCCGCACATCCCGCGATGCTGGGCCTTCATTCGCCTCATGAATGGCAGAAGCGGTAGGGCTAGCTCTTAAAGGCGACGGTAGTAAGGTTACACATTCTTGTGTCCCTCCCAGGCCTCTGTGTATAAATTTGCGATTTCATTACCGGTACGAGCTTAAAGGAATCGTCCACGGAAAATGAGTTTCTTTGTTACCCATATATTAATGTTATATTTGCCTAGTGAGGTCCGCATGCAAGGTTGCACGCGAAAAACTGAGAGTTTGGCTAAGATACAGTTCCTCAGTTAGATCCGAGGAGGCGGGGCCTCAGAGCAAATGCCCGCCCCGTCGTCTGCCGCTGTCAAAGACGCAGGATGGGAACGGAAAGTACTCTGAGGCCCGCTACCTGGCCGAGACTTTGTGGTGCTCTATCTTAGCCGGTTTCACATTTTTTCGCGTGAAACTTTGCATGGGGCTCACACTAGGCGAATATGTACAATATAAGTATATGGGTAACGGTGGTAACAGAAAAACTCATTCTTCCGTGGAGGATTCCTTTAAACGATGTGCCAGAGCATGACATGATTCACGAGCGCAGACCGCGAAACCTGCATTGCAGTATTCGTGGTCTAACTCTAACACCCAAGTTCTAATATGATCAGATTAAGTGTGAGGCTGCTTACGTTCCTCAAAATGGAGGCACTTTTTTTGTCAGTCATAGTGCGGGAATAGGTTTTGCTTAGAGTAGTTTGAAGGAATAGTGCACGGGAAAATGAGTTTCTCTATTATCCATATAGTTATGTTGTACTTGCTTAGCAAGAGCCGCATACAAAGTGCAGAAAAGTGAGGATTTGGCTGAGATACAGCTTTTCCAAGTGGCGGCCGAGGGGGCGGGGTCTCTGAGTAAGTGCCGTGTCCCGGCGTCTGCCGCAGTTGGAGGTAGGGAGTGGGACTGTTTACGTACTCTCAATACGCGTCTCCGACCGCGGTGGACGAAGGGCTGGGCATTCACTCTGAGGCCCCACCCGTAAGCCACCACTTCGAAGAGCTGTACCTTTGTTGAATTCTCACTTTTTCGCGTGAAATTTTGCATGCGGCTCTTACTAGGTAAGTACAACATAATTACATGGGCAACAGTGAAACTCTTTTCCCGTGCACGATTCCTTGAAAGCACGGATAAACTGCGAATCAGTCAGGACACTCGAACTGGGTCAAGTAACGCGAGGAGGCAGCGAGCGCACAAGGCAGCTAACGGCTACTTCACACTGGAACAAGCAATGTGCTTGCCGCACGCCATGATTCGATTCGGACGCTAGCCCAGTTCGAGTGTCCTGACACACACTAGGAATTTCCCACGTCTCCACATTGAACCTTTCCACTGTCGTGAGGATACGGAAAGATCACGTACGTCCATTATTACACAGAGGAGAGATGGAAGGTCAATTTGTCAACCGACGAGCACAAAACCTACAAAGTGTTACCGTCGTTCACACAATGTGCAGCAGTAAGTACGGTATTTTGAGTGATGATCACACCACCACAGATCATTGCCTGTCCATCAGGCAGGTTTGGAAAACGTGAAATCACCAACACCAACGAACGCGTGTCTAAAAAGGAAAGGAATAACAGGGATTACAGTAAGTGAGAGCAATCATCCTCGAACAGTACGTACCGTAACGGCTGGAAGGGACACCATTCAAAACGCTGAGACCAAATACTGGTAGCAGCAGAAAGATTGAAAGCTTGGGAAGCATTTTTGCGTGTCATTCCACCTGAATAATGTTACATTTGAAAGGCGCTTGATGTTGCGTCTGGGCATAACAAAACATTGCTGACACAGATAAAAACAAATAAACAAATTTCGGAACCAAGAATGAAGAGTGAGCATTCTGCCCCTCTCTCTCCCCCCTCAACAAAAACTACAGGTCTGACTAACGTCTGTGAGGTTTTCATATCATAATGGTATCATAGTAGCGCCATGGTCAAACGTGGACTTAACATTCCCCCACAAAGGGGCATATTCGGGTCCGAAGAGGAATGAGGGGTAGCGTGAGCGGGCTGTGCCAACATTCATACCACTCCGCTATCTTTGCACTTTTTGGGTGTGTAGCCCTATGTCGAATTTTCGCGCGGCCGCCCGCGGTGAGCGGCTCGGCTGATCTCTTCGCATGTGATTGCGTACGTTGCGCACGCTCTTTTCGAAATTTACGCCTGAATTAATTATTTCTTGATCAGTTTTATCATTTAATGGTATGGCTTCTTCTTTATGCCACTATTTTGCCTATTTAGGGTATTAAACTTAAACAGCTATCTCCTTGAGGGATCTTTATGATACTAACCCCTTGCGTCCTGAGAAGAATTCAAACCGACCGCCGCAAGTCGTGCTGATGGCGCCGCGAGTGCGATGCCGCAAAGCGAAAATTCGACAATGCTCACACCCCACCTTTTTCACCAGTGGCCGAGCCTTTGTCGGGTTCTGTTATGGTAAGTATATGAGTTCAGTGTTGGTGTTTTCAAGGGTGTATGAACTTATGAAATGTACTGCAGCCCAAATGGAGCGCGCCAGGGTACACCTAGGGTCAGGATTCCTCGACAGGGGGGGGGGGGTGGTATTTGACCGAATAGGAGACGTAGGGAATCGTACCTTCAGAAGACAAGCGATGAGCGTTAAAATCTAAATTTCAATGAGCAGATGAGAAGCAAAAGGAGTTTTACCGCAAATCCGTGTGACAGAATGTGAAACAAATTCCGCTGTGCTTCAGGAAAGGATATATGGCTATAAAATACATTGTAACTATGCATGCCGGCGACAGTTACAGGTCAAAAAGAGGGGGGGGGGGGAGGGGTGGGGGCTGTAGTTGGTCGCCGTAGAGAGAGGGGACCGTACTGAAGTGGCTACTTTCTTCGACACCTAGGAGGGCCCTGCTTGTTAGTGACTGTTCTCTTTCTGTCTTATCATTTTGCGCTATAGATCAATTTTTCTTAGCTGTTTATTGCGATTGCGGGATTTCAGTTACTTTCCTGATATTTTGTTCATTGTTTAATCACCCAAGTTTGAGTTGAAACTACGCTGGCGAAGTGTTGTTGTAGCACCACACGTGGCAGAAGCGAACAGACAAATCACTGAACCACCGCTAGCCATTTCATGGTGCATCGGGAGTCAAACCCGGGCCACCCGCGTGGCAGGCGAGCAGTCTAGCAGTGAACCGCCGATGCCAATTTATAGTGCGTCGGTTGTCGAACCAGGAGTACATATTAGTACGACTTTTCCGTAAACTCCTTTCTCTCAGTTGATTTCGTCGGCGAAGCACAACGGAAGTACACCGCTTGACGAATGCGTATTTCTGAACGAACCGGCGACGCCCGATTATCTTATCTGTTTTCTTCTTCGGTTTCCTGAGTTTTCACATTATACATCTTTGCAATTGTTCACATAATAATTATTTATTTATTTTATTTGCAAATACATCACAAGGATGTGTCACAGGAAAAAGAAAAATTTGAAACGAAACACACTGGATTTATGCACAGCACTAATTGATTCATTTGCAACACGGGTGCCATTGGGGGGACCCGTGTTGACCCACATCATCAAAATCACAGAAAGCCCTTTTACACCTTCGCGACAAAATCATATCGTCAAAAGCCCACAAGCTGTAGCACGCCAGCTGAATTCTTTAGCAATGTTAGTTCTTGAAGCAGTGGGCTCCTCAACGGCAATGTGTGATTCGTTGGGTGACTCACTCACGGAAAAACAGCAAAAGCAAGTGGACGATTATGTGATAAGAGAGCATAGTGCAATCGAAAGTGCGCGAAAAGCCATTCAATTAGAATGCAACCATACGAGCGAAAAAAACTACATGCAAGCGCCAACAAGCTCTTCTTAAAGATACAGAGCTCATCAATAGAAGAAGTAGAAACTGCACAGAAATCACTACCATCTATCCCCATAACTTCATTTACCGGTAGAATACCGGATTTCCATAACTTTTGGACTCTCTTCGCAGCGAACGTCCACGATCGACCATTGACCTAATTGCAAAAGTTCAAGCATTTATTGAAGGCGCTGCAAAGGGTAGTTCGAGAGGCTGTCGCCGTATAGTAATCACCAGACAGCAATAATTAGCTTATTATCGGATTCTGAGGGACTTTCCCAAATTCCGGGCGTTGTGCAAGGAGATGATGCGAAGCTGCTTGTTGCGATTTTCGCTGTGGTTCCCTACGCACTCACATGGTTTCCCATCCTGATCTGATCATATTCTCAGTTTCAGGAATGCACAACGGCCAAAATCATGGTATGAAACAGTGGGCGCAAGTAAGAAGCCAGCAGGCCGCAGTCTGCACTTGCGAAAGCCCCATTCGGCGGGAATTCGAGTGGGCTGCTCGGATTTTCGAAGTTTGCATCAAAAATGTTCTCTGATACTGGAGCTAAAAGGAGAAAATGGGATCACGAAACTTGACACCATTCCTTTAGGTGCTTAGCGAATGCAATGCAAAGGGAGGGACACAAAGGGACGTGGGAACTCGTCCAAGAATAGAAGTCGCTATGGGCTGAGGGCACACATTAAATTATTAATACTCGTTAGGTTAGCACCGTGCCTGATTTCCCACCACTGATTGTTTCTAATAAGAGATCGAGGATGGCATAGCAGCTACCATACCTGCTCGCTAAGTGTCAAAGTAGGAATAGTAACTTCAGGGCAGCGATTGTTTTCACTCTTCAGCCTCTTGTTAGTTTAGGCCCTGCATGTTTCCACTCCAAATATTCTTCCTAGGTACTCAAGCTATCCATGCTACTATCTGGGAGAATAGAAACTCCGCTAGAGCTCAACGAAGGTTAAAGTAGAAAGGTTCGATATCTGCATGGCCCTGTCGTGGAACAAACGCGCTTCTGTTAAAGAAAGTGGTAGCGGTACGTTAGTAACGAGAACTCTTGAAGTAAGTCATCAAATGAAAGCTGCTGGTCTGAGAAGTTTATGTGTAACGAAATTTCCGGTGGAAAGGCGTCCCGGGTTCAATATGGGCCGTCTTCTTCAACAGCAATCACTTATTTGACAGGGCCCACCTCCTTCGCTAAAAGAGCCCGCCCCTTGTACCTTTGCCAAGGCGCCTGTAAGAATTTCCGAAGAGTGAGGAGCCTGGGAATCGAGACTTCCCATGCAGCTCAGGCCCGCTTATTCCAGACGTGATTGTTGGCAATGACGGTGAGAGCGATGGCAACAGCGTGGCTAAAGAAGCCTACGATTGTGTGATGAGATAAGATAAGAAAGAGATTTTAGCATTAAAGGAGACGTTGACATGGGGAAACCGATGATATCTCAAAGCTCCTCATGCTGCCGCACAGCGGTAACACAATCAAAGGTTCATCTTTACCCATTAAACTCGCACAAGGCAAGATGCCAGAAGGCCTTATTTCCGCTATTTTCGGGAGTTTCTCTCAAATTTTTCTGTCAACGCAATTCTCAACACCTTATATTTCATATTTCAGCTCTTTAACCCACTCGAAGGAATCTTCCACGAAAAAATGAGTTTTCTGCTACCCATTATGTTGTATTTGCCTAATGCGTGCCGCATGCAAAGTTTCACGCAAAGAAATGTGAATCCGGCCGGGCAACAGCAACACAAAATCTCGGACGGGTGGGCGGGGCCTCCGAGCAACTGCCCATCCCGTCGTCTGCCGCGGTCGGAGACGCATTGTAGGAACAAAAAGTAACGTGAGCAGTCCCACTATCCCTTCCCAACCGCGGCGGCGACGGGGCGCGGCTCCTATTTGGGGGACCCGCCCATCCGGCCGAGAATTTGGGCAGCTGTATCCCAGCCGAATTCTCACTTTTTCGCGTCAAACTTTGCATGCAGCCCTTCTAGGCGAACGTAACATAAGTATATGGGTGACAAAAAAACTTACGATTCCTTCAAGGTAATCCTAGAGTGTGCCTTCAAGTGTGGCCGAGGTGATTAAAGGGACTATGTGGGAAGCTCATGGGGATCCATCACTTTGTGTTTCTTCAAGCACTTAGGAAGTTTTGTGTGAGAGGCTTTACATACTTGCATAATATCCATTGGCCGTCTGAAATTTCGACAGAGTTCGGTGATATGCCATTGTATGCAAATGACAAACAAAAAAAAAAGATGGGGGGGGGGAGGACATCTTATAGAATGTTGAATTTTTGGACCACTACGTGTCAAACTTGTTAATGGATGGACATGCACATGTTTTCATATAACTGACATGCCACTGATCCGAGATTCATCACGTTGAACGATCCCTTCCTGAAAGCGAAGACAGCGCGAAATGCCCCCCTCCACCCAGTAGCGACCCGAAAAACGCTGAAAACACTGTGAAGTACATAAAGTATGATTAATAGATTATCGGAATCGAGTTGTGGGGAACCTCAGAAAAATCTCTGTTTTTAGAATTTTCTGAAAAAAAACCTCCTCAACATGAAAACAATCTTCAAAGCAAAGAAATTGAAATTTTATATTGCTGTTAATACATAGAAGCATACTACTCAGGTGTTTATGCCATGGTAATTTCATATACTTTTGTTTAAAGGTAATTGTCATAGGTAGCTATTTCCACCGCCCTCTCAATATGTTCTCTATACAGCCATCTGATCACTCGCTGTTGTCAAAGTGACCAATTCTTATAAGCAAAGGACTCTAGGTCGAACTGGCCATTCGAAATGGGATACACATATTCCGACGTATTTTCAGACGCTGATCTCGAATCTGCATTCCAAATTTGCAGAACGATTCTCTGAGCGGAGCTGTGGAGGTTTTTTTTTGAAAAATACATCGCTATTATATGGTAGGTTTGGAAGCCCGTAGCACGCGAGCAAGACATTCTCGCTCGAAACCAGTGTGATTTTCGTCTTTAGGGTACCAAACTGTCCCAGAGGACATGTTTTTAGCCAATTCGAGGCTTATCGGGGGGGGGGGGGGCAAGAATTTTTCAGAAATTTGGTAAATTCTTGAATTAGCTGAAAACATGTCTTATGGGGTAGTTTGACCTCCGGATTCGAAAATAGCACTGGTATTGCGCGAGAACGTCTGGCTCGCATGCTACGGGGCTTCCAAACCTACCATATAATATTGTTTTTCCAAAAAAAACCTCCACAACTCCTCTCAGTGAGCTGTTTTGCAAATTTGGAATGCAAGTTCGAAATCAGCGTCCGAAAGTACGACCATACGTATCCCATTCCGAATGGCAAGTTCGACCTCGTGTTCTTTCCTTGTTAGATCGATTATTTCGAAATTCTCAGACCCCAGTTTTCTTTGGTGACTCAGTTCACAAATTTCTCATTGTCCTCATTACCCCTGCCACATGACCGGAATTTCAGCCATCGCTTGAAGTGCATCGAAAATCAACCAGCCACAAATAGAACCGGCCATTGTTGGTATATGAATGACGACGCATTGCTGGATTGGAATCGATCACTGAAAAATTGTACTTGTGCCTCGTGCAGCTTCACACAGATTCAAATAAAGTTATTTATGTTCGTTATCTACACTTCACCTTTCTTCCTCGTTTGAGGGCTCCCAAGCCCTCTGTCAAGCACCTCCCTTATGTTCTCTATTTTTGAATTAATTCTATTTATATTTCCTCAAAAGGCCACGGGACTATGCTGTTAATTGGACAACGGGTTACATATAACCAAATTCAGGGCGCTTTCATAACTATTCATGAAGCTTGGTCCATGAACGTGCAAAGGCTCCTAGGATGCATTGGATAGATGGTCACTGCATCTGCCCCCCCCCCCCCCCTTTCCAAGGATTGGTCGACATCTGGAACTACGGGGTTTTCTCAGCGATTTTAGGTCGATTATCCGGTATCGGAACGGCCATTAATTTGTTAGAATCGTGAATGCTGAATATAGTCCCTTCCTCCGTTTACGACTCCTGATGAAGAAAGACCGTAGAAGGCGTGGCTCATCTCAATTCTATAGATTGGTTATGAATAATTCCATGACTGACACTCTATGAATTCCTATGAACGGCCCCTTCCCTTCGAAGTTCCTTAAGTTAGCGAATAAAGCCCCTTCTCTGCGAAGTAGCCAATAGTGTCTGCACTATTTGAAAGATTTTGTCTGCAAAGAGTATGGAAACAGCCTCGTCGGGAGAGCCTGGTGTCAAAAGGATTGTGCGCCATTGGTAGGACCCCTTTTCGTGAAATGCGCCCCGATGCGCCTCTCCGTCAGGAAAATCTACTGACCCCATGAAATCTCCTTACCGTATAAGGAGAGCTTCATGCAGAAGTGGAACACCCTAAAAATCACAAAAACTGAATATATTAGGTTGGACGGGAAGTTCTGGGACACCTTGTGAGAAAAATTCAATTTATTTTAATTTTACTCACATGTAACTTCAGTCACCAAAGTATGCACCATCGTGATCTACAATGTACTGCCAACGCTCAGGAAGATCGTAGATACCCTTCCGGTAGAATTCGGGAGACTTCTGGTCAAAGAAGTTCTGGAGCCCGCTCTTGAGATCGTCGTCATCTTTGAACTGTCGCCCGTCAAGGAAGTGGCTCAACGACCGGAATAGGTGGTAGTCAGTTGGGGACATGTCCGGGGAATATGGTGGGTGGGGAAGCGTCGTCCAGCCGAGGTCCTGGATCCTTTGACACGCCAACTTTGCCACATGTGGGTGAGCGTTATCGTGGAGGAAGAGGTCTTGGTCCATTTTTCCGGTAAGTTTTGGCGCTCCGGTGTCCAATTGCCTGCAGTAGAGATCGGCAGTGGCTGTCGTGTTGGATGGTAACAGTTTCCTATTTTTTTGAAAATTTTCAAAAAAAAAAGTTTTTTTCTCAATGCAATTTTTTGAATATTTTCCTGTTCCAATTTGAGCCGATCGAGCCATCGGGCTGCCGCCATATGAGAGACAGTACCTGGGTCCATCGACTGGTTAATTTTGTTAGTGGCCTCGCATGCTGAGGAACCGAGGCGGTGTTCGTGAATTTCGCACCTTTCGCGAAATTGCCGTAAATTCACTGCTAGTTGAAGCCGTAGAGAATATGAATGTGCTATTCAGAAGCCCTTTTCAGACGCTTCATATACCCCCCACTACCAAATGCTCCCGAAGCTTTACAGGTTTCTACAGGAAAAAACAAAAAGTGTCCCAGAACTTCCCGTCCAACCTAATACCATTGCATTACAATTAGACACCTCTTCCTTTATAGCTTGTAGCAATCACTGATTAACTTTTAGTCTAGCTAGCCACCACGACTCCCTCCCATTCAATGAGCCTAATACGATCTACCTGAACGTTCCGCCGGCTAAAGCTGCGTTCATACTTTGCGGTGCCGGCGGTAGGGCGTGGCCTCTGCCTCTCCACCTCTGCCACTCTGCCTCGTTGCCCGCATCGTTTCTGCATTTCTTTCGTGTCATCCACGCCCTGTCAGGGCAAAGTATGAACGCATCGTAACACATGGCCCTGTTGGAGATGGGTCCTCCCCCATATGATGTTCATATAGGGGTGTCTGTTGGGTCACACGGATTTTGACCTCGGCCTGTGGTCGGCTTGCCGTAGGCGGCAGTGCTTCGCGAATTGTCCGAGTTGTCTCAGAACCGGCTGCTGTGGCAACTTGCCAAGCTGAAGCTCCCCCCCCCCCCCTTTCATCGAAATACGGCTATAGTTTTGTGTTCGATATTTCTGCTATTCCGCTGAATTACATCTTGTTTGCTTTTACTGTGAACGCAATCCGCCGCGCGCGAATGGGCGTGGCCTAACTGAACGTGGGTACCAACCGTCACCCGATGTGTATGTGGCATAGGGCACGTTAGCAAACTGCCAATCCTATAAAATGTAAACGATTCGCAGCTTCCATCACAAAAAATGCATATGTGTGTGAACAGCGCCTCTAGCGTGCAATACAATCAATACAGCGGAGACCCGAACACAAATAAGGAGCGAAACATCGATGGAACCTTGCCCTCCAGAATTTACACAGGGAATGCCAACAAATCCGCCGGACAGCCATGCAAGGATTAAGAGATCAAAATGTAGCGATTGCATTGGTATACATGGTACGAACCGACGGAAGCGAAAGTGCAGTAATGATGAGTGGTGTTTCTATAATATGCATAGACCACGGGGCAGATCCCAAGGTATTAGGTTGATTCATGATAAATCGGACAAATGGTATTGATGATTTCTAGAGATCATAACTCAGTAACGAATTAACGAAAATGGACGCGCGAAGTACCATTGGAATGAGTATGAAAAGCTCTTCAAAGTACCGCAAAATAATCACTCCAAAGTAAATTCATTCCGCCACAATGCCGCACGATTTCAAGCGGTCCAGAGACCACATCCGCAACGTCATACTATTTATATCACTATCTGGCCAGGAACCCGCGGATATCGGCAGACGTCTGATAGAAGTTCACAAGGAGCATGCCCCCGGCAGAAGTACACTGTAGTTGTAGCATTCGAAGTTTGCGTCAGGCGACTATTCCATCGAAGACGAAAACCGCGGTTGGTGGAGCGTACACGGCGTAGAGTACTGGGAGCTGCTCGATGAAGGTGCCACAGTATCCGCCGACGTCTACGTTCGTCAATTACGAGAATTGAAGGCCAATGTCCAAAGTTCGCTACGGCGGCGGTCACATGTCTACTTCCAGCACGACAACGTGTCTACTTCCACAGACCGCACTTCGCAAGATCGACCAAGGCCGAGCTGCTGTCGTACAGTTGGACCGTACTTCTATACCCTCCGTACTCCCCAGACCTGGCCCCTTCAGATTTCCACCTTTTCTCCCACAGCCAACGCCACCTGGACGGCCAAGACTTCAAAACTCGCGACGAGGTCAAGGCGGCACTCGGCAACTTCTTCGAGCTCCAGCCTCCGGCCTTCTGGAGCAAGGGCATCCATGATCTGCCTATACCGTGGCAGAAGGTCATCGATAAAGATGGAGTATATTTCAAGTGAATCCCTGTTGTCGTAAAAAAGTTGTACGACAATGATTAAAATTGGTCAATTTGTCCGATTTATTATGAATCAACCTAATATTATCGCCCAAACCAAGCGGCACTCCCCCCCCCCCCTCCCTCCCTCCCATCGGAATTGCCATAACGGTGCCAGATTATCCCAGAGTGCTATTAATGTACATAGAGTGGCTCAGCAAATATGACACAGATAAAGCCTCATCCACGTGCACTCACCATTCTGGATCAATTTGGAATGTGTGACGTATCATAATGAAGAACAACTTGACGCCACATTTATCCCTCTTCAGCGCGTTCTCACTCAGTACCGACGGGGTGTAACTGCGCTAACAGTCGGAGGTGTGTGCCCTTATGTCAGGATTTCGCGGACAAGCTAAAGGCGTCACGTTGTTGGATTCCGAAGCAACTACAATTCAACTGCGTATCACGCTTCTAGCATCACATTGTAATCGTTCTGAAACCTAACCACCGCAACGCGCATAGCTCGCATCCACTGCGTCGCACGCCGCTCGTCGTCGTGCGAAATCCCGGCATAAGGATACCCACCCACAGCTAGGGAGGGGAGGCGCAGAGACGATGCAGGCGACGCAGAGACACGCAGCTACGCTCTGCTGCCGACACCGCGGAGTACGAACGCGGCCATGTAGTCACCGAAAAGTCGCATTTTTGGCCTACGGTAAGACCTGTCTTAATGCTCGTAGTTCGTTGGGTTGCAGACGCTGCACATATGGCACTCTGCAAAGGCGTCCAGTGTTTATTCAGAGGATTTTTCAGTCACAGACATCTTTTTTTTATTCTTTCGCTTATCCTTCCTATCACCTTGTTTATTACTACAGGGTTTTTGTATTACTAATTTCACATCATCATAAATGGATGAAATACACCCTACGAGACAACAAGTGACATCTCCGCCAACGAGCAACTCGGAAAGGTGATGTTGCAGTTCTAAATAATGCACGGGAGATTCGACCACAGACTACAATGTTGCACTCTTGAATCCGGGTTTCTCTACCGATTACCGCTTGAATCTCGAATGTTCGTTTCAAAACGATCATTTTTTCCATCTTCCTCTTTCTCCTGACCCCTCCCGCTTCCTTTAAAGATATTGTTGTAGTAGTGTTGCTCGACCCTATGAGCCTTCATGACGGGAATAATCTTCATGTCTTCTGCCTTCAAAATTTCTCATCAATTTCGGCATTCTCGCTGCCCACCCACTCTATCCATTGCTATAAACAGTCTAATCACTTACGATATCTCGTCTAGATGCTTTCCTATATCCTTTTCGTCAGCGTTACAATCCTGCCGAGATGTCTCGGCTTTTTTGGCTTTGGTAGGCTGCAGTCAGTAGCCGCCCTTGGCGATCTTCAGTGTAACGGTTATCCGGCAACGAACGTCAAAGTCAAACTCTATGACAAAGGATTACGTGAGTTCCAGCAATGTATATCCGATTGTAGCAATTCCCAAGAAGATCTCATGCTGCATTTATACTTGGCGACGTGGCTGCCGCAATGCACCTTCAACATAGTCCATCGCCCTCCTCTTCATCAAAGTGTTCAGCGCTGATTATGCAACGAGTATTGTACGATTGTGATGACCCTGAAATCCTTCAGAATCAGAGCGGCGGCGTGAGCACGCCAAGCATAAGGCATAGAGCTGGATGCGTTGCGGCGATCGCGGACGCGATCAAAATTGGTTTGAAATGAAAGCTGGAAGATGCCGAAAGAAGAGTTTGTCCATGCGTCCTGGGAGGAAATTTCTGTGCAACCTGGCAAGACGTAAGGGAGGGTTCGGTTGGCGGCCCCTCTTCCTATTGAGGCCGCGTTTATACTTTGCGGTGCCGGCAGCAGGGCATGGCTACGTGTCTCTGTCTCGCTGTCTGTGAAGGCAGCTACAGTCCTTTTCGGAGCGCTTGATGGGGCGTGGCCTACGGACCTGGGTTCGATTGTATCAAAATCTTTCACCCCGCCACGCACTTTCACTCTCGCCACTCAGGCCACGCCCTATCTAGCGCTGCGAAATGGTCTGTATGTACCACCGGCGCAAAGTATGAACTCGCCTTAAGTTGCGGCTATATCCCTATTGCACTACCGTATGACGGCCTCATTCTGTAGCTTTTCTCCATTTGATCCAATCATTTTTATACATATCTTAAAGCAGCCCTAAAAACGTTGTACTGTGTGCATAATGGTGAGATCTGCATTTTGCAGAATTGCAATTCGCAGAAAATAATGAAGGTGCGCATCGATTGGAAATTTGCTCTCGTGAAAATAAGGAATACGAATCATGCGAAAAAAAATTAGGTACATCCTAATCTTCAGGCTCCGTCTAATCGTGGAAACCAGAAAAATGAAGATTCCACAATTATGCAAATCCACAAGAACGCAAATTCCGCATTAGAACAAAACGCAGTTTCCACACTTCTTGCAATCTATGTTTATCTACCTAGTTTTTCACAGACTTTCCAAATCCGCAAAAACACAAATTGCGCTACTACGAACGCTGCCTCATAGATACTTTACCATAATTTTGAAAAAAAAAATCATGAAAGACTGCGTAAAAGCTCTTGCGAGTAGATGGACATTTTTTTCAAAAAAATTATAACTTTTTGCAGTATTTGATACCAAACTAGCCGAAGGTCGAACTGATCCTGATGGGAGGTTCTACCTGACTGGTTCAAAAAAGGAATTTTCGAATATCGATCCGAAGCTCAGCATCTATCACAAGTGCAACCACACAGGGGTAAGTACATTCGTATAATAAAAGAGAAGCGTGAAAGCGACCACAGCTGTATGTAAAGTGCCGATAGTTATCGAAGCGGACGAATAGGCGATAAAAATACGTAAAATGAAGAGAAAGCTGCGAGACAGTGACAATCACGCCTACACACTATAGTCCTAACCACCGCTCTTAGTATTCCACTTGTCGAGATTCCACTACCAATTTGTCTGTCAAACTTTTTACCTATCTGTCTGTCTGTCTGTCTATTTGTCTGTCTGTCTGCCTGTCTGTCTGTCTTTCTCTCTGTCTGTCTGTCTGTCTGTCTGTCTGTCCGTCCGTCTGTCTGTCTGTCTGTCTGTCTGTCTGTCTGTCTGTCTGTCTGTCTGTCTGTCTGTCTGTCTGTCTGTCTGTCTGTCTGCCTGTCTGTCTGTCTTTCTCTCTGTCTGTCTGTCTGTCTGTCCGTCCGTCTGTCTGTCTGTCTGTCTGTCTGTCTGTCTGTCTGTCTGTCTGTCTGTCTGTCTGTCTGTCTGTCTGTCTGTCTGTCTGTCTGTCTGTCTGTCTGTCTGTCTGTCTGTCTGTCTGTCTGTCTGTCTGTCTGTACGTGCCGTCCGTCCGTCCGTCTGTCTGTCTGTCTTTCACCCTTTATTACTGAAAACGTTGTGCTGTAGGTTCCCTCTTCCTGTACTTCTGACTGATCTCTAGTATTTCAGGCTTGTTACCGAAAATTCAGTATACCAATTCCCAGCAGTTACATCACGAAAGGGAAAACTGCGGAGAAGATCTTTCACCCACGCAAGATCGAGCTGGCCGTGATGAATATAAAAGAATCGATTGACTGTCTTAATTAGTGTAAATAAACTTACTTTCTCATGAAACAACTAAAGAGCCGCAATCTGCCGAGGAACGACGTCACGACATTACCACTTCTATAAGGCGCGAGAATCTTCTGTGTGGAAGGCTGGGTTCGTGAAAATAATAGCTGTTTCCTGCTTCCACAGTGGACAAACACTTACGCTCTTATGTTTGTACGATTCCTAGTCGAAGATGAATCCACGGCGCATCTCAAAGAGACCAGTGTCGACATTCTACCTGTGTCCATGTGTTCAAAGCTTCTCAGAACTATCGGTGCACAACAGATGCAGTGTTATCGCAGTCGGGAGAGGTGAGGGGGACAACTCATATAATGTTGAACACCTGTGAATCACTGACATGTCATTCTTGTTAAACGTTGGCGTGCCTTCACATGATTATCCTATCACTAAAATGTCCCTGGATCCTGCGTGTGAACTAACATATCCTGAAACAATGTACCTCTTAAAATGCCCCCCCCCTACTGTGATAGTACCTAAGACGTTATTAAAAGCTTCCGTAATTCCCTTTCACAAATACACGTGAAAAAGTGCTTGACTACCCTTCCCCCCATGACTATTTCGCAACTTTTCGACGTCGCTGTTATCACTGAAAGCAAAATGAAACGAACGGGATAAGCTCACTTTCCAAGGCGCTTATCGCAAATGAACTCTGATGTCGACACTTTTCATCAACGGCCTGTGCACAACTCATATATAAGCACGTACCTGGCCTCATGACACTAATACGGTCAAATCGCCAACAGTTTTTGGCTCCATTGCATCACGGTGGAACCTGAGAACCACTGAACATTAATGCTTACCGCCTTCTATAGGTTACTATTATTCGCATCGGTGGGCTCCTCGTACAAGATCGTCATATTCGCTCCAGATATCTCCAATAGTCAAGTGAGTGTGTATTATTCCCATGACAACAATATGGGTTTTGAATGCATTATTCTATTAGGTTGGTGAGAAAGTCCTGGGACCCTGAGAACTTTTCTTTCAATTTTTAAAGACTTCATTTTGACGTCATTCCAAACCACAAAGTAATCACCTTCTGCATCTATAACAATTTGCCATTTTTTTGGCAGATCACGAATACCTTTCTTCCAGAAAGAAGCTGGTTGTGAGTAAATTCCTTATCTCTGAGATTTTTTGTGAAGGCCCTAAGTAGGTGATAATCGGAAGGGGCAAGGTCGGGCGAATATGGAGGGTGAAGCAGTACTTCCCGTCCAAGCTTCTCCAACTTCTCCAGAGACATTCTTGCAACATGAGGGCGTGCGTTGTCATGAAGAAAGTGAACTTTGTTCCGTCCTGGCCGCTTTTATTGCATTGCCTCGCTCAACTTCTGTAGCTGATTAGAGTAGACGCTTGCGGTTACTGTGGTGCCACTTTCGAGAAATTCGTGGTGAGACCAACCAACAGCACAGCATCACTTTTTTGATGGATGTCTGTCTTCGATTGAGTCGGAGCCGCTTCTCCTTGGGGAAGCCACTGCTTTCCTGCTATGATTCGCGTAGAAGACCCAGGATTCATCAGTTGTAACGACCATTCTCAGAAAGTCCTTGATCCGGAATCGAATGAGGAGAGACTGAGCGATGCTCAACCTCGATGACCGGTCTGAAACTGGATCGATACTGCTTATATAGACCTCGGCAAAATTGATCGTTTGTTCAGTGTTATCTGCGATCGTGTGGCTATTGATCTATAACGTCAATCGGCCCACGGATCATTTTTTCGAATTTTTACTTTTTTTTGAAATTGGTATCCCAGGACTTTTTCACCGACCTAAATGCCGAAGTACTAATCTCTGAACAGAGTTCACTTAAATCCTCATGAGCACAATATGAGGTGGAGGGGGGCATCAGGTCAAATGCGCTATTTCCGGACACGATACTCCACATGATGTTCACCTGTTTACATGTTAGTGACGCGATAATCGTGTAAACACATGTCGGTGTATACTGTCTTTATTAGGTTGAACACATCAGTGATGTAAAGGTGGTCAACATTGTTTAAAATGCCCCCCCCCCCCTTCACAGACACAGAACCTAAAAATACTACCGTAACCTCGAATTTGAATTTGCCGCCAATGAGGTGATATTCGGATCTAAATGGACTCTTGATGGGGGATCTTAACTGATCCACTGGGATGAGGATCGCATTTTCAGGTTCCTTGAAGTGGTCTCGTATGAAATGATACCCAATCATTCATTTGTCTTGTCTTTGTCACCACCCATCACAGCGTGGCATGCTGCTTGTCATCTGAACTGTCCGTGGAACGGAACAAGGTCCAGCTTACGCCTCCTTCCAGTCGAGAAAGCATGCATAATGTGGCCATGAGCCATCATCATCATACTAGTCGCGTTCAACGCATCAAAGATATCAGAAGGGGTAAGGGAAACTGAGATCTGGGAGTACATGTTCTCTGAAAACCTTCTACTTCAGAAGAGGTCATAGGCGAAAATCGTATTGAAAAAACGCGACTTGTGTGATGACCCCGCAGCACGGCATATCGTCCTGCGGTCCTGCGGCCAGGCGAGTCGCCGGAGGAGGGCGGGAAAACGATCACGGTCGGCTGATTCAGCCTCTGACCTGTCTGCAGTCTACCTCGGCTAGTGACGCAGAGGCGCGCGAGAGAGAAGGGGGATTTTCGGGTCCTATCCTCCGATTTTTTTCGATTTTTATGTCGTTCTTTCTCTACTCTTATATTGCTGAGCACCTCTACTTTCATAATTCCCCAATTTGCCAAGTTCATCCCTCTCGGTGTCTTTAATCCTAGGCCCAAGGATTTTCTTTAGACTTCATTGGGCATTATCGGATAAAGGAAGTTACAGCATCGAATTGCTTCATGCCTTTTTCCTTCTTCCTACCTCGTGTACCTGCAAAAATCCCTCGGAGTTCACATTTGTTTTAGCCAAAAAACCAAAGTGACTTTCTGAACGGGTAGATTTGTGTGGTAATGCAAGCGTGGTGACTTTTGTTTATCTTCGGAAATTTTCTGTAGTCAAACCGGTTCAGAAATCTTGCTTTTGAGAGACGCAGCTGATGCGAACACTGAAAGAACAGCAGCTCGTCTGGATTCCCGCTGAACTATAGCTCGTCTAGAATCCCATCGAACTACAACTCGTGTAGATCCTCGCTGATTCTCGCTGACGAGAGGAGAGCAGCTCATCTTGTGCCTCATTTTGATTTGCTTTCCACTTTGCGTCCCCGACCACGTGGACGTCGTCTCTGCTCATACAGCCCTCGTGGCCACGCCTCCTCTGACACCCCACCCCAATGGACATCACTTCAAGGAGTTCTATGTCAGCCGGGTTCTTGTTTTTTTTTTCGCGTAACACTGCGTGCAGGTAGGCAAATATATTAAAACTATTTGTGTAGCGGAAGAACTCGGTTTCTCGTAGACGTTTTTTTTTTTCAAAAAGTTCAACTGGTTACTATAACAAAATCAGCGCTTTCAGGTAGGATGGAACAAGCGAGTCTCGGAAACGCTAGCGAAAGCCGGTCATGACGTGACCGTTGTACTGGTTTAGACAGTAGAACACCCTGATAAAGATATCAGCTTCAGTTCTGAAGTCACTGGTATGTTCTGATCTCGAAATATCAGTGAATTCTCTGAAGTGCCTAGAGTCCCCTTGTTCCAGTGATGTGGGTCAACGCTTCGTCAGGTTTTACAGTCGACGAATTCGAGGAATTCATGAAAGAAAGCGTTTTTGGAGTGAGCAAATGAGCTGCTTGGACACTTTCTCCTCATCGGAAAATCAGTTCTCTCGCTTTAGGATCTCCCTTTGTGGGATTCATGACACAGAACACACATGGAAAAATTCATGGGCTCATTTATCGAAGGATGCAAATGTAGGTCCCATCAAGCATTTATAGAGGAGCTTCAGACGGAAAAATAAAGTTAAAGGCATCTTACGATAATCAGACAAGTCGACTTACTCGGAATAGATTTTGGGTAGCTATTAAGGATGAAGCTTTTTGAAGCCTCCAGATGCAAAACCACGATATTCACGAACCCACGCTAGCCACGTCCTTTCAGCTCAGCTGACCAATGAGGAGCTCTAGTGGGCGTGGCTGTGGTAGGTTGGATAGGAACTAGTGCAGTGACGACCCACTGTGGTGAACAAAAAAGGGGCAACCTTGATATCATCAGGGGATATTTGAGAATATTATATTATATTCGTTCTAGAGACACATCATCCATGGTATTTAAGTGACTGTGCAGAACAAAACGTTCATGAAATGGCTTATTGATGAGAAATTCGACGTCGCATTCGCCCACATGTACCACACTTGCTCAATCGCACTGATCCCACATGGATATGGTTGTTGAGGTATGCTTCGATTCTATCACAAACAAAGGTGCACTCAGAGCGTCTAATAAGACTATTCGACAGCCCCAATTTCTCGCTTTAGAGTTTAAACCATTCACACTTGCTAACACTTCTATTGTCATCCTACAATGAATGCGAGAAACTCGCACGGGCGCGGGTGCAATACGTGAGCTAAAGCGCTGTATGTACTAGGTTTATCAAAAAGTTTTGATAGGGATGAGATTTTTCTATTTTACTTAAAGCTCGGCAAACAATGCAAGTGAATCAACAGTATAATAACCAAGTTAGTTATAACATTAACCACCTAACGGGCAGGTCAGCGATTCCCCTTCCCCAGAACTGGGAAAATTGGAAGTCAAAGAAGTTATCGATAACTTGTTCAAGGTGGCCAATGAACCTTTTTTTTTCTAGAAAAGTCTTGAGGAGCCGGAGCAAGTGGTAATCTGAAGGAACAATATCAGATGAATAGGATAGATGTGGAACAGTGTCCCAGCCTAGATCCTCCGATTTTGCACGGCTCTCTTTACCTATGTGAGGCCTAGCGTTATCATGGAGGAGGTGCACAAAAGTTAGTCTGGAACGTTTTTCTCGAGAGGGCTTTCGCAACTTTCTGCAGCTGACCAGCGTAAAAGGGAGCGGTGACGGTGTGGCCTTACTTGAGCAGTTCGAGTACAGCATTCCTTTTGAATCCCGGAAGCACAAGGAGGAACTTCTTGGGGTGAAGGCCGGATGTGGCTTGCGTCGACGGCTGTTCTTCTTGCGGGAGACAGACGGCGCAGTGCTTGTTAGCATCTTAGAGGATCCAGCTTTCATCTCTAGTAAATAGGTTTTCCAGAAACTCCTTGCGATGTAGGCGGAGAAAGAGAGACTGGCAAATAGTTACCTGAAAGTGCCGCATGCTATCGCGCAAGACATGAGTTATCCATCGAGCCGCACTTTTCTGTAACCGAAAGCCTGAAGGTAACCGACGACTGTTGGTTGGACACACCCAAGTCTTGTCGCAAGACTGCGGGTGTTAACTTCCGGATCCTCTCTGATGGTGTCGAAAATGACGGATCTTCGACGGCGATGGGACGTCCCGACCGAGGCTTGTCTTCTAAGTCCGTGTCTCCTTCCTCGAAACGAGAGAACCAGAGATGGACGTAGCGATGGAAGTAATGTTCTCCCCCCATACGCTGTTGTTGCGAACGGTTGCCGTCGCTCCGATGCCGCTGCGCTACTCGTAGAAGATGAATGGGACAAGGTCTCGTAGAATTGACATCGTGATTCAGGCTAAAGGAGGAAGTCGCTTATATACTTATTACGGAGAATGCTCTAAAACACCCTGTCAAAACTTTTTTGATCATCCAATAGTTGGAGCCTGGAGCGATTACCTCTTTTGCACTTTATATTTATAGTAGGACACGGCAATCGCCTCAGGACCCAACTGCATAACTCACCCCGCCTCACACGCAGCCACTTGAATTTTTGGCACTAACGGTGCACATCCAACGTGGAAAGGGGGGTCAGGTAACCGAGACCTTTGGAGGGCTGACCGTTGTTCATTGCTATTTGTTCTCCCAGACATATTATCTATAATCAATTGGTGTCTGATTCTTTTAGTGCACAGCTTACGGATACTGTCGCAACTCTTGTAGGTGTTCCAACGTTCCCCAGCTACGTTCCACGTGAGTTTAATTCGACACTCATCTCTTTGATCTCTCATGGCAGTCGTTATGAGGAATGTTTAGCACTGATAGATTTTATGGATGCGCCCTACAGTTCGCTTCACCTCAGATATGAGGATGAATCACGTGAAAACTGTCTTTTCCCTGATTCGCAGGAACGACCACCCCAAAAAAACTCCGCTCGGACACTCCCTCGCAAGCGCGATAGCCAGCAACAAACGATAATTTTCCAGAAAGATGGAAGACATTACTGTCTTGGCAGGTGTCAGATTGCGTCAAAAGCACCGGGAGGAGTGAGGAGAAAGTGAGAAATGGGAAGACATCTTCTCCAAAAACAAACGTTAAAATTCACAAGAGTGATGTTTAGCGAAACTCGCATTGAAAAAGCGCGGCTGGGGGCCTTATCATGATCCCGCAGCACGGCGTGTCGTTCTGCAGTTCCTGAGCCCGGCGAGTTGCCGTCGATGGCGGGCGCCCACTGTCGGCTGATTTAGCCTCTCCACCCGTCCGCAATCCACCCTTGGCCAATTACGCAGAGGTGCGCGAAATAGAAAGGGGCTTTCAGGTTCCAATTTCTTGATTTTTTTCACCCTTTGATTCGTTCTTTCTCCACTGACACACTGCTGAGCACCTCTACTTTCATAATTTGCAATCTGCTCAGTTTACCTCTTCCAGTTTCTTGAAACGTCCCCTCAAGGGCAACTCCTGACCAGCAATTTTCACCCGATGACCATAAGGGACCACTTGTTAAGACACAAGAATATCCATGTTATCAACCCCTTCTGTGGGATGCGCCGCGCATTCTGATTACATTTAAAATCGTGGTAGCATTTGAATGCTATTTGGCCCATACAGTGACTTGCGGGCGGGGCCAGCCGATAAGCAAGTCAGTGCTTCCATTCTCCCAGACGGGTCTGGTACCATTCCACTTTCTTTTCCGGGGTAGGTTGGTAGCAGACTCGTCTGGAAGGCTTGATTGGCATGGGCGGGCATTGATGCGGGAGTTGCCCGCCACATGAGAGTGGGGTGCACGCCAACTGTCACTATACCACTTCCGCCCTATCCCTACTACATATTAGGTTGTCGAAAAAGTTTTTTCGTTTTTTAAATACGCACTTTTCCCTCCAAACTTGCTTTTCAGCGGTTTCTTCTGTACATACACATGTAGTAGAAGTTCACACGCATTTATAGGTATTATTGTCTTCCATCTCCCGGACAACCTTTTTCGGCAAAATATATATATCAAGGGAGTACTTCCGGAGTATTAAAATATATGATTTCAAATATGGCCTCCAGCAACCGAATCCAGTCGTCGTATAAACGCTGCATTCGGAGAGGGTTCAATGTCTGAACTTGTGGCACAACTTTGGTTCAAACGCTTTCGGTAGGCAACTATTAAGTCAAAGATTCTGACCGGTCCGGGCCCCCATCGGAGGTCGACAACGAACGATTGCGGGTGCTGGATTGCAAAACTATACTAACAGCAGACCTATACTGTCAGCAGCCGTATATTCTGGTCGCGAAAATCACAGAGGAACGTCCGAACCATGACACGATCCTTTTCCTACACCATAGTGCTCGGCCACATATAGCAAAAGTGACTCGGCAAAAAAAAACGCTCAAGTTTGGAAGAAAAGTGCTACCCTATCCACCTTACGGCCCTGATCTTGCTCTAGCGGATTATCATCTTTTCCTTTCCCAATCTAACGCCATTCGAAGAAAAACCTTCGATAATGAAGACTTCTTCAAATCAAAGCCAGAACAGTTCTATGCGGATGGCATAGCAAATTTACCTGAAAGGTGGCGAAGGGTAGTAGAGAAGATGGTGACTACCCCGTTTCATAGTATGCTCTGAGTTTTGTAATAAAATGTAACAATGAATCGCAGTATAACATGAAAAACGTTCTGTGGAATGGGAACAAGTTTGGGATGGGTAGGGCATAGGGTAAGAAGTAAGGAGTACACATGGAACAAACTAAGCTCCCCCCACCGTGGACGGAGCGTGCACTGGAATGTTCCGTTTTCAGACCGAAAGTCATAAATGGGTTCCAATATGACCCAAAAAGTTGGGGAAAACATTAATTTAGGTCAGCGATGAGTTTTTGAAAGTTACGAAAGAGGCCTGGGCACAGTGGGGAGAGCCCACCCCAAATGGGCGGTCCGTACAACAAAAATCCATAACTCGATTCTAACGCAGCATAGAGTCTGCAAAAAAATCGGTGGAAGTGACCAATGTTCATGCTATCTTGAACACGCTTAAAACAGGCGGAATCCCGTCCACAGTGGTCGGAGAATGTTATTAGTCGGATGACACCCACTGCAAAAAATGTAATTTATCTCTAGAATAATCTGAAGACCGGGAGAAAAAGGGAACTGGTTAGTAGTAGCTAGAGCATGAAAGGACGAGACGTTTGAACAGTGGCCTGGTTGTGAGATCTTACAATAGTGGGCGGAACTTGGGCACAACATGAAAAACAATCTGTGGAGATGGAGGGAATTTTGTAGAGAGTAGGTCGTGGCAGCAGGTGAATCGAAATAGGTGGAAGTGGTATAGTGACAGGTGGCGTGCACCCCACTCTCATGGTGCGGGGACCAAATTACGCCTCCATGTTCGCCCAAGCCAGCAGAGAATCCCATCCCTTTGGAGTAGGTAAATTGTCACTACACTCGTCTGGGAGGTTAAAGTACTGATTTGTACATCGTTTGGCCACCGCAAGACATTGAACATATGGGCCAAATCGCATTCACCTGCCATTACGATTCTGAATAAAACTAGAGCGCGGCACATCCCAAGAAGGGAGGGCCAAAAACAGAAAAAAGCCAAAATTTTTCCTTTTTATTCTTATGTGAAAATGCACCTACATTATCACTTTAATCAAACCGATCAACGTTGTGTTTTCAGCTGGGATCATGGAAAGCATCGATGGAATGACTTTCTACGGGCGAATGAAAAGTTTTATTGGCTACAATCTTGGAAACATACTGTATCCCCGGTACCCTCTTCGTTTTCCAGCGAACAATACAATATAGCCAAGACTGCTGCAGTATGCCATGGGACAGGCAATTCGCGCGACGATCCGCGTGCGAGCTAGGGAGGACGCAATCAGACGGGTGCTGGAACTACCACCGTGACCCTCCTTGAAGGAATCGTACATGGAAATTTATGCTGTTATGTTATTCATATATTATGTAGTATTAGGTTGAACCATAATTTCTGTTACATTTTGACGAAAAATTTCAAATTTATTTTTCTTAATTTGTGTCTAACTTCAGTCAACAAAATATGTACCATTATAATCAACAATATAATGCCAACGAATAAGGAGATGACAGATGCCTTGCTTATAGAAGTCTGGGGATTTCTGGTTGACGAAAGTGTGGAGGTCGATTTTGAGATAATCCTCATCATTGAACTGCCGTCCGTCGGGGAAGTGGGTCAGAGATAGGAATAGGTGGTGGTCAGTTGGGGCCATGCCCGGAGATTACGGTGGACGGGGGAGCTTCGTTTAACCAAGGTCCTGGATCCTTTGACACGCCAACTTTGCCACATGTGGGTGAGCGTTGTCGTGGAGGAAGAAGTCTTGGTCCATTTTTCCGGCGAGTTTTGCCGCTCCGGTGTCCAATTGCCTGCAGTAGAGATCGGCAGTGGCTGTCGTGTTGAATGGTAACAGTTTCCTATTTCTTTGAAAATTTCAAAAAAAAGTTTTTTTCTCAATGCAATTTTTTGGAATTTTTCCTGTTCCAATTTGAGCCGATCGAGCCATCGGGCTGCCGCCATATGAGAGACAGTACCTGGGTCCATCGACTGGTTAATTTTGTTAGTGGCCTCGCATGCTGAGGAAGCGAGGCGGTGTTCGTGAGTTTCGCACCTTTCGCGATATTGCCGTAAATTCACTGCTAGTTGAAGACATAGAGAATATGAATGTGTTAATCAGTAGTCCTTTTCACTCGCTTTATATACCCCCCCACTACCAAATGTTCCAGAAGCTTCCACAGTTCTCCACAAGAAAAATAAAAAGTGTAACAGAAATTATGGTTCAACCTAATATTTAGATACTAAGGGGGCCGAAGAAACAAGTATCCGTCTGAGGTGGAGCTACTTAATGTGACGTACGAAAGGTAGAACGTCCGATGGGAAGCGGCCATGAGAACTCCAGGAGAAAAAAGGCGACGGTCACGTTGTCAGGGACGCAGAGTGAGAGCAATTCGATATTGGGCAGGAATCGGACTGCGCACTAGCCGCCCAGCTGTATTCAGTTGTGGCGGAAAGTATGGCAGGAATTCCAACAAGTAGCTCTTCCTTCAGTTTTTCGACTTCCATTCTGGAATTAAGGAAAATTCTCAGTTTTTTTGAGTCTCTGCTCATGTACTGTATCTAGTAGAGTGATTTCGAAACGAAATGGAATCATGGAATTTCCCTATTCCTTTGGATAGGGTGTAATATAGGACAAGATACCTGCTCCAGAACCAAACCACACACGGCGCTCTTAGCTCGCATGCAATGCGTCACACGCTGCACGTGGTGCGACGCGAACTTCCTGCCCAATGACATTCACCCAGAATTGACAATCACGGTGCAGAGAACAGATGGTTTTAGAATGGCGGTTAACAAAGAGACAGCGATAATGAGAGAGCATTGGGATCCCAACTTCCCAGATATTTTGGATCTGGCAAGTAAATGTCCACTGGTGAGTGAACTGTTGGCATTTTCTTACTGTTGGCTCATTTTTCATATGTTTTCGCAAAACTTCGCGTTATTATTGTTTTATGAAGTGTTGAAAAATAATTCCCTAAGTCAGGTCATGGCCAATTCCAACGAGCTGTACGAGTTTCCCAGACCAACACTAGCCAGGTGGTGAATATTGGTGGACCTGGAGTTGAACACAAAGACGCGAAGCCTTTAAAAGAGGTAGGCGGCGAGCATGTTGATTGTTGTGTTTTTTGACTGGTGTCGTTGACAAACTGAAGTAGTTCGCCGAAAAAAATGCAAAAAAAACTGTAAGAATTTCCTGTGGCCGTTCAATAACAAACTTGTTAATTTTATAAATTTTTTTATGTGGGGTTGCTTGTTAAAGAAACTGGGCGCACTGCATACATCGGATAGAGTGTACATCGTTAGGGCAGGAGTTCGCAGCGCGGCGTGCGACGCGATGCGCGCGAGCCAGAGGTAGCTTTGGTGGTTTCCAAAGGGATTAATTTATTTATTTATGCGTTTGTGACGCGCCTTCATGAATACAAAGCTTTAGGTAGGACTGAAGCAGGCAAAATTTGAACAAGAAACATTCCTAATATCAGAGAACTAATTGAATTTCTTAGAACAAAAACATTTCAAATACTATAGATGAGAGAATTTACATTGGACTCAAAATTGAGGAGAATGGAAGGTCCTCTCACAGTATGGTGGCCGATAGAGAGTCGTCCTTGGACATATTGGTAAAAGTATGTACTGGAAGTGAGGGTGCCTACAGTACTGAACTAGCACACAACTTAGGAATACGTGGGGTACGTATAGTGAAATAGACCTTAGTTCTGAGATAATTGGGATGGGCATAGCAGCAACTTTATTTGTTTATTTATTTACTTACTTATCTATTGGGTTGGGAAATAAGTTTCCGCGGTTTTTTTAACTCCGTTTTTCACGATATTTCCTTCATCTTTCGGTGAAGCTTATATATGTTTTCGATAGAGCTTTTTTTGCTCTACAAAATGCTTCTATCTGTTTTTCGATTTCTTCGACTTCCTAATATTTATGAGGTTTGGAAACGAAGTAAGCTGAAGGCAAAAATTGGCACTCTCGACACCTCATCTTCCTAGTCTACCATCGAGATCGAAAAATGCATGTGTATATGTTTTCGATAGAGCTTTTTCCGCTCTACAAAATGATACAACCCTTTATTCAAATCGCTCAACATTTTGCTTTTTAAGACTTTCAAATGCGGTATATTGCAAAGGTGTGCACTTTCGTTATCTCCCCTTCCTCGCCTACCGTCGAGATTGGAGAGTATGTGCATACATGCATTCGATAGAGCTTTTTTCGCTCTACAAGGTGATACCACTCTTCTTTTGTATCCTCTCGTATTTTAGCATGTAAGGATAAGTTTCCACCTTTTTTTCAACTCAAAATTGCTTAATGGAAATGAATTTTTTTGGCAAAATGTTTTGTATTATTTGATAGAGCTCTATTCGCTCTACAAGATAAAGCCTTTGCTTTTGGTTCAAATTATTTTATGCTATTTTTTAGATCATTTTAAAGGAATGCCAGATCGACGAAACGAGCATGATCGACACGAAAATGCGCGATTTCGTCGATTTGGCACTCCTTTAAAATGATCTAAAAAATAGCATAAAATAATTTGAACCAAAAGCAAAGACTTTATCTTGTAGAGCGAATAGAGCTCTATCAAATAATACAAAACATTTTGCCAAAAAAATTCATTTCCATTAAGCAATTTTGAGTTGAAAAAAAGGTGGAAACTTATCCTTACATGCTAAAATACGAGAGGATACAAAAGAAGAGTGGTATCTCCTTGTAGAGCGAAAAAAGTTCTATCGAATGCATGTATGCACATACTCTCCAATCTCGACGGTAGGCGAGGAAGGGGAGATAACGAAAGTGCACACCTTTGCAATATACCGCATTTGAGAGTCTTAAAAAGCAAAATGTTGAGCGATTTGAATAAAGGGTTGTACCATTTTGTAGAGCGGAAAAAGCTCTATCGAAAACATATACACATGCATTTTTCGATCTCGATGGTAGACTAGGAAGATGAGGTGTCGAGAGTGCCAATTTTTGCCTTCAGCTTACTTCGTTTCCAAACCTCATAAATATTAGGAAGTCGAAGAAATCGAAAAACAGATAGACGCATTTTGTAGAGCAAAAAAAGCTCTATCGAAAACATATATAAGCTTCACCGAAAGATGAAGGAAACATCGTGAAAAACGGGGTTAAAAAAACCGCGGGAACTTATTCCCCAACCCAATATTTATTTATTTATTTAATTGCAACATACGGTGCACAAGGTAACAGCAACTTTTGCCGGAAAGAAGAGATTAGAGTTAGCTAAGTAGTTAATAGCATCTTGTGCGGGATAGAAGAAATCATAGTCAGCCAAGTTAAAAGCCGAGAAGATATTAGGTTAATTCATAGTAAATCGGATTGACAGATTTTAATCATTGTCGTACAACTTTTCAACGACAACTGGGATTCACTTGAAATATGCTCCTTCTTTATCGATGACCTTCTGCCACGGGTTAGGCAGATCATGGATGCCCTTGCTCCAGAAGGCAGGAGGCTGGAGCTCGAAGAAGTTGCCGAGTGCCGTCTTGACATCGTGAGTTTTGAAGTCTTGGCCGTCCGGGTGGCGTTGGCTGTGGGAGAAAAGGTGGAAATCTGAAGGGGCCAGGTCTGCGGAGTACGGTGGGTGTGGAAGCACGGTCCAACTGTACGACAGCAGCTCGGCCTTGGTCGATCTTGCAATGTGCGGTCTGTGGAAGTAGACACGTTGTCGTGCTGGAAGTAGACATGTGACCGCCGCCGTAGCGAACTTTGGACATTGGCCTTCAGTTCTCGTAATTGACGAACGTAGACGTCGGCGGATACTGTGGTACCTTCATCGAGCAGCTCCCAGTACTCTTCGCCGTGTACGCTCCGCCAACCGCGGTTTTCGTCTTCGATGGAATAGTCGCCTGACGCAAACTTCGAATGCCACAGGTACACTGTACAGGGGGTGCCAAAAAAAAAAAGTAATTTTGTCTCCTCCACTTTCGACCCCATTTAGCCAAACTACAATAAATTCTATTGAGGTATTCTCATCCCCAGAATCAAGAGCAGACCTAACTCTATCACTATACTCCGTGGCAGCCTCCTGCACGAGCAGGAACGGGAGCAAGGAAAGACTGAACAAGATGTATCACCTCCACTGGGCAAAATCCGAATTTTCTTCGCCCTCTTTCACAATCTTGCTGACGTCCGTTCAATCTGGGTACCTAAGGGGATTCATACCGGATGGTGTTCTTTAACATTGCGTTTTTCACGGGTTCCCAGCGCCCTTCGTTTCCAAGAGCCAAAACGTTCCCCTATCACTGAAACCCCTCCGGAGGCGGATTTGAGGCATGAAAATGATACTTTGGATCATAGCAGCCTTGTCCAAGCAGCAGGGGCTCTGTGACTTCCAAGAACCGAAGGGCCAACCCTCAGGAAGCTTCCCACAAAAGACCTACCACGGAGCTTGGCTCCACTGTTTTTAGCGAATTTTTAAATGTATTTAGGTACTCCGAAGCCCGACTACGCCGAATGAAACCTCCATATTTTTATGAACATGAACGTGAGGAGCCACAGCTTGTTCCTACTTTTAGAGGAACATTTTGGGAATGTGTTGCCCCAAAAACTTTATCTCTTTCGTTTCCCTACGTTTTGAAAAATTGGCAGATGTGAGCCGTGGACAAAATTACTTTTTTTTTGGCACCCCCTGTACTTTTGGCGGGGGCATGCTCCTTGTGAACTTCTTCTAACGTTTGTTTATTTATTTATTTATTTATTTATTTATTTATTTATTCTTTTAGACGTCTGCCGATATCCGCGGGTCCCTGGCAAGATAGCGATATAAATAGTATGACGTTGCGGATGTGGTCTCTGGACCGCTTGAAATCGTGCGGCATTGTGGCGGAATGAATTTACTTTGGAGTGATTATTTTGCGGTACTTTGAAGAGCTTTTTATACTCATTCCAACGGTACTTCGCATGTCCATTTTCGTTGACTCGTTGCTGAGTTATGATCTCTAGAAATCATCACTACCATTTGTCCGATTTATTATGAATCAACCTAATAAGTAAGCCCGAGACCGCAGCGAGGGCGGGTGCAGGTTTGCACCTCTAGGGCGGGTGCAGATTGGGCACCTCCCCAACCTTAATACGGACCCTACCCACTGGCTCGGTGGTGCTTCTTGACAATCAACTTAGCTCGTAAGTGCAACTCCCGCTGAGACGTGCGAGGGACGGCAAAAAAGACTGAGGACAAGAGATGAGGACGAGACTGAAAAACCAGCACATCATTTAATCTGGTGTTGTAGGCGAGTGACAACCAACTGTGTGAGTTATGGGCTGTATTTCAAAAGATGGGAAAGGAAAGTTCTCTCTAGAAGACTACCGGCTCCACCGGCAATGTCATCATCTTGTCCCACAGCTAAAATAGGCGAAGCAAGATGAAGTTTTCATTATCTGACTACAAACTTCGCTCTCAGCTCTCACCTGCCTTGCCACATGCCGCAACGCAAATTTTCTGTCTTAAACGCTGGATCGGAACCAAAGATGTGCGAAAGGGCGGTGATGAACCTACCAATGAGAAATTGATCCCTGTGTGCCTTAGGGTGCATATGTTCTCGAAAACGTAAACCAGTGCACCCCATTTCAGAAATTCAAGAAAATCGCAGAAACTGGAAAAGGACTAATAGTGATGTCGTTTGGGTCTGTGGTACGGACTGAATGGATGCCAGAAAACTGGAAAGTAGCCATTCTGAAGGCTTTCGCTCGCTTCCCTGATTATCAATTCGTGGTTAGATATGTGATGGACGATCTCGAAGGTATCGATCGATGAAGCTCCGCTCCTTATGACATCCTCCCAAATCATGGAATCTTGGAAATACATTTCAGGACGTCTTCCACCAAATGTACACACCTTCTCATGGCTACCTCAGAATGATCTCCTCTTGCATCCAAACACCAAGGCATTCATTTCACACGGCGGCTACAACAGCCTTCAGGCACGATTTTACTTTCCTTTGACTTTACCTATCAGTCAGAGTGATTCTTTTTACAAGCTTTCGCTCACAGGTAGCTCTCAATTCTGACATTTTTCGAGCCCTACTCTCTAGTAAATGCTCCCAAATGAACCAGCTCCCCCGTATGAGATATCAATCGGAATAGTGATTTGGATATTGACGGACATGTCCACTGAAAATAAATGGGTGACGGTTGGGACACACGAATCTAGGCCGTGACCCTGTGACAGCCTGTGGCCTTTGCCCTGTGATATGAATAATTCAGACAATTTGACTATACAACGGAACAGACTTGCAAGGAGGACACGATTTACATGAACAAATTGTCTGAACTATTTAAGGCTTGCGTCAAAGGCCACAGACTGTTACAGGGTCACGGCCTAGATTCGTGTGTCCCAACCTACACCCAAAATAAATGCTACCTGATCAAGGAGCGACTGTACATTGAAAGATGCGCTCAAAGCTCCTCATTATTTCTCGGTGAAGCAATGGAGAAACGTGCGCCGCTCGGACTCGCCATTGTCCTGCCCCTTCAGTGATGCGGGTTACGCCGCGTTCATACTTTGCGCCGGTAGGGCGTTGCTGCGTCCACAAGCAGCGAAGCAGAGTGGCACGGGGGGAGGTGCAGAGTCGATGAAGGCAACGAGACAAAGTGGCACAAATGGAGATGCAGAAACACGCAGCCACGCCTTGCCATCAGCATCGCGAAGTGTGAACGCTGCCTCAAGTTAAAACACTTTCCTGATGATAACTAGTTGAAGGAGAAGGTGTAGAAGGCCATAGTTAACGGGCATTTTTTGGTTGTCTAGCTCCGTTCCTTCTTTAAAAGGATATGCAATAGTAACGCTATACTCCTACTTAACAATCGAGCAGTTAACTTCCTGGTGTAGTTAAGTGATTTATGATATCATAAATGCACTTATTTATTTTGAACTCTCTCAAGGAAGCGATCAATTCCGGTGTACCCTTAATTACAATCGCCCTTTTCGCCGACCAATTCAAAAACTCCAAAATTGCCTCCAAACACGGCTTTGCAGTGAACATCAAAAAAGGAGAATTCAGTGAAAAAACTCTGTATGCCGCTGTCAAAGAGGTTCTGGAAAATGACAAGTAAGTTCCCCCGAGGGTTGACTTTCTTTCAACAAATGCTCTACTCATTGCTTTTAGGTATTCCCGCAACGTCAAACGGTTATCTTTGATGGTTCAGAAGAAACCAGTCAGTCCTGCGCACCTGCTCATCAAATGGACGGAATTTGTGGCCGAATTCAAGACGCTTGACAATTTAGTGCCAGCCGGAACAAAGCTCAACGTTATTCAGTACTACTCCATAGATATCATAGCAGCGCTTTTATCGATAATTCTCATCGTTGTATTTATTGTTTACAAAACCGTGAAATTTATTGTTTTAAGGTGTTGTTGCAGACCTAGAAAGACGAAGTTAGCATGAATGATAAATTTATCGGTTTATAATAATACAAGTGAGTTATTACGAAGATCTGCCATCAAGTATCACTTTTTACAAGTACACAAGTATTTCACAACCACATCTATAAAGAAGGCGGGAAAACCTAGTACATAGATATCTCGGAATAAAAAGGGAAGAAAAGCTACTGCTTTTCATAAATGGCACGCGAGATTATCACAAGTTACCCATAAATATGGGAGGGTCACATAAACTGCGAGCCACCCTTGGTCCCTATACCCAAACCATTTTTATAAAATATGACAGATGAGAACACTACGAAAATTCAGTCCTTTGACCCATTGTACTTTTTGGCTCATCTTGTCTGGCGTATGAAATATTCTTCACAATCAGCGCCACTACGTGTATCTATTGATGCATTGAAACATTCGAATCACTCTTTTGAAGCAACTGAATGCAAACTTTGGGGAAAGTTTCGAAGTTTCCAAAAATTCTTATAGGTATTTCTTCCTAAAATTAATAACAAAACAGTAATGTGCTTGAAATAGATGGATTTCGTCGCGCATCCACCATATGTTCAATAGTACGGAATCCGAATCAAAAAGCTCTCTGCAAGCTCAAAACAAATTTTGGGCACAGATTCTAAAATTCTATATTGTTGTTACATACATTCAAGCATACTGCACACGTATTTATGCCACGATAATTTCAGACATTTTTGCTTACATATAAGAGTCATGGGCAGCTATTCCCATTGCTGTCTCAGCATGTTCGCATAGACAGCCATCTGATCATCCGCTGTAGTCCGAGTGACAAATTGTTGGATCGCATTATTTCGAAGTCGTTGTCGTTTTTTCAGCACATGTAGGGTGAGGAATGGAAGAATAGCCACCGCAAGAGGAATGATCTGCAAAAAATGGACATTCTGTTTTTGGGACTTCTGTTCGATTATATGAGATACGAATCCAATAGTCACGCACATAGCAGCCTTCCTTGGCTATCAGATTCGTATCACGTTCATTTTCAGCTTTTCCTAGTGGGATTCCGATGCATACTAGTGATAGCACTGCGTACAAGATCGACGCTGATACCTGGAATATTGAGCACAGTTAGATACATAGAGGGTGTGTGTCACTAGGATGCAACGCTTGAAACGAGACGTGACGCCGTGATCGCTTTATGACCGAACTTCATACGTCACCCTAGCTCGCATCGCACAAAGCGAATTTTCCGTACTTTTATCACACATCCCCGGATAGAAGAAAGAATCAGGAACTGACAGCGCCCAATAGCCTTCCCAGTCTTCATCCTTCATAGCATGAGGCGGACATCTGCATCCGTCCAAGGTGAGATTGGACTAGCCGTGGTCTCCCTCTCTGGCTTTCTTTACGGGGAAACTCGGCGTTCAGAACCGTATCGGAGTACTCCTGCCACCTCTTTTTCTACTCTGCTGGCTTCCTCAGGATGACACCGACGCTGCTTTTTACGGTCTTCACCACCCTGAGGTGTTGGGTGGCTCGATGTCTGATTTTGGCCAGCCTGGAGACGCATTTCTCCGCCTCTCTGCTCTCTAACTTCTCGTAGCTATCCACTTCCGTGTTCTTGGCTTTGGCTATGATTGCCTTGGCAAGCCTCTTGTAACTTTATAGGTGGCGAGGTATTCTGGGCTCCTTTTCTGCCAGCTTTTGTATGTTTCCTTCATTCATTTCACCATTCGCTGAACTCCTCGTTCCAGAACCACGCCGCTTTATGACTTCTGAAACCATCTCGAGTTTTACTCAGGGCTTCCTTCGCGCACCGTGAGATGATCTGGCGGCCCTATCCCGGTCTCCTGAACCGGACAGAATGTACTACATGCAGAGTTAAGCCTTCGTCAGGGAATCCTCGACAGGGGGGGGGGGGTCGTCTTTGATCCGCTGGGGAGTTGTAATCGTTGAGGTAGGCAGCAGTGATCAACAGAATTTCTCGGGCTGAGAGTCCAAAGGTAAAGGAGGGGATAAAACTCACTGGATTCGAACCCGAACCTAATCATCATGGAAACCTTATACACGGCGCGATCCACAACGAAGCTGGCCAACGCCAATAACCCTTTTGTTGGTCCGCTGGCACCGAAACCACGCAGAGGACACCTCCGAAATTCACCGATTAACAGTGGGAAGCGATATCGATACACGGGCTCCACCGTGAATGAATATTCTAGAAACTACGGGATGAAAACGAGAAATTAGCTGATATGGCCTTTTTTCATATATTGCTATGATTGAAAATACGTGATCTGGTGTGAGCGAACCACTATGCAGACCGGAAAAGCGTTTGTATTTACTGAGAATGGGAAGGAAATCCTCATGTATGGCGCATACAACAGCGAGGTCAGCGGAGGCCAATCACCCTCCCGTTTGTTTGCTGAGAGCAGAAGGTTGTGTACTGAAGGAATTATAAACATAATGGATCTCTTTTTTCCAATGACTTATGGGAAGATCTCGCCACTTTGATGAAACAGATTTTCCTCGACTGACTTCCTTCAGAGTAACTTCTTTCATTTTGAAGATGTGGCATATTTCAGGTCCCGCAGACTTCGTACAACAAGACCGCACCATATGATTGACATTGAAGGAAGTTACGTTCATTTGAGATACAGTTCGAAATTGTTGAAAATTTTCCTCGACTGGATACCCATATCGAAAACTACGCAACCATCAGGGAAACTAAGCTGCAAGTAGATTGGTTTGGGAAGTTTTCGAGAAAACTTTTTACAGGACTTTGGAAAGATTCAAAAATTGTCCAAATTTGGTATGGGAAAGATACCGCGCTCCATTGAGGTCGCGACGCAGCCGCACTTATTCCTTTTTACTCATATTTGTCGGCGATTCAAAATGCTTACCACGGTCGTCGTTGTATTTCGTTCCTCTTTTTGTTTTCTTGTTGTTTTATGCTGTTTTTTCGGTGCTTAGGGAGTTTGAGTGGGTAAAGTAGTATGCTGCGCTCCATCCCCGTTAGCTGTAACGCTATGGTTAGAGCGCAGAGAGGCCATATCGCTAACCAAATCGAGATCAAATTTAGCAAATAAAAGATTTTGATAAAGCAAATTCAACTTTTTCAATACTGTGTAAGCCTGAGCCTGGGGAAAGGAGGTTCCCTTTCCGTAGGCATAGGCGGAAAAAAATGAAAGCTAACAATCACACAAGTGAGAGGAGGTCATATAGAGGCTCCCATTTAGGGGGAAGGAGTCGTATTTTTTGAAGATTTTCCGCGCGCCACGCTTGACCCTGACTACAGATAGCTATGTCGTGGGCTGTAGCCAAGTCCAGCACCCTATCTCCCTCAGCATTCCTTGCCCCAATTCTCCCACCCCCGTGCATTTTTTCTTGCCCCTTCTTGTCACTGTCGACATGACCGTTTAGGTCGCCTGCCATGGTGAGGTAGTCATTTTCCGCGACTGCCCTAATGGCTTCATCGAGCTTAGCTGAACTCATCTTTTTCAACTTTGGGGCAGCCAGCTTTTGGTGCGTGGACGTTCATTATTGTCCAGTACCCCTCCTTCGCGTCTATCTTCACGGGCATGATTTGGTCGTTGATCCTGTCCACTGCAGAGACACACTAATTGAGGGACTCCACTACGGCTATGGGTACGCTGTTTTGTTTGGTGTCTCCTCCGTTGTAAAAAGAGTTCGACTCCATCACCGATCTCCGTAGCCTGAGCCCCTTTCCACCGTGTTCCCTGGAGGCATAGGACTTGGATGCGGGTAGGGGTCGGTTGGTCGAATTTTGGAGCGGCCGCCCACGGCGAGTGCGAGTCGTTTGCAGCTTTATCTGTTGAAACAGCAACAACAACAACATAGGCGAACTTCCAAAGCCTCCAAACTGCAATCTTTGAAGATTCTTCACGGTACCAGCTCATTGCAACTTGAGCGGAACTCCAAACGACTCGTACAGACGGCGCCGCTAGTGCGACGCTGTGAAGCGAAAATTCGACTAATTGGCTCTAACTTCTTGGATGCTTCTGCCTTTCAATGGGTCAGCCACCTCCCTTAACTTGCTGGTCAGCGATCCCACATTGAGAATCTCGATTCGAGCTAACCTCTTTGGCCGAAGCTGTTCATCCCTCGGTAACCCTCGCACACAGAACTCAGGCGAGGGTTCTGTTCGTCTTTTTCGGAGTTGAATTGACTACTTATTCTTTGTCTTCAGACATTTTTGTTGTTACTAAGACTCTCATCAGTCGGCTTGTCAACGGGAGCCTAATGGTAGTAGCGTCTCCATTTCTACGATTTCTCGCGAAGCATGGTTTTGTACCTCGGCGGGGATCGAACTCAGTGGCCTTGAATGTGGAAACGTGAGCCGACGCTCTCAAAAACTCGGCTCTCACTGAAGAAATTAACGGGGATATCTAACATATCTTTATCTTCTTATTCATGTACAGTAGCGGTCAAAAATATATGCGGTTTTGGATTCTAATCATAACTTTGGTCGACGTTAACACTTCTCACTTAATTTTTTTGTGTTTCGAAAGCAATTGGTACTCAATGAAGCAAAGTATATCAGCCAAGTGGGGTGCAGGGTAAAGGGTGAAAATTTATTTAACTGAAAACTCTGAATCAATAAAAAGAGCCAGTGCGCGTCGTTTCAAATTCGCCATTACGTTTGGCAGAAAGAAAAAGATGCATAATATGCAGGCACGCACGAATCCCCGGGTGCATCCACTATGCGCACTGATAGCCTTCTATAGGTGTGTGGGCATCGCGAATTTCATAGCCTTGACGGGACTCGTGATACGGTAGCGACCTGCCCAGGTCAAGACACTCCCGCAACGCGGTCAGAAATTTATGCGGTTTTGGAATACAACCATTCAAAACATTATCACAGATGTGTTCCCCTTCCTGAACGGCAAAAATGTCATGAAATCGAAGCTCCTGCCTTTGAAATTAGCATTCCATTGTTAAAATACATACCTGCAATATTTGAAGATTCGATGTGAGATCTGTACCAGCAATGTTCTCAGATAATTGATACCGCGTAGTAAAGGGCTTAGCGATCGATCTAAAATATATTCTGTCATGCAAAAGTTTGCTAATCAGATGAAAGGTCATGGACTTTATTTTAATCGAAGTCTGAGTGAGGCTGCTTTTGAAAGAGGGTGGGTTCGAGGAATACCTTTGGCTTTTGTAGTACAAAGAGTTTTTTGGAGCTTTGCAATGAGACTCGGTGTTACGCCATGCCTTTCGAATAAATCGATGAACAAACCTGAACCTTTGGAATAACAGTAAAAAAATTCAAGTCTCTGGCCTCAGCGAAAACGAGTTTTCAGGAGGATGAGCTTCTTCTCTCATGAAGTGACAGTCTTTATGGAAATGTACATTCAAGAGAGTAAAAGAGGTGTCTCAGCAGAAGTATTGGTTTACATTGGTATTTCGACGAAAGTTCCGATGCAAAAGGCATAAAAAAAAGCTAACCTCGCACTTCTTTTTCTATTCACCGTGGCCAGAACACGTTGTACTGCCACTCCAAGAAGACATGACAAAATCACCAGCACGGAAACTTCACTAATTTTGTTTTTCACCATAGATTGATCAGTGAAGCTGCACAGATTTGGTTCAGTAAACACGACTCCCGCGTAGATATATGTAGTCAGGATTCCAGGAATCATAAACTAAAAATGTTATTTTCGGGTGTATTTCTCGATTAACTATGTGTGTAATGGGCTTCTGCAATTATGCTGCAGTTCCGTCTGAAGAGTCGACGCCCACCTTCCAAGTGCAATCCCGCCCATTTCCTAAAGTGGTTGTTTGTGTCTTATTGTCCCGCGTCTTCCCCACCTCCACTGTCTTGTTGTCCCGCCTCTTTCTCACCTCCACTGCGTGAAACCTCTTTTATCTAAATTTCACACTTAGCGCCTCGTAGAGAAGCGCAATGAACCGAAATCAAAGTCAGGTATAAAAACATCGGGTGTGTGTCACTAGTACAGAAAATTGGCTTAGCGGCGTTCGGTGTGCGACGCGATGATGCGAGCTATGGGCGTCGTATTGGATGGGTTCTGAAGCAATGACGGTGCGCTACGCCTTATTCTAAGCGAAACCGCTTCAGGACTCAACTAATACGCGCAACTAGCTCGCACCATCGCGTCGCGTGCTGAACGCGGCCACGCGAATTTCCAGTCCTTATGGCATACACCCAACAACCTTCATAGAACCGTCACTGGGAAACGATTTAGCACCTCTGACAGCTTTTGAGTGGAATTACTGTGGAATGTGGCTTTGAAGTGAGGCTTAGGCTGGTAAGGCTGTAAAGGGAAGGGTGTTTATACCGGAACCGACCACAATTTTACAGTAAACAGAGACAAAATTCATACCGTAAAAAGGGCAAAGAACACGGCAGATGGTGTTCGCCAAGATTCATAGGTATCCACATATATGGTGGCCACAGCACGCTCAAAACTGATTACAAGCTGCATGCTACTCATATGCAGAAGACAGTATAACTCAGTGATGCTGTAGAAGGTGTACATCCGCCGGCTCGGAAACATATCACACGTATTGCGGTACGTTTGCCACAAAACTAATTCATACATCTGGAAAAAACTTTTTGAAAATGCTTATCGACTGAATTCCATATTCCACGGGAGGACAGCGACTGGATTGACAGCGGTGAGGGAAGTCTGAAGAATATGGAATACGTTCCTATGTCGGCGAAACAATTAAAAAATTTGGATTCCTCGCAATGAGGAGGGTGTGGTGTAAAGAGTTGCACATTCAAGCATATCGGAGGGATCATTGAGGGATTATTCTATACACTCGGGGGTACATTTTCGTCCAAACCTTGTGGAAAAGAAGGAAGGATTCCTCTCCTCTTCCTGAGTTAGTTAAAAAATGTAAACAGCGGGATCTGTCCCCCCTGCCCCCTCAGGTGTATGCCGTTAGGACAGGAAAATCGCGATGCGACGTCGCTCCCGCGACGTTCGCTACCGAATCGCCTGCTTCTGATTGGGGCACCTTTTGCTTCAGTGTATAAATAGCCATTTATCCGTACACCAGTTGGCGGACGCACACTACTGTGCGCGAAACACCATGTGCGTCAGTAGGTCGGCCTGTATTGCTCTTTTTCTTGAGGACAGAGTGTTTCAGTGCACACCCAGCCCACCGTGGGCGGAGCTTAAATTAGTCCATGTGTGGTCTTCACTTCTTGTCCCATGCTCTACCCATCCAAACTTGTCCCCATCTCCACAGGTCGTTTTTCATGTAACGTCCAAGCTCCGCCCACCAATTCAAATGCTACGCCCACTGTGCCCTGCATTCTTTCCTGACCTTCAGAAACTCATCCCTGACCTTGATCCATCTTCTCCCTATGTTTGGGGCACATTCGAACACAATCAACAATTTTTGAACATTCCACGACGGCCCCGCCCATTATGGGCGGAGTTTAAATTGGTCCATGTGTGGTCTTTACTCAGTGTCCCATACCCTACCCATACCGCATTTGTCCCCATCTCCACAGGTCGTTTTTCATGTAACGTCCAAGCTCCGCCCACCAATTTAAATGCTCCGCCCACTGTGCCCTGCATTCTTTCCTGACCTTCAGAAACTCATCCCTGACCTTGATCCATCTTCTCCCTATGTTTGGGGCACATTCGAACCCAATCAACAATTTTTGAACATTCCACGACGGCCCCGCCCATTATGGGCGGAGCTTAACTTGGCCCATGTGTGGTCTTTACTCAGTGTCCCATACCCTACCCATACCGCATTTGTCCCCATCTCCACAGGTCGTTTTTCATGTAGCGTCCAAGCTCCGCCCACCACTTTAAATGCCCCGCCCACTGTGCCCTGCATTCTTTCCTGACCTTCAGAAACTCATCCCTGACCTAAATCCATCTTTAGGAGCACGTTCGAACGTAATCAACATTTTCGGGCTGAAAGCCAAACATTCCAGTGCACGCCCCGCCCCCGTGGGCGGAGCTAAATTGGTCCATGTGTGGTCTTTACTTCCTGTCCCATGCCCTACCCATACCACACTTGGCCTCATCTGCACAGGTCGTTTTTCATATGATACCTAATTTCGTGACAGACGGAGGGACAGACGCCTTAGCGCTTTATATATAGTATGGATTCTTGTATCTTCTTTCGTTTCCTAACATTTTTATATGCTAATGTTGTTGCACGGGGAGAACCACTAAACTGAGCTTGGCGTTCGGCGCCATTTTTTCTAGGTCTTCAGCCTGAGCCTTAGTCTGGGGGAAACTTTTACTTTCCTAAAGTGAAGCATCGCTAAAATATACACTTGAGTGTACAAATTGATGATTGTAGAACGGTCTCGAGTGAGGGACGAAAGCGCGACAATAGGTGGATCTCCCTCAAGTACATTAGCACCTTTCTATATACTTTTGTAGTGTGCAGAATTGTAAGTGAAAGTTTTTGAATTTTAGTCTTGTTCACGACTGCACGTAAAATGGACTGATCGTATGCAATGCTACTCATTTAGTCTTGCAGATGTTACTCATTAGCCTTCCAGCATTAGGCTTATTTGACCTTGCCAGTTTCCTTTCTTGTTTACTCGGGGTGTGTGCACTTATGACAAAAATTCCCTTTGCGGCGTTGCACTCGTGGCGCCATCAGCATCGCTTGCGGAATCGATTACCCTTGGGAGCCCGGCAGAGCGCGGTTGCGTCACCTTTGCACTTCCACCCATGCCACACTGCCTCCAGCACCCAAGCCACCCTGCCTCCTCCATCACTACCACACTGCCTCGCTTAAAGGCTGCCATGCTCTGTCACTGGTACTCGCACCCACCGAGCCCCTTGCCGCGAGCAGCCACGCCATTTTTCGTCGTATCTGCACACACCCATTTACTCGTTTACTTTCCTCTTATTCCTTATTTCCCTTCGCAATTAGAAAGACCGGTTACTTAACAAAAGAAACTGAGCAAGACGAAAAATCCCACTTTGGGATCACTGTCGTTCTGGAGCAATTGCGCTGCCCCAATCGGAATTGGACAACTCGTGCGCGATCGTCGCGCGCCGCGCGATGCTTCTGCCCTATCGACATACACCCCCCCCCCCCTCTTACGCAACAATACTTGTTATGTAGACGACAGAGATGTGTTTTAACATGTACTATTAGTTTTTGGTATTACGAAAGTATTTTACACCTGTGAAGTATTTCCTCATGTTATTCCCTGTTCAACTTACATATTACACGTATTGTCGCGTAACCCTGACCAGCGCATATAAAGGGTCTGCCAGCTGATCATTTAAGTTACTTCGTCTGCTGCTCTTCTCATCGCAGGTGTCGATTTCTGTCTCGTCTGATATTAACAATGAAGCTGATTACCGCTCTGTACAAATTATTATGCTGTTCAAAGCCCTGCAATGAAATGGCAGTGAGATGCTGACATTCCTGAATTCCGCATGGAACCTTCAAAATAACCAGCATTCTCAGATTCACCTTTCTAACAAGAACGTGACGAGAAAATGACAGAAGGAAGCTCCTGTAAACGTATTTCCGATTCGTACCAGGAGCTGCACCCATTTTTCATATAAATCGGCTTGATCACTTAACGTTTTATGAAAAATACTCACCAAGCAAGTGAAAACTGTCAGAACATAAGCAAAACATATGAGAAAATAGAGGCAGAGGAGAGCCTAAAAGCGGTAGAGTATAAATAGAACAGGAATCACTGTTTCCAGTAGAGCATAGCCCACAGGGGAATGTTCAGAGAAAAGTTGCAAAGTGGTTATAGTGTATTGGCAGCCCGTTTCTTTGTTAGTATATGGAGTTCCTCCATCGTCATCCCTCAGCGTAGGACACTACATTGGTAAAAGTTACAACGGAATCCAAACATTAGGACGAGAACGGGATTTTTAGAACAAAATTTCCCGCTGTAATTTATTTGTTCATTCTAAATCGATTACTTTGTCATGCGACCGTTCCCAGAAATATGCCTGTAAAAGCAACGCTGTCTTTCTTTGGTCCTTCGTAGATAAGGAACAATTGCCAAAGCCACTCAGAAATCTCCGCCATGTAAGGATAGGACAGTTTTTATACGAAGAAAGCTCAAGAGTTCAGTATGAAGTGTGAGAAAAGATTTCTTTCAGGGACTTTGCACTGAGTAAACCGTCGAAAAATTTCCATAATCTAGCTTTACCGAGAATACGATGAACTGGTTAAAGACAGTGATAGGGGTAATGTGGGTGATAAGGAAAAGGATGTCATTAACTTGAAAATTAGGGATCTAGGAAGCACATCTGCGGCGAAATTCCCCGAAAAAAGCATTCTTGAGCCGTGGTGGAGGCGGCCTGTTTAGCTCCAGCCGCCTTTCTTGGCTCGGTCCGATTGTGAGGGTCGACTCTGCCGAAGAATGACTAAGGTGTAGAGTAGTAAGCATAATAGCAGAATGATACTTATCGTATCGTATTAAGGCCGTATCAATCGAAATGACGTGGTGCTTCACGTGTAAGCTTTCGCAGTGAACACGTCCACCTGTCAGTATCAAAGATTGGAATGAAAGGTACAACCGGATCACCCCTACCACTGCCTTTGGGAGAACCCTGCAGACCCTGAATCTCTCACTGCCGTGTCGTGACTTTCGTCCGACTCACCGTATATCACACCTGGAGAGCGCGCGGGTCCCGACCCGCCGATCGGACCTTCTGAAAGTGGCGGGAAGATGCCTTTATAAGGCGTCCCAGTTCGTCAGTGTGTGCTTCGATCAGACAGTCTCCAGTCGCCGTCCACTCTCGTCGTCCTTCGTAGTGAGCCGTGCCGTGTCCAGCCAAATCCAGTCTGGCCGTAGCCGGCATTTGACATCTGCTCACGTACGACCATAGCACATCGTCTGTAATCCTGCTCGTGCTATCGTGCCACCGTAGTCATCGCCGTCAAGGACATCGCTCATGGACGTGCAGCGAAGGAGGGATTCTTGTCAATCCCCCCTCCCCCCCCCATGAAAAATGAGGTCTTAAGTTCGATCCGTTAGCCCCTAGGCTTCGTTTTAGGTGATAATCTTGTGCTTACTCTTGTATTGCCTTAACTGCATTATTGTCGTTGTTTTCTTTGTGTAGAATTGAACACTTACTAACTCGAAACGGTGTCCGTAGTGACCGGACGTTCGAGATATCGTGAACGGAACGTGGGTCCACTCTCGATGTGGTCATAGGTGTGGACTGTGTTGTGGTGCGATGTAGGGAAAGCCCTCTTCGAGAGGTCCGGCGTCTCACGTATTTCCGTCGTAGGAGCAGTTAGGGCCTGCCATTGCACCCGCGTAGGCAAAGGTGAGAGCGAGGTCGGAAGGGTCCCAACGCACATTGCCCCTGAGGCATGTGATTTACGGGGTAACAAGCGCCCGTGTCGGTGCTACAGCACGACAACAGGCAACATTGCACTCCCTATCGCAAAGATCGTCAACGCTGCTTCGTACAGAGTCAACCGGGAGGTGGGACAGTACCTGCCGTTAATCCTGAACCTTGCCGTGGAAATCTGTGACCATGCCCGCGTACTGGCTTTCTGTGTAACAGATTTACTTTTAATATTGACGGATACTTTGAAGGAGGACCCAGCGAGTACAAGGCACGTGATGTCTGGCGCTATGTCATTACATATATTGTGGTCGAAAGTAAGAAGAGATCGTGAGAAATAACGCAGAATACATCGCTGGTCAATTCCTAAGCATAATTGTAGTAAAGTGTTAAGTTTCATAAGCGAAGAGGAAACGGGCAGAACAGAAACGAATTTATAAAGAGTGATCATGCAATTCGTAAAAACCTCCGTGTACGTATGAAAAGCACCAAATACACGCAGGAGAACGAACTTAATTCGTAACTACCTTCAAATTCATGTGAAGTGCAGCGCGCAGGAGGAACATGAAGTGTACGATTGGTAAACTGATAAGAGCCACAATACATTCGATGGCCTGTATCAGCTGGAAGCTTCGATAGAGTGGATTCGCGGCTAAATGGCCGCCAAGCTAAATTGTGTCATCATTTGGTGCCTTCTGTGTAGATATTTAAAAAAAACATTTCCTGTAACTTTCTGAGCTTGACCGAAAAATCCTGAATTTTTTATGGTGGTTATCAAGGAATTAGGCACGCTGGAGTCAGTACCCTATAGGACGAGGAAGTTCGGAGTCTCGTGAAAGAACCCCGATCACTACTTTGGTGGATTACCAAACGTCGTACAGGCACATGTAGTATTATTACGAAGTACCTTTGTACTATAACCGACCACAATACATCGCAACAGGGGTTTATAAACAGACAACTGTGGGCGGTGCATAGATATGGTCTCAATCCTGGTCCAAAGGGGTTCAGTGGAGACACTCCTGTCAGGAGATGAAAGAGTGCACCGCACCAGGGGCAATACCTATGATACATATTCGATTGCACACTGATGACACCGCGAGGTCGTGCCTGCGGTATCTTTTCAATAGGTGCTTATCTAAATTATGTCCCAAGGTGCATTTGAACTGAGATGTTATCATTCAATTTTAGCTCCTGGTTATCAAGAATGAGATACTATGGTTGTGAATCCACAACAACTACAAAAAAAGCCAGAGTGTTTTTCGACTAACCTTCCCTACAAATTTCTGCTCCAATGCGATTAATTTGCTTCATTTGTGCGACTTCTTATTATAGCAGTGGGTAAGATCCTATGCAATGTTAGCTCGTGGATACCCATATGAAGGCATTGAAAGCCAGAATAGAGACTCACAAAGTGAAAAGAGCTATGCTCTATGAAAGATCAGAGGGATAACTGTTATCGTCAGATCATCCAAGCAAATTAAGGTATTTAGGACTAGACTGATGGACTTTGCCTACGTATTTCTAAAGAAGTAAATACTCATTAACGAAGAGACCATGTTTAAAAGATTTAAGGAGGAGAAAACAAGGAAGTAGTCTAAACTCCGTTTCGCACGAGCTCTTACGAGGATGCTAAACTCAGGAATAACCTCCCTATGTGCTCATTAGTATGGGAGGGGAAGCGGCCATGCTTTAAATAGCAATAATTTATTCAATCATGAACTGAACTGAGAGTGCACGATTTACATAAATGACTGCGAAACAAAGAAAATTATTTTATGTATAAACTGTAGTAAATTGTTAGATAATCCAAGCTTTTAAAATCAAAAAGTTCAAGTCAGGAAGTTTCAAAACAATATCGAAGGAGTGTACAAAAAAAAAAAACTAAATAACGATGCTATCCCAACAATGGGGAGGGGGGGGGAGCATTTCGTAAAACACGTTGCGTAAGAATATAATTCTTCACATGAAGAATCTGGAGACTCGTTAATAACAATTTATCGTATAGAAACCTGCCAATATCATGATTCAGCCAGTTGACATGTCAGTGACGTACAGCTAAACATAGTCCTAGGAAATATCCCACCTCCTCCCTTCTCCACGTTGGGATAGCTTCAAGCTATAACATTATTTCTATTTTTAAGCGACGAATATCAAAGGCTCCCTACGAACCTCAAAGCACAGCCGTTGAATTATCTCCGAACTTCGAGCAGAGTCATTTTCAATATGGTCGTATGTTAAAACCAGTGTGGTTTGCTGTTGGTCATTCATTGCTGAAAATGAATAATCTGGAGAATTTCGGTGCACTAACAATAAGCTTAACTGGATTCATCGCAAACACGTGCATTCAATGTAGAGTAAAACACAATTAAAGGAATGATAGCGGTAATAAGGGAATATGGAAAGACCATCAAATGTGAAGGTCGAGTTTCTTAATAGTATTATAGTGAAGAAAAAGGAGTGAAATGATTGGAAACTCAAGATATATGATTCCCTTCGCGCCGCTTATTCTCAAAAGGTAGGAATGGGAAAAGGGGCAGGCTGGGATAAAACAAGTGGAAGCTGTTGAAGACGACGGTTCTTATAAAGTCCGAAGGCGCTCCATCTCATTGGAAATTAATCCGCTACAGTACAGCTCACATTTTTCGAAAAATCGAAATCTGGCAACGGATCAATCACGCAAACCGTCGCACCGTCACAACTTCGTCTAAACTGGATAAAATGAGAAGAAATAGGGAGCTTCGGGTTTCTCTCTATGCGACGAGCGCAACGAATTATAAAATGCTGAAATTGGATGAGTAGATCACTAGCTTCTCGGTCAATCCCACCCGACTTATTTGGAGTCTTGCCTATTTATCCTACATTCACACGTCAGACTGTTGCTCGCTCCCCCATTTTCCGTACAAACATCATTTTTTAGTGAGACCTTTTCACGACGTTTTGAAAATTTTCAAGCTCATTTCGTCAAAATAGCTAGAGTGCTTGAAAAAATCACTCACCTTTCACAGACTACCAGGAAAGCAGGAATCATCTTAACTTCCATATCACAGGCGAACGCTTCTTCTATGGTGAAGCCTTGAATATCAGTTCAACGTGTATTTTGCATGCAGATTAATTCCCCCTTTCATCGCTAAAATGACATTTTACAGTAATGAAAACTGCATGGTGTCTTCAACAAGCAGATCCTATGCTTTCGCGAAATAATTGATATGTTATAACAAAGCTTTGAATCGCAAATTCGCTGAAGATATTGATTCCACATGAAGTATGAAGATGGGCTAAAATCACGCAAACATGAATGAAACTTACACTGTTGTGTTCAGAAGGAAAATGCTGCGTAGTAAGGATGTAAAAATCATTTTACGGTTACGGTTTCATTTGTTGTACATTGTTGTCTTCCTATTCTCTAGACATCTTTGTCTCGAACAAGGGTACGCTAATTAACCCCCTAATTACCCTGCGTGGATTAGGTCAATACCTCGTGGTGTTACCTTGTCACAACGCTACCCACTATATACATATAAAGAACTGCTCACTAATATAAAAGAAGAATGGAAGGCTCGAACACGTGGTAACACCGCAGAGCATTGACCTGATCTATGCAGCATAATTAGAAGATTAATTAGAGCTAACTTACTTGTGACGACGATTAGAGCACAGGAAGGCATATCAGATAAAAATGAAACTATCACCGTGGTACGCTTTTTACAACCTTGATCAGCAGTTTTCTTTCTGAGCACAGCAGTGTAAGTTTCATTCGTGTTTGTGCGCTTCACACTTTTATGTAGCATCGTTTGAGTATACAATTTTCTTTACTGTTACTACAAGGATGCTGAGTTATGGGCAAAAGCTATACCATTCAGAAGCTGAATTAGGGTGGAAGGGGTGTCGGTAGTGTAATGGATTAGCACATATCCCCGGAATGGATGAAGTGCGGGTTCGAGTCCCGTCCAACACCGAAGCTTTTGCCCATAACTCAGCATCCTTGTAGTAACTTTCGCATCGCAAGCTGCGGCGATAAACAGCAGTTACCAAAAATCAAATATTACTTTACTGTAAGATGGCATTTCAGCAATGATAGAGGAAATTAATTTGCATGCAAAATACACACCGTACACTGATGCTTGGGACTTCATCATAGAAGAGGCGTTCGCCTGTGATTCGGAAGTTATAATGACCCTTGCAGTATGCAACTATTAGTCTGTGAAAGGTCAGTGATTTTCTCAACCACTCTATCTATTCTGACGGAATAAGCTCAAAAACTCTCAGAAGGGCTTGTTGAAAAATGTGCTGGAGTTTAAAGACGATCCAGTAAAAAATGATGTTCGTAAGGAGCATGGGCGAGGGAGCAACAACCGAGCACGTGAATGTAGGTCCAAAAAAGTCGGAATCTTGCCTGAGGGTAGAAAAAGGAATCACTGCAGCTCCTACCGTATAGGTCGTCGAATTCTCTCATCAAGCTCAATCCAACGCTTCCATTCTCATTTTATCTAGTTCAAACGAAGTTATGACGGTGAGACCGTTTGCGTCGATCAATCCGTCGCCAGGTGTCGATTTTTCAAAAAATGTAAGCGGTACTGTATCTGCTACCAACATTACGCCTATCACTGTCTTCAGGGCGTTTCCAGTATTTAACATATTTCTTGCTATAAAAGAACTCACAGTGCCGTTAAAAGTTGTTTAATATTAATCCAGGCCAGAATGTGGAATGAATGAGTTAAGTTACGAGCCAAATAAACATTTCTAGGGTCCCCGTGGGAGGGCTAGGCTGTTAATGATATATAGTGAGCAGTGTTCATGAGACAATTAGTGATTAGCAACATCTGCGTCGTGCTTTTCACTTCCAAATTGAGAGAATTTGCTACACAATAGAAGAAGTCTTTCTGCAATCTCCTGTTGTAGAAACAAAAGAGACGTGAAATTAATACAATATAAACTTCGGGACAAAACAATGCTCAAGTACAATATAAACTATTTTTCTGACGTTGCAGGTTTTTTTCCTTCTTTTTCCTTTTCTAAACCAGAAGAAAGGGCGCATAGTGCAGCAAAAAAGCTAGATCGGCCTGACGGTCCATGTTTTGGTTTTTGGACGCAACAAATGTGAATACGCCACAGCGGTCCCCTTTAAGGCTCCTTGGCTGATTTTGCATCCCTATTCGTTCTACAAGAGTCCAGAAATGAAGAGGAATAAAATTTTAAATGGTGATATCCGCTGATCTATTGCTTCGACCAAGATTAATTAGAGATATGCCAATTTTTGAAAACTTAGCAAAAGGAGTCGAGTGAAACTGAGAAGAACACAGAAAAAGCCACATGTTGTGCGAAAAAACCAGAAAATGGATAAAAAAGGAAAAAACAAACATAATGATAAAATCAAATGACCGTTGACGGTTTACGGTACATGGCGCAGGCAGATGGATTTGCGACCAGAGCTCTCCCAGGTGTCTAGGAAAATAGCCGCTTCACAACCATCTCCTCCCCTCTACGACGACCAAAATATGTAATGTTATGTTTATTACGCTGCTGAAGGCAAAAGGTAGAACAATCAAAATTAGAAACCAGCATATTAAACTGAGCATGAAATATTCTTTAGAACTAAAAACACAATAGGTAAGCAACACCACAATTAGAATGCACGCACTACTCAACAAGGACCATCATACAACAAGATCGTAATCTTTGCATTAGTCTTATAAGGAACAGTGAATCTCAAGGAATCAGGAAATTACATAATCAGAGAGCATTTTGGCTGTGCGACGTTTGAATTGTTTCAACGTGCCAAGAGAGTTTACCCTTTTGGTTACTTTGTTGTATAAGCTAGCCGCTCTAAAGGTAAAACTTCTGGACCTTATATCAGTAATAGGCCTGGCCAGGGAAATCTTAAACTCTCCACCCCTGGTACGGAACATTCCAACTTATAAAGTCCAAAACAACCAAATTCATTAATCTGATACAGGAGTTTATAGACCATACACACATCGAAGATTTTTCGCCTCGATTCAAGGGTTGCTAGTCCCAGATACTTGTTTCGAATACACGCAATAGGAATCCTAGAGTGTAAGAAACTGTTACATCGATAAAGTATTTTTCGCGTAAAGTTATTTTGTACCTTTTCCAGAGCGATAATATCCTTCTTCTTAGTGGGGTGAAACACAGTGGCACCAGTCTCGACGAAAGGCCGCACATAGGTCTTTTAACAAAATGGACTTATTCGTCGTAATTAATGCTTTGAAAATATGCCATGTACGCCAGAGAGCTATCTTACATGACCACCTCCCCCCCCCCCTTTCTTGATCTCTATAATACTGTAACCGCTGCTGGAATGCATAGTTGCAATTGCAATGTGCTTTGTTGCTATGTATCCCTTCTTGATATTTATTTTTATGAAAGTTTAGATTTCAGTGCTTATCGCTGACCTCTGAAGGTACAACCCCCCCTACCCTCCTATACGGTCAAATATGGCCGCCTGTCGAGAAATACTCGACTTTTGGTGTACCCTGATTGTGACCGAGACAACCTTAAAGGCAGCTTTAGGGGAAATTCGGACGAAAAGTAACAGAAGTAGTGAATATGAAAGCCGAGATCACTAGTGACAGGACAGTGAAATAAAAACGGATGGAAATGGTCAAAAACCCGAGAAATAGGACCCCTTCCCACCGTTGGTTCTAGACGTGGACGACCTTTCCGTCAAGAGGCGGGTAGTCCGCATAGGTTTTCAATTGGCATTACCAAGACGTAAACATGAAGGGATGTTCGGAAATGCGACAGCATCTATTTTCATGTGGTGAGCTTCAAGCTAAAAGTGAGAAAGCGCGCTGCGATACTTTCAATCCTGCCGTTTCCTTGACCAACCTCACCGTGACCAACCACTAATCACGTCGCCTGGAGGCGGGCTCCCCTAAACCAAGGCGGCTTGCCCTGACGAGGCCGCCTCCGCCACAACTCAAGGGGGCGCCTTCCGCGGGGGATTTCGCCATGCATAGGCCTTTCAGACCGGTAGTTTATCACTAAATGATTCCTTTTGGGATTCCTTATCACCCACATTATCCCAAACACTGTCTTCAAAAGGTAGTGCAGGAAGGTTGTTTTCCAGGTGGGGCAGATCAAAGACACTCCACCAGATTCTGGTCCCCGGTTCTAAACACGGAGAGACAATGGTAGTAGAATCGCTAGCAACAGAGCCCGTTACAAAAGAGTTATCTAAGAAACCCAGGCAAACAAAACAGAAGAGACCTCAAACAAGCGTCTCATCAAACCTTTCATCAACCATCTAACAAAAGACTCCCCCCGCCCTCGTTAGGCCAATTTAGAACAAAAGTGTAGGGAGTGTGAGATCAGGGTGCACTTCAAAAGGGACAAAGAACAAGAGAACCCTATTGAAGCGCTATTACAGGGTGTAATTAGTAAATCTGAAGAAGAAGCGCCATTACTATAAAGTAAAAAGGATAAAGTTTTTGGCGTTAATCAATCCCTTCTGTGGGATGCGCCGCACATTCTAGTTCCATTCAGAATCGTGATGGCTGGTGAATGTGATGTGGGCTATACAATGACTTGCGGTGGCCAGCCGATGTACAAGTCAGTGCTTCTATCCTCCCAAACGAGTCTGGTACCAATTTACCGACCCCGAAGGGATGGAAGGCTTGGTTGGCCTGGGCGGGCGTCGATGCGGGATTTGATCCACGCACCATGAGAGTGGGGTGCGCGCCTCCTGTCACTACACCACCTCAGCCGGCCATTACTATACATATACTAAAATTGAATGAAAAAATGAAAAATGTAAATGAAAAGCACAAGCAGTGGGGTTTTAACCCACAACTTATTGACCAGAGAGTGATATTACAAAAGAAAAAATAAAAAGACATTGGGAATACTCAGGTTACCTCGAGGAACGCAACAATTCGAGCCAATGAAGCCCTTGAATGTTTTACTATCAAGTATCAGATATCAAGGCTGGAGGGCTACAACAGCGCCAACCATCCTGCGCAACGATCAGAGACAATAATGACTGATTCGGTATCATTTTCCACCTGACACCCTCTACAAATTAACTAATTATACACAAATACGTCAGTATATTCGTCTGATAACAATACAATTTCCAAGAATTCGTTAAAGTGACTCCAAAAGTTGTTTGCCACACATGCCGGCACGAAAAATGCGTAAAATAATTACAGGTAGTTGGTGCGGTGAATAAACATACATGCTCTGTTGGTTAGGTATAATGGATCTGCTTTGAAGTTCTTGGATTCCACATCTCATGAGGAATTCAGAAATCGCAAAAAAGGAATTGAAAACTTCAAAACCAAATGACCAAAAACAAAAACAAAAAATCTTTTTATTAATATTTCTTCAGCAAAAGCAGTAGAAAATATATCTAAATCGGCTTTACTAATTATTTTATTGAAATTTTTACTATGGAGTGGAGAATTTTTATTTTGGAGCGGTGGAAAAAGAGGAATTTTGGAAGATGAATAAGCTTAAGAAAGCAGCGACTGATCTTTGCGCTTGTCAACGCTTTTATTATCACAGAATTTCACGTTAATGAACTCGACGAGTCCCTTTTATTGCCACAATGAGGCAATCAAGCTCGACCTATACAAATGGTTTATGTGGGGGTGTGCTTCGTCGAGGTGGCTCTACCATGAAAAATTCAAATTCGTATTATTTTTTGGTTGTGTCTTCGATTGACAAAACAAAACTATGTCATTTTTGAATTATAAAGTTTAGGTTCAACTTTATTACGTCTTCTACATCAGGTAAACAGATGAGAGAAAAAAAGATGAAGGAGAAAAAAAAAACAACTAAATAGTCCAATAATAATAACAATCAAGCACAACACAAGATAAACAACTCAGGGCGACCAGTCACCGAGAACATTAGGACTTCTGGCTGTCCAGTGTGTTCACTAAATATCATTTGAATGAGCTGTACAGCTCATTCAAACTGGTGATAACTGGTGATATACTTCTGGTTGGGTTCAGATGATCACTGCCTGCTCAGCATGTGAAACTTTCGGTCCGAAGGATAGATTCGGAACGATTTGGTATGCTCCAATTTGAAATAGGAATTTACACAAAATTGTACCCTCATATTTCAAATTGGAGCGAATTAAACTAGCAGCCTACAATTTCTTGTATCTTAATTTCTGGATCTGTTTTCGTTTACATGAGAACCTACCGAACGATCAGAAGGACAAAACTAGGCGCTGACAACATATTTTTTTTGGGAGGGGGGGGGGGGGGGGGAAGGAGGGGAGGGGCAAGTGCTCACAAGTGCTCAGGTGGTTATCGTAGGGCCAAGAAACCTATGAGAGGGTTTGCTTCACGAGCCGATCTATTCACAATCGACCCCAATCTTTCTAAAAGGAACAGTGTTCAGCAGTGATGTACAGCTGAACGTAATCCTACGAAATGTCCTCAAGCCCTCCCTTCTTCACGTTGGGATAGCTTTTAGCTTACACATTATTTACTACATAAAAATGTACTACTACTATTTGTCAAATATCAAAAGTCTTTCTGCGAACCTCAAAGCAGAGCCGTTGGATTATCTCCGAATTCCAAGCGGGGTCGTTTTCAATACGGTCTTATGTCAAAACCACTGTGGTTTCCATTGCTGAAAATGGAGATTAAGGAGAATTCCGGTGCGACAAGTTTGATTGATTCATCCAAACACGTGCATTCAATGCGAAGTAAATCACAATTAAAAGCAATGGTAGAGGTAATTCGAGCCGAATATGGAAGGATTATCTAATATGAAGGTCAACATGCTCAGTGGGATGAAAGTAAAAAAAACAGAATGAAACTGTCCAAAACCCGGAAACTGAGATCCCCTTCCTGCCGTTAATTCTCAAAAGGGGCGGAAAAGGACGAAAAAGGGGGCGAGCTGGCATAAAACCGGTGGAAGCTAGTGAAGAAGACGGCTCCTATATATTTAACTCGGGAGCGCCCTTTCTCATGGTAAATTGCGCCACATGTAGGCCTCTCAGACCCCTAGCTTTCATTTGCGTGACCAGATTTGAAAAATCTCATTACCATCATTACACCTATATCTGACTTCAAGGAGTTTCCAGTAGTTTCACTAACATGTTTCTCGCTTTAAGAGAACTCAAAAATCCGTCACATGTTTTTTTCAATAATAATCCAGGTCAGAATGAGGAATGAATGAGTAAGCCACAGCAAAATGAACGTCGCTCGGGACTCCCGTGGGACGACGAGACTGTTAATAATATATAGTTAACAATGTGCATAAGACAATCACTGATTAGCAACATCTGCCTCATTCGTTTTACGTCCAAAGTGAGAGAATCATTTTGAACAGAAAAACTTTTTGTAGAATCTTATGCTACAAAAAGGAAAGGGACGTGAAATTCGTACAACATAATTGCGTCACGTGCATATGTCGCACCGGTCCCCTTCGTGACTCCTTGACCGCTTTGCACTCTAACTTTGCGTTTGTTAGACAGGAATCCGAGTCAATTTCAGGTAAATAGCGAAAAGACCTGAGTGAAACTGAGTGTGAACAGAGTCCAAGCCACATATGTGCTGAAAAAAAAAGCCAGAAAATAAATAAAAGAAGGAAATAGTAAACATGATGATAATGTCAAAAAAACGTTGACGGTTACAGTACAGTACAAAACAGTACATGGTATAGCCAGACGGATTTAAGACCGATACAATTATATGGTAGTGCATGAAGGTTGCTTCCCAGGTTGGTCAGATCAAGGAGAAACCCCGCCGGATTGTGGTCCCGGTTCAAAACATTGAGAGACAACGGTACGGGGGGATTGCTGGCAACAGAGACCGTTACAAAAGTGTTATTCACGGAGTCCAGACGTACAAGCCAGAGGAGACCTCAAACGAGAGTTTCGTCAAATCTAAAAATCCTCAAACCATCAGAGCACTATCACAGCTCCACAGCTATCAACAGCAGTGACTTCCCCCCCCCCCCCCTCGTTAGTGAGATCAGAGAGCAGTCTAGAAGGGACAGAAAACAAGAGAACCCTATTAAAGCACTATTGAAGGGTGCAACTAGCAAATCTGATGAAGAAGCGCTATCACTATACCTACGTACATGAAAATGAAATGAAAATGAAAAGCTCAAGCAACGAGTTTCATCCCACAACTGTTGACCAGAGAGTGAATGTTCAAAAAAATAAAATAAAATAAAAAGACGTTAGGATACTCAGGTATTCTCGAGGAGCGCAAGAGTTCGAGCCTATGGAGCCTACTTTTGCATGTTTAACTATCAAGTAACTGTAGGGCTGCAACAGCTCCACCCATCCTGCGCAACGATTAGAGACAATGATGACTGGTTCAATTCAAGAATAGTCAATAAATACGCTTAATAACAACACGATTTCTAAAATTCGTGACTCCAAAATTTGTTTGCCACACATGTCGGCACGAAAAATGCGTAAAATAATTATAGGTAGTTGATGCGATGAATAAACATACATGCTCTGTTGATTAGGTATAATGGATCTGCTTTGAACTTCTTGGATTCCACATCCCACGAGGAACTCGGAATTCGCAAAAAAAGGACCAAAAATTGCAAAAACAAACGACCAAAAAGCTAATCAAAAAATCTTCTCCGTCATACTTCTTCAAAAGCAGCAGAAATTATATCTAATCAAATTCACCTAATTATTTTATTGAAATTTTCACTATGGAGTGGAAAATCTTCACTCTGGAGTAGTGGAAAAAAGAGGAAAAATGGGAGGTGAAGAAGCTTATGGAAGAAGTGACTAATCTTCGCGCTTGTCAGCGCTTTCAATATCACAGAATTTCGCGCCGATGAACTCGAGAAATCTCTTTCATTGCCATAATGAGGCAATCAAGCTTAAGTTATTCAAATGGTCTGTGTGCGGGTGTGATTCCTCGAGGAGGCTCTTTCATAGAAAATACAAATTCATGTTATTTATTAACTGGTCTTCGATAAAAAACAATCATGTCGTTTTCGGATTGTAATGCTTACGTTCAACTTCATTACATCTACATCAGCTGGCTGTGTAGCCTTATGTCGAATTTACGCGCGGCCGCGGGCAGCGGCTTTTTTCGCGGGGGATCGCGTATGTATTGGGTCATTCCATAAGTAATGTCGTTTTTTTTCAAGCATTAATTTTTCCTAAGAAATCACAAGTTTCTGCAGCATGTCATATATCATTTGAAAGAGATTTTCCTGTCCTACAAAATGACATGTTTAGGTTCTGAGTTTGTTAGAATGGAGCCGACATTTCGGCTGGCGAAGAGCTAGGTCCAACCGACAAAAATTGGCCAAACCGGCAATCAGTTGAAACACTACACTTCACTTTAGGAAAATCAACCAGTCATGTGTCGCGTACTTAGTCCTGACCTCTTCTGCAATCTCCAATATTTAGTTGATCAAGAAGTCGTGTCGTTCTTTTTCTAAAATCTTTTCTTCGAAAGCACCCACACTTATTCAAAATGAAATTTTTTCTTTCAAACTCCTTGCTTGGAGTTGTTTTATGAACCACTTCGAAGAACTTTTGCTGCTATATCGGAAACATCTTCCTAGTCTGTTTTGGCTGCGATTCAGATTGAGTTCTAATAACATGTGATAGGGGTCCAGTTGACATTTTTCACAATTTATTTTTTCCATGAGAAAGTTAAGAAATCCGATCAGTGGTATTCCCCTGTTCCTACCCACACCCTGTTCTTAACATTTCACCACTTTCCAACTGATTGGTTGAGAAAATTTTCTTGCTTTGGTTCGAAGAAATTGTCTAAAATCACCGAGTTGTGGAAGAAAAACTAAATGTGGAAAAAGAACGACACGACTTCTTGATCACCTAAATATTGGAAATTGCAGAAGAGGTCAGGACTAAGTACGCGACACATGACTGGTTGATTTTCCTAAAGTGAAATATAGCGTTTCAATTGATTGCCGGTTTGGTCAATTTTTGTCGGCTGGACCTACTTCTTCGCTAGCCTAGATGTCGACGCCATTCTGACATACTCGGAAACTGAACATGTCATTTTGTAGAGCAGAAAATCTCCTTTCGAATGATACATGATGTGCTGCAAAAACTTGTGATTTTATGGCAAAAATTTTTGATTGAAAAATACGACACTACTTATGGAATGACCCAATACATTGTGTACACTCCCTTTGGAAATTTACATTCGAATTAATTACTCCTCGATTAATAATGTTATCAAGTAATGTTATTGCTTCCTTTATTTTTATGTTACTACATATTTTGTCTTTTTAGGACACGAAAGCTGTTGTTTTTAGATAACGATGAGATAAAGAGCTATCTAATTGAAGGTTCCTTATGGCACCAGCCCGTTGCATCCTGAGCAGAATTTCAACCGATCGCGGCAATTCGTGCTGATGACGCCGCGAGTGCGACGGCGCGAAGCGAAAATTCGACATATGGCTACACACCCACATCGGGCACTACGAGGTACAACAAGATGAACGAGAAAAAAGAAACTAGCGAAAGCGTTCAACGACAAAAACAATCAAGCGCAACACAAGCCAAACAGCTAAGGGCGACCAGTCACCGAGAACATTAGAACTTCTGTCGTTCAGTAGCAATCATTTGCAGCAGCATATCATTTGGATTGAGCTGGGAAAGAGAGTGTGGTATACTTCTGGTTGACTTCGGATATTCACTACCTGCTCGGAATGTAAAACTTCCGGTCCCAAGAATAGATTCGGAGCGATTTGATATGCTCCAATTTGAAATAGGAGGTTATAACAAAAATGTACCCTCCTAATTCAAATTGGAGCGAATCAAACTAGCAGCATACAAACTCTTAATTCTTGATTTCTGAATCTGCTTTCATTTACATGAAAACACACCGAACACTCCGAAGGACAGAACTATGCGCTGATCACATAGGGGGGGGGGGACGGCAAATGCTCAGGTGATTTGATGTAGGGGGCAAGTCACCTATGAATAGGTTTGGCCCCGAAACGATTCATTCACTATCGATTCAAGATCTGTTTAAAAGGAACAGTATTGAGCTTCTGCTAACACTTACGGACAGAGTGGAACGCAGACTGAGAATAAATTCGAGGAGATTCGTTTGTATTTGTGAATGTGGAGATAGGGAGGGGGTCATGTTCATCTGTTGAGTTAGAGACGAGAGAAAATAGAGGGAAGGATATAGAAGCAAAAAACTAATATTGTCTGGTGGACTATCGCTGATGCAAGGTTCCCTTTTTGTCTTTATTAAAGGCATCATTAGGGGAAAGTCGGACGAAAAGTAAAAGAAGTAGTGCATATGAAAGTCGAGATGCCTAGTAACAGGACAGTGGAGAAAAAACGGATGGAAATGGCCAAAAACCCGCGAAATAGGACCCCCTTCCCACCGTTGATTCTCGACGCGGACGACCTGTCTGTCAAGAGGGAGGTAGTCTGATCTTGTTTCCCATCGGCATGTTGCCAAGTAAACACAAGGGAATGTTTGGAAATACGACAGCATCTATTCTCCGAGTGAGCTTCAAGCTAAAACTGCGAAAGCGCGCAGCAAAACCTTCAATCCTGCCGTATCTTCTTGACCGCTCTCATCCCAGTCAATCGGGAATTACGTCATCGGGAGGCGGGGTCAACCTGTCAAGAGGCGGAGCATAAGTGCGTTTGCGGGGTTTTGCGGCGTTTCTACAGCTAAGAGGGGCGCTTTTTCACCGGGATTTCGCCACAGATAGCGTTCCTAGGCCCAGGACTACCATGTGAGTTACTTCTTGTAGGGATTTCTCCATTACCGCATTACCCCTAATGATGTCTTTAAAGGCAGTGGTGGGGGCAACTCATTTTTATCATTCCTTCCAATATTTCATACATACGGTGGACGTTTGCACCTCAAAATCGGTACGTCAAGCACCACGTAATTTTGATCGACCCATATAATACGATACGATAAGTAACATTCTGCTGCCATGCTGGAGGCGGGCTCTGTTATAAAAGGCGGAGCCTGTTAAGAGCGATGAGTACCTAAATCTCAGGGAAGTGATGTTCACCAGGAACTGTGTCACATGTAATCCTCGTAGACTCCCAGTTTCCATTCGGATGACTCGGTTGACGAGTTTCTCATTGCCCACATTACCCCTACCGTAGCTATCTATGAGTCGACCGAAAATCCATTCACCTCAGAGTGCATCAAAAACTAACCAGCCACGAATAAAGCCGGGCATTGTTTGTAAATGAGTGAGGAGGCATTGCTGGATTGAAATCGATCACTGAAAAATCGTGACTGTGCCTCGTGCAGCTTCACACGATTTAAATAAAGTTATTTATGTCCGTTATCTACACTTTACCTTCATCCCACGTATAAGGCTCTCCAGCTATCAGTATGCCTCCACTCTCCTTGTAATCTCTATTTTTTGATAAATTTTATTAGTATTTGTTTGAAAAGGTATAGGACTGTGCTGCTTTGACAACGGGTTACAATTATGCGACTTCAGGGTTTCCAAAAATATCTATGAAGTTTGGACCATGGAGTACAGGATTTTTAGATGCTACAATGCAACTGTCCTTTCCAAGTACAGATCTGAATCTGGAATCCTTTCCAAGTACAGATCCTACTTTCCAGTATGTCGTCATCTGCAAATATGAGGAATTCCCAGGGATTCTAGGTCGTTTAGCCGGTACCAAATCTCCCAAAAAAAACTGATCAAGATAGTTGACAGCACAGTCCTTTTTTCATCATCTATCCCTCCTCGCCCCTTTCACTCGATAGAGAAAGACCGTAGAATGCGAGGCTAAACCCTGTTTTATATATTTATTATGAACACTTCCATAGCTGCCTTTTTTCTCAGCAAATATAGCCCTTCCCCTTTCAACGAGGCAAGTGTGACCCCTCCCCTCCGAGCTATTTCAAAGGTTTTGGCTGCAGATACTATGAAAAGAGCATTCTCGAGAAAGTCTTGTGTCGAAGGGATTGTGCTGCACGGGTAAGAACCCCACTTCGTGATAGCTTGCCCACACGCCTCCCCGTGCGAAGTGGTTTCTAGGAGAATTCTCTGATCTCCTTAAACCTCCTCCTTGAAACATCCTTTTTCTCAGGAAAAGGCTTAAGTGAAACACTTTGAAAATTACAAAAATTGAATTTACCACTGCATTGTTATAAGACACCTCTTTTTCTCTGGCTTTTATCAATCATCGATGATCTTTTGCCTCGATTCAGCACACACACGCCTCCCTCCCTCTGGACGAGCCTAGTACGATCTTCCGGCTATTAAATTACCCTGTGAGGGATGATCCCCCATGAGTGGCATGGGGCACGTTAGCAAACTGACAATCCAACCAAACGTAACCGATTCGTAACGTTCATCTAAAAAATGCATATGTATTTGAACAGCAGGGCGCTCCATGGTGTCGAGAAGCATAGCCGTTTTGATACGATCCCCTTCTCTATGGAAAACCAAGTACAGCCCCACTTCCACTCCCATTTTTGTTCTCTACAATACCAGTAACTGTTGCCGGATTGCATAGTTGCAATAGGTTTTACTGCTATGTGTTTTAATGTTCAATCTATTGTATTTAAGACCTTAATTTTATTGAAAATCTGAATTCTATTGCTAATCACTGACCTCTGCAGTTATGACCCCCTCTCCTCTCTTGTCTGGTCAAATATGACCGTCCTGTCGAAGAATCCTCGACTCCAGTGTACCCTGGTGAACAGCGCCTCTAGCCTTCAATGGTATTACTTCAGCTAAACCGGAACGCCAAGAATGAGCGAAACGTCAATGAACCGTTGCTCACCGGAATTTGCAAGAAACCCGGACAGCCATGTAAGGGTTTAGGGATCAAAATATAACGATTCCTTCGGTAAATATGATACGAACCGGCGGAAGCGAAAGTGCAGTAGTGATAAGTGTTGCCTCGTATAACATGCATAGACCACGGGGCAGATCCCAATGTATTTATTGCTCAGACTAAGCAGTTCTCCCATCCCTTCTTCAGGTTTGCCATAATGGTGCGAGATTGTCCCAGAGAACTATAAATGTACGTAGAGTAGCCCAGCAAATATGGTACAGACAGGGCACTCCCAGGTGTCGAGCAAAAGAGCAGCTTCAGTACAACCCTCGCACGTTTGAGTGGATCAAATACGACCCCCCCCCACCTACTTTTCCGACATCTACAGTACCAGTAACCGTTGCTGTATGATTGCAATGTGTTTTACTGCCATGTATTCTTACCTGAAGCAAAAATTCATTTATTCCACATCTCCTCACCTTCGCTGTAAAATATGTACTCTTCGCTTCTCAATTGTTCATGGAAAGTTAAATTCTAGTGCTTATCTCTGCACCTCTGCAGGTACTACCCCGCCCCCCCCCCCCTTTCTGACCGGTCAAATACGATCCCCCTGTCGAGGAATCCTCAACTCCCGTTGTACCCTGGGTACAGATGAAGCCTCATCCACATGCATTTACCATTCTGATTCAATCTGGAATGCATGGCGTTTCGTACCGTAGAACAACTTAAAGTCATATTTATCCTTCATAAAAATATCGGTGTGATATTGTTGAGCCCTATGACTCTCAGTGGTGCGAACTAATCTTGTTGTATTCTGTCTTCATCATCTTAAATTTTGCATCTATTTTGGCAATCTCGCTGTCCAACCACTCATCCACTGCCATATTCAGCCTATTCGCTTACACATTTTCCTCTAGATGCTCCGCTACACCCTTATCGCAAGCGTGACAATCCTGCCAAAATGTCTCGGCTTTTTTACCTTTGGTAGACCGCAATCGGTAGCCGTCATTGGAGAGCTTGAATGTAACAGTCATCCAGCACCGAACGTCAAAGTCGTACTCTATGCCAGACATATACGTGAGTTTGAGCTAAGTCCATTTGATTGAAACAGTTCCCAAGAAGATCTTATGCTGCATCCACAGGCCGCGTTCATACTTTGCGCCGGCAGGGTGCAGCTGCGTTCACAGGCAGCGAGGCAGAGTGGCACGGAAAACGAGACAGGGTGGCACAGGCGGAGAGGCAGAGACACGCAGGCGTGCCCTGTCGCCGCCAGCGTAAAGTTGAGCGCTGTCATACTAGGTGACGTAATCGCTGCGACAGCAGTTATCCCGAGTATCGTCGCGATGCACACCCTACAACCAGTCTATCGCACTTCCCTCCATCAATCAGGGCTGATTACGCAACTATAGAATTGAACGATCGTGATGACCCGGCAGTCCCTCAAAATCAGAACGGTGGCGTGGGCACGACAAGCATAGTGCAAGGACCTGCGTTGCACGTGCGTTGCGGCTATCGCGATCGCGATCACGCATGAATGCAAAATTGAAGTGGAAGCTGAAAGATGTTGAATAAAAAAAAACAAGGTTCGTCTACGCATCTCAGAAGAAGGTTTTTGTGCAACTTGGCAAGGACGTAAGTGAGGGAAGCGCTTGGATGGTGGCTTTGCCAACAAGGGCCGTTTCTACTTTACGGTGCTGGCGGTAGGGCGTGGCTGAGGGTCCAGCCGTTCCCGCCAGTAGCCACTCTGCCTCGCTGTCTGTTAACCTAGCCACGCCCTAACGGCGCAAAGTATGAGCGCGGCCTAACTCGCGGCTATAGCCCCATTGCACTACCCTCTAATGGCCTCATTCTGTAGCTTTACTCCGATTTATGCAATAATTTTGATACCTTTCTAAAGCAAGCAGCTTTAAAACGTCAGACATTGTTTCATAATGATGGGATGTGCGTTTTTGCAGAGCTGCCCAATTTGCGGAAAACGATAAAGATACATACATACCGATTGAGAGTTTACTCTTCTGACAATGCGAAATTACGATTATGCGGAAAAGAATTAGATACATCTTGACCTTCAGGCTCCGCCTAATCGTGGGAACCAGAAAAATGAAAATTCCACAGTTCTGTAACTCCACTAAAACTCCATTACAACTAAAAGCAATTTTACACCCCTTTTACCCATGTATATACTAGGCTTAATTTTTTCCGCGTATTTCATGAATCCGCAAAAACGCAAATTGCGTCACTATGAACGCTGCCTGAGATACACTTGTCGACAATTCTGCAAAAAAAAACTTTTTGAACGACTACCTAAAAGCTCTTGCAAAGACTACCTAAAAGCCCTTGCAAGTACTAAAAGGGGAACTTTTTTTTCTCAAAAATTGTAATCTTTGCAGTGTTCGATACCAAACTAGCCGAAGGTCAAACTGACCCTAATGGGAGATTTAATCTCACTGGCGGGAAAACTGAATCCTCAACTATTGATCCAAAGCTCAGCATCTATCACAAGTGCAACCACACAGGGGTAAGGACATTCTTATAACAAATGAGAAACGTGATAGCGACCACAGCTAAATGGAAATTGTAGATAGTTAACCAGACGAAGAGGTGATAAAAACGTTAAACAACGGAAAACTGAACTCTTCTGACAATCACTCTTCGCACAAGAGTGTCCTCTGCAGCGCTCTTATGTGTCAGAAAAAAACTCTACTACCAAGTTTTCTGTCAAACATTTTACCTGTCAGTATGTCCGTCTGTCCGTCCGTTTGTTTGACTGTCTGTCTGCCTTACTGCCTGTCTGTCTGTCTGTCTGTCTGTCTGTCTGTCTGCCTGTCTGCCTGTCTGCCTGCCTGCCTTCTTGTCTCTCTGTCTGTCTGTCTGTCTGTCTGTCTGTCTGTTGTCTATCTATCTGTCTGCGTATCTGTTTTTACCCTTCATTACTAGAAAATTCTATAGGTTTTTTCTCCGTGCAGTTTTACCTAATAAAATTCTAGAGCTTCAGGAATGTTACCGAAAATTCAGCATACCAATTCCCAGCCGCTACATCACGAAAAGGAAAATTGCGAAGAAAATCTTTTACCCACCCAAGATCGAGCTGGCCGTGATGAATAAAAGGGAATCGATTAACTGTTCAAATTAGTGCAAATAAACTTACTTTCTCAATGACTAACGCACTATCAAGGTGTTATCGTTATCATTATGACACTTCAGCATTGTGGTAGCCAACTGGTAGTGTTTCACTTCTGATCACCTCAACTTTCATTCTCCAAAATTATTCCACAATCTCAAAATTCCCTCTAACGGCGTCTTTGAAATCATGCAACATTTGTTGGTGGGGGAAGCACAATTTAAACGCTCTCCGTAGCAAAATAAAATGAGGCGACAAACCCTATAACCCAAACAACCTCTCTTTCCTGCCAGTGACGATTTCAGCTCGACCTCTCGCTTTAGCATGCGCAGAATTAGCCTTGAGTATGATCATTCCGAAATAACTAAAGGACCCGAAATCCGTCTAAAAGGCTCGTGGGAGGGGCGGGAGGGGTCCATGATCCTCCTAACACTTCTGTCGAGTGGTTGAGAGATTTTTTGTAGGAGACTGGGTTCACTAAAATAATAGTTGTTTTCTGCTTCCACACTGGACAAACACTTACGTCACGTAAATGCACAATTCATAGTAGAAATTGAATCCACAGGCATGCCAGGAAGGTCTTTGTTGATTCACCTGTGACCATGTGTTTGCAGTTTCTCCGAACTACGGGTACACAAAGATGCGGTCTTATCGCAATCGGGAGGGGGGAGGGGGGACATCTCATGTTATGCTGAACACCAGTGCACCATTGCATGTCAAACTTGTTAAACTTGAAAATTGACATTAGCCTTTACATAATTAACCTGTAACATGTCTTAAGTCTCCAGATTCAACAGGTCAACTACCATATTCTGAAACAATGTTTCCTATAACATGCCCCTCCCTGGGGCACTCCCAAATGTCGAGGAATTAGCCGCTTCGGTACGATCCCCCTCGTCCTCTACGGATACTGAACACCGCCCTCCCCCTTTTTTGACCTCTACAATATCAGTAACCGTTGCCAGATTGTGTAAATAGGTGCAGGTTGCTTTATTGCTGTGCTTTCTTATATGATGCAAAAATATTTTTTCACATTCCCTCACGAGATCGTTGCGAAATACCCCTTCGCTCCTCATCTGCTTATTAGAAATTTATGGAAAATCTAGATTCTAGCGCATACCGCGGACCTCTGCAGGGACGGCCCCCTTCCATCCGATCAAATACGACCCCTCCCCCCCCCCCTCGAGAAATCCTCGACTTCCGGTGAACCCTGCCCCTCCCTCACTGCCATAGTACTGAAGACACCATGAAAGGCTTTGGTTAGCCCATATGACATTAACATGAGGTAAAATTGCGTGACTATCTTCTACCCATGACTATTTTGCAACTTTTCGGCATCACTGTTATCACAAAAATCTAAGCGAAGCGAGGCGAAACAGATAAGCTCACTTCCCAGGGCGCTTATCGCGAACGAACTCTGTGGTCGACACTCTTTATCAACGACCAGTGCGCCGCTCATATATCAGCACCTGCCTGGTCTCATGATACCAGTACGGTCAATATATCGCCAACAGTTTTTGGCTCCATTGCATCACGGTGGACCCTGAATACCAGTGAACATCAATGATCAACGCCTTCTATGGATTGCTATTATTCGCATCGGTTTGCTCCTCGTACAAAATCGTTATATTCGCACCGGATATCTCCAATAGTCAAGTGAGCAAGTGTACTTCCTATGAGAATAATGTAAATTTTGAATGTACTATCTCTAATACAGAAGTGCTTATTCCTTGACAGAATCATTCAGTGAAATCCTAATGGGCACAATATGAGGGGGGGGGGGGCATTAGGTCAAATGCGCTACTTTCAATCACGATACTTCATATGATAAATCTGTTTACATGTTAGTGACACGATAATCGTGTAAACACATGTCGGTGTAGTCCGCTTGACAAGTTTGCCACATCGATGTATAGGTGTTCAACTTTCGATAAAATCCCCCCCCCCCCTTCACTAACTGAAAATACCATCTAATCTTGAGTCCTATTTTGCCACAAAGGAGGTAGCATTCCGATCTATAACGGAGTTCCTGAACCTTCCCTGCTCACCACCAGATCGTAACTGATCCAATGGGATGAATGTTGCAATTTTAGATTACTTGAAGGGGTATCATTAGGAATGATACTCAAAGGAATTGTCCACGGAAAAGTGAATTTCTATGTTACCCATGTGTTTATGTTGTTTTTGTTTGATAAGGGCCGCATGCAAAGTTCCACGCGAAAAAATGAGGAATCGGCCAAGATACAGCTCGCCAAACTCTCGGCCGGGTCGGCGGGGCTTCCGAGTAAAAGACCCGTCCCGTCGTCCGCCGCGGTCGTGAGCGGAGAGTGGGACTGTTAACGTAGCTTTCTGTTCCTTTAATGCGCCTTTGATCACCGCGGACGACGGGGTGGGCATTTGCTCGGAAGCTCTGCCCACCCGGCCGAGAATTTATGGCGCTGTACCTTACTTGGATTCACATTTTTCACGTGGAACTTTGCATGCGGCCCATATTAGGCAAAGACTATATGAACATATATGGGTAACAGGACAACGCATTTTCCGTGCACAATTCCTCTGATCATTCATTAGTGTCTTAGTGACCACCCATTGTCGCGTGGCATGTTGCTTGTCGTCTGAACTATCACTGCAACAGAATAAGATCCAATTTACGTCTCTTTTCAGTCGAGAGAGCATGTATGACATGAACATGAGCCATGGTGTTCAACGCATGAAAATGTGTCTAAGATTTCAAGCACAAAGCAAGTGCACAGCCCTCTTTTTCATTAGAAATTCGAAGGTTCACAAGATCTCCTTGGTCTAAAGTTTTCCTTTGGAGTTCAGTAGACAATTTCCTACGATAGAGAAAGTTGCACTACATGATTGCTTTTTATCTTTTCCTTCTTTATACCCCGTATAGTACCTGCCTGGAAAATCCCTCGACGCAAAACAACTTCAGAAATCTTATTTTTGAGAGATGCAGCAGCGCTCACACTGAGACCACTGGCCTGTTTTTGCGATTTCTATTTTACACAGTGGCTCTTCGAAGAAATTGACCCCACAAATTCCGTAATTCCAAGACCTCTCAAAGACAATCTTCCAGATATTGTTCATGAATAGAACGAAGCACGGAAAATTTGCAGCTCGTCTCAATTCCCGCTGAGCTATATTTGAACAGCTGAGGGCGATAAAAGAGTGGTTCAAATTTTTGCGCCCAGTGTTGATTTGCTGTCCCCTCTGTGTCCCTGATCACGTGGCCTTCGTCTCACCTCGTGAGGCCCTCCTGGCCACGCCTCCTCGGACGCCCCACCCACGGGACCCATTCAGAAAAGCTTATCTCAGTCGCATTATCGTTGTTTCGCGTAGAACTTTGCATGCGGCTCATAGTAGGCAACTATAATATAAATATGTGGGAGGCAGCAGATGTACTCAGTTTCTCGTAAACGATTCCTTTAAAGAAGTTAAACTGGTCAAATGAAGACAGCGCTTTGAGGTAGGATGGAACAAGCGAGTCTCGGAAACGCTAGCGAAAGCCGGTCATGACGTGACCGTTGTACTGGTTCAGACCATCGAAGACCCTGATAAGGATCTCAGCTTCAGTTCTGAAGTCACCGGTATGTTTTGATCTCAAAATATTGATGAAACTTTTTAAACGCTCAAATTTCCTTTGTTTCAGTGATGCCGGTCAACGCCTCTTCGGGTTTCACCGTCGATGAATTCGAGGGATTCATGAAAGATAGCGTTTTTGGAGTGAGTAAATGAGCTGTCATTGGACACTTTGCTCCTCACCGGAAAATCAGTCCTCATATTCACTTTAGGATCTCCCTTTGTGGGATTCAAGACACAGAACACACATGGAAAAATTCATGGGCTCACTCATCGAAGGATGCAAATGTAGGTCCCATCAAGCACATATAGAAGAGCTTCAGAGAGAAAAATGATGAAGTTAGGGGCATCTTACAGTAGTCAGATAAGTCGACTCACCTGGGATAGATCTTTGGGTAGCTATTCAGGATAAACCCTTTTGAAGCCTCAAAGATGCACAACCACGTCAATCACAAACCCACGTTAGCCACGTCCTTTCAGCTTAGCTGACCAATGAGGAGCTCTGGTGGGCGTGGCTAGCGTGAGTTGGATTGGGTAAGGCGCTGTGATCACCCACTGTGGCGAATCAAAGGGGGGGGGGGCAACCTGGATATTACCAAGGAATATCAGAGAAGGTGAGTCGGCTAAAAGACTGGTTATCGCGAACAGGTCTAGAGACACATCGTCCATGGTATTTTAGTGACTGTACAGAATAAAACGTTCATGAAATGGCTCACTGATGAGAAATTCGATATCGCATTCGCCCACATGTACCACACCTGCCCAATCGCATTGATTCATGCGGCGAAAATTCCCACATGGATATGGTTGTTGAGGTATGCTTCGTTTCTATCACGAACAAAGGTAGGAACCCAGACCGCCAATTAGGGCGGTAGAACCCCAGTTTTCCGCTTTAGAGCTCAAAGACACCTCTATTGTCATTTTACTGAACACGAGAAATTCATATGGCCGCGTGTGACGCTGGGCGCAATGCGTGTGAAATGGGAGCGCCGTATGTAGTTGGGTCTCGAAGCGATTACCTGCCCTACACTTTATATTTATAGTAGGACACGGCAATCGCCTCGGTACCCAACTGCATAACGCGCGCTCAGCTCGCACGCATCGCGCCTCGCGTCAAACACAGCCATGTGAATTTTTTGTACTAGAAATACACATCCATCGTGGATTGGGGAACAGGTCACCGAGACGTTTGGAGGGCTAACTGTTGTTCATTGCTATTTGTTTTCTCAGAAATATCTATTTATAATGAATTGGTGTCTGGTTCTTGCAGTGGGCAGCTCATGGATACTGTCGGAAGTCTTGTAGGTGTTCCAACGTTCCCCAGCTACGTGCCACGTGAGTTCAATTCTACACTCATCTCTTTAATGATATTTATGGTGGCTGTTGTAAATAATGTTCAGTAATGATAGATTTCTCAACATACGCCCTCCAGTTGACTTCTCCTCAGATATGAGGAGGTATCGCGTGTCTCACTGTGGTCTCTGTCCTGATTCGCAGGGAACCATCACCCCAGGCAGGCAAACTCCGCTCGAACACTCCGCAAGCACATCACTTAGCGACGAACAATAATTTTTTCAAAAAAAAAGAAGACGTTACTGCCATAGGTGGAGTCAGATTCCCCTATGAGCGCGCCTGTCATAGGCAACCCCTCATCAGAAAAGTGTTCACCTATTGACTATAGGGGATCACGTGCTATGACACACGAATATCCCTAAAATCAAATACATTAAAATATATACAAAAAAAAATAAATCCTGGCGGCAGGTGAATGCGAAATGAGCGTAATACATAGTTGGTGTAGGGCCTGGTAGCACGCACTTCTACCTCCATGTTGGCCCAAGCGAATTGAAATCACACAGTCCGCTTAGGCCAACCGAATCCTCCATCCTTCCGAAAGTGTGAATTAGTACCTACTCCCATGTGGTAGAATAAAAGCACTAATATGATGGCTTCAGCTAGTCGTTGTGTAGGTCAAATCCCATTGACCTTCCATCACGATTTTGATAGAATTAGGATGCGCGGCGCATCCCACAGGAGGGGTTGGTTAATACCAAATACTTTATCTCTTCCATATTTATGTTAATTAATGCACCTACGTTTTCACTTTTATCAAACCGATCAAAATTGTGTTTTCAGCTTTGATGATGGAAAGCATCGATGAAATGACTTTCTACGAGCGAACAAAAAGTTTCATTGGCTACAATCTTGGAAACATACTTTATCCTCGGTACTGTTTCTGTTTTCCAGTAAACATCACAATATAGCCACGACTAATGGCCTATGTCATCGGGATAGACACTTCGCGAGACGCGGCGCGTGTGACCTAGGTAAGGCGCAAGAAGCTGGGTCCTGAAACGACTACGCTCCCTTCAAGGAATCGTCCACGAAAATTGATGTTGTTTTATTACCCACATATTAATGTAGTATTTGGGTACTAAGGGCGGCATGCCGTAGAAACAAGTATCCGTATGAGATAGAGCTCCTCGGAGTGACGTTCGACAGGGTGGGGCCTTGGATGGGGAGCCTGCGAGGGTTCTAGGATCAAGGATGCGACGGCCACGTGGTCAGGGACGCAGAGTGAGAAGCAAATCAACGTTGGGTGGGAAAATCGCGAACTGCGCACTAGCCGCCAACCGCTATTTAGTTGTGGCGGGTAATGGGACATGAACTTAACAAGTGGCTCTCTCTCCAGTTTTCCAACTTCTGCTTCGGAATAAAGAAAAATCCTTAGTTCTTTTCGGGTCTCTGTTCATGGACTGGCTCTAGTGGGATGATTTTAAGAGGGATCAGAAACATGGCACTTCCGTAGAGGATTCCTTCAATAGGGCGGTAATAGGACACGATAATCACTTCAGAACCAAACCAATACGGCGCTCTTAGTTCGCATGCAACGCGTCACATGCCTCACGATGCGACGCAAAGTTTCTGTCCCAATGACATTCACCCAGGATTGACAATCATGGTGGAGAAATAACAGATAATTTTAGAATGGTGGTCAACAAAGAAACAGCGATAATGAGAGAGCATTGGGATCCCAACTTCCCAGACATATTGGATCTGGCAAGCAAATGTCCACTGGTGAGTGAACTGTTGGCATTTTTCCCACTATTTATTGATTTTTCATGTGATTTTCTCAAGCTTCTCGTTATCATTACTATTTCACAAACTGTTCCAGTTTATTTCAAGAACCATCTCCTTTTCAGGTCATGGCCAATTCCAACGAGCTGTACGAGTTTCCCAGACCAACACTCGCCAAGGTGGTGAATATTGGTGGACTTGGAGTTGAGCACAAAGACGCGAAGCCTTTGAAAGAGGTAAGTGCATCACAACAAGTGGCCTGATGAATACCTTAATGTGTTTGTTGACTGTTGTTGTTGTTGTTGACAAAGCAGTGTATGTTGCTGACAGAAATTCAAAAACGATCTGTTACACGCTTCCGCCGTCATTTTAAACTAGGCTTCTTTCATGCATTTTTTACAAAAAAAAAATGCTTGTCAAAAGCGCTTTGCATATGGTCGAACAGAGTGCATATTGATAGGACAGGATATCGCAACGCGGCGTTTGATGCGATAGCACACGATCTAAGGACGCCATACGTAGTTGAGTACTCATGCGATTACCGTGTCCTATGCTCGGAACAAGGGCAACACTCGTCAGATCGCTCTAGGATCCAACTATAAGCGTCACCGCAAGCTTGCACTTACCTCGCCCACGCCGCGGCGAAAAATTTCTGCCCTAATGACACAAACCAGGTCGAACATTTACCAAAAGCGGTATCGGCAAATCGGAAGGACGGTAAGGTTGCGTCCATACTTCGCGTTCATACACCGGCGTCAATTTGACACCGACACCGGCGGCGACGGCGACAATAGATAATGCGCTCCTTTTACAAATTCTTGACCCAATCACACTATAGTCACTCATCGCACGCACACTCATCATCACTGTCTAATTATCAAATACCATTCACGTTAACAACCGAAAGAACGTTGCGAAATCAACAAATACTTAAAACCAAAATGGAGTGGCTGTAAGCTAAGATTCACAGCGGGTTCTCACTGATCATCATACTGTGGTGTGATTGGGCCAAGAGTTTTGCAAACGAAGCGCATTATCTATTGACACTGTCGTCGGCGTCGGTGCGCAAAGTATGAACGCGGCTCAAGGGCGCGATACACCCCATCGCGCGGTGCTCCATCACGATCATTTACTTTCAGGCATCAAAATAATGCTTTCCATTTCAGCAATTCAAGAAAATCGCAGAAACTGGAAAAGGAATGGTTGTGATGTCGTTTGGATCTGTGGCACGGACTGAATGGATGCCAGAAAACTGGAAAATAGCTATTCTGAAGGCTTTCGCCCGTTTTCCTGAATATCAATTCGTGATCAGATATGTGATGGACGATCTCAAAGGTATAGCTGGATGGAGCTACGCTCGTTATGACATCTTCTCAAATTATGGGACCTTGAAAATACATTTCAGGACGTCTTCCACCGAATGTACACACCTTCTCATGGCTACCTCAGAATGATCTCCTCTTGCATCCAAACACCAAAGCCTTTATTTCACACGGCGGATACAACAGTCTTCAGGTACCATTTCACATCCCTTCGAGCCCTTCGAGGATTCTCTTTCACCATATAAGTCGATTCCTCTCCCTGCACAAGTTCTCGGTCACAGCGACTGAGTTTTGCCATTGTCCTGAACTTGTTCCCTGAATAAGTCTTGGGTGTGTACACCAATGGCGGAAAATCGCTTCACGGCGACGCACTCGCGGCGCCATCAGCACGACTTGCCGGATCCATTGCCCTCAGGATCCAGGCAGAGCGTGCCTGCACTGGAACTCGCACACGCCGAGCCGCTCATCATGTACGGCCACGCGATTTTCCGTCATAAGTGCACACACCCTTAAATCTCCCATGCTTCGGCATTTGATTTCGCCTGAAAAGATAATTTGGGTATCGATCGAGTACGGAGACGAGTCCGCTCGGGATCAAGGAGCGGATACGCATTGAAGGATGAGAGACGGAGGGGTGCCTAAAGCCTTTATCGTTTTTCCACGGTGGCACGCTCTTAGGTTCCTCAATAGCCGAACAGCGGTGAAAGGGCGGGGCAACGGCCATCGCCTGGAATGGCCGTTACCGCACCCTTTCAGTAATGCAAGTTACGTGAAAACACATTCTTGATGGAAATTGATCACATTGATTTGGGAGAAGAGGATCTCCCATTTGTCCGGTTCCCAGCCGTTTCATTCCGTTCTTTCTCGGTTGCCGCGTTCATACTTTGCACCGGCAGAGCTTGGCTGCGTTCTCATGCAGCAAGGCATAGTGGCACGACTAAGGTACAGAGACGACGCAGGCAAAGAGACAGAGTGGCACAGGCGGACTCGCAAAGACACGCAGATACGCCCTGACGTCGACACCGCTAAGTATAAACGCGGCCTTACGGCATTCGATAGCAACGCTCATTTCTATTTAAAAACCACCCAGTTACCTTATTGTTGTAGTTGTGTGACTCATGAACCATAAATTCACTTATTTAACTTGAACACTGTTAAGGAAGCAATAAATTCCGGTGTTCCTCTCATCACAATCGCTCTTTTCGGCGATCAGTTCAAAAATTCCAAAATTGCCGCCAAACACGGCTTCGCGGTGAACATCAAGAAAGGGGAGATCAGTGAAGAAACCTTGTATGCCGCTGTCAAGGAGGTTCTGGAAAATGACAAGTGAGTTCCCCCGAGGGTTGACTTTCTTTCAACAAATGCTCTACTCATTGCTTTTAGGTATTCCCGCAGCGCCAAACGGTTGTCCTTGATGGTCCAGAAGAAACCAGTCAGTCCCGCGCACCTGCTCATCAAATGGACGGAATTTGTGGCCGAATTCAAGACGCTTGACAATTTAGTGCCAGCCGGAACAAAGCTCAATGTTATTCAGTACTACTCCATAGATGTCATAGCAGCGCTTTTATCGGTAATTCTCATCGTTGTATTTATTGTTTACAAAACCGTGACATTTATCGTTTTAAGGTGTTGTTGTAGACCTAGAAAGACGAAGTTAGCGTGAATTATAAAATTATCAATTCATTATACTGTGTTTTATTACAAAGATCTACCATCAAGTATCACTTTTTAAAAGTGCACAAGTATTTCACAACCACCCCTGTGTAGTATAAAGAAGGCGGGAAAGGCTAGTACATGATCTTCACAAATGGCACGCGAGGATATCAGAAAGTACCCATAAATACGGGAGGGTCACACAAACCTCGAGCCTCCCTCGGCCCTTATACCCGAATTATTTTTATGAAATATGACAGATGAGAACACTGCAAAAGTATAGTCCTTTGACGCTTTTTGATATATCTTGTCTGACGTATGAAATATTCTTCACAATCAGCGCCACGACGTGTATCTGTTGATGCATTGAAACATCCGAATCACTTTTTTTCGAAATAACTGACTGCAAATATTGAGGAAGTTACGAGGTTTTTGAAAACTCTTGTAAGTATTTCCTCGTAAAATCAATAAATAAACAACAATGTGATCGAATTTGATTTATACGCAGCGCGTGCGCGTCTACCATCCATTCAATGTCGCAGAGGTATCCGTACTCAAAGGATGTGGGACTCATTATTTCATGCGATAGTAACACCCGAACAGATCAGTGTAGGGGAATTGGAAAGCTTACTCGGCCTGAAAGATGCTCAATCCGTGTACTATATCCTAGAAAATAAGACAATTGCCATTGATCATTTTTTGCTCACAAAAAGCAAAATCCTACAATAAATCTTAACGGGCGCTACTATTGAGAGAGAGAGCTTTCTATTGTGGCTGTACGACCTTTTGTTAGACCACACCACTCCTCCCTCCTTATAAGACACCCGGTCTTATACAAAGGAGAGTACTTTGTGGCTAAGTTACTTCTATGAATTGCTTACATGCACTGCAATCGATTCTTAGAATGAATTCGCTCAACGACCTTTGCCATTAAATATAGCTCGAAAAAGCGCACAGCTACATATCTTGGGAGACGGACAACATGGCTCTACATGACTGCATGTCAAGAGCTGTATCTTACATACACCTGACGTACACATGCATTCCTTTTTGAAACCTCTGCTGTGCACTTTTGAGAGTTGTGGCCGCGTTCATACTTTGCGGTGCCTCCACTTGTGCCAACCTGTCTCGTTGCCTGCGTCGTCTCTGCACCTCCCCCGTGCCACTCTGCCTCGTTGCCTGAAAACGCAGCCACGCCCTGCCGGCGCAAAGTATGTACGTGGCTTTACATATCTGCTGCCTTCCTGAGGCACATAGCATCCGTCATACCACCAATAATGCATTGTTAGTAGGGGTGAAGCAGCAGTTTGAGAGCAGTGAGCTCAAAACGGCTTCTTGCATCAGATGACTGCATCGATGTGCGAAAGCTGAATGAAGGCATGTGCATTCTTCATTGATACGACAATCAGACAGAAAGGATGCTATAACAAAATTAAAAACGCAACAAAATAAAATGAAGCAAACACCAGACTAAAATTCAATCGTATTGTTAGTAATGCGCAGAGTCACCGGGAATCAAGACGATATCCGGACTTTAGTAAAACAAGAATCATTCAAACGTAACTGCTAGAAAAGACTGTAACCAGCCTTTGACGTCCTTTGACGCTTTTTGACACATCTTGTCTGACGTATGAAATATTCTTCACAATCAGCGCCACGACGTGTATCTGTTGATGCACTGAAACATCCGAATCACTTTTTTTCGAAATAACTGACTGCAAATATTGACAGCGCTCGTCCCTGTTCTAGAGAACTCGACGCTTTATTTATAGAAACTGAAAGCTACTAATCTTTTTGGATTTGAAGTGATAAGGTTGCATTTATACTCCGTGACGCTACGAAATGACGAAATGACGATAGGACTACTCGCAAGATATCAACTATTGCACGCACCGTTGGCCGGCCGTGATTGCGTAACCCTGCGTCTATGTCGTGATATAGACTATTGCACGCACCGTTGGCCGGCCGTGATTGCGTACCGGCTTGAGGACAGCTAGCTTTTTTCGGCAACACGCTTCCTGCCGCGAGGTCAGACACCAGACAGGCCAGAGTACGCGACGCCAAAGCTCCTTCCCTGAAAAGGCTCAGGCAAATCCGAGAGACCCAGACGGCGAAGGACGACATAGACGCAGGGTTACGCAATCACGGCCGGCCAACGGTGCGTGCAATAGTCGATATCCTATGTCGTCCTTCGCCGTCTGGGTCTCTCGGATTCGCCTGAGCATTTTCAGGGAAGGAGCTTTGGCGTCGCGTACTCTGGCCTGTGTGGTGTCTGACCTCGCGGCAGGAAGCGTGTTGCCGAAAAAAGCCAGCTGTCCTCAAGCCGGTACGCAATCACGGCTGGCCAACGGTGCGTGCAATAGTCTATATCCTATTCGCAAAGCGCGTGTTGGCCGGATATGTGGTGTGGTCCGCAGGATTTCTGCAGATGGGGTACTGTAGCACATTGGCATTTGCTGAATTTTCGTTTCTGTGGGCCGAATTCATACTTTGCGGCATCGGCGGCGTCCCTTTCTCCCTCTCTATGAACCCATGATCAATTTTGTTGTCGGTGTGCTAAATTTGTGTTGTCAGACGATTAACGTGGTATTGCTGCTATTCCATGTAAGGTATCATGATTACCCTAAAGACCGATAGATAAGGCCGCCCGGACGCGGTGTCGCGCGCGGCAGTGGCAAATGCAGGCGCAGTCTTCAAAGAACACAGGATCGCGATGAACCCTTCATTATTAAAAATGATAGAATTGCAGAAACTGCTCATTTAACTTCATTTCTAATATCTAAAAATACCACGTACCAAAATCTTTGTTTAACCCGTGTAACAGTGATCATTCATCTCATATTTTCTACGCAATCTCCATTTCATCGTCACAAACACTCATAACGTTAAGATTCTCACTCATCTCATCTAACAATGACTCTTGGTTCAAGGCCTTCAAGAAGCTGTTGACAATCGTCTCCTCGAAAATCGAATAAAAACCGTCGCAAACTAAAGCAGCTTCTTCTCCGTAGTTCATCATTTTCCTGATGCCACTTTTGGTATATCAGGCTTTTGTTGGGTCATAACAGGAATAAGGAGAAGTTTTTATTCAACCGCTATTTCATCGCCAAAACCATGCATTGAAACCCTTGTTGAACAACGATCCTCCTCTCATTTGTCACTTTCCTGTGCCATCTGTGAAGATTCCGTGTTCACCTTTCGTACGACCCCAACTTGACTTGCTTCTCGCTTTTAATACAATATACAATATAAACTCGTTATTAATACAATCCACTAATCATAGCTTCCTTAATTTCCTTCATCTCTGGTTGGTTCTTTGAAGACTGCTGTCGCCTGTGCCGCGCGCGACACCGCCCGCGGGCGGACTTGTCTATCAGACTTTAGGGTATATTTATTTTATTTATTTAGTGGACATGTGCAAGCACATGCAACAACTCAAATAATAAATACAACCAAAACAAACCAAGAACAATACCAAACTGTGTGAATTCAAATTACATAAAATCGCCAACACGTTGTTTGAAAATGGTGTACTTCACCGGGGACACATTTTTACGTAGCAATGAGTTAAAACCTGACCGTACTCTGTTTGTAAAAAACTTCAACCTGTACTTGGACTTTGCTGTATTTGTCGTAACTCTTATCGACGCTCCTCTTGCATTAGTTGGCAACACTAAGAAGAAGTTACGCGGATCTATCTTTACTAATTGTCTGAGAATTTTGAAAGTCATGAGTAGGTCATACCGTTTCCTCCTCCATTCTAGTGATTTTAGACCAAACTCAACATTTCTGACCAACCTATTAAGGATATCAGAGTATTTTAGACCGGAACACCTTAGCATTAACTTCCGCGTAAAACTATTCTGTACAGATTCCAGGGCCTGGATATCCTTTTTTGAGCATGGGTTAAAGACCGTAGTGTGTATAATATTGACGACGTTTTCGAAAGAGTGATCGGCTCAGATCAAATTCAGCTAGGCCGTTGAGGATCGCACAAATTTGCTCTCAAAATACGACACCCTTTTTCCAACTAGAACCAGAAATACAGCCACATTCCATCGTAAAGAATCTTCACCTTTCGTCGTGGAGATTCTTCGACCATTTTGCTTTAATCTTTGGCGCTTTATACATAAGCTGTTCTCTACGTCAGTAGTACAATACAGAAGTCAGCGTGGTTGTGGAGGAATCGTGTATCAAAATGTCTTCGATGTATTCTCGAGACCCATGCATTCTCGAGAATTCGAAAAATATCGTGGAAAGGATTTCTCATACCAGTTCTGTTTCAGTGCTCAGAATTCCGTTATTTCGGCGAACTTTGAAATACGACGCGTTTTTACTCGATGTTAGTTTGATTAATAACTATCTCGTACTCGTAACTTCGCCGCTTCACCGTCCTTAGGTGGTCAAAGCTAGATTATCACACTATATCTCCACCCACATGTTGAAACAAGGGGGGTCTGATATCTTATCAGTGCCTTCGGGCTAGAACTTGGCTATGATAAGAATTACTCGTTTTCATCATTGCTGCCATAGATAAAGGTGGTGAAGTGCGATGGTATCACATTGTGATGAAGGAGGTAGGTAAGAGCTTTCCTTTGATTACTACGAATCAAGGCCACTATTGTAACGGTTCAGGCGTGATGCTGAAACGGAGTCACCATATGAGAGCAAATGTGTCGCGTGCAGCAGATTGCGAGTCAAATAATGTCGGGGAAGGGAGAGGGGGGGGGGGGAGGGGAGACGCAAAATTTTCAACGATGTCGAAGCTTCTTTTACTCTCTAGGCATAGGCTAAAGCAGATGAGACCTATGCTTTTGACAGATGCTTTTTCATGTGGGAGCAGGGGATATCAATTTAGCCTAAGCCTAGGGAGGGAAAGGATCTTCGACGTCGACGCAAAGTTGCGTCTTCCTCCACTCCCCCCCCCCCCGACTTTATTTGACCCCAGATCGCCAGTTTCGCGCCGCGTCCGTCACGCTACACAATCCGAGCTCCCCCGTACCCATATATCTTTTCCGAGATCACTTTTCACGATGAGCCGAAACCAATTGTAAGCGCTCTCCGGTATTCTTTTGAATCTAGTAAACTCGACTTTTGTAAATGTGTGTATTTAGTTAATGAAAAACGTTTAATTGTGAGTGGAACTTATTAAAAGGTAGCTCTTCTGATTGTATTTCCAGAATGGCTTGAAAAAGCAGACGCTACTCAGTGGCTCCAGGCCTCCGACTGCAATTAAAAGGCAAGTTTTACCGTTGAACCGACGCTTGGAAACAAAACGATCTCTAAGAAGCAAGACGAAGAGACATCGGAGTCCGCCGTAGTAAAGGTCAAGAAGCGTGCCAGTGAGTTTTATTTCTTTTCCTTTGTCCTTTACAACCTTACTTCTATTTGTTCCACTAATGACTCACCACAATTCGCAATGCAAATGTTAATGTCTGTGCGTGTTGTGCTGTTGGAATTCTAAGGTGCACCTCTGCCTGAGTATTGTCCTGGCACGTATGGATCGTAATCGCAACGTGCCTGATTAGTTTAGTTTTGGGTTCGAAATGCTCAGGCGCTGATATGATATAGGGGGTGTAAGGGGGGGGGGGGGGGGGGGGGGGGGAAAGGAGCTTTGCTATAGGGAGCTATAGCGCAGCACCCGTTAAGCGACATTACATTCTAAGGTGGGTGTATCCCTGCCTGCAATGTGGTAACCGCGCAACCTTGGCGTACCTTCTACTAGAAGAAGTCACATTTCCGAGGAGTAAGCTCTCTTACGAAATTGCCATGGGAGGAGTTCACGGATGGTGACTCGCTCCTTGCGGTGAATAACTTGAGCTGGCGTCGCCGCTTGATTTCCCCTGCCTCGCGCCGAGGGCAACGTTTCGGCTCAGAGCGACGACAGTCACCTTCCATTCGGGAGACGGTCGTTTGGCGCGGCCCCTTGGAGCTAATTTGCCAATGGGGCACTGCCAAGGCTCCTCCCCTAAAAAGGCTTAGGTAAATCTGGGAGAGTCCAGACGGCCCATGTGCCCCATTGGCAAATTAGCTGCAAGGGCCGCGCCAAACGACATACACCCATTCCATTCGCTTCATGATAACTAGTTGGGCTGGCGCACACTACTGCGCGCGTCACACATGGAAACATTCTGATTGGACTCGATCGATCAGTACCATCATTTGAACGGTTTGCAGAAAGAGGGATTTCGCAAAAACGGAAAAGGAAGCAAGTCCTCATCGTTATCGATCAAGCTCATTTTGCATGCTTCCATGTGTGACGCACGCAGTAGTGCGCCAGCCCAACTGGTTATTTGTTATGGCCCTTCTCAGTCACAGTTTGGTCATCGCACAGTACTGCGCGAGTCATCTACTGTGAATCATCTACTGCGTGAATGACACGGTAGAGATATATTATGGGGAAATGGTCGATACTTCGCTATCACTTCCGGTCCCTCACCATTGATGTCCCCTTACACCCTCTATATCATATCTAAAATTCAGGATCCCGTCTTTGCTGAAACTCATACCACCTAAGCGATACGAAGTTTGGGTTAGTGTTAGGGCATGGTAGTGATTTGTTTCGGAAATTCTTCACTTTCTCAGAAACTTTTGATTGGTTGGCCCATCACTCCACATTTTTTTCATAGAACTGTTTTCGTGACAGTTGTCTTGGAATATGAAACGTGGTTTTATTGCAGAACCGGGCGTAAAGGTTCTCCGGGAAATTATTCACTTCCAAAAGACTACGGAGTCACAAATACCTAGGATCGCTTTTCATAGACTTGTTCGAGATGTAGCCAAAGAGGTACCTCATAATCCAATTATTTAACCCTATCTGCTGTTTTATTTTAAGCTCTGAAAGAAATTGGAAATAGATTACAGATGGCAAGCAAGTGCAGTTCTTGCCCTGCAGGTGTGTTTTTGAGTTTTAGTATTCTTTGTAAGTACTATAAGGAACATATAGTACTCCCTCATACATCCATGAGATCAGTACAAACATTTCGCTAAAATATCGAAAATTTACATAATTTGATTGCCAACTGTTGATAAGAGTCATGTTCTTGTTTCTAGGAGCGGCCGAGGTGTATATAACGTGCTTGATGGATGACGCCAATGTGGCTGCGATTCATGCTCTCCGTGCAACATTAATGAGTAAGGACATCAGATTGGTAAGAAGAATCCGTGGGGAAAATGTCACGATGCCCATGTAAAATCCATGTTCTTTCGATTGTCTTTGATGACTTGTTTCAGTTGGAAAGTTTTGAAGCTTCATAAAATTTTAAAAGAAATATAACTGTGATTATGACTTTATCACCAAGTTCTTAAGTGCAAGGTCGAATTGCGATCGACTCCCACAATGCTCAGCTCCGTGGAATGTTCGTTTGACCTAGTTTTGCGTTTCATGTATCCAGGAAGTTCTGAACGCATCACAGTTGAATCTCTTTCTATGGTTACGGTATAAACTTCTCGATGATACTCCCGTTCTACATATTCGTTGATTTTTGTATGTGATAGTGTCAATACATGTTATTCTCCCACTTTCGTTTTGCTTTTCCTCTTCTTTTTTTTCTTCGAAAGTTTTTTTGAAGGCTTTACGTTCTCGATGTTATGAAATTCCTAGGTGCTAGTAATAAAAAATTTTTTTGGATAACGAGTCTCCCCTCGTACGCGTAGGCTGTTTTGCTTGAAACTATTCGAACTTGACAAAGTAGGAAATAAGATCGCCAAATCCTGCACCCTTACAGGTAAGTGACTAGCAAAGGGTGTGGCCGAAATGTCGTCAGTTTTGCATGGGTGTGTGTCATAAGACGGCGAATTCTCGTCGCGCTTGCAGCGTACTACAAGCGTGCGAGTTAATGGCGTCATTCATTGGAGCGACTTACTGTGTCCTAGACCTGAAAAAGCGTTGTCGCCTTGGGACTCAATACATAGGGTGAGGCTACTTCAGCCAGCAAATCGCTTCACGGCGTCGCACTCGCGGCGCCACCAGTACGACTTGCGAATCGATTGCCCTTCGGAGTCCGGTAGAGCGTGGCTGCGTCACCTCTGCGCTCCACCCATGCCACACTGCTTCGCTTGAAGGCTGCCATGACCTGCCACTGGCACTCGCACCCGCACCCACCGCGGGCGGCCACGCGATTTTTAGCGTAAGTAGCCTCACCCCAATACATAGGGCGCCTTTAGCTCGTGGCTCTGCGAATTTCCTGTTCTAATGACAAGCACTTGCCTGGCTTTCTGGTGCGCTTTACGAGGAAGTAGCGCACGAGCGTCACCTTCCAGAAACGCCGCTTCGATTCCTCCACTACAGTCACCAACAACTAGGCCCTTATCACATACAGGGTCTTCTTCGCGATAAGATTAAATCAGTTGTTTTCGAAACTCTCATTCAAAACGGTAGGACTCTCATAGCATCAAGCCCCTAAATTTTATCGTTGAGTGAGGAGAGGGTGACCAATCGTTTTATAGACGTGTGTTACGTACTTATATGTTAAGCATATCACCACTACCCACACGCGCCCCCACAAAACTGGATGCAGCGATGTGACGCGGAGAGCTGAGCAGCGTGCTCTTCTGCGTCATGTCGACATGAGCTCGATGTGGTGGTTGACAAGTACGCCCCCTCCCCCTCTAACCAGATAAAATACGATCACTTTTTGAGGAATTCCTAACTCACGCCTGACCCTGATTCAAACAAGGCGCACCAGCCACAGTCAAGCGTTGCTGACTGAAATTCCTGCAAAATACGACCCCCAAACCAAAACTGATATAAAGCGTGGCTGTCGATTGATGACCTTTTGCGTTACCACAATACGAAAAGCCGCTAAAAAGAGGGTTTGTCGAAGCCCATTACTCCAATAATTAACCCGCTCCCACCCCAGGCTACCACCTCCCCTTCTTCCAGACTCAAAATACAATCCTCATTAAAATTCCTTGTCACATGTTTCACCATGGCATTAGCCGGACACAATGAGCGTAGTTCGATCCAATTTGCATGCATTACAGCGACATAACGAATTATTTGACGCCATTGTCTGGTTAAGGTGTCTGTCTTCTGATGACCGTAACACCACGTCAGGTTTGACACATTAGGCTCACGTTATGGTTCGCATGGTGGCACACTGCATAACTGTAGAAATCACATGTGCCGTAGCTCACACTCTCACTTAGGCTAGCTATTTTCTCCACACGACATGTGAATGGCACGAGATAATGAGTGAGGGAAACAGTACGCTCAAGTGAGAGTGCGCACGACGACACATGGGAATGCACGATCCTATCGATTTCAAGAGTAAACACAGCCTTGGGCCGCCGTCATACTCTGCGGTGCCGGCGGCAGGTCGTGGCTGCGTCGCCTCGGCGTCTGCGTCCATGTCACACTCCCTCGCTGCCTCTAAACGCAACCACGCCCTGCCACCGGCACCACAGCGCAACATATGAAAATGGCCTTGAGAAGTTTTACAGAAGGAGGGGGAAGGGGTAACATGGATGTTATAAATGAGAGTTTTGTTGCTATCTTGGAACCAGTTTTATGATCGCTTCAATAGTAGCAGGATAAAAATCAAAGTCGTTCGCAATGTTGGAGCCGATCGCCAAACACGGTTTTGCAGTGAACATCAAAAAAGGAGAGAAGAAACCCTGTATGCCGAAAATGAAGTAAGTATTCCGAAAGTTGACTTTCTTTCAATAAATGCTCAATGATTGCTTTCAGGTATTCCCGCAATGCCAAACGGTTGTCCTTGATGGTCCAGAAGAAACCAGTCAGTCCAGCGCACTTGCTCATCAAATGGACCGAATATGTGGCTGAATTCAAGACGCTTGACAATTTAGTGCCAGCCGGAACAAAGCTCAACGTTATTCGTACTACTCCATAAATATCATAGCAGCGCAGCGGTAATTCTCATCGTTTTACTAATTGTTTACAAAACCGTGAAATTCATTGTTTCAAGGTGTTGTTGTAGACCTGGAAAGACCAAGTTAACATAAATGATAAATTTATCGGTTTATTATACAAGTGATTTATCACTAAGATCTACCTTGAAGATTTTCACTTTTTACAAGCACATGAGTATTTCTATCAACACACCAATAAAGAAGGGGTGTAAGGCTAGTACGTCAATACTTCGAAATAAAAAAGGGAGGAAAAGCTACTGATCTTTACAAATGGCACGTGAGATTATCACAAATTACCCATAAATGAAGGAGGGTCACACGAACCTCGACCCACCCTTGACACTTATACCCGAACCAATTTAATGAAATGTAACAGATGAGAACACAGCGAAAACTCAGTCCTTTGACGCATCGTACTTTTTGACACATCTTGCCTGACGTATGAAATATTCTTCACAATCAGCGCCACGAGGTGACCGTTGATGCATTAAAACATCTGAATCACTTCTTTCGAAACAACTGAATACAAACTTCGGAGACTACGAAATTTTCGGGAATTTTTGCAGGTATTTCCCCATAAGATCAATAAAGGCTGTGTACCATGCAAAAGCACAATGCAGAAGTAAAGCCGTTGATACTTTGCGGTGCCGGTGCAGGGCGTGGCTGCGTGTCGCTCAGTCTCCACCCGGGCCACCCTGTCTCTTGCCTGGGTCGTATTTGCACCTACTCCGTGCCACTCTGCCTCGTTGCCTGAGAACGCAGCCACGCCCTGCTGGCGCGCAAAGTATGAACGTGACCTTACATATCTGCTGCCTTTCTGAAGCACATAGCATCCGTTTTACCACCATGAATGCATTTTAAGAGGGTTAAAGCAACAATTCGAGAGCAGTAAGCTTACCGAACCGCTTCTCGCATCAGATGACCGCATCGATGTGCGAAAGCTGAATGGAGGCATGTGCATTCTTCATTAATACGACCATCAGGCAAAAAAGATGCTAGAACAATAAATTCGTATGAGGCAAACACCAAACTAAAATCTCAATTGCCATTTCGTACTGTTTTTAATGCGCAGAGTCACCACAAGAAACCAAGATGACAACCAAGCTTTTGTAAAACAGGATTCAGCAAGGAAAGACAGGAACCGGCACTCGTCTCTATTCTAGACGGAGTGGTCGCTTTATCTAGAAAAACTGGAAGCTACTATTTTTACTGTGAATTTGAAGTAATAAGGTTGCGTTCATACTCAAGGACGCTACAAAATTACGAAAGGCGCAATCGCGAAGCTTGTGTTGAGGTACCTAGCAATCACACTACAGTTCCAGAGTATGAGTGCCTAAAGGTTAGAAACTTCACCTGGCTCATCTTTCCTCGGTTCAATCAAGTGCTTCAGATCCGCGGCTAAAGGCTCCAGAAGGTCCTTTTTACTCATAAAATGTACCGCATGCTTTTCTTCCATACCTATACGAAATCCCACCATATAATGCTTCCTTGGGGCAACCACTGATTAATTATACATATAAAATAAGCACTGATTAACAGCAGATTCACTTTAGAAACAACAAAATAAAATATAATTTATCTGATATTTTCGACAAACAGAGCTAATATGCGTGTCCATAGAAATGCTACTTGCGAATGAACATCATGACTCCTCATCATTTTTCCTGTATTCGGTAAGATTAGCCCTCATTTGCATTTTCCGCTCCTCTGAAAACAAAGTTTTGAAGAATTACAAAAAGAATTAATAGTAGTATGTAGAAGCATCGGACCACTCATCCGCTGCATGCATGCTGCCCATTCAACAAATTCCTCAGGACACTGCATATACCCATCCTCTTTATTAGTGTCTTTGGACATACAGATGTAAAGTGGACGAAACAAGTGGCCACATCTGAAAAAGCAGAACTGGTTGTGAAAATGTTTCGAACCTCAATCTTCGAATGCTCAGCTGACATATCAACCCCAATTATTATAACCGTTAACTGATGATCTATCACAGTTTCTCCCTGATATAAGCTAAATCAGCTTAGTAGGAAATGCAAATAGCGATGCACATAGTTACCGAACACTACCAGATTAATCCCTACATGATTTGAGCGAATAATGCTTCTGGACATATTTGGGAAAAAATAATGATTTAGACATAAATCACTTTTAGATTACTTTGGTCTTCTACATTTGTTAACACTTCTCAACCCCGATCAGTGATCATGCACGCACATGACAGACTGCTTTATGATGCTTTAGACCGCACTAATAGCCACGATTTTGCGAAATCACTTCTGTGATGTGTGAGAATGGCGGCGCTATCAGTCATGCTTTTCACATGTTCTCTCAGGCATTCGACTTTTTGGTTCACCTCCGTAAGCTTACTCTGCACCATTTACGGCATCCGGGTGGGGTCGATTAGTCGAATTTTCGCGCGACCGCTCGCGGCAAGCGGCTCTGCGAGTGCGAGTTGTTTGTAGTTTTACCCGTTGAACAGCAACAACCACAACATATAGGAACTTCCGAGGCCTCCAACCTGCAATCTTCAAAGATCCCTCACGATACCAGCCCACTGCATACTGAGCGGAAGTCCAACCAACCGCAGTGAGTCGTGCTTACGGCGCCGCGAAGCGAAAACTCAACCAATCGACCCCCACCCACGGCGCCCTAATGACAAACACTTCGCGGTCTGCGTCGTAGTCTTCGCAAGAATCAAAACCTAATTGAATTTGACGCAGATTATTGACTCAAAGCACATTTTCTGGAAAAACAAACCTGTGAGCCACTAATGATCCTCCTGCCATGCAAGGGCACTGCCAATTGATCGACCCATCCGGAAACCTAGGGCCTTTAAAGGTTGTAATAGTTGCATAAAGATTATGAAATGGTACAGAACCCTTCAGATTTACCTAAAGGCTTTTTGAATTGTTTTAAAGTGCTCATCCATGAGCACTCCTCAGAAAACGGTTGAGAGTGTTTTTCTGGGGTTGTGAATAGAACTTCATCTTTAGCAGCGCACTCCACCTTCCGCGAAAGGGGCCACATCTGAACAGCCCAGCGTTTACGTTTACAACCCACGCACGAGTCAAGTTTTCACCACGTACATGTGAAGTCAAACACCCTTTTCTTCACATGAAAGAAAGAGCGATTGGAGATTTATTGAGGATCATATATACAAAAAATGAAAAGTTCAACAGAGATCGTCTATGAATACTAAAGATACTTGTATACTGTAAAATAAATAATGATCAAATAAGAGCCGATACAACGTGAAAAATCCTACAGTGACATGAACGAACAAATGGTTGAAGAATTTCAACAAACAAGAATGTAACAACACCGATCGAGCAAGCCTTAAGGGCACCGATTTTCAACTATGCTTCGTCCAGTCTCTTCATATTCGGACTTAGAAATCCACATTTGTTGAAAAGATCCCTAAAAATGACCCGATCAACCAGACATGAACCGATGTATTAGCACTGACTACTTATCTTATTTTCAGACACTGCCTAAATCACTTCTCTGAGATAATGGAAATATCAATCTCAGATTACGAAAAAGCAAAGTCGCTTAGATTTTCAGCGATTTTTCAAAACCGAAATGTCCGTGAAAAAAGCGTAAAAATAAGAAGACTTGGAACAGAGCAAGTCAAGGCGCGAAATAGCCAAATAACAAACCAATGATCCCAAGATTGATCCACCGATCCAGGCACCAAATCGCCTTTCCATAGGTGTGGGTGCAGCTGATACACGAAGTTTGATCGTCTGAAAATGAAAAAAATCCTTCTGGAAGGAAGAAACGAAGCGGGTAGCAAATGATTTTGACAGGGTAAGTAATGGAAAATGCGATCAACAGATACGATTATAAACCCCTCCCCCCCACCACATTGAGCCTTTCAACATTCTCTCATCCAGTGGGATTCTCCAATTTCTTCTCATGGAGTATGGCAAATAGGAGAAGGCGAATTCCTACAACTGGGTCTATCGACAACGTCACAAACGCATTCCTAGTGGACATTTCCTCCTCTGTTCCTAAGATATGTCAAGCTCCCTTTCACTATTCACTGTTGTATGGGCTACTGTCCCTCTTTAGAATATATGGATAGAGTTTCAGCAATACTAGACGGTGTTATGCAAGCGTAGATGATTGAATGGGCAAAATTTCTAATCCTCATCTTATTACGGGAGATTCCTTTCCAAATCACGAATATTATTCAAGATTAAAGGGAAACAGGCTTGACTAAGGATGAAATTCAGAAATATTGAAGAACGAAATCCAGCAAAATAGTCCGCCAAATAACTCACGACTTACTCTTCGTAGGTCCTTTCAAAAGGAAACATTGAATACGGGAAGAAACTTACTGGAGGACACTTATGAGCCACTTCATGATTGAGTCGTTCAGTGAACCCAAGAATGAGAGAATTACCACCAGTGACCATGAGACCACTGTATAGTGTCTGAAACATGCTACATTTACAAATAATGTTTTTTTAAGTGAATGTAACACAAAATCCGCACCGGTCGTATATCAATGTCACACATTCCTGCTGCCGTGGTAGCTATCTGAGTCACATTGAGTAGTGTCGACTGAGTTGCTGGCATATTACGAAGATGTTTGAGATCAAAGAGACTTTCCGGGATCTTTATACGCTCAGCAAGGAACTCCTAATAAACGAAATAATTACAGAAATACGAGCCACCATTGACAACAATTTCTTGTTCTAGAACAGAGTAGAAAACAATAATCATAGCAATCAAAAAGCGTGTAATCAAGTTTTAACAGAATGCACATTCAGTCTAGCAAAAGCACTGTTATAGCAGAGAGCATAACCTCCTTACATGGGCGTAGTTGAAAAGCATAAAAGCGATACTATGTGATCGCTGCACTCAGAAGCAGAATTTTAAGAATACAAAGTACACTACCTTGGTAAAGCCATTCGGGAAGGAGTACGGTGCAGACGGCAATTTCTCAGCATATTCAGCATCAAGAGGTGTATCACATAATTGCAAAATAGAAACTGCCATATCTTCGAGGATCTGTAAATGGATTTGAGAACATGTTCTCGATGGTAAAAAAAGGTATCAGCGGATTCAACTCACCTGTTTCTTCATAAATTTGTCGTAGCTCTCTGTAACCTCAGGTAAACCCTTCCTTTTGGTCCAACGAGGTGGCTCATTCTCATTGACGTCTTCCTGAGGAGTTCATTAATAACACAGAAAGCCGAATGCAAATATTGTGATAAATAGTTCATCTCCGAACAACCAGAGGGACAGGTCCAGAGGAAAGGTAGTCGAGATAAGCAACAATTTGGTTCTCACTGACACGCTCCAAGATCCCTACTTTACATAAAATGATTCGTCTGTCTGTGCCTCGGTCCCTACGTTCGTCTGCCTCGAAATTAGGTATTATGTGAAAAACAACCTTGAAAATGGGGACAAGTTTGGGATCTGTAAGCGCAAAAATGGACAAAGTTAAGCTCCGCCCACGGTGGGCACTGGAAAATCCGTTTTTGGACCGGAAATTATTACTTGGCTTCCAGTACCCACACTTGGGCAAAGTTGATTAAGGTCAAAGATGAATTTTTGAAAACCATGAAAGAGACATGGGTACAATGGGCAGAGCATTGAGGTGGTAAGGAAGCTTGGACGCTACATGAGAAACAAGGTGGAAATGGGGAGAAGCTCAGGATGAGTAGGGCATGGTACAAGAAGTAAACCGCAAACATGGACCGAAATAAGCTCCGCCAACGGTGGGCGGAACTTGCACTGAAGCGTTCACTCGTTGGATCGCAAATTGTTTGCTCGGTTTGAGAATAGTCCAAGCGTGAGGAAAAGATGTGTCAAGGTCAGCCATGAGTATCCATCCAACAAAGAGGCCTGAACACAGTGAGTGGTGCGCACCCTCTGTGGTGGGTGCGTACAACAAAAAGTCATAACTCGGTTCCAACGCAGCCTTGAAAGCAGGAAAAAATCAGGAGAAATGACCAATATCCAAGTCACCTTGAACACACTCAACATGGCGGAAACCCGCCCACAATCGGCAAGTTCTGTTGGGTGAATTTATAGGAAAAAAGCAATTCCGATCAACCCATTGACCCGTGATGTTACTCGCGCAGTAATGTGCGCCAGCCCTAGTGATAAGCAATGATGTGAACCAGAAAAACTCACCTTTCCACCTATTTTGTAGATGGGAACTACTTCTATGTTCTGCTCATCCAACATATGTTGCAACTGCTCACAGATAACATCACCTCCAATAGGAGCTCGCACAACAGCTAAAACTTTGCATAGTCTGATGAATAAAATACTATTTCAAGTAAGGAAGTACATATGAACAAGATTCGTTTGTCAAAAAGATACCATGAGTCACAGCGTAGCCATCATACACAGGAACAGCGGAAGTTTGTGTTGCACCACTATCAACCACAAGACCACTGGTGCGACCATTCGCAAACCTAAAACAATACAAAATCAAAATTGACGCAGCAATCGTGATAGTGTTTAACGGTCATACAGAACAGACTAGATCAGCGAAACGAGACACGATAACACTTATCAACTGACCTCTTGCTCACTAAACCACTGAACATCATTTTTCTATCTATGCTCTGAACTCCACCTCTACATTGTGACCCCAACGATCGGAGGTTGCTTCAAAAACACTCTCAGTTATTTATGTCACAGGGGTGAAGCTTCGCAGCTCACATTCAACTGTCACTTGAATTGTCTCCCACGACTCTATAGCAACATACTCTAATTTGACTGCAACTATAACTAGTTCTTTTCTTCAGTTCCTCCAGGATGTGAAAAATGAGACGAACCAAAATTAAGATGAAAAATGAAAATAAGAATAAGAGGAAGAAAAAATAAGGATAAGAGAAGGAAAAAATAAAAAATAAGAGAAGGAAGAAATATAGAATAAGAAAAGTAAGACTCACGCTGTAAGCACAGCATTTTTGCATAGGAAGTATGCTGGAACGTTGTACTTCTCAAACAACAGCTCTGTCAGACGTTCTCGTTTCGTTTTATCATTCCACTGAAAATCCTATTCATTGGTACGTACAAATGAACAAGAAGGAATAAATAATCATGAGCATGGGGATACACTCACAGCACTTTCAGTGAACAAAGCCGGGTGATACTGAGGTTCACTATGCAGAACCTCGCTGTAGGAGTACTCCAAAAGACTCTCGAACATATCCCAGTCTTCGACTATGAAAAAGTTTGCTTATCGCCACCACAGAAAAAAGCAACCATAGTTATACAGCAGCACAAAATATACTCACTCATCCCATCCTTCATGAAGCTTTGAATAGTTGTTTTCGGTCTTGGAACAACAATCTTCGTTGTTCCAATGAACATGTTCCGTTTCTTTTTCACGTTGTTTGATTCTGTACCCTCTTTCATTTCCACATCTGCATCTGGTTCAACTTCTTGAACAGCTACATAGGAAGGAACATCACCCTGAAGCATAAGGTTACTGAGAACCAAGATCAAATCTGGCATGAGGGAAATAGTAACCTTTTACAGCTCAATGGATGCCTAAAAAACAAAAATAAAAATGTCAACATACCTTCGGATACTCTTCTCCAGCAAATCCGGCACGAAAACTATGGGAGCCGCCATCAAAAACCACACCACTGACTTCGTCTACAATTACACTTAACTACTAAAACTAATTTCTTGCGAAAAAAAACTAGTTAGCAGCCAAACAGCAGCATGAATAAATACTTGAAAACAAAACTCAAAAAATAAAGAAAAAGAAAAGAAGAAAGTAGATTCAGCTGGAATAGTAACTCACCTCCTCCATAAATTCCACCACTCATGTCGAAATGCTCTGAAATTTTTCAGCTATCACCAATAAGACAAACACAGTACGATTCATCTAATAATTAACACCTGCAAAATGTTAAAATACCAAAACAGCAAGGAATATGCGAAGGCAGTGTCTCGACATAATTCAAAATGTCCTTGGTGGCGGTAAACTCGTCCTAATTCGTGCGTAACGCCGCGCACGTTCGAGCTTGTGGGAAGTGCACTGAGGCTTTATTGCAGGATCAGCTACTTTGAATACTACTATTCGTGAGGAGCGACGAAAAACATGTCCAGTTTTCATAGCTGAAGTCGCAAACTCGATACTAACATCTCGGGAAGGGGCATGTGTCAGTGCGGCATTCGTCAATTTCACGGCTGCACTTACACGAAAATTACTGGACGAGTTTTCTATCCAGCAGTGCTCGTTTTTCTTTTTGAGGGTATAAGTACATTTTAAGGTTGTGCTTTACTTACATAGGTTTGTATTTATTCATTAATTCATTGACTTTTAGTGAACTTCTCTTGAAGAGTAATCACACTCTAATTAGCTACATGGAATAGCTTTGGTGGTTGGTAATATATGGAACATTATTTTTAAAAAAAATGTTGAAGAATCCCAAGCGCTAATGTGGTTTCAGAGGGTGCAGGGATGAGGGCGTGTCTTTGTTCCAGGAAAAGGCCCTACCCGGGTAACGTCTGGGACACACGGTCGGTAGGGGCCAGGGCTCTACCTGTGTCGAGGAAAATGGTCCTTCAGTACGACCCCACCCCCTTCCTCAACGGATGCCAAATACGACCCCTCACCACTTTTTTCGACCTCTACATTACCAGCAACTGTTGCCGGATTATTAGTTGCAATGTCTTTTGTTGCTATGCATTCTTACTTGAAACAAAAAGATATACAATTCACATTTCTTTATACGAGTCAGCTACGAAATACCCTTTGCTGTGACGTGGAACTTTCGCACACGATACTGCGACCCTGAGAGCTTTCATCGCCGTAAGGCCGCCGTCAAACTTTGCGATTGTGATTCTGCGATTTTTGCTATTCTACAGTATCGCGGCTCCGCACACGAAGTTGCGGCTTGCACAATCTCAAGGTCGTAGTATCGCGTGCGAAAGTGTGACGTCGTAAAATCGCAAAACCTGACGATGTCCTAACGTCATGACACATACCAGAATCGCAAAATTGCGATGTCTGGCAGCAGCCTTATGCCACTGTAGCGTCACCTCATCATGAACACAGCGGAAGACCCTTGCACGGAGAATAGGATTTACATAGAAAAATGTCTGAATAACCTGGGCCACAGTGCCAAGGGCCACAGGCTGTATGGTCGCAAGCCGAGGTTAAAATCCATGCACCCTAACATACAGTCCATTTCGCAGCTATTGACTGGGCGTGGCCTGCGGAACTAGATGTGTGGCGAAAGTGAGAGTGCGCGGCGATAGTGAGGATGTGTGGCAGGGTGAGTTTAACACACCCTCACCCAACTCCGTCGGCCACGCCCAATCAAGCGCTGCGAAACGAACTCCAACTCCCTACCACTCCCCTTCCCAAGTAAGGTTAAGATGAAAGTGAACACTTGAATGCTTGAATGTACAGACGGATGATTCGCGCATCGGTGTCCCCCCCCCCCCCCTTTTACATACTTTAGCGCCGCACTCATCCTACAGTCACCTTCATCGCTTCAGTGAAACTCATTTTTGGAAAAGATTCTCGAGAAAACTTATCTGCTACTATTTACTGTGAAGGTTTGCGGAATGTTTGTTAACTTTGTTACATGTACTACTTGTCTCAGGATTATCAATCTGAAAGTGACTTCTCAAATGGAAATGCGCGAAAAGCTTTCGGAAGTAAAAACGCAAAATTATTTTCTAGTCGTCATCATTCCTGTAATTCATATTCATTCAAAATTATCAAAAAGTGAAGAACTTTGTTATTCACCAGAGTTCTTCACTTTTTGATTATTCTAAATAAAGTTGGTTCTGTTAGGTGGAGGTCAAGAATCAACTATTCAACTATTTTGTTCTGAAATATCCGTTTGAAACCAAACCAATGCATCATTTGGCTTACATCGTCTTCACAGTGTCACATGACGGTTTCACTTTCTGTCCGCTTTCGAAAGCGCATTTTCTTTTATCAATATTTTATTGATATTTATTTCCCAGCTTCGAACTTATCAAATATTTAAAGGTTTAAACATAGCGAATGAAAAAGCATTACTTCTAGCATATAAAGCTTATGTACCACCACTGGTTGAATCCAGCACCACGGTTTTTAATCCTTTGAGTAAAAGGCATATTTACGCACTAGAAAGGGTTCAGAATAATTTTACTCGTAAACTGCTCATTCGGGTTAACGGCTATTCGTACTCAAAAATACCTAGTGCTGCTACACGTAATAAACACTTTGGACTGCAGTCTCTGCAAGTAAGGCGCAAAATTTTTGACTTATGCTTGGTACATAAATTGATAAGGGGCGCGTGTGGGCCTGGTTCATCCAGCTTGTTCAAAATGTCTCTTTCTAAGACTAGAGGAGGATCCATGAAAATCTCCTTGGATCGTCCTAAATCTAGCCTACGGTCCAATAGTTTCACTTTTAGAGCGGGTAACGAATATTTGAAGCTGTCCAAAAGCATACCACCCAATCTTTCGCAGACTCAATTCAAACGATATGTCGTGAACAAACTACAGGAGAAGTAGAAGTCCTAATTCTCCAGATGATTGAACGTTGTTAGTCCTTTTCACTGTTTTGTGTTTTCCTGTTAATGTGCTGTCGATTTCTATATTGCTGTTCTTTTTTTTGTGACTTTCTCACGTATGCCTTATGCAGACGTAATAAACATAAACATAAACATTTTGATTGCTGCGATACTTCTATCTGTTTGCGTATGACGTCATACACCAATCCGATTCTTTGTGATTTGTTCTCTTACAAAGCTTTTATCAAACTCGGTACTGAACTTTGTCACGCTTTGTGAATGCTCTTATTCAGTCTGTTAAGATAAAATGAAGTAGATTAGTAGATGATAATTTTTTCACAAATTGAATGAAACCATATGCGCCATGCCCCTAGAGCGGGTCATTAGGCCGCGTTCATACTTTGCTGTGCCAGCGACAGGGCATGGCTGCGTCCTGCGTCTCCACCTGCGCCTCCCTGTCTCGTTGCCTGCGTTGTCTCTGCACCTCCCCTGTGCCACCCTGGTTTGCTGCCTTTCAACGCAGGCACGCCCTGCAGGCGCAAAGTATAAACGCGGCCTTAGGTCGAAGCGACTCGCTGCGCATCACGGTAAACCAGTACACCGAATGCATCTAAAATCACGATATAAAAATGTTCAGTTGTTTGAAATATCAAATATTGAAAACTATTGGCGTTTTCGAGACTCACCACGCGATAATCGGACTAGGCATACCCTCTTGGTGCAGTTGACTTTCGGTAACCATCCGCGTTGCTCCGCCATGTTGCGCCATCACGGTAGCGCACTCGCGCGAACCCATACTAACCACGCCTTTCATGTACTGACCAATAAGGAGCACCAGTGGGCGTAGCTAGTTGGGCTCGTATGGTGGCGGCACGATAAAGGTGCGGCATGGGTACTTACCAAAGGGCCTACCATTTCAAGAAGGTAAGATGGTTACTTCGATTATCACGAGATGTGCCTTCGATTCGACACTTTGTATCCACTTTCGCAATAGTCTGCTTGCTCGCTGATCTTCGGGTTGATTTCCTCTTACCAAAGTGGTGTTATGCTCCAAACTCGGGCTGTCACGTGAATTCTATTGCCGTGACATACACTGCCACCCATGCACTGGATTTTGTCCGGCGCGTAATATTCCTGATCCTTTGAAGAGGCCATTGTAACGAAGCGGGAATATGGGCGTGGGAAATTTCATCCCATTTATACTCGGTGTGCTCACGTCTAAAACGGATCCAGAGGCAAAGTCAGAAAAAACAAACGAAACTGTAGCTTTTCTTTGGATATCGGTGGTGCTAATGTAACTTCGGATAAATTCAATTTGCATGTCTCTCTCATTTTTATAAGTTCATGAGACTCATCGTCACCTTTTTATCCTCTGTGGTAGAGGGGTTGAAGGCCCGTTGGCGTGATCGATTCGTGCAGAGAAATTACTCTGTTTATGTACTCGTACTTTTGACAATCTGAACATTTATTTGTTTTTGGGGATTCTGTTGCAGCGTCGACTATATTTTTCTAAACCGCTCAAAGTAAGGTGATGTGAATTCCGGATGTGTAATGCTTGATTTGTTGTTCTTTCTAAATTAACCCATGATTTTTTGGTATTTTCCCAATATGGCAAGAATTCATTTTGATTATGTCAGATGTTCATTCAACTTCGAGCGCTGCTTACTTCTGTCAACTGCTTTTATGTAGATCATTGCTGTAAGTAATCTCCAGTGAGCTCATCGGTTTTTGTGATTTTCTCCTTTTTCGGGAAGGTGGTTATAATTTCACCGAGACTAACCCACCTTTCCATCCCTGTGCAAAAGTGTCACCCGTCAGAGCCTTTGAAACTGCTAATTGTATGCTCGACTTATTCTATTCCTTGTTATGGCTCGTGTTCTGGGTGCCAGTGCAACACTGAATGAAAGTCGAATACACGGCGTATGCAAACGTAATCTGTTATGCCCAGCTCGGGTCACAGACAGTTTATTGCACAGTTCAGGTGAAAAGTGTGCAGTGTATCTTTTAAAGAGCCGTACGCTGAACCGCGGGGTCTCCAAGCCTGGCTTCTCCCACAAGCGAATGCATCACATATTGCGTGTGACCGCCACACATCACAGATCCGCTTGGTCCTGATCGATACGTCATCGATGGAACTCGCAAAAATTAGTTGTCGGCAGCTTGCACTGCCTTTTGATCTCTTCGCAAGCAGTGAAAGGTGGAATAATGATTTTTGGAACGTTTTTCTGACCCCGTATGCTCCCTCGTCGTGCTACAAACATGAAGCGGCTGGTTGGTGCACACATTAAACGTAGAGTGTGATTGCTTAATTACTCCTTTGAAACATTGGATGGCTCAGCTCGTTGAATACTCCTATGCTTGAACATTATATGTAAAATAAAAATGCAAAACATATCAAAAGTGGAATACAAAAACATGAAAAGAAATATGAATGGAAGGAAATTCGAAATGCTTAGTTGTAGTTTCTTGGTTGCTGTCCTCGATATCCCTCGAGTTGCCTTGTCTAAAGTTCTCCTTTGTTTTCCTTTTTTTACCAAAAATTGGCGTGTTTTTCGAAAATAGGCATTTTCCGTAATCTCTCCCAGCGAGTTCCATGATAGCGTATCAGTATGGGTCTATTCAGTGGCCACTTCGCTGCTTTCTATGTCTTCGTGAATTAATCGTTTCGGTGCCATAGTATGCAATTCATTGCTGTTTCCTCTCCTTTGATTTTTAAATTGTAATCAATTTTATTTCCTCCTCGGCACTTCTGAGTTTTGAACGTCAGTGTCATTCGTTATATTATTAATATTATCATTGATGTTGCCAATATATTATTCATTTCCTTATTATGTATTTCACATGGACCCTTATTTTGGAATAGAATTTGGAATGAAACGGAGGCAGACCGTTTCCGGAAATTTCTCGCGTCTTTCGATTTTTTTTGGAAAATCATGACGATGCTCGGAGTGTATCGTTAGAACGGGATTTGCTTCGCAAAGTAGGTCGCAATGCTTGCGAGCTGGGGATGACGTTTATGAGTCCAAAGACGATGCCGTGATTTGCGACTTATTTTAGGCGTAATAGCCGCGAGACTCATCTACGTACGGCGCCCCTAGCGCGTATGCGCCGCGTCGCACGCCGCGTGGTGCGAAATGCCTTTCTATTGATGCAACCGCCTTGAAAATTAACGAAAAAAAATCACTTCTCAATCAACTCACATAGACAGATTTAGTGGAAATTCATCTGCAGTCCTCATCACGATTATGATACTTTGTAATAAACTCGGGAAGTGGGGATTTTTAAAAAAGGAGAATATTTTAGATCGTTACGGGTATGGGCTCGTCCGAATTCGCTGAAACTTGCTCGAAGCCCGATGACGTGAGGTTGTTCTCGGTGACTTTACCGCGACCAATCGCCTTTACTTACCTCCTGTCCATATTGTACAACATAACATTCTTTATGCAATTCATGGCTACACCATATTTTCTCAAGTCTTTGGGAGTATCCGATACCGAAAACGGTAAGTTTCACTTGTGGTCGAACTGAGTTCTTAGCAAATGTTGTGTTGCTTAGGGAGATTTTCTACCTGATTAGGTGGAAGGTTGGAAGACTGGTTTAGTTTTTGAAAGGCCAAAGTGTACTGAAGTACCTCTACGATTCTGAACAAAGCTCGCATTCGTGGCCTACTTCCGAGTGGTTTAGTCCATAAACCCTTCAAAATTTTTATTCCACATCCAAAGCTATTTTTTCTGTTACTAGTGTAATTTGCAGGGTACATACAAACGTTATTTGGCATCCTGCAAATGTGCGGAGCACCTCTTTTTGGTACTATTGTGCAGAAATTCGGCATCCGATTTGCCCTGCACCTTTGTTATGGTTCTACAATGATCTCTGGAATTCTACTATATTTATCTTACGTGAGTTACGCCACAGTTACTGTACAGCTTTTCGCTGAAAATTAAAGTGGTGACTATCTGGACTTTGCAAAAATAGATGAAAATCAATAAAATAAATGGCCGTTTGTGTCTTTATCCAAAAGCTTGTTCGAGAAAATTTTGGATTTGGCTGGTGTTCACAGTTCTGCCGTTGTGAAGGGTCCAAATTAGGTTAGGGTAAGGAGGAAGGAAGGGAAATGCTCCTATCCTGCTCAACGTTAAAAGACACCGTAATTTTGGCCAATTGTGGAGTACGAAAGTCGAGGTGGTAAGTAATGCACCAGCTGGGAATGATCTGGATGAAGCCGCCAAATAAGCAAGGCACGCAACCTCATTCCTCGCTTCATCCCTTTCGCTTCTTCTGCGACACTAGCCGCTGGGAATGGATACATACGGCGAGAAACCATGCCAGCCGGACGCGAACGCTACGCGCCCTTGTAGCCATTCGTTCAGTGAGGCGCTGCAGTTTGAAGTGAAGCATGGAGGCCCATGGGTTATTTCAACGCGGGTTTCTTAACAGATGATGTCCTCTGAGCTTGAATGCCCGTGTACAAAGAATATCATTACCAATTCCAGTTGGAGCCTTTAAAGGCAGTGATAGGGGTAATCCCGTCGAATATGGAAAGATCATCAAATGCGAAGGCCGACGTGCTTAATAGTAGAAAGTGAAGAAAGAACGGAATGAGACTGTCAAAAACCCCTCAAAGTAAGACCACCTCCCCGCCTTTTATTCTCGAAAGGGACGGGTCGGGCCCAAGAAAAGGGCGGGCTGGGATAAAACAAGTGGTAGCTGTTGAAGATGACGGCTCTTACAAAGACCGAAGGCACATCGGAAATTTCGCCTCATATGTCTTCTTAGATCCCTGGCTTCCATTTGCGTGACCCAGTTCGGGAGTCCTCATTACGCTTCCATTTGCGTGACCCAGTTTGGGAGTCCTCGTTACCCACACACATTACCCCTATCACTGTCTTTGAGGATTGATGGATCAGCGAGGAGTTCGATTCCACTGAACACACAGCGTGATGTGGATTTCTGATCATAGCGCTATTTGTACTTTTCCCAAGTGAAGTTTACTGACGATAAGGAGTAGAATAGGGCGTACCCACATAGCTATTATTCGGTCTCAGGAATTTCTTTCAAAATTATGTGTAAAAATGGTCTGATCGACCTCAGCCTCGGTACCGCTTTCAATTCTTCGAGTTTTATTTGCTTATTTATTTATATTTATTTATTCATTGAAACGTAAACAAGCGTTCACGTGAGGACTGCAACTATGCTTACGAGTTCAAAAAGAAAATAACAAGTGATGGTCAGCATCGCAAGCTCACCTGTTTAGGATGTGAAGACTTTGATGATCAGTCGTATACCGTGTCTTTTTATGCATGGACAACAAGGCCATCAAACTCTGCTGTCTGCTCTTACTGACCCCGGAAAGGAACGTACGAATGCCTTTGGTAGGATGGGGCTGACATTTGGTAGGTACATAAATGATACATCCAGAATTCCATTGTTCCATACAATGCTCATTTTCAGGGCTCGGATTTATTTTTACACCCATCTTTTCTTTTATTTCGACCAGCTTTTTCTCTGTAAGTGGTCCTATACTGGTTTCTGCAGTCCTTTGTATTGTACCATCTTTGGTGCTGGAAAACTGTATCGAGCGTAGTTCATATGAAAATGTAAGCTACATGTATATCTGAAGTTATGTAGAAAAATTCCGGTCCTACAAATCGTTTCTTTCCAGTGCCGATCTGAAGAATGTGAAAAACCGCTGCAAAGCATGAACGTTTCAAATGTCGTTCGAATATTGAATAAACCTGGAGTTTTGAATGTGATGTTCAAGAAAAACGCTCCCATACTACCGATGTTGTTGGTCTTTGCAATTATGCAGGTGAATTCCTATTTCATTTGAACGCACACCTGGCGATAATCAGATTAGTCGACTTACCTTTTTGGGGTGATGGGCAACCTGGGGTTATTATCCTGGATACAATCCACTGTGCGTCAACTCGGCGCTACACCCACTCGAACCCACGCTAGCCACGCCCATTTGAGTTACGTATTTGAGCTGAAAGGGTGTGGTTAGAGCTGGAACACGAATGTAGAGGTCAAACAGAGGGAGCGACAGAGACGCTTTATTGCTACAGTTCGCTCTGAAGATATCCTGAATCGTTTTCAAAAGTCAATCTTTAACTGCAGTAAATTTCTGGAAACCTAGTTATGAACATCTTCCATACAAGGGGTGCACTTCTCACGAAGATTTTTTAGCTTTATCTTGTGGAACGGTTCCAAGCAGATGTGAATACTGGTCAAGCAATTCAGATGATGACAGGTACGCAAACCAAGCGGGCTTTTGAAAAACTGTAATAGTCGAAAAGCCATTACCTGATAGGACCAGAAGATTCGAACAATTTTTCTTTTCTGAGTATTTCTTTGTTCCGAAGCCTCATGCAGTCTGTATGTGTGAAAGAATATGAGACTTCAAAATTCATTTTCACCAAAAGATTCCGGAGCGTCAGATTGCTTTCATACATTTAGACTCCTCTTTTGTTGACTTACATGTGCAAACTCCCCTTTCTATAGTACTTTACAATGAAAGTCGTGGGCGTGACGTCTAGGATGGGCGGGGTTTATCGTCTCCATGATAGAAATAGCAAATATGGGGACTGTAGCTATCTACATATTTCTCAAAAACAGAATGGTTTTTGTTTTATTTCCTTGTTTGATGGCTCAGATGTGTCACTCTCGCTCTTGAACATTTCAAAATCTTGCAGTCCATCTTCCTCAGAGTTCGCCTTGATTCATTTTCTTTTCCGTTTTAGGAGTATGTATCATGTTCAGTAATGGATTCGGTGTGATTTGGATGCGGAAGAAGTTCGCAGAGCAAACGCTTCTTTTTATAGGAATGATTTTCTTTGTGAGTCCTTGTTTTTCTCTACATATATCTAAAGATTTTGTCCACTCTCATCAGACTGACGCATTTGCCTGTAAAAGGACCCGATTTTGCAAGCAATTCTTTTCAGTTGGTCACGGGACATTTTCAGATAGAGCATGTATAGCATCGATCCATTATATAGAACTCTGTGTGCTGCCAGCTCACACAGCTAGGTCATTTAAGGTCTCAAGGGGTGCCAAGAGACTGCACCAGCTTTTAGATGGTATTTGGATTTGTCAAGCACAAAGGAGTTGTGCATGAAAGATGAGTCTCTCTGTTCCCCATATAGTTATGGTGTATTTGCTTAGTAAATGCTGCATGCAAGGTTTCATGCCGAAAAGTGCGAATCCGGCAAATATACGGCTCCTTAAAATGAGGTGACCGAGGGGCGGGGCCCAGAGTAAATGCCCGCCCTGTCGTCCGCCGCGGTCGGAGACGTAGAGGGGGACTGTTTGCGTAATTTTCTGTTCCCACTCTGCGTCCTTGACCGCGGCAGACGACGGGACTGGCATTCTCTGAGGCCCTGCCCCCTCGGATCGCACTGAGGAACTGTTTCTCAGCCGAACTTTCACTTTTTCCGTGCAGCTTTGCATGCGGCCTTAACTAGGCAAATGTAACATAAATAATGGATAACCGAGAAACTCATTCTTCCGTGCACGATTCTTTGAAAGTTTTGAGCGACTGTTCTTTCATAGATATGCTTGCAAACTCTCCCTTTTACCTGGCGATATCTAGTCGAGCGCATGGCGTTTAGGTGACGCCGCTTGTGAGTTGAGATGTCTTGACCGCGACAACCTTTACTGTGCGACTGTCACTCACGAAACTGACACGGTCAGGATGCATGAAGTACTTAGTTCAGCCAATTCGCGAACGATTTAGTTCTATCCATCTCAAGAGCACATTCTACATCTCTGGAAAAGGGGTGGGGTCGATTGGTCGAACTTTCGCGCGACCACCCGCGGCGAGGGACGCGGCGAGTGAGTCGTCGGCAGCTTTATCTGTTGAAACAGCAACAATAGCACAATAGCAACACAGAGGAATTCCCGAAGCTTCTGAACTGCAATCTTTGAAGAGCCTTCACGGTACCAGCCCATTGCGTCTTGAGCGCAATTCCAAACGATTCGTATGACGGCGCCACGAGTGCGACACCGCAAAGCGAAAATTCGACCAATTGGACCTTACCCCCGCCTCTTCGAAGGCGATGGGCGTTTTGAAACCGCTGCCCACCAATGACGATCATCCTTTTGGCGAATACGAAATACGAGATTTTGAATGCGCAGTATCCTATCGTTCCAGTCACTCGCATTCGGGCTTTTCTTCTTTTTTCACTGGTTATGGATGATCGTGGTAGTGATGCCGTTCATTGCGTTTGGAATGAGTTTGGTCGCGACTGTGGCTGACAGCTTACTCACATCTTTGGTCGCCGAAAACGAGCAGGTCGGTGATGTTCGTGGCCATTGTTTCTCGTCTCACGAATTTGTTTCAGGGATTGGTTCTTGGTGTCGCGACGTCCTTCAATTCTTTAATACGAACATTCGCTCCGACTATCTCTGGCTACATTCTGGAGACGTTCGGATTTTCCACTTTCGCTGTCATTGGCTCTTTATCCACGGCTCTTGGTCATGCAGCTTTATTTCTATTTCCACTTCATGAAGGTTTACTACGGAAGGCAAAGGCTGAATGATCCCTCACTGATGTGCTAATGCATTTTCTGCAAAACTTACTACCTCTTATCGACGAGCTTCAACTATCTAGTCATTTACTGTAGACACATTCATGCAATTTCACTTATAACATATAGTAATCAGGCTATGTAGATATTATATGTAAATTTGCACTTGGATAACTGCGGTGTTCGATGAATCGCTGCAGTAAAGATATCGTCATCTCTGAGAGATTTTTCCTTTTTTTACTGAAAGAACGTCGTTGTTACAACTTCTTCTTGATCGTTGTTTTGAATAAATTGAACGGAATTCGAGCCTATATACAAAATTCTCAATTGTTCATTTTGGGCAAGAGAGCTAGTGGTGTATACAGGCCTGATTTAAAGACTAGAGCACCGCTTTTTTACCTCGCCTTAAGTATAATGTGCGTTAGAATTATCTAATAGGTCATCATATGCAGCGAGATATTTCACTACGAGCGATAAGCTCTGTGCTGGTCACGCTGTGAATTTGCCCAATTCTCTTTTGTCGCCGCGCAGATCTAGTTCGTCTGGCCCAGTAACCAACTGGACTCACATGACGGGGTGTGTACACTTATGTCGAATTTTCGCGCGGCAAACTGCGCCGCGGATTTTTTCGCGTGTGATATCGTACACTCCCTCTAGGGTTTTACGCCCGTATTAATTATCTCTTAATTAGGATTGTTATCATGTAATCTATCGTTTCTTTTACTTTTCAAGCTACTATTTTGTCTCTCAGGGCACGAAAATTATTCTTTTCAGATAATGATGAGATAAACAGCTATTTCTTAAGGGACCACCATGGTACTAGACCTTTGCGTCCTGAGCGGAATTCCAACCGACCGCGGCAAGTTGTGGTGACGGCGCCGCGAGTACGACGTCGCAGAGCGAAATTGGACATAGGTGCCCACACCCCATATGACGCGAACCCGTCTTTGTAGTGATCACAACCGAAGGCGTACAAGACTCCTCCTAACTTTGATTCTCTTAGAGCTACCAGAAAGTGGCGTTGAAGAAAAGTAGAGTTGAGAGCGATGTTTTTTGTAAACAAACATACCAGTTTAGAGGAGATGATCTGTGGCAAAACTTGCGTTAAAAAAAGGCGTTTGCGATCTCATATTTGTGTATTGAGGTATTGAGATATATTGCACTTCACTTGGAGCAGCAGCGCTTCACCGTCCGACATGCTGCAAGGGAAATGCAATGTTTGCGGCTGACTGGCATGGCCCTTCGCCGTCTACATCTACTCCTGAGCAGCTAGTGATCTAGACTGGAACGCAGTTTCAGGACGTAGACACATGTTACAGTAATCCTGACGTGAAGGAAACGCGTTTGTTCGTAGAGTCTATGGGGACCACACCTCATGTGGCAGCTTTTTTCTGCAATTGCCCACGCAATCAATATCATTTATTCATATATTTATTTATTTATTTATTTGCAACGCTGCTTAAAGGCACACCACGCGATAATCCTATTAGTGGCTTACTTTCGTGGAGCGAATGTGCCCTTGGATGACTGCTCAAACTGCATTCTTGTTGCGGCTGCACGGTGCACCCTCATAGTGTTGTGCCTGCTTGGACAAAACCGAGCCACGCCCACCGCTGGATCACACGCGGCCTTGGACCAACAAGTTTCCAACGCGGGGCTCAGTGGAAAATGAAATATGCTCCAAGAGATAATAATTAAATGAAACGGCCATTATGGTATCGGGGAATGGTAAACGGACAAATGTGCGGTGGTACTCACTACCGCAACGCGTGAGCTTGCGGTGCGGTTCGTCGTCGGTGGGCACAGGCTTTCCCCCGTTTCGTCGCTCCGTCTGCGCACTCCGCGTAAGAGAGAGCACGTGGCGAGATACTCGCAGAGTGTACTACGCATGATTGGTAGGGAAGCCAATGTTGCTCTTGCTCGGCAATCCGTCGAGACGGAGGGTACTGTGGGGCAGCGGTGGAGAAGAGGAGAATGATCTGTCGTCATTGCGATTGGGGTTACAAGTCGGCGATTTAGTAATTGTGGTATCTTCGGTCCCCGCTGTTGTAGGGGCGGCGCATTTCAGAGGTGAATGTTGAGTTGCTTCCGTCTCACCGATATTAGCTCAACAACGATATTGGCGACACCCCATATTAGCCCCCACGTCGGGGCTTCCTTCCCTTACAGGCTTAGGTCAAAATATACACTTGAGTATACATTCTGTGATGACAAGTGTCGCTTTCTTCTCACCGATGTCATAAACTCAACAACGATATTTGGCGACGGCCCATATTAACCCCACGTCGGGGCTTCCTTCCCTTGCAGGCTTAGGTAAAAATATACACTTCAGTATACATTCTGTGATGACAAGTGTCGCATTCTTCTCACCGATATCATAAACACAACAACGATATTTGGCGACGGCCCATTTTAGCCCCCACGTCTTGGCTCGCCCTTTAGCGGCGAGTTAGGAGTCACACTTTTACACACCTTAGTAGTCGAAGATCTCTATGCTGCTCACGAAGAGCCTTGCCCGATGAGATAAGAAGACCTAGAGCTCATAAGCATGTCAGCGCGCGTCATGGTGGAGGCCGCGACGCACGAGCGTCGCGGCAGTGAGTACCGCCGCACATTTGTCCGTTTACCGACACTCTTATGGTATCGAAGGCAACTTCCACATCGGGATATATTCCATCTGGCGCAGCGTATGATTCAGCTGGGTGGGCGTGGCTCGGTTTTGTTCAAGGAGGCACAACACCGTGCAGCCGCAACAAAGATGCAGTTTGAGCAATTATCTAAGGACCTACTGGCCCCACGAAAGTAAGCCACTAATTGGATTATCGCGTGGTGTGCCTTTGAAGCAGACGTAAGAAATATACAAAGAGCAAATCAAATGATCGCATTACAACTTAATTACCCATAGCTCAGCAATTCCTTCTTAACATGGATTTTAAAAAATGAAAAAGCAGGGAAGACAGGTGCCACCTGAGATTTGAGATTGATAAATGTAGTACCAGCGCGACACTTGAAGCTATATCGCTTTAAAAAATGAAAAAGCAGGGAAGACAGGTGTAGCATATGAAAACTTAACCGAGCCACCTCTGGTTATTGAGTTGGCCCTAACATAAAATTCTGAAGCATCAACCCTGATAATATCTTGAAGACCATACAGACATCGTATACTTTTCTGCGGGAATATAAGCTGCATAATTTGAAGCGACGATTCCTGCTGGTTGGATCATTATCTGGGTTTCATGAGCTGAATGGAGTTATTGATGCAGTTCCAGCATACATGCAGCAAGAGTAATCAACAGCTTAGACATTTAAATGTATATCTTTACCCAACTCTCGAATGGGGGAAACAGAAGCATCACACCCTGTCCCCCCCCCCCCTCCTCCCACTCCGCCCAACTGAGGCTTAGGCAAAAATAGGGTGATAATGTAGTTGGAGTTGCACTTCACTGTGATCGGCGTTCGCCGCTGATTTTGCTTAGGATTCTTACTTACGCCTTAAATGAAAGGGAACCTCTACCGGGGCACTCCCAGGTGTCGAGGAAATCAACCGCTTCAGTACAACCCCCCTCTCCACAGGGACCAAATACGACCCCACTCCCTCTTTTGAACTCTACAATGCCATAGAGGGGGGTGTATATCGTTAGGACAGAAACGTCGCGTTACCGTGTTCGGCACGCGACGGGATGGTGCGAGCCATGCGCGCCGTATTGGATGGGTCCTGGAGCGATGGCAGTGCTCTACGCCTCATTTATGCGTGATCGCTTCAGGACTCAACTAATACGGCGCGCATAGCTCGCACCATCCCATCGCGTGCCGAAACGGCCACGCGACGTTTCTGTCCTAACGATATACACCTGTTGCCTGATTGTATAGTTGCAATGTGTTTTATTACGATACACATTGCAACTATACAATCAGGCAACAGGTGTATATCGTTAGGACAGAAACGTCGTTATGAATTCGTATTCGAACCTGAAGCAAAAAGATAAATATTTATTTCACATCTCCTCACACGGATTCACTGTGAACCTCCCATCGCTTCTCATCTGCCTATTGAAAATTTAGATTTTAATGCTTATCGCTGACCTCTGCAGCAGCAGCAGGTACGACGCTCCCCTCTTATGCGGTCAAATCTGACCCACCTCTCGAGGAATCATCGACTCCCGGTGAACCCTGACCTCTACCTCCCTGAAATGAGGCTCAGGTAAAAGCTTCTAAAAGCCGGGAAAAAATATACTCGAGTGTAATGGATTTTTTGACTGAAAAACAAACGGTCTATTTGCAAATGAAAGAGTCCAATTTTCAAAACGTTATGGCCCAATCAAAGTGAGGAAGCCGAGCAACGTAGTATCTTTACTAATTTATGAGTTTCGTTCGAGTTACTCGGCGAGCCAAGCCTCTACGAGATGCACCAAAGGTCAATGACGAGACAAGATGAGCTAGAGACTGCACAAAACAAGGTGCGGAAGTTCTGCTTCATTTTATGTAAATCAGGGGTGTATCCAATACGGATCACAACTTTTTGGCACTCTGAAGCATCTTTCAGAGGAAATATGGCTCCAAGATGAGAAGTATGTAAAAAACGCCTTTCAACAGTTTTCAGACATGAGAAAAGGAAATTTCGAGTAAAAAATAGTATCTGCACTGAAGTCGTAGAGGAGAGTGCGCTGAATCTAATGGTTTCTTGTTTCATTACAATCGACTGTGTTTGAGTCAAACTATGACCTGAAAACTAAGGCAATGCGAAACGGCGAATACTTTTGGCCGACCTAATATTACGAGCTTCTCTTGATTTCTTGAACCACGGTAACATGAGTGGATTAATTAATCTCCAAGTGAAATGGTCTTCCATTGCAATAAATTTCATACCGTTACGGCCTATTTAAAGTGGCTAGGCCTAGCAACGGGACATCCCCACTCGTGGTTGGTTCTTACCCGGTTGCTAACTTCTGGGCATCTTCAGAAGAAATTTTTTTGGCTTTCTGTACTTTGCGTAGCCATGCATCTATGACATCAACTATATTGTCCTCTTTGCATGAGCGTCAAACATCGCAGCCTTAATCAACGATTAAACGATAGAAGCCAAAAAACACAGTCATTTCATAAAATCGGCTTTCACTACTCACTCTAGCCACTTACTGGTAATTTCTGCTAGAAAAGGCACAGCTATATCTTCCTCAAGTTCACAAAAACCCGTCTACTCTCTTTCTGAAATAGCTGTGAAATAGGCCGCATGCTGAGAGTAGTCTACGGCAGCAAGGACGAATGAATGCACGATGAGTCCTGTAATGGTTTCTATCATAATATTTCAATCCTATAACTAGCACCTAGAGCTAAATGATAACATGTTAGTTCGACTTGCTAACCGTAGGACATACTTAAGATGAGCGCCACTTGAAAGCACTGGTAGAGGTAGTGAGTAATCAGAAGTGCTAAGGCCGGTAATCCAAGTGAAATCTACGGGTCCAGGAAGACTATGGGTGTATCCTCAAGCCAAGATTCCTCATTGCGGCGTCGCACTCGCGGCACCACCAGTGCGAGCTGTCGCAGCCGGTTGGGAATCCACTTAGGAAGCAGTGCTGGTACTGTGGGAGTCCTTTGTGAAACAGTATCAAACACTTCAAACAGGATAGTATACGGTGCTATGACAATGAGAAGGCATCTTAAAAGTTACACTCCCAAGCATCTCTGAGGAGTCATGCACGATGAAAAGTATATTTTCGCCTGAGCCTCAATAAGGGTAGGAATTTGTTTTTTCCCAGTTCTAGATTCAGGTAAAGCTACCTCCACTCATTCATCTACCCACAAGGTTGTCTCCACTGGACTCCTTCGGTCCAGGATTGAGACGGTATCTATGTACGTCCCCCATTTCCCTGTCTATAAACCCTTATGGCGATGCATTATTTAGTAATAGTACAAAAGATACATCGTAATAAACATACATTACACGTGGCTGTACATTTTCTGGTAATTCACCTGAGGTCTTAAGGGCCGTCTATGTTTCTATAACAATTCGCAATAATGACATAGAAATCATCAGCCTCATCGCCATCAAATGTGATAGGTAAAGAAGCAAAGCGGCATCGTAGCTCCTATTCAGTCATCGCTGCAGTTTCTGTAATTCTTTGAGCTGCATGACGGCAGCATGGTGGGCCGTAGAACTGTAGAACTACCAATCAACCATTCAAAAAATTCAGGTTATACATCGTTTCAGGAACAATGCCTGCAATCGTGATCCGTGTCATAACACTAGCCACACTCGTGCATCTCTCGCAGGTAAGAAGACGTCAGTGCTAAAATCAGTGCTTAGGAGGTAATTTCAAGCTGAAGAAAGGTTCTCCTCGTTTTTCTTTACTATAGCCATACTGTGCTGTGTTTGAATTTCTCCTGTGGCTGCATAAATTATAAAAGCTCACTATTCATTGTAAACTTTATAATTACGACGGTTAACGTATTATAGAATGAAAATGTATCAGTAGTATTCTTTCCAAAAAGCAAATATTTCTGACTTGCCTTATCAAAATGATCTGTTGCAGATCACCCCGGCTCTGTCCTGCACTCTCAGAGAAATACCTTACCCAAAAGTAGTAGCTCCATCCTACTATATCGGGAACAAACTCGAGGATTGCTTGCGGTGGTGCTTGGAAAAACCATTGTGTAATTTGATCTACTATGGTAAGGTGAGTTTCTAACGCCCGTATCTTTGGTGAATGGTTCGACAAAAAAAGTTCTGACTGAACTGGGATCACTTGAAGTTTCTTCTCAAAAAACTTTTACAATTATCCTTCCATGACAGAAAAATGGACCGATACGAAAGGTAAGGGGCTATACAATTTGAAAGGAGTTCCATTTCTCTGTTGGGAAGATGGACCATAAATTTGGGCGATGCTATGTTTGTTACTATATTTTGCCTTACAAAAACATGCTGGCTGATGATTCTTTCATTCACTAGTCTGGCTGCATGTCCTTTGAGATGGCTAGTACAATGGGCACGGATTGGCATCGTGCGATCACACAGCCTAAAGAGCGCTTCTTCGTGGTGGATCGCTATTTCTCCAATACAAGCTGTCCAACTGTAAAGGAATGGATCGAGTCTGATCCTTATAACCATTGAAACTGTTGATGCTATCTGTATGCCATGTAATTGGCAGCGTGTCATTCTACAGTTACAAAGTGTCAATTCTCTACGAAAAGTCAGTGACAGTTTTCTTTTCTGCTGAATGTCTATTTAATAAACTGTTGATGCATCTTGAATTCTGCGTTATTTAATCCCATGAATGCGATGCTTGATACAAGTTCGATAAGGGAGAACAGAACTAAAGGACGTGTCCAAAGCTTCGCCTTGAAAAAACAGTACCCGCCACATACCCCGCAGTGGAAGGGTAGGCAGGTCAAGCGCGGCTCGAGGAAAATTATCAAAAAACACGACCCACTCCTCTAAAGGGGGCCTCTGAGCAACCCCCCCCCCCCCACCTTCTTCAGGTTTCGTTATTTCTGTGGTTTCTACCCAGCGAATGCGATTGATCAAGGTAATTAAGAGCCTACGGTCAAAAAAATATTGAGGCCAAACTCCTGACAAAATAAGAGAATTATGAACCTGTCAAAACTCAGTTTATATTCCAAGACAAAAGCGTCCAACAAGGGAAGGGTTTCAACTTCCCAGAACTTTGAAATGAGATACGGATTTATCGATGGAGCTCCGAATACTGATTACAACCGTGGAAACCGAAATTGCAAAATGCCATTCTGAAGCGAGTTAGGAGGGGTCAAAGTTTGCCTGTGACATCGCATTGGCGAGGCACTTTGCCATCAGCACGGACGTTGCATTCAATGTGATCGGCCACCGTGGCTCGCCGGAAGTGTTCCGGATCTGCATGATAGGGGTCATGGGTTTGCTCCTCGCCGATGCAGATTTATTTGCATTTTGTGTTTCATTGTCAGTATACTCCATTGAGAGCGCCTGATAAGGCGTGGCCTACGTACTTGGATGAGTAGCGAGAGTGAGAGAGTTTGATAAACTCTCACCCAAGTCCGTAGGCCACGCCCTATCAGGCGCTCCGAAATGGACTGTAAGTGCTTTTCTTTCACTTCTGCACGTTTCCTTGCACTGGAACCTATCGCACCCATCATTTACTCAGCCACTTTATTTGAACTACTAATATGACTCAAACCTTCACGATTTACTAACGATTTCAATTGTTACACTCAACACTAGAAAATCAAATAAAAACGACTTCAAGCCACAATTAATGATGAAACAGAGCAAAATAGTGTGTGAGGCAAATGTGCAGAGTAATATTAGTAGTTATAAATAAAGTGGCAGAGTAAATGATGGGTGCGATGGGTACCAGTACAAAGAAACGCGCAGAAGTGAAAAAAGCTCTTACTGACAATGAGACACAAAATGCAATAAATTGTGCACAGGCGGAGAGCACACCCACGACCCCTAACCTGCAGATCCGGAACACAATCAGTGTGCCACGGCGGCCGATGCTGGCAAGTTGAAACCCTTCCGCAGTAAGAGAAATAAGAGCTCAACAAAAGTCAATACTTACATTCCGAAACGAAAGCGTCTCTGATCATGGGTAATGTGCTCGTCCTCTGATGACAAAGGAGTGAAGTCGTGCTCATACTTTGCGCCGGCAGGGCGTGGTTGCGTTCACAGGCTGCGAGGCAAGTGGCATCGGCAATAACGCAGAGACATGCAGCCACGCCATGTCGCCGGAACCGCAAAGTATGAACGCGGCCTAATTCAGCGGTGATGGAAAATTTTTGTCTCGCATGTGAAGTATAGGATTCATAACCCTTCACCCTCTCTCTCTCTAACTTCAAATGCTCATAATTTGGCTCTTTTGTCAGACGAGGTAAGTATAAATCGAGATAAAAACTATAAGAATCCACAAGTTTTTTTCAACAAAATACGAGCTTGCTTATTTTGGTTGCCCGGAACAGTGGAGATCTACGGGCGTTGAATTCTTTATGACCGCTCCAGCAAAATGCTGGTCTGGAGGCGTTTCTGCCGGAGAAAGCTGTCCAGGCACCTGAAGAAATAGTATAAGGAACTGGTATCAGAGTCGTATGGAAGTACTGGATCACTCCATAAGTGGCATCGTTTTTTTTTGAATGAAAATTTTTCTGTGAAGTTACATGCACACAGCGTGTCATATGCCATTTGAAAGAAAATTTTCCGCGTTTCGAAAATTGTGTCGAAATCTGCGGTTTAGGGGAGACGACCTGTGGCGAAGTTTGCGTTGAAAAAGGCGATTGCGGTCGCATATAGGAATATTCGGATATATCGCGCTTCACTTCGAGCCGCAGTGCTTCACTTTCCGAGGTGCTGCAAGGGAAAGGCAATGTTTATGGCTGGCTCCTATGGCCTTTCGCCGTCTACATCTATTTCTCAACAGCGAGTGATGTAGACTGTAACGCAGCTTCAGGATGTGGGATCCATGTTACAGTAATCCTAACGTGAAGTGAACGCGTTTGCCGTAGAGTCTATGGGAACTACACCTCATTTGGCAGCTTTTTTCTGCTACTGCCCACGCGACCATTGTTATCTGGGTTTTATGGGCTGAATGAAGTTGTTGATGCAGTTTCAGCATACATGCAGCGAAAGTAATCATCAGCTTATGCATTCAAATGCATATCTTCACATAACCATCGAATGCAGGAGACAGGAGCACCACACCCTTTTCCCACCCAACCCAACTGAGGTAGGCAGAAATAGGGTGCTAATGTAGTTGGAGTTGCACTTCACTGTGATCGGCACCGTTGTTGATTTTGCTTAGGATTTTTACCTAGGCCTTAAATGAAGGGGAACCTCTACCAGGACACTCCCAGGTGTCGAGGAAATGAGGCGCTTCAGTACAACCTCCCTCTCCACAAGGACCAAATACGACCCCATTCCCTTCTTTGAACTCTACAATACCATAACTGTTTCCTGATTGTATAGTTGCGATGTGTTTTATTGCTATGAATTCGCATTCTGACCTGGAGCAAAAAGATATTTATTTCACATTTCCTCATACGGATTCGCTGCGTAACCGCCCTTCGTTCCTTATCTGCCTATTGAAAATTTAGATTTTAGTGCTTATCGCCGACCTCTGCAGCAGCAGCAGGTACGACCCTCCCCTTCTATGCTGTCAAATGCAGGCTAACCATGAGCGAAGAGCAGGGTGTGATTCCACTTAAGTGAATAGTGAAAGTTAGATAAGCCAAGAAATCGTTGTGATTGTCGATGCAATCATACTAGCTGGTGGTTCGGTGAAACATCACATTCTGCTGGTCACTTGCAACAATTGCGCACTTCATTGACACGACACTCACCCATATTGATGGGTTCACCCCACTGACAGCACCTCAAGCTTCGGTAATCAAACTTTTATTGTTTTCCATGGAGAAAACCAAACGACGAAGTTCATGAGGTGACGATTAAGATTATTGTAGACCTTGAGAGATCTCAGCAATATGATGATAACTTCAAATTTCAACTGGATTTTTAGCAGGAGCTACAATGATTCTGTAAAATGTTTCGGCAGGCTGATGCGAAAAGATTATCAGCAACGAGGAAAACTACAAAATGAACCGAAATGTACCAAAGATGGATGACGAGGCAAGACTAGCAAGTCTGGAATCATTTTTCCGCGACTATATGTGCAGGGGGTGCCAAAAAAGTAATTTTGCGCATGGCTCACATTCGTCAAGCATACAAAACGTAGGGAAACACTAGAGATAAAAGTGTAAAATATTTGCGAAATGTTCCTCTAAAAATAAGAGCAAGCTGTGACTCACTATCACCTTCATTAAATTGAGAGGCCTCAAGCCGGCGCAGTCGGGCTTCAGAGCACCTACGGCATCAAGGTCCGCTTAAAACAGTGGATGAAAGATTCTGTCTGCCAGGAGCAAAACTGCCTTTGCTTGAGGCTCAGCCACATAGCAATCCCAAACTAGAAACACAAATCAAAAGCTGTGACGGCTGAAGCAACTCGAAAAGGCAGCACGATATGGAAACTGATGTAGCGATAAAGGAAATTCTTTGCCCCAGAAGTCAACGGTTGGTTTATGCGTGGGTCTCATCCTTCATCTTCCTTAAAAGAATCGTCCACGGAAAATGAGTTTTTGTGTTACCCATATGTTTATGTTGTATTTGCCTAATGTTGGTCTCATGCAAAATTTCACGCGAAAAAATGTGAATCTGGCTGAGATACAGCACTACAAAGTGCGGTCCCAGTGGGCGGGGCCTCCGTGTAAAAGCCTCGTCCCGTCGTGCGCCGTGGTCGGAGACGCATTGTAGGAACAGAGGGTTACGTAAACAGTGCCACTCTCCGTTCCCAACGGCGGCGGACGACGGGACGAGGCTTTTACACGGAGGCCCTGCCCACTGGGACCGCACTTTGTGGTGCTGTATCTCAGCCAGATTCACATTTTTTCACGTGAAATTTTGCATGAGGCCAACATTAGGCAAATACAACATAAACGTATGGGTAACACAAAAACTCATTTTCCGTGGACGATTCCTTTAAAGTAGTTTTGTGTACATTTCTGGGAAAAATCACTTGCAGCTGCTCCCTCGCTTGCATCCGACTCATAATTTTACATGGCCCTTGCTTGGTTGCTTCATTTTCGTGGTATACATTTCTTCGAAGCAGAAACGGTAAATCTCTGCCCTTCATTGGTTTCCTGCCGACTTTGTACCGAACTAGAACAAAAATGGAGGTTATGATACTTCCAGTAAGAGGTACATCTCAAGAGTGACCATTCCTCCAGCAATGCTTTCCGTTGACAAATACTCTATTTACCGTACACGGAAATTCAGTCTGGTTCCGCCCTCGGTCCATTAACATTCACGATCCTCTGTTGATCTTCGCGTCTACTGTAGAACACAATTCAACTTCAAGTGAATGAGTTCATAATTATAAGTTACATACCATTACGACATACTTGAAGTGAGCAGGCCTAGCAACATGACATCCATTCTTGCTTGTGACCAGTTTCTAAGCGGTTGCCAACCTCTGAGCTTCTCAACAAGAGATTTTTTCGGCTTGTGGTTCTCTCGGTAGACAGGCATTTGTGCCATCAACAATATTGGTCTCCTTGCATCAGCATCGAAGATCTTAATCTTAGTCAAGGGTAGAGAAATGTATTCGTTTTTCTTCATACTGCTATTAAAAATTGCTCAAAATCGGCTCTCACCATCCGCTTCAGCCACTTACTGTTGACTTGTGACTGGAAGAGATAGCTGCAGCTCTCATAGTGAACCACAATATATAAATTACGTTTTCCCCTGAGAGTGGGCTACTGTTGCAGGTAGGAGAAGGTGCACGATAAATATGTATCATTGCGGATTCTCTATCGATAAATATTTTCAATTATTGTTGTGGATTTCGATAAGTATTGTTGCGGAATCTCCAATATCTCAATCTTATGAATTAGCACCTATAACTGAATGATACATATACAGGGTGCGATAAAAGTATCGACCGTGCGACAAAGGCTTACCTTTCTGGGAAGAAATGAGTAATCAACATGAAGTTCACTGGTGAATGTGACCTACAAACAATTCCAACTAAAATAACACAACATGGCCTCCGAATTCGATAGGATTGCCTTTGCCTCAGGCACAACGACAAGGAGAACGAGAAAAAGCATTTGCGGTAGCTCGCAGGTGGTCGTCGCACAAATCATGCCATGCTTTTGTAGGAGTAATCTTGAAAAACCGAACGAATTGTAAAAAATGGCTTTGCGCTCCAAGAGTCTGAACAGGATAGTAGAACAGCTCAACATTCTAGCAGTCTGAAGGGCGTTGTTGCAAGGCGGTGCGCCGTAGTACCGAAATCCCACATATCCGGCAACACTTGAGCCAAATCCCAATCAGCAAAACAAACTCGAAGGTGCCATCAGTAGACACATACATCCCTAGATAATACCTCATCTTGGACCCAATCCGGATGAATTCTAATGGGAGACAGCCCGGACTGACACGGCGTAGTTGCGGACACAGCAGTGGTCTCAGAACAGCCTCCACGACTTCACTACTTCACAGCCATGACCGCCGGATAGTATGAATTTTACCCGCTCAATTCTTTCCGAATTATCTTAAAGGGCGAAGCTATGCACTACAAATTGCCCCATTCTATAAATGATGTTGTGGCGATAGTTTTAGACAATTTGCACACAGTCACCTGCGTCCGACGACATAAGCCTTCCCCGCAGTCTTCGCGATCTATTTTTTGAACAAAATTCCTGTTAATATCTCCTTTCTAGTTGAAATGGTAAGACTTTGATAAGCGGTCAGTACTTTTGCCGCACGCTGTAAGTTCAACCCTTTTCCACACTTCAGATAAGCACGTAGCATTCTCGAAGGCACTGATAGGGGTAATGTGAGCAATGAGAACAGCTAAGCGAGTCATTCAAATCAAGGCTACAAGGCCATGGGTGAATCGTTAGGTCAGGATTTCTAATTGTGGTGTCGCACCCTAGTCGCCATCAGCGCGAGCTGCCGCAGCCGGTTGAGACCGTTTTCAACAGCTGCCATCTGTTTAACGTGGATCGCCCCTTTAATGTAGCCTGTCCCCTTTGGAGTCAACTGTGAGGGTCACCTGGTTTCTGACTGTTTCATTCGGTTTTTGTGGCATTTGCATACCATTACTCTTTGGCTTCCACGTTTAACAATGCTTTCATATTTGGCACAAACTACTTCTACCATTGCCTTTACAGCAAAACCACTGATAAGACGCCCGGGGTATTATAAGTGTGCAATCAAATGTGTGTCCTGAGTATTACCCCGGACGCGGTGACTCTTTCATCCTCCAACAGGGGTACCTTCATTGGACCTCTTTGGTCCAAGAGTGAGACGGTATATACGTAGCGCTCCCATTTGTTTGTGCATAAGCTCCTAGGCCAGTTATAGTACAAAAGGTATACAAATCATAATAAAGAGCTGTGCATCTTTTAGTAGTCCCTCTAGGCTATCAAGGGCTTTACATGTTCTTTCGGCAATGCTCGATAATGGCGAAGAGACCAAACAGCTTTGCAACTCTCCTCTAATCACTGCTAAAGTCTTAGTGGGTTTTTGAGCGGTATGATGGTGGTGTGGTGGATTGTGGAACTATAGTACTTCTAAACAACCACTTGAAGGTTTCAAATCATGTTTCATTTCAGAAACAATGAGCCTAGCCGTGCTCTTGGTCCTAATAATTGCAACACTCGTGCATCTCTCGCAGGTAAGAAGATATTCAAAAATTAGTGCTGTAGCGCTGCTTATAATCAAAAAAGTTTCCTCTCATTTTTGCGTCGGCCTCGCTGTGTTTAAATCTTTTCTGAGATGACATAGCATAAAAGCTCACCATTTCCTTCATATACTTTATGCTCTCAACGGTCATCGCAAAATGAAAATGTAGGAGCAACATTCTGTCTGCAAAAGAAACATTTTTGATTTGTCTTATCAAAAGGATTTGTTACAGATCACTCCAGCTCTGTCTTGCACTTTCACAGAAGAACCATACCCACAAGTATTGGACTATGACGAGGAAAAGACTACCTTCAAGACTGGTGATAGTAGTCTAAAGGATTGCCTCAGGGCTTGTTACGAAAGTCAGGAGTGTAATATGATCGAATTCGATAAAGTAAGTTTCTTACGACTTTATTGTTCAACAAAAAATACCTTGACTGGGATTCATCCTTACAAGATGTGTTTACACTTACCCTCTATGATAGGAAAAGTGGATCGAGACAGAAGGTCTAGGAGGCTGGATGTTGTGTAAGAAACTGAGCCTTAGTTCAATCTTTCTTGGGAAACTAAAGTACGAAATAAACCAGTGCCATATTTCTCATTGTTTTCCTTCTTACTAAAGCACCCCGGCTGATGTTTCTCTCAATTTAGGATGGCTGTCTCCTCCTTGTCGATGGTACTGCGAGTGGCCCGGATCCTGGAAAAACGAGTTCTACAGGTCGCCTTTTGAGCTGAATAGAAATATCTTCGACACAAGCTGTTCAACCATAGAGGAGTCCGATATCGATGCTTATTGAATTTGTTGATGCCATATGTATGCCATAGCATTGTACTTGGCAGTGAGTCATTCTACGTCCGTGTAATGTCGACTGTAAAGGAAAAATCAGTGTGTTGTTTTCTTTTTCACTGAATATGTGTTTGATAAACTGTTGAAGGGTCTCATTTTGCGTTACCTAATCCCGTGATTCAGATAGTTGAGGTGAATTCGACGATCGGAGCACGGAGCGGATGGGCATCACCAACATTTTTGCTTTAACAACCATGAAAGACATAACAGCAACGTTTTTTGTTTCTTTATTTATTCTCCCATGAAGAACACAAAAGCCACGCATAAGATTAGCAATTATAAAACAATGGAACGTGGGGAACATACAATGGAACGCGGGAAACATACCATCGAGGTAAATTACAGTGATTTTATTTATAATTGTTTACCTCTCACTTAAAAATCAGATGCGCTGTTCAATCAATAGAGCAGCGTTTAGAGTCAGTTTCAATTCATTGAATTAGCCGATGCATAACTCAACGGGGGAGACAAGTTCCTCAAGTGGAATACCAGGCGATCTTGGAAGATGGAAGCCTGCTCCCATCTAAAGAAATCACAATCAAAAGAATTCCATAGCTTAGCTACCCGAACCAGAAGCGAACCCTCAAATGTCGAGGTGTTTTGCTTATAGGGACGTATGCGAAAGGGATGCGCCCTCGAGGTACCGGTAGTGGGAGATTATTCGAAAAGGTCACGCAATTTCGAACAGGTTTCGCCTGTGGTAGTTTTGTAAAGTAAGCTGTGATCAAGAAACTATCTTGTGAAAGCTAGTTTATCAGCACCGAGTTTATATAGACGCTGCTCGTAGGGGAGCATGCTAACACTCTTCCGAATGAAGCAGCGATGAGTAAAGCTTTTCTGAACTTTCTCGATTTCTTCTATCAACAATCTCTTGTGTGGAGACCAAACAGGGCAACAGTGCTCTAGAAGCGGCCTGACATAGAGGATAAAAAGCCGCAATAGCAAGCACGTAACCTAAAGGATTTGAGTATAAAATTAGTTCGAGCACGTGCACTCGATGATATGTCCTGAATGTATTCATCGAATTTGAGCATTTCATTATGATACCTGGGTCACGAATTTGACGAACACGTGTGAGCGGCTTCCAAGACAGCGTAAAAGCGAAGTTAGGGTGGTTTCTTCCAGTACCCATGGTGGCCGTTTTAAGGAAAGAAATTTCGAGTTGCCACTTCTTTAACCAGCATTCAACAGCATCAGTGGCAGTCGTAGAATATTTTCCCAATAGAACAATCTGAGGTGTTTAGATTAAGCAGGTGTCAGTAGAATATTATCCTGTTTGCTACCCGTAGGCTTTCAGTACAGCACACTCTTATCTGTACAACATATGGAAAATGCGACACATAGGAAAGCGTGCACCACCCAAATCTCATATTTTATTCTTAATCATTATGTTATTTTCCTATTTACACTGATAAAGGCATGCACTGTTATTTGTGAACGTATCGACGCTAAATGAGCTCGGAACAAGAGCCACACTCACAATAAAACCTCTGAATTATCCTTGTGTGGTAAATCTATCTCTTCAGGAAATATTCAAGCACCAGAGCACTCTTACCATTCATGTCCTTTGTAGGATGTGCGGAAGCGCTTTCGAAAAGATCTAAATCCATTGCGTCAAAGAGTTGGACTTCCATGCTTGCAGATTAGACCTGATCCGGCCAACCACCGAGCTGTCAAAGAACCTGTGCCCCGACTTTGCCTGTCATATGGATCTTTAACAATCTTAAACTTTGAACTTGTCTTGAAACCCTTGCTATCTTGCTCAATAAGTCCCGTGGGGAACAAATGTTAAAATAACTTTCTGGAACACGACCCCCATCCCCCCAAAAATCACGCTCATCAACTGCCTAATCATAAGTACAAATCATATAAAATCAAAAATAAATAGTTAATCATTTATAGTTTGATATTTTCCATTACAAGAATGTTTGTCGAACAGTATTCGACATATCGAATAGGTAGACTTTGTGCGGTCAATGGATGTGCCTTGAAGGAGGAACCAGAACTAACATATCGCTTAACCTTGAATTAAAATTACATGAAATCAAAAATAAATAGTTCACAAAAATCTTTCTTCGTTTATAGATCAAAATCGCATTTTTTAGAAAGCAAACACAGCTATTTCATTACAAAAATGTTTATCGAACGGTTCTCTAGATATCAAATATGTAGACTTTGTGCGGTCAATGGATCTGCCTTGGAGGAGGAACTTTCTCTGCGTGAATCCATCATACTTGTCAAACGATATTTCACAGATGACCAGCAAATGCGCGATGTAACATTTCGAGCTTCCTTCGAGCAGAGAAACTGATAGCGGTAATGCCATCTGTGTAGCTGTGACGTGATTGGTCCCAGCGAATTTAACGGTTTTTTGTTTCAATTACAATCAATTGTGTTCGAGTCAAAACGTGATCTGCCAAAGTTGGGCAGTGCAAAAACCTAATATCTACGAGCTTTTCATAATTTCTCTGACCACGGTAGAACATGAATGGATTATTCAGTCTCCAAGTGCCTGGCAACGGGACATCCCCAAATGTGGCCGATTTTTAGCCGGTTGCTAACCTCTGAGCATCTTCAAAAGAAATTTCTTTGGCTTGCGATACTTTAAGTAGTCATGGATCTCTGCCATCAACTCGTCTCTTTGCAACGTCTCTTTGCATTAGCATCAAACATCTCAGTCTCAGTGAACGGTCAAACGATAGAATCTGTTTTCGACACACAATCATTTTTCAAATTCGGCTTTCACCACCCACTCTAGCCACTCACTGGTAAGTTGTTCTAGAAGAGGGCACAGCTATATCTTCCGCAAGGTCACAAAAAATCATCTACTCTTCTACCTGAAATAGCTGTGAAATGGGTTGCATACGGAGAGTGGTCTACGACAGGTTTTCTATCATAATAATATAATCCTATGAACTAGCACTTAGAACTGAACGTAAACATGTTGGTTCAACTTGCTTACCGTAGGACATACTTTGATGAGCACCACCTGAAGACATTGGTAAGGGCGATGTGGGTAGTCAGAAGTGCTGATGTGAGTCATCCAAGTGAAATCTACGCGTCCAGAAAGACTATGGTTGTATGGGTGTGTGGGTGTAAGTCTATGAGAAAGACAATGGGTGTAAGTCAAGGTTTCTCATTGCAGCATCGCACTCGCGGCGCCATCAGCGCAAGCTGTCGCAGCCGGTTTGGTATTCGTTCAGGAAGCAATGCTGGTACTGTGGGAGTACTTTGCAGAAACAATACTCAAGCTTCCGAACAGGGTGGAATATCCCTCCTATATGACACCTCCTTGGTGTCAACTATAGGGGGGCATCTTCAAAGCTGCACACTTAAAGACAATCTGCACAATGAAGAGTATATTTTTGCCTGAGCTTCAATGAAGGTAGCAATGTGTTTTTCCCACTTCTAGGCTTAAGTTAAACCACATAAACTACCGTCTATGGTGTGATACCCCCTATCATCATTGGAATTGCTCTTGGGGTGGTGCACTCATTTATCCTCTAACAAGAGTGTCTCTACAAGACTCCTTCGGTCAAGAATTGAGACGGTATCTATGCTCCATCCCTATTTTTCCGTATATAAACCTTTATGTCAATGTATTACGGTCAGATATAGTACAAAAGGTATATAATAGTAATCATACACTACACGTGGGTGTATAATTTTTGGTAATCCATCTAAGGTCTCAAGGGCCGTGAATAATTCTATAATAACTCGCGATAATGACAAAGGAATCATCAGTCCTCATCGCATATCATCAAATGTGATAGGTAAGGAGGCAAACGGCATCGTAGCTCCTATTCAGTCATCCTTGAACTTTCTGTAATTTTTTTAAGCGTCATGACGGCAGCGTGGTGGACAGTAGAACTGAAGGACTACTGATCAACCACTCGAAAAGATCTACTGATACTCGTTTCAGGAACAATGAGTGTAATCGTAATTCGTGTCATAACACTAGCTACACTCTTGCATCTCTCGCAGGTAAGAAGGCGTTCTAAAATCAGTGCTTAAGAGGCAGCTTCAAACTCAAAGAAGTTCTTCTCGTTTTTTTTTACGATAGCCATACACGCTGTGTTTGAACTTCTCCTGTGGCAGCATGAATTATAGAATCTCACCATTCATCATAAACTTTGTAATTATGACTGTTAACGCATTATAGAATGAATATGTATCAGTAGCATTCTTTCCGTGAAGCAAATATTTCTGACTTGCCTTATCGAAATGATTTGTTCCAGATTACTCCTGCTCTGTCCTGCGCACTCACAGAAATACCTCACCCGAATACAGTGACCTACTCCTCCTACCATTTCGAGAATAAACTCGAGAATTGCTTGTAGTTGTGCTCCGGAAAACCATTATGTAATCTACGACCTACATACTACGATCAGGTAAGTTTTTATCCACAGTATTTTCCGTAAATGTTTCGACAAAGAAGTTCTGACTAGGATTACTTAAAAACTTTTACAATTATCCTTCCATGACGGAAAAATGGGCCGATACGAAAGGTTAAGGGGCTAGATAATTTGCAAGGAATTCCATTTCTCTCTTGGGAAGATAGATCATGAATTTGGGCAATGCTATGTCTGTTACTATATTTTGCCTTACAAAAACATGCTGGCTGATGATTCTTTCATTCACTAGTCTGGCTGCCTGCTGTATGAGAATGGTGCTACAAACGGCACGGATTAGCATCTTGCGATGACAAAGCCCAAAGAACGCTTCTTCGTGGTGGATCACAATTTCATTAATACATGCTGTGCAACAGTAGAGGAATGGATCGAGTCTGATTCTAATAAACAATGAAGCTGTTGATGCTATCTACATGTCATGAACTTGGCAGCGTAAAAAATACCAAATAAAAAGAGGCTTCCTCTTTTTCAGGTTCCGCTATTTCTGTTGTTTCCACCCAGCAAATACGATTGATCAAGGAAATTATGAGAATGTGGTCAAAAAAGAAAAAGAACACTGAGGCCAAACTCCTATCAAAGTAAGAGAATATGAATCTATCAGAACTCAGTAAGTATATTCAAAGACAAAAAAGTCTAGCGAGGAAAGGGTTCCAAATTCACACGGAACTTTGAAATGAGACCTGGATGGGTCGATAGAGCTCCGAATACTGATTATAACTGTGGAAACAAAATTGTAAAATGCCATTCTAAAGCGAGTTAGGAGGGGGGAAGGTCAAAGTTAGCCCGTGACATCCCATTGGCGAGGCACTTTGTCATAGCACGGCCGCTTCGGATCCAGCACTGGCTCGCTGGCAGTGTTCCGTATCTGCAGGATAGGATTCGTGGGTTTGCTCCACGCCGATGCAGATTTCCTTGCATTTTGTGTTTCATTGTCAGTAAGTGCTATTCTTTTACTTCTGCACGTTTCGTTGCCCTGGTACCTATCGCACCCATCATTTACTCCAGCACTTTATCACGTTCCTTCGAAATAGCCGACACTTGGCTCATGATCTGCAGTATGCGATGGTCTCGCAAGCTCGTCACAGTTTTTTTCAGAAGTTTGTCTATTCCATTTGAGGGACTCTGGGAAAATTCAAAATTCATTATTAAGGCATAAAAGTTACGTTCGAAAAGAGCGAAATAAACAGGCTCCATTATGGTATAAACAGCACAAGATGAGATACCAAAATTTAATCAAAAATTCACTCAGACAGTGATAATTCGGAACCGCAAAAAACTTTCCAAATCAGTTAACAGCTGGTCCTCTGTTTGGATCCGCTCATAATCTGACATCACTTCCTTGTTTGCTCTATCCCTGTACATTCCTTTGGTAGAGAAACTGCATTTCCTCCCTCTCTATTGGTTCATTGTCCACTTTTATTTGCGGAATAGTAGGCAAGATAGAGCACACGATACTTTTAGTGGAGGGTGTTGCTTTTTTGTAAGAATTTTGCGCTTTGGCGCGCAGGAGTTACGTGTACAAAATTGCGTAAGAAGAGCGGCAATCGTGTTCCGCGCCTATTTTTAATCACTTTCCCTCTCAAGTGTGTTTGTTTTCGGCCTGATTTTATTTCATTTGACATAAATAACATTTTTATTTCATCATTGATTAATGATAGTGTTTCGCATGCAGTCATTCATTTCCTGATCATCCTTATTTGTATCGTCTGTATCATCCTTATTTGTATCATTCCATATGAATAATGCAAAAAGAAGTAGTTTTTGGATGTCACAAGTATTTTAGGCACCCCTTTTTCAAAAACGAATTCAAAAACCTACTTAAATGGTGTGCTGTTATGATAGGATGTCGCAGTTGATTCATATAATATCTAGCAAACGAAGAAAAAGAAACCTAGACATGTCTCGTGACTTACAAAATCTGGAGTGAAAGAAAACACGCGTCGTTCTAGCAAAAAGGTCGCTTTTGACATCGGTGCACGGACGTCAGAAATCAGATTTGTCCTTTTCGTTGTTTTTGCTTCCCTTTACGCTCAACTATATAATGATGCAAAAAGAATGTGCATAGCATAAGTTGAAAAACCAATGTATACGAAATGCTGTCATCAACTAGTGGTAAGCTGAAAACGTTGAAATCGTCTAACGAAATGAAACAAGATTGTAAAAGTTCTTAGTGAGCGGCAAATAAATAAAAATAGGGATGGAACAAGATTGCCGCTCTTCTTACGCAATTACATGAAATTCTCAACAGGTTTAGCCATATTGCGCACAAACGTCGCACGTCGCATGTCGCGACGCAAAATTTTGACATGAGAGTACATACTTCATATCCCAAGAGTGGACATTCCTCGAGCAAACATATTTTGTTATGAGAAAACGTCAATTACTGTACACGGGATTGAGTCTGATTCTGCCTTCGGTCCACTGATATTAGCTCGGACAAAAGTTCTCGCTGTTTTTCGCAGCGACCGCTTTGCCTTGATTTTTCAGCACTGACCTTTCAGATTATTTGTGTGTTGATTTATAGAGAAAAAACCTGCCTTTTCATTTACACATGTACCCCAGAGACAATATCGAAGGCGCGCTATTCCAACCGTTTTTCCAATCCATAGAAAAGTGCGATTTTTGAGTGGTGGCACAAAATGCCTCAAAACTTCTAGAAAATACGTCGCAGTTTACTATTAGGTTGTAAGGAAAGTTCTGGCCGCTTTTTCGCAATCACAAGATAAATTTAAATATCAGAGCGCGTCAACATGAATCAGCTGACATATTGTGCTCGTTAGATAGAGAAAAAGTTGCTCTTTCAGAATATATGTTTTATTTGGAATGCCATAAGGTTTTCAATTTATTAGGGAAGTTTTAAAGTGCTGCGAAAATGGCACTTTTAAGATGACTTCACTTCAAGAGTTCTTGTTTAGCCGAGTCCCAGCGAAGGTGACCACAAATGTGAATACTGCAAGAGGAGGGGGTGTATCACTGGATGGAACACATTGTCTCCGGTTTCAGAAGTGCAGAAATGAGGACGAGCTGCTCGAATTTTCAATTGATCAAATCGCTTTAACTAAAACGGCAGAAGGCGATGAGCGTCCATATTTGCAGAGGATATCCACAAGTATTGGCCCTCAACAAGCAACCTTAGCTGACCACCTCAAGTGGCCTTGATTTGGAAAAATCCAAAAAAATGGGTGCCGCGGGACCCCCCACGGCAGTCATGCGCAAGCGCATTTTTCACAAATCCTCTTCCACTAATTGAAGCAGTTGCAGGGTGAGGCCCTTACTCGTCTATCATGTTCATCAGATCTAGCGCTAACTATGCCCCACTTCCCAAAACATCTGGCCAGCTCCTTCAGTAGCAGTGTGTTCAGAAAGAGTGGCGATTCGAAGTCGACTTTTTTTCATTTCGCGCAATATAAATTATCAGCCCTTTATCAAATTGAGATGTGTAGGTATGCATAGTGTTGCCAAGAGTGTGGCGAATCTAATGGTGCTCACTCTGTGAGAAAAGATGCACTCTGAGCCGAGTTATGATCTCTCGAAGTTGAAATTTCAAAAACCGGCCAAAACTTTCCTTACAACCTAATAGAAACATAACGAGTAGTTTTGGGAGAGAAGTGGCCAGCTCTGGATTATAGGGCAGGAGATAGCCGTACAAGTTTACTTCGGAAGAGACTTTGGTTTAAAATGATGCCTACTTGGGTCACTTTTCATGGTCTATCATGAGCGCAGGCTACCGAAATCGTGTGAGCGACTCCTCTACATAGCAGTGCAACCTTTAAATGGAAAACCGAGCGAAGTTCTCCGGAAATACGCTCTTCTCCGTGGAACAGGTGAGGTCCTAGCGGTTCCCGCTGTGACGCCAAAACTCCCACATCCGAAGATGAGCTATCCAGAAAACTGCATAAAACAAGGCTTCGGAAGTTCAGCTATATTTTTTGTAAATCTAGGATGTATCCAATACGGATCACTACTTTTGGCACACTGAAGCATCTTTCAGAGGAAATATGGTTCCAAGAAGGGAGAGAGGAAATTTCAAAAAAAGTAGTATCATCACTGTAGTCGTGGAGAGAAGAGGGCTGAATCTAGCGGTTTGTTGTTCATTACAATCGACTGCGTTTGAGTCAAACTATGATCTGCCAAGGTTAGGCAATGCAAAGCGGCGATTACTTTTTTGGGTGACCTAATATTTACGAGCTTTTTCGTAATTCCTCTGACCACGTAGAACATGAGTGGATTATTCAATCTCCCCGTGAAATGGTCTTCCAATCTAATAAATTTCATACCGTTACGGCCTACTTAAAGTGAGGAAGCCTGGCAACGGGACACTCGCAATCGTGGCTGGTTCCTAACCGGTTGCTGACCTCTGAACATCTTCAAAAGATTTTTTTTCGGCTTGCGGTGCTTTGAGTAGTCATGCATCTATGCCATCAACTATATTGGTCTCTTGCATTAGCATCAAAAATCTCAATCTTGGTCAACGAGCGATAGAATCTGCTTTCTGCACACAGTCATTTTTCATAATCGGCTTTCACCATTCACTCTGGCCACTCACTGGCTGGTAATTTGTGCTAGAAGAGGCCACAGCTATATCATCCTCAATGTCACAAAAAATCATCCACCTTTCTGCCTGGAACAGCTGTGAAATAGATTGCGTGCGGAGAGTGGCCTACGGAAGCGTAGGAATGAATGCACAATGAGTCCTGTCATGGTTTTCGAATGTACGAGTCCAGGAAGACTATGGGTGTATCGTCAAGTCAGGATTTCTCATTGCGGCGTCGCACTCGCGGCATCATCAGCGCGAGCTATCACAGCCGGTTGAGAATCCGCTCTGGACAATGCTGGACTCTTCAAACAGGGTAGAATATGGTGCTGTCTTCAGGAGAGGAAGGGGGGGGGGGCAGGCATCTTAAAAGCTGCGCACTCGAGCATCTCTGAGGGATCAATCTGCACAATGAAAATTTTTTTGCATAGCCTCAGTGAAGGTAGGAAAGTTTTTTCTCCCACTTCTACGCTTAGGTGGAACTACCGTCTTCAGTGTGATGCCCCTTTTACTGAAATTGCTCCTGAGGGGGTGCACTCCTTCATCGTCTAAAATGAGTGCCTCCACTGGGCTCCTTCGGTCCAGGATTAAGACGGTATCTATGCTCCACCCCCTTTTTCCGTATATAAACCTTTATGTCGATGTATTGCGGTCGGTTATAGTACAAAAGGTACATAGTAATAACCATGCACTATACGTGGCTGTACATTCTTTGGTAATCTACCTAAGATCTCAAGGGCCGTATATGTTCCTATAAAAATTCGCAATAATGGCAATCGCATATCATCAAATGTGGTAGGTATGGAAGCAAAACGGCATCCTAGCTCTTAGTCAGTCATCGTTGAAGTTTCTGTAATTCTTTGATCGGCATGACGGCAGCATGGTGGGCTGTGGAACTGTAGGACTACGAATCAACCACTTGACAAATTCAACTGATACTTCGTTTCAGGATCAATGACTGTAATCGTGATCCGTGCCATAACACTAGCCACACTTGTGCATCTCTCGCAGGTAAGAAGGCAGACTTTCTGAAATCGGTGCTTAAGAAGTGCTTCTAAACCGGACGAGGTTTTCCTCTTTTTTTTCGGTAGCCATACTCGTTGTGTTTGAATTTCACCTGTGGCAGCATAAATCATAAAAGCTCATCATTCATTGTAAACTGTATAATTATGACGGTTAACGTAGACATTCCTTCCGTAATGCAATTGGTTCTGAATTGCATTATCAAAATGATTTGTTGCAGATCAGTCCTGCTCTGTCCTGCACTCTCACAGAAGTACCTAACCCAGCTGCAGTGAGATGTTCCTCCCGCTCTTTCTGGATTGAACTGGAGGATTGCTTGCGGTTGTGCTTGGAAAAACCAATGTGTAATTTGATCCGATATAATCAGGTGAGTTTCCATCGACCGTGTCTTTTGTGGATGTTTGGACAAAAAATTCTAACGAGGATCACTTGGAATTTCTTCCCAAAAAAATTCTTACAATTATCCTTTTATGACGGAAAAATGGATCGATACGAAAAGTCTAAGGGCTAGATAATTTGCAATGAGTTCCATTTATTTCTTGAGAAGATGGACCATAAATTTGGGCGATGTTATGTTTGTTACTATTGTTTGTCTTACAAAAACATGCTGGCTGATGATTCTTTCAATCCACTAGCCTACCTGCATGTTCTATGAGAATGCTGAGACAATGGGCACGGATTGGCATCATGCGAACACACAACCTGAAGACCTCTTCTTCGTAGTGGATCACAGTTCCTCCAATACAAGCTGTCCCACAGTAGAGGAGTGGATCAAGTCTGATTCTTATAACCATTGAAACTATTGATGCAATCTGTATGTGATGTACTTGGCAGCGTGTCATTCAACAGTCATAAGGTGTTGATTCCCTACAAAAAGTCAGTGTCTACTTTCTTTTCTGCTGAATCTCCATTCAATAAATTGTTGAAGCGTCTCGTATTCTCGTTATCTAATCCCGTGAATGCAATGCTTGAGTTGTGAATAAATGCCAGGAATGGTAAGGTTTCAATGAAAACACAATTATTCAATTCAGTATAACTACATCGAGATATAGCCTCGTATCAAATATCTGCTAAAATATTAGGTTGTCCCAAGAGTCTTGTAGGAATTTTTCGATCATCACCTTTTATTACTTCATCCAACAAACAACAATCAGACAACAACGTACTCATCATTGTTATCGACAACACTCTGCCCCCTCATATTTAAATCGTTGATTCTCTCTTCCCAGAACTCTGAGTTCTGACCGTCGAACAAGTCAGGGATCGCTTTTGCAAGCATGTCATAATCAGCGAATTTTCTCTTGACCAGGAAGGATTCAAGAGGATGGATAAGGTGATAATTAGAAGGGGCAATGTTTGGAGAGTCTGGCGGGTGGGGCAGCACATCCCAGCAGGGCTCCTTTAGCTTTGTCGCGGATCAAAGGCATCCTTTTGACTTCGCGGTTGCATCGGCCTAGCGCACACAAACCTCTCGCATCCAGGAGGCACCCAATGGATGATGATACCCCCCAGACGCCCCCACCGGAGACACCCCGCGGCCGCTACCACGGCCGACAGGGCGGACCCACCCTGGGGACCTAAGGGTCTTACCGACCTATTCCCCGGATGCCGAGCCTCGGCACAGTCCCCCTAAGGCTGTCGAGCCCTAACAGTCACGTCACTGACAACCTGCCCCCAGCACTAAACATGATAAGACACAACATGGAAATATGACATATGAACAACATGTAACATACAACAGAAGCAATAACCAACACATTTATTACGTAATAACAACAATACAAGTATCATACCTGGCTCCCACAAGTCGCCTTCGCTAGGGCGACTCCTGACAGTCGGCTGCACGTAGTAGACCCCCATCCGGCTGGTGTTACGTAGCCATGTGGTCGTCGGTGCCTTCGCGGGGATCTGAACACACGGCTGCTCCCAGTCGGGGAGCAGGGGTGGACACCGGCCAACTCATGTGCCAGCGCTCCGCTACTCGTGAACCAAGAGTGCGACGGCACCCCTGGATCCCGGGTAGCATCATGGCGTTGCCCGGTGAAAACCAACTGGCAGCTGGCAGCCGGTCTTTTATACCGGCTTCGACCACAGAGGGCGGAGCCACCGCGTGTCGCATGACGCGACAAGCGGCGCCGCAGCGCGGACGGGCCAGGGAGCGCGGTGCCCCCGAGGCCATCGTCGCGGCGATCCGCGACACTCCCAAGGCGAGCGAAGAAGTGCCCACAGGGAGGCCGGGACGACGATGCCCCCAGCGCATGATAAAGCACCGGCACCCAGATTTAAGGCCATCTTAGAAAAACACCCTAAGGCGACTGCCAGGTCGACTCCCTTCACACTTTCCTACCTACAGGCGACCTACTACCCCGCTTACTCAGAGTATGATACAAGTCGGCACCTTGAGGGTGACCGACCCAAAACAACGCATTAGACACACCTACATGACATTACTCTCAAACTATTGCCAACACAAGGGGCCTTAAGGGCACCCAAAAAAGAAGAGAACACATGGAGCCTTAAGGGCATCCAGAAAAAGAGAGACAACATCACGAGGCACACCTACGTACTAAAAACCCCACAGCGAAAAATAACCGACAACATAGAGCGCCTTAAGGGCCACTCAAAAAAAACAAGCAATGGGAGTGCCTTAAGGGCAACTCCAAAAAAGAGACGAACTGCACATGAGGCGCCTTAAGGGCCACCTCAAAAAAGAAGAAGACCGGAACCGTCGATAAGTTGTCGTTATAATTCGCCGCCAACACTGCCACTGACCAACTTGACTTCACTCCACCAGACGTCGCTACACTGCCAGCATCTGCTTAATCACCACCACCATCATCTCCACACACCACATCGCCAGCACCGCAACAACGTCACCAACATCACCACACCACACCGTCAACACCGCCATACTGTCGGACATCGAACCACGACGCATCAGAGAACAGCATCATCGACCAGCGAATCCGCCATGCTCGTCCGCGTCCACCAATCAGTCCGACCACCAGACTCCATCGACGCCACCGACCATCGACGCCGATCTCGCCTGGCCCCACTTGCCCATCTCGAAGTGGAATGTATGACGGCACCTGAAATAACAGTGGGGGCGCATACCCGAGGGTATGCTTAAACAGCTACGACGTAATGACACAGACATAAGAAACCAACAAGTAGAAATAAGATGTTAACTTACCTGCGGTTTGCCCACCTGTGCGCACGTATTAGCGAGGAACCATGGTTGCCCGCACGCATTAGTGGGGATTAGACTACTACCCACAACGCATTAAAAGCCGTTGTGGCACAGCGCCTCCCTCGTAATCGTGAGGATCTGCTGCCACCCGGCTACGCAATAACCATTCCCTGAGCAACTGTGTCGGCTCGCTCGCAGACGCCGCCTTCTGGATCTGGATCCCGGAGGGGATCCAGCCTCCCACCTCAGCAGAAGATGGGCCCGCTCGCGAACCATGGGATTAGGCTACCGAAAGCAAACTACATGGCAGAAAAGCAAACAAAGAAAAGCATTGTTTGACAATTTTGCGCGCTAGGGGAAATGTTGCTGGGAACGGTAGTGGTCTTCTCGGGAGCGAATTCCTCGAAGACCAACGTACTTACTTGCCTGACATGAGGGGAGAATGCTAGGTAAGTATAACGTATTAAGTCTACGACTGGCATACCGAATCGATCGATTGTGCGGTCGTCTTCCTTGGGAATGACATAATGGATGCCCCTGAGGTGACAACTAGTTGACCATAAGTGACAACCCTTAAGCGCACATGCGATCGGGGTCTGCAGCCGCAGACTGCGTGGTCTGCACGCACGGAAAACGTACTACTCAGAGGATCCACGATGAGTTATTTAAAGAAGGAAGAAAAGGGCAGTGTAGCGAATTGGTCATTATTGACGCAACTCAAACACTGAGAAAACTGAACATAACAAAAAGACTTATGACAAAATGATGTGAATGATTTTGGACTACAATGATACAATGAGCTAAAACTATTACGTACATAGGAGACTAAGACTAACAAGGGAAAATAACTCATCGCAAAACTCTCTTGATTCCTTATATTCCCCAATGGTGAGCTTGCGCGAATCGAACGTGAGTTCGAGTAGCGCGACTCCCTGGGACATAAGGAAACGTATTAGTGACTATTAGTCCACCTTCCTTCGGCCTGTGAGCTTGATGTTCGTTAGCTCGTGGCTTACCGAAAGGTGCAAAAATAGCCTTGAGATGTATTACCGAGAGAGATGGAACATCAGGAGATTGTCCTGATGTTGCGACCCTTTCGGACGTAATATCGGTCATAGGCATGTCGACTTCCATGTCAACAGCCTCTGCCGATGACGATTCTGCAGGAGGGATAGTCTGGCTGCGCTCTTGTGAACGAGACATAGTATCGTTCTGCAGCATCCAGACAATTTTCCCTTTCCGCAGCTTGCCAAGTTGCTGTGCGCTCGACGGCTGGTCCTCCAGCTGATGTTTTTGCGGAGCTATACCAGCAATCGAACGAACAACATTGGTATCGTTTGTATCTCGTTCCGAATCTCGAGTGGTCATCTCTCCCTGCCCCGAGATGCAGTGGGAAAAATATCCACATAAGAATGCGGAGCAACAGATACATACGATGACTTGGCAATCAACGCAATAATAACAGCGATGAACAATCATTAGGTAAAGAACTTACCCGCTGGTCCGTAGTAGCATTTGCAGGTGTGGGGGAAGTTGTAAACTTCGATAACTTCTTAGAAGCGGACTTCTTTGAAGTTCGATGTCTCAACTTACGCGCCCTAGTTGTAATACTAGTTAGTAAAAATACAACACACTGCAAATGGAACGTATTAATATAATAGAAGGGGAATAAGTAAGTGAGCGCATACAAGAATACAAGCTACTTAGCCTGACCGTATTGTACGGCTATCTTTTCGGTGTGCTCACACGGTAGACACACCATGCGGGTCCCGAGGCGACACCCGTGGCACCGTAGCTAAGCGTCCGTATACCCTCAATTACACAATTCCTCTACTACCATATTACGTGTGCCTGGCGTGAATTGCACCAAAAGTGGTGAAATTGACGCAAGCAACGTATTACGAAGAGGATAAATACACAATGAGTCCGACCTGGGGATAGGTGGATGAAAGATAATAAGAGGAGAGAAAGAGAAGACTACGTAGTGAGAAGAAAAAATTAACTAGTTATGGACGAATAGCGTCCAACTAGAAGAGCAACAATAAGAAAAATAGCGAACCACTAAGGAAGCGAACTGGAAGAGAGACTACCAGGAAAAATGACTGACAAAATAGCTAAGTAGGGCAAGAACGAATGAAACAACTACTGTAAAAGCAACTACTACGTTAGGGCAAAATGGTGTAATTGCAACTTTAACTACATAAAGATTGACGAACAACTGCATAAAGAAGGGGCAACAACTAATACTAGCAAAACGTGGAGAAAAATGGACTCATCGTGATTTAGCTCTCTTTACAGCTCGGGGCGGCTGGAGCCGGGTCGGAGAAAGCAACTTGGCGTCCCCCGATCTTTAAGGATCCTTTCGTCCCTGCTTCAACGTAGTATTTAGCGATTCGTGTTGAGCTTCGCGATGTTGCTTAACATCCGAATCGCTAAAAAACGTATTATTACAAGTCCTCTGATCGCGGTCGACATGGAGGTGAAAGATAACTTAGGTGAAACTGTGAATTGACAGGGTCCACAGGTCTTACCCTACGGATCTTACCTGTTGCCTCCATGTTGGCCGTGGTGAATGGCCTTGTATTGAGATACGCTTCGATCTCTATGAGAAGAGTTTCGAAGTTCTCTAACGTATTACGATGAAGGGTCTTCCTCCAACTGCGCCTAACCACTCCGATTAACCGATCATAAAACTTCCCTTCCATGAAGGAAAGGGTGTCATGAACTGTCATCGGAGTGTGTTCGGCGTAGTGAAACCGTGTACCGCCGAATCATGCGCCGACTGAAGAAGTTCATTCGCTGGAATGTCCTTCCCCAGTCTGAAGATAGAAGCATTATCACTGACCGTACAGTCAGGAGTGCCTCTCCTTGTCATGAGTTTGCGGAACACGAGAAGAACTTCATCAACGCAACCGACGTAATAAAAAAAGATGCGCCATGAGTCTAACCTAAGCATAAAATAATAGTAGATTAAGAAGTGGGAGAAAGAAGGTAGTGCGTAGTGAGGATAGATTACCTGGGGTGGACGAATAACATCCGACCGAAAGAGAAGAAACGAAATTGATGGAACTACTGAGAAGAGAAGCGGCAAGAGAACTCCTACGAAAATAAGTAACAAACTGACTACTATGATAACAACGAATGAAATAACCACTATAAAAACCACGGCATTGAGGCGAGTGGTTTAATTACAATTTTGACTACAGGGAAAGAATGAGTAACTAGATAAAGAGAGTTCAACAATTAATACAAGAGAGAAAACAGAATGCAGAGGATAGACTCACCGCGATCCGAACGGAATCATTTCAACGTACTAAGTGCCTTGCGTCGAGCGTTAACACGTTGACTTACCTGCTCATGGCCTCCTTCCATCGGTAATTCCTCGAAGAGCGTGCGATCGGTGTTATTGATCGCATTCCATAGTCGTTGGACTGCTCTATCGAGTGCATACTTCTGGATGTCGTCCATGATTGTAAGAATGTGAATAGTACCGTTGGCTTTCAGCTTCCAATACAAAGTTGGTTACAAGCGCAGCATACTGTACTATTCCCATAACGTGTTGGCGCGCGCACACTGTCTGCCCCATACTATTTCGTAATGTGCTCAGCGTACGCAAACGACGCTTTGTCTGGCATGCACTATTTCCTCGCGTTCTCGGGACCGAGCGTGAGAAAGCGCCCGCTTTCGCACCTCGGATTCTGATCGATAGCTCCGCGAGCCTGGGAAAGTGGCTCGACGTCGCAATATCGATTCGTCCGACGAGGGAAACCGTCGACTTTAGCCTATCGATCGCGAAAAAGCGAGGTAACGTAATAATTAGCGGAACGGAAATCGAACAACGAAATAATTGAGTGATAAATGTGCTTTAGGAGGAAAAGGGCATGCAAAAGAGGATAGTAAAGTAGTTACTACGTAGAGCGAGAGAAGCCTACAGAGGAGGAAAAAATAACATTTTAAACAGACAGAAAAGGAGAAATTACTACTGAGGAGACTACAAAGAATGGATTACAAGAAAATCAATGATATGCCGTTAAAATACTACTAGACTTACCTGTTGTGAATTATTATGCCCCTCCCCCGTACTGAGGCAAGGATCGTCCGCCAGGTTGCCAGCTTACCAGGAAAGGTCGGCGAAGGTTGGTGGTGAACCCTTTTAGCTAGGCGCCGAGTACATCACGGAGCGGACGGATACCCAACAGGCGTGCAAGGGAGCCCGCTAGTCCTGCAACGCCCCGTAAAACCACAGGGGTTAAGTTAAAAAGGACTACCCTGCAACGCCCCCTAAAGCCACAGGGGTTAACTTTAAGGGTATGACAAGCTACCTTGCCCGTCGGTTCCGTATCCCTCCGGGTATCCTGGTCTAAGGGTAGGAATTTTGGCCAATGGGTAACCAGTTGGCAGGTTGCCACAGTCCTGCCGGACTGAATACCCAATTCCTGCCCCGCCAGTTCGCACCCCGGTTCCGAGTCCGCTGTACTCACCGTCTTCCCTGTTCCCAAAATAAGATAGGGGTGGATGCCTACCCCGGGTCCTGGCCCGAGGCCCCTATCCGCGGGCCCACCAACCAACGTCTCCACCGGTGAGTGGGAGGCGACGCGTGGTAGAGGCCGTCCCCTACTGCTCCAGGGTCTTAATTTAGGAGCAGGCGGGTCCGATCTCTCGACCCGATGCACCATGTCGCGGATCAAAGGCATCCTTTTGACTTCGCGGTTGCATCGGCCTAGCGCACACAAACCTCTCGCATCCAGGAGGCACCCAATGGATGATGATACCCCCCAGACGCCCCCACCGGAGACACCCCGCGGCCGCTACCACGGCCGACAGGGCGGACCCACCCTGGGGACCTAAGGGTCTTACCGACCTATTCCCCGGATGCCGAGCCTCGGCACAGTCCCCCTAAGGCTGTCGAGCCCTAACAGTCACGTCACTGACAACCTGCCCCCAGCACTAAACATGATAAGACACAACATGGAAATATGACATATGAACAACATGTAACATACAACAGAAGCAATAACCAACACATTTATTACGTAATAACAACAATACAAGTATCATACCTGGCTCCCACAAGTCGCCTTCGCTAGGGCGACTCCTGACAGTCGGCTGCACGTAGTAGACCCCCATCCGGCTGGTGTTACGTAGCCATGTGGTCGTCGGTGCCTTCGCGGGGATCTGAACACACGGCTGCTCCCAGTCGGGGAGCAGGGGTGGACACCGGCCAACTCATGTGCCAGCGCTCCGCTACTCGTGAACCAAGAGTGCGACGGCACCCCTGGATCCCGGGTAGCATCATGGCGTTGCCCGGTGAAAACCAACTGGCAGCTGGCAGCCGGTCTTTTATACCGGCTTCGACCACAGAGGGCGGAGCCACCGCGTGTCGCATGACGCGACAAGCGGCGCCGCAGCGCGGACGGGCCAGGGAGCGCGGTGCCCCCGAGGCCATCGTCGCGGCGATCCGCGACAAGCTTGGTCTGGGTACACTTCGCGACGTATGGTTGGGCGTTGTCATGAAGGAGGGTGACTGCGGACCTTCTCAGGCGCTTTTCTCGAATAGCGACGGCGATCTGCTGGAGCTAGTGGGTGTATACAGAAGCGGGTACTGTTTCGCCTCGTGCTAGCACTTCTTGGAAAAGCATTCCTTCCGCGTCCAAAACCAGCAGAGTAGAATCTTTTTCGGATGGAGGTCGGACATGAGCTGCGTTGGCGGCTCGGCGTCACGTAGCAGCCAAAAGGCGCGGAGTGCATTGGTATCGTACATGTCCCAGCTTCCATCGCCCGTAGCCAGATAGACGAGAAAGTCGTTGCGATGCGAGCGGAGCAGCAGCGATTGACAGATGCTCACACCGACACTTTCGTGAGCATCCGTCAGGGCATAAGGTCCATCGCGACAGCACTTTCAGATAACCGGGCTCGTGGAGGCGACGATTTACGGTCATGGGTGCTTGTCCATTCCTCTCCGTCAGCTCGCGCATGGTGGTTTCACGATCGGCGCGAACGGCGGGGAGCAGCGTCTCGTCGGCAAATGCGTGTGGGCGTCCCGTGCGTGGCTTGTCTTCCATGTCAAACGCGCCGTTGCTGAAGCTGATGAGCCAGCGGTGCACGGTCTCGTACCTCACACATCCCTTGCCCAATGCAGCGTTGATGGAGTGGCAAGCTTCCGTCGCTTTGACGCCGCAAGACCGCTCGCAGTAGATGACACCGCGTGTTAGGTGGGTATCGACTACGGGCACTGTAGCTCTCTCCGAGGACTTTGGTGGGTCAATATATATTTTACTAGAAAGCCTAGAGAACGTTCTACCATTTCTGAACCGCCTAGACCTGCCTCGAAGTAAACAAGAGCTATTGATTCTTTTGGAAAAATCCTACAAGACTTTTGGGACAACCTAATACTTTTCTCATCTCCTCACTGAAGATCACAGAGAGAGGACAACTGCCATCATTTAGTTTCCGTCTGAAGACCTGTGCGAAATGGAAGTGAAACTAACTCTTTGTAACAAGATTACCCTCCTAAAAATTTTTTTCTACTTCAACAAATCGCTTGAGTTAAAATTACATGAAATCAAAAATAACTGGTTCACAGAAATCTTCCATCGTTTATAAAGCGATATGAGTTTCTGGAAAACAAACACAACTATTTCATTACAAAAATGTTCATCGAAAGGTATATAAAATACCAAATATGCTGGCTTTGTGCAGTCAATGGATGTGCCTTGGAGGAAGAACTTCTTCTGCGCGAATTCATGATACTTGCCAAGCGATATTTCACAGATGACCAGCAGTGTGCGATGTAACATTTCGAGCTTCCTCTGAACAGGAAGTACTAACAGCGGTAATGCCGTCTGTGGAGCTGTTGATGTGATTGTTCTCAGCGAATTCAAAGATGGTGAGATACCATCTACCAACGGGAACAGCATTGTAACACGAATTCTCAACGAAATATGAAAGTTTCTCCGTGAAATTAGGCTTTAGACGAACGAAGTTGGCCTTTTTTGCATTTCCAATTTTTCCATTTTGAGAAGAACCATGCTTGTTGTTCAGGTCCTCCGCTCTTACCGGTTTGTAATATGATCCCAACGGCTGTTCAATTAGAGAGGTAATTCTACGGATCAAGCAAGTTGAACACTGGCTCTTTCTTTCAAAAAAGTATCGGATTTGCCTTGAGGTCATGCCGGGAGGCGATGGTCACGTCCTTTGGGTGCAAGTTTTCAGATAAGAAATCCGCGCCGCGGCATGCGGCCTGATGCGTGCGAGCTGTGGGCGCCGCTGTGTTCCGGTCCCAAAGCGATTATACGATGATTCTAGGGGCGCCGTATGTAGTAGCCGTGCAATCGCTTCAAGACCCAACTGTAACTACACCATTGGCTTGCACACATCGCGTCGTCCGCGACAAGCCACCGCCCGTGGTTATACATGGGTGTGCGCTCTACAATTTGCACTTCACTTTTCGAGTGTACATTATGTAGGTATCGATTCAGCGATTCTGCAATTTACACGATCGTAGAATCGCAGTTTTGCAGCCTCTGCCAGATCTAGATGGGCAATGAGAGAGACGAAATATTGCTGAAGAGATCAGACAAGCAAAGAAGTTTGATAAACACATGATTTGGGACGTCCATACAGCATTCGGTAGCGCCACCCCGCCACCAGTAGGCGCGGTGACCCAGATTAACCGGTGACGCACGTCCCGAAGGAGCTGCCTTGTTGGGACCAAGCGCGTGATCCACACATCAAAACAACAGCATATACATTCATGATACGATCCCTGTTTCGGATTTCACTCAGGTCATCGTCGGCAATTCTTTTGCGAGTGAGGGGGTCGTATTTTGCGTTGGAAGTGGGGAGATTGTATTGTTTCAGAATATTTCTGTACAAGGACATCAATCAATCATCGTACTTTCTACCAGGGTAGCGGCGATATGAAGTCCGACTGACGGAATTTTTTTTTTTTGAGAGGGGAATACGGCTCAATGATTCCAGATCGCCCAGAGGCCACAGTTTCGGGGGCGTCGACCGAGGAGGAGGTTGGAGGAAGATGTAGCGAAAAAAGGTCGTACTTTGTCATGGAATTTGTGAGGGGTATATCATACTACCGGAGGACCGCTTGTTGGAGGCGGTCGTATTCTTCAAAGAAATCCTTAATGTCGACTCCGATTCCGTTTCTAGTGGCTGAATCTATTCCGATGTAAATAAACCTGTGCAACACCCATATGATCACTGGAAGTATTCGCGAATGGAAAAATGAGTTTTTCTGTTACTCAAGTATTTATGTTGTATTTGCCTAATAGAGCTGCATGCAAAGTTTCACGCAAAAAGGTGAGAATCCGGCTGAGATGCAGCTCATCAAAGCGGTCACCGAGGGAGCGGGGCCTCGTCTGAGCAAATGCGGGCCCCGTCGTCCGCCACAGTCAGAGACGAAGAGTGGGACTGTTTACTCAACTTTCTGTTCTCACCATGTGTCTCAGACCGCTGAGGACGACGGGGCTGGCATTCACTCTAAGGTCCCGCCCCTCGGCCACCCTTCGAGGGGTTGTATCTTAGCCGGATTATCACTTTTTTGCGTGCAACTTTGCATGCCACCCTTATCAGGCGAATACAACAAAAATATATGGGTAACAGAAAAGTTCATTTTCCCGTGCACGATTCCATTAAGTTCCCATTAATACAAAAATTGATACAAACGAATTCAGATTGGGTCGAACTCATGGTAACTCATATGAATTTCAAAGTGGCTTGTTTGAGTGCTAGTTTTGAACTGGTGACATCTCGCCATTTAAAAATGATGCTTTTCGGCTTGCAGCAATGGTACCATACGGATAAGGGAAAGAGGAGAGCGGAGGGGGGGGGCAGCCTGTTGGAATTTTAATAGTGCAAGGTCGTTACATGGGTGACACCTTAGCATGGAACTGTAGACGTGATGCCATACATTTATTATCCTGTAGAGCTATTGGTGGATCTTATTGGATGCGTTGAATTATAAGTAAAATAATTTTATATCTCTAGGTGAATGAATCCACCTTTCAAACGGGTATGGTACAATTTAAGCGAAGAATCGTAACAACGCGCCTTCATGAATTCCGCTGGAGGCACATGAGAGATGGGCAGGTTGTGAGTGACACGGAGTGAAGTCGTGCTCATACTTTGCGCCGGCAGGGTGTGGTTGCGTTCATAGGCAGCGAGGCAAGTGGCATCGGCAATAACGCAGAGACATGCAGCCACGCCATGTCGCCGGAACCGCAAAGTATGAACGCGGCCTTATTCAGCGGTGATGGGAAATTTTTGTCTCGCAACCCTTGACTCTCATAAACGCGCCTTTCTTGTGGTGAGTGAACCACTTACGTAGGGTCGTTCAAAAAATCCATACGGTTTTCTACCTCTGACTTCAAATGCTAATAATTTGGCCCTTTTGTCAGACGAGGTAAGTATCAACCGAGATAAAAACTATAAGAATCTACAAGTTTTTTTCCGACTAATTACGAGCTCGCTTATTTTGGTTGCCCAGAACTGTGGAGATATACGGGCGATGAATTCTTTGAAGACTGCTCCAGCAACATGCTGGTCGGGAGGCGTTTCTGCCGTAGAAAGCTGTCCAGGTATTTGAATAAATAGTATAAGGAACTGGTATCGGAGTCGTATGGAAGTATTGGACCATTCCATAAGTGGCATCGTTTTTTTCGAATTAAAATTTTTCTGTGAAGTTACATGCATACTTTGCAGTATGTCATACGTTTGGAAGAAAATTTGCTGCTCTTCGAAAATTGTGTCGAAATTTGCGGTTATGGGGACATGACCTGTGGCGAAGCTTGCGTTGAAAAAGGCGATTGCGGTCGCATGCAGGAATCTTCGGATATATCGTGCTTCACTTCGAGCCGCTGTGCTTCGCCGTCCGAGATGCTGCAAGAGGAAGACAATGTTTGCGGCTGGCTGGCATGGCCCTTCGCCGTCTACATCTGCTCCTCAGCAGCTAGTGACGTATCCTGGAATGCAGTTAGGACGTAGACACCATGTTACAGTAATCCTAACGTGAAGTAAACGCGTTTGTCCGTAGAGTCTGTGGGGACCACACCAAATTTAGGAGCTTTTTTCTGCTACTGCCCACGCAATCATTATTATCTGGGTTTTATGAGGATAATGAAATTGTTGATACAGTTTCAGTCTACATGCAGCAATAGTAGTCATCAGCTTATACATTCAAATGTATATCTTTTCACAACCCTCGAATGGGGCGACGGAGCAGCACCCCCCCCCCACCCCTCCCCCCCACACCCTGTCCAACTGAGGCTTAGGGAAAAATAGGGCGCTAATGTAGTTGGAGTTGTACTTCGCTGTGATCGGCGTGCGTCGCTGTTTTTGCTTGGGATTTTTACGAACGCCTTAAAAAGGGGAACCTCTACCAGGGCACTCCAGGTGTCGAGGAAATCAGCCGCTTCAGTACAACCTCCCTCTCCACAAGGACCAAATACGACCCCACTCCTTTTTTGAACTCTACAACACCATAACTGTTTCCTGATTGTATAGTTGCAATGTATTTTATTGCTATAAATTCATATTCTGACCTGAAGCAAAAAAAATTCGTTTCACATTTTCTCACGCGGGTTCGCTGTGAACCACCCTGCTCCTAATCTGCCTATTGAAAGTTTAGATTTTAGTGCTTATCGCTGACCTCTGCAGCAGAAGCAGGTACGACCCTCCCTCCTTTGCGGTCAAATACCACCTCCCTGTCGAGGAATCCTCGACTCCCGGTGTACCCTGACTTCTACCTCCCTGGATTGAGGCTCAGATGAAATTTTCTCAAATCCGGAAAAAAGATATTCAAGTGTACATGGATTTTTTGGCTGCGATAAAACATGAATGGAACAATCTATTCACAAGCAAATAAGTCCGCTTTTCAAAACACTATGGCCCAATCAAAGTGAAGAAGCCTAGCAACGTAATATCCTTTTCTGATTTTATGAGTTCCGTTTAAGGTGCTCAGCAAGCCAGGCCTCTTACAGTATACACGGCATTGAAGTACAGAGACGTTGACTCGGGGTGGTCCAGGCTAACCATGAAATTAGATAACAATGCGGATGTGCGGCTAATCAGCAAAATCGCGCTGCGAAGAGCAGGGTGTGATCCCACACGAGTAAAGCGTGATTATGGTGCGTGTGTGTCTGTACCAATGTACAATTGCGTCTAATAGTGAATGTTAGATAAGCAAAGAATCGTTGTGATTGTCGATACACTCACATCTGTAGGTGGCGGCTCAGTGGAAAATCAAATTCTGCTAGTTACTAGTAACATGCAACATCCACACAGTTCATTGATACCACTTACCCATATTGATGGACCCACCCCATTAACACCACCTCAAACTTCGGTAATGAAACTTTGATGTTTCTCATCAAGCAAACCAAACGACAGTTTTATGAGGTGGCGATTAAAGTTGCTGTAGCCTTTGAGAGATCTTAGCAATATAATGATAACTTCAATTTTCAACTGCATTTCCAGCAAGAACTACAATGATTCTGTAAAATGTTTCGGCAGGCTAAGGCGAAGGGATGGATGAGCAACGTGGGAAACTACAGAATGAACAGAGATGTACCAAAGGAAGATGACTAGACAAGACAAGCAAGTTGGCGTCGTTTTCCGCGAATATATGTAAACCATTTCGATCGCTTTGGCGAGTCCACTACCTGATCCCATTGACAGCAGAAAGCTCGTTTTTGTCATCGGTACGCACGGCAGAAATCAGATACGTCATTTTCGTTGTTTCTGCTTCTTGCGACACTCTTCGTATAGGATGATGCAAATACGAATGTCGCATAGCACGGGAGGAACCAGTGCTTACAATATATTAGGCCGCTTCCATACTTTGCGCACCGACGCCGTCACGCGCGTGACGCAGGCACGCGCGTGACGGCGTCGGTGCGCAAAGTATGGAAGCGGCCTTAGGTTGTAGGGAAAGTTTTGGCCGGTTTTCGCAATTTCAACTTCGGGAGGTCATAACTCGGTTCAGAGTGCGTCTTTTCTCAGATTATAAGCACCATTTGATATGCTACACTCTTGTCAACATTATCCATACCTAAATATCTCGATTTGATGACGGCCTGATGACTTATGTTGCGCGAAATGAAAAAAGTCCACTCCAAATCACCATTCTTTTTGAACACACTGCTTCTGAGGAAGCCGTTCAGATGTTCGGAAAGTGGGGCATAGTTAGCGCCAGATCTGATGAACATGATGGACGAGTAAGGGCCTTATCCTGCAACTGCTTCAATTAGTGGAAGACGATTTGTGGAAAACGTGCTCGCGCATTGTTGCTCCGAGGGATCGCGCAGCACCCATTTTTTGGGTTTTTTCAAATCGAGGCTACTTGAGGTGATCAACTATATTTGTTTGTTGAGGGTCAGTACTTGTTGATATCCTCTGCAAGTATGGACGCTCATCGCTTTCTGCCGTTTTAGTTAAAGCGATTTGATCAATTGAAAATTCACACAAGTCGTTCTCATTTCTGTACTTCTACTTCTACTTCTTGGGGACAAAGTGTTCCGTCCAATGCTTCAACCACTCCTCTTACAGTACTCACATTTGTGGCTGTCTTTGCTGGGACTCGGCTGAACAAGGGCTCGTGAAGTGAATTCATCTAAAAAGTGCCATTTTCGCAGTACTTTAAAATTTTCCTAAGTTCGAAAGCCTTGTGGCATTCCATATGAAACATATATTCAGAAAGGGCAACTTTTTATCTATCTAAGCAGGACAATACGTAAGCTGATTCATGTTGACGTGCTCTGAAATTTCAATTTATCTTGTGAAAGCGAGAAACCGGTCAGAACTTTCCTTACAATGATAAGCTGAAAATGTTGAAATTTGTCTGATTAACTGAACTAAGACTTAAAAAGCTGCTAATCAGCGGCGAAAATAAGTATAATATGGATGAGACGCAGTTTTCGCTCATTTTACGCAACTACATGCAATTTCCAACGGGCAAGCCATATCGCATGCAAACGTCGCGTGTCGCATGCGGCGACGCGAAATTCTGACCTAAGCGTACACACTCTTCAGTGGGAGGCATATCTAAAAGGGGTAAGCCTCGAGGAGCGATGCTTTGTTATGAGAAAAACGTTATTTATCGTACACCGAGTTAAGTCCAATTCTGCATTCAGTCAATTAATATTAGGTCGAACAAAAGTTTTCGCCGTCCTTCACATCGACTGCTTTGCTTCGGCTTTTCAACACCGAATTTCGCCACTCTCCAGATTAATTGGATGTAATTTTGCAGAGAAAAATCTGTCCTTCTTATTTGAAGCCCAAAGACGATTTCGAGAAGGCGCGTCATACCAAAGAAAAGTTTTTCTAAGACATATAAAAGGGTTTCTGTGTGGTGGCACAAGATGCCTCAAACCTTACATGAAATAAGTCGCAGTTAACTGGGAACATAGCGACTAGTTTTGGGAGGGATGCCGCCAGCTGCGGATAACAGGACAGGAGAGTAGACTTACACGTTTACTTCAGAAGAGACAATGGTCCAAAATGACGCCTACTTTGATCACTTTTTTATGGCCTATCGTATGCGGAGGCTACCAAAACTCTGCGAGCGAATCCCAGCAGTGCAACCTTCCAATAACAAACCGACCAAAGTTCACCGGAAACATGTTCTCCTCCGTGGAACAGGTAAGGTCGCAGCGTTTCCAGCCGTGACGCCAAATTCCCCACATCCGAAGATGAGCTATCCAAAAAACTGCACAAAACGACGTGAGGAAGTTACGCCTTATTTTTTTGTAAATCTAGGATGTATCCAATACGGAAAACTACTTTTTGGCACTCTGAAGCATCTTTCAGAGGAAATATGGCTCCAAAATGAGAGGTATGTAAAAATCGCCTTTCAACAGTTTTCAGGCTTGAGAAAAGGAAATTTCGAGTAAAAAATAGTATCTGCACTGAAGACGTAGAGGAGAGTGTGCTTAACCTAATGGTTTCTTGTTTCATTACAATCGACTGCGCTTGAGTCAAACTATGATCTGCAAAGTAAGGCACTGCGAAACGGCGAATACTTTTTGGCCGACCCAATATTTACGAGCTTTTCCTAATTTCTCTGACCACGATAACACATGGGTGGATTAGCTAATATCTAAGTGAGATGGTCTTCCATTCCAATAAATTCATACCGCCACCGCCTACTTGAAGTGAGGAAGCCTGGCAACAGGACATTCCCCTTCGCAGCCGGTTCTTAACCGGTTGCTAACCTGCGAGCACCTTCAAAGGAGATCTCATCGGCTTGCGGTGCTTTGAGCAGTCATGAATCTATGCAATCAGCTATACTAGTCTCTTTGCATTAGCATCTTCTTTGTTCTTCATCAACATCTTCTTGGTCAACGGTGAAACGATAGCATCTGTTTTCTACACACAATTATTTTTCGAAATCGGCTTTGACCACTCACTCTAGCCACTCAGTAGTAATTTCTAGAAGAGGGCATAGCCATGTTTTCCTCAAGGTCACAGAAACCATCTTTCATTCCACTACAAATAGCTGAAATGGGTTGCATGCGGAGAGTGGTCTACGGCAGCGAATAGGGATAAATGCACGATAAGCCCTGTCATAATTTCCTTCATAATATTTCAATCTTATGAACTAGCACTCAGAACTGAATGATAACATGTTGGTTCAACTTGCTTACCGTACGAAACATTTTAGATCAGCATCACTTGAAAGTAGGAAACACTTTAGATGAGCATCACTTGAAGGCGGTAGGGGTAATGTTGGTAATCAGAAGTGCCAAAGTGAGTCATCTCAGTGAAATCTACGAGTCCAGAAAGACTATGGATGTATCCTCAAGCCACGATTCCTCATTGCGGCGACGCACTCGCGCCACCACCAGCGCGAGCTGTCGCAGCCGGTTGAGGATCCGCTAAGGAAGCAGTGCTGATACTGTGGAAATCTTTTGTAGAAACAGTTCTCGAACACTGCGAACAGGGTAGAATATGATGCTGTCTATAGGGATGAGGCATCTGTCTCTGATGGTCCTTCGGTCCACGATTGATTGAGACGGTATCTATGCTCCACCCCCATTTTTCCGTATATAAACCCTCATGGCGATATATTACGGGTTTTTGGTGATCCACCTAAGGTCTTGAGGACCGTGTACGTTTTTATAACAATTTGCGAGACTGACACAGGAATAATCAGTTCTCATGGCATCCTTCGGTCCACGATTGATTGAGACGGTATCTATGCTCCACCCCCATTTTTCCGTATATAAACCCTCATGGCGATATATTACGGGTTTTTGGTGATCCACCTAAGGTCTTGAGGACCGTGTACGTTTTTATAACAATTTGCGAGACTGACACAGGAATAATCAGTTCTCATGGCATATCATCAAATGTGATGGGTAAGGAAGCAGAACGACATCTCAGCTCTTATTCAGTCATCGCTTAGATTGGTGTAATTCTTTGAGCTGCATGACGGCAGCGTGGTGGGCTGTATAAATGTAGCACTACTGATCAACCACTCGAAAAACTCAACTAAATACTTCGTTTCAGGAACAATGAGTGTAATCGTGATCCGTGTCATATCACTAGCCACACTCGTGCATCTCTCGCAGGTAGAAGACAGACCTTCTGAAACCAGTGATAAAGAGGGTGTACAAAACTAAAAAGGCTTCCCCCGTTTTTCTCTTGATAGCCAACTCGTTGTATTTGAATTTCTCCTGTGATAGTATAAATCATAAAAGTTCACCATTCATTGTAAACTGTACAATTATGACGGGTAACGTAGAATGAAAATGGTCACTGTTTACCCAGAGCTATCCCACTACCTCTTCGACCACATCGGTTGGAGAGGTAATGGGTAGTTCTGGGTTAATTGTGCCTGAAAATGTATCAGCAACAGCTTTTTCGTTAAGCAAATATTTCTCACTTGCTTTATCGGAATGATTTGTTACAGATCACTCCTGCTCTGTCCTGCACTTTCACGGAAAGACATTACCCACGATTTACGGGATTTTCCAACAACTCTCAATATTTAAATTGCTATGAACTACAGGATTGCTTGCGGTACTGCTTCGAAAACCCATTGTGTAATTTGTTAATGCACTCTGAGGAGGTAAGTTTTTATCGACCGTATCTTTCGTTAATGCTTCAACAAAAAATTCTGACTAAGACCACTTGGAATTTCTTCCCGAAAAATTCTTACAATTTTCTTTTTATGTCAGAAAAAATGAATCGATACGGAAGGTCTAGGGGCTAGATGATTTGCAAAGAGTTCCAATTCTCTCATAAGGAGATAGACCATAAATTTGAGCCATGCTATGCTCCTTACTATTTTTATCTTGCAAAAACATGCTGGCTGATGATTCTTTCAATTCATCAGTTTGGTCAATGCAATATCTATGAGAATGCTGTTATTACAAATGGCACGAATTGGGGATTGGCGATCACCACAAATGGAGCACGCTTCTTCGTGTTGGATCACAATTCCTCCGATACAAGCTGTCCAACTGTAGAAGAGTGGATCAAGTCTGATTCTACAAACCATTGAAACTGCTGATGCTATCTGTATGTCATGTACATGTACATGTGTCATGGCATCGTGTCATTCTACAGGCATAAGGTGTCAATTCTCTACGAGGAGTCAGTGTCAGTTCTCTTTTCTGCTGAATCTCCATTTAATAAACTGTTGAGGCATCTTGTATTTTGCGCTATCTAATCCCATGAATGCAATGTTTGAGACAAGTTTGATAACGGAGAAAACAACTGAAGGGCATTTCCAAAGACTTCACCTTCAAAGAACTGTGCACGGAGAAATGAGCTTTTCTGTTGTTTATACATATTATATTACATTATATTATATACATTATAGTTTTATTTATGTTGTACTTGCTTAAGGGCTGCATGCAGAGTTTCAGGTGAAAAATTGAGAATCCGGGTAAGATAAAGCTTCTCAAAGTGGTAGACGAGGAAGCGGTGCCTCGTGGTAAATGCCCGCCCCGTCATCCGCCGCGGTCGGAGGCAAAAAGTGGGATCGCTCACGTAACGATGAGAACCCAATAAGGAGGAGCATGATGTTGGAACGTCCAGTGAGTTGGACAAAAGCCCACCCCATTATCCATATGGCCACTGCGGTAGCCTTGACCCGTGCATCCGCTGTGAATTTGCTGTGAACTTTTCAATAATCACCATAGGTGAGTCCATATTTGGAATACTATTCGCATTGGTTTTGATGCGCCGATTTAAAGAGGGACCTCTAGTCCGCTGGAACTGAAAAGAACAACAAGAAACTTGTCAAAATTGCTTGCTTCCGAGCAACTTGCCACTCATTTTTTGTTCCCCTCGAATCCATTCAGCCGAATTTGTCCCTTAACAAACTTGTGCAGCAGAAAACAAACACAAGCATATATATGAAGAAATGCCCGGGTCAAGAAAGACGGATATGGAGATTACTAGAATATGTTCCGGAAGCTTTTGTAAAGGAACAGGCTCTAACGCCAAGATGATCTATAAGTATAGGAGAGGATGATAAAACTTTGACGATGAACATAGCCTCCCTTCTTATGCGCTCGATCTCACAGGAAGAATTCGAATCACACCGCTATCCTATTAAAATAAAAAAAAGAGTAATTTTTTACTCTTCTCGTGTGTATAAATGCCAAAAATACCAAGGTTTTAATGAAAACACAAATTTTTAATTCAATATACTGCGCCGCGATATAGCCTCGGGGATCAACAACTTCATATGGATATAATTAAATAAATAATATATCTGCAATGATATTTCCTTCCCTCACTGGAAAGTACAGAGAGAGAACATTTGTTCTAGGTTTCTTTCCGTCAAGGGGCCCGTACGAAACGGAAATGAAGCCAACTATTTATAACATGACCTCTTCCATTAAAATTTCTCTTTACTCCAACAGATCGCTTAAGCTTGAGTTAAAATTATATGAAATCAAAAATAAGTGGTTCACAAAGATCTTTTATCGATCAGAGATCAATGTGATTTTTCGGAAAGCAGAAACAACTATTCACACAAGGTCAATCAGTAATTCTCTAAGACATCGTCTCCCCCTTTTGACGAACTGTCAATTTTTTCTGTGAAATGAAATGGCGTTTGAACGAATAGTTTCCACAGACTTCATCCTCCAGTATCTGAATGCGACGCCAAAACGTCGGTCGGAAATAAAGTGATTAACAATCTTGGTTGGAGCTAAAACATTCGAACAACTTTTTCATAACAAAAATCTTTATCGGTCGTTATTCAAAATATCAAATATGCTGGCTTTGTGCTGTCAATGGATGTGCCTTAGTGGAGGAACTCCTTCTGCGCGAATTCATCATACTTGACAAGCGATATTTCACAGATGACCAGCAGATGTGCGATGTGACATTTCGAGCTTCCTTTGAGCAGAGAAGTACTGACAGCGGTAATGCCATTTGTGGAGCTGTTGCTGTGATTGTTCCCAGCGATTTCAAAAGTAACACTGGGATACCATCCACCAACGGAAACAGCATTGTAACACGAATTGTCAACGAAATCTGAAAGTTTTTCCGTAAAATGAGGTTTTAGCCGAACGGAGGAGGAGTTGACCTTTTTGCATTTCCACTTTTTTTCATTTTCAGAAGAACCATGCTTGATTCAAATCCCCGCTCTTAGCGTTTTGCAATATGATTTCAATGGCCGTTCGATTAGAGTTGATTCTACGGGTCAAGCAAGTTGAGCATTGACCCTCCCATTTAAAAAAGTATCAGATTCGCCTCAAGATCACGCCGGTAGGCGGTGGCCACGACCTCTGGGTACGTACGAGTTCTTAAGTCAGAAATGCGCACTGCGCCATGCGGCGTGCGACGTGATGCGTACGAGTTGTGGGCATCGCTGTGTTCGGGTCACAAAGCGATTATACGGTGGTACTGGGTGCCCTATGTAGTATTCGTGTAATCGCTTCAGGAGCCAACTGTAACGACACGCTTGGCTTGCACATATCGCGTCGTCCGCGCAACGCCACTGACGAAATTCTGACGTAGGGGTACACACTTAGCCCATTTAGCGAGCGGCCGATTCACGATGGATTGGGGTTAGCCCGCGGGCCATAAGGTTCTATTGAATTATCAGAGAAGTTTCAAAGTACTGCGAAGATGGCACTGTTTGGATGATTTCACTTCACCAATTCTTATATAGTCAAGTTCAGCAAAAGCAATCACAAATGTGAGTTCTGCAAAGAAAGGGGCGGAGCATTGAATGGAATACCTTGTCCCTGGTCCCAAAAGGCGGAAACAAGCTGATCCAATCGCATTAACTAAAACGACAAAAGATGAACGCCCATGCTTGCAAGGGATCTAAAAGTATTGGCCTTCCCCACACGAGTGTGGTTGACCACCTCAAGTGGCCTCGATTGAAAAAAAAAACACACACACACAGAATGAGTGCCGCGGATTTTTTGCGTCCTTTTGACAGCACCTTCAATAGCAGTCTGTTCAGAAAGAGTGGTGACTTGGATTCGACTTTTTTGATTCCGCAAAATGTAAATCGTTAGCCCTCATCAAAATGAGTTGTGCACGTGTGCATAATTTTGCCAGGGAATCGAATGATGCTTATTCTGTTAGAAAAGATGAACTTCGAGCCGTGTAATGATCCCTCGAAATTGAAACTGCGATGATCCGAAAATTTCCTCACAATTATTTAATATAAAGGAATTCAATTCGGGTCGGACTCATGATAATTGTCCAAACTTCAATAAGTGATTTATTTGGGCGCTAGTTTTGAACTGCTGATATCTTGCCATTTGAAATGATGCTTTTCATATCACGGCAATGGTACCATACAGATGAATGGAAGGCGGGAGGGTGGGGGGGGGACCTGTTGAATTTTTAACAGTAACATGTCGTTACATGGCTGACACTTTAGCATGGTACTGTAGACGTCATTCCATACATGTATTATCCTGTAAAACTGGTATTACTTCTAGGTATATGTACATGTGAAGACTTGTTATATCAACATTCGATAGATTGTACCCTCCACATATGACGGTGCACGTTGATGATGATCTAAATTACTGATAGACTACTCTATGATGCGCCTATCTTTTTTGTAGTGTGGGCTGAGCATACAGTATGTAATCCAATAATCCAAAATAGAAGCTCACCAAATACACAATAAGGATCCACATTCCCTGGTTAAGCATAGATCGCTCGAATTTGTCCAAAAGGATTTTCGTAGCTTGACTGACGACGTCTTCTCGCTTGGAGCGCAGCGATTTATAGGCCAAGAGGTAGAAAACAGACGAGACTATAGGAAGTGCATGGAATATGTAGTTCGAAACCTGAAACCGAATATTTATTTCCCTTTTTTGTATTAGTAATTTATTCGAATCAATACACTAGTTCCCTACTCAGAAGGTACCACTATAAGAAAAGAGAAATAGCTTCCTGAACAAAACAAAAAGCTTGTTTGCATGTTCAAAAAGACTTAGGCCGCGTTCGTACTTTGCGTCGGCAGAGAGTGACTGCGCTCACAGGTAGCGAGGTGGAGTGGCAGGTGGAAGTGCAGGGGCGACACGGGCAACGAGATAGGGTGACACAGGTGGAGAGGCAGAGATAAGCAGCCACGCTCTGTCGCCGGCATCGTAAAGTATGGACGCGGCTTCAACAGGGCCTCACATACATCGAGCGCTGGCTGCGCCTGGCGTTTTGCCTTCGAATGATCGCGTCATGCACTACGCATTACTGACACACATCCCAGATTTGCAGGTAGCCGATAGATCCACCACAGGGACCAAGCCAGCGCAGGTAAACAAAAACACGTTTTAGCCAAGTGTAAATTTAGACCCTTTTTCAGCTTTTCCTTCACTCTCGTGCCGTTCAGGACCTTGGCGGCAACAACAACATATCCACTACCACTGAGGACATTAACTTTTTTACCTGAACGGAGATGCGGTCACTAGCATAATCATTCATAGCATTTTCGTCGAAACTCCTTCCTAACCCACTGATCTTGTATATCAGGAGGGTGATTACTGTAGAAAACACTAGCAGACCAATTAGTATACATCCAAGAGGCCTACTGAAAGCAGAGTAAATTAGAGGTGATGCTACCATGTACATATGTATGGCGGTCGTGCTCACCTTTTCATAAGACGATCGTATAGATGTGGTGAGGAGAAGGCAGCAAAACGGTCAAAGCCCAATAGGAATAGTAGTAGAGCGGAAAAATACGATATCGCCAAGTCTATCGTGATTGAGAAGCAGCCGAACTCTTTCGATTGAACACCTGCCAGTCCAGCAATGAAGTCGTACGTGAGCTTACAAGTGCTACTCACAATGACGCTCATTGAGAAAGCGATGACTATTGCGTAGAAGGAGCTCTAAGGTCTTCAGAATTAACATCATTTTATAAGTTATGAAAAAATCAGTGCTGAAGTTCTTACTTTGAAGGCGTGATGTCTTTCCTTTATACTGACAAAGCTGAAGATGACATTCAGTACGAGGCACAGAAGATTACAGGTGATGCTTACGCCCAGCCAAATCCAGCATGAAGTTGTACGTGAAGTTGGATAGAGCCCTGCTTGTTGTCCTGAAATTATTATGTATGCTGATACTGCCAACAGAAGGGGTGCGGTGGTAATGGACGTCGCTCCCACTAGTATGGTAAGGGGATCAAAGATGGAGTAAGGCCGCCGAAGCCTGGACTAAGTTTAGCAACTTTCCACCGTCTTCAAAGTATTATCGGAATTGCCTTGGAAGCTAAGAACAAGCACATTGCATTGCCAGGCCCCGCACGTTATAGGACGGGCTATGTGGCATAAAAATGCTACAAGGAAACTGTCGAAATGTCAGTTCAGATCAAGCCTACTCCCTTGCCCCATCATCAACGCTCTCTCTGAGCGCTCCCTCCCATCTGGCGCTCAGGATCTGAGACTGATGCGATATCGTTGGTCATCAGCGTGAAGCAGTGGTCTCAAAGAAAAGTTTGGTAACGTTTCATTATATTGAAGGCGCCGGGAGGAGCAAGGAGGGGAGCTTATGTGGAAACCTATTCTCTGTAAACGAACATTTGAGCTCAGAAGAAGTAGTGTGCAGCGAAGTAACTAGCGTTGAGAAATGCTATTGGGATCTTGGCGCGCTCCACCTCGAACTGCATGCTTCAAAGGCCGAGTTGCCTCCGCACGCTTCAGTGGCGGCACAGACGACTTGGCAAGGCGTCGTATGTGCAATAGCCGAACTACGAGCGAGTACCGTAGGCCGATATTGCTTCCTCCCGGCGTCACCAAGTCGATGGAATGCGTGATGAAACTCCCTCCCAAGGCATTCCTCCTTTCATCCTTTTGGAGCAGTCCATTTCCCTGGACTTGTGCAAGTAGCCAAGGGTAGTGGGAGTGGTCCATAGACTGCTAAAAAGGACCCTGAGCCCGTGCGCACAGATTCCCATGATTATGAAGTGATCAAACCCTCTGTGATGGTTGCCATCCTGTGGTTTTTCGATAAGTTCCTCAGAGGATGTCTGTAAATCCCCATTTCCTACTATGGAGGTTTCGAGCATACCTGTACCCTCAGCTGAGCCGCCTTTTGACTCCGATGGATGGACGAACATGGCTGATAACCGCTGAGATCTTGAACCTTGTGTCCTAGATCGGAAAGAAGTACTGTTGTCAGTAAATAGTGCTATAATCAAGTGCAGAGATCGTGATCAGGTACCAATAATTTCACAGCGTTCGTCGACAATGAATTTGATGTATCGTAACTAGGGGGTGTGGTTCGTTTGTTTTCCACATATAAACTGCCAGTGACAATTATGTTTCTGGCTACAAATACATGTTACTGCTGCACATAATGATTAAAAAGCAGTTATCAGGCGCTACTGCAATATTCAAATGCAAAATTCGTTATCAAAGGGAGTGATAAGGAATTCTGACAGAGTATGCTCACTGCAAAACACAGATTTCGCATATGTGCGTTGTTCAAAGGCAGCTTAAGGGGAAATTCGGACCAAAAGCAAAAGAAGTAGTGAATATCAAAGTCGATGTGGTCAGTTAGTGATGCGATGGTGAAAAAAACGGAAGGGAATGGTCAGAGCCCTAAGAAATAGTACTCCCTTTCCACCGTTGATTCTCACCGCGGACGACCTTTCCGTCAAGGGCGGATAGTTCGAACAAGATTTCCATTGGCATGTTGCCAATAAACACAAGGGATTGTTTGAAAATACGACAACATCTATATTCTGGAGTTGGCTACGAGCTAAAAATGAGAAAGCGCGACGCAATTCCTTCGACACCGCCGCATATTTTTGGCCGCTCCCACCGTAGCGAACCCGAAATCACATCGTCTGGAGACGAGGTCTGTCATCTAAGGCGTCAGCTGTTATCCGTTGCGCCCTTTCTATAGCGCATAGGCGCGGTTTCTTCACCGGGATTCCGCTACAGATATCCTGCTTGGATCTATCGTTTCAATGGAAGTGACTTCTTTTAGCGCTTTCTCAATAACCCCTGATGCTGTCTTCAAACGATCAATATTGATATAAAAATAAATAAATATCAATATTGATATAATTAGGTACAGAAACCGTACTCAGTATTGAGTATTGACCTCATCCTGCCAAAATGCATCCGATGCATTTTGGCAGGATGAGGTAGGGGACATGGTTGAATGTCGAGTAGGTCAATAAACACGTATTGGGCCACATTACTCCACTCCTGCTACTTCACAATCAAACAGGGCAATCTGACGCGCGCGGTGGCGCAATTCGCGAGGGATTATGGTCCAGTCTGAATGTCTTGGCCCGTGAAAGTGAGCATTTTCCGTGTGGGTCGAGATGCTCGGATTGGGTCACTGCACCATGCCGATTAGAGCGCCGCACATGACAAGTATAATTCCTTGCTGTTTCCTTCATCTGAGCATTGACTGTCGAGCTCCTGCAATCTGACGAAATTGAGTACTCCTCAGCTACACCTAATACTTTGCGCTATATGCCCAACAGCTGTTTCACACTCCCCAAACCACGAAGTATACCTTGAAAATGCTCGGTACGGGCAGAAAAAGATTTCGGCATTTTTTTCACAGATTCCTGGTTAGTTTGAAAAGTCGTGAAGTATAGCCACCATAAACCTCCATGAATGAGCTTCACTTGTGCCCTCAAGTCCTTCCGTGGTTGGAGAAAATCTATGTTAAGTACTACTCAATGTTCTTCAATGCAAACCGATCAACTAATTTTTCTTCCTTTTAATTGCGTTTTTTACCAAGTTGTTACGTTTTTTCGAGCTCGTGCTATAAGGAAGTAGCACGATGCAGCTGACATCTGCTACATGTTGTTTACCTACACGAACACGCGGCAGCTTTTAGCAATTGCTCTAACGTAGATTGCAGGTGAAGGTGTAGACGACTACGTAGCCCTAATTACTTTCTTTTCCTGTGACTTTGACCAACAAATACAAAACAAGACAATTATAAGACGGCCTAAGTATGGTCTACACGTCTATTGTTATTGGGTTGGTACATAATCAATGCAGCTTTTTTCAGCATTTCATCAAGCAAAAACAATGATAGAAATCTAGGAAAACGTGTCTAAATGGTTATGTGGGAGCGTTTTACCATCGCAATCGGGGACTGCTTCCCATGTGGTAAACGTCAAAACGTCGATTTCCGCTACAAAAAAAGTGCAATATAAAAATGCACCAATCCAATAATTCTAGGAAGAAAGGACTCACAGAATGTTTGAAATGTGAGAATTTTTTGTCAGACTTCATGGGAATGTACATAGTCCCAGGTTATGTTTGCATTTGAAGACCGTAGCCCTTCACCGGAAGTATGTAGTAGGTCTCAAAGTAACTTATCCGTCTGCCAACACTGATTAGCATGTGCTAGAGAAAAATGAATACGTTACTAAGTCCCCCCCCCCCCCCCTTTCAAAGGGATCTTGACACGATCCTCCTAGTGAAGCATGTGGGCGTGTCTGTGGTGTGGTACGTGTTCCACTAAGACACAAAACTTGCGTTGCGGCGTCCTGAGTGTGACACTATGGGTGCATGCCAGGGGAGCCGCATTAGATGGATCCTGAAACGGACGTTGCGAGACACCTTATTCTAGGCGTGATCGCTTCAGTGCCCATACAATGCGGCGCCCGTATCTCGCACCAATCGGGTCGCGCGTCACATATGGCCACGGAAACTTTTATAGTTGCACAGATTCTATGGTCTGCATCTGTGGAATGTCCGTTGTAAGGCGAATAAGAGGCGAATATGAGCATAAACATCCGAAGAACCAGAAAAACTCACCTATTTTCAGGGTCCAATTACGAAATCCCATTGATTTCCTGCCTCATGCTGGCCCCATCTCCATTGGGCGTTAGAAAGTGCGGTGACTGTGTCATCTGGGAATGCGAACATTTGATTAGTAGAACCAATGAATAGTGCTCCCAATCACAGCACAATCGTCACAATTTCCTTGCGATCGAGGCCCATGCCCATGTGCATTTCGGTCAGGAATTTTAGTCCTGCGAGGCATTTTGCTTACGAAAAAAGCGGGTGGTAACCGGATAAGTGTTGAACGGTCAACTTTGTAATTCAACTCGTATAAATATTACATTTATAGCACGCTGTTGACACGTCAATCTTGAAAAAAACATGCTAATGCGTAGAAGCCAACGACATGTCCCCCCCCTCAACAGAACTGAACGGGGGTGCTATCGCAATGACAGGGGTGGGACATTTTAAGAATGCTGAATCTGAATGATAATGGGAGACGAGCGTTAGGATCGTGGATCGCCGCGCGCGGCAAATTTCGGACGACTCCGATAACTTGCATATACTTGTATAATCATGTAGATAGCATACGTATACCTGTACGATCGTGTGAAACTAACGGTACTATTCAACAATCATCACGCTGTCACCCTTACCCTCCCCCCCCCCCAATTACAATAACATCCTTTCTTTTGTTTATACAAGCTGGGTAATGGGGGGCATGAGCGTTAGGATCCTGGGTAGCCGCGCGCAGCAATTTTCGGGCGACTTTGAGGTGTGGTACGATGCCCGCGGTTTCGCACTGACGCGTTATTATTTTGCCTCTATTGCCGCTTTTTCGAACAGTCCGTTGTCTCTTCTAGTCGGTTTCGCTAATTAAGGTTTATGAGTGGGTGTCATCTATTTCAGGTTTTCACCCACCCAACATTTGCACAGGGCAATGCAACGTATGAGGCGGAGGCGCAACATTGGCGTCCCATTGCAAAGCTGCGTCACGAACACCGTACCACGCCGCGTTGAAGTCGTCCGAAATTCGCCGCGCGCGGCGATCCACGATTCTAACGCACCACACCCGAATGATGACGCATCCTGTTCATGTCCAACGTGTTAAGTGCTGTACCCTGGCATGCCTTTACAAGACTTTCGTGTTACTGACGTATCGTGCATGTCCTATACAGGTACGATCCTGTAAAGCCATAGGTAGCAATGGCGTCACTCCCACGTCGCATATTTGCAGTTTTTCATCATTTCTGAGGGGTTGTGCTGGTCTCCGCTCTACGCGGAATAGCGTGAATCGGCGATGTTCCAGATTTCTTTAGAATCCAGCCAAACGTGACGGTACGAATTCCGTAAGAATCACTTCTGCAATGCATCTGTTAAAGGTAGGTTACAGTTATATTCATTTTTGAGCATATCCAAGATGTTTGTAACTCGTTAATCATGTCACGGCATGTCAGTGCACAGCATTGAACTATTTAGACATTTGGAAGATGTGTCATCATTCTTCATTCTAGACATGCCACCCCCCCCCCTCCCTCCCTATTGAATGGCACCTGGGCGGAATTTTTTAACGGCCCCATCGTCATCATCGCTATATGGCCCTGGCGCCAATTGTGTAAAGACAGGATGGAATTGCAGTAGTACTCAATTTTACAATCGCTATGAATTCAAATGTGGGTGCAACTTATTCGAAATTCTTCATATTTCTGACAACTTCGACAACTTTATTATTAACTCGATGATCCATAATCGAGAACGTCACAACTGAACAACACGTAAAACTGCACACACATACAGCTCATACAAAAGATTATAAGTTGAGGATGCGAGGATGGCACACCGTAACCACTTTCTGACCTTAGTTTTTATAAAATGCTATTTTGACGTTAGTGCACACAGGTGACCTGATTGTGTGAGAGGCAAGACCCTCCATTGACATTTCCTCTGACATATTCTTCATGGATTTTTTCTGACTTTTGTAATTTTTACATTGATACTATCATTACAATATTATTTGCAACATATCATTTCTTATATTTATCAATCTATTTGCATATTTTTGCTTTTGCCAATGTGATTATTTACTTTTAGTTTGCTTTGCTGCCCCTACATTTCTAGTGTTCTGTGTTATTCAAACATATTTGATATTGTAGAACTCCGCTTCCATTTTCTCTTCACACTTTACTGCCAACACGTCCCGTTACGGTATACCATCCTGACATTCTTAACTTATACTTTTGTTTTCGCAACAAGTCGTGACGACCGGAAAACGAAGTTTTTTCGTGGTAGCATCAACATCATCTAGGACCTGTTCGGGAATAGCCTGACGACCCAAATATTATACTATAGGTGATTTATCCAAAGTAGCGGTAGAAGAGCAGAATAGTTGGAATAAGGAAGCATGAATGAGCGGGACAACAGCTTAGTCGAGGGAAGGGGTACAGAGAAGGGCCTCGCTATGGGCGAGCCAGGGTTATCATAACGAGATTGATATTTGCAGAAGGAACTATATGGGTTAGTGTTCTCCCAAGCCTGTAGCGGCGGTCAAATTAGGTGATTTTTCAGAATTCAGGGTAATGCCAAATGTTCTTAGAGAAGATGCTGAACTGATTCTACGTTTACTAAAGATACTCGAGAAAAAGCTGCTTTTGAGAGCGGAAAAGCAGACGTGCGATGTGGCTTTTCGAGCATCCCTGGAGCAACACAATACAGCCAGTGGTAACGCTACTTGGGGAGCTGTGGATGTTATAGTTGCTAGAGATGACAGTACCACCATCGAGGTGGCATCCACCGATTTAAACTGCATTGCTATATGGATGATCAGCGAAGCCTGAAAACATTTGTTCATCAATCGATCATTTCTAATAATCAAGCGGCATAAGGCGTCGTTCATGCATTGTTCAGAGTTCATCATCCAAGCGATAAGGATAAGGCAATCAGGCGATCTGAAGTACCATTCACCCGACAAAAACTGATCTTAACCTTCGTCTAATCGATACGCATCTTATTGATTTGGCCAGTTGCTTGATCGCCTGATCGCCTGAAAAGCAAGCGGGGTCGCTAATTCTGAACACTGCCTCATAGAAGTGGATTTAGTGGGATCCGGAATCGTAGAAATTACGGAAAATGATAAAAATGCTCATCTACTGGGAAAATCATGGATTGGCAACCTCGGAAAATATGGAATCATGGATCCTCGGGCAAAGATTACATGTGTATCGATCGAATTCCAATGAATTCCCTGATTCTCCTAATACATACGATCACGTTCTTTTCGACTGACTCTACGATATTGCCAATTCCGCGATCCTCCCCCCCCCCCCCGCAATATGCATGGATATGCAGCCTTCTTCGCTAATTCCACGATACACAGCTATTCCACTTCTTCCACGGTTATGAACGTTGGCCGAGACCTTCACTTCTGAGGTCGCTGGAGAAATACATAGCTTTTGAGAGGTTTCCCACAGCTTTTTTCTTATATTTAGATATGTTACTGAGGGAAGGGTGGGAAGGTAGAATTGCCTCTACAATCCCTTCCGGAGTGCCTGATAAGGCGTGGCCTACGGACTTGGATGAGGGTGTAAACTCTCGCACACCGCCATACACTCTCACTCTCGCACGTACTCTCACTCGCGCCACTCACTCAAGTCCGTAGGCCACGCTCTATCAGGGGCTCCGAGATGGACTGTACATGATCATACATGTTACACATAACATCTACGCTTCGCTAATGACTCGTTGATCATGTATAGACCTGTCATAGCTCCATATTCAACAAGTTGCCCCTCCCCACTTGTAATAGTGCACCCAATGAATTTGTCCTCACTAACGTTTTGGAATTTATCAAGGATCACCAATTGTGAAAGAAACATGATTGAAGGAATTGCGCACTGAAAATTAGTTTCTCTGTTCATATACTTATTTTGTATTTGCCTAATAAGGACCGCATGCAACGTTTCACGTCAAAAGTGGGATTCCAACTATTCCAACAGCTTCTGAAAGTGGTTCAAGCGAGGGCGGGGTCTCAGAGTAAATGCCCGCACCGTCGTCCGCTGCGGTCGAAGACGAAGAGTGGGAACAGGAAACAACGTAAACAGTCCCGCTCTTCTTCTCCGACCGCGCCGGACAACGGGGTGGGCATTTACTCTGAGGCTACGCTACGTAGGCGACGACTGTATCTCAGCTGGATTCTCACTTTTTTGCGTGAATTTTTGCATGCTACTCTTATTCAGCAAATGCAACATAAATATGAGGGGCAGAGAAATCCATTTTTCTGTGCACGATTTATTCGAATCATGCAAGATTTAAGGTGAATGGAACCGCACTACGGTTTTTGTATAATTCTGATAATGTAGCTCGTAAATGATGACTGTGACGGCCACCAAGAAAATCGTTCTCATTTAATAAGCTTCCACCATAAGGACCACCTTCGAAAAAAAAACTGCTTCGGTATCTTGTCATGATTGCATAAATACAATGATAGAGACGTATAGTTCACTGGAAAATGGCACCGCTCCCACTAGCATGATCCTGTGATCGAATCCTACACCAATGCCCGATGAGGGCCCCAAAGTCGTCTATAGATATACCAGTCTCCTCTGGAAGGATGAAAACCGGCATTGTATGTGGGCTAGCCATCACTACTTAATGTATAAGCCAAGTCGCACTCATGGTCAGAAGTTACTGCGATTACGAATAGAAGTGGAGTGAGTGGCGTATCCCAAAACAAAGCACTGTTCGAGGCCAAACGCTTTCTATTTCATATGCCACAATAATAAAAGTTTGTGGCTCGCATTAAGTTCCCTCATAATAAAAAGTTAATATTTTTAGTGTCGAACAATTTCATTCCGAATAGGACTCCAAGCAGACACACAGGCCTCTGTTGTACCTTTCATAAAACGAAGAATAACTCACAAGATAAGTTATGAGAATCCATATCCCCTGTTTCAGATTGCATCTCTCAGCCTTGTCCAGCAGAGATTTCGTGGCATCACTGACGGCGCTGTCTCTCTTGGAACGTAGGGATTTGTATGCGAACAGGTAAAATATGGAGGAGAATAACGGAAGTGCATAGAATATGTAGCTTGTCACCTGTAACTTGTAACTCAGCCAAGCTTGTCAATGACAGAGATCACCATAGTCCAATAGATCCTGGGTTAATTAACCAGGTTGTACCTTGATTGCGTCTCAACACGGCGCTACACTTTTTGAATCAACGCTAAGCACGCCCACTTAAGCTCTCCCATTGGTCTCCCTCATTGCTCAGATGAGCAAGAGAATGTGGTTAGCGTAAGATTGGCTAGGCGTAACACCGTGATGGCGCTTCAGGCGGCAACCCACATAGTGCAGTCTGGGTGGTTACCCAAGTATCTGCTGCCCAAGGAAGCAAGTTGAGTAATCTGCTTGTTGCGAAGTGTGTCTTTGTAGGAATAATGAGCAAAAAAAGGAGCTTCTCTGTTACCTATGTATTTATGTTGTATTTGCCTAATAAGGACCGCATGCAAAGTTTTACGCGAAAAAGTGGGGCTAAGATTCAGCTCCTCAAGGTGACCAAGGGGGCGGGGTCTCAAGGTAAGTGCCCGCCCTGTCGTTAGCCGTGGTCGGACACGCCTAGGTGGAGCAGAAAGTTGAATAATCGGTACTGCTACCCATTTCCGAACGTGGCGGACGACGGGGCGGGCATCTGTTCTGAGGTCCCGCCCCTCGGCGGCCACTTAGAGAATCTGTATCTTAGCCGGATTGTCACTTTTTCACGTGAATCTTTGCATGCGGCTCTTATTTGGCAAATACAACATAAATACTTGGCTTACAGAGGAATTCATTCTTTCATGCACGATTCCTCCAAACTTCTACGTTATTTACCTGCACGAAAATACATTTAGTAGCATAGTCCATGATAGCATTTTGGGAGAATACTCTTCGCATTCCACTCGTCTCATACACAGCGATGGTGATCAACGATGAAAACACAAGTAGTCCAAAAAGAATCCCAAGTACAGTTTTCCTAAATGATTGGACTAAGGTGCTATGAACACCTGGAAATTCTCGAAGCCCACCTTCTCATGAGGCGATCGCTGAGATAAGGCGAAGAGAACGCTGCAAAGCGATTCAGTCCCATAAAGAACATCAGTAAAGCAGAGAAATACGACACAATCAGATCGACAATCACGGAAAAGCAGTCGAAATGCTTGGATTGAGCACCACCAAGTCCGATGAACTCGTAGACGAGTTTACAAAGACTGCCGACCACGACACAAAGCGAGAATACTAACACTATTGTGTAGAAAGAATTCTGAAATGGTTTCTTCAAACGTTTCATTATAGAATAGATTGAAGACGCACCTTGAGAGAATTAGATTGGGTGGTTCTCCTTCATACAATTAAGGCAGTAAATCCATGGGCAGTTTTTCAAAATGCACCTATTTGCGCCGCCACTGTGCGCCACCATGTCGCTACATCCGCACGAGTCGCTAGCCGCTCATTGGTCGACTGAGCTATTAGGTCTATGCAGAGTAAATGGCCGAAACGTAATTGGCCATAACTTCGCTCAGACACAACTTTAGTTGTCGAAATAAAAACCATTCGAATCTACACAACCTTGCCAACGATCTGGTAAAGAAAATATGCCATCATGATCAAATTCTGGATTGCGAGAATCAATAAAGTCAAGAATGGCATTTTTACCGTGCATAATTTTTCTGCCGCAGGTTTGCATCGGGAACCCGGAAAAAGTGGTAATCCGTCAGGGATAGGTCTGGGGAATAAGGGGAGTGAGGGAGAGGCTCGATGCCTAACTACCTATCATTTTGCCTATCCTATGCCTATCATTTTTTTACTGGGTGCGCAAAACAACGCAAAACCCCACAGTTCGCAAGTCATCCGGCAGAAACTGATCAAGACCCTCCATCACCCCCCTTATTCCTCAGACCTATCTCTGACGAATGACCACTTTTTCCCGGTTCTCGATGCAAACCTGGGTCAGAAGGAGTTCGCCGAAACGATGCATGTTGAAAATGCCATCGTTGACTTCATTGATTTTCGCAATCCTGAATTAGATTATGATGGCATATTTTCTTTACCAGATCGTTGGCAAGGTTGTGTAGACTCGAATGGTTTTTATTTCGACAAATAAAGTTGTGTCTGAGCGAAGTTATGGCGTTTTGAAAAAAGTAGTCCGTTTTGGCCATTTATTCTGCATAGACCTAATAGGAGGGCGTGATTAGCTCAGATCGGAGCGGGTGTAATACCATGACAGCGCAGTGCAACGGCGCAAGAAAGGATACATTTTAAATGATAAGGAGGATCTACCCTCCTGAGGTGTAAGACGATATCTGATTATCGCAAGGTGTGCCTTTCGAAAAGCCTACCCTAAAAGTTTGGTTTCTTTCGATTATGCTGGCAACACTGAAAACAGTGTTCAGTGCAAGACTCAGCAAATTGCAGAAAACGCTCAAGTAGAACCAAATCCAAAATGATGACGGAGGTGGCGAATCCAATAACAATCCATTTTGTGGTGCTGAATGTAAATATTTACTTGTGGGAGCAAAGCCTCTACAGTGATCTTATTGCAGTCGACCCTTTTCTCTGATGCCCCTTCTCAGATTCTGCTGTTTCGACACCAAGCTTGCATCTCTCGAGCGCGTTTATACTCAATGCTTCGTGGCAACTGAAAAAGTGGCCAATGGCAGAATCTGTTTAAATATCAATCGATTGAATCGTTACGTCCTCTGAGCTTCTGTCAGATGGGACAGGAACAGACCGATATACGGATGCATTAGGTGCTAATGGTTCATATAGTAGGTCACTTCTTCAAATATGCACAAGACCTTTTTGATTAATTGAGCAGCAGGTAAAAAAAAATGTTGATTCGTCTAGGATGCAATCGGACCCCAAGAAGAAGTTCTCGCTCTTCAACAATACTCGATAAAATGCTCTGGTGTCTTAGAAGTTTTCCTTTGATTTTTGTTAGCTGCTGTTTTTTTACCGCAGTCTGCGATGCGAAAGTTGTTACAAATATGTTGAGTTATGAGCAAAAGCCCTGATTTCGAACGGGATTCAGGCCCACTCTGAAGCTATCCTTAGGTCGCGTTTATTCTTTGCAGCAGGGAGTCTGCGTTCACAAGCAGCGAGGCAGTGCAGCCCGGAAGAGGTGCAGGAACGGCGCGGGTATATCTACTTACGACAAAAAGTCGCTTTGCGGTGTCGCACTTGCCGAATCGATTTCTCTTGGAAGCCCGGCAGAGCGTGGCTGCGTCACCTCTGCACTTCCACCCATGCCACCCTGCCTCCTGCACCCATGCCACCCTGCTTCCTCCACCCATGCCACACTGCCTCGCTTGAAGGCTGTCGTGCCCTGCCACTGGCACTCGCACCCGCCGCGGCGCCCGTCCCCAAGCAGCCACGCGATTTTTTGTCGTAAGTAGACACACCCAGACGGCGTAGGCAACGAAACAGGGTGGGGACTGTAGAAACTTTTCTATGAACGGAAACGGTGTTTGAACTAGTAGGTTCCATAAAGGCTTCGCTCTTTCAGGCTTTGAAGACAGCGGCGACGCTGAAACGGCAGTCAAAAATAAAGCTAAACACCAATATTGGTTTCGAAGCAGAATACGTGTAAGCCTATTGCATTGTAGTGTAACTGAACCTCACCTCCGCCTGTGAGGGCTTTGTCAGGGGAATCCCATGGATTGATGAACATGTCGTGTAACAGTTAACGTTGCCGTTCTGGAATAGTGAGAATTACTAGAATCGTATCCATGAAGTCTCTAGTACTGGCATTTCATGCGATGGAGAAGCCTTGTGCTCGAAGATATACACTCTACAAAGTTCTACATCACCATCACGGTTTTGCTTAGAGGATTTGTGCGTGCACGAAAAATGAGTTTCTCTGTTACCCATATGTTTATGTTGTATTTGCTATTTGCTATTATTTGCTAATATTTGCTTATTAAGGGCCGCATGCAAAGTTTCACACGAAAATGTGAGAATCCAGCTAAGATACAGAGCCTCAAAGTGGCGGACGGGCTGGGTGGAGCGGGTCTTTGAGTAAGTACCCTGCCTCGCCGTCCGTAGCGGTTGGAGGCGGAGAGTGGCACTTTTTGCTTGACTTTTATTTCTCATCATGCAACTCCGACCACGGCAGACGACGGGGCGGACACTTACTATGATGAGGTCTCGCTCCCCGTCCGCCACTTTGAAGTGCTCTACCTTAGCAGGATTCTCAGTTTTTAAATTAAAACTTTGCATGGGGCCCTTATCAAGCAAATACTACATGTACATATGAGTTACAGGGAAACTTATCTCTCCGTGCACGATTCCTTCAAGACTGGAAGGGGTTGTTTCGGCCGATTAAGGAATAAATGTGGATTATGTAGGTCAAGGTGATTAGTAGTGCAACAGTCGAGAATAAACGGAATGAAACTGTCCAGAAACTGCGAGATATGAGCCCAAAAACCCTCCCCGCCACTCTTTTCCTTTCGCCCCTCTGCATTCCTAGCCGGCTATGGCAGATGCAGGTGGATGAAAGGCTATGTCAGCCGGCCACAAACGTCGTCCCGCCCTCGCAGCAACTTGGCCAGTGGATGTGAGGCAAAGCTGCGAAATCGCGATAATGGCATCACAGCGCTTTTTCAATGGGACCTTCGCCATATATTATCTTTTTCAATGGACTGGAACGTTCGTTCCCAGACAATACGCTTTCCCAGCTCTCATTCTCTCCCCTCTCCTTAAAGGTATCTTCGAATCAGAGCAATGTATGTAATTGGCTAGTTCTGTTAGAGAAGGAGGACTAGAGGCAGAATGGACAGAGTCCCTAATAAAGCCCGCACTATGAGAGGTCAGGGAGAAGCTCGGGAATGGCATTAATTACTACGGACCTGATACGGTTCATGAAACAGTTTTTAAGCAGTGTTTGCGAAATTCAATTCATTTTGTTACTTGCTCCACCCTTAATTGTCTGGTAACAAGTGACTCAAGGAAATGATAAGTATGACATACTAGTAGACAAACTTGTATGACGAATGACAAACTTGGACAAAATCGGACGAAAGCATCGCTGGCCTATCATCATTTTCCGCTTTTATAGTCATGAGTTTCGGTTAATGTAATGACAGATAGCGCGCAGTCCCACTCTCATGGTGCGGGGATCAAATCTCGCATCGATGAGGTAAACCAAGATTTCCATACCTTCAGGGTATAACTGATACCACCATCGTTCGAGAGGATAAAAGTACCAACTTATACATTGGCTGACCCCCGCAAATCATAGGCTTAGGTGAAATCGCATTCACCTGCCACCACGATTCTGAATGGAACTGGAATGCGTGGAGCATTCTACACAAGGGATTGATTGCTCTCTGAAAAAACATCCTTCAACTTTCAGCTGAAAGGATACTGTAAGTAGGGTACGCAACCTGCACTTCCAGTCGTAAGCCATCAAACATGTGGCTAGATCGTTTAAAACGTTGTTACTGCTCATAAGTGAACAAAAGAAAAAAATGGTAAAAGGAAGCTTCGCGTGCATACACACTGTAAGTGACAAGGGGAGACAGTTGGATAGGGAAAGAATAGAAGGCTCCCAAGTGGGATTGAGGATGGATTGACTGCTCCTCCCCATCTCTAGAAACAAATACAAAAAAATCCTGGCGACATCAAATTGAATTCACCAGAACCGTCCATGGTATGGAATGTGGATGCGCTGAAGGATGGGATGCCGAAGGATTCACCGGAGCTCAACATCAACACCTACGAGACATAAATAATAATAATAAAATGAGCAAACAAAAATACGGACACACGTAGCATCCATCAAGCAGGCCTGTTTGTAAAAGAAATCATAGACGCGGATTCTATCGCAGTGCGAAATGTCGTAGTGAGTACTGTGTCAAGCCCCTGTAGGAATCCCCGGTGGGTTCGTATTTTGGATGGTTGAGAAAAGCGGATTTATTCTGTGCTGTGAGTGTTGTGTATTTCCATTGATACTCGTTAGTTCACACAACAATTCCCTATCCACAACCGTCACCGGTAATCTGGTCCACCCCTCACTCGACGACAGTTTGGGGCTGTGTAAGTGTCGAGGCTTTGGGCCATGCTACGCGTAAAATTTCTACGAGTGAATTTAGGGTCATTTGATAATCGGGTAAAACCTTAAAAAAAGACTTGAAGAAGATTCAGAAGAGGGAACTGATTCAAGAAACATCAAACTAGATCAGCGTATGTTGTGCCCAAAATGGGGAAAGTGTCTATCCTATCTGCGGGCGAATTTCCCTTTATAAGGGTTAAGCTCATTGTACAAGAAATCTGAACAATTCATACAATCGGTGATCGCGGTAGAGTGCAGTTTCTATTGTATGAATGCAAGCTATTCAAAGAAAACTGAACAAATCACTATAAGCGTTCTGCAGAAGTCAACCATCTGGAAAGAAAACTTAGTAATCGGTGGCAGGTGTCGAAATGAAATCATTTAACGGGGTCTGATAGGCGATAGGTTTTTTCTTACCAACTATGTAATTACTCTTTTGCCGACCATGTGATAGTATGTGCTAGGTAGCATTTAACTCGATCACGCACCACTCTACTCGGCGCAATCTTTGACTTACAGTATTCCAGCGTGCGATCTCTATTTGACATAGACACCGAAAATGATTCAAATACTTTTGGGATTATGAGGTTTGGTAGAGGAGTGGCTAATAGAACAGTGATAGGAGGCGGCGCGCTGCTGGTTACAGCGCCTTGAAGTAATCGTGCATTGGAGCTCAATCGGATTGTTGGGAACTCCACTAAAAGAATCGTGCATGGAACAATGAGTTCCACTGTTACCCATTGTCTGTGTTATAATTGTCTAATAAGGCCGCACGCAAAGTTTCACTTGAAAAAGTGAGAATCCGGCACAGATACAGTTCCTCAAAGTGGTGACCGAGGGGCACGGCTTCGGCGTAAATGCCCGCCCCGTCGACCGCCGCGATCGGGGACGCATAGTGAAAGTAGAAGGTCACGTGAACAGTCTCTTTGTTTGCCTCTGACAGCGGCAGACGATGGTACGGACATTTAGCTGAGGATCGACAACCACTTTGGGGAGCTTCATCTCAGCCGTATTTTCAATTTTCGTGTAAAACCGGGCATTACCAACGACAACTTTAGGGGGGGGGGTGTATGTTGTTTGGCGCGGCCTTGCAGCTAATTTTCCAATGGGTCGCAGGGGCCGTTGCTTACCGTTGGGGACGTGTCCTTCGCCGTCTGGGCTCTCTCAGATTTGCCTGAGCCTTCTAAGGGGAGGAGCTCTGGCAACGCCCCGCTGGAATATTAGCTGCAGAGGCCGCGCCAAACGACCGTCTCCCCGTTAAGGGTGATGTGGTTCATGAGGAATCCCTAAAAGAAGTCGCTTACACGGGAACTATTGGTCTAAGAAGGCCATCCGTGGCGACATCCTGGTGAAAAGGGCGCTCCCGAGCTGTAGAAACGGCGCAACGGATAATTCCTGACCCCTTCGGATGACCGACCCCGCCTCCGGGTGCCGTGATTCCCCATTGGCTGGTTGGAGCGGTAAAGGAGATGCGGCAGGGTCGAAGGTGTTGCGGCGCGCTTTCCCAGTCTTAGCTTGAAGCTCACTCCAGAAAATTGATGCTGTCGTATTTCCAAAAATTCTCTTGTGTTTACTTGGCAATATGCCAATGGAAAACTAGTCCGGACTACCCGCCTCTTGACGGATAGGTCGTCCGTGCCGAGAATCAACGCTGGGAAGGGGTTCTATGTATTAGGTTGATTCATAATAAATCGGACAAATTGACCAATTTTAATCATTGTCGTACAACTTTTTTACGACAACAGGGATTCACTTGAAATATACTCCATCTTTGTCGATGACCTTCTGCCACGGTATAGGCAGATCATGGATGCCCTTGCTCCAGAAGGCCGGAAGCTGGAGCTCGAAGAAGTTGCCGAGTGCCGCCTTGACCTCGTCGCGAGTTTTGAAGTCTTGGCCGTCCAGGTGGCGTTGGCTGTGGGAGAAAAGGTGGAAATCTGAAGGGGCCAGGTCTGGGGAGTACGGTGGGTATAGAAGTACGGTCCAACTGTACGACAGCAGCTCGGCCTTGGTCGATCTTGCGAAGTGCGGTCTGTGGAAGTAGACACGTTGTCGTGCTGGAAGTAGACATGTGACCGCCGCCGTAGCGAACTTTGGACATTGGCCTTCAATTCTCGTAATTGACGAACGTAGACGTCGGCGGATACTGTGGTACCTTCATCGAGCAGCTCCCAGTACTCTACGCCGTGTACGCTCCACCAACCGCGGTTTTCGTCTTCGATGGAATAGTCGCCTGACGCAAACTTCGAATGCTACAACTACAGTGTACTTCTGCCGGAGGCATGCTCCTTGTGAACTTCTATCAGACGTCTGCCGATATCCGCGGGTTCCTGGCCAGATAGCGATATAAATAGTATGACGTTGCGGATGTGGTCTCTGGACCGCTTGAAATCGTGCGGCATTGTGGCGGAATGAATTTACTTTGGAGTGATTATTTTGCGGTACTTTGAAGAGCTTTTCATACTCATTCCAACGGTACCTGGCGCGTCCATTTTCGTTAATTCGTTATTGAGTTATGATCTCTAGAAATCATCACTACCATTTGTCCGATTTATTATGAATCAACCTAATATTTCACGCGTTTTTGGCCAATTCCATCCGTTTTTTTCTACACTGTCCTGTTATTAGGCATCTCGACTTCCATGTTCACTACTTCTTTTGCACTTCATCCGAATTTCCCTAATGCTGACTTTAAGCAAATACAATAATAAGTATGAGTATGCGTAAAACAGAAATCCATTTTTCCGTGCAGGATTCCTTCGAGGCGTAGGCATGATGATAGTAGGTCTTTCACAGAAAAGCATGGATAAATGATATGGGCGTATTCGGCAGAAATGAAAAAAGAAGCAAAGAAGTAATGTTTTCAGATCGGAAAGCTGGCATACTGATCAACAGTTGGCTTGACATATTGTCGAGATTTCTTCATACCCATCAGTTGGCTCCCATTTCACAGCTTATGACAGAATTTTTCATATGCATAAAATGAAATTATTCAATTACAACATCAGAATCTCAGGAAAGGATATGGGTGGTGGTGACAGACAGGGCTACTCTCTCACATAGCCCGGGATCAAATATTGGAGCTTGACCTAACCATAAGGAGATCCTCCATATTATCCACGAGACGTACCACAGCTGTGGTAGCATAAAACTCTGGCTTGCACATCGGCTAGCCCTCGCAAGCCATTGCATATCCCTAACCGAATTACATCAGCGCTTCGATTCTGAAAGCAGAAAGTGTGCGTTGCGTATTCCAAAAAGAGATCTATCACTCTGAGCGCACTTTCTTTTCTTTACTTCGACAGAATAGGTGTTATGTGAGGTAAATGAGCTGTATAAACATGAAAACGAATTAGAAAGCAGAGATTGATGCATGGCGCATCCCAAAGATCTTAATTAATGGGGACATTATTGTCCACTTCGCGGTACTTATAGGTAATGCTTTCTTGAAAGTGAGGAAAAGTGGCTTACGGTAACTTCAGCTAGCAACGTCATGAATTACATAATCTTACATTGCAACGTATTACTAACTTGTTTACTATCATTAGCGCTTGAACAGGTGCATGGTCGGGGATAATTCACCACATAACACGTGTTGAATCATGCAGAATTCTCATTCCCGTCGTTCAATATGACGTCAAAGAGTTTTTATGGCGTACCCGAGTCGTTTGAACGTTTACCCTCATAGCATGGCTCTTTCAACCATTCATGAGCTCAGAAGGGAAAGACTTTTTGGAGGATGATAGGTTGCACAGGAATGAATTGCATTGATCTTTGAATATGCTCGAAGGCACTGAGAGGGGTGAGGAGAAAATGAGAACAGGAAGCACATGTTCTCTGAAAACACACCTTTTACTTCAGAAGTGGTGATTTGTAGCGAATCTCGATTGAAAAAGCGCGGCTCGAGGTCTTATCACGAATCCGCAAAACAACGTGTTGTTATGCAGTACATCAGCCGGACGAGTTGCCGGAGAGGGCAGGACAACCTTCGCGATCGCCTGAGTTTGCCCTCGTCCGTCTGCAGTCTACCTTCGGCTAGTGAAGCGGATGCGCATGTAAGAAAAGGGTTCCAAGTTTCTATTTCTTGGGCTTTTCGCCTATCATTTCATTCTTTCTCTATTGTCAGACTGCTGAGCATCCCCTCTTTCATATTCCACAATCTGCTAAACTTACCTTTTTTGATGTCTTTGAAAAAATCATCCACGGATATTCCATGATTCTGATTTCCCCTAAAATCACTCTACTAAATACAGCACATGGACAGACCTCGATATACTGGACAGACCTTGATATAGCTTCACAAACGTTTCAACATTTAGCAGGCTCATTCCCCCCTCCCCCCGTTCTCAGAGATATAGCACTTATTTCCGAATGCTATTTGTGGAAATCGGCCGTTCAAAGATGATTCATAACAAACAGTTATCAGAAAAGACCACCGAGAATCATTAGCCGACTCATGTTCATTGTTTTCACTAACTCAACGTGTGGTGGCAGTATGATTAACGCATTTCCAGCTGAAGACGTTCAGAAATGGATGATCAAGCACACTGCACATGTCTGGTTCATTGCTGCCTGCTATCTTGGCTTCGTACTCACAGCACCCGGTAAAATCGTCAAGAAGCACGGATTATTACCGCAATGGTAAGACTACTAGATACTAAGTGGGCGCTATCGCAATGAAGAAAGAAGGGACATTCTTGAATGTTCTATTAACACAAGACATAATATAAACCTGGGAATGCATTTTAGGCCGCGTTCATACTTTGCGCCGGCAGGGCATGGCTGCGTTCAGCGAGGCAGAATGGCACGGGGGAGGCAGCGCTGACGCAGGCAACGAGACAGCGCCGCAAAGGCGAAGACGCAGAGATACGCAGCCACGCTCTGCCGCCGGCATCGCAAAGATGAACGCGGCATAAGGGATATTTACCCATGTGAAGACACTCAACGTGTTCAACGATCGACATGTTTGACACGTCAGTGATGCTTAGGTGTCCAACATCCTGTGAGATGTCCCCCCTCTCTCACTGCTATAGCACTCCTACCTGCTTTTTCATAATGTTGCGCACGTTACTAGAGTGTATTTCAGGTACTATTACAATGGATTGCTTCAATTGTGTCTTTTAGTGGCATTCCTTCCGTCAGTTCTGTTCACTTTACTTACAGGCGGTTGGAAAGATTCTGTCTGTAAAAATCATTCCCTTTACACAGGCAAGTTGATACCAAATCCTTCATAGACTCTTCAAATCCCCTGTTAGGAAACCCCTTTCTTTGACAAAATGCACGTTGGAGATTTGGACGTCATCCAAAATAAATCATTTTAACCATTTCAACCATTATATTGGGGGGTCGCTAACCCAGCGTTCAGAGTTGGCGTCGAATCAAGCGAACAAGCGAAATGTAACGCGTGAGCGCGCGAAGCAGCTAACACGCTACTTATACCCGACTCTTCCCCTTCCCGACTTCGAAATTTTGCACTTTGCACCACCAGCAAGCGGAACAGGGTATGACGTAATGAACCCGTATCTTATCACCATAATAGCCCATTTGCTTAGCTCGCTCATTAGTCCAGTCACTCAATCGATACTTATCTAATACGTATCAAGTGCTTATCGTCTATTCCATGCGGTGCCGAAAAGCGCGCCCACACTTTTCGCCCTCACTATGCTGCATCCGAGAATCCTTCATTCTGATACATGGATCGGCTAGCAGGATGCCGCAGAAGGGGCCGATGCGACATCGCGAGCGTGACATGCGCGGCGTGATGCTGCGTCGGTTCTTCGTGCATCACACCCTGATGCGATTATTCACGTCTCCACAAACGTCTCTTTTTATCAGGACTTGTTAGTGGCACGGTGATGTTTTTATTCGTGTTCACGAAACTGCTCGATTTGGTCGAAACACTGCTTATTGTTCTCGAAGGACGTCGCCCGCTGCTGATTCACATTTTTCATCATGTTATCACTTTACTTTTCACATGGGATAGCTATTCTCACCACAGCTCTCTTGCCAGGTGAATTTCATGCTTCACATTCTCAATTTGTTTGTGCTATTTCAGACATATGAATAGTTTTTGTTCGAGGGCAGTGGCCCCGCAGAGCATGTGAAAGGGGTGTCAGTGGACGTTGCGCTCTTCTCTCAATGGTTGGCCTTTTCTCACTACCACTGTCACTCCGCCCACACATTCGATGTGCCCCCTACTTTTATCGTTCCATGTGGTCCGAGACTCGGATGCTCGCTCAAAATTGCACAATAATATTTCCTCAAGAAACTTGCGACGTACAGATTAGTCGACTTACCATCTTGGGTCGGTGCATCATCAAAGGAATCGTCCACGAAATCGTGTGATTCTAATTCCTCTTGAACATCACCTCACTAGTCAGAGTACATGAACAGAAATACGAAAAGAAACGAGAATTCATCTTCAATTCAAGAAGGAAATCGAAAAACTGGATGAGACGCAATTTGTTCAAATTCCCGCCACATTTCCCGCCGGGCAACATATGAGAAGCCGTCGACGAGCAGAGCGCAGTTTGAATCTTCCCGTTCAATATTGACATGCCACTCTGCGTCTCTGACCACATGAGTAACGCCTTTTGCTTCTCAGTTCTCTGTGTCGAAACTATTCATGTTCAGACGCCCCACCCCGTCGCCCGTCACCTCCGGGACCTCCATATCAAATGGATACTTGTATATGCCCGTGAAACTTTGTATGCGTTCCTTAATAAGCAAATGTAACATAGATATGTGGATGACGGGAAAACTCAGATTTCTGTGGACAATTTCTTTGAGTAATAATCCAGACTCCGTTCTTGCTATACGATCGCAGTGCGTAACGACCGTCTGCGCACGGTAGGACCCTACATATAAACGCTCTCTTGCACTCTTGGTGACCAGCTGAGCCAAAAGGGCGTGGTTGGAATGGCTCATGCGGGTGTAGCGTCATAACTAGCGGTGCAAAAAGTGAACCTGACAATTGTCCAAGTATCTATGTACAAATAAGGTAATAAGCGATATAAGCTAAAATATACGTCCTTGGAGAACCAAGCCCTTATGCCACTGTGTGGTGACATATTGGAACTGGCTAGGATTAGGGCGGAGTAGATTGGATCAATCGCTTGTGTACTTCAGGTGGTTCGTGACCGTAAATTTATTTTCGCATGTGATACTGTATTCATATTTGAGTCCGAAGAAGTTTGGAATAGCTCCATGTTGGCTATTTGTAGCTTTCAGTGAGTATAAATGCTTCTCATATTTTGATGTTCTTTCAAAGTTTCCCAAACTGCCCAAATCTTCACATTTCAGCACAAGTGTACCAGTTAGTGTTCTGTCTCACACTATGCTTCACTGCACAAGGGGTAAGTTTTGAGATTTAGGGTTGAGGATTTGAGTTTGTAATGATGCACCGTGGTGGTGGTTCAACCTGTATAGTACCCAAAGGTCTACTGTCCCAAGAAGTTCAATCGACTAATCTGATGATCGCGCTGTGCCTTTGGAGACAGTTTTCATACTACAGCATATTTCACTTTGAGGGCCTTACTCATAATTATTATATCGAATGGATATTACAGGAAATCGATGAAGGACGTAAATGCGAAGTTGATCCTGGACGGCTGTCTTTGGACAAATTTGTGTCAGCAGTGTTTTTCTTCATTTTTGCCGACTTCTACCATGTGAAGTATCGAAAATTCCGTGAAACCCACGATTGTGCTTTGGCTCAGTACTTGCGCAGTTCATCAACACATTCGATTCGTCGCACAACACCGCGTAGAAGTCCACGAAATTTCTCGATTCGACCATTTTCACCGACTGGAATCACACCGACAGATCCATATGTTACGAATTAGCAGCTCTATGTTAAATAAAGACTTTTAAGTGATCATGTTAGGAGTTTCGTTTCTCCACAGTCCACGCAAATCACGTTCTTTAACGGCAAGCATAGACGAGAAGCCCACGATTGCAGACGGAAGCCGAGAAGGTCACACACGGGATGCGCTACAGGACACTCAACTTGGGTCAGGGCGTGGTAAAAGGAGACGAGCGCACCTTTTGGAGCGTGAACAGCCCGCAATAAGACAAGCAAGGCACACGACACACGTGGCAACGCGATTTGCGATGACCCTTCGAGTGTCCTGATGCACAAACGTGCACAGTCGCGATTTCCCTAAGAAAAGTCTCGAAGCAGATGTTGCGAGTATAGTCAGACAAATCAAGAAAAAAACTTGCAAACAGTTTGAAAAACAATTAGAGCCGAAGGGAAGCTTCAGATTAGGCAAACGAAATTGCAAAAAAAATTTCAAAAAAAGCAGTCGATTCATTGGCAAACGAGGTAAAAAATTTACAATTTAAAAGAATTTCAAAATAAATCGCCATCTTCATCGGGAAACGTTCCATATGGATTCGGTGGACCTAAATCCACCAAAAATCGATTTTCCATCGGATCAGTCAGATAAGGAAAGCGTGTTTCTGGCAGAAAGAAGTACAGAACAAGGAGAACCAGTGATCTGAAAAGAGAATCGGGTATCGGTTGTATAGGAATACAAACCGTGCATACGTGCTGATACAAATTTTCAAATGCCTTGGTGTCGGTGAATAAAAAAAATGTCCAAACAAATGAATGCAGTTGCGTTTTCACAGGACCATAAGCTCAGGATGGATGGCGTACTGTAGCCAACATCAAGTCGTTCACTAGGCATAGTCTCTGATTGACAAATGAATTCTTACGTTGGAATAATGAACAGTAAATAACTCCATCCACCAATGGTCTCGTTCAAAGGATAATAGACGAGTGTAGTGAGCATCGAAAAAATCCAGTTAAATCCCACCGCAACGCCTGCAAAAGGTTTTTTTCTACGATGTCATCGAGAGGATGGCATCAAATTTCTGAGTAAGGTGAAAATTTTTACTGCAGATCTTGGTGAGGGAATCTTTAACTGGGAGATTGGGAATGATTGACGTCCTCGTGTGTACTCTGATAGGATACCTTAGCGCTGCAGCAGATCACATTACACAAGTCCTGCTGTGTCAGTGGAGTGAGCGGTGAGTTTTTTGAGAGAATCAACTTCGAATTTAATAAGCCCCTTCCTTCACCAGATGGCCCCGCCTCGCCTTGGGGTTCGCTTTGTATTCAAGCCATAACAAGGATTACAAGGAGTTGGAAAGGGTGCTTTTTGTCTACTTTTGGAGCCGATACATGCTGGGGGAGGGGATAAGTTTGCAAATTCTGGAACTAACTAATCATCCACAAATTCAAGTTCTTCTGTTAGCCACATATTTTTGCTATAATTGCTTATTTAGGTCGTATGCAAAGTTTCACGCGCATATACAAGAATCCAATCGAGATAGGACTTCCCAAGTGGACGAACAACGGGCTGGCGCGCCGGAGTGGGTGTGGACGCTAGAGAGCTTAGAAGTAAAGAGGCGACACTCCCGTGCGCAAGGACGCAGAGGGAGAGGCAAATCAAGATCGGGCGCAAAATTTTGAATTTGGCTGTTCAAGTGTTGTGGCGGCAACTGTGACGGGAATTCAGAAAAATCTCAAAAAGTGTGCATGTAATCTAATAAAGTGATTTCAAAAGGCATTAGAATAATCTAATAGATGTGGATGATTTCTTATGCTGGATTCACTAGACCCACTCATATTGCCGATAACACCGTCTTGAAATAGATCAAGATTGCTAACCGAGTGAAACGCCAGCTGCTTCAGCTGGTACCAATTCTGCAGGGATAAAATATCCAACCGGTCCAACACCCAGGTTGTAGCCGACACCGTAAATGAAGAAAGCCAGCAGGTAAGACCATGATGCCCACCAGCCTTCTGAAAAAGGAATTTGTCTTTTTGTGAGACATGCACGTTACAAAATTTTGGAATATTCTATTTTTTCAACTTTCAATTTTCCCGATAAATATGATTTGAAAAACCATTGGAAACACTGAAGTATCTGCTTGAATGATTTGAACCCTTTGAATACACCGAGAGGGCGCCATTATGGTTTACGGTAGCCTAGAGCTCGTTACTTGGCATACACGGCGCCATATCAAAATGTCAAGTGTGAATTCACGGGCTTTCCTTTAATTGTAATGTCACTTTTCTCCCTCCTTCCCTTATTCTACCTTTCATTGCTCACTTGGTTGTTGCTGTTGGCTGTTTCACTTGTTCAGCATCATCATAAAAGAAATCACCCTACACGATTCAAAAGACAATGGCGTCGGCCCGTCTGAAACGCGCAGTTCAACGTGAAACACTCTAAAATTGCAATAACGCCTCAAAGGCGTCTCTCAATGCGATTTTTGCTACTCATTAACTTTCCCGGACTCAAATGTTTGTTCTCAGAAAAGTGTTTTGAAATACGTTTCTTACACCCTCCCCGGTGCCTTTTATTTTTTGATTACCCCAAATTAGCATGAGCAATGTCCCTACAAACACAGCAAGTGTGACTCCGACCGCATGGAAATGGATGTCCATATCAGAAAGAGTAAAATGCGGAAGGAGCCGATGCGGCGTCGCGAAAAACGCAAGTGACGCGCGCGGCAATTGATGAGCTCGGTGAGGGTGCGGAAGATGAAAATAGTTTTAAACAGCACCATATAAGCTCCTCCTGCACCAAAACCCATAAGAAAGACTCTCATAAAGAGAGAAAGACTCTGGATAACTAACTGACTTACCCATGGATAGAAGGGAAAATACTAGTAGAAGGCAGTCAGCCACAAGACACAGCGACAACGTTCTAAGCAGAAGCAAACGTCTGCTCATCGTCTCAACCTAAACGACTACAATGGATGTGTGCAAAAGAAAAGGGTTACATAGATCTCCATCAAGTATAATTGGTGGTGTAACTGGTGATTTAAAATCATTAGGAAAACCAGAAAAGGAAAACTTACGAGCTGAAGTGCTGGTACGGTGAGAAGAATTGAGAAAATAGATCCCAACGCAGGAAGAAACGGTATAAGCACTTTGGTGAACGATACAGCTTCGAACATACTTAAAACGATATGGTATACATCTGTATACATTTAACGAACCGTGCATTTGTACAGAAATAGTACTATACTATCGAGGGGACAACCTGTCGAACTTAAGGGTGACATGCTTTCGCATGACTGACTTGTTACTAAGGCCGCGTTTATACTTTGCGATGCCGGCGGCGGGGCGTGGCTGCGTGTCTCTGCGTCTCCGCCTGTGCCATCCTGTGTCGTTGCCTATGTCGTCTCTGCGCCTCCTCCGCACCACTCTGCCTCGCTGCCTGTGAATGCAGCCAAGCCCTGCCGGCGCACAGTATGAACCGGCCTTACACACTGCAGATGATAAGCATGTTCATGTATAACGCTATAAAGTAGCGTGTATAACGTAACGCTACTGTTACTGTTGACACTCAACAAGTTGCCCCATCCCCTCCCATCTAATATTGATCTAAAAGTAGATTTATATTCTTTGGTAGTCATATAGTATAAACTAAATATTCTATGGAATTTTTCAATTCACAAGATAAATGTGGCTGGGTTCCAAGAATTTTTATTCAGTTTTTTATTCAATTTTTATTTATTCTTACCTTGTTGAATAGGATATTGACGCCATACTACCGGAAAACACCTGACCGGCACTTACTACTGTTCCTAGGAGAACGCCTTTACGAATAGTTGAACTTGTGAAAGCTTCCAAAAATCCCATTTGGTTCGGCATCTAAAGTTCACTAGCCGTTATGAATACCAGGTATTCTGATTTCGATCAATAAAATAAACTTCGAACGTACCTCGGGAACCATGTCCCAGTACTCTTGAATAGCCTCGTCATCATCGTCATATTTGATATCGTAGTAAAACCTAGAAAAGCTTTTGGTATGTATGGTTAAGGGAATCGTATACGGGAATTCAATGCTTCTGAATTCTTTTGAAATCGTCTCATTAGACACGGTACATGAACAGAAATAGGAAAGGAATCATGAAAATTGTCTCATTCCAATGCACAAATCGAAGAATTGAAAGAAAAGCAACTCGTCTGAATTCCGACTGAGCAAGAGGGACAGATCATAGTTCAAACTTTGCTCCCAATTGATTTGCTTCCACTCTGTGTTCCTGGGCACGTGACCTTTGCCTCTTCCCTCCCAGAGCCCTCGTGACTCCGCCTCCACGGACAGATCCACCCCGTCGTCCGTCACTTTGAGAAGCTCTATCTCAGCTGGATTCTTGTTTTCTCGCGTGAAACTTTTCATCTCGCCCTTAGTAAGCAAATGCAACATTAATACATGAGTAGCAGAGAAATTTAAATTCCGTAAACGATTCTCTCAAGGTAGAAGACGGCTAAAACAATATTCGAATTTTCTCGAAAGCCCTACAAAAAGAAGGAAAAGAAGAAAAGTGGCATTTGAGGCACTAACTTGATGGAATCAATGGCTTGAATGTAGAATCCATTCTGGAGGTAGTAGTTGGGCGTTTCAGGAATGAAGAAATTGGCCATAATTTGGGCAGCTCCTAAACAACGAGTAGACCTGCACAGCAGAATTTTTATATATTTCGTTACTTGGATAACCTCCTATCGAAGAGTAACTAGAAGCCCATCACTACAGTACACAATCCACTCATACTACTACAGTAATCTGAAAGAATCGCATGGAAAAAGATGTCGACGTGATGGGTGGCCGCACAGGAGTTATCTGTCATTTTTTACCCACTTTGGCCCATTCGCTGCTCATGTAGGTATAGATGGAGGCGACTAATTATGGGGTGTGCACCTTTACGTCAACACTTTGTCCCACGACTTGTGTGGTGCGACGCGCTGCATGCGAGCCAGCGGCGTTGCATCTGGTCGGAAGTGATTTCTGTGTCCCACGACTAAAATAAAGTAACCACTTTGGGTCCCAACTAGATATTCCGCTTTTAGCTCGCGTGCCGTCCACCACAGTGTGAAATCCGACGTACCGAATCAAAAGCATATTCCAGAATCATCGTGAGAAAATCGCACCCAAGTATCGGTACAGGTGTAGCCTACGCGACAGTGGGTCGATGGGTTGAATTATCTTACGACGAAGGGAGCAGCAACACTCCAATAATCTTGAAATGTGCCTTCAAGTGGTTCTTATCTATCATCTGTGGTCTACGGCTCATGCAGTTCGCTGGGTCGAGGTTATAGGAAGGATACCAACATATTTTGGAGGAATCGTGCACGTAAAGTTGAGTTTCTCTGCTACCCATATATTTACGTTACATTATCCTAATTGGGGCCGCATGCAAAGTTTCACGCGATAAAGTGGAAATCGTGCTAAGATATAACCTCGAAGTGGTGGCCGAGGGAGATGTGGTCTCAAAGTGAATGCCCACCCTGCCGTCCGCGTGGACAGTCCAACTCTTCGTTTCCGATCGCGGCGGACTAGGGAGAAGGGGGGCAATCGCTCTGAGGGTCGGCCCCCTCGGCCACCACCTCGAGGAGCTGTATGTTAGCCGGATTCTCAATTTTCCGCGTGAAACATCATGCAGCCCTTATCAAGCAACAACAAAATAAATATATGGGTAATAGAAAAACTCTTTTTCCGTGCACGATTCCTCGTAATGTTGAGAGCTGCGCAAGACGAGGTCGTATTAATATTCACACAAGATCCCATCTAGCGATGCACCCTAGAACAACCGCGCCCAGAGCAGTCAGGTAATGTAGGTACTTGGCTTCTAGCTATCTTTGCCAGACCAGATGAGGACAGGTTTACAGTATGAAGAAATCGGACACCGGATGATACCTCTGCTTACCTAGTATGGCCGGCAAGAAGAGCAGCCATCCCCATAGATGCTCGCCTCCGAGAAGGAAGTCGAGAGACAGCACAGCTGCTACTGCAGTACCGAAGCACACCGATATGTGCAGAAAACAGCTCAGTGAACCCTTAAATAATACAACTGGAGGAAATTTTCAAAATTGTCCCATCAAAAACGCCTCAACACAAAATGAAAAAAAAATCTAAAAAATAAAATTAAAAAATGAGTGGTCCAAGATTATCTTCTCGTTTCTCCGTTAACGCCAATTTTGCACCATAACGTCTAGACCCTTATGATTTCATAGCCCGCGGTGCCATAAATCCAGAAGTGAGTGCCTTCTGGTAATTCTGTTTAACTTTCACTTCTTTTTCCTTCAAAGCTGCCCTGCGCCTCAAAATTCACTTGGGCGCGCGACAACCTACACCCGTGTCATAATGCACGAGCTTTCCGGCTATCAAGGAATGTAGCGAAGCGAACACCGATAGATCTGGGAAACGTTTTGATGTATACTCCAGTGAATCGAAAAAAACCCCGCCCATAGCGGACCTGAAATTACCAAAACAACTTGCCTTGATCTGTTTGGGAGCGATTTGTTGAACGAACAGGGGCAGAAGAGCACAAGCGATTCCGGTATACACACCGATCAGAAGGCGACCAACGATGAGCAGCGGAGCGAAGTCAAACACGAACGCTGTCAACCAGAAAAATCACTGGTCAGTGAAAGAAGTGATATGAGGGAAGTGGAACCTCTAGGGTTCCAAACCATCACAGAATAGCTGGTCGTACCGTCATATGAAGAGTACAAAGTTTTTGGCCCTTACTGGGCTGCGCCGCTCATCCTAGCTACATACAATGACTTGCGGGGGCCACTCGATGTGCAAGCCAGTGCGTTTATCCTACCAAATGAGTTCCCAAGTGTAGGGAAAATACCCGCTTCATACGACCCACCCTCTACGCCCACCAAATACGACCCCCCATCCTCTTGACCTCTACAATACCAGAAACTGTTGCCGGATTGCATAATTGCAATGTTTATTGCTATATATCTTTTCCTGAGGCTGAACGATATTTCTTTTACATTTTGCCACACGGATTTGTGGTGTAATGTCCTTTGCTTCTCATCTGCTCGGCGAAAATTTAGATTTTGGTGCTTGTCGCTGATCTCTGAAGGTACGACCCCCCCTCCACCCTTCAGTGCTGTCAAAACGACCCCCTGTCGAGGAATCCTCAACTCCCGGTGTACCCTGAATGGAAAGCTTGGTTGCCTAAACGGGCGTTGATGCGGAGTTTGATCCTGTCATCTTGAGCGTGGGAGTGCGCGCCACCTGTCGTTACACCACCTCAGCCCAATTCAATCGCATCTTTTCAAAGATAAACAGCTATTATTTGAGCGGTCACTTACATAGAAAGGGATCCAAGCAACAACAGCACGTTATTCACCAGCATCAAAGCGCTTTTCACTCCTCGACTCCGTAGCAGTGGAGTAACCATGATGCATCCGATCAGTGCTCCGAGACTTTGACATGAAACCAGTAGGGCCCTGTAACGCATAGGACGGTCTGTTGAGCAATACTCATACTTACGGATATTTGAAAATTGCACCATAACACAGCCACGGCTGTAGGCGACAGTATCCAACCAAAGCTGTTGTAAAGACTTTCTTTCAACGTTTGTTGTATTGTGTCTTCAGGCACATTCAGCACAACCATGTGGTAGCTGAAATGACATATTCATATAGGTTTAATATGGTAGTATAAAATCTATATTTTTATGAAGGTGAAAGGGATGTATTATAAAATCAGAGGCTTCGCTGCTATTAGCATGGTCAGAAAAACATATACTGAAATAGCCGCCTGGAGTACGTGAGTTTTCCGTCTCTCCGAAATTGGTAAACTGGTATCAGACTTGTATGGAAATTATTGGATGTTATGGAAGTTTATTGTATGGAAGTGTTGGATCGTGTGTGTACCTTTACGTCTAAAAATCGCGTTGCGACGTCGCGCTCGCGGCGCCATCAGTACGACTTGCCACAGTCGGTGGGGAGCTCTGCTCAGAATGCCACAATATGTATGTACCAGGGGCTTACCAGGAAATAGCTGCTTCTCACTTCCCGTTTTTGTTTTCCATTATTGCTATGACGTTTTTGGCTATTATTTGTAATCGATCAATCAATCAGGAAATCCTAAATAGGAATAATTGATTAGCACGTAAATCTTCAAGGGGCGTGTACGCAATTACACGCGATGGATCAACTCGTATTTGCCGCGTCGCTCGCCGTGGGCGGCCGCGTGATTTTTAGACGTAACTGTCACACCCTATTGGATCATTCCATGAGCAGCGCCTTTTATTCAAACGAAAATCTCTTCTCTAAAATTACAAGTTTTTGCAGCATGTCATATATCACTTGAAAGAAACTTCTATACTCTACGAAAATTGATGTTAGCTTTCAAGTGTGTGAGAATGGGGCCGTTTTCAGGCTGGTGAAGGGGTAGGTCCGGCCGACAAAAATTGACCAAGCCGGTAATCAATTCAAACACTTTATTTTACTTTAGGAAAATTAACCAATGAGGTCTTCCGTGCTTAGCCCCGACCTCTTCTGCAAGTCTCACCAATTGTGGAAGTGAATAAAGTGCATGGCGCATTTCCAAAAAACAACTGATTAACGCTTGATACTTTATCTCTTTATAGTTCCTCAATTCTGGCTACAATCGCAGGCCATCGCCTGGGGCAGAGTGCCACAAAATGACGTCATTTCTCATTTCGCGATCCCCCCTCCGCCACTTCTCATTATTATAGCACCATAACATAATAAACAATAATTAGCGCATTTGTAAACCTTTACCGTATTTTGGATACAGTATGCGAGGAAATAAGAGCGCTCATTTTCCAAATTTGATTGTGGTTTGTTGGGCAGTCCTCGATTGGTGATCAATGATCAGTATTAATCAGCAGTCAATAACCTCACCCAACAGGTAATATGGAGAACAATGACGTTAGCAATATAATCGACACCACTCTTCCACGATCCTCATGCCTCATCAGAGTTCGTTCGACCAACGATATGGGAAGCACCATCTGTGATGGATTTTGACGTTCATACAATGCCAAAGTTTCAGGCGAAAATGGGCGAAAACAACTTACTTTGGCGCTGTCTAATAACGTTTTAGACATTTTACAGTTTCGGTAATAAAGTGATTGGACACTTTTCCAAGTGAAAATGTAGAGATCTTCTGTGAAACGGTCGAGCGGTGATTATGCGCATATACAACAAACAGCCTTCAGATTGTTGCAGAGAGATAAACGGGAAGATTTGCTGAAAATCTTCCAACAAATTTATACAACAAATTTCAAACAACTGCACAGAAATAAATCTGAGAGAATTGCTTAAAATTCTCCAACAGATTTCATAGACAACAAATTTCAAACATTTGTAGAGATATAAATCTGAAAAAATCGCTAAAATTTTCCCGATTCAAATAGCTCCGAAGCAATTTTCGTAGCAGTTGATTTCATATTTTAAAAGGAAATTAGATTTGGACGGTAGTAGTGTGCAGAAGTGTAGTCAATATGGCATCCTGCCTCTTATCAATGAATGACCCTCTTGTGTGCACAAACCATATCAGGTGTAGTCGACCACAAAACCTCAAGCATTTTGACATGCGTAATCAAAACAACTTTTCGCTTGATGCGATCTTTTTTTCCAAAAAAAGAAATTTAAAAAAGGAAGACATCGATAAGCCTGAAGGACTGGATAGCATGAAAAACAGAGTCATGCATTGTGTCCATCCTAAAAGTGTGCAGTACATCATGTACATCCCATTCCCCACCCCTACCCCTCCTACTCCCCAGAAAAAAAATTGCGGCAATAAGAAGTTAATAAGCCGGGTGGATAGGTGGAAAACACCCGAGTTAGGTGCGATTCTATGACGCCCTATCCCAAACATCCAAAATACGACTCTCCTGTCAAAAATTCCTCAACAGCTGAAGTCTGATGTCAGAGGCTTGACATGACGACGCAAGATGCCTCCAGTCTTATCCTCAAAAACTGGCTGCAATATCCATTGCCGTACAATCAGTAAACCCTTACTTTCCATAGTTCAGTGAAAGAGTACTTGAGTGTAAAAGTATACATATATGGTTATTGAAATTTTTTCAGAAAAAGCGATAAAAATATTCCACAAATATCAGTCATCAGCTAGAACTAGTAGAGAAGATAATATAAAAAAGTACAGGAGTACCACCAAAAAAAAAAAACTTTGTGCCCTTAACTATCCTGTTTCTCCGGATTCCATTCCGTCTCCAAGAACACCCTCCGTCTACAAGAGCAGATCGTGCCATCACCACCGTAGACTCCCCGGAGGTGGAATTTTGTGACATGAACATGGAAAATGGCATTTCGAATCGTAGCGTGTCCGAGGAACGAGAACACTGTCATTTTCATGAACCGAAGGGTCAGTCCTTCGGAAGCTTCCCACAGAACATCTACTACGGAAACTGGGGTCGATGTTTCAGGCGGACCTTGATACCGTAGGTGGTCGAAGCGACTGTACCTACTGAAGGCTCCGTATTTTGATGATGGTGGAAGTAGTGAGTTACAGCTTGCACCTGCCTCTGACGCAACGTTTCGGAAATATCTTGCCTCATACTTTTTCTCTTTCTTACTCTATGTTTGTATACTTGGCGGATGTGAGCCGTGAGTGATATAACTCTCTTTGGCACACTTACACATATGCAGCCCGGGATGTGTCTGACTAGCGTCTTGATGGACGATATGGAATCACGTCGCCGAGTAGGCTCCCCTCAGGAGACCCTTGATTGGCTATTGATTTCAAGAGCAATGCTACGCAACTCGTCTACGTATGGTAAAGATAAAGGCCATTAAGTAAAAGTGGCGAGTTGTGAAGCTGAATTTGAAATATAGTCAGATATGCACTATATACACATACTTACACAGATACTCAGACGGCCCTCCTCAGTGGTTGTGCGGGCCCCAACACAACTTCCATTCGTTTCGTTCTTTCGCGATCGTCATCCAGCTCGTTCGTTGGCTTCGTTGGTGGCGATCACGAAAACCAGCCATTCTGGAATTTCTCATTAGTTTAACGCGTTCAACGAACACATCTCCTCATCTCTTGGGAGGTCTTCCGCGGGGACGTAGGCAATTCCAGGGGACCCACTCTACCGTTCTTCTTGTCCACCTATCGTCTTCTCTCCGCATTATATGGCCGGCCCATCGGTGTTTGGCCTTCGACGAATATTTCGCAGGGTCTCGTAGACGAGACATCTGCCTCAAATCGGAGCTGCGAAGCCCGGCACGATATTCAAATAGCCGGGTGTACTTCAGAAGACATCTCTCGAGTGCTACCTGCATCGGCCTTGCCGTGGTTGATGATGTATCAGGCCACGTCTCGGCAGCGTAACAAAGAGCAGGAAGGACTATATACAAATATACTATCGAATTGTGACATCCCTCATCAAATACAATTTCCAGTTGGACGCAGATAATGTACACAATAGTTGGAAATTAAGCATTTTAACCCATAACGGACGGTGCGCCGCATGGTTACTCCCTACATTTAAAATTATTTTTCTTCTAGTTTTGTAATATTTCCAAATAACCAATTATACACGCACACACTACAAGTATTGAAGAATAACATATATTTCCAGGACCGGTGCAGCGCAAATTTTCAACAAACATTATGCGAGTAACTTCAAATGCAATCCTTTCTAGTTGTACAAACAAATGACAACAATTGTTTTTAGTTACAATCAACAATCCATTAGAATCCATAGGCTCCTTTTCCCACTTGGAAACCCTCACGCTCATCTCACTACTCAAAATGCATAACTTTTTTGCAGTAATAGGTAGAGAGAAGTACCGCGTATAACAGCATGACGTGATACCACTACACAGTTATGATCTTTTTATCAGTAGCAACTGCACAGAAAGGTTACAAAAATGACTCAATTGATAAAAATTGATGAAAGATTCGATAAAAAACGGGGCCAAAAACGCCGCCTTCCGTTATGGGTTGCGTGACCATGTGGCGCACCGTCCGTTATGGGTTAACCGTGCGAAATCTCTGTAGTGCTTCTACTGTCATGGGAAACTTAATTTCGTCATTCCCATAGTGAACTGCTTTTCATGCAGCGCTGGCGATGTGACCTCTCGGAAGATTTGTCAAAACACTTGCACGTCCCATTGTAGTCCGACATGTACTAGAACAGAGGTGATCACGGGGAGTGATAAAGAGAGAGGAATGATCACGCAGAGCAGCCCACACTATTCGGTGCCCATCGTAAAAATGGAGGAGACTGAAAAACATTGCAGAATGCTATGACATAGTGTACGCTATGCTGCAAGTTTCGAGGCAAAGCATATTGAATTCAGCCTCTTACGAAAAATTTTGTGCACCTCGTAACAACTCGTAATGGACCGACTCCCGATAGTGTGAGGATAGGGAAATTGCAAGGAAAGTTAACTTTTTCTGCTCGCAATTAGATAGCTCTTCATTTGCAGAAGAAATATTTCTGCAATAGTTTTTAGACCATTTGCAATGCGACATCGCTACAAACAAGCTATCCTGGTAAGGGCAGCACAATTTGAGCGATTATTATACATAGAAACGAGCGAACTCAATGTGAGAAAACCAATGGTGCCCTTATATCCTACTATATATAATTCGCTTAGTATGTCTGTCTGTGTGTGTGTGTGTGTGTCTGTCCGTCTGTCACGAAATTCATATCTCGCGTCGCAGCAAAGCTGGGACGCTGAATTTTACAAATGATATAGGGGGTGTCAAGGGAACCCCAGCGGTGGTGGACCGAAAGTGATAGCAGCTGATAAGGGCTGATAAGAAGCCTCAGAAGGCAAATGTCACCGAAGTCGTTTCGCCTTTCGGGTTGATCCAAGAGCGTTGACACTCATAGGAGTTTTGCGGGATTGGCTGGGAACATTAATGGAGGGTGACCCGCATTGATAACGGTTGATAAGATTCGATAAGGAGCGTAAAAAGGCAAGAATCGTCGAATCCGTTTCGCTTCTCGCATTGGTAACGGAGCATTCATACTCACAGGTGTTGTGCGGGGTAAGACGGGGACATTAATGTTGGGTGATCCAGCATGATAACGGTTGATAAGATTCGATAAGGAGCATGACAAAGCGAATGTCGTCAAATTTGTTCCGCTTTTCGCGTTGATCCAAGAGCGCTGACACTCATGGATGTTTAGCAGAGTGGGATGGGGGCATCCATAAGTGGGTGACCCAAACTGATAACGGTTGATAAGATACGATAAGGAGCGTAAAAAGGCTAGAGTCGTCGAACCCGTTTCGCTTTTCGCATTGGTCCCGGAGCATTCATACTCACAGGTGTTGTGCAGGGTAAGACGGGGACATTAATGGTGGGTGATCCGCATTGGTTACGGTTGATAAGATACGATAAGGAACGTATAAAGGCTAGAGTCGTCGAATCCGTTTCGCTTTTCGCATTGGTCCCGGAGCGTTCATACTAACAGGTGTTTTGCGGGGTGGAACAGGGACACTAATGGTGGGTGATCCGCATTGATAACGCTTGATAAGATACGATAAGGAACGTATAAAGGCTAGAGTCGTCGAATCCGTTTCGCTTTTCGCATTGGTCCCGGAGCGTTCATACTAACAGGTGTTTTGCGGGGTGGAACAGGGACACTAATGGTGGGTGATCCGCATTGATAACGCTTGATAAGATACGATAAGGAACGTATAAAGGCTAGAGTCGTCGAATCCGTTTCGCTTTTCGCATTGGTCCCGGAGCGTTCATACTAACAGGTGTTTTGCGGGGTGGAACAGGGACACTAATGGTGGGTGATCCGCATTGATAACGCTTGATAAGATACGATAAGGAACGTATAAAGGCTAGAGTCGTCGAATCCGTTTCGCTTTTCGCATTGGTCCCGGAGCGTTCATACTCACAGGTGTTTTGCGGGATGGGGTGGGAACATTCATGAAGGGTGACCCGCACTGATTACGCTTGATAAGATACGATAAGGAGCGTAAAAAGGCTAGAGTCGTCGAATCCGTTTCGCTTTTCGCATTGGTCCCGGAGCGTTCATACTAACAGGTGTTTTGCGGGGTGGAACAGGGACACTAATGGTGGATGATCCGCATTGATAACGCTTGATAAGATACGATAAGGAACGTATAAAGGCTAGAGTCGTCGAATCCGTTTCGCTTTTCGTATTGGTCCCGGAGCGTTCATACTCACAGGTGTTTTGCGGGATGGGGTGGGAACATTCATGAAGGGTGACCCGCACTGATTACGCTTGATAAGATACGATAAGGAACGTAAAAAGGCTAGAGTCGTCAAATCCGTTTCGCTTTTCGCATTGGTCCCGGAGCGTTCATACTAACAGGTGTTTTGCGGGGTGGGACGGGGACACTAATGGTGGGTGATCCGCATTGATAACGGTTGATAAGATACGATAAGGAACGTATAAAGGCTAGAGTCGTCGAATCCGTTTCGCTTTTCGCATTGTTCCTGGAGCGTTAACACTCATAGGTGTTTCGCAGGGTGTGCCAGGGACATTAACGGTGGGTGATCCGCATTGATAACGGTTGATAAGATTAGATTAGGAGCATGAGAAGCAAATGTCGTCATTTTCGATTCACCTTTCGCGTTGATTCTAGAGTGCCGATATTTATAGGTGTTCTAAGTCCTGAGACAGGGACATTAACGGTGGGTGACCCGCATTGATAACGATTAATAAGATTCGAAAAGGAACGTCGGAAGGCTAGAGTCGTCGAATCCGTTTCGCTTTCGGCATTGATCCTGGAGCGTTAACACTCATAGGTGTTTAGCAGGATGGGCCAGGGACTTTTAGTGTGAGTGAGTTAAAGTGATAATGGTTGATAAGATTCGATATAAATATGAGAAATCAAACGTCGTCAAATTTGTTTCGCTTTTCGCATTGATCGTAGAGCGCTAACACATCATAGATGTTTAGCAGGGTGGGCCAGGAACTTCGATGGTAGGTGATTCAAATCGATAATGGTTGATAAGATTTGATAATGATTATGAGAAGACAAATGTCGCCGCTGTCACTCATGGGTGTTCAGCAGGGTTGGACGGGGACATTGATAGTGGGTGATCCAAAGTGATAATGGTTGATAATATTCGATTGGAAACGTGAGAAGGGAAATGTCACCAAGGCCGGTTCGCTTTTGCGGCTAACAGTTAAATGTTCACATTTGCAGGTATTGTAGGGTACGGGGGACTCAATGGTATTGTTGGGTACAGGGAATCAGTGAAACTGATAGCGGCTTACAGTGGCTGATAGGAACCATTAGGATTGGATAGGATGAAATCATTTACATCATTTGCTACTACTATACGACCGCTTTAGCAAAAGCGTCCGATGCCCAGTGCCATTGGATAAACATATTTTGTTTATGTCCTGATATGGCTGGCCGATGCATCGACCGCTGAATTGCCTTGCGTTCCAAAAAATGGTGCACTACTCTTGATACTGTGATCTACATTGATAATTATGATACAACCTATATCTGTGATAGCGAAGCGAGCGGTTCACTCGGAATCATTTTAATTAGGTATTGGTAGCAACACTTGGTATCGACCGCTAGACTATGTAAAATTCCAAGTAGTGAAGCATGTTTACGAAAACGATTAACAACGATAATAAAGATATAGATCCACCATTAAACCATTAATGTGTAGGAATTGGATGCTCAGCAAGTGAACGTTAGTTACCAATCGATGCAATCGAATACAAAACTGTTTATCTCTGAGCTATCCAAACTCCCAATGATGACGTAAACCAGTTGGCTGGCGCACACTACTGCGCGCGATTCATGTCGGTGAGGTGCAAAATGGATGCGTTGCAAAGCGACTGAAGTATGTTAACACCGAAATGCTTTATTATCACGCCATATTCTCTGCTTTTTTCCAATTCAATAGCTTAGCTGAAAGTAGAGGAAAGAAAATTTCCGCTCGACTCCATACACAACTGTGGTCGGGCCTATCAAACCCTTTTTGCACGGCATCGCCATGATTTGCGCGCAGAAGTGTGCGCCAGCCAACTGGTATTATATATGGAAAACTAACGGTGTCCTTATATATTATAAATGAGGTTGTAAGGCTTGTCGCGACATTAGAGAGCATGACCGAGCCCAGACTGCATTTTTTCCTATAGAATAAGCGCCATTCAATCCAACACATTTTGCCAACATAGTGCATGTCTGGTTACCTCATTTGATGAAAATCTGTTGGTTTAAATCACGCAAAATCATGAAAAGGCAACTCTATATTATCATGCTTAAACCCTCGCTTTTAAAACACTGTTCAAGTATTTGAACATTAGGTTCTGTTAGCGCTGACGGGTATATCGGATGGAAGGGCTTCACCCTGCAACTTCTTCAAATTTCGGAAGACGATCTGTGAAAAATGCGATCGCACTTGGCAGCTCTGAAACGTCACCCAGCACCCATTTTTCAAGTTGTGGCGAAGCAATCTGTCCGAGTTGGTTAACCACATCTGCATTGGAAAGGTCAATACTGTCAGATACCCATGCGAATAAAAACGCTCAAGGCTTCCCACTCTTTTAATTGAGACATGCATTGCCTAAGCCTTCCTAATGACATCAATCCCTCCTTTGAGGCTCCTCATGGTCGCCGGCCAGAGGCTTTGAAATCCAGAGCCCTTCTAATTGGGTGACCATCTACCCTTAGGCGCGTGCCTCTACCAACGTAGTATCTGCTCTCTCACCTTCAGCTGAACAGGAGCCGTCTGCATGATTGCTCTTACGTCCTCATTCCTGACCCTGTCGAGCCGTGTCCAGCCGCATGCCCATCTAAGCATCCTCATTTGTGAGAAGGGCAGCTGCTTCTAGTGACTCTCTGTTGTGGGCCAACACTCGGTCCCATGCAGCATTGCGGGTCTCACCACCGATAGGTTCACCTTACCCTTAGAAGTCTTCGAGCACCGTTGATCGCAGAGGATTTTAAAAGTTTCTCGCTATTTCATCCATGCCGCATTTATTCGAAACTTCACCCAGGTCCACAGTATCTTCAGCAGCTAGATCGCTCCCCAGATACCGGAATTCCTCGATTTCTGTGTTTTCACCGTGAGATCCATAATTACCTCTGTACCTTCTTCTGTGCACGTCCAGTCAGAAACCATTCTCCGCCAACATATCTGCCACTACTAAACTTTACTCTGAAATTTTTCCCTATTATTAGCGATCAGAGCAATGTCGCCAGTGTGGAGGATGGTCTTTGTTGGCGGTCCGTCCATGGAATCTTTAACCATGACATCTAGAGTAAGCAGGAAGAGGAGCCCTTACGTAATGTCCCCCCACTGGTTTACCGGAGTGCTTACGACTCTTCTGAAGAAAAACCGCGGTGCACGCATTTTGAGTGAGTCCTCTGTTTTCCAATAGGCTTTCACTTCTTCTGAGCAGTTCATAAGCAGAGAAGATAGCAACGATAGGAGTAATATACTGAAAATTTTCTTCCCATCATTTTTGCCTTCTATGTTTGTAAACAAGTGCTTATTAGGGAAGGAAAGATTACATTTTGTGGTATTCCGAGCATATTTCGTGTGTTCACGCATTATTTTGTTTTCGGTGTAAACAAGATGAGAGTTACCAAACACCAGACTACGTGCTAGAAGGAGCTGAGTTTCATAATGCTTTTTGAACAACGGTAGCTTTTCGGCCTCTCCATGCCCTGCTCACCTTTCTATGTCACTCTCTGGGAGGAGTCCTTCCAAATGAAACCATTCCATCAGAGAGTGGCAAATTAATGACGGCACTTTGTCAAAGTCTTGGACAACTCCCATAGGACAATGGGATGTCACAGCTTTTTTCATTCCCGCTGCCAAGCGGATTGCCATTCTCGTTTAAGTGATATTCAGTTGATATCTTTGGAACCGGGGTGGTGTAGTGAGGGCGGAGGTGGTGTAGTGACAGATGGCGCGCACCCCACTCTCATGGTGCGGAGATCAAATCCCGCATCAATGCCCGCCCAGGCCAACTAAGCCTTCCATTCCTCCGGGGTCGGCGAATTGGTATCAGACTCGTCTGGGAGGATAAAAGCACTGACTTGTACATCGGCTGGCCACCGCAAGTCATTGTATAGGCCACATCACATTCACCAGCCGTCACGATTCTGAATGGAACTAGAATGTGCGGCGCATCCCACGGAAGGGATTGATTAACGCCAAAAATTTTATCCTTTAGTGAGGTGGCCATGAAACGCAGAGTAGATATTCTTTAAAACAGGTGTCCCGTAATTGTTTGGGGATGTTTGGATTTTAGTTATGCTCAGAAAGTTTTCAGGGAGCGTTCAAAATTTTCGGAGAAGAAGCAATCAGGCCCAATGAATATTCTTGGATGGTGAACCTGAAGATAGCCAGGACAGATATGGATAGGAGTAACATCTGATTTTGAAAGTGCATAGTTGTGGACGAAATCGTGTATGTAGTAATGGGTTGTCCGGAAAATAGCGAAATATGTTGCATCGAGCATCAACGGTGCGCTTCATATTTATAAGATCACACCCGAATCTCGGTTCTCAGAACAGGTGGCTAATCGAAGATTTTCAAAATATTGTTAGCAGATATTGTTAGCAAAATGCTATGGAGAAAGTGTCCCTTAGCACGGGACACTTTCTGCATAGCATTTTTATAGTTTTTGCTGATGTCTGTAATGTTCCATGATTATTGGGTCACTACTAGAAAACAGACGATTTATAAGCATCAACAGCTCATGTCAAAGAGCTTATGAGCTATAGCTTCTTCCAGTTTAAGAACGACATCAAACAACACGATCTAGCCTATCACGCGAAGTAATAACGAAATTTCCGAGAAAAAACTGTTTCAACAGTGTCTCTTATTTGGCGATTCGCGAGATGAACATTCAAAGCGCTTTATCGATTTCCTCAATAGCGCTTAAGTCAGGTGCACATACTATCCATGGCTGGACATCTGCATCTTGGGATTGCAACCACACTTCCGTCGAGTGAACTACTTAACACCGTTGTCATACTGTGAGACGTGATTCTGAAGAGTCCTTCGGCTTCAAAAAGGCAGCCGAAAGCAAAGTTCGGTTCTGTGACTTAGGATGTAAGAGGTGCTTTTAAAGGGGAATGCACTTTTTCTAGTTTGGCGGGGTATATGTACCTTTCACGACTTCCAGGGCAGGAAATTCCTGGGTCGAAGAAATTAATTCACCCCCTCCCACCTCTACCGGGACCAAATGCATCTTCATCCCCTTTCTTGACGTCTACAAAATCAGTAACTGTTGTCAGATTGTTTAGTGACAATGTGTTTATTGCTATGCACTTCTACCTGAATCATAATGATATTTATCTCACATTTTCTCGCATGGATTCGCTGTGAGATAGCCTTCGCTTGTCATGGCCTTGTTGGAAGTTTGGATCCTGATACTTACTGCTGACCTCTGCCGATACGGCACCCCCCCCCCCTCGTCGGATTAAACTCGTCTCCCAGTGTACTCTGACGACTTTACTGCAGGCTAAGCTAAGGTGTCTCGATTAAGGGATGATTAACTGGCAGCAAAAATCTTCATGAATCACCAAAAAGTAAAGAATCCCGAGTCAGACAGCGATAAACGGCGCTATCTTTTTCCGCTTGAAGCAAAGTGTTCATGATAAACTCCGCACAGCTCCACCAGCAAAACCCACCACACTGAGACACTTCCTAAATATTCTTTATAAATACTATCAATGATCACTATTATCATCGCAGCACTCGCCTTCCTGGTCATTTTGTTTTTGCGGAATCGGCACCTGAGAAAGGTATTTGGCCTAAGCCTGAGCCATTGATTTTTGCGAGATAATTCAAGAACAATTAGACGTTTAGCTCGAACTTTTATGAAACTTGTCAAAAGAGGATTCTCTAGGATGGTCATGGCTTTTTTTCTGCAGAAGAATTTTAGCCATAGATGGAAATTCTTCCATGACCGACAAGCTACTCAATTTTCAATTTTTAATTTTCATAATTTTCAATTTTTTTGAAATATTCAATTCCTTTTCTTGAAGTTTTTTCTCCAGCTTTAACTTCAATTTAAACACACTCAGTGGCCTGAATTGCAGAAATATCGCAGCTTACAGAATCGCCATATCCGTTTGAATGAGAAAATTAGCCGAAGAGCAAAGGAACGAGCTATCAATTTCGACCATGTGAGGAATAATGCATACAAAATTGATGCAGAAACTGCTGAACGGATCCTTTCCTGGAGTTTTGAGGAACTGAAAAGTGAGTCAGAGGTTCTTAGTCGGTAGATTCCACTAATTCCTTTTCCATTTATTCAGAGTGATTTTCAGAAAAATTACAAACTGATGACGTGAGCTGTACCGATGTGCTACGCGCCTATCAACGTGCTGCCCTAGCTTCGACTGAACAAACCAATTGCGTTTGTTTTTTCGTCGAGGTCAGTCCATTAAGAGGTTTCTTCCACCCGTTGGCACCACCTATTTTCTTTGCAGGATGCTATCGAAAGAGCTGCTCAACTTGATGAACAAGCGAAATCTTCGAAATTTCAAAAACCCACGCTTTTCGGTATTCCTGTGAGCATCAAGGAGAACATAAAGGTTACTTTTTGTTCACACTTTCACACGGCGTTCAGGATGCGACGTGAAACCAGGAACCCATTTTGCCCCATCCGAAAGAAGTTTAGTTTTTGAGGCTCACTTGAAATGTCGCGGTAGTTCGAAACTTATTTTTTTGTTCATTTTGAAGATTTTTTCTGATTTATCCAATTACATATTTTTCTAAAAATTTTCCTAATCTACCAAATTTTGGTTTCCCGATACGACAGAGATTCATTAAAGCACCGGCTGTGAACACGTTAAAGAGCGCTCCGGATGGACTAGTCAATCGTAGCACCTTCCTTGGTGACTAGACCGACTGGAATCTATACCCGACCGCGCTACCCATACCCTCACCACAGACCGTGTTTTGAGTTAATGTCGACGACCAGCTCTGCCTGTTTTGCCCTCATCAGAACACTCGCATTAGGTCAGGTCACGAGTGGGTACGGCGGCAGCTCCCAATTGACAACAGGAGCATCAAGGGGCTTGTTGCTAGCGGTGACCCGATTCGAGTGTCTTGACCCACCCTTCATTCAGATTAAGAACATGTGCTCAACAATGGGTTATGTGCAGGAGTTGTACAAACCATCAAAGACGAATGCAGTACTTCTCGATCAGCTTCTGCATCACGGTCAGTCCACATTCCTTGAGAATTTTTCTTGTTCGTTTCATGAATAATTCTGGAACCCATTCAGGTGCGATACCTTTTGTTCACACCAACGTGCCACAATCGCTTGTCAGTTATGGATGCTCCAATCCCATCTACGGTGAGGCTTCGAAGGTTTTAAGGACAGCGAATGCGATAAATCCCAGTCATGAAAAAAAACGAAACTGGAAATGCCGTCGGGTCTGGCACTGAACGAAAATAGAAAGCCTATCTCTTCAAAAACCCATCCTGCGTCCATGTCGCGCAATCGACACGTCCATTTGAGGGCGGAACCCGCACGCGGAAACTGTTCGGGGCTTCAGTGCTGTACTTTTGAGATTACTTTTGCCACGAATGAGCTACACGTCGTTCAAGAGCCACCTACAGCTCTTTGCATTGTGCACTTCTCCTATATGCATAACCAAAATTATTGTGCCCACCGCCTTTGAACATGACCCTCCAATTCAGTTTGAAGTGGCTGATTTTAGGGTCGACTACCAATCCGTACAACTCCGAGCGAGTTCCTGGAGGTTCGTCAGGCGGAGAAGCAGCTTTGATAGCCTCGGGTGGCAGCATTCTTGGAATCGGGTCCGATGTCGGTGGATCTATTAGAATTCCCAGCACATTTTGTGGAATAGCTGGTTTTAAGGTGTTTACCTTTTAGTTTGTAAACAATTGCAGTTCGAATCGAATAGTCATAAGTAGACAACCTGTAACATGGAAGCTATCACTCAATTAACGTGTTTGATTACGCCGGAACCAGCGGGCAAGCCAGCCTCTGCGGTGCGGATGCGCTGCGTGTGATATACGACTGTATCGCTTGTATAAATGGAATCATGGATTGAAGGGGATTTTCCAGTCATCTTCTACTCGGTTCTCGCACACCTTCTCCACTTCATCTATTCCTGGCCGCCAATTGGTCACTGCCAATGAAGGTCCTATGGCAAAAAGTATTGGCACTTGCATTGCATACCTCAAAGTGGTAAGGACCAAAGGGTCTGAAGAAGCCATTAGTGCACTTCATTCGAACGAATCTCTCTCACTGCAGATCTGGTCGGATCTCCATCTTTACAAAATGGATCCATACGTGCCACCGGTCATTTGGCAAGAGGACATGTACTCTTCGCAAAAGAAACTGCGAATCGGTATGGCGCTTATAGGCATTTAAAGCTCGGAAATCAATCAAAAACAAGCTTTTCAGGATATTATATCACTGATGGGTTTGTGACTCCAACCCCAGCTAATCAGGTTCGTTACCCATACTTAGCTATCTTACTTGGAGCCCACTTAAGGACGCGGTCCTACTCACCGCCGGTAGGGAGTGGCTGCGTTCACAGGCAGCGAGGGAGAGTGGCACGGAGGACGTGCAGAGATGATGCAGCCAACAAGGCAGGGTGGTACAGGCGGAGACGCAGAGATACGCAGCGACGCCCTGCCGCCGTCACCGCAAAGTATGACCGCGGCCTAACTTTACACTTTCAGAGAGCCGTTTTGGAGGCGAAAAAGATTCTAGAAGGACTTGGTCACACCTTGGTACCATTCCAAGTACCGGAACCTCAAAAAGTGTTCCAATTGTTTGTTGGAGGAGTATCCGCTGATGGTGGGCGATATTTAAACAAGAAATTGAAAAAGGTGAATGACAGACTCCGAACTGATTGGATTTATTGATCTTTCGGCCACAAATACCAATTCTTGTGAGAGTTCGTACTGTGTATCGATGAAGAGGAGGGGATAGAGGGTTATAACTTGTTAAAAGTCGAAGCTAACATGGCTTTACATGAATAACATGTTCATAGCATAACGCAAATACCATACACATTCGGGTATGGTCTTGTTAAGTTGATTCTCCCGTTCAACATTCACGTCAAGGCATGTTACTGTTTGAAGCTCAACAAGTTGCCCCCTCTCCTTCAGCAATAGGGAACTCAATGTGTTCTTAAGGACATTGTCCTACCGGAATCAGCTATCCATCCAGTCATGCTATTACCAATTCGTTTTCAACGTCTCATCGCTAAATTCCATCTGTACCCACGTGTGAAATCAGTCCTCACATCCTTGCCGGACAATTGCGAAGGTATGTACCGTTTGTTCTGCGTAAAGGAAGCAGGTAATGAAAATTTGCCGCGTACTGCCCCCTCCTTACCTACCCCTCTTATTTCAACAGAAAAATGGCTTCAAATCTCTCATGTGATCAAATTCGATTGCAGAGTGGGTAAGATCTACACTTTGGGTAATACTACTGTAAAGAATTTGGGTAATAAGCGATAAGAAGTCACCAGCAAGCATGCCCCGAAACCAGCGTCATCGATGCTTTGCGTGCGTCATGCGACTACGACGCAGAGTATGAAAACAACCTTCGCAAAATGGACCATAAGGAGAGTTGTTCGAATGACAATGAGATCCGTTCAGAGATGCGAGCCACCTACGGGAATATAGAGAATTACCGATCCGAGTTTGTCGAACAGATGATGGCACAGGATATTGATGCAATTCTGTGCCCCGCAATGGTGAGCGCGATTTTTGCGGATTTTATTTTACAAGAAAGATAAAGCGCATTACGAGGCGTCGCATACGTGGCGCGTGCGCCATTTTCATGACACGCTTTTGCGTAGAGCGATGCCGCTTCGGCTCCTCCTTCACCACAACCATTTTTTAAGGCGGTATATCCAATGAAAAAGGGAGTACCTAACAAACTATTTGCCGGCTGCTGCTACAACGCAATCTTCAACCTTCTAGACTTTGCTGCTGGTGAGTTCTCTCTCAGCTAAGCCACTGACGGCAACTCATCATTCTGACATTTAGGCGTGGTACCATTCACAAATGTCTCTGAAGATGATGAAAAGGAGTTAGAATTCTATCCAGAAAAAGATCCATGGGATAAACTGATCAAAGCCGACTCTAAGGTGAGGCAGCACAGCGGGATAATCCTTACCCTTCACTTTTATTATGATTACCAGTTCCAGGGATGCATCGGTCTCCCAGTTGGAATACAAGTAGCCGTTCCTTCGTACAGAGAAGAGCTCGGTCTACGCCTTCTTCAGGAGCTGGAGCTGAATCGACCAAACAGGACCTTACTTATTTGAGTAAATATATCTCTGCTAACGAGCTGAATTACAAGATTCAAACTCATTTGGATACTTCGTAAAAAGACGGGGACAACGGCATGGGACCTAGAGAGCGGGAGCTCCGAGGTAAGGACGAAAGAATTTTGCGTCACATTAGAAGTGATAGGCCCAGTTTTGAGCTTTTCTCCTTACGTTGTTCCCCCACCCCTATACAGTCGAGCTAATTGTCAGCTAAAAATCGATTCAAGTGCGCTGAACAGATTGCTGTTCAAAAAAGGCAGACGCCAACACGCTAAACAAAGGGCTTACAAAACGATAAGGACGCGTTCATACTTTGCGCCGGCAGGGCGTGGCTGCATTCAAAGGCACCGAGGCGGTGTGGCACGGTGGAGGTGCGGACACGACACAGACAAGACAGGGTGGCACAAGTAGAGACCCAGAGACATGCGGCACACCCTGCTGCCGGCACTACAAGGTTTGGGAGCGGCCTAACGTTACCAATTCCAAATCGTTACTGAACAGACCATGTTCATTTTCACTGGAAAATTCTACTCCTAAAAAAAAACAGATCCGTCAAGCTGAAGACTTCAAAAACAAAAAAGCGCTCATAAGTTGAACAGAAAGAAAGGAAAGTGCTGAACAGCAACTCTCTAGCATTTTATCAAAAATTATTCGCATACTACAAAACACTATCAAACCGAAAAATAGACCTATTCTGGTTTGTAATAATCATAATCCCTGGTGCAGTATCCGGATGGCAATAAATTATGAACTTTTGCATGGCCAAATAGTCCACTCAGATGATCCTTCGTCAGAGAATACTGTTGATGTGGAGGTGGTGGTGGTGGAGGTTTGTCCAAAACACGAACCGGTGGCAAGGGGCGGATCTGAAATATGATATTTGAAAACGACCCTTTCTTATATTTCTTAGTAAGTAATCTAACCTTGCGACCGAAATATCCGTCCTTCTTATGGAAAAGTCCACTGGCCATCTTGTATCCAAAACGTCTATGCATTTGAGCTGAACCATAAATTTTCCCTTCTATATCGGCGTGAGACAGTCTGCCAACCCTCGCCATACACGTTCGATGTATAGAGAACTCATGCTTATGTGGTAGCTAAATATGAGTTTATTTAAATAAAAGTGATTGAAGTTCATATTCAGTCCCACGTATTATACCGTACGATCAAGTCTATGAAGCGCTTACTCTTGACAAGGAAATCCAGTTCAATATATTGATGAAAGATACCAGCATAACATATTACAAAGCGTAAGAGAACTGGTCAACGTAAAAATGAGTTTTCGAATGAATAAATAAGTGTGTTAAATAAATAATCCAAATAAGCAAATTAACATTTCAGTAGAAAATTCCTACCCGAATAACAGTGAAATCTCCTTGCTGTCGAACAATGGTTGCTGCCGTGCCTGCTCTTATGACGAACACATCACTGTCCAAATTCTCTATGAAATTTGGGTATCGTTCAACACTGAAAAGATCCCACTCTTCATGATCCTATCATCAACGGCTAGAAATTCCCATGGAACCTACTCACACTTCTCATCTAACGCAAATCAAGCCAACCACTACTAACTTGAAAAAGCAAGGGACTAGCCAGCAGTAGCCTCCTTTAAGAATTTTTTAATACAGTTAATTTTTTGATACTTTTGTGCAAGAATTACAAAATATGTTTTGTCAGAGCAAAATCAAAAACCTCAAAGGGTCGTTCACAAAATATGACTTTCTTTGTTACCCATATATTTATGTTGTATGTATCTTATCCGGGTTCTAATTTTTTCGCGTGAAACTTTGCATGTTGCCCACATTAGACAAACACAACATAAATATATGGGTAACAGGGTTTCGTGGAAAATCCTTCTAATAGACGCAAATATACTAGCACTCAATTATGCAATATATAGTTATATTTTATATGTAACGATTATTATATAAGCAATTAACTATAATTGAAACCGACCTGTTGATCAATGTACCTGGCACTAGAGAGCCAATAGGATACGAATTTCCTTCAATACCAATGATAGGATTTTCCGGAATATAGCACGTAGTCGAGATGATATCACCAGCTCTGAACATACAATCCAGATATGTTTAGGGCGAACTGAGTCCTCCCAAGCCCTATACGTTTTTTGGATTTACCCCTTCTCCAGCTATGGAGCTGTTGGTATTTCAAGTGGATCTCAAGAAATTGAAGGACTCAAAAAGGGGTAATGGTCCATAGCTATGTTACTTCCAAAGTTGAAAAGATATCTACCGTCATGCAATTATTTTCGATTCGAACTTTGGTCTTTTTTTTCTTGAATTTTCGAAATTATCAAAGAGAAATCCGGAAGACATGATTGGTTGGAATTTGCTGGCAAATAAAACACCAAAGACAACCCACTTCATATTTTCCGTTGCCAGTATCCATCGTTTGCCTTTTGTGCCTGCTACCAGCGCTATATGTGAACTTCTGTTTGGATCACGACGAACTTCCAGTACTCGCTCGTCATATGTTTTTCCTGGTTCAGTAGGTCCCCTGAACGACTTTATTCTAACCAAGAAGTTGAAGTAAATGTTCGCATAGAAATACTAGGCCCTGTGGTAGACATTAGTGCAAGAATCAAGAAGCACGGGTACAGACAGTGGGAATACAGTAAAAAATCGAATTTCTGCACCGCTGATTACTCAAGATTTATGAAGCACAATTTAATTCCAAACCTGCTATGATAGTCAATCATGAAGTAATCAAACTTGACTCCACCACCTATATGTTGGTTTACCTTGCGTCCTGTTTCAGGATGACGTCCACCGAGCCTAAACACAAATTTCAGGACATCATCAAACTCGACAAGAAGATATTTCTCACCGATTTATTCGTAAAGGTTCATGAGTATATTGCCCACCACTTTTCTTCTTCAGATCTTCTAAATCCCAAAGATAACGTGGCAAAGGCTTTGTACCTCTTGCCGGGAGAAAACGCTTTGCCACAACCTAAAACTCTATTATGCTAGCTAAGATACTGTCACAAGATAACATGTTTGGCACAACGTGGATACGTGGGAGTGTGAGAGCGATTCATTCTCCCAAAGGCATTCATTCATTCTTCCCATTTGAACATGGAAGAAATATACCTTTCCTCGCTTGAAATCATTCTCCAAAGCGTCCCATACCTTCCAATTTGCTAGGGTGTGAATCTGCATCACAAGCAGCTAACTTCAGTACCCAACCAAACATTTACCGTAACCCTCTGTCGTCAATTTCGGTGTACATGACGTAGAGTGCTCGTACTCGCGCCGGACTTGACGTGATGCAACATGATGCAACTTCTCGAGTTCGAAGACATCTTCATGATGACACGCATATTTATTTGCCAACTGAACAGGCAACTCCTCATACTGCATTTATAACATGGTCTTACTGGAGGGAGCGAAAATGCTCTGGTCAAGAAACAGAATAATTTGAAACTGAAATTTTAGAACCAGTCATGGTTTTGGCTTATCGGAGGTTCGGAGAATCGGCGATTCCATTAAAAAAAGAGTATATCGACTCTTTCTAGATCAATGAAATTCCTTCCACTCATACTATTTATCAGATGATGGTTTCCAACTAAAAGCTTAGGGAGCATTTTAGTGATCTGGCGACAATTCTACGCTATCTCTGAACAGCGTTAACAATTCATTTCGTTTGGTTTCTGCAATGCGAACATCCTGCTCTAATACATTTAGTACTAGAAGTGTCGAAGGGGTACTCATATGGCAGCCAGCTGACATTCATTTTTCGGCATGCATCTTACTCATAGCTTAATGACTTTTACTAGTGTACCTAATAGGAGTACCAAAAGAAAGGCCGAAGGTGCTATGTCCATCAATTGATACCATACTGGTTTCCCACTTCTGACAGCGGTAGTTTCCTTCGCACTGCCTAACGGACATAAGCTTACAAAGCGAGATATTCACATACCAAACCGAAACAGTAATCACTAGCTTATGTTACAGAGATATGTCTATTTTAAGGGATCTGTCGAGAAAAGTCAACTGCTAATGAATGTTGGGAAGCAATCGGTGTGAAAGAATCAGTTGATCATGATGATAAGGTTATGTAACGCACCCGCTCAGAGAGAAAATTGACCGAATGCTTTTAAGAAGCCGCTTGTTCAGAAATTACGCTCTACTCCTTAACAGTGTAGTCCTTTCATAAAAGAACCTGGAGATCAGTTCACGGTGTGCTGTCTCATGACGCAGGGGGAATTCAGCGAATAACTGCGAAGCTTCTTGTATGTTGCGTCTAATTGCACTTGAAACTGGCACTGCGCTCAAGCCATATTCGTTTTCGTAAAAATTACTTAGGAACACCATTCCTTCGAAATGTTGAGCGAATAGACAATTTCAGAAGGAACTTATGTGTTCCTTACTTACGTAAAATCATCGGAAAGATTTTGTGTGTTAGGGGCAAATCTCCTCTTGAATTATGTTTCTTTCAAGAAATTGAACGGAAGAGATTTTCTTGAAGTTTCTGTTGTAATCCGTCCAGCCATTTTCATACGGGAACTCAAATCCAGCAGTTGGAATGATTCATGTTTTTGTTTTCGCGTTAGCTGTCCCTCAGCAGGTGCACATTACTGCGAGTTTTGTTCATATCTTCACGTATTTTCGTTCCTTTCAAATACTCGCTTACGGCAGATTGCAAGAACAGGCATCATTGTGGCATCTGGTAAAATACTGAACACCTCAGTAACACTTACGAGAGTTGCATCATGTTACATCACGTCAAGTCCGGCGCGAGTACGAGCACTCTACGTCACGTACACCGAAATTGACGACAGAGGGTTACGGTAAATGTTTGATTGGGTACTGAAGTTAGCTGCTTGTATCTGCATCTATATTGACCCAAAAAGTCTCGTCCATATTGATCCCAAATGTCCCACATATCCAATCTGCACAGCACCCGAGTACTTATCATTTAGTCTGGGATGCAGGACTACTATTAGAAGCTATCAAGAGTTCTGCAGCATTCCTGGCCCCCGAGGAATGAAGGGGTCTCACCTGTTGTCCTTGAGAAGACACTCGCAAAAGAGCTAGGTCTGCCAACAAAGCCTTCATTATTAACAGTCCATCTACTACGTCTGAATCAAAGTAGTAATTAGAGGGAAAAAACTGGAAAAGGTACTGTGCAATCAGAGCAGGCGCACGCACACAATAATAATTCCGACGAAATAACTTCGATGAGTACGAGTAAACAACATATATAGTGGAAAGAATAAAACTCTTTAACCATATCAAAAACAACAACAATACAGTGAACGCTACCGACTAAGAGCGGCCAGTTCTGGTAGTGAAATACCCGCATCAAGGTATGCTAAAGACGAATTATGAAAAAACGAAGGATTAGGGGTATATTCAGGGAAAGCAACAAATTTAGCATACTTTCGAAACGTGTTGAGGGCAGGAAATTCTGAATTAGCTTCAACACTTCCACCTATGAGATCAATATCTCTATAATCATTGCATAGCAACAGAATGTTATGCAAATTCGATCCCCAATTAAAAGCCAGAAAATCGTTAAGCAATCCATGTAAACCATGAAATAACACTACGATTCCCACAGCACTTGGATCACAGCTCATTATATCAAGGCGAACATCAGGTTGACTTCGAAAAACAATCGCTCTTTGACGGCTCAACCATTCTCGCTCAGCATTACTGATACAAGGCTCCTACGAATAGCTAGTCATTAATAAAACTTAAGAATTTAATAAAAATAGAAAAATACCTGGAAAATCATATCAGCATCGAATGCACAGCATATTCTTCGAATAAGAGCAATCTGATGAGCACCAGGTTCCCACGGTGCATCGAAATGGCCGTTTCCTAACAAATATACCCGAAAGACACGTCGTCCATCGAGGAATAAACGGATATTGTTGATGATCCATGAGCTAAAACAAGCATAAGGAAGGAGATCAATTATCGACATTGGGGTTATAATTTGGTGAAGTCGATTCGTCAGCATTAAGAAGATCCCAGCAACTTCTCAATGAACACGATAGGTCCAGGTATTCGGAAGCCTTGAGCCAGTCAACAAGAAGTCGCGGAAAAATGAGTGTGATCAGTTCGCATGAGAAACAGAATATTACGATGTGAGAAATTTTGATGACGTCCTAAGACTTTTTTTTCAGATCTCTGAAAGCCTCAAGGGACCTTCACAACAGGGACAACCATACAACGACTGGTTTAGAAATTCTACTTTGTAAATCAATACTATGTTCCAACAAATTAACGCAAGCAAAGACAAGCAACAACCATCCTAGAAAAGGATTAATTTTTGTCCAAAGACATAAATGAGGAAGGAAGAAATCATACAAGTGTCGCAAAAATTCTACAACGTGATAAATCAGTTGCGAACCTGAGCCCATTCTCTTCAACTTGTAGCCCAGCCTTTTCCACTGCCACTTGAATATCATCCACGGTGCCTTCAATCCTGTCTACCGATTTGTGTGCGACTTTCTTCAATCGCGAATGTTGTCTACGGCTTCTGACTAACTTGAAACCGTCATCTTCCATCTAAAACAGCCTTCAAAAAGGAATTAACAAGAATAAACGTGAATTTTGGACTTGCATGAATCGTCAGTGGATGGACCAAAAAGGTTTCGTACACGAAAAATTACTAAAATTCACATTTTACAAAAATGCAACATGAAACAATGACAATGTTAAGTATCGGTGTATGCCATGCTGTTTCCTAACTTCTACGATAAAACTCTTCACCAAGAGCTAATCACAAATTCACCGGCTGGAAAATACATTAATTTCTCATAATTATGAGCCATCTGTGGTGGAGCAGCATCACATCATCGGTTATCAATCAGCACGTGCGTAATTTTGGGTCTTTTGTTTGTTTCTACATAAAGGAATCGCCATTGCCATTCACCATCTCGCTGTTCCATTTCCGCCTGTGCGATACCTTCATCTCGCTCGCCCTATAAACGAATAGTAAGCAATGGCATCAATACTATTAAATATAAATCGTGAACTATTACCTTTACATGAAAAAGAACACGTATACGTTGCCTGCCATCTTTTTCGTACTTGTGATGAGCAACGTGACGTCGACGACCACGCGATGTCTCCTCTCCAAAGCCAGCAATAGTGGGGCCAAAAAGGTCTTGGCACCGCCCGTCTTCTCTTACCAACGAAAGCGCACTGGAAAACAAGTGGTTACCCACTGGATAGTAAAAGCAAATTCGAATGCAATTCACCCCACCTGCTGTATATCTTCTGAGGACTATCCCCTGCAAAAAATTCACCAGCCAAAAGGTAAACAAAAACACCTAACATGCCAATCGCAGCGGCGACAGCGGTATATAGGAAAGTGTTGGACGCTTTTTCTGCAACCTGCAAATTGGGCAATAATAAATGGAGGAAATATCACCGTGACTTATTTGGTTGACAGCTCCATTTTTCACATTTCTCTGTTCAATTAGGGAACTTTCCTTCGCATTGAAAGCGCTCCAACCATCCCGAAAATCCTTATTCCCTAGGCCAGATGGATGCCCATCCCTTGAGTTGTAGTAGTGTTCATAAAAAAATTGACAAAGACACAAAGACACTTCACTATCGTTCCGAGATAATCACCTTTTACTAAAGCGAGGAAAAAGATGATGAATAAAAGCTATCCCTTAAAAAAGATCATGACCCAAGCTAAGCATATCCTATGAAACTTGCCTTTCCCGTAAATGTTGTCGGCTTTGGTTTTTCTTTTATGAGCACTTCTTCAAGAACTGATCGCTGCAGACCCGTTTGTTCTTTATGTTGAGCAGTAATCTTGTCTCCTTTATCCGCAAAACTTCTCACACCACAAGACCACCTGTGAACAAACCAGATTTTCTATTTTATAAGAGACAACAGGGTACTTATAAGGGTTGCATTCCAATCACTCAATGCAGTGAATGATGCAACTTACCTATGGTCTATGGATTTCCTGAGAAAGATCCGAGGAGAACTAGCCATCCATGGTACTTGTAATCGGCGAGTCACAACACTGTGACTCAGCCGTAAATATAGAGAAGTGCTCATACTTCCAGCATTTGACAGCAGCCAAAAGCTGCAATAGCGCTATTCGAGAAAAAACGCAGCAGCGGTTCTCCTCACGAAAATCAGTGGGTGAAAAGTCCTGAAAAAAATAGATAACACCACCTTCATCCGCACGAATCGCGTACCAGATTGTTGCTAATGCCTGTGCACGCCAACCAAACATTTCTCGTGAGCTGATACGAAAGATGTTTACCGGTAGACAAACTGTACAATAACTACTCTCCTCCCCACCCTAAGCCTTTCTATACCAGATCATTTCCAAATGTCACTGCGATTATAATGCAAGCGTAATACGTGACGCGTACCAAAGAAGAACTGTTCGTCATTTTAAGCTGAATATTTTAATTCCTGATCCACTGCTGATGAGGCGAACCTAGAGACGAGCACACCGCCGATAGTCACAATTTTGATGTGATCACCCTCAAATACCGTGGTATGGACACCACATCCGGCAACAGAAGTTTGGACGTATTCGCTTAACATTTATTTAGTGATCGAGGGTCCAATTAATTACTCTAATACATTTTAACCGTACATACAGTAAATAATAACAATCTAGAATGTATATTGATCGGAAAGCAACACCAAGAAATGCGCCAAGGAAAGTCAGACACTTAGAATTGACCAAGAGCAACATCACATTTGCATGCACGTACAGTGGGAACCATACCCCTCATGTTCATTATCAGCCATATTTCCTATACATCCGCGGAAGGAAATTCGTCCTACACAATTAGGTAGTGTCTATGCGAATTTATGCACGTAAACCCGCCGAAAAAGAATAAAAAAGCGAAATTGTACATAGATCGTATCATCTGTATTATTTACAAATCACCAGGATGATGTCTTAGTAAAAGAACATTGAGTAGTGCCTAGGTCTCGAATAGAAGACAAAACGATGTAATTTATGCGAATCCAAAGCCTTCTGTGCACTCGCGAATTGCCATCAGTAAGGAATCACGCAACTTCTCGTACGACTCGTATTGAGGAAGATCGAGCTGGTTGAAACTAAAAAACGAATATTAACACTATCCCCATTAACAGTAGAAAGAAGAAGTTCAAAATTTTATACCATGTATGAGCAGCAGGTAGACGGTCACCGCCGCGGCAATCCATGTGTATACTGAACTTCTGAATACCGTTCATTCCTTCCAGGCTGGCAAACCCTTGCAACGGAACCTGCGAAATAAGTAGATGGCCAAAATATTTTTAAAATTTCAAGTTTAGAAAATTTTAGGATAATTTACATGATCTTACCTTGCTGGTGCCTGTGACAAATTGCAAGAATTTTGCACGATCTTCCGGTTCAAACGATCGAAGGGCGCGCCAGAACCATTGAATCTTGAAGAGAGAATTTCAACCGAGGAAAAGGTTCGACAACTCAACTTGAAACGAAGACTTCATACCTGTGCACTAGTTTTTGTATACATTTTATATTCAGTATTGTTTGCCAGATCATCAATATCCACATCCGGAAGGCCACTTATAAGTAATTCCAATTCTTGTTCATTGAACATGCTAATCAGTTGTTTGGGAATAACTTCATAAAAGCCGGTGAGGAACGCATCAAGCTGTTTACGTATAGAACCTTGAATAAGAAAACCATTTAAGTACCAAACCATAACAGCAACAACAAAGAACTCGAAACACACCAGTCATTTTCATTTGGCACACTAGTTTCACGTATTCCTCCTTATTCGCATCCGTCACATCAATTTTTCTTCCATCTGGTTTTAAGTCACGAATTGAGCGAACTCCAAATTCTTCCACCTTGAAAGAACTACATAATAGTATAGCAATTCCAAATAAAGAAAAAGCCGTTCCTACCTCGAGACTGAAGCTTAAATCCAGTCCCAGATCATCGATGGGATTGTTGAGCAAGAACTCGAGTGATTTGTAGAAAGCAGGATCCTGTAAGTATATTTTTTTTTCATGTGCATGAAAAACGCACTGGCAACGACTAAGTTAAAATCTGTGAGCATACCTCGCTCTCGATATCTTGGTAACGAACTGGCAGATTGAGGATGTGCTTATAAAAGGCACGTGTGAAGTAACAATCCAGTAATTTGTTGTCATAAATAGCTTTCGCTATCAGTCGCCCCACAAACTAAAGAACATGACATGCAACCAATAATAAATATTATATCAATATGAATGGCCCTTAAACGCGGCGCTGCTGCCGGGTGACGATTGGGAAACACAGTCAGTGCGGCGCCAGCTTTGATTTCAACGATGGAATCTTTTCATAGGTTTTGAGGGCTTTATTTTAATTTTCAACTTAAATCTTCGCCTTTTTGAGTAGCATAATCAGTCTTGAATGCAGCGGAATACTTATACGGAGCACAGGATTTACATGAAAAGTATTTGAATGACCCATGTCATACGTCACAAGCTGTCACAGGGTCGCGGCGAGGACAATCCATGCGTCCGAACCTGAACCCCGCTAACGCCGGCACCTGTCTGCCGCCACCGAGAGGAACAAGCCACGACACACTTTCCACCTCCCCCGACGGCAGCGCCGTAAGGTATGAAGAGAATTCACCAAAAAAAAAATGCCAGAAGGCTAAGAATTTATTTTTTCTACAAAAATAAGATTCTTAAGCATCTATCTTGTACCTTGAAATAATCCAGATGTTCAGGGTTGATGTAGGATGCTTTGTTGATCATATAAGTAACCATGTCGCCTGGTGCCGTAATGAAAAGCGCATAGTTTGGGTTGAATATTTCTCGTGTAATCACCGAGAACCACTCTCGAAGCAAGCCACCAGCATCTTGACCCTCCTCACCTACAAAGTGGAACATGTGGATTAAGACTGATAAAATTTCCAAGTGTCCCCAACAAACCAAATAAATTCACCATACCTTGGAAGATAATGTAGAAACGATGCTTCCACTCATTTGGTCGCAGTCTATACAGCTCTCGGAAAGAGTCCGAGAATATTTGCGAACGTCGCACTTGAACTTGCACATCAGTTCGACGGAAGCTTAAATAACATTGTCAACTGAGCTACACTGCAAGCACCCCGAAATATGAGAGACGCAGTTCTTACCCTCTATCTCCATCCATCTTTCCTAGCTCTTTTCTGAAGTATTTTCGTTTAACATCAAAGTCCAAAAGCTTCGGGAACTGAATGAGTGCAGCAAATGGGCCGCCTGGTGACAACGCGGTATTGTTTTGTCGTAATACTTGATTCAATACTTCTCGGTGCTTCTCTGGAAGTGTGAGAAGTAGAGTTGAGAAAGGAAAATGCCAAAAATACTGATAAGTTATGTTACAGTGGCCAATGAGTACCTGCGAAAGCGATCATCTTCAAAGTATCAGGGTCATCATGATGATGGTCAGTGGCAGCATTGGCAGGTCGCGGTACCGCATGTACAAGGAAGAAAGCTTCCGCAGCAGGTTGGAGTGCCAGCACAGCATGATGATCTGAGGCTTTTCCAAGACGCAGTAGGCACGTAGATACGACTTCCCAGAGCTCTTTAAAACCCAATATTCGCACCCGTAAAAAAGTTCATGGAAAACAAGTCAATTCAAAAAATACCATCAAGCCCTGTCAAGCGATGACTCAGCACCACATCTTCATTTGTTTCCTCAACTGCTGTCTTGGATTGTTCTTCATCATTGGCACTTGTAGAAGTGGCCATTGGTGTTGATTCTCCCTGACCAGCAACCGATTCCGATGCACTCGCTGATGTTGCTGCCGTTTCATCAACAGCAACAGGATCAATCGTTTTGGCATCAGAGCTTTGCTTGGCCTCTGCTGCTTTCGCTTCATCCTCTTTCTAAAAAAGGAAGTAATCAGCGAAAGTCATAGGGCTAAGCATCAAACAATTACCTTTTTCTTTTCAAGTTCCTCCTTTTTACGGCGTTCCTCCTTCATCTGCCGCATGGTGTCACGTATTTTTGACAACGTCTGCAGGGCACTCAACAGTTTATACTGAGCACCGAATTTGTCCGTCAACACAGTGACCGCGGGCAGTTGAAGTTCGGGGCACGAACTGGCGCTCAAGGTCTGAAATGCCATCTGTTAGCAGACAAGCACAAATGGCTACAAAAAACCAAAACTCACAAATCGACCACCATTTTCCGCATCAAGCACCAGACGTCCTATCCTAGTACGTGCCAGGCGCCTGTCACGGTCTGTGCCTGCTCCACCTGCCGGTGACTCAGCATCAGTTGCTGTCGATGGAGCTTTACTAGTAGAAGGAAGATCGTCTGCCAACGTATTCGGATCGGGATCACCCAGTTCTTCGATGAGCCGTACAATCTGAATCAAAACCTCAATAGAGCCAAAAGGCCTTCAAAGCTGGTGTTATGGGAAGGTACCTGTGGTTGCAGTTCTAAGCCAACGTTTTGCACGGCTGTAAACAGTTGCTCGTACACCGTATCCGTTACGGAAGGCGGAAGTGCACGCATACATTCGACAAGCAGTGTGCTGAAATCTTACGTATTAGTACTGAAAATGCAAAATCGATCGGAATTCACTAGATGACTAGAAACATAATTTTAAAGCATCTGAAACAACGTACCGTCCATCAGCAAGTCCTTCATTGCTACATGATCCACGCATAAGAACGTCGATCACAGATTTTAACTGACTTTCCAGTGGATTTGGCCCTTCCAAATTTCCCAACAATGCCATTGTGTCATTGGGTAATGTTTGTACAATCTGCAAAGAACACTTCTCATATGTTTATAGAGAAGATAACTTGAAAATTCATTTCTCAAACACTTACCGAGCTGATCACGCGCAATAGACGATCTTGAACTTGTCCATTTTGAGCAACAATATTTTTGCCAAGATGTCGCATAAGACGACCCATATGAGAGCTCTCCAAAGACATACGTTCACCACCTTCACGTGCCTCCTTAGCAGCCAGAGACTTGCAAGATGATGCCTGTGAACGTTAAAAATAAATCAACAGAAAAAACCTTGTTGAATGCGCCACTTTACCTGAACTAACTCCCAGAACAGATCAAGGGGCGGACTCGCATCACGTACAGGTGCTGCTGGACTTTCTGATGTTCCTTCTTTAGCTTGTGCTTGCTGTGATGTTTTTCGGAGACTGAAGGGGAGGAAATGTCCGGGATACGTTTTCGCGATGGTGGCGAGACTGTCGAGAACGTTTTTCGACAGTCCAGCCGAAAGCAGGGGATGGATCGCAACTAAAACCTCTGACGTTGCGTTTAACACCAAGGAAAATGTAAGGAAAAGCAAGAAAGTAGACTGACCTCTGGACACGTTCTTCGAAATCTTCAGGGCACGTTCGTTATGACCGACACCCGAAACCGTGATGGAATCGAGCCATGATGGACAAACAGACACCAGCTATAAATAGAATATCGGTTTGATTGACAAAAACAGGAATAATGAAAACATTCTGACGACTCACTTCTTCATGATCGGGAGCGGAATCGTGTGCTTTCTCAAGGAGGGCCAAAAGGCACCATATGACGAAATCACATGTGCTAGCATGCGAGCAGGCAAGTCGGATAACCTGAACGTGGCCACGTCTTCACTGCGAACATAAACCGGGTGTGTGCCATTACAATGGAAAATTCGCGTCGCGGGGTACGTTATGAGTACGAGCTGGGGGTACGGTAGTAACTGAGTCTTACAGCGATGATGACGTCCACTCTTATTTGGGCGTGATCGCTTTGGAACCCAAGAAATATGACGCCCCTAGCCCACATCCATCCTGTCGCGTGCGCGCGTAACCATACGAAATTTCTGACCCATCGCACACACCCAACGTAGACTGTATTCTCAAATAAAAAACAAGCCAATAATAAAAAAAATAGTAAACATACCAAGTAATCTCACCTTTTGCAAACGACCATTACTCAGTCGACTATCCACCAAGAACAACATCGTGAGGATTAATATTGAATCTCGGTCAAGAAGCTGCAGCGATTGAGTACTGGCAGTGTTTGCTTGTCCGGCTAGACTGCCAACAGAAGGAGTGCCACTACTGCCGGCACCATGGCTTCCACTAGCACCCATTCCACCAAATCCACCTCCGAAACCGGCCAAATTCACATTGGAACGAAGACCTCTTGACCGAGCGGAGGAAGGCATTAGCAGGTGACGGAAACGAAGAATGTTCTGTAACTAAATTGATTCTTTCACTTTTGGGATAGATGAAAAATGCACATTGGACAAACACACGAAATCCTCCTTTCAAAAAATTCCCCCTGATTACGTGTTCATAAGTTGCAGAAGCCTATCCTATCTTCTGGTTTAAGTGTTAGCGATAAACTAAAATAATCGTACTGGTTCAAGACTAGCACGGGCACGTCTTGCTTCATCCTGCATTTCGGTAGGAAGGCGTTGGAGTTCAGACTCATCCATCTCGGCTAGTACCTAGAGACACTCATTTTTGTACCCAGCCCCTTCCAAGCTATTTCAAAAGACGCTACAAACAGAAGACACACCTGCGTTCGTTCATGAGCAGGGAGGGACGCAATCACAGCCGCCCCATCCATTTCCGGTTCCGGAGCTACAGGTGGTGCTGGTGCATTTGCTCGTCGCAGGGCCTCCTCAGCCTCACGTACTGCACGTTCATGTTGGGCCAAGATCTCCTGAATGTAGACGCTGTGACTGACCTAAAAAGCAAAAACCAATTAGAAGACACACCTCTTGCAGTTCAGGAGGTAACGCTGCGAGGAACTCCTGATCAAGGGGTTCCACAACTGGCGCAACATTCGAGGCACCTTCGCCACTGCTTTCTCCCTGGCATTGTAGCGATCAATAATAAATGTGGCGAATAAAATGTGATCTACAAATCAAGGATACCGGTGGAGGAACAGTAGCCGGAAGCTGAGCAGCGCGTTGTGCTCTTTGTTGTCGACGATGATCACGTATCACTTCAGCGCGCATATCCTCCGGCAGTGCAGCAAGGAAAGCTGGGTCCACGCCGTCGGGTATTTCAATATCTGTAGATACAGCATAAAATATACCACGTAAACCGAAAAAAAAGAATTTTGCAAAAGCAATGAATGGTCGTCATAAAAACTGACCGCCAAGTATCTCACGTATCTCCTCCGGAATTGGGTTACTTTCAGCACCAGCCCTAGCTGCGCTACCATTCGCCAACGGCTCATCAGTAGTCGTTTCGGTGTGGCCAGAATTGTCAGATCTGAAATTTTGTTACTCTGAATGTGATGAACGTACTTTCACAATGAAGGGTCTCACTTTACAATACATAAAACAAGTTGCACAATAAATAACAAATAAACACAAGTTAAAATGAAATTGGCGCTGACAGACCTATCGCTGGCATCTCTCGCATCGTCTCCTTCATGATGCGAATTTGAGACAGTGGGAAGTGGTGGCGTCAACATGCGCTCTTCATCAGCCTCTGCTTCAGGCAATGAGGAAGCGACTGTCGCAGCAGAAGAGTGCGGTGGTGCTTCGTCCATAGATACATCAGCTTCGATATCACGGGGCTCGAACGCATCTAAATGCAGTAGGTGAGCCAAAAGGGATGCCAAGGAGCTCGAAAAAACAAAAACAATAAATATCAATAGGAAACCTATCAACAACAAAAAACGATACCTGACGTGTCCATGGCTTCTCCTTCAACAACCGGCAAGGAAGAAGCGTCTCCATTAGCCACACTATCTCCCGAACTCAGCGCTGTAGCCACATCTGCTTCTCGATTGCCCGAAGCAGCAGACTCATCCCATGCCTGACGAGCAACTTCAGTTGGCGGATGGGCCAGCACAGTGGCCGTAGCCCCCGAGGTACCCGTATCCTCGCTAGCCTTGGGAGGACTTTCTGATGTTCCCTTACTACTTTCTTCGAGCAATTTCTTTGCTGCCTGCTCTGCCGCCTCTTTAGCTTTCTCCTGAAATGCAAAAACAACAATAGCGACAACAAACTGTAAACAAAGCATCTCAAAGAAAAATTACCTCTTCTACATGTTTTCTTGCCACACGAGTCACTATAGTATTTATGATTATGGCGACATATTGCATGGAAACACCATCCATCATGTCAGCACCATCAGTATATCGATCTAGTGCAGATGGTGCAGATGCAGGCTGTCGCATTCGCCTTTCTTCTGGGCTGTCAAGCAGATTGGATCCCTGAAATTTAAAGTGGTTAACGTGCCAGTACAATCGCTAGCAAAAATAACCTGAGGACCTTTCCAACTTACCATGCTAACAATCCGTCCTGCTGTCATATTCATTAACGGTCCACCACGATCTCGTGCATGCAAATCGAACAATCTGTCGAAGAACTGGCTAGTTGGACCTACACGGCCACGATCGGTGGTGCCAATGCGGCGAATAGCATTTTGTCGAGTCAACGTTACTGGAATGCCTCCGCTTCCACTATCCAGCAACAGACTGCGATAGTTGCCGAGCTGAAACTGATAACATACAAATTCAAATATAAACCTGCACTCTTCATGTTAACTTGGAGAAATATTAGTACCATCTTCTCTTTGAAACCCAAAACGTCTATTCCCTGCTCGTGAGAGCCCTCCTAATTCGTGAGAGAATCTGACGACCTTCTTGATCCACATAAGCCGTTGTTGAAGACGAAAGGAAAAGGAAATAAAATTCACCCTGGCTATGCGTTCTAGCCGACTGACCGTGGGCGCAGATTGTTGATTATGTGATGGTTGAGAATCAGCTATGTGAGCCGGCCTTACCATCAATGGATGTACGCCAGCGCTCGATTGTTCTCGACGTGCCCCACGATGCTCTCTGAATATATGACCATAATATGAAAATTCAAGGGAAAAAGTTTCTTGCAGAACAAACCTGTTGATCCCAATGGGTGGTCCAAATATAAAATCGTCAAATCCAAACGAAGATAATCCTGGTCGATCAAGTAAATCGAAAGTCATATCATGTAACTAAAAAGCTTACATTCACTATAAAAATAAAAACAGACAGGAAAAACATTAACAAAGCAAACAATGGTTATCGCCTACCGCATCTTCGTCTTCTTCAGGATAGTCGTACATTTCTTCATCGTCATCCTCTTCTTCTTCTTCACCATCCTCCCCACTTTCTTCCGCATCTACTCTAACAGTCGCTTGTACATCACCTTCTCTTCGACCATCTTCATCATCCTCTTCTTCTTCATCGTCCTGATCTTCACCATCCATAGTGTCATCTTCCTCACGGTCATCACCTTCTTCATCTTCTACAGTTCTGTCTTCATTATCCTCTTCACCAGATGACATCGAATCCTCGACCTGGATCCAACGAATGGTATTTTCCAATGAAATGTCGATAAAAGGCATAACGAAAACAATTAGAAATCGTGAAAAGTAGCAACACTCCAAGAAACATACCGCTTCCTCATCCATTTCCTCATCCATTACCTCTCCACGATGGTGGTCGTTTTCTTGGGGTTGGTCATTATCGCTGAGGTACACATTGTCACTGACACGTACGAGCATCTAAAAAAGGCATTGCTACGATCATTTGTAAGAAAACAGGTTGATTTGATTACAGACCAGTACCACACCAGTGTGGACTGTAGATAGCACTAACCTGATCATTCCGATCATCCTGTTCATTACTTAATTCACGTGCATCATTGAGTAAATTATTTGCGAGGAGTCCCAGATCAATAGCATGGCTTAATGCAGTATCTCTACTATTACTCGGTGAAGGGATTCTCACGGCATCAGCCACAGCGGCATTGATCACAGCCTAAAAACGAAGAATAAGGATGGCTAATACTCAGAGATCGTCCCGAGAGATAAAAAACGTTTAACAGCAAGCCAACAAACATACAATTCGCTGCCGTTCGCATTGAGCCAATCGAATTTTCGAGAAAGGACAAAAAAATATCAGTAACACTTGCCTGAGCACGAGCAACATTTCGCGCACCATGGGTAATGCTCGCGGCATTAGCTGAAGAGTTTGACGAATTCGAGCTTCGCATCAACGTCTCAAGAGTTTTTAGCACCGTATTAACAGTATCAATAGCCTCCTGAAACATTTAAAGATAAAGGATGGTTACTTTATCAGCAACTAGAGGGCATACCTTTTGCGACAACTGGAGGTACGTTATCGTCTTCACCAGATCATTGCATATTTTTTTCTTATGGAACAATTTTGAAATGGAACTTGGTGCTCCGCCGAGCAGATGACGATGATGTGAGTGAGACAATGATGTCACAGAGGAGGGGCAAGAATCCAACATCATTACAAGTAAAGAGCACAACTCCGTGATCTGGAATTATTGGGAGTATACACAAAAGGACAAAACAAGTTCCAAAACAATTGTTTTCACAGGTATATGTAGATACATACCTTGCTGCAAATTGCCGATGATGAAAGTGAAGAGTTTCCGACAGCAAGCAGTGATGCCTTCATATCGGATACTAACGATTCCTGGGCTTTAGGAGAATGATTACACGCAGCCAAAATTGAAATTAGTGTTTTCAGGGAGCCAAGAGTATCCTGAAATCATCTATATGCTAAACAAGATCCAGCAGAAGCATACCCTGACTGGAACTTATACTAAACATCCTCCACTGAATTTGTAAGACATCAACAAACTCACTTTATCCTGCGAGCCATCGATGAAATGCTCAATAAGTTGATGAATAACGCTTTGACCATCCTCTTTTGCTTCACATATCAGTGAAGCCACACCAGGATATGACTTCACTAATTCTGCCAAAAGACTCAAAATGGCTCCTCGGCTTATCTACAAAGACAACCGTTTGAGCGATGCAACACTGAAATTCACATCATGGACTTACCATTCTTGTATGTCCTAAGGGAACGCTACTTTCTGATGGCCATTCACCATGAAGACATTCTCGAAGCAGCAGTTGTACAATCTTAAGCGAAATAAATAATAAACAGACAAATAAATGGAAATCTTCGCTTCGAAAGTTGAACAAAAATGATACCTGCTGTGTTCTTTCATTGCTGGTCGGAGTAGAGAAATGGTGCTTCGATGATGTGGAAACCATCAGTGTGCCATCCAATTTCGCACATTTTTCCATTGAATTCACGAAAATCGAAGGAGCTCTGTTGAAAAAAAATTACGCATGAACTGAGAAAAATTTCAAAACAAAACCTCTGGAAACCTGAGTATGAAGTATGAAGCAAGAAAAAGAGCAAATTAAGCTTTGAAACGAAAGGAACCGATAGATCAAAACACATAAGTAAAATTTCATGAACCGATTCAAACAAAAAGCTAGCTGAAAGCGCACGTCCTCGAATACGTATCAAACATACCTGGTAGAAAGTGGTGCAAGTTTATTGAGCGTTTCACACCAATCTTTAGGCTTATTCTCCGACATTCCAAGATATTCCGATAATGGAGTAGACTGCACCGGATTCGTAACAACGCGCACACTTTTCTCCATTACCTAATCATGAGCATGTATGAATAAACTTTACCATGTTGGCGTCTCTGAACATACCTGAGCCATCATATTCTCATCATCAATACATTGTCTGATGATAAGGGACGTTAGAACAGAGGTGGAAGGAGTTGTGGAACATCGCAATTGCAAGACTGCTGCGATTCCTCCTTGCTGGAATCAAGTTTTGCAACACCGCTATGCAATACATATGGTAAAGACTAAATAAATAATAGTCATTACCAACCTGAATGAAATTCACTGCACAATTTGCATCCCTGGTGAGTCTTGCAACGAATGCCAGAATGGTATGAGCAGCGGTATGATGAATCAATGACTTGTGCAGCAAACTGACAACTATGACAAGCAGCCGTGATGTTTCAGCCGTGGTCCATACCGATTCACGCTCCTTGAGTAAAACATACTTTTACTAGATCTGTTGATAAGCGGAACGGATGAATTGCGCCTACCGATTTCATGAGTGTTTCCAGATCAATTTCGGCACCGTCTGGTAACTCCGCGAAAACGGCTTGATGGCACGCAAGTCCATCATTCTGCTTCATAAGAGTGAAGTCGACAGTGAAATCTTTCTCCTTCCTAAAGAAAATTCGTTGTGGCATTTATATGGAGCTCAAAGCTACTTCACACCTACCTTGGAATTTTAATAACACAGGTGGTTTTACCCGAGAAGAACGCCTTGTTCAATTGCAGTTGATTTAAAGGCGAATAAGGTTGCCATTTCTTATGACCTGAATCAAAATGGTAGCAGGAACTGTTTGAAACTTTTTTTTTTTGAAAATTTGCACATACTTCTTCCGGCACTTATTCTCTCTTCTTCGGCATGGTAAGACCATTTCAGCTGTGGTGATGCTGATTTCAAGATAGTTCTCCGTTTCAATGCCCGCTTGGCCTTATCATGCAAATCAAGCCATAAAACAACCGGAGATAGCAGCCTGAAAAAGATAAACATTTTAAAAGTTGCAAAATGTTGCCCAAACTGCGATCTTACCCGTTCTGCATATAATCGACATCGAAGTTGTCGTAAACAAAGCCTAGGAGAAGCAGCATGGTTGAAACCATAGGATGGGATGCACTCGCCTGCAAAATCATTCAATAGCCACAACAGAGCCAACGAATAAATGGAGCTCTTATTTCAAATGATAAACGAAAAATTCAATGTTTGCACTTGAATATTACTTTTCCAACCTCGAGGTATTCATCAGCCACATAGTCGAACAGCAAGCATGCAAAATGAATTCTCGTAGATAGCACGCATACGGAGTGCTCCGACGGCCCATTCATAACGGATTGCGCCATAGTTATGATCTGAATAGGGAAATATAACATGTTAGAAAAACACCGATAGGGTCAACACTGTTACCTCCTCTGTCATAATCTGGCCAATCAAATGACGACGACGCCATTCCTCATCCAGCGTGCTAACCATACCCGAGACAAGATCGGCACATGAGAACACCAGATCCGAACCGAGCTCCATCAAACGTTTACACAAGGGCATCAATTCAATGCATGCGCGAGAGATCGACAAATCTGTCTGAACAAGGAAGAAGTGCAATTCCAAGAAGAAATAAAAAACAAAAGCCGAAAATGTTGCATTCCGAGGGAATTTTGGCCGCAGAATCCCTGTATAGCGCTCAGGTTACACAAAACCTACGTCAATATTGAGCTCCTTCAGAGGTGTAATTATCGGCATTTCCACCGAGTCTTCTAGATCTACCGAAGAACTGGTTCCGGCTGTCTGCCTTGCTTCTCTATCCTCACTCGCTCCACTACCTGCCATTGCAAAAATTATTTCGCATCAGAACTGCAGGGCAATCTTAAACCTACTAGATGAAACTGATACTCCGAGAAGGAATGGCAGGTTTGCATCGACGAATTCTCCTTCTTCCAAATCCCCAACATCATTGCTTCGTTCGAGAGACTGAGAATAGAGTAATAAGGTGCAAAAACTGTTAAAAACTTAAAATGAAAAATCGCAAAAAACTTAGCAACATTCAGAAAAATACCTGTTGCAATCCAGCCGCATTTCTGTTGATCAACCACTCAGTTGCTCCTTCTGTTGATCCGGTTTCTTCCAAAGCTTGGACTACCAATTCATGAGGGAATCCCATATCAACCTAAAAATCGAAAACTTTAATTATAATGCTCTTTAAAAATCATTAAACTTAATGCTAAAGGAAGGAAGAAGAAATTCACTGACCAACAAAGATACGCTTCCTTCTGGTAGGAGTTGTCTCAGCACAGCATCCCGTTGGGAATCATCACCATCTGCGGCCGGGGTTCTTAACGGATCACCCAGTTCGTCGTTCGGAGCACGTTGATTCTCTTCAGAAACAGGAGTAAGGCTATGGGCCACCTGGAATGACATTAATGCGAGGATATGGGGAATATTTTGGAATGAAAAGAGTTTCATTTGTAATCCTTACATCTTTATACACAGAAATCGCGGTCTCGCACAACGTCTGACAGCACTTCAAGTCAACTTTTTCGTTAGATAATTTCGCGAACAGGACACAGAATGCACGGAAGAAATCCTAAACAGTCCAGTAATGGGAAATACGAATAAAATTTTTGTTCACAAATTAAGTATACAACAAACTCACGTTGTGCACCAGCTTCAAATATTTCTTCGGGTCAAATTCGATTGTCAGTGGTTGCGGTTGACGGTACATAGTATTTAGCATGTTTTGTTTATGGGCCAATTTGCTGGCGAGACGGAACCATTCCAGGAATGCTAGCTCCAACCAGTCTGAGTAGCGAAGTAGTCTTTATTTAAATAATGCAATGAAGATCAGTTGCACTAACCATTATAGTCATTTCCAAGGGCAGGAGCAAGTTTGTTCATCATCAAATCACAGAAGGCATTATGGCATCCAGAGGTATAAAAACGCTGAAGCATCGCATGAAATGGCTGACGACGGTCATCAAATAGAGCCACTGACATCTGCACGATTACTTCTTGAAGGCGACCAAATCTAAGAGAACGCAATCAAAAAATTGAGTGATTGCCTGAAACTCAAACAAAAAAGTGGAAACACCAACTCCATGGGAGGGATGGGGCCGCCCTCAGGCACTTTATGACATGTCCATTTTAGATCACGGAAGAAACCGGCAAAAACTTCATCTGCCATTTGTTGAGCAGATTTGGTCATAGTTGAAGCAGAAAAGTCATATCTTCGATTACGTCTCGTTGGTACGAAACAGGATCGGGACAGTTGGCTCAAGAACTCCGAGACTGTCCTGCAAAAGTTAATATGTAATGAATTCCACAAAGGCGGGAACTCAGAAGGACTCACTTATTGGCCTTTATAACCATATCGGCAACATTTTTATGACGATGCCAGAACGCATTTTCAGCTTGCGTGATTCCTGCCATTGCCCATGCTGGCTGACGGGCAGCAGTTCCGGGTGGATCAACGGCCACGGACATTACGTTGTTTGGCTCAGATGAGCTGTGACTAAAACAAATCATACTGGAACCAATAAAATCTAAGCTGGCATGACCTTAATGATCGATCGGCGGCAGGCACGAACCTTATCGGAGTGCTTGTTCCAACAGATAAAGCCTCAATTTCACTAGGATCCGTTTGTGTCGTTGCTACTGCTTTGGTAGGTTCTATCATCTTGAGTAGGGCCGTCTCCCACGCAAGAACGCGGGAAACCTGAAGTAACAGAACCATTACTTGGAGACCAAAGCTGCCCTGCGTGATAAAAAGGCAAAAAATGAAGCCACACAGAAGAAGAATTCAAAACGACTAGACAGAATTGTATCGCTAACCTTTCTGAATCCTGTGTGCAACCTTTTTCCCGTATCCGTAAGCCATGCATCCCAAACACGATTTCGCAGATCTCCCTGAACAATCTAAGTCTATTCCTTGGATCTATCATGACCGAATGGGTAAAATTATACCTGTGTTCCAGGAACAGAGAGACTGTTGTTCTTAGTCAACATACTAAGAATGGGAACGGCATTACTCATACTCGTGATTGCTGTTACGATTCCTTCATCCCCAAGCGGTACCAGCAACGATGCACCACCGTTCGACTCACAGTACCCACGTGATGTTCGCATGACAAATGGACTGATAGATTGCAAGAATACTTCCATTATTGAAAGCATTAATTTATCTCCAGCTTTGACATGTTGCTGAAAAAGTGCTCATAGAATCGCTGATACAACGATTATAACAGTTACGCAGCTGTTCAACCTTGCAAAGTATTTCTAGCGAGATTCCATTTCACGTTAAATAATAATACTTATCGACCCAATACTACCGTAATTTCACAAAACGCATGGTCACAACACATAAAGTACGAAAGGAGTTTATCATTGTATGCGTTTGCGAGAGGAATTGCAAAGTAGAACACTGAAATGGCCGTCGGCTTCGTCAGCACAGGCGTCGTGGCAAATGCGATTTCTCAGAAAACGATTTCGCCAGCTATAACTGCGACCTTAAGCCGCCGTCACCTTTCGCGATTTTGCGATGTAACTTTTGCGCGCGATTCTGCGACCTCCAGATTTTGCAATGCTGCGACGCCGCAAAATCGCGTAATTGCAGAATCATGGAATCTCAAAATCGTAAGTTCGCAAAGTCGGACGTCGCCACAGAGATGTGTGAACATACCAGCACAAACTTGACGATACATCCAACACTTGTGGAAAAGGGGCTTGCTGCAAGATCGGCAGCCAATGATGGTAGATTGCACAGCGACAAAATCTGAAACGACCAAGAATACTGATCATTTACCAAAAATGGTAACATTTCGAAAACTTCACGATGCACAGAAATGACAACAAGAGAAGACGCTCAAGACACTTACCTTTTCCACGCCATTCTTCTCAACAAATCCTTCGACTAGATCTGCTGCGGCTACTTGAGTAATGATTGCTTCAAAAATCTTAACACAAACACGTTTCAAGCAATTTTATGGAAGATAAACTTTACGAAAAAAGCTGCAAGCCGGCATACCTTGGTAAAGATGAGCAGATAATCTCCGAGTGGGAGAAGCCTCGTACCGTCTTTCGCGTCTGAAGGGCAATCCATTTCAAGACCCTTAAAACGCAATCTTAAATAAAACGCACAAGAAGAAACCGGACACCATGAAGTAGGCATGTTCAAGAACCTAACCATTTTGTCAGCTACACACTGACCAACACCGCTGAGCTCATCCATACTCATTTCTGCCTCATCGTCATCATCGGACATTTCTTCAATTTCAGGTGGAGACATGGGGTGCTACAACAAGCATATCAAATAAATTCATAAAGTACGACATGGGGAAAGGTGAGCAAATGTGTTTAGAAGCACCTGTTCAACATTGGGAGTGTTTGACCCACTGCCAAAGCACTGAATAGCCGCCTTACTAGCTGACCTTGACAATGCCATAACGATTTTAGTGTTCGGCGGTGGATTATTGCCGAGTTCAACAAGACGATCCAACATCTAAAAATAATGAGAGCATCTAATATAATACATGCTATTAATGCGCACTTTTTAGCTATACTGTGTGTACCGAGGAGAAACCAAACAGACCCCAAGAACCGAATTCAGCATTAATGGCTTCAATGTTGGCTGGTGTCGTAACAAATCATCCAGTGAACTTCCAATTCCCTGTGCAGCTTCATCTAAAAATTACATTCGCGAATGTTATGAATAAACCGATTGATCGATTGACTTACTCATTTCACTTCGCTTCTTTTTCATGGTTACGATGAACTTTATGCTTAGCACGATATTGAATACATGATCAAACGGCGCATAAGCTTTGAACTGTTTCAGTCCTAAACATAGGCACTCTCGTTATTATAACAGTAGTACCAGACAAAAATTCTCTACATAACAAAGAAAATACCTTTTTCATTCAGGCAAAGTGCTGTGAACACATTTCCCATATGACTAATCACATCACGCGAATTTGGAAGCTAAAGATTAGGCATGTGACGCAATAGATGTTATCAATATCGCGAAGGCTTATGTCAGACGTGGCGGCTTTGCCATGTCGCAATTCGCATGCGAAACCACATTGTCGAGTCTCACAGCCGCCAAATCGCGAGCGAGATTCGAATTCGCAAAACGGCCAAATCTGACATCGACTTCCACGTTCATACGAATGGATTAACTTACCTCTTTTCGCAGCATACTCTGCAGTATCACATATGGTACATGCCTATTTTGAAGAACAGTCAATTGAGCTGGTTCCTAAATAATCATGACATTATAGAACCAAGATGGAGATATCAGGCTAGCAGATATACCTGATAGATGAAATTCACGACAAGTTGCGTCGCATGATGGTACAGCGATGCCGAGTAGTATTCCGAATTGCTAATTATGTGCATCAGCGCATCAGGCAATTGCCCTTCCATGACTAATAAAAAATATTTCAGCAATCAATCACGTACAAGAGCACTTAGTAGAGAGTACACGTAAAAAGCAAAGGTGATTCACTTACTATGACGTACGCTGTCTTGGAACTGAGTATCTTGGATGGCTCGCTTGATGAAGGTGATTAGCGCCTTTATTAGTCCAGATCTCTGTGGATGGCACGTTTTCCCAATAACGGGTGCACGTACAAAAACACTTCCGACACTGTCATCATCAACATCACCGCTGGTATCAATGACAAATGGTTGCTCCTTCCTGCACTCATCTACCTCGTACTAAAAAAAGATGTATGGAAGAATAGCGTATGGAACCTTTTGAAAAGAAAATGATTTTAAAAACTAACGATTAGGCGGTCAATGCAGATATCCATGCCCTTGCAGTTGTTGAACCCTGTGACATCAATTGTGGTGAAATTGTCAGTTATGCGAGTACATCGTGTTGCTAGAGTTGCCTGGTCGAGAGGAAGAGCATGGTGAGAAATCACGCTTAGCAGGGTTTGCGTGAGGCCACATGCAGCCAAGGTTTCTCCTGAACAGATAGAGCATAAGGCAGCACAACAACTCAATGAAAAGGCTAAAGTCGGAACCTGAAGCGTACCTCCAGGATCATTGTTGCTGAGGTGGTAGATGAATGACAGTAACGCCGTACTCAATGCAACGCTCGGTTTACCCGGTGTATTCAAAGCGTTCCTTTTCATTTCTTCTACGATGTTCCTTGTGAAGACAGCTAAGAAACCATGATACGATCCTGCACTCAGAACGTCCAGAATTTGTGATGTTCTGAAAGTGCGCATTGATTTTTGAGAAAAACGAAAATAGAAGGAAAGCAAGTTCTGCGAGCCTATTTCACAAAGATTAAGAGACTAACCAAAATATTTGGAACAAACCTGCTGGCTTTTTCTAAGGAAACAACACTGCATAGCATTCGCAGCGCTTCTGTTTGTATCGGATCCATTAACTCATGTGAATTTAAATCAACTTTTAATAAGGCTACAGCTTCTTCGATAAATCCACTATACAATAAAGCACTTATTTGGACATCGTCTGGTTGGCATCGGCAATAGACTGCAAATAGATGATAAGTTCACGCATCTAAAAATTGAGTAAATAATATATTATAAAACGAACTTAGCGTTGAGATGGACAGAAGTCGTACGATTAAACATTGCATTCTGTGTTCCTGATCTTCAAAATGGCGTAACATTCGTATTCTAGCAAGCAAGCTATATCTATCCTCGGGTGTCATTCCCTTGGCGAATTCATCGATCACTTTCAATAAAGGCTGGTCCACCTAAAAAGTTCAATGTTTGTACAACAACAACTGAAACTAGGAAAATTAGCAGCGAGTTTGTAAAAAGTGAACAAACCATGTGACGCTCAAAGATCGTGGTGTGCTTCGCTTTACTGTCAGTGAAGGTGAACGGAAATAAAGGCGGTAATTTGACGTTTTTATGTACACAATCCTCCATTTTCAGATTGCGCAGTTTCCCTCCCCAGCACTGAAATCGTAAACAATAAAAACAGTATATAAGCAATGAAAACGGTACCAAAGCTTGTGCTTACTTGTGCCATTGCTGTGAGGCTCATCACGAGAGAGGCTTGATCTTCAGGGCACAGCCTTTGAGTGAGGAACTTGGATCGTTTGCTAATGGTCTGCAGTAATCTCAACACCTCACTGACGACGTCCATATCAGTACACTCAGTCAACCGGATTATTCGCTAAATATTCAAGATTGATTCGTGATATCACATTTCAATGCTAGCACAATGAGTGGGGCATACAATGTTACATACCTAAAATCTGTGAGGGGTCATAAGTGATCAATCTGCGCACTCATTTATATCCGAGCCTCAGTGGAGGAAAGGGAAAATATTCAATTAAAGAACAAAATTCAAAAATAAAAACTGCGCAGCACTGAGCAACTACTTCCGTACATATTTTTGTCTGCAGCATGAGCTGAATAAACAATGCAAAAATACTTGATACAAACATCTGTGCTTGCATATATCCTTCTCGTTGATGTGCAGTCGAATAGAAGTCCAGTAAAGCGGAGGATTGAGATCGTGTTGTACTTGGTGACCGCGCATCGATCAACCTATAATAAAAGTTTAGAAAAAACAAAGGGGGAAACAAAGAATGACCGGGAAACGGTGAGGTCACCTTCATTTCATGATCTTGAATAACGGTCGCATCTTCTAGAATTTCATCGCATCGATTCAATACGTCTGCCCACCTCGACAACTCGGTCTAAATGAGAGACCAATTTAGATTTTCGTTAACTGCCGATCTTCTCAGCAGCCGAGCTACAAAGTTGCTACGAGGATGCAGAGTTATGGGCAAAATATTCAGTCTCAGTCTGGTCTCGAACGTGCACTCCATCTTCTCCGGGCGAGGCCCCTTTCAGCTTATCAGCTCTAAATGATATATTCACCATTGCTTATCAGCACTCACACGTATAACGTGTAGAAACAATGTCACACTAGAAGAAATCAGTGAAATCAGTAGTTATGTGCCATAAGAACAGGGCACTTACAGGTGTTGAGTTGAGGAAAATGGTCATCAGTACAACCCTCCCCCCTTCCCCCCCCCCCCTCCCCCAACATCACATGACCTCTACAGTATCAGTAACTATTGCCGATTGCATAGCATTACTAAGTACTTTAGTATCAAAATTTATATGTTGATCACTAAAATTCAATCATATTTTCTTAAATAAGCGGACCAGCTGACGGCACTTTCTGCTTTTGTTTAGCCTGGGAACTTTTGCTGACTTCTACAGTTACAACCCCCCCCCCCCCCCCCCGTCGAGGGATCCTCGACTTCCGGTGTACCCTGTATATGATTCAGAAGGGTTTTGTATACTGAACAACCTTTACAGTAGTCATGACATTTTACAGTTTAGCCCCCGGTTCGCGATTAAGGCTGCATCATATTGAATAACCCCCTCCCCTACTCATATAGAATCCCAACTTACTTGCCAAGATGATGCAATGTGTATGTTTCGAAATCACGACCTACAAACGCCTTCGCCTAACAGGCCATCCTGATAGCCCTCCCTTATCGTTCTCGCTATGTAGGATATAGGATATCTCTAGCCTTTCGTCACATACTCCTTTTCGCTTTCTCCCTTTTTCTTGAACATGCGTGTACGAAGATTAATGGATGGAAGAGGGAGGGACAACTTGTTGACTGTTGGACAGTTGCATGTATTTACCCATTGAGGTATCATTAATGTATCGTAAATATCAGTAAATACAGATATTACCTTGTGAAACTAATGTTTCTACTCACAGTTCTAAAACCCAAGTTGAACAAAGTGGTGTGTCCTTCCCCCTCACTCCCTTTTTTTCCCTAACAATTTGACCTCTCGCACATGAAGATACACAAAAGTTATTTTATGCGCTGAAGCAAAATTCGAAATGTGGAAGATCTCTGATCACTGCCTCTGTGAGTACGATAAAACCAATCAATAAATAAGCATGACATTATTTACGTCAGTACCTTTCCTAATACGGCTTGAAGTTCTCGTGCATGGTTTAATTCCTCGATAAAGCGTTCCACTGTCGAGGCTCCTTTAATTGTTTCAATCAAGCTGGCGCATAAAGGTGGCTGAAATGTGATCAAAATATTAAAATGGTTAACAAAATAAAAATTTACTAAATTTCTCACCAACTCTCCGTTACATGCAGAATAACTCTGAGGATCAATCTTCATTGTTTACAACACATTCGAATATGAACAAAACGAAAAACGCTGGAATAGTAAATTACGGATGATATAGAAGAAATTTAACAAAAGAAAGACGAAAAGAAGATATCGAAAGCCTCAAGCGAAACCACTCTTTTGTCTCGAGGAAAAACAGGCAAACATTAAAGGGGGCATGTAATGGGAATGTGCTTTATTTGGTGAACACTGAGCAAATGATGACACTGGAGATCCTGTGACAAGAAAGACCGGACTTTCCGTATGGATCTACACGATAAGGCATTGTTGCAGCTACCGAAGAGACATTACGAAACTCTTATCAAATCAATGGGGGGGGGGGGACAAAATCAACAACGCAACGCTGTAGCCGCAAAAGCAGCAGTCAACCCAATGACTAGCGCGGCACGACGACGACCGAAAACATCCGTGCTTTTAAAGGATTTCGTGTGATCGGGACAAGGGTTGCTATTGGAGCAGCACCAACCGTGTACTCGCCAACGCAAAAATGAATCGTCCTTTAATTTATCGCCGTATCGAAATATCTATCAATGGCTATCATTTTATAGCATCATTGTGCAGTTATAGGTGTTGTTTCTAAAATTACTATGTGCTTATGTGTTGAGAGGTTCGATCAGTTTGGTTTTGCAAGTTTGTTGACGTTTGTGTTGTCTTGCTAATTTTGGTGCAATGTTTCCTTGTTGACATTGAAACTGCAGAACTATTCACATTATTCTAATTGGAGCCATAGTATACGATACAGAATTATGGTCAAATAAAGTCGGAGGGGAGACGCAACTTTGCGTCGACGTTTCACCCACGTCAAAGCTTCTTTCCCTCCCTAGGCTTAGGCTAAAGCAGATGACACTTATGCTTTGACATATGCTTTTTTATGTGGAAGAAGGAGATATCAATTTTAGCCTGAGCCTAGGGAAGGAAAGGAGTTTCGACGTCGACGCAAAGTTGCGTCTCCCCCCCCCCCCCCCCCCGACTTTATTTGACCCCAGAATTAGTACATTACCAGTGCTCCACTAAAATTCGTAGCTTCGAATCGATTCTTCCCGAGTCATGCTTCTTCTGATCAATACGTATCTTTATCGTTCTTTACCAGTTTCAGCTTCACTGAATTCACCAGCATAAATGCACTTCGAGATTCAATGGCGCATGGTACTTTAATTAAATAAATCAGAGCAAACTGTGTAGTGATACTAATTTTAGAAATACATTTTTCGGGTCGATGCAAGTCGAGGGGGGGGGAAGGTTCAGACTTTCGTCAAGAATTCCTCGAAGAGTGTAGTATTTGGTTGGAAGATGGGTTTCCACGGCTTTGCAACACGCTGCAGCTGTGCTCATCATTTAACCCGTTCATTTAGAGGCGGGGCGCGAGTTGAAGCTGACCTCGTTGGGTGATGCTGTTCGCTCGTTTGTCGCTTCATACTTCTGCTAGATCCAGAACAGCACTTTCTCTATACTTAGTAATGGACTTTTTCAGGTAATGGACTTTTCGGCGATAGATGAACTCATAGATCGAGCTCGGAAAAACGATAACTTCAGGACAACTGATTCACTCTATAAAGAAGCGATAAATGAGGTTGAAGCCGCTTATCAGAACGTTGGTGCCGCGGAAAGAAAACAACTGCGTCATGTGAGTTTTTCTGGTGTGGCGCACATAAAAAGTCTGAAGCAGTTGCAAATGTCGTTTGAAAATTGATATCATTGCTCTGGTAACACGAAACTTCAAAGAGTCTCGTTCGTCTGTTCACGGATCGTGTGGTGAAAGCTAACACTGACACTTAGGTGAGAGTGCGAAGAACGCAGCCCGCCGTCGCTAGACTAACGCGTCGCGGCGAATGCGATTTTGTGATTTTGCATTTTCGTGAAGTCTAGTTGCGCCCCGTGCCAAAAGATCAAGGGCGAATACCAGGTGTGCGTGGAATGAGGAAAGTCGTACATGCCTCATGTATGTTTAAGAGACTTGATATGTCTAGATTTCCCCATTCTCAAGCTACATCGAAATAATTTTGGTGTGCAACAGGACACTTGAATTGGATCAAGTCATTCGAGACGGGACGGGCAATCCGCAACGGTAAGGGCAAAGTGGTTGTTGCGCGCAAAAACGCAATTCTCCTGGCGCGGTGTCGCAGTTCGAGTGTCTTGATGCACACGTGGTTAATTCTGAGCTTAATTTGATTGTTATAATCTATTCATCGATGTCTGTACATATATGTCTCTGCTGATTTTGTAGGAGATTTTCAAGAACCTTTTTTTATAAGCTCTCTTTATCAGATAATCACCCTGCTCCGTAAAGAACGTAAAGCGAAAGCAAAAGAAGCCGACAGTATCAAGGAGTTATATGCAGCAATGCAATCATTGGAAAGTCCGATTGATGCTCCTCCAGCTGATCCAGATGTTTGGCCTGCGCCACCGCCTAAGAAAACCACTACTCAAAATACTCGTACTAAATCCACTCCAAGCAAGGTTCAGTCGGAATGAATGCTTCTAGATAAATGCTATCATGTTAACACATTCAAACCGTCGCGGTTTTTTTTAAGGCGCGGCTGAATGACGGCGCAGACAATGCTACACTGACTGTCAAAAAACCGGTCAAGAAGTCAAATAGCCAAAATGCAATTGCGGATAAAAAATCGAAACAGAGGTGAGCCGAGTTTCTGTGGAGAAATTAGGGGTGGATTTTGGGATACAAATATCGGTGGAAATACCACTCATAGTTGAATCATCTTTTTGGTGGTTTTGACTTTACATATTCAATGAAGTTCCTGCAAATATCAAGCGACGATATTTCAAAACTTTGGTCCTTTTTTGGGCTGCTAGAGTACATTCATTACGTGAGTCAATACTGTTTCTGAATGAGTCATATACAAAACATATAATAGGGAAACACCCAGACGAACGATTGCGCACTGATTGTTAGTTGGGCTCAGAGGTCATGGAATGATTGAAATTCGTGTGCGACAATTCCAAATTTATACCTGTCTTTCTTGCAGAAGTGGGACAATCAAATTAGAGGTTTCAAAGTACTTAATAGCAAGCAGGGCGTCACCCGTCTTATAACTCCCACCTTACACCACTACATTACGGTACTTTCAAATCCTCTCATGTTTTCGAAAAATATTCAACAACGATATTTTTCGCAACTCCTGTACGGTTTTCCATTTTGTACGAGGTGACAAATGGAAGTTTTTCTAACGTGACACATTATTTCGCAAGTTCTGCCGAGATACCCCTACCTATACGCTTTCTTGACTTCGTGAACCATTGATTAGTTAAATAGCACGCCCTCAATTCCCGTGTTGTTTATGACTCATCCAGAATCATTTCGGCGCACGTGAATATGGCTAACTTTCATGGACCTGATGAAAGACGAGTTTAGGAATCATATATGGTTTAGAAGGGCTCTCCCTCAGTTGAATGTACAAATTATTATTCCGTGTGATGTCATTGCTATGCCCTAGATTGGTAGTTGCGTATTTGTGGAAATTTAATCGTAAGATCAGCATTAGCTCCGCTATTTTTGAGAACGGTTTCGAAAGATGATGACCCGAGCGGTTCTGCATCTGCTGGAAATGCAACTGAAGGTGCAGATGCAGCTGCAGGCGAAGAAAAGCGCACGGACGAGTTTGTACCTAAAGGATACTGCCCGGTTAGTTATGCGCTTTCTCACTCATGTTTGTTATTTGATGACTATTGAGTATTGCTACTGAAATTTAAAGTCTGATATTTTAATGTTCAGGATTTGGTTGAAGCTATAGAACAAACTATGACCCGTAATGGAACGGAAGTGTCTTGGGATGATATAGCTGGTCTTGAAGGACCAAAAGAATTGTTCAAGCAGACCATTGTGCTGCCAGCCTTGATGCCGAATTTTTTCAAAGTAAGCTTATGAGCATATGATTTCCTGCTCACTAATTTTAATAGTATGTGTTGTTAAAATTTATGTCGTATGTCCTCTATGAAGACTTTCCCCAGGGAATTCGCCGTCCATGGCGTGGAGTGTGCATGGTTGGACCTCCAGGCACAGGGAAAACGCTTCTGGCGAAGGCCGTGGCTACCGAATGCCAGACGACATTCTTTGCAGTAAACTGTGGTGATCTCGCTAGTAAATGGCGTGGTGATTCGGAGAAAATGATTAAACTCTTATTTGAAATGGTCGGTTCACAGACGCTTTTGCTGTTCTTGTGCAGCATAAACTCTTTCTTTACATTTATCATTCACTTTATTTGCAGGCTCGACATTTTGCTCCATCCACGATATTCATCGACGAAATAGACACCATTGGAAGTCAACGTGGACAAGCAAATGAACATGAAGCTAGTCGAAGGTGAATAGTGGCTCAGGCCGCGTTCATACTTTGTGGCGCAGGTGGCAGGCGTGGCTTCGTGTCTCTGGGTCTCTACCCGGTCTCGTTGCCTGCATCGTCTCTGCACCTCTCCGTGCCATTCTTTCTCGTTGTTTGTGAACGCAGCCACGCCCTGCCGACGCAAATAAACGCGGTTTATTTGGGCTTCGAGAGGAGAGCTTGAGAGAGGATAAGAATGTCATGGTACTTTGTAAAATCCAATTATTTACTATTTAGGGTCAAGGCACAATTGCTGGTAGAAATGGATGGATTTTGCAAGGAAGAGGATGGCAAGCGGGTTCTGGTCCTAGCGGCAACGAACTTTCCATGGATGTTAGGTAAGGGTGGAGATATGTTTCTGAACGGTGGTTGAGCTCGCTTATGAACGCTAGTTTTCTGTGTATTATTTGATGAATTCTCCTCCAAAAGTGCATTTTACATTTTCTTCCTGTCACTTCGCTCATGACCCGGTCAATGCGCATGTTTTCAGATGAGGCCCTACGCCGTAGATTTGAACAAAGGATTTACATCCCGCTTCCCGACAAAGCAGCACGAGTGTCGCTCCTTTCTTCATCTTTGAAAGAGGTGTGTGTCCTGTAAAATTGGACTTTGAACTTACAAATGTGTGCTTGAGAATTGGTGTGGAGTGTGCTGCCTTTAAGAAACACAGTCCGAGATTTCGTGTCAGTCAGTATTGGCGTGTTGCTTTATGGGAGTGAAGCCTTCTTCATATTCAACATGGCCAATTTCAGGTCCGTATTGCGGACGATGTTGATCTTGAGTCATTCGCAGAACAGCTTGATGGATATTCTGGAGCTGATATAACGAATGTTTGTAGAAAAGCGGCTTTAATGGGGGTGAAAAGGTATGTTGACAAATGTCTGGTGCTATCTAGTTTCTGCTATCTCATTATGTAAACTTAACGTTTACTGGATAGGAAAAAAGGGCATCTTCACCGTCTTTTTATGATAATATATCCTCAAAATTCTCAAAATGTGACTTATTTTTAGTTTAGTTATTAATACGCACCTGTGTTTTCGCACTGTTTCAGATTGACTCGATTAATGACGCCGGCTGAAATAGCCAAACTATCTCGAGAAGAGGTAGATCTACCAATCACATGGCAAGATCTTCAAGAGGCATTCAATGATACGAATCCGTCTGTATCTGATGTGAGTGGCGCTTTAAGTGTTTTCGTGCAGACATTTGAAAACTCTTAATTTTCATTTTACAAGTTTGCATGGTAACCTGATAAATTTTAATAATGTCGGGTGACCTTGTTAAAATGGTAATAATCCTCTATATAAAAAAGCAATCACGTTCAAATGTTTTTTTGCCTAAACGTGTAATCACATAAATTGCTTCTCCAGCCGGAGATTTTGGATGTGTAGTGTAAGGAAAGGATTTCGCAATGCGGCACCATCAGCTTGCATGCGACGCGACGCATGCAAGCTGATGGTGCCGTTGTCGTTAGGTCTCGAAACGACTAAATTTGAAATAAGAGTAGTAGAACATGTAATCGTTCCGGTACCAAACTACACACTGCCATTGCCCTCCTGAAAATTGAGTGAATTTTGCCTTTGATAGCTAATTATATTTGTTGTAGGAAAATATACGGCAGTATATTGAATGGATGGAAAAATATGGATCGACTTAGGCCTAACACAGGCCTCTTCCCAGATTTTGGATCACTGTTTTCTTGAACTACTTAACCGTTTCAATCTCGTACATTCCCTTGCCATCCATAGTTCTCTTTATGTAAAAATAGTATGTGTTGTACCTTCTTCCCTCACTCCCTAATCATTGTTTTGTGTAGTGGATCTTCTTTTAGGTTTCGGACGGGTGGTGGACTGTACTAATTCCTTAACTAAAATAACGAGACTGTGATAAGATTCGTGTTTGGTCGTAGCGGTGTTTTCAAAGTTTATTAGGGATTACTTGAAAACCTCTCGCCAAAGCTTTATTCTTCTCTCATGTACGCTGCAAAAATTGTGATTGTGATTTCAAAAATTCCAGGGTATTGTGATAATCAATAGTTGTGCATTTTCAATTTCCCCGTTATCGGTGGATATGATTCAATCAGAAAAAAAAGTGGCTCTCTAATGCAACTGTGCTCGTTTTGTTTCTTGTGATGTGTATTTTATGACCAACGAACTTGAGTTATGAATGTTTAACCGTGTTGTTTCGATTTTTTGAATTATCATCAGATGTAATGGGGCATCAGAACTGGTAAGACATGCTCCTTAGTGTACTAGGTGCCCTTGCAGTCAAGCGTGTGTAAAGGAATCCTTAGTAGGGGGTCATATATGAGTCCACACGAGCTTTGTGTCTGGTGTTAGGCGGTTATTTCAGGATGAGATGGGTTCAGGTACGTGTGGTGTTCAGTTTTCAGTTCACATGGAGCATCATCTCAAAACAGACGTGGCGCCCCGTGGGTTGTTCGTTCACTCTTTCCTCAGGTACAGTAAATAACAAACATGTAAGCAGTTTCATGTTGACTACTAAAAACCACACCAACAATGTCCAGTTGAAACTTGTGGTGTTTGATTTCTATTTCGAGAGCTGCTCCGGTAAATAGGAAATGATAGCGGCTCTAAGGAAAGTTTTAGGAAGGCTTTTGTGTACCCCACAGTGGCCATGTATTCCCAGAATACTCTAGTTCCTTTAGGGTATAGGATATTTCCCAGACATAGTTCTTTTAGGGTGTAGGATATTTCCCAGACACTTTTTTGTTAAATCATTTCTCGAACTTTTTAGACGTTTTTCGCAGAACTTGTGGAAGTTTCCGGAAACTTCTGCGGGTGAGATTTCCTCACAACAGTTGAATAATTTAGCTGGATTGTTTCAATCTTTACGCCTGCGATGAAAATGACGATTTTTCAAGACGCGGGTTAACTATATCTTTTATACGTTCCTAGCTGAGATATTGATAATATGTATCTCCATGCATGATTATGAACAAATATGAACAGCAAAACTTTATCAAAATTCAAGTTATAGTTCTTGGTTAAAAGAAGGAAGGTGTTAATGTATGGGGGGAGGGCACTCCACTGAGCTCGGCGTCCGGCGCTATTTTTGCTTCGGTTTAGCCGAAGCCTTAGTTTAGGGGGGGGGGGGGAGACCCCGGTTTCCTAAAAGGGAGAGTAAGGCTTAGATAAAGATATACACTCGAGTACACAAACGGATGATTGTAGAACGGTTTCGAGTGAGGGACAACAGCGCGACATCGAGGTCCCCCGCCCCCAACTAAAGTAGCAGCAAAAAGAATGTGAAAACAAAAAAAAAATCACAAAAATGACACAAGAACTTCGCACAACCTACATAATGCTCTGCTATTCACCAGTACCAGTTTCTTGGCACTTTCAGACGGAACTGCGCAGAGGTTTTAGGCGCTGCCATTCCACTAGCAGGCTGTCTACCGATCAACCCACACTGAGGCTCCTCTTAATACCTGCGCCCTCTCAGCGGAGAGAGCGCCCTATTTTTTGCCCGACGCCAATACGATTGGCGGCTGAAGCGGGTGACGACGTGTGTGGTCCAAGGTATCTCTGGTTCCTTTGCATTTAATCGAGAAAATCTTTCGCCTTTTACTAAAGATTTCCGTGCAAAGGAGCATCAATGAGCTTTAACTAATTTTTGGAATCCCCTCGAAAGAGCGGGATACAACGGGATGGAAGTAGGGAATATCGCCATTAATTCAAAATGCAAAAAAAAAAACCACAAAATCATCCCGGTCTGAAAGGGGCCATTCTTAATAGAATCTGGTTGCGCCATTGAGAGACGCTTACAGCCAATCTGCCTTACAAATTTTATGAGTGATAGTGAATATATAGTGTGAGACTTTCAGCACAGTTTTTCTCACAGTTAGGGTGGAAGAAGCGTTCATGGCTCAACGGGGGAATAGCAGCAACGGCTTAACAACCACTCTGACAATGTGAGTTAGGAAGCAATATAAAATGAATAAGTTAGTTGCTAGATTTTTCGAAACCTTGATTTTCAAATTAATGGAGGACTTTGAGCCATTATGCTTCAATATAACTGTTAAACCGAAAGTTGAGAGTTTTATGTATATTTATATATATTTATTACAAGACCAAAGTCGTATGGATACAAATTACGGTGCTAAGGTAGTTGAGAGGGGTCCACTCGACAAAGGCAAGAGTCCACTCGACAAAGGCAAGAGTCGCGGCCAATTTTCTGCTCATAGGCACTCTCAAGGTTATTTTATGCCTTGATACAGCTAACTAACTGAAAAAATGATCGAATTATTCTTCCATTAGCATATTACAAAAAATTATTTGCAACTAGACTAAACAACCACTTACGCGTATTCGCCTAAGCCTAGGAAAAGGGAATCTCCTTCCCCAAGGCTTAGGCTAACGGATGAAAAAACAAGCACAAATTCGCTTTATAAATTCGTTTATAAGCAGAATTCGAACCCGATTCGGCTGGCGCTATGGCTTCTCTGCGCTCTGGCCATGCGTTGGAGACGCAGAGACACCACTGCAGTGGCCTCCCCCCCCCCCCCAACTACCTTAGGGGTGTATATCGTTAGGACAGAAACGTCGCGTGGCCGTGTTCGGCACGCGACGGGATGGTGCGAGCTATGCGCGCCGTATTAGCTGGGTCCTGAAGCGATTACGCCTAGAATGAGGTGTAGAGCACCATCATCGCTTCAAGACCCATTCGATAAGGCGCGCATAGTTCGCACCATCTCGTCGCGCGCCAAACACGGGCACGAGACGTTTCTGTCCTAACGATATACACCCACTACCTTGGCACCCAAATTACAATGAGCCGAGACGATAAATGCCAAAGTAAAAGAGGTAATGTTTGCTTAAAAACAAATTTACTAGAATATTTAAAGTAAATTTTATACCTAAATTATTCCTGAGAGATTCTTTATTGGAATGAGGATCAGGTTAGGGCTGTTTTCTATGCTCTCGTTTTGAAACAACTTTCGAGGTTAGTTACGACAACCAGTAGAAAAACCCGGATTCCAACGTGCGACGTTGTAACCTGTATTCGCATCTCCCGCGCGTCTTTTCAAACGGCAACATCATTTTTCCGAGTTGCTCGTAGTAAAAGATGTCATTTGTTGTCTCGCAGGGTGTAATTCATTCATTCATGATGATGTGAAACAAGTGAAACAACAAACAGCAGCAATCAAGTGAGACATTGAATGGTGAAGTTAACGATGGGTCGAAAAAAGCGTTTGTGATATAAAAAGTCATGAAATGGATTCCCACTAGACGTCTTAGCAAGGTTAGTGTGTGCAATGTCTGCAAGCTAACGAACTGCAAGAGTTACGGTAGGTCTTACTGTAGGTCAAAATTGCCACCTCTCGGCGCAATGAGGTCGCGATGAAAACCCCAAAAGCTTGTTTTCTGACACGAGTATCTCTTTGAACACATCCTTTACATTTACGCAGAACTTCATTCTTACTTCTGCTCCTCTTCATTGTTCCTCCCTTAGAGTAGGAGGAGATCTAATTTATTCATATGGCCAGCTATATACAACAAATATTCAAGAGGAAAACAGCGTGAGTGAAACGGAGAGATCATAACTTGGATTTGAGCTTCTTGAACTCCTCTTTAGTGTACATTCTGGGTGCTGGCTGAGGTATGGACCCGTTGCCTTCGTTTGTGAAGTTTCCACGTGCTACATTATGTCCGTACTGTACTGCTTCGTCAAGGTCTAGCACTGGTGTCACACATGCTTGTTTACCTGAAATAAACAAAAATTAAGGCTTTGGCGTGAGGGGCGAACACACATCTTCCTCGGTGGGAAAGTGCCCCACCATTCGGTTTTTGAATTTCAAATATTAATATGTATAGTTCAAAAAATATATGATGGATAGATATGTCACCAGCAAAAAGTTCCATCCATTCCTCTCTAGTTTTTGTCCGAAAAGCCTCTTCCATTTCGATTGCCACCGTAGCGGGATCGGCGAATACATCCGAAATATCCTTGTCAATCCCTAGTACTGAAAAATTCACTGATTTATTGATTTCGCAAATGTTTAAATTTTTTGCGAGAAAAGAGCAAAATAAACATCAACCGCCCTATCAAAATATCTACAAACGACCTGACATATCTTACCATGAAATAAATTTCTACTGAACTTGGGTTCTAGAGCACCTACAGCGAGCCATTTATCATCCTTCGTTTTGTACGTTCTAAAACGAAAAATATATTGATAGTTATTTTATGTACATATTCATAAAGAAATTCTGGATGAAGTGGGTCTTGTACCCCCTTCCCCTTCTGATTCCAGTCCACAACGTTTCAAATTTGTTCAAAGACCATTTGGTACCCAATGAAACCACGGTTCCGTATTATTTTAGGAATTCTCCTTGTGTTAGACGGTTTTACATAGTCCGTAAAAGGGTTAAAGTTGTGCTCTCCAAAATCATAAAGTGTTGAGAGAAGAGAGATACGTTCAGATGAGTTTTGGTTGTACGGCTTTGGCCGACGACCCGGCGATGGCCGAGTAGCTTCGGAGGGCGGGAAGGCGTCGGCTTAGACCGCGGTCGTATTTGGCGGCAGGGCGTGGCTGCGTATCTCTGCGTCTCCGCCTATGCCACACTACCTCGATGCCTCCGTCATCCCTGCACCTCCTCCTTGTCACTCTCCCTCGCTGCCTGTAAACGCAGCCCCGCCCTGCCGGCGGTGAGATGAGCGGCCTCAGCCGGCCTTCCCGAAAGGGGCAAAAGCATCTCTCTATGGTGGAAAGGGGTGCTATTTTGCGGTTTTTTGAGCGTTTCATTCCATTCTTTCTTGCATAACGGTCATAACCCTCCCTCGTGTTCAGGATGCACTTTTGCCATCTTCCTTTTCTGGTAATCTTTATAATACCTATATATTGGACAGTCTCCGGAAAAGGCCGCATAAGGCTGCGTCCACAAGTGCTCGATATCGTGATATCGTCTGACGAATGATGCCAAATAAGACAGACCCTCGGCCATTGAACAGTCGATAATGCAGCCTTGACCACCTGAACATTGAAATCGTCCAGGGCAAAAAGCCTGGTTGGAGCTCGGAAGAGCAGCTGCCAAGCAGAGTGACCAACCGTTCTTCTCTCTCTTGAGTAACGCCGCCACAATACCAAAAGCTGCAGTCAGTCCTCCACCAGCGAAGTCGGCGAGAAGATTGACCGGAGGCCAAGGACGGGGGCAACTGTGGCCAGATGTCGTTGGCAGCAGCCCTGGAGACGAGGTGTTTTTGAGAGCATGAGAGCATAGGGCGATCATTGTAAGGCTTACCAGTGATTGAAACATAATTGATATCATGTCCAGCTTCTTGAGCTAATGGACCAGTTTGACCATATCCGGTTAGTCGACACACTATTAATCCTTTGTTTTCCTGGAATAGATATAAGTTATCTAAAAGTATTCATGGAATATCTGACTTTTATTTGAGGTTGTGATGTGACTTGCTCTCACTGTAGTTCGTGGCAATGCAGAGGGGTGAGGCTACTTACGCCAGAAAACCGCGTGGCCGCCCGCGGCGAGAGCGAATGCCAGTGAGAGGGCATGGCGGCCTTCAAACGAGGCAGTGTGGCATGGGTGGAGGAAGCAGGGTGGCATGGGTGCAGGAGGCAGTGTGGCATGGGTGGAAGCGCAGACGTGACGCAGCCACGCTCTGCCGGGCTCCCAAGGACAATCGATTAGCAAGTAATACTAGTGGCGCCGCGAGTGCGACGCCGCTGAAGCGATTTTCTGGTGTAAGCAGCCTCATCCAATGCAAATGACACTCCTCTGCAAGTAAAAAGTATGAAAAGAAATGTTCACATGTTGATAACTCGAATGGGACCATGAGGAGTGTTCCTAGGGACTCGTTGCTAAAATCTGGTCATGTATCTCTTTTCATAGAAATCCTATGAAAGACGCATCCCAAACTAAAAATTGCAAGCCTTGAACCCCACTGGACCCCCTTATCTTTTTGCTACCTGAATTCCATGAAATGAGGATGACTCGATGTTAAATGGCACAAATATTAAATTCAAAGTATGTAGGTCAGCCCCCAGTCGTACCACGAGCTCCGTTATCCCTTCAGCACAATCGCGACGATACTAAGCGTGGTGTGATTGAACTCAACACTCTTGGACCTTTATGGATACTTTGTAGTCACTTCTAGAAAGTGAAAATAAAGCGTTCAGCGGTGCAGTAGTGACAAAAAATACAAAAAAGATTTAAAATGAGATTCCCATTCTGCCCCGACTCTTGCCATGGGCGTGTTTCCTCGCGCATCGCTGTAGTATTGAACGGAGCCACGCGGATCTGTAAGGTCCCGTATATACTCTGCGTTATCGGCGGTAAAGAGTGGCTGCTTGTCACTGCGTCTCTGCCGAAGCCACGCTGTCTCGTTGCCTGCGCCGTCTCTGCACCTCCCCGTGCCACTTTGCCTCGCTGCTTGTGAACGCAGCCACACCCTGTAGGTGCTGAGTATGAACACAGTCTACGATCACAAAGCGATCACAAACGACGCGTGACACACTCGCTTTTGGGAGAAGCCAGCCCACAAATACCGCACCGACCAACGTTGGGCATTGTGCTGAAGCACGGTATTTCTTTTATACGGAGTTGGGCCATAAACCGTCTCCTTTGACTCCGATGCTTTCAGGAACAGTGAAAGCGGGCTACGAAAAAGGACACTGTATTCAAAATCAAAAAGTTTTACGTCACTAAAAGCGATGAAGGTGGGGCCGGAGTGAGCGGTAACCCGATACAAGTACAGAGACATGGGCTGGAGGGATAATAAGCAGGCTCACTAGATCTCACTTCGAGTAGTTTTACTGGATCAAGATCCAACTGTTCCAGGACTCCTGGACGATACGGATCGAGCAGCACGTCGCTTGTTCGACAAAGCTGTCGCAACTTCTCGATGTCTTGTGGTGACTTCAAATCCAAACTTTTTAGGGTTTTTCTCTCCGCCATACGTTGCTCCACCGGTAAGTCGCCATCACGACTTGGCTGAAATAGGGCTTCATCGGTGAATAAGCAAGGCCCTACTGTTCCTGACAGCTTTAGGAAAAACCGCCATACCTTTTCAATGACAGTGACATTGGCACCGAAATCGGCTAACACCATCCCACAATGGGGAACAGGGGCAAGTCCGGCCAGTTCGATTACCCTGATTCCATGGAGCAGTGTACGGTTCATCTGGACCTGGTGAGCTGAGGACCATGAGTAACAAACAAAGACAAAGAAAACACGTAGATAGAAGAAAACCAAATTTCGTCTCAGTTTATTATATACTTATTAGCAAGAAGTAAACGCTTTACTGCTTACTTCCAGAGAACTTCTTATGAGACGGTGTTATCAACGACAAAGGTGAAATTTTACAAGGGAGGCCCATCAGGTCAAGGTGAGCTTTTTCAAAACGGTCTTTTGCATTTTATAGGGTCACATACATGAAGCAAAAAACAGTTCTCAAATTTGGCTAAATGGTTTCGGGGACCCAGAAAATGAGTGCTAAATGTTACGTAGAAAGAAACAATTTTGACCAGTTTGCTGCAATGCTTTCCAGCTGCGGCGTTCAGTATATGCATATCGGAAGACTCTCTTCAAACCTACGCCAAAACCACTGCAAGCTGGTTCAAAAATGTAGAATCGCTCATGGTAACTACTAAACGAAGCAAAGAAGGCTCATAGGGGTTGCACAGGAGAGAGTTCTTGCAGAGATTGGATGGCCGAATGGATAGTGGGACGGACTGGCATTGGCACGGTGGAGGAGACGTTTGCGGTTCAACTCCTCTCGACGTCTCCGCTTTTGCATTTTCTGGATTTTCTTTGTCCAGTGCTATACTATTTGCGCACATGCAAAATGACTACATTTTCGTCGCTGGTGCACGAAAGTGACCTCATTTACAAGCTTTCAGTGGTCAACGTGTTTGGACATTTCGGCCCCCCTAGCACGCTTGCCAGACATTTTCGTGCGAAACTATTGTGATATTCGTGCTCAGGAGACTCAACTAGCCCTAGATACAAAATACTATCCAAATCGAGGTTTTCACCCAAACTCGAGGCAGTGGGGTGGACATGGGCACACTGTCACTGCTCTACTTGTACACACGAACAACTCACAGCCTCGATTGAATGCAATGGAGCTTGTGCAGAATCAACGCATTCCAAGTGGACTGCACCTATCAACACCATGCGACGGCGAAAGATAGCAGATATTTCCATATATGGGCTACCGACTTCTTTTCGTTGAGCGTTCTTTACTATAGTAGTAGTACTAGTGGTCGCCCAAATTTTCGAGTTTGGGTCAAAATCTCGATTAGGCTGAAAACTTGTTATCTAGGGTATTTCGACCTCCTGAATATGAATATCACACGTGCTTTGCGGGAAAACGCCTAGTTGTCCTGTTATGAGCGTTGGCAGGTCCAAACAAATCATTCGACTAATATGCAAAAGTACTGAAGATAGCGGTTCCCCGACATAATAAAAATTGATTTTGCACACATTTTGCACGTGTGGTCATACGCGGCATAAATGGATGAGAACTAAAAAAATACAAAAATTTGTCCTCAGCGGAGATCGAGCCACCAACCATTTTCCGGGCCCCCCAAAACCATTTAGCCGATTTTGAAACCGGTTTTTTGCTTCATGTATGTGACCCTATAGAATGCAAAAAACCGTTTTGAAAAAGCTCACCTTGACCTGATGGGCCTCCCTTGTTAGGGTTGAACAACTTTTCTGAAGGCGCTGTGGCACTAAATTCATCTGAATTTATTTGAAACACTGATCATTTTGATGGCTTTCATGTTCCAGGTCACAGGATAGAGGTCTTAGTTTGACGCTGATGCCGTGTTCCAGGCCACAAGATAGTTTTTGGTTTAGCGCTGATGTCCTACGAGGGGAGGGGGACACTAGAAAATGCAGCAGAGATATAAGAATTTCCAGATTTTCTATTCTTGGATATGTGGTAGCAGTTACCTAAGAAGAGTCACTATAAAAGGGTAAAGAGCTAATTTGTAAAATGAGCTTTATTACTTTATTCTGAAGCTATTTCTCCCGAAGCTAAGGCGGAAAATGTGTGTTGGTTGTTGTTATTTCAACTCGTTTGGGCATTTTATTTGTGTGTGTTTTTCTTCTTATCTCATCACATGCTATATGGCATGTTCATAAACAAATAAATAAATCAAATAAATAAATAAACAAAAACCATATCTCGTGTCCCATAATTGTTCCTATCACGTAAGAGGCAACTGTACGGAGGGAAGGCGTTAGATGAACAGAAAAATAAAGATGGTGTGCCAGGATTTCATTCTTGAGAAGCGTATTTGGTATCGTTTAAAGGAATCGTCCACGGAAATGCATGATTCCGATTCCTCTCACAATCACTTCACTTTTAATATATTTTTTTGAAAGCTTACAAAAACCCTGTGGGTGAGGTAAAACAAGTGATCACCTATTTACTGATCATACGCTTGCAACAAAAAGACAACTTCTGGGGATGGTCTTCGGTTCTTTATCCACACGAACGGGAGAGCCGCGACAGTTCGGTCATCTGATTTCACTTTGATATTTTTTTTATTTACAATCAAGTATTGCATATATTTTAGAATATGAATATGAATAAATGCTATCAACTTGAAAAAATAAAATTACTAAAAATCAATTTCTGTTTTTTGTTGCAAAATGTAGGTGTTGTAAACAGAAAAAATGCAGAAATATTGCAGAATGTTTCCATACTTATCACTACATATATAGCCCCGAAAAAAATGGAGGCATGACAATTGACTGTGAGCACTAAGAATTGAGAATTGAGGAGATGGATGACTTTAATCAACTAAAACGAACAAGATCGAGGGGGGGGGGGGACAAAACGCGGTCAATTTGGCGCTCTAATTGGGTGCAATGTGCAGCGATAGATGATCAACGAAAGGAGCATTTTTGTGTGCAAGAAGACACAGCGAACAGAGGTTGTGATCTTTGATGTGGACCGGTTGTTTTCGATCAATGACTGATAAGACACACGTGTAAACCACGCTATAGCGTGGACACAGCTGATTAGTTGTGAACAATATTTCCTGTGAAATTTAATTCTTCGCCCATTTCCCGTGAGCCTTTATGTGATTCCACGCAACTTCTAAATCCATGCACCTATCAAAAACTATGGAAAAACCATCATAAATTTGCATATAGTTAGCACTGCAGCGAAATGAGAACTTTGGGGTGGTGGATGGAATACAGGTAGATGGCCATATGTAGACGATCGTAGATGTGGACCCTAAACCAAGCCTGTAGGCCTGGAGTTTGGAGCTGTTAGGAGAGAAATGTGACGAGATTCAATGAAATGGAGCACGAAGAACATTCTCAATGTAATCATCCACGATAACTCTATGTTTCTATTTCTTTCCAAAACCACTGTAATAGATGAGCACATGAGCAGAAAAACAATGGAAACCTAAAGAATTTTCTTTGTTCTAGTGCAGAAATCGAAAAGCTGAAAAAAGAGCAGCTCGTTTGAATTCCCGCCGAATATTATTTGAAAAGCAGTGGACGGGTAGAGTGCAGCTCAACTTTCCATGCACTGTTGAGCTTCTTCGCACTCTGCGTCCCTGACCACGTGATCGTCGCCTCTTTGCTCCTAGAGAGCCCTTCAGCTTTGCGTTAAGCATGTTGTATATCAGGCGGGTTCTCGTAATTTTTTTCGCGTGAAATATTGCATGTGGCATGCAAATACAACATAAATATATGTGTAATAGAAGAACACAAATTTCCGTGGAGGATTCCTCTGAGGATGATCTGCAGGCCAGAGGACTGTGCATGTGTGGTGATATACCACTTGCTAGAGCACATCTCTATCGGTTAAGCTGAAGAAGCTCAAATGCATTTCGACAAGCGCGAAGATTTCTCAAGGGAAATGGCAGCTGAAGGTTGCAAATGAAAGCACTTAACGGATTGCTATTGCAGAGTTTAATTAACTTCCCACCTCTTACGCTGCGGTGCTCAGCGGAGGTCATTAAATTTGCGTACTGATGCGACAGAAGCATTTTTTCTTTTCATCTGAACTACCTTCAACATATTTTGTTCAGAATCTTAGGATAGCACACATGGTATACCGTAATCAAAACTTGTTTTTATCGGAACGAGGGAGGGGCATCCTATAAAAAGTATCTAACAATAAGCATCTTAAAGGAATCTGGAGTTAGGAGAAGAAGGGTTCCTTCTCCCTTCTGGAGGAGGACCCAGCTCCTCATTGCGACAGCACCCAAATTAGTTTTCGACTAACCGACATTGAACCTAGATGAAGATATGTAAGGACAGAGGACTCCGGTGGTATTGAACAGTTGTGATATATACACGACACTATACAAGAGTAGAAGTTGTAGGACAAAGAAAAATAAATAAAAGTTGAGGAGCGAAGCTTCTGACGTCAAACAATCCCTTCTGTAGGATGCGCCGTGCATACTACATACTTCCATTCGAAATTGTGATACGAGGTGAATGCGATTTGGCCCATACAACCACATGCGGGGGCCAGCTGATGTCAGTGCTTTTATCCTCCTTAGACGAGTCTGTCACCAACTCACCAACCCCGGGTCGATGGAAGACTTTGTTGCTGTCGGCGGGCGTTGGTGCCAGATTAGATCCCGGCACCATAAGAGAACGAGTGAGCGCCACCTCTCACTACACCACCTCCGCCCTATAGCTCTTTGGAAAAAACAAGGAGAAATAATCACTCCCAGTAAAAGAAACATTTCCAAATATACTGCACGTATTATTGGGCACATTGTGTGCGTTTGCAGGTAGTGCATTTTGTTTACGCGCTTTATAGGAATAGGCTTCAAAAATCTAAAATTGAGTGGCGTATACTCTGAAATGCAGAACTTCATTACAGTTTCATTAATTTTTGTACCTCTTATGCAGAGAAAGTAAGAAGGGGTTGAGCGAAGAGCCAAATAGAGTTGTGGAAAGGTAGGAAATTTTGCGGTAACGAGCAAAACATGAGTGGGGCGCTATTTTAACAGTGAAGTGTGGTAGAAAGGTGGCGTGCAAGTGTTCCGACCAGTGTTCCAAGTGGTCAGGTCACCGATCTTGTGTGGAGAGTAATTCACTATAGAACGACGAAAGCGACATTCTTGTGAGACTAAAACATGGTATTATGAACTGTTACAGTAGTTAGCTTCGACCTTCATCATGAATCGTATCTGCTCATGGGTAACCTGACCCCACACTAATCGCCGGAACACTTGCAACTCACCCGTGGTAAGGGTAGAAATGAAATGATTATTTTTGGTTCTGAAAAGTGTCGATGTAACGCATGGGCACCGACTGAAGTTACTTGACAAGCAATCACGATTATGGCAGCGGTAATGTCGCCTGTAAATGTGGAAACAGCGGTAAAGGCTGAAAAACAAGAGAAGTGGCGAAGACGTGAAAGTAGTAGTAGTGGGGTCACATCCCATCGTTGGAACTTCGGCTCTGGCGGTTAATTAATACCCAGAAGCTCCCTAGTAAGCTTATTGAATTCGCCGTCAAAGTAAGGAGAAAGTATGAATTAGGAAGACATGTTCTCTGAAACAAAGATTCCACTGAAGAGGTGATGTGTGGCGAAACTCGCATCGAAAAAGCTGCGGCTTGGTCCTACCATGATCCCACGGATCTGCGAGTCGGACTGAGCGTGCGCGGCGGGTTTCGCCGCGTGTGGGTGCGTACGCTCCCTTCAAACTTTACGCCCAAATTGATTATTTCTTGACCAGGATTGTTAACATGTAATGTTGCTGCTTCCTTAACTTTTTATCTTACTATTTTGTCTTTTTAGGGTACAAAAGTTATTGTTTTCTGTTAATGATGAGATGAACAGCTTATTCTTGAGAGGACCCCCATGTTACCAGCCCCTTGCGTTCTGAGCGGGATTCCAACCGACTGCTGCAAATCGTGCTAATGACGCCGCGAATGCGTCGCCGCAAAGCGAAAGTTTGACATAAGGCTACACACCCCGCCGCGCTGCCACGCATCCGCCGGTCGAGCAAGAGCGCGGCAAGCCGATTCACCCTCTCTCCCTTCTGCATCTCCCTTGTCTACGAGCGATGCAGGGGGATGCAAAAGGAAAAGAGTGAGAGGGGAGCTTCTCCTATTCATCGGGTTTTTCATCGTTTTGTTCCGTTCTATCTCTATCGTTACACTACTGACCGCCTCGCCTTACATTCCCAAGATTGCACAACAACCTGTCAAAATCACCCCTAGCAGTGCCATCAAGTTGGCTACAATTACATCGCAGAATCTCTCAGTTTTTATCATTACTGGCCTAACGTCCAGGATAATTGTATATGCAGTTGGCGGTTGTTGTTTGAGCTAGGCATGATCATGGCACACCCCTGCATTGATCCCCAGACACTGCTTTTGTGCGATTTATTCGCTTGCACTGCTAGAGGACGTAGGACGTTTGCGCTGTCTACTACCTGAATTCACCAACCTCACTCACCGATTTGTGTGGTGTGAACGTTGTGGCGATTCTACAATAGAACTGCTGTTGGAACGATGCGCGCGATCCCTCGTATGTGTGTTTATGTGAACCATTGATAGCCTTCTTCCCTCTTGAAACGCTTCTACAATCAGCAAAGTAACTGAAGCGAATGCCTCTAAAAATTTAATCGCACGGAGAAGCCAGCAGATTTTGAAACTGTCAACAAAACTCTAATCTGACATCTAATCATGAAGGAATAAGCAACCGAGCTAATTGGTTAGAATCCCATACCACGCGCTTTTACGAGAAAATGCAAGGCTACCGGCTCATGAGTGTCTCATCAGCCACTCTCAGGAGCTGATAACAAGATTATGCACTATACAGGGCCACTCACTCAGTTACAGTAACCCGCATCGCCACTCCGCACCGAAAAGTAGATCTTGCCATTCATTTTCTATGGCTGTCGATGTTTCACACAACACAGCCACTACCTACAGACACAGAAATTAATCGACATAATTTATAATGATATTGCGATCTTCAAGAAAGTAAACAATGCAAACTATGCGAGATCAAGAACTCAGGGATCAAGAATTATGAAGAATCCAAAGTATTGCTACGCAAATAATCTCTATACATTGCATTTGTCGATCCAATATCTGGAGTCATTGGTGGAGTCTTCTCGGCTGTTCCTCCTCGCGATGGGAGATTCCGCTGCTCGCTGCCTTCTTCGGTTTTCGGTTTGATAGACGCATCGAATGCCGGAGGAGCAGTAGAGAAAGCATCCTTACGACCAATCAACCAGAAGGTCTCCATCACTCCTTTGCCCTGAAAGGACACTTGGTTTCATGCTGCAAGGTGCTTGCATATTTGATCTGTATTGGATAATATTGCACGCGGTACAGCGCTGCTATATCGCAGCTACAGTGACCTCAGATGTGAAATGAATTGCTCTGTTGCCGTGATGGCACACACATATCACCTAAATACTATACGTTAGGTACATTTACCACCAAAACGCCACTTTCTTTAGGAATCGCTTCAGCAGCTGGCTATATGACGCCGTCTATGTTGTGAAGTGCGCGAAGAGTGTAGAAAATCGATAGTGAGAATACTGTAGCCACGGTGTAGCGGTAATGTACTGCGTGAAAACTAGTCTCTAATGACGTCGAAAATATTTTATCATATTTTATATTTTGGTTAATTTCCACTTGTAAGATTTGCCTGTGGTAATGCTGATCACAGAGAAAGATCATTCGGGAATTGTGAGTATCCCACAAATAGTTTAATGCTTCCACCTAAGGTCAGGTTTGCTGCCCATCTTACCGACCACCCTGAACGGCCTTGCATCTCCATATGTATGATACAGGTATGATCGCTATAGAAGAGATAGAAGGGCTGATAACTGTCAAGTAGTGCCACATTGAAACTCATCCTGCAATAACCAAATATGCTCCTCTCCGAATTGAGCGCTATTTTTTGGAAATCCCTCCAGTGACGCTTATGACGCTTGACTCTGATGTTAAACAAATCGTTCACAGATATTCCATTATTCTAATTTCTTTTAAAATCTCTATACTGATACTTTATATTAATAGAAGCGCGGAAAGATTGGAAAGCTTCCCTTCATTTCGAAGCAGAAATCAAAAACTGTAAGAGAGCGACTCGTTTGAATTCCCGCCACATCATATGAATAGCCGTCAGCGGCCAAAGCACAGTTCAAATTTCCGCGCCCAATGTTGATTTGCTTCTCGATCTGCGTTTCTGAGCACGCGAGTGTTGACTCTTAGCTCGCTAGCTCTCCAGTGTTCAAGCACATTAGGATGCCCCACCCCGTCGTCAGACTGTGGGGAGCTCCATCTCCATGGGATTCTTGTATATGTACGTGAACGTTTATCGTTAATAAGCAAATATACCGTAATATGTGGGTGACGTAAGAATTAAATTTCCGTGGACGGTTCCTCTGACGGATTTCTACCTTCTGCGGGCCCTAAAACAGGCTGATTGTTGTGAACTGGCCGCGCGCTCAGAGTCGCAAGCACGAAGAAGTAACAATTTCAAAGATCACTAACTGCGACTGGCGTTGCGTGATGTGAGTCAGTTTGAGGGCCCTTTCAAGACCAACCTTTATAATGACTTCTCCTCTTGGCTGAGTTTCATAATCTGTTCGATATTCCTTTACCAGCAAGTCGTGCGCCACCTTGGATAAGTGAATATGACCGGCTGAATTGAGCATATTTGTTCAAAAATGACAAATACATTACAAATTACACCGATTGACGATTTTTAGTAACATTATGTTGCTGAAAGATCCTTTCAAAAATAGGCAACGAAATTTATCCATATACCGTCTGATTCAAGTAAGATACTTTAAAGGACCTACGCTTTCCATTGCTTTCCATCCGTGAAGAGGTGTTCACAGTGTCCCCGAAGAGACAGTATCGAGGCATACTCAAGCCAACGACACCAGCAACGCAAGGTCCTGCAGAAGTCTATTGTTTGATGAATTACATGTTTGATGAAAATAAGATAGAAGAAATCCAGCCAAGAGCTTCGCTGGATGAGATAAATGGAGATATTTCCATACCCGAGTTGATGCCTATTCTCAGTTGAACTCGCTCCTTTGGAAGATGCGATATCCTGAACTCGTCAACGAATCTCATGAAGGACAATGATAGCTCGGAGATTTCCTTGATGTGAGCGTAACCATTTCTCATTGGGAGACCAGAAACGCACAGGTATCCATCACCAATCGATTCCACCTATGAATGCATTCTCAGAGGACTTCGATCGTTACTATGTGGCTGATACGTTTCTCTGATCGAGTTTTCTTATAAAGAAAGATCACAGGAGTTCCACGTAGTCCAGCGCGAGCATAAGGTGGACAGGATATCGCTGGGGCCGTATTGCATGGGTGAGTATGGTTAGAATAGGATTTTGCAAGTCGATATGCAATGTAATGCATGCGAATCAAGGGCACTGCCTGTTGTCGGGTCTCAAGGTGATTGCCGTTGCCCTAGGCCTAAAATGGGACGACACACATGGCAATCCCTTTAACACGATGGCAACACTTCATCCCAATCCTGGGGCGCACGTTTTCTGCCGCGTGGGACAATGCCCCCCAATGGCGGGTTGCAGTACAGAAAATTCCTCTATCAAGTGATTTGAAATTCACGAACAATCAATTTTCATCAACATGCATAAGGGTATATAGGGTAAACATGGTCCGCTTACATCCTTTCAATAAGCTTTTTTTCATGCTTTGGGTGCATTAGAAGTAATCTTCTTAGAGTAGTGTTTTTTAGAAAGATAAGTCTCACTAATATACAAACCTTCTAGTAAAACACATGTCAAAAATTTTCACAATAGGTATCAAGTGATAATAGATAATACAAATAACAAGTAATAAAACTCTTTTCGTCCTTTTCCACAGAGTTATCACATGGTTAAGCGATTCCAATCATTATCATGTAGCAATCTCTTATTCAAGCCTTCGAGGGATAGGTGGAATTAATTTCGCAACACTCAATATTTTGTATTAGCGCTCGAGATAGACGCAAAATTCAGCGAGTTCGGAAAGGTGATATCAAAAACTGCTTTCTGGGACAATATGTCCTTATGCTGGGACGCAGTTTTCGGCATAGGAGAGCGCACGATGTCCCACGTGGCAGACACGTGAAAAAACGCGCGGTCACCAATGTGTTAAAGACATCGGGGATGGGCAATTTTGGCCTATGGTACACGTTTGCTTCGTCGCTATCGCAATTGCACACAGCACTTTGCCAAAGCGCCGAGTGTGAATATGTTGGATTTTTTGTATCGTAAACGCATTTTTTCTTACTTCTTGGCTTACTCTCTCTTTCACTGTTTTCTTTGTTTGTTTCTGTTTGTTGTTTCATTTGTTAAACATCATCACCAATGAAGATAAATTCGCCCTATGCAACATCAAATTACAGTGTTGTGAACCTTCTCTGCCTGTCGCCAGTTGGCAACTAGACCACTAAAGCGCGCAGCTCGAGGTGAAACGCATTAAGGTCGCAATAGCGAACCAGGGACACGTTTGTCAACGCAAATTTCGTGACACCATATTCCTTTTGATTTCGAATGTTCTTATACAGAGAGTAGTGTTCCCGATTACGCTTTCCTTCATTTCCCCTCCCTCCCGTGCGTTTGAAACCTGACTACATACGCGCCTGTAGCGCGCAAGTATCGCGTCGCTGTGTTGCGAAATCCTGTTCAAGCGACACAGACTCGCTTTGCATTGCATGACGTGCTCATTCCAATTCTAGTCTCCGAAACGGGGCCTAGGTTCATTTCCCAAATTCCACTTTTTGTGGCGAGTGGACAAATTTTTCTGCCATTGCCACATTCTCCAAATGTTTGAATCCTTGAACCATTAGGCTTTTACCCGTGAAGAGTCCCAACAGAATGACCGATAACACTACCTTGTATACGGAATGCTCTTCAATAATTGAATCGAATCCGTTGTAGAGGTCATTGAGGAGATTAACTATCTGTAATTTTATATCTATGACTATGATAATGAATCTTTGTCATAAAACAAGTCGTAAGACATGTATTATCGTACCTGGAATGCGGTGCATTTGGCAGCCAACTGAGTAAACTTGACAACATCGGAGAAGAAAACAGTAACGCTGTCAAAACCTTCTGGCTCTACTGTCTGGCCCATTTTCAAACGATCCGCAACTTGCCTGTATTTTCCAGTTGAAGTAATGTTTATGAGTGAGCTGAGTATTTGTCTGAGTATTAGGGAGGTTAAGTGTGATGTTGTGTGTGGGTGTTTTATTGTGATTGTTGAAGACCTGAGTGCATGCATATCAGCGGCATACCTAGGCAACATTCTTCCCAGAAGGATGTCAGCTTTTTTCTTTTCTTCTTGCAGCTGCTTAGTCCTCTCCTCAACATCTAGTTCGAGAGTCGTTGTGTAGTCTTCCAGCATGTTGAACATATGGTCCATCAGGTTACTCTTCTTATTTGGCATCATCGTCTCAAATGAAGCATTAATTTGCAGTAATTTCTCCTTTCAAAATATTGAATTTTGATAGGGTTCAATCTCCGTACGCTCGTACCTTCAAGATTTTGCATAGAGTGTCACCAGTCGGCCGGTCAGCCGGCTTCTCGCTCCAGCAGTCGCGGATGAGATGAAGCTGCAGAATTCATTGAAATAGCTCGTTGAAAGCTTAGGATAACATGGCTCTAGGACGTCTCATCGTTGGTGGAAATATATGTATGCATTTTCATGTCAGTTAAAATGAATGTTGAGAAATATTACTGATCGTCCAATCAATTTGTACTTCATGTCATGCTTCAGATCGGTTACAATGGCTTAATACCAGACAAAATTACATCGCCCTACGCTAGTTTTTGATAACGAGTAGTGCATGCATTTCACTATTCACTTTTACTCCTCGAATTCCATTACAGGCGCGGTGAATTGCAATGCAAAGGTCCGCTGATCCGTTTCGATTGCAATCTCTTTACTTCACGGCCATATACACTCATGTGTTAGCATATCTGTGACTACATACTACTTGAGATCTGCTGTATCGGGCAGACGGGTTTCAAGGGAGTTGACATGCCCAAGTTCCGAAGTCTCGAGTTTTCTTATACATTGACAGTATTTCCACTTGGTTTGGATGCTTACATACTCTCTCTCTCATAAATTGCTTTCCGCCGGCTTTTTGCTTACGAGGTACTGGCTAAGCGAGAAGAGAAGTTACCTGAATATCTTCCCTTCCTTACACCCAGCATAGTAGACAATTGTCCCATCTTTGTTTTGAGCTTTTTCTTGTGTTTTTCTGTTTTCTGCTTTGAACTATTCTTGGCTTATTTGTCCTTACTGATATTGACCCACTCGTGTGCATAATAATATAAGTAGATACGTAAATTAATCATTAAACTGTATGCCTTTGGACTTAATGGATAACGTTTCACTCACCACGGCCGCGTTGACTTCGCCGTCCGTATTAAGGTCTGGCCGAGGAGGTGTAGCTCCCCCTTTCTTGAGCATATAGAGCAGCTCTGAAGTAGCAAGATTAAGCAGGGACACTACAGTATGATAAGGCATTCATCTGAAAAGTTCATCACCCACCATCAGTTCGCTCCTTTCGCTCATGCAAATTCCATGCTGGCTTTCGTGTAATAACTTCTGATGCAATTATGGCAAATGAGTAAATATCGCCTTCCTTCGAAGCCTTCGAAGAGGTGTCGGGTGACCGAAGATGTTCGGGAGCCAGCCATAGTAGACCTCAATAAGGAAATATCTGACTAAGATGCGGAAGCGGTGCGAGTACTAATCTATAGTACAGGACTGGTCAAAGTTAGTGTCGTGTATAATATGGGATTTACGCCTCTCTTCTCAGAGCTCTCGATGGTTGAATCAGAAAATGATGAGAGAAGCACACTCCATCGATAGTAATTTAAGGTATATTACAATTACCAAGCAATGTTCACTATTTCAAAGAACAACGGAATGAAAGTAAATACTTTCCCGAAGAACAATAGATTGGCAAAATTTGTGAGTTCTTACGTTTTTTCTTGAGGCCATCATCTTCTCTCAATGATCCTAGTCCATAGTCAGATATTTTTACTTGCCAGCTGTCTGTTACCAAACAACACTCCGATCGGAGACGGCCATGACATCCGATGAATGAGTTGTGAAGAAAGCGAAGACCCTTCAAAGTGAAAACCGTCAACAACCGTGGCTCTCCACCAGCATAATCGTACTACCTCAGCTACGTCTCTCATTATACACAACATGAAGAACGGATCAAACCACAGCGAACCTTTCAAGATAAGTTCCTGGAAAGCAAACAGTGGAATTTGCAAAGCATAATGGTAGTGAGATTTGGTAGCTGTAGGAACACTATTGTTGAAGTTGTCTCGAACGCTAGTTTCCAGATAGTCTCAAGATCAGTGTTTACTACTCGATGTATAAAGTTCTACAGTTTCTTCACTCTTCAGTCGGCCCACCGGGTTCACAATTGCCTGCCAAAACTCTTACGGGAGCCATTGCTATCCGATGTGGTGTTGAGGTTCTAGCGTGACTACGGTACTCACTGCGTGTTCAACCCGAATTTCAGTGTTGCCAAGTTAAATTAATAATAATAAGATAACGACTGCTGCAAGAAGGGGACCTGTAAAGTGCCTCTGGAGCACATTCGCCAAATGGCCACATACTCGGCGCCGTCTATTGAAAGTCCAATAAATCGATTGACATTGTCATGATCCAATTTCCTCATCTGCAAATTTGAGATAAAATTTTAAATTCTCGAAGAAATGCACTTCAGTCAATCTCTATCCTCTAGCTCTAAGCCACAATGCGTAACTCAACATATCTAGGAGACTCAACTTCAATGTTCTGATATTATCTGGATATTTATGTTCCATCCCATTTTTACGTTCCTTCCTCTACAGCCACCCAACATTAATACTTCTCCAGTATAATTGAAATAGAATTGAAGATGCTAACCTGCGGAAACCTGGAGTTGTCATCCTCTGTTAGACTCCCTCCCATTTTTACCTTCCTTCCTCTACAGCCACCCAACATTAAGACTTCTTCAGTATAATTGAAATAGAATTGAAGATGTTAACCTGCGGAAACCTGGAGTTGTCTTCCTCTGTTAGCCCACTTATTGGATACTTCGTGGTCAGAACAGCATCATTCTCGAGGAAGTAGATCTCATATTCTCCGAAATTCGATTCTGTGAGCTTTGAGTCTCCCGTCATTACCGACGCCTTTCCCGATTGAAGTGAACGCTTGCTTTGTTGTTGCAGTTCACGCTAAACTTGCACAGTCAGCTTCATAACAATCAATCTAAAATCGACCCTCTCCCAAACAAAAAAAAAGAAGTCACCGAGTTGGGCGGTTTTCTCAGTTTCATGTAAGGAATCTGCCATAGCAAACGCTGCTGCTCTCGTTCCTCCTCACGGATTCTGGAAAATGATAGATTTCTCTGCGTCTGTGCTTGAAATATGCGACAGTCGCTCTGACTGCATTTACATTCGGCGAAGCAACAAAGCTCCATCATCACTAAACTCGCGTGGCTGTGTGCCGGACGGCGCAATGCGAGCATCATATCGCTAAGTGTGAATGCAGCCACAGTGTTGAATAGCCACTAAGAAATTTTCATACTTTAAGTCCTTTTTGAACTCCTCCCTATGCGACACAGCTATTTACTCTCCCTCATTCACAGCTACGCCCACCTCATCACGTAGACGATGAAAATCCCGCCAGCAATCAATAGAACTCCAATTAGTGCTGCTCCAACGACGATGTATATGCCGTATTGCTCCCAGAACGGCTTTGGGCAGTCAGTTCCCGTATAACCACATTTTGGACGAACGAGTGGTCTACAAAGAAATAAAGTGATGGATATCAGGGAATGAATATACTGATGACTCACCGTTGGCCACCCCGAGTTGCCCAGAGTGTTTGCGCTTCGTTCGTATAGCCCTTCGTCATTATCTAAAAGATCACATTTTTCAAAAAAAAAACCCGAATGTTTCTGTAATATACAGGGGGTGCCGAAAGAATAAGGTAAGTTTTCTCCTGTACTTTGAACCCTACTTTAATTGAACTTTAGCCACTATTCTCCGTAACAGCCTTTTGCATGAGCAGGATCGTCAGCTTTCTCAGGGTTGACATGATGTCACCTCCACTGGGCAAAATCCGAAATTTCGTCGCCCTCGCTCACAACTTGCTAAGGTCCGTTCACTGTGGGTACCTGAGGAGATTCATATCGGGTGGTGTTCTTTGACCTACCGTCTTCTAAGAGTTCCCAGCGCCCTTCGTTTCCAAGAACCAAAACGTGCCGTTATCACTGAATCCCTCCGGAAGCAGGTTGGAGGCATGAAAAAAGACACTTCGGATCATAGCAGCGTTGTCCGAGCAGCAAAGGCTCTGTGACTTTCACGAACCAAAGGGTCAATCCTTGAGAAGCTTCCCACAAAGATCTACCACGGCACCTGGCTCCACTATTTTAAGCGGACCTTGGTACCGATGGTGCTCTGAGATCCGGTTGCGCCGACTGAAGGCTCCGTATTTTGATGAAGTAGTGAGTCTCAGCTTGCTCTTGTTTCTAGAGGAACATTTCAGGAATATTTCGCTCCAATACTTTTATCTCTTTCATTTTCCTATGTTTTGTTTACTAGGCAGATCTGAGCTGTAAGCGAAATCACTTTGTTTTTTTGGCATCCCCTGTAGTATAGCTTTTGATATGAATGGTACTACTGAATTGCGTAACTTACTGTTCTTCCTTCAATTGTCGTAAAATTGATAGCAGTAATTTGATTGAAATTGGAGTCGAGAACGTAGGCAGAGAACAGTGGAATACGTGTACCATTTGAATTTATGGTAACCAAACCTGTCAGACCTGGAAGTTCTAACTGCTAGATACTCTATGGTAATAGGATGACCGTAAATGCTCCACTTCTGAGGACTTTCGGCACCCGTCTTCAATAGCAGGTGACAGGCCGGATTGAATGCTGTATTTAATCTTTTCATGGTGAATTCGAAGCAGTGATCGATCTTGGGTGAGGAGTGCAGGACAACGGACTCGAGTTGAGTCACGCGCGGGACAACCTTCCTGGTCCAGTTGTAAATTGGACGCGGCATGAAGAGTGCGACTGTCACCACCTCACTTGTCTTGACCTAATCCAAGTGTCCTGCTGCACATTCATCTAGATAGGCTTCTCCACTGAAGAAGGAGGGCGCCCTACGGTCGTAAGCCGCGCTGACCTCGATACGAATATTGCGCAATGGTACTTGGACGCTTCGCGAATACGCTCGTCGTTTGGTTCTAACTTGTCGTCATCGTCGCCAGTTATTCTACTTCGTGTGTTCGGCCTAGCATTCGCTTCGTTCTTTTTTTCAGGCATCAGCTCTTATGTGCAAAACTGCCGCTTGGACAGGGATCACCCCATAATCCTCGACCTACGTCATTCTCACGAGGACGAGGTGAGTGTACTAGAATATTGCATCGAGCGTAAGGGACATCGGATCAATAGTATTCACTGGGCATGATGGCTGCTTTTATATGAGGGCGCCGGAATCATCTGTGGGCTGCTGTCTCGTCATCCTGTAGCGTAGTTCAACGCTGCTCCGCGCATAAGTCGGTCACAGGTGGCATGTCGTTGTGCAGTTTCTACCAGTATTTACCGTAGCGTGTGTGGTCTATGCTCCACGTTCTACCGTAGTTACTACCAAGAAAATGAATCTATGATTTGAGACTGCTGTTATGAGGCGAAAATTCGGTTAGCACTTATCAAATACATGGAGCATCCTTGGGGATTGCTCACTCACTTTTTGCTCTTCTGATCTTGTCTTGTGTAGAGTACAAAAGAATGTTTCTAACCCACAAAACTGCGTTCCATTGACTGGGAGAGAGTAGAGGCGTTGGACTGCCCTCCGATAGGATCCAATGTCAGCGACTGATTCAGAGAGAGGCCGTAAAGATAAAACACGTCATGGAGGTGACGTGCCCATGTGGCCATCTGAAATTGTTCAACTCAACAGAATCGTCTCTCATATTGCCTAATCATTTCGGGCTCAGCAAATAGCTCGAATATGTGGTGTAGGAGCCTCACAAGGCTGAAAGATTGCCGGCTAACCTAGAAGTGGATTTTACCTAGCTAGCATCTCAGCTAGGGAGGTTATTAGGTTACATTTTGGGCTCAGCAAATAGCTCGAATATGTGGTGTAGGAGCCTCACAAGGCTGAAAGATTGCCGGCTAACCTAGAAGTGGATTTTACCTAGCCAGCATCTTCAGCTAAGGAGGTTATTAGGTCAATAAGTATAATCGCACCGCTTTCCCATCGTTCGATAAGCATGCCTGTGTATTACAATAAAGCGGATCTCCACGTACTCGCGCTACCACTTTAGACTGGAATTCTTTCAACGCAGCTGGGTCCACATCGTCGCCATTGATATCCACCTAAACAGAGATTTCACACTGTATTCTTGGTGCCGGACAAATGCCATAGAAATACTTGCCGATAGCATCCGTTTAGCTGCCTCTTTTACAATCGCATCATCAGCATGATTGTTGTCGAGATCTTCCCAAAAAGGTGTCAATCCATTTGACACTATAAAACGAAGCCTGCTTCAAGGTAACCATTCAATTTCGAAATCATATGATGAATAGAAAGAAAAATGAAAAAAAGTGATGAAGGTTTCGCACAGGTGTCGATGGGTGCCGCTGTGTTGCCTGAAATGAAGCTGGATAGCGAGCTATCATGCATAGCGAAGGTACACCTAGAGAAGCACAGTGAGAGGCGACCGCAATTCTCGTGCGCGGTGTTCTGATGTCCATCCCGTACTTGCTGCGAAGTGTGAGTGCGTTTTCGTTGGGTAAGAACTTATTAGGTGAGGGACCTCTATTGGAAAAGAAGTGAATACAACAACATAGGAGGTGGGATGGATATGAACAGGGTACACCAAGAGTCGAGGATTCCCCAACAGGGAGTCGTATTTGACCGGATAGGAGGATGGGGGGTCGTACTTCCAGAGGCCATCGATAAGCACTAAAATCTAGATTTCCAATAAGCAGATGAAAGCAAAGATTTCACCGTAAATCCGTGTGACAAAGTGTAGAAAAAATATCTTTTTTACTTCAGGAAAGGATATTTAGCAGTAAATACATTGCAATTTTGCAATCCAGCAACAGCTACTGGCACTGTAGAGGTGAAAAAAAGGGGTCATACTTGGTGGCCGTAGAGGAGGGTCGTAAAGAAGCGGCTATTTTCCTCGACACCTGCGAGGGGAATGGTAAACGGACAAATGTGCGGTGGTACTCACTACCGCAACGCGTGAGCTTGCGTCGCGGTTCGTCGTCAGTAGGCACAGGCTTTCTCCCATTTCGTCGCTCCGTCTGCGCACTCCGCGTAAGAGAGTGCACGTGGCGAGATACTCGCAGAGTGTACTACGCATGATTGTTACGGAAGCCAACGTTGTCTCATCGGATAGTCCGACGAGACGGAGAATACTGTGGAGCAGCGGTGAAGTAGAGGAGGATGATCCGTTGTCATCGCGATTGGGCTTTCAAATCGCCAATCTAGTAATTGCGGGAGCCTTCGGTTCCCGATGTTGTAGGATCGGCGCACTTTAGCGGCGAATGCAGAGTTGTTTCCGTCTCACCGATACTAGCTCAACAACGATATTTGGCAAGACCCCATATTAGCCCCCACGTCGGGGCTTCCTTCCCTTGCAGGCTTAGGTTAAAATATACACTTGAATATACATTCTGCGATGACAAGTGTCGCTTTCTTCTCACTCATAAACTCAACAACGATATTTGGCGAGGGCCCATATTAGCCCCCACAACGCGCAACGCGCGAAGCGCGCGCGACTCTTGGCTAAAGCGACGAGTTAGGAGTCACTCTTTTACACACACCGTAGTAGACGAAGATCTCATGTGCTGCTCACGTAAAGCCTTGCCCAATGAGATAAGAAGACCTAGAGCTCATAAGCATGCCAGCGCGCCATGATGGAGGCCGCGACGCGTGAGCTCATGCGTCGCGGCAGTGAGTACCGCCGCACATTTGTCCGTTTACCGACACTCCACCTGCGAAGCCCTGGACATAAATGAATATTTGAGCGGAAGAATGGGGAAATTGCCCATGCAAAAGACAAAGAAAGGGAGACATACATATAGTAGTAGTAGTATGTATTATGTATAAGGATCTGAAGTACCTTCAACATCAAGACACATTTCGCGATAATCAATATGGGTGAATTTACCTTCTCGGAACAGTAGATCCTTCAGTAACTGGTCCGGCCGTATCTTTCTGTCATCGTTGCGGTGCGCTATCACACTGCACCTACTCGAACTCACTCCGACGCCACCCACTTGAACTTCCTTATTGATCAACTGAGCAAAATGGGTGGCGTCGGAGTGGGTTCGAGCAGGTGTAGCGCTGTGATAGCACACCCTGGCGTCGAAAGGTTCAGCCTGACTAGTTATCCAAGGATCTACTGCTCGAAGAAGGTAAATCGACTCATCTGATTATCGCGAAGTGTGTCTTCAACCTCGCGGCAGAGGAGGTATCGAAAGAGAAGCATGAGACACGTTTCAAAGTGACATGCTCGTCGAACAGGAAGCTAATCTTTTGCCGCGAAGGTGAAATCTATCAAAAAAGGCCTGTTTATAACAAGGGTGAATGACCAAGTACTCACGTTCACTGATTCCTCTTGTTGCCTGACCTGAAACATGATGGTTGAGATTTATGTATGAACGACATAGAGTTGAAACGAAACTTACCGAATCCAAAGCCACGCATTGCCACTAGTACATACACGTATTCCTCCGAAATCATATCCATACGAGACACCTTCTTCATGAATTGACGACGGTTTTGTGCAGTATCCATACACATGAGAATTACTGCAATTGACAGTTACGCCTTTTGTGATGGCAGTTTTACGATTGGTTTACGGTATGGAAGGACGGTGGCATGTAGTTGCCGCAATGCACACACGGCACCTTGCCAAGACGTAGAAAATGAAATCATCAGGTTTTAAGTGTAATCACACTTTTTTTCTTGCGCTTTCGCTTATTCTTTATATTATTGTTTACTAGTTTGTTGCTGTGTGTTGTTTCACTTATGTCACATCATCACGAATGAATGAAATATACTATACGAGAAAATACATGACATCTTTACAGCGGACAACTCGGAAAGTGAGTGTGTTGATGCGAATGTGATGCGAATACACACCACAGCGCCATGCTTTGAAATGCGGGTTTTCCCACCGATTATCGCTCCTAACTTTGAATGTTCGTTACAAAATGATCATCTCTTTTCATCTATCTCTTTCTCCGGACCTCTTCTGGTTCCCCTGAGTGAGTATCTATCGAGTAAGTTATGTTTGATGCAGGAGTGCTAACTTAGCTTTTGAAGGGAAAAGAGCAGAGCTTATGCCCTTTCCTTGCAATCTTTATATTCATCATTGCAGGACTCCATGGAGGCCTTAGTAGAGCCCCGGGAAAAGGAGAAAGACGCAAGCGATGGAAAGCATACCACACGGTTGCCGCATTTTCTACTATGTACGCGCGAGTAGGGTATGGTTTGTTGTTTCGTTGTTACTTAAAGGAATCGTCCACGGAAAGAAGCCTTTCTATGTTACCCATATATTTATGTTGTATTTACCTAATGTGGACCGCATGCAACATTCCACGCGACGTGAATCCAGCTAAGATACAGCACCATAAAGTCTTGGCCGGGTGGGCGGGGCCTCCAAGCAAGTGCCCACCTCATTGTCCGCTGCGGTCGGAAACGCATAAGAACAGAAAGTTACGTGGACAGTCCACTCTCCGTTCCCAACCGTAGCGGACGACGGGACGGGGCCTTTACTCGGAGGCCCTGCCCACCCGTCCAAAAATTGGGGGAGCTCTATCTTAGCCGAATTCTCACTTTTTCGCGTGAAACTTTTTATGCGGTCCTTATTAGGCGGACACAACATTAATATAAGAGCAACAAAGGAACCGATTTTTTTCCGTGGACAACTTCAGCCTTAATGACTAACCGTTATTTCATAGTAAGGAGACTAATTTCTTGCCGGGCATGGCATGCTATGACTTTAATTATAGTATTAGTTATGCTACAACCATTCACAATAATCTATGTATGCTACGTATTTATTTCTTTGAATCGTCAGTCATACTTCACTTACTCCTTGCAGATCTTTTCGTGCGAAGCAGCTGATCTGTTAAGTAATCAGTGTCTTGACCATCCCATGCAACTTTCTGCACCACATCAATCACGTAAAAAGAATCATCACTGAATGCAGTCTGGAAAAAAGGATAGAACTGTCCTGATTTTGTCTTGTATAGCACTATAGTTTCTAGGTATTCGCGATGGAATATCTATACTGGTCAACGTGTCGACTTTTCCGTCGTTCCTGAAAGCTCAGAATTCTATCTGGAGTGTAAGGCAACGTTCATACTTCTCGTAACCGACACCGGCACCGGCGGCGACGGCGTCAAATCTGACAACGTACTCCGTTTGGAAAATGCTCGACCCCACGACATTACAATATGATGATAGCGGCGAGAGCCACGAATTCAAATTTGAATTTTCGCATAGTACCAAACTATGTATAATGAGGGGCGAGAACCCACAAATTCTATTTCGAATCTTAGCATAGTGCCATTCTATGCCATATGCGAATTTGAATTCTTAGGCTCTCGCCACGATCACCATACTGTAGTGAGGTTGGGTGGAGCGTTTTGCAAACGAAGCGCGTTATCAGATTGACGCCGTCGTCGGCGGCAAGCAAATGGTTTTGACGCCGAGGCCGCCGGTGGCGGCGTCGTTTACGCAAAGTATTGAGGAGCATAACAACGCTACGCTCCGTCAGTACATTATAAAAACTCGGATTTTTCTTTGGGTCTGGACAATAGTACCCTGCTCACAATAGCATCGTCGATGATTGTGTCACAATATTGCACTTCATTCGGAGTGTAGTAGATTGCCACTCGGTTCCATTCAAACATCATAAACATTTGTGACATAGAGTACATCATTCTGTAATTTTAAATCAATGCTTGAAATGCCCACAGTGGATGGATACTGTGCCGTTACACATGCGCATTGAAGTGCCTTCCACACTGCACCCATACCCAGTGGTGCGATCGCAGCAAGTGTATCGTGTGGATGGGACTTCTCACTGAGGCGCGCGATGTGGTGAGCGCGAACTATTAGGTAGTTGCATAACTACCGCGGCTTTTTATTTGTACGTTTTTTGTAGTGGAAATGGACGTTTTGACAACTAATAAATGGGAAGCAGTCGTTGATTGCGATAGCGAGGACGCTTTAACTAATCATTTGAACAAGTTTTAGCTGATTTTATTATTGTTTTTGCTGAATAAAATTGTTGATAAAAGCCGCATCAATCATGCTTCAACCCAATAGGATGCGTATGCACTTGGCTTCCAAGACGATCAAAGTATCCTACTTCTAAAACAGACTAATCATCACTGGTGCAGCTGATGTGCAAAGAAACTTACTGTATCGAGTCCGGCATCACTTTCGTGAGGTATTTAAAACGCTTGGTGTCGCTGAATATGTAGTCGATTAGGAAACCCCATCCTAGCATTGTTTTCTTATAATACGTTGATAGATAACCAGTCATTTCTGCCGCTGAAAGGAATCAGATTTTGCTGGTAAATTTTGTTTATACGTTTTAGACATGTCTTGATGTAGCATCCTTTATGACAACTTTTGTCATCAAAATTAGTCCAGTTAAACGTCTATTAGTCCACGTTCGTACTCGACTACTGGTCCTCAGACTTGCACGGCTAACAAGCAAGGCTATGCGAATGCCTGGTGGAGTATAAACGCAGCCTTAGGCATGCAATGCGAAATTCTGTCACAGATAATGTTGTTACTTTGAAGAGACACTGATTCCGCTATCGTAACGACGCTTCATTTGCTGTGAATGAGTGATCAGGCAAGTTTAGGCCGCCGTCAGACTTTGCGATTTTGCGATTTTGCGACGTCGCGCTGCACGCGATACCACGACTTGAGATTATGCAATGCCGCAACTTCGTGTGCGGAGTCGCGACGCTGCAAAATCGCAAAGCCCGACTTCAGCCTAACCTTGATTTCTTTTCTTTGGAGGACTTTAAGAGAGTCCTGACATCTGAAAGCGACGGGGCCGATAAGCTCATTTGTCTGGGGTGTAAAGAAGAAGTAACACAATGCTAAGAAGGTATTCAGTCGTCTTCGGAGACAAAAAGCTTGGAGAAGAATTGAACCAACGTGGCGGACAAGGAGGACCAATGATAAGGTCCACATTCTGTCTAACCATAAACTCCAGAGCCACTCCAACAGCTGCCACGGAATCACATTCGGTGTAGTTCACCACGAACCTGAAAAATGGCCTCAAATGCCATGACTCTGTAAAAATCCGCTTATCATTGTGTTGAATTTGGATTGTTCTAGGGCAACGACGACAGATGATGGCTCACCTGAAGTCAAACCCGTACATTATACCTTCAGCGCGCATTCGATCAAGGGCTAAACCGATAGCGCCACCACTTAGTGAGAAGCCCATGAATGATGGCAGCACATTCTCGACTGCAGCAATCCCAACCGTTATCTAAATAGGAAGACTGATTTCGAGGTTTTTCGTTGGAGATCATGGAATGCAAATTGAAATGCGATCCTTACCATCTTCTTCTGCTGTGGGACACCACAAACAAATAAAGTAAAAAGAATTGGAAAAGGGATGATCATGTGGAGTGCGGGCGGTGAATTGAGTCAGCTTTGAAATCGCCAACTAGTAGGAAACCCGCACTTTGCAGACTCTTACATCAACTCAAAGATCACCCGCTGCATTTCATATAGCATAGAGTATGACAAATTCCCCTCAAAACAACTGTGATCTTCGCATTCTAAACTGAAAAGCGAAACGGTACGAGCTTAGGTTACATGGTGGATTCTTACCGTCTTCTTCTGCTGCTGCTGTGGAATAGTAGGAGCATATAGACAGAAAAGAATCAAAGGAATCATGCGAGGTTGGTAGGTGTTTGTCAGCCGACAATCACCTGTAGTGGGATGAGGTTTTTGCTTGAAAAGAAAATTCAGTGGGGAAACCTGCACTCAGAAGCCTTTCACGTTCTGGCCTAATGCTCCACGGCTGGCCTAATGCTTACTGTTGCTTTTTGAAAGGATTATAAATTTTAATCAAGCAGCAAAACAAGTTGTTGAGGATAAGTCGACGTGTTTGTGAGTAGCTGATTGCCTTTGGTTTGCTCGATTTGCCTTTACATTTGCATTTACATAATTTTGCTAGACCCACAGCAACAAAGAAAATCGTGATGAAGGTATGTTGTTTCTGGAGACAACAGAAGAAGAAGTGTGCGTTGCGGTAAACTGTTCATAAAATATTTTGAATGACATGGGAGATAACTCGTAATGATTTATTTACTCTTTATTTATTTTATATATATTATTTATTTATTTATTTATTTATTTATTTATTTATTTATTTATTTATTGACTCACCAGTTCGCTGGCGCACTGTACTACACGCAACACATTATGGTCGTCAGTAGGTCAATTGAAATTGCTGCCTTCCGTGTACTTTGCGAGGTACCTATAAACACTAAGACAAAACATCCCTTCAGCACTTGGTTCTGAAACTTTCTCCTCTATAGTATCAGATAATAGGTTGATCGGGCCTATCACTGAAGGGGGTGTAGGTGTAGCGGTAGGTTATAGGATGTAGTACAAGACACATGGGCTATATATGTTTATTACTATAGGATTACATAAGAGAGGGAAGAAGGGGGAGGTGAGGAGGTGAGGTGGTGACCGGGAATGACTGCCACTGCTGGATGGCAGCAGCTTAAGTACCCGCAGGCTGGAGGCAGGTCGAGGTGGCGCAGCCTGATTGGCTGCCGGAGCATGATGACGAGTCCTTGAGGATTGATGGGCTGGAGGAGCTGACACCTGACATCTCCATTCCTTACAGTGAGCTCGTCCTCGAGCTCGAAGTAGCATGACAACTTCAAGAGTTAGTATCCTTCACTGCATAGAGATAGGTATGACCGATGACAATAATATGCAACATGGACAGATGCCTTTGAAGTCAGAGAGGCACTACATGACTACTTCTTCGCTCTTGACAAATGGTCATCAAATGGGCATTCATTAGCGACTAACTTCTTGATGCTGAGATGTGGAGGCTTTACAATGAAAACGTCTATGAAGAGTAAACACAAGAAACATCATACGCATGTATGCTAAGACTGTTCCAGCACAGTAAGGCGACCACTTACACCTTGGAGAGATAGCTCGTCCTCGAGCGTTACTGTGGGTATCTGTAGATAGATGACATACGTTATTGACATAGGGGAAAAATAGCAAATTTACTCTACGAGTTAGAATCATACACATCGAAACTGGTATAATTTCAGTTAAAGCAATGAATAAATAACAGCGAAACTGTGGGTTCTACGAGTTAAACAATTTAGTAGAAAAACAAAAATAACACGAGAATAGATGTGTATATAGCCCTTTTTATTATTATTATTTTACATTTTTTTTGGTGTTTTTGTTGTAATATGTGAATACGTTGCATATGAGGAATAACATGAAAATGTGCGTTTGAAGTAAATAAGCACTGCATATAAATCATAATACGAGGCGAATCAATACGTGCACTGATCTGTTCATAATAATAGTTGATTAGCACACGGGCGTGTGAAAAGAAGTTTTTTTTTGTTTTGGCTGCCCTATGTAGATAGTTTATTCGCGACTTTGCGGCTAATGGAAGGGAAGACAAACTGACCTAGGAGAATCAATCGAATGATTCTCCTTCATTTGTCCATGGTGTCGTTGAATCCAGCCTGTTTAATCTGTAAACGACGCGAACGTCTTACATTGGTTTGTTCAGTGGCAGCTGATGTTTCCTCGGGTTTGAGAATAGTTTGTTGTTGCGGGGTTGGTGTGGAAACGTTAGCCGTCATTAAACGAGGCGAATACAATTTGAGGCGATTGATAGAACAGTTTGTCGTACAGGACGACCTATGATGTTAGTAATTTCTATGTTAGGACGATCGATTTGTCCAAGCGTGTACGGGCCTTTCCATTGAATAGTCAATTTACGACGGACTGTGTCGTCATGGAGAAGGACTGAGTCGCCAATGGAAAGTTCCGTGGGGTATACCTTGTGTGAGCGGTCATATCCTGTTTTATATTGTCTTATTCGCAATCCTGTTGCCAACTTCCATGATGGTTTTTTTTTCAAGCCGGCTGCATGATCTACAAAAGTCGTCGAAGGTGAACATGAGTCGAGCCGGAAGCTCGCGCAGGACTCCACGTGACAGGGCAGCGACCATATGCCACGAGAGAAAAATGGGCTGTAACCAGTGGTTGCACGTTTATACAGTCATATGCAGATGCTATTGGTTGGAGGAATTCCGACCAGACGTCTCTGGTATCGGGACAATAGGCAGTGAGAGAGTCATTGGTGACTTTCACAACCGTTCCGCCTGGCCGTTAGCTTTGTGATTATAACTGGTAGTAAACTATTAGTTACCCCCAGCGCCTTACTGATTCTTATGAGCATTTTGCAGTAGTAGTTAGAACTGCGATCTGAAATGATCTCCTTGAGGGTGCCATGTTGTGGGATAACATCGTTGATGAAAGCTTTGGTGACCAACTCAGTGGTTTGTTATATGAGTGCTGCAAATACTACGAGTTTGCGAATTTTTTTTTTTTGCGAAAGGACACTGGGGTATAGGTATTGATCCCAGTTCGTCACGTGTGATGTGTTTAAATGGAGTTTTGACTTTTTTTGCCAAATTAGGCAGGAAGTAATACACGTGGAAACATCGTGGTATAGACTTGGTCAGAAATATTTTTTTTTGTATTCCTAGATATGATCCTAATGGTGGTGTATCATAGAGCATTGTTATGATTACCAATTGTTTCACCTGGAATAGTTTCACCTGGAATAGCTAATTTTTAGTTATCATGTATTTAATAAAAAAATTGCAATGTATAGAGAAATGATCTGATTTGTTTTCAAATTCTCGCTTTGGTTCATCTATCTCGTTGTTCAAGAATTTGATGAGCTGGCCGTATTTTGAGCTTCTTTGGCTTTCCTGAACGTCTGCAAGGGAAGGTATAGTGTTGCTATGATGGAGCCTATACGCAGTAAAGGAAGTGTGAGGAAATCACAGAATGTATTGTGTTTCATAGCGCGATATTCGATTGTGAGGTCGTATGCTTGAACTGAAATTTGGTATTTGGCAAGGCGGCCGACTAAATCGGACCTGTGAAGAAGTGATTTTTGTGGAGCGTGTTCTGTTACCAAGGGGCATCCGTGCGTTTGCTACGTAGTGGTAGAAATGTGTGAGAGCGAAAGCGATGGCTAGAGCTTCGAGCTCAATGACAGCATAGTTTTTCTCATGTTTGTTGAGGGAGCGGCTGCAGTACGCGATAGGTTGTTCGCTTTTTGTCGTGGGATTGATTGCAATAAACATACTCCTAAACCAATGGTGGAGCGTCGGTTTGTATGATGTATGGTTGTCCAAAAGCGGGGGCAACAAGAAGTGGAGCCTTAATGAGAGCCTGTTTTAGAGCTAGGAACGCTTTTTCGTGGATCTCGGTCCAGATGAAGGGTGCGTCCTTGACAAGCAGATTAGTGAGTGGGTTGCAATCATAGAAAATCGCGGGATGTAGCGACGGAAATACGAGGCAGCTCCAAGAAATGACTCTATTTCTTTTACGTTTTTGAGGCCTGGGATCTGAGCAATGCTGGCCACTTTTTGTGGGTTAAGGCGAGTGCCGTTTTTGCTAATAAAGACGCCTAGATATTGCACTTCGGTTTGGAAAAATGAACATTTTTCCGGAGTTAGTTTCATACCAAACCTTTTTATACGTACAAATACTTCTTCTAGGTCAAGCAGATGTTGGCTAATTGACTGACTGGCAATGATAATGTCGTCAATGTAAGCGAAACAGCATGCTTTGATGTCGCGTATTAGATGGTTGGCTACTCGTTGAGTGCCTGGGGCACCTTCGAGGCCTTGTGTCATTACAGTGAAGTGGTACAGTCCCATGAAAGAAGAGAAGGCCGTACGTTCCTTATGTTCCTTCGTTAAAGGGATTTGAAAAAAAAAACCACTTTTAAAATCGAGAACGGGACATATCTCTTTACCATTTACAAGATCTAGAATGTTCTGCATATGGGAGATACAATAGGTCTCTGTTTCTGTAATAGCATTTATTTGACGATAGTCCACTGTGAATCTCCACTGATCTTTATTTGGTCCCTTTTTAACCAATACTGTAGGAGATACAAATGGACTGGTACTGGGTTCAATGATCCTTGTTCTGAGCATCTCTTTGATTTGGTCCTCTATTTCTTGTCATTTTTCCAAAGGTACCCGTCAAGGGTGTTGTTTGGGGATTTTATGATGTGGGATAAAATTAATGCTGTGGGTAATGGGTCCTGTATAACGACCGAAATTTCCGTCGTTACCTACGGAACATTGATTATACTTACTAAGTTTATACTTACTAAGCAAAATTTTCGAAGCGTGAAAATGGTTATTGTGTAAAGTAGAGTGATTATACTGAATTCTGCTCAAAAGTGGTTTGGGTGGTTGAGAATTTGGAAAAAGGGGCAGATCTTTAGAAAAATCAGCTTCAGAAGGGATATATTCGGCATTTATATGTTTCAGTGGCAAAGCGTTTTGGTTGAGTTGGTCGTAGATCGAAAATACTGGGAGCCGTGACGTATCTGTGCCTACGAAGCTTGCGGTGGCTATGGTGGTGCTTTTGGGCAAACGTGTGGGTTCAGGGTTTGAATTATATATGCGTATCAGAACTGATCCTTCTGCATTTGGGCATGAAAGGGTTCTACCAACGAGTAGCCATTTTGGGAGGGGGCTCGTTGGGTCATGTGTGGTAAAAACTTCCCATCTCTGAGGGAATGTGGTGTTGGTTGTTCCTATAACCGCATTATCAGAGAAGGGTGGTAAGGTGGTATCTTCGACAAGATAAACCGCAAGTTTCAAAAGGTCATGATCGTCTTGTATAGTGGTAACGAAGGGGATGGTTGTTTCGTCAAACGAAATGGTGTTCGCGCCGTAATCTATTAATAGTTTTTGAGCGAGTTGAGGAATGGTATCGTTTCCTAAGATGAAAGGAGAGGAGTAGTTTTCATCTGCTGCGACATAACATGTAAATTCTACCGTTTTGTCACCGATGAGGAGGGCTGGAGTAAACTGTCCAAGGAGGTGTATTGGAGTACCATTTGCGGTGATTCTTTTGGCAACAGAAGGTCGGAGAATGCATGCTTTGATCTGTCGGGCTACACTTTCCGGAACGAGAGATATAGCGGAGCCAGTATCGATAAGTACTATGATGTGTAGTGGATTGGTGGATGCCCGGAGGATGCACGATACGCTTGGGAGAAAACTCAAGAAATCTTTGTTGCCTTGGTTGGGGTGTTGGAGATTGAAGGTTGGTCGATGATATGGGGAGGGTTGTAGTTTGCTGGGGTGGGTTTTTTGGTAGGCACAAGCTTTTGGTAGGTAGTAGATGGTTGTTGGATCCTATTTGTTCGGAGTGTTGTTTGTTGACTGCACAAAGAGGTGTCATATCGTTAAGTAGGACATCTGAGAATGGTGGGAATTGAACTGAAATACTAGTTGGTTCAGCGGCTTCGTTAAATACTTGTCTAGCATGGCGTTGCCTTCGTGCCGTGACAAGAGGTCTATCCGTAGCGGACGATGGATTTGAAGGTAGTGAACTCTTTTTACTAAAGAGTGATGAAACAATGAAAGAGATGCCAATAGGGATGGATTTGAGAGCTATGTTAATAGCCAGTTGAATGGCGGTTCTTTGGATATAGAGGAGAGTTAGCATTGCGAGGAAGAGTATGCCAATTAGAACGATAACAAGCGTGCGGACCCGACCCACTTATGTAATCCAGTAGACTCCTGAATTTTCTGTTTCTGTGTTTGGAGAACATGTCCTGCGTTAGCCTCTAGGAATTGAGATGTGTTAGCAAGCTCGCGGTGAAGTGGAAAGGATGTGGGATCTATGTCGACAGAGGCAGATTTTGATTTGACAGTTTCGAAATTGTCGATAGAGTTAAGATGTCCTTTGATGAGGTAGATATCTGCTAAGTCTGAATGGAATATGGGTGGAGCGTTGAAAATGAAGTCTTGGCGAGCGAACTCATTAGGAAGGTTCAAGTGAATGTTAGTAACCGGGGTGAAACCTGAGGGTGATTTCTAATGGTTTTCCATCATTGTAGATACCAAATGTTAGGTGTTCACAGTCAGTTCTGGACTGGATGTGATGAGATCCCTTGTCCCTGGTTGTATAAAATAGTGGGTTTTCCCGGATCGAACACGTGTGTAGACATAACATGTACCTTCTATATTGTGGTCGAAAATGATTTCATCCACAATGATTTCTATGCATTTAAAAATCATTAAAACGTCTTCCGTAGCCAAGGCAGATATATCGTCCCTCTGTAATAAGGTACGAGCAGCGCTAGTGGGGTTAATTTGAGCTATGCTGTTTATAGATTGGATTTTGAAGTTTATTAAAGAGCATATGCGATCAAATAGAAAGTTGAAGTCTTGTTTTATGAAATCTGGTTCTAATTTATGATATCTTCCATTTAAAGCTTTAGAAATTGTATTTTATCGTTGAATTCTGCATGGCGGCTATCTTGGCATTGTTCATGGTAAAGCATAGGCTTACTATTCATCACCGTGAAATATGGTTCTGAATTTAATTCAATGTGGTGAGCACTTTTAGCGGAGGCATTGTATAGAATTTGGTTATATGGTTGCGGTGAAATTTTTAAGCAAGAAGTTATACATTGCACTGAGCCAGTGTGGGCGAGAGGTCAGCTCGATTTAGCCGATGCCCACAATTCCTACTTGGGAGAGTAAGTACTTACTGGAGATATGAGAGAGTAAACACTAGCAAACACAAAGAAGAGGTATAGAACTGAACAGTGGCTTATGATTTGGGATAGTTATTGAATTAACTCGAAAGTGTGATAAGGAAATTCTATGATTTTGATTTCATATGAGTTATTTAAATAATTCCTTGGTTTGCGGAAGTAAGTGGTTTTGGTCTCTAGGACGCTTTCTGTGGGGGACGGTGCCAAATGTTACCGTATTCCATGGTAGAGAGTTGTTTTGTTAATTATGGTAATAAGTATATGGATGTGTATTGATTTTTTGCTCTAAAATTAGAACAGTGAGGGCGTTTATTCGACAAAAAAATGTTAAAGTTGTATGAGCGTTCGTAGTTCCAGAAGGTAGATGGGCGAGAAAAAGAAGGGTTATGAACGTAGAAAGTCTTTTTGAGAGAAGATATTGTTTTTCAGCTATGTTAAAGAATTGAAATAGAGGTAGAAGCAGAGCCGACCGAACTGGAGAATTTCAGACGATGGGATAATGATTCGGTGGCGAAAAGACAAAAAGTTGGCTCCAAATGTGGAGTAGTATGCAGTGGATGACTAGTTTTCTGGGATTTCATGTGTTATTGGCGGGTGGATTACGGTAGTCTTTATTAATCGATATATTTTGCTGGAATTGTTGGTTGGGGAGTATTTGGCCTTTTTACACGTTTAAATAATACTTAGTGAATGGTTGAATGACTTGAGAGATTTTGATTCGAAAGGTACTAATAGTTATTGAAAAAAATGCTTTTTCGAGTCTAGAAATGAATATAGTTGATATTCTTCTCAAAATCAACTCATAAACTGATTTTGATGGGGAAGTGGGTTTCTAGACACGGGTTATTGATGAAATGAGTTACATTTGTTGCGTTCAAAAGGTGGGTTGAAATTAGGAAAAAATAGAATAGGAAACAAGATGATTTAATGAGGTTTCCGAGATTGAGCCGTGAGTGTGGTTCTGAGTATTTCAAAAAAAATTGTTTGGGAGGTTAGAGATTGTAGAAGGGTGATACTTCGATTTTGTAGTAATTAGCTAGTAAAGTGAAAGACAAGAAATCTCGAAATTCATTGTGAAAGGTGATTTTCTCATGTTTTTATGGATTGCGCCATGTTGTTTAATTTCGATTGTATTGTTAGCGTACTGGGAAGGATAATTGTCATTTATAATTATTGAGATTGGCTAGAAATTTGAAAAGGTGTAATGTGATGATCCAGGAACCAAGTACTTGGCTTGGGATTGCGCCACGTGGTTTGATTCTGATGGTATTGTTAATGTGTTGGGAAGGTTGACTACCGGGATTGGGCAGAAATTGGAAGAAGCGGGGCATGATGATTCAGAAAATTGACATTACTTGATCTGGGACTACGCCATGTTGTTCAATTTTGTTCGTATTGTTGATACGTTGTGAAGGTCTATTAGTATATCTACTTTTTAAGAATGTATATGAATGAGGGAAGAGGGATATTTGGATTGTAGTAATTGATATGGCTTGAGGTAATTAGGATTGCGCCACGTAGTTGACTTACAGTTGTATTATCGCTGTGTTGGGAAGATTTATTATTAGTTATGCCTATAGAGAGCAAGTGTGAGTGTCCTGGAAAGGGTATGTTAGGGGGATTGCTGTTAATCGATCTATTCTAGGATTGCGCCATGTGGTGGGATCCTAAGTGTCCTGAAAACTTGTTTGGAGGGTTTGTTTTTCACTGAATGGTGGTATCTAAGTATTGCACAGTTAGCATGTTTGAGTGGAAGACTAAAATACAAAAACTATCGTTGAAGTTGTTATTGTTGGATGCGCCATGCTGTTCCCCTGTGGTGATATTGCTGATGTAGTGGAAAGATCTATCATGGTTTTTACTTTTAATAATGGATGAAAATGCTTAGAAGGGAGGCCTTTTAGGTAAGGGTATTGATATCATAGCAGCCTATGATCATGCCGCAGGACATCAAGGAAGAACCTAATGTTGACTTTTTATTAATTGATTGATTATTTTTCATTGGAACATGGGGGTGAAGGGCGGATAGTTGTGTTAGGTGATGTGAAACGGTTTTGTTTTGTTTGATAGAAGCTTAATATTTGAATAGGGATGGAGGTTTTGGCATGAACTGGGTTTTCTAGATTAAGTTATTGCTGCGATTCAAAATTGCCTCGTTCAAGTACAGTTGGATAACGTTTGAAATTGTATAAGTGTTAGGAGAGTGAGGAGTTTTGCGGTGAAGTGAGCAAAATGTGAAGTTTGCAGTGACTGTGCGGGTTTTCGAGTAAGGCAATCTGGTAGGAACGTCGGTTTGCCAACAATTATTAACTTGACAGCTTTGTTAGCGCGCTCGAAAAGATGGAAGTGAACATGGAAATGTCATTTTACCTTTGATTTGAAGTGACTTCATCTGCTTCTATGGTGGTTTGTTAAACTAGCAACTGCTTGGGGACCTTATGGGTTTATGGAGTGTGGATACATGTTCCATTTTATTGGAAAGTTTCAATGCAGACAGGATAAGCTTAAGGAATTGGCCAGGTACCGTAATCTAATTGCGAAATCCGATCGCGGTGGTTGGGATAGGAGTCGCGGCTGTCAGAGTCGATGTATACATGACGCCGAAGTGACACCTGTTAACGTTGGATCTCTTTGCCTCACCGAGGTACCGAGTGAGTTTCGCAATCCAGACTAATAAATCTTGGTTGGCGATCCGCATGTGCCAAGGTGCGTTGTAATGCGGCCGCCTTGGCACAAAAACTTCACTATACACTCGGAAATAGGAGAGATACATGGATATATGATTTTGCTGTCTATCTCCTAGTACCGTCTCTGAACCGGTATCGTAGCAGCAAAGGGTCATATAGTGAGTGAGAATAGCTAGTTCTCAAGAAAAAGTGCGCAGAATGGCGAGCAAGTCCTTTTCAAAATCGGCAAATTAAATGGTTATTCATTAGATACTGGTTGTCAATAAAGAATTCAAGCGATTACGCGAGTTACATTAACTATTTCATTTATTTTCCAGTTCATTTACTTTTTTCACTTACTAATACTGGTTTTTACACCAGATTTCGTACTATTATTATCTTATTTCATTGTACTTTATTCAGTTCATTTTTTGCTAAAACATATTCGTTTCATATTTCATTTTCATTAATTCTTCATTTTCATTATTTTTTTTCAGATTGGTATAAACAAATTGGTTTCCTATCAAAACATATTCTTTTCCCATACATCATTATTAATTGCGCATATTTTTTACATTCTACTTGTTCCATAGGTCTACTCAACTACTTGCAGTCGAAGTTATTTTTATCAGCCCGATTAGAGGAACGTGTAGAGTGGTGGACGTGTGGTATGCTGTAACTAGCGCGGGCGTGTTACGAAATTGACAGCCTAGCAGCAGTCTGCTGGGTGTCCTTGATTACTATAGTGATTTACTATCCCTTTAATATGAATTATACTTCTTAATAATATCAAATATCAACTGGTACGCCGTGGGAAGAAAGAAAGGGGAACTTGTCGCCAGGACTTCTAAATTACACCGTTTTAGGTGTATTACTTATCCCTTATTATGATCATTCTCGAGAGAAAAAAAAATACTTACGTAAGTTGTCGTTCGTTTTCTTCGTCTTCTGCAGATAGACGAAGTTGTTGGGTTGAGTCGAAGGAAATGTGGGTTGGGAGGGGAATGCATTCTACGTGAGAGAGAAAAAGAAGGGGAAAAAAATTGGTTTCGAAAACAGGTGTGAAGAAATCTCCCTGGGTCCTCCATATCAGATAATAGGTTGATCGGGCCTATCACTGAAGGGGGTGTAGGTGTAGCGGTAGGTTATAGGATGTAGTACAAGACACATGGGCTATATATGTTTATTACTATAGGATTACATAAGAGAGGGAAGAAGGGGGAGGTGAGGAGGTGAGGTGGTGACCGGGAATGACTGCCACTGCTGGATGGCAGCAGCTTAAGTACCCGCAGGCTGGAGGCAGGTCGAGGTGGCGCAGCCTGATTGGCTGCCGGAGCATGATGACGAGTCCTTGAGGATTGATGGGCTGGAGGAGCTGACACCTGACAATAGCATTACTCACCCTTTGGTGTTGTTTTTTACCCATTCTCGGCCCTCTACACAAACACCGATAACTTCGGTGGATATCGATCGATTGTCCGTGGATCCATACATTTTTCACTTTTGCAACATTACCCACCCGTCGAAGTTGTCCATTACCTCCCACACAAAAACCGGCAATTTCGATCGATCGTTTTGCGCATTTTTCGTTTAGCTCAGCCCACCCCGACGGGCTCCTTCCTTGTGACAGCGTTTGTCTCTCACTTTCATTCATCTTTTTCCCGCGCCCAAGTTTTCGAAACCAAATTACCATTTTGTGTAATATCCACCCAGTGTTAAACTTCATCTTCCTGTCATAGCGCTAGGTACTACTCACCACTTTTACTTTCCTCCCTGTCTTGAACCACTCTCCAAATGAATTACAATATTTACATTGAGCACCACCCAATTAACTACAAGTTCCCCTACTGTGGGCTGGTTTCTGCTCACTTTGAGTGCGCACAAAATAACTTCATAAGGTCACTTCTACCGATTTTCTCCTAGCCTATGGCTTGCGTTGGAATCAAGTTAAGAACCTTTGTTGTTCTAACCGCCCACTCTTTGTACCCTCCGCCGATTGCGTCTGGGCCTCTTTCATGTATTTTGAACTCATAGCTGACGTAAACCCACATTTCCTCCATGTTTGGGCCGTTCTGGAACCTAACTAACGGTTAATTTTAATTTGAGCACTAAACTTCAGTGCACGTTCCGCACAGCGAGTGGAGCTCAGCTTAGCTCATGTGCGTCTCATGGACTCATTGTCTCATTGTCTCATGCTTTACCCAATCCGAATTGTCTCCACTTCCACAGGTTGCAAATCTGTAATGTGTGGCGGTCCAATGCCACACATCGCAGATCCTCGTGTCTTTATTCAAAGCAACAGTGGGACACGCTGACAAGTCCGCTCCCAAAACCATCGCGTGGGATTGCTGTCCCATTTGACACGTTTTGAATAGTCCCATTTTCTCTATTTACTTGTACTTAGATTAAAAGAGATGAAGACGAGTGAGAACGGTTTATCCATTCCAGGTAGATACAATGTTCAGAAAAACAATGGGCAACCAACGTAGGAACTACAAGGCTTCTAAAGTATTGCTACGCAAATAGTCTCTGTACATAGCATTCGTTGATTCGATGTCGGGGGTTAGTGGTGGAGTACTTTCGGCTGCTTCGATTCTTGAAGGAGCATTTTGTTGCACATTATTTCTTGATTCTTCAACACGTTGTTTAGGTGGATGAGCGCGAGAGAAGGTGTTCTTTCGACCAATCAACCAATACGTTTCCATTACTCCTTTACCCTGAAAGGATAGCATTAGGGTAAATTCTTAATTATCCGCAGTAAAAAGGCTATTAGTCGTACTCAGTCGCATATTCAATTACAGTTACTTTTAGGAGTAAAATGTTTCCAGTCGGAGTGGAAAAGCAGCACATCAACTTCCTCAGCAGTGGCTCAGCGTATAGTGAACGGTTGCCTTTCGAGTACGCCTACGTCATGAAGAGAGCAGACAGTGGCGCATGCATAGAAACATGGCATATGCATGGAAACTGACTGCAAGGTTAAAGGAATAGTCCACGGAACATGAGTTTCTCATTACCCATATATTATGTTGTATTTGCCTTATGTGTGCCGCATTCGAAGTTTTATTCGAGAAAATGTGAATCCAGCTAAGATACAGGACCACAAAGTCTCGACCGGGTGGGCGGGGCCTCCGGGCGAGAGCCCACCCCGCCGTCCTGTGCGGTCATTGTGGGAGTAGAAAATTACGTGAACAGTCCCAATCTCCGTTTTCAACCGCGGCATACGACGGGAAGGGAAGTATACTCGGCTGCCCGCCCAGATGGCCGAGAATTTATAGAGCCAATGTCTGCCGGACCCTCACTTTTTTCGTGTGAAACTTTGCATGTGGCCTTCATCAGGCAAATGCAACGTATGCCTCGATAAACATCAACTTAAAGTCACTTTCACCTTTATAAGAACCTCTCCTCTCAGTTGTGTTTCATAATCAGCATGGTATTCCTTCATCAGCAAATCGTGCGCTTCTTTAGACAAATGAGTGAGACCAGCTGAATGAACGAATTTTGTGTTTTAAAGATTGAAGATTCATTGATCTGATAAATGGCAAAGGCTGCTCAGGTTGATAAACAGACGTTTTCCATTGCTCTCCATCCTTGACGAGGTGTTGACTGTGTCGCCAAAGAGACAATAACGAGGCATGCTTAAGCCAACGACACCAGCAACGCATGGTCCTACAATTATGAAGGTTGTGAGACATTTTCAACTCCCTTGCATGCATCTTAACCTCAGATTTGGTACGATGATTTGAAAACGGACATCTACCTGAGTTGACGCCAATTCGTAGTTGCACCCTCTCTTTTGGAAGATGCGATATCCTAAACTCGTCAACGAATTTCATGAAGGACAACGATAGCTCGGAGATCTCTTTGATATGAGCGTAACCATTTCTCACTGGTAGACCAGAAACACACAAATATCCGTCGCCAATCGATTCCACCTACAAAATTATATTCATTATGAGGCAATCAAGCACCGAATAAGCTCTGCTTTGATGTATTCGTTGATAAGGAGCATTGATTTGATGCTGTGAATGTGAATTCCTCACTCTCAGACTATGGAAACCATTCATGGAAAGACAGTGTGAAGCTGTGCATATGTTAGACCGCGTTCATACTTTGCGCGGGCAGGATGTGGTTGCATTCACAGGCAGCGAGGCAGAGTGGCACGGGGGAGGTGCAGAGATAACGCACACAACGAGACAGGATGGCGCAGGCGAAGACGCAGAAACACGCAGCCACGCCCTGCCGCCGGAACCGCGGAGTATGAATGCGGTCCAATGTGTCGTCTGGCAGGCCTTACGCGCTCTACCGAGTTGTAATCAGCATGAGAGAATTATTCATAGGTCTTTGGATTTTTCTTCATACACAGAGAAGTATTTTGTTACTTTCATTTAGTGTGCACGACGTGTGAAGTCAAGCCCATCGAAATCTCCTCCCATTGATAGTTTGCAAACGATAGATTTAATCAAAAATTGTCTTAGATACAGCGTGTTTGACCATCAGCCATCACGGCAATATAAGACACACGCCCGTCCCCATGATGAAAAAGGGCTCCTTCGAAAGGTACCGAGAGGTGTAAGGGAAACGGATATTTGAAATTAGAAGGGAACGTTGGCGGCGAAAGCAGGCTGCAAAGGGCGACATTGTAAGGCTGCGTTCATACCAAATTGAATGAGAGTTTTGGCGCATTCGCGTCATGCATGAGGTACGTATCGATCAGAAAATGAGAGTATTGGCGCATCGGCGCATTGGCGTATCGGCGCATTCGCGTCATGCATAAGATACGTATCGATCTAGAAAATGAGAGTATTAGCGCATCGGCGCATCGGCGCATTGGCGGATCGGCGCATCGGCGCATCCGCGATTTGAGAGAATTGGCGCATTCGCGTGATTGATAACATACATATCGATCGAAAAAGTGAGAGTATTGGCGCATTGGCGCATTGGCGTATCGGCGCATCCGCGCATCCACGATTTGAGAGAATTGGCGCATTCGCGTGATGTATAGGATACATATCGATTGAAAAATGAGAGTATTGGCGCATCCGCGATTTTGGATATTTGCCATAACAGAAAAAGATCAAGAAGTGAAAAGAGAAGAAAAAGAAATCAACCGCACGTTGGCACGTGCCGCGTTCAAAAGGGTGACGTGGCACGCCAATTCTCTTAAATCGCGGATGCGCCGATGCGCCGATGCGCCAAAACTCTCATTCGATTTGGTATGAACGCAACCTATCCTTTGTTCGCGATCTCCCGCGCATCATTGCAAACTGCACACATCACCTTTGCGAGTTGCTCGCTGTAGGAGACGGGACCACAGGCTAACGCAGTTGACATTTCTTGCGCGTATGGCGTATTTCATTTATTCATGACGATGTGAAACAAGCCCTCTGCCGGTGTCTTCCAATGAGTTGACGGCGATCCAAGAAACTCCACGGTTTCAGGGGACAGGCCATTTTACAGTTAAGCACACAGTTCTTACAGTCATCAACCAACCAGCGACAATCATATTACCTTGTATACGGAATGCTCCTCAATGATTGAATCGAATCCGTTATAGAGATCGTTGAGAAGATTAACAATCTGTAATCGAAATGAGGTCATGGTAGAAACACTGCAAAACATGTATTACCGTACCTGAAATGCTGTGCATTTAGCAGCCAGCTGAGTAAACTTGACAACATCCGAAAAGAACACTGTGACACTGTCAAATCCTTCTGGTTCAACAGTCTGGCCCGACTTCAGCCTATCCGCCACTTGTCTGCAATTTTCACTTGAAGTGTAGGCCTTCGGAGGCATATTCCGCGCTCGCCAGAACGAGCTACATCGTCATTGATGGAGCCTAATGCGGTGTTTTTGTCACGTCTCCGAATCCGTGAGACGCGTGCCAAAAAAGCCCCCAAAGCTCTTCTGCTAGCTAGCTATCGATCTTAACCCTTGCTTCAAAAAAAACGAATGGTCTTAAAGCAGGGTTACTTGAAGTAAGTTTGCGCTGATAGGGTCATTATTGAAAGTGACGACAAGAAACACAGACTTGTGGCCTGAACAAAGAAGCTCACCTAGGCAACATTCTTCCTAAGAGAAGATCTGCTTTTTTCTTCTCCTCTTGCAGCTGTTTTGTTCTCTCCTCAACATCTAACTCGAGAGTTGTTGTGTAGTCTTCCAACATATTGAACATATGGTCCATCAGATTGCTTTTCTTGTCTGGCATCATTAACTTAAATGCAAATTTTTCATGAAGATTTCCGGATATCGTATTGCAGCAGATCCATGGACCCAGTCCTCTGCTGCCGTAGCATTTGCTCATACCTTCAAATTATTGCACAGAGTGTCAGCATTCGGTCGATCATCCGGTTTCTCGCTCCAGCAATCACGTATGAGATGAAGCTGCAGAAATCATCGAAGTCAAGTCTGTTTTCACTTCTACTAGCCTGCATTCATACTTGGTAACGCAATTGCAGAGAACGTGTTCACGCAATACTCCAGCAGTGCAGGGCACTCCGTTGGCTGTACGGCGGGAAAGCGCGTCTGCGGTATTGATGAAGGCATTACTTTCGAGTCACAGGTGGAAGCGCAGTCCGCTGAGGGTATTGATGAGGTGGGTGTCGATTGGTTGAATTTTCGCTTCGCGGCGTCGCACTCGCTGCGCCGTCAGCGTGTCGTTTGAAATTCCGCTCATGACGCCATGGGCTGGTACCGCAAGAAACTGTTAAGATCGCGTGTTGAAAGCTCCGGGAGTTTGCCTATGCCGTGTTGTTTCTACGTCGTTTCCAGATCGCAGTTCACAAGTTATTGCAGTTCCATGATTCTCTTCGATTTAACTTTTATGACGTTCAAGCCGTATTCAATCGCGAAAAAACTCGCACTCGCCGCGGGTGGCCGCGCAAAATTTGACCGATTGGCACACTCCCTTGCTGGTCAGGCCCTTGGTTGCGGGTGCAGTGCAGCAATCGGATCGCGCAACCTGTCGCCGGGTATGAATGCAGCCCAAGAGTTCGCATGGATCACAAAATCACAAAAAGATTACAAAAATGAAGAAGCCATTAAAAGATGGTCCAGTTTCCATTATCCTGTGGCTTCATATGCCCTCTTAAAGAAATAAGTTAATAACCAAGGCGCTTACCACTGCTACGTTGATCTCGCCATCAGTATTGAGATCTGGCCGTGGTGGGGTGTGCCCCCCTTTCTTGAGCATGTATAACAGCTCTGAAATCGCAAGATGGAGCGAAGCAGACGGGTGAAACCCTCATACGGAGTGATCTTCTTACCATCAGTTCCTTCTTTTCGTTCTTGTAAGTTCCATGCGGCCTTTCGTGTAACGACCTCTGAAGCGATAATAGCAAATGAGTAAATGTCGCCCTCTTTCGACATTCTTGCAGAGGTCTCGGGTGTCCGAAGATGTTCGGGAGCCAGCCATAGAAGACCTAGGAGATAATTCGTGAAAGACAGCGAGGAGAATCAATGCAAATTTTATAGGGAATCCGGTCAATATTTGTGGTCTTACGAAGAACTGAAGGATACCGTAACAATGTAATTAGGAAATATTTACGCTTTTTCTTGAGCCCATCATCTTCTCGTAATGATCCAAGCCCATAGTCGGATATCTTAACTTGCCAGCTGTCAGTTACCAAACAACACTCAGAACGGAGACGACCGTGGCATCCGATGAATGAGTTGTGCAGGAAGCGGAGACCCTGCAAGCAAATAGGTCTTGCATTTTTCATAAATACTCGAGTCTACTTTGAAATCGGGTACCTCGGCAATGTCTCTCATGATGCATAACATGAAGAACGGATCTAACCACAGCGATCCCTTCAAAATCAGCTCCTGAAACGTAATGAATGGTATTCCCGGAGTGCTAGTGTAGTGGGTATTGCAACAGCAGCAAGTACACTTTTATGTACTATAAGCCCTAAATGTACTACCTTTGGTAACTTGCTCACATAGTCACGCGTGTGCGTGGAGATTTAAACTAGATAATTTTCAGCCTCGTCAGAACTGCTTTTCCGCGCGCGCTTCAGTCGGCGCCAAAGAGTCGCTGCTTTCATTCACACCATGCACCATATACTTCCTTGTTTATCCTTCTTCCAAGGCTATATCCTGCCAAAATCGGAATGTGAGCAATTGTTATTCAAAGGTTCGCCTGGGTTCCTGCTTGCCTACGGGGAAAACTGCGTGTACGACCACTACTCTCCAATAGAAGGGGAGCCTACCATATTGCCATTAAAAGCAAGGAATGCGATATCCCATAGCCGTTCAGCAATCCATGACAGATTTACAAATTCAGACCAAATACATTGATAACAACAGAAGATAATTGACTATCTTGTGAAGCGAACCTGTAGAGTGCCTCTGGAGCACATTCGCCATATGGCTACATACTCGGCACCATCGATCGAAAGTCCAATGAAGCGATTGACGTTATCGTGATCCAATTTCCTCATCTCAAAAGCTGGTACTGCAACTTTATGCATTGCAAGGGTTTCATAAAAAAGTGCAAACCTGTGGAAATCTGAGGCAGTCCTCTTCCGTCAGCCGAGTCAGTGAAAATTTCGTGGTCAAAACGGTATCGTTATCGAGCAAGTAAATCTCATAATCACCGAAATTTGATTCGGACAGTTTTGAATCTCCGGTCATGATCGACGATTTTCCCGATTGAAGTGAGCGCTTGCTTTGTTGCTGCATTTCACGCTAAACGAAATGAATCAAATTCGGCAACCGTTCAAACATGAGGAAGAAAGCATCTGGAGAGCTCACTGAAGTGGTCGGCTTCCTAAGCTTCATGTACGGAATTTGCCATAGCAGACGCTGCTGCTCTCGTTCTTCCTCCCGCATTCTAAAATATGCTAATTTCCTCATACTACTTTCCTCTCCATGAAACAGTAATTGCATTTTCAGTACATTTTGGTGCTGCAGTAGCGTGAGAAGTCGATTTAATGTTTTGCGTACTACCTAATCTGAGCGAGCTCTTCGTCTGAGGGTGACCATGGTTAAGTACTGTTGATCGACACCAATTCAGCCTTATCTCCTTACCTTATCACAGGAATACTTACCGCATCACATAGATGATGAAGGCCACCGTACTAATCAATAGAACTCCAAGTAGTGCTGCTCCAACTATGACGTAGACGCCGTACTGCTCCCAAAACGGCTTTGGACAATCAGTTCCCAAATAACCACACTTTGGACGAGCAAGCGGACTACCAAGAAAAACAATAGACATCAGAGAATGAGTATACTGCATCAAATAAACTCACCGTTTTCCACCCCGAGTGGCCCACATAGTTTCCGCTTCGTTCGTGTAACCCTTCGTCATTGACTTAATTATCCCATTTTTGGTACTATTATACTGAAGTTGACAGAAGCGGTACAACTCACAGCTTTTCCGTTAAGATACGTGAAATTTATCGCCGTCATTTGGTTGAAATTAGGATCAAGGACGTAGGCCGAAAACAGTGGAATTCGTGTTCCATTTGAATTTATGGCAACTAGTCCCGTGAGCCCTGAAAGCACAACGTCCAAATAAAAGTGTTTGTAGTTGAAAGCCACGAAATTCTGCTGTCAACCTAGAAAACTGCGTTCCATTGATTGGGTGAGAGTGGTGGCATTGGATTGTCCTCCAATAGGATCTAACGTCAATGATTCATTCAGAGACAGCCCATATAGATAGAAGACGTCATGAAGGTAGCGTGCCCATGTGGCCATCTGGAATTTCGTGACAGAGCAAAACATCCTAGGTCAACATCAGAGCCATACACATTAGCTCATCAATCAAAGGGATTGAATCGTTGAGCCTCTTTTTCTAGGCTGTAGATTTCGTAAGGACAGCTTGATCACGTAAGATGGTTACGTGGTCGATCACGCAAGCTTTACCTGTTTTCCATCATTTGACAGACATGCAGGTGTCTTACAGTAGAGCGGATCTTCCCGTACACGTTGGACGACTTTTGCTTGGAAATCTTTCACTATGTCAGGGCTGACATCGTCGGCATTGTTATCCACCTAAAGAAGGGTTTCGAAATCAGCATTATATAATATTCTCTCTCTTGTAATAAAATTTGTGATTTGTAATAAAAATTGCCGATATCATCCTTCTTGCTGCGTTTTTTATGGTCGCATCATCAGCATGGTTGTTGTCGAGATCCTCCCAAAAAGGTGTCATCCCATTGGAAACTGCAATACAGGAAGCACTTCAGAATGTGAACTACGTGATAGATTTAGGTGTACCCTAGCTACCATGAATTTTCTTTCGGCCGGTCCCCACAAGGTGTTTGAGTGTGAAAAGTTGGGAAAGCTGTGAATTAAGAACTGATACAGTTACAGTCCATATCATCGCGCTAAATAGGGCGTGGCTTACGGACTTTGGTGAGAGTGTGGACGAGGTTAAAGGCTTCAATACACTCTCACCCAACTCCGTAGGTCACGTTCTATATAGAGCTGTGAAATGGCTATGTCCGAGATGTGCAAAACGTCTTAGTCTAAGGAGATGGAGTGTATAGGTGACGCAGAAGGATAACTAGAACAAACTTAGGGTAGTAGCCACTAAACAGCATACATAGGCGACAAAGTATCGATTTCTTGCCATGATCTCCACCAAAAGACGTAGTTTAGCTACACTTCCAGGGAAAGTTAACGTCTCAGATCGTTCGGGAATTCTCGCGGTTCCGGATATTCCACTTTTTTCCATTTTTTTTTTGTTCTTGCCTAAGGTTGCCCATATCATATTGGAGCCCATTTCTCGCCTTCAAACACTGTAATGTTTGTGCCCTAAATAAAACTTGAATTTGTGTAAAGTCTCTAGAACAAAATGGACAAGTGATAGCTCAATGCCATGTCTCGTACACTCTCCTTTTCCGGCTCACAAACGCCCAATTTCTCAACCACATCGTGGCATATGAGTCGGATGCTGTAGCACAACCGACGACGACGATCTGCTTAATGGTTGGACAAAGGTCAAGCTCTTAGCTTTCAACATTGTCAGCATGGCGGCGGTGTGGTGGTCTGCTAACCAATAGTGGTTATTGGATTTCTGCGAAACTATTACGGCTGTAATGCCTAATCCACCATAGTTTCGTGGATTTCTTCAAAACTATTACGGCTGTAAGGAGCTCGCCAGATGCATCGCAAACTGCAGATCGTAAGCTCAGTGTTGGCTACTAGCAAGTGGCCTGTCCTTCTTCACGACAACGCTCGCCCCATCTTGCATAAAGAACTTTGAAAAATTGAATGAGCGGGGCTTCCGCATCCACCATACCCATCCGACCTGGCCTCACAGTCACCTTTCCTTCGAGCATCCGGATAGAACCTTCCAGTGGTAACGCTTCAAGACTCAATACGATGGTGAAGCGGCTCTCACGGAATTGATCGCATTCAGATTTTCAGTGTTCAGGTAAACGAAGGAATCAAACTTATGTTGGCAAAAATCTACTGATTCTTATGGTTTTTGTCTTGTTTGATAAAGTTGTGTAGGAACCGAGATATGCGTATTTGAAATTAGATATTCAAAACCGCAAGAACCTTCCGTGCGACCTAGTAAAAGGGAAACTGTGTTCAGTAGAAATGATTAACTGATTTTGTACTCACGTTCACCGATTCCTCTTGCTGCCTGACCTGAAGACATGATTTCGATGTAAAATGGACAGGCAAGAAGGACGCAGAGTAGATAAAACCTACCAAATCCAAAGCCACGCAATCCTATCATCACATATACGTATTCTTCCGAAATCATATCCATAGTGGCGACTTTCTTCATGAATTTGCGCCGGCTTTGTGCTGTGTCCAAGCATATCACAACTACTGCAATTGTTTTTCTCATATTCTTTGAACCATGGACAGATCATACAGCATCTCGCTATTATGGGATCCTACTTTATATACGTGCAGCCAATTTACGAGATTCTAACGTCGCTCTAAGGTATCTGGAGTGGGAGGAAAAGTAAAGCCCGGCGGCTGCTGGAGCACAACACTGGTTCTTTACAAGGCACCAGTTGATAGCACATGTGATCACTCACTTCTTGCAGACCTTTGAGTACGTAACAACTGGTCTGTGAGGTATCCATTATCCTGTCCATCCCATGAAACTTTTTGCACTATATCGACCAAGTAAGAAGAACCATCACTGAACGCAGTCTGAAAATCGAGACAAATGGCTCTTTGATTTGTGTGGCGCTGTTCTTTGCCCACGTACAACAACATCGTCAATCATCGTGTCACAGAATTGCACTTCATTCGGAGTGTAGTAGATTGCCACACGGTTCCATTCAAACATCTTGAACATTTCTAACATGGCGTACATCATCCTGAAATAAAGAGTGAGAGGTCATGGATTAGCTGATGAATGTGCCAAAAAGTGTCTCAGTTCATCAGGTATCGCTTTACTTGAAGGATTTTTGTAAGTTTCTCACTATAAAAACACAAGATTTGCCCCCTCCCCATGCTGATGCCTTAGGAGGTTACGGTATCGAAAGAGCCGATACTGCTCCTAGCCCTAAAGCATCTAGTAAGATTCTTTGATAATTTTGAGTAGTAGGGCGTTCGCTGCAATTATTCGCATTTTCACTTGCGTTTTAATGTTATTTTCCTTTTTATACCTTGCTTATTTGAATTACAAAAATAGTGAAGCTGTTGAATCAACTTACTGAATTGAATCTGGCATGACTTTCGTGAGATATTTAAAACGCTGAGTATCGCTGAATATGTAGTCAATAAGGAAACCCCATCCAAGCATTATTTTCTGGTAATATGTTGAAAGATAGCCAGTCATTTTCGCTGCTGAACACATGAAATTCATGCTTGAATTATTAGCAAAATGACAGAAGACAGAATAGCTGCCATCCGTTTTTACAGCGTTCACGGTAAGTGAAGAAAATGATTTTTCGTTAGAATATTCCATGTTCGACTCTCTTTTAATCTTGGCATAGATAGACTCTCTGGCTAATTTCATCGAAGCCTTCCAAAATTCACGATATTACTTATTCGAGGCTAACGTTTCGGCGTTTTCGTCTTCTTCAAAGCCTGAAAAGTCGAGAAAATTCGAGACCTGTAATTCACTGCAAGACTTTCACAATCCCGTAAACCTTTTCTATAGAGTACTAAACCAGCTCTCTGTATAAATCAGTCGAAGTGTGCCATAGGCTTACCTTGGTATTTTGCGACCGGGGTGCAAGATGGACCACCAATGACAACTTTTTTCTAAGTCTCAAGTTCTCTCACTTCTCAGGCTCGGAAGAAGGCGAAGACGCCGAAACGTTAGTTTCGAATAAATTAGATCGTGAATCAAATTTTTTGTTAACTATGGCCAATTAATTGACATTGCGAAGAATCCTAGAATCTATTAAGTATATCATCACAGCCTCAAAACCTGAAAGAGGCTGTGCTGTGCAGATCAGATTAGCATAATGTACTGGAGCTTGGATCTCATTGGATCGTGTTAAGGTTGCCTTAAGCGACTCCTACTGCCGGCTTTTCTCGCTGAGTATGGATGGCCTCAGGAGCCACACTGATCGTAAGTACCTGTAAAATGCCTTTTTATCTGTCTGCCCGCCCCTTGCTCCCTCCTCCCCTCCCGTCCATTTCGAAATGAAGAACAACCTGTAGTGGTGGGGACAAGTTTGACATAGGCAGGGCGTGGGATGAGGAGTAAGGAGCACAAGCTAAGCTGGACCGAGCTTAACTCCGTCCGCTTCCGGTGTGCATGTATTAAAATGTCTGGTACTAAAGTCGACCCAGAGTTTTCAGTTTTTTTTCAGAATGACCCACATCTGAGGAAAAACAGAAGGTGTTCGGAATGGGCGATGTTTTTGCCACAAAAATTCGTTAATGGGTTTCAACGCAGTAAGAGACAGGAAAAAACCAAACCAAAATATCTAGAACATACTTATAGTCAGCGGAGACCGCCCATAATGGGCGGGGCGTGAGTGACGCTCACCACAAAAACTGCAAGCCTTTCTAGAATGGTCTAAAGTCCGCGGAAAAAATGGGAAAGGGCAGTGTTATTCAGAACAAGAAAGTTGTATAAACCTATAAAATTCAGAGGCTTATGGTTTTGCGGTGAAGGCGGAGTGTCAACCAAAAATTTGTGATATGGTTCTGAAAGAATCTGGGGATGGGGAAAGTGTAGATAAAAGTAGGTGAAAATGCTGCTTGAGTAGAGTAAGTCCCCGAAGATGTAGGCGTAGCCAGTAGAAAATCCTACAGTATAGGAGGTAAGGTGGGGGAGGAACGATTGCTGTAACACACCAATAAGTGAACACAGCTGTACGGACTACTCTTTTTTAGTTTGTGACTATCAATTAGTATTAATCGAAGATCTGGGTCTATTTTATGGGATTACCAAGGGTGTAAGTGATGGTGAAGAGGTCGAAATTCCATGGAGCCACCTTCCCAAGATGATAAGCAGTGATGATTATCTCAGTTGTAACGGGTTTTGGACACAATTTACATAAAAAAGAGCAATTTCGATCAACTACTGACTCCCATAGTATGATGTGCGCAGAAGTATGCGTCAGCTCAGCTATTAATACTAGTAAGGGATGGTCAAACTAACGTGCGGGGCAAGGAGGACCAATAATAACATCCGCATTTTGTTTGACCATATACTCCAGAACGACTCCAACAGCTGTGACGGGACTGCATTCAGTGTAATTCACGAGGAACCTGAAAATTCCAGACGCATCACACATTTCACTCTCGAGATTCCTTTCCACCATACATGTCCATTTCTTCCTACTTGGCCAGTTTTTTTTTGTATCGAATGCCTCTGGATGGTTCTGCGCTTATCTGAGAAGAAAATTTATCCTTTCATAATGCTTGCGAGCCGACCATTTACAAGATTTGTACATGATTCGTTGTGGAGATGTCAAAGTCTTTGCATGATTCACAGTGACTGGCAGAGGTGGTGTAGTGACAGAAGGCGCGTGCTCTCATTCTCATGGTGCGAGGATCTTATACCACACGAATGCCCGCCCAAGCCAACGTAGCCTTCCATACCTCCGAGGTCGGTGAATCGGTACGAAACTCGTCTGGGAGGATAAAAGCACTGCCATGAATATCGGTTAGCCACCGCAAGTCACTGTATAGGCCATTCAGCGCATTCACCTGCCACCACGATTCTGAATGGAACTGGAATGCGTGGCGCATCCCACAAAAGAGGTTGATCAGAGTTGAAAACTTTATCCTTTATGCTTTAATTCATAGTGATGATAAGGGCGAAGAGTCTTAGAGAACGTTCATATTGTAGTTTTCATCACCACGAATAAATATATTTATTTGATATAAACTCTATAAAATGGTATGTCCTCACCTCTGACTCTGCCGCTGATATGTCATTCTTTTGCAACGAGCTCATGTTTTCTTCTATAGCGCACAATTTGGCAGAGGTATAACACTCACTTGAAATCAAAACCGTCCACAATACCCTCGGAACGCATTCGATCGAGTGCTAAACCGATAGCACCACCACTTTGTGAGAATCCCATGAACGTTGGTAGCACATTCTCCACTGCAGCAATTCCAACCGTTATCTGAACACGGAAAAGTGATTTGGACAAAGCACTTTCTAGCTGAAACCTCTGCTGAGTCAGTGCTTACCGTCCGTTTCTGCTGCGTAAGAATAGATTCATATGAACAAAATAAGATCAAAAGAATTTGAATGATCATAGAGAAGCGTAAATTGGTATTTGACAGCAGCCGACAACAAATGAAATGAGGTTTCCATTTTGAAAACGGATTTAGCAGGAAACCTACATTTTGAAGCCTTTCAAATTCAGTTGAATCGACGTTCGTCACCGTATCCCAAGGATGAAGGCAATCACAAAACAAAATGAATTCGGGGACGAAATGAGTCTCATGTGCTCTAAAGTGGCTGAAAGTTACATCGGGTGATCACTTGCTAGACTATTGATTGAGATTGAATCAATTCGGTCAGTAGAGGTGTGCGAAAACCGAGAAAAAGCCTGAAAACCCTTCCTCTGCGTCATTAGCCTGGGATAGACTGCAGACGGGAGGAAAAGTCATATGAACACGCCGTGAGGTTTACCCCGGCTTCGCTGGCAAATCGAGCGGCTGGTGAAGTGCAGAACGACACGCCGTCTGCGGGAATGAGAGCCCATGCCGCGCTTTTTGAAGCGAGTTTCGCACACATCACCTCTTCTGAAGTGGAAAGATTGTTTTTAGAAAACATTTACTCTCAGCACTCACTTTTTCCTCACCTCTCCCGGTGCCTTTGAACTCAGAATACTCACTTTCTTCCTTTTTCTCGACGGTTGCTGTTTCTCACCCTACGTGCCGTTATAATGCAATTACGTTGGAAGACGAAAAAGCAAGAGCCGAGAGGTAGCTGGCTGCTTTCATATCCTCGTAACATGAGGAGATTTAGTTGTTGGCACTATGTAACGGAGAAGCGACATTACGGATTGAAATTCCTGAAAGCGAAGTGGTCATATGGCAGACCTATAAAACACCTTTATTTTACCCAGTCTCCGTCTCCGACGAAGAATCACAAAACAAAAGGATCTGGGAGTGAAATGAGTTTTATGAATTTTACGAAAAAACTACGAATATTATGTATTATATTATTATAATATTACGTTTAACGAAAAAGTTACGAATATTATGTAAGAGGAATTTGTCACTACTGATGCACCCTCCGCCTACGATAGTCAGGCAGCGGCACGAAGCTCTGCTGCATCTATGTACAGCGAAATTCGTTGTATATCCAATTCAACCAACACATTAAAAGTGGGAATGGTATTCTATGGCAAAAGTATTTCATCGGTCATTAGGTAAAGGAATCGTGTAAAGGAAAGATGAGTTTCTCTGTCACCCATATCTTTGTTGTATTCGCCTAGTAGTAAGGGCAGCATGCAATGTCCTACGTGAAAAGGGGGGTGCCGAAGGGGAGGGGGGAGGGCTCAGAGTGAATGCCCGCCCCGTCGTCCGCCACCTTCGGAGAAGAGTGGGACTGTTTACGTAACTTGCTGTTCCCACTGTGTGGCGGACGATGGGGCGAGCATTTAATTTGAGGGACCCACTTTGAGAAACTGTGCTCAGCCAAATTCTCGCTTTTCACATGAAACTTCGCATGCGACCTTTAATAATCAAATACAAAATGAATATATGAGTAACGAAGAAACTCATTCTTCCGTGCACGAATCCTTTAAGTAGTATGCGCAGCAAAACAACCAGCGAATGACCAAGAATTACGAAGCGTCCATCGTATTGCTGCTTCAACAATCTCTGTACATCTTTATGCGATTCACTGTTTGGTCAATGGAGAAGTGTGCTCGTGTCTTCTGTCATCAAGAGAGGTTTAGTGCCTCGACAGTTGCTCCTTGACCTCTATACTCTTCGTATGAATAGATAGAGAAGAGACTGATTTACTTCTCTTTATATGTGTTCCATGTGTGTTTTTTGCATCGCCATTCCCCATAGAGAAAGCCCGACTCCATGCATTAAGTATTGGTTTCTCATAACAGCTGCAGAGTGGAGGGAAAGAGAGTATCACGGTTTTGACAGCGATTGCGATTCGTCATCAACCAGCTGGCTGGGGCAAAAGTCTATAGAGAAATTCAGCTAGCTGGGCCTCAGAGTAGAAGAGGAGTGCAACTGGAGACTGCGCACGAAAAGGGTCTTTTGACAACAGGACAACCGCTGAACCACGACGACTACCGCCGACACTCGCCGAGTTGCTTCACCGCAGACACACTCTTTTCCTCGCCGACACACTCTTTTCCTTTATAATCATTAGTCTCTTTCCGTTTATTACGCTTTCTTTTGCCCTATCCCTGATTGCCATTCCTATTTGTGCCATTTTTACTAGTTGACTAACTTACTTAAATGCATGTTTTTTTCTCATTTAACGCATGAATATTTAGTTATTCCGTTTTCAGCATTTTTCAACTTTTCTTTGTTTGATTACCCAAGTTTGAGGTCGCAATAAAGGCTTGGTTGAGTTTCTCGTTGGTGGTGTGCAAGTGAAGTGGTGGTTTTTTTAGTAGCCGCGTGGCACCAGCTAACTATCGCAACAAGTCGTTTCAGAGTGTGAGTCACGCTGAAGCGATACTATGTGCTTCCCGCTTATGATATTTATGATTATGTGAAGCTACCGAATACAGAGAAGCTCTCAAAGGTCATGCTTACCAGCAAGTGGGCGATCTCAGATTGAGGGCTGGACAACTTCAGTTCCCTGTCTTACTGCGTTGCCAAAGCTGCAAGAACGTAAAACTAACGATGGGCAGCAAAAATATTAGCTTTCATTAACGGACCTCTGGTAAGGGGGATGTGTGAGTCACTCGGAAACGATGGAAACGGTGGCTCATGTAATGACTATCCCCCCATATTGCTGCATATTTGTGAAAATACTGCCCTTATTGTTAGTAGAAACAGGGGAACACAATTCGGGACCATAAGACCCGAACTACAGTGAGCACGATTCCCTTCATTGCTATGCTACTGAATCCATAAAGTGCCAAGATACTGGATGGCTGTAAGGCGTAGGACGTGGATCTGCTAGCTTATTGACACCGTGGGCGAGAAGATTTTTGAAATGTTGGAGTTTTTTCAAGAGTTCGGGAATACTTGAGGTTCCGAGGGTTGGTCATATGATCAGTGCTTCATTGGATCTCTCGCTCTTTTCCTTTTCCGCGCCTGCGAAGTCTCGTTTTGCGTGAAGTTGTACCCTAGCAGATTTTGTTGTGCTATTGGTTGTTTTTTGTCTTTGTTTAAGCATGGGTTGCTGTCTCTATAGGATTAGATCCACTAGTTCCAATTGAATTGCTTGAGAAGAGATAAGAAAAAATGCGTGAGCATTTCTCGTTCACATTAGCATTCTCAAAAAAGCAGCACCCTTTGCCGCACTGTTGCTCAACTGCAAATGCAGAGTCCCGGTGCGGTGCTTATGGAAGGCTCTCCACCGGTTGTCAGACCAGTTGGAAACAACTCCATAAACGGCAGCTAGGCTGAACTACTGCTGTCATTTCGATGAAGATAAATTGTATTAGACTGGTTTATCGGTGGTGCAAGGTGAGGTCTGATTGGAATTTTGGTGTCAACAACTCATGAGCAGGCCATACGTAGCAACGTAAATGCAACCATTGTCGGGCTGACGCTGAAGAGGGAATTAATTGAAAAGCGACATGAAAGCCTTTCTTTTTTCGGTTTTCGTCTTTCGTTGAGTTCTCATTATGGAGTAAATCTTAAAAAACGAGCCATCGATCTGTTGGATATTTATTTAAAATTCACATTACTTGCATATCATCACCTTGTTCGAAGTGGAGTCGGTGTCGCACCTCTGATAGTTTTCTTTTTAAAAATGGAAACTGAAAATTTTCTGAAATCTTTGACAAAATAAAGCGGAATAAGAGGATTAAGGGCTGGAAACCACGAGAATAGAAATGGAAAGTAGTTTGATGCTTCGCCCGTACGAGCCTCGAAGAGTGGGCCGAGCACAGAGACGTAGAATGGCAGGTGAAGGAGAAGGAATGGTAGAGCTGCCTGAAATTATCCGATATATTGAAGACAGTGCATCCGAAACTTTATCAATTAAACTTGTTTACGAGTTTTTTTTTTTTAAAAAGAATGTGTCCTGGCTATCCAATGAAAAAGACCACTGCATTCATAGTGTTCTCATGCTTCAATGCTTTATTTAACCCTTCTTAATTGGGCTACTTTTCAGTAGTTCGTGAAGCAGAGTGCGCTGCTTGCTCGTGCGGAAAATCGAAGACGAGTTCAAAAGGCCGGAGCTGTGACAGAATGCGTCACGTTGTGAATCGGCTCAGTTCTACCAGGGGAGCCGGGAGGGTGGGAACTGTGAATGCTTTTTTTCTGGAAACACACATTCTACTTGAAAAAGCGCGGAATGGAGTCTTATCACGATCCCGTAGCATTGCGTGTCGTCCTGCAGTCCTGCAGTCGGGCGAGTTGCCGACGAAGGCTGGGCAACGCTGATTTAGCCTCTCCCGTCTGCAGTCTAACCTTGGCTAGTGACGCAGAGGGACGCGAGAGACGCAAGTGAGAGGGGAAGTTTTGTGACTCCTCTTTCTCTGTTTTTTTTTTCTGTTTTTATTGTTCTTTAATTTACCTGAGCACCCCTTCTTTCATATTCCACAATCTACCAAATTTACCCTTTGCGGTGCCTTTAAAGGCAGCATTAGGGGAAAGTCGGACGAATAGTAGAAGAAGTAGTGTATATGAAAGTCGAGATACCCAGTAACAGGGCAGTGGAGAAAAAACGGATGGAAATGGCCAAAAACCCGAGAAATAGGACCCTCCTTTCCACTGTTGGTTCTAGGCGCGGACAAGCTTCCCGTCAAGAGGCTGGTAGTCTGATCTAGTTTTCCATTGGCATGTTGCCACGTAAACACAAGGGGATGTTTGGAAATACGACAGCATCTACTTTTTGGAGTGAGCTTCAAGTTAAAACTGGAAAGCCTTCGATCCTGCCGCATCTCCTTGGCTGCTCCCACCCCACTCAATCGGGAATTACGTCATCGGGAGGTGGGATCGACAAATCAAAGAGGCGGGACAGATAGGCGATTGCAGCGATTTGCAGCGTTTCTACAGCTTGGAGGGACGCTTTTTCATCGGGATATCGCCACAGGTAGCCTTCTTACGCCCCGGACTACCATGTGAGTGACTTCTTGTAGGGATTTCTCCATCACCACACTACCCCTAATGCTGCCTTCAAACCAGGGAGTGACGAGACTGAATGTGGAATGTGCTTCTGGACCACAGCTACAAATTTTGTAGATCCCTACGATAGCCAGCTTGGAATATAGCCCTATTATCGGCATCGATAAAGCATTTCATCTTTGACAAATTCATATATTAGGTCGTTCAGTATGAAATGTCCGTTTTTCAGTAGTGCATAGTTCGAGAGTCCGTATCTAAGGCAAAACGCTCCGGCAGTCCTTGGTACTGAGTTTTGGTAAAGGTGCAGCCTCCCTCTTTCTTACCTTCGGTGGACCTCCGGCTGCCGTGGAATCTGACTTTTTTAGAAAGGTTTTTGTAACGACATGGACAAGTCCAAATTGCGTGTTGTCTTGGAGTACGAGTTCCGCCGTGGAAGCACCGCAGCACAGGCAGTTCGGAATATCACCGTCGTCTTTGGAGAGGATGCCCCTAACGAACGAACAGTACGTCGATGGTTTGCAAAGTTTGAATCCGGCGACTTCGATCTTCAAAATGAGTCGAGAGGACGGCCCGAGTGCAAGCTGAACAACGATGAGCTTAAAGCCGTAGTGGAAGCTGATCCCACTCAAAGTACTCGAGAATTAGCGGCAAAGTTTGGAGTATGTAAGGTGACGATCTCGTCTCATTTGAAGCAAATTGGCAAGAGTAGGAAGCTGGACCGTTGGGTACCGCACGACTTGAGCGATCGTCAGAAGAGGGTCCGCCTTGAGGCTTGCCTTTCCTTACTTTCTAGGCAAAAAAGCGAGCCTTTCTTACACCGTCTCGTCACATGTGACGAGAAGTGGATCCACTTCGATAACAGGAAGCGGTCTTACCAGTGGTTGGACAAGTCGGAACCGCCAAAACCTACGCCGAAGCCGGACCCTCACCAGAGGAAGACTATGGTATCAGTTTGGTGGTCCTCCGCAGGAGTGATTCACTACAGCTTTACGAGACCTGGTCAGGCGATCACGGCGGAGGCGTACTGTCAACAGCTGGAGGAAATGATGGAGAAGCTTGCTGTTATGCAGCCGAGAATGATTAACAGAGACCGACCGCTCCTACTGCAGGACAACGCTCGGCCACATGTGGCAAACTCGACCTTGTTAAAATTACAGGATTTGGACTTGGAAACTCTCGTTCATCCTCCTTACTCTCCCGACCTAGCACCTACAGATTACCATTTCTTTCAAGCTTTAGATCACTTCTTGCAGGGAAAATTATTCAATTCTTATGATGATGTAGAAAGTGCCTTTCATGATTTTATTGCCTCTCGCTCCCCAGATTTCTATAGAGATGGAATTAATAAGTTACCTTTAAAATGGCAAAGATGTGTTGATAACTTAGGATCATATTTTGATTGATTGTAATTTGCGTTGTATGAGATATGATAAACTGAAGTTGACTCTCAAAAACGGACATTTCATACTGAACGACCTAATAATTTATCGCACCTGTGCAAAGAGTAGTCTGCGTAGCTGGGTGTTGAGCCGCCGATTGACGACGCAACCGTCCACCTTCACAGTCTTTGCAATTTGATGCGCACAAAATGTGATCGCAGCCATTGTTGCCATCAACAGGGAAATAACACTGATCGTTCCAGCTAGCAGTGTGTGACTTTGAAGCTTCTCGTAAAGGGTCGCCTGCTTCTGAAATTTGTCCCACCTATACTTTATTACGATTTTGACAATAATTCTCGCGATCGCATGCTCTAATTGCTCCTTAGCTGCAGTAAACTTCACTGGGCAAATTCTCACAGCCTGTGAAAAAGTTCGATACTCTGCGTGTTCCGGAAAAAACCACTTACTAAGAAAATAGTGCTTCACATGGCTATTAAGGCAGGAGCTAATCACATTTTTGGACACTTGGGCGGGAATCGGCTACTTTTAACGGGGCCTGTTCCACATTGCTCTGCGAAAATTTGAGCAAACTGCTAATTCTGATGTTTTTAATTTTCGATAGCTGCTGATTTTTAGTGTCATTTTTTATTTTTTTTCACTTTATCAAAAATCAAAAACACATAAAACCAATATCCTCTAAAGCTTTCAGCTACATGGTTTGATACCGATATTGGCCAACAGGCTCAACACGTCCTGCGTGTGAGTGCTGATAAGCTATGGTAAACATACCATTCAGAAGCTGAGTTCAGGTCAAAGGGATCTTGGTAGTGTAATGAATAAGCACTTATGTCCGGAAAGCATGGAGTGTGTGTTCGAGTCCCGCCTGAGACTGAAGCCATTTCTCACACTCAGCATACTTGAATCAAATCGCTAACGGTTCAATTTGAGCAAACTGCAAATTGCTCTCTCAAATTATCGACTTCTGCGAACAGCGGAGGGTTATTTTGAGTTCTTTTATTGCGTCTAAGTGTTGTGTGCAGTACAGGGAGCCGAAAGGCATCAGAATCATGGAATTTCTGTGCACAATATCTTTACTTATACACAATTTCGGAACCTACTTTCAATGTTGCCACAAGGAATGCATTATGGCCTTCCACATTGATGTCATAAGCAATGTCTGTGAAAAAGAGTATGTCAGACTCTGTAGGCCATGCAGCAAAGCAAATCATACAGCAGATCGAAGTGGAGAAGATAAATGGGAGTACAAGAAAGAAGCATAGTCGTTGGCTATGCAGCTTCAAATAACTCGCTCTGAAATATGGGATATACTTACCGTGAACATTCAATGTTTATGCTCATTCCGGCGACCACCTGGAAGCTCTAAAGCAGTGGATAAGCTTGCGAGTTCGTTGGGATAGAATATGGGCAATAACCAAAGCCTCCAAGGTGGGTAATGATTCGATTTTTCAACGCGAGTTTCAGAGCTACGCATCATCCCTTCTAAAGTGGAAGGTTTGCTTTCGGAGATTATGTATTCCCAGTTCTTACTTTCTCTTCACCCCTCCCAGTGCCTTCAAAGCACAATAATAGTCAATCAAAAATCTTTTCCGTGCGATCGTCAACTGCACTGACTACTTCCTTCTTGCCAGTTAATAACATTGTCTGAAGCAAGTGCAGTGATTTATAGTGCAAGACCATCCATTACCAGATATGGCAAAATTAAATTGCTCGTGCCCCCAGCCAAACTCAATAGTCAATTACACTCTTTTTCTTTACGCGCCTGTTCGCTTTATTACACTTTAAGCAAAAAGTAGATTCCCGCCAGCCTTTACTCCTTCAAAAAGGTGATTGACGAATACCTGGACCAATAATGGGCCCTCACTTTGATTGCATCCTTCTATTTTATGCTTTTTTGTTTAATTACCTCTTCTGGTTTTAGCCTTTTCTCGCTTGCTTTCTCTACTTATGTTTGATGTTTGCCGTTATGTTTGCCGCTGTGGCCAATGATTTACAGTTTTATGTTTATTGTCTTTTGGGCATTGTTGTGGCCCTTCGCATGAGCTACCTCAAGTAATAAATGAAATGAAATGAAACCTGACCTGCATATTTGTAGATATCGAAACACGAAGAGACATGGTGGTATGACAATGGAATTGCAAAGCAAGAAAACGAAAACCATCAGCAGTAGACAGCCCCAGATTGTGGGCAACACAAAACCTCCATTTACGATAAGCAAAGCCGACATTTCGGGTGTAGCAGCAAAAGTCTGGAAAAAAGGCATCTTTCAGTAAATGCAAATATATGTATATACTGTGTTTGGTGGTAGGAAATTCTTCAGATTATTGATAGCATTGATCATTTTCAGGCACTCTTTAAGATTCAAAGGGATTGCATGATCGGATAAGTAAAAACAGCCACTCCTTTTGTCGAAGTGCTTGGACGTAAAGTGCGTGTTTACTCGCACTGATGCAGAGAATTAGAACATTCGAGTTGCCAAAAAAATATCAAGGTAAGTGGTATACAAATAGATCCATCCGCTGCCTCGAATCGGCGGGAGAAGTCGGCAATAACCTTAACTTTGCCCTGTTTCGTGGCCTGCACGATAGCACGTGCAACAGCTCCCTGCGTCAACCAAGAAACTTTAGTGTGTGGCTGAGCAACTTCCTGACTAGAAGTCGCGGAGGTGACAGGTGATGTTTACCTTCATTTCCCCTCATGCCAACCCTCACTGAACTTATTCACTGGATGACAACGCTTCAGTTGTCAAGTTATTCCAAAAAGTTATGCAGTAGTGAAAATATGCTTTGTAAAAGCTTCCTGTGTACTGAGCAACAAGTTGAAGTGTATTCACTTACTGGGCTGCATACAATGTCTATAACACTAAGGAATGTGTCATATACTGCACACGCAATCATGATGTACTTGTAGGCGCCAAAGAAACGGGTAGCTCTTGTTCTTATAACGTAGATCAAGAACATATTCAGCATGATTGATAAAAATCCAAAAATGTAGGAGTTGATCGACGAGAATCCAGACTGTGTTATTGACATTCAAAACCGTGCTCGTACGTCCGAAGTGAAGAATTCTATAATCAGATAAAGTCGAAAAGCGGTTTCTAACATGAGCATGTGCATGTCGTAATCACCGAAACTGGCTCCAAGAGCAAGTTGCTTGAAAGAAGTTCTATTTTTGCCGCAGGTTTTCCAGGTGGTTCGCTACTTAGAAAGCGAATACAGCGTAATTTTTTATCATTGTATGCATTTACAAAAGCACTATCGGCCAGGTAACACTGAAGAATGTTTTGCGGTGGACCCTCCTCGGGTGGTCATGAACCCACTTTATCATAATTCGTAGTCATCCATAGTAAATTGCCCACAGCGGCAAAAAAGAATTCCTTCTGCAAGCATCTTTTCAGGGAAAGCAGGCAAACATTTTCACATTGTAGCTGCTACATACCAGTGAAGAAAACAGTTTAAGGGCGTTGAGCCTTTACAATTCAGAAAAAGTTCAAATTGGAGGTAAAATCATGCTAAGACATGAAGTAGCAGACTTAGCACATGAAGAAACACCTTAGCCAGAGTGTTATCCGTTGAAATGAAAAATATTCAGCATAATCGTGAAATAGCTTTCGAAGGCTGCATCGCTGCATCAAACATTACTTGCAATAATGAATCAGTCTGACAAACCGCCATTTTAGCATTGTTTACGAATTACCATTTTGCTAATTGTTAGTTGATTCTGTGACGACATTTTCCAATTGCATAGTAGTGGTAACCACCGAATTGCATTGTGTTTCATGTACGATATGACTCAAATCAGCAGGGGTATGGTTTTTTTCGTAATTCTAACATGTACAAATTCACTGTCATTTGAAGATTCAGTAAAGGATTGCCAGCTTGTAGCAGCAAACCTTACCCTAAAAGAATAGACCTCTGATACTGTCATATTGTGGTTTTTACGCGAACCCTTTTTTTGGAGTTGTTACCACTTGCTCTTAATCAAATCGAAAGACGTTCTGCAAAAAGAGAACAGAGCTGAAGCTGGTCGGGATAACTTAGGCACGTGACAGAAACGTTTTACCCTTCTCTTCAAACAACGAACTTGGTGATACTTAATATCGGTTTGGTATTTGTTCTTTGTTGATGCTCATTCATGTTTTTAATTGAAGACTACATTTTTCCTCGTATCTGCACGAAACTTTTAGCTCGATAAATATGAAACCATACGCTTTTTCTTCTTGGGCGAAGGTAGTGTAGTGACAAGTGGCGCGCACTCGCACTCTCATGGTGTGGGAATCAAATCCCCATCAACGCCCGCCCAGGCCAACTGAGCCCGATATACTTTCGGGATAGGTGAATTGGTACCAAACTCGTCTGGGAGGATAAAAACACTGACTTTTACATGGGCTGGCCCCGCATGTCATTATATTGACCAAACCGCATCCACCTGCCACCACGGTCCTGAATGGAACTTGAGTACTAGACGCATCCTATTAAAGGGATTGATCAACTCCAAGAACTTTACCCTCTTCTCCTTCTCATGATTTTTTTTAAAAAAGCAGCTCACTCTTGGCTTGGAGGGTCCTTCGAGCATTGCGATTACATTATTGCGTCTGAAAATTCAGCAGGAAAAATAACAAAGAAGGAACATGTAAAATTTGAAATTACAAATGATAAGCAAGTGATTGCAAGTCGTATAATTAATTAATCGAGAGGGGTGTCAGATGACAAGAACCACGGGTGAAATCAGTGTCCCGGAAACGAATCTAGCATAAGCGCTTGGACCTACGTGGTCGCTACTTTTTTTTGCAGTATTGGTAACAATAATACAAAACACAGCTGTCGGGAAAAAATCTTTCTTTGGAAACAAAAATAATCGAAATCTCCGTGCAACCAACGCCACTCCATTACTTTTTGTGAAAACTATTTCCGTACAGTGAAATCGACAGTTTCGGGCCTGCTATAGCTTTCATTTTGGCTTGAATTGGACAATATAAAAGAGCCAAGTACAGGGACTCGTGGATGAAGTTCGGAAAAGTTGACTGGGTCCCCACCATCCAGCGCTCTGGTGGTAACGTTCATATTCGAAATTGCCTCAAAAACAATGGTCCACAAGAACTATGTATTAGGTTGTCCCAAAAGTCTTGTAGGATTTTTCCGATCATCACTTTTTATTATTTTTTTTTCATCAAACAACAATCAGGCAACAACGTATTCACCATTGTTATCGACAACACTCTGTCCCCTCATAGGTGAATCGTTGATTCCCTCCTCTCAGAACTCTGGGTTCTGAGAGTCGAAGAAGTCAGCGATTGCCTTTGCAAGCATGTCATAGTCAGCGAATTTTCTCTTGGTGAGAAAGGATTCAAGAGGATGGGTAAGGTGATAGTCAGAAGGGGAAATGTCTGGAGAGTATGGCGGGTGGGGCAGCACATTCCAGCTGGGCTCCTGTTGCTTGGCCTGGGTGCACTTCGCGACGTATGGGTGGGCGTTGTTATGAAGGAGGGTGACCGCGGACCTTCTCAAGCGCTTTTCTCGAATAGCGACGGCGATCTGCTGGAGCTGGTGGGTGTACGGAAGCGGATACTGTCTCGCCTTGTGCCAACACCTTTTGGAAAAGCATTCCTTCCGCGTCCAGAAGCAGCAGAGTAGAATCTTCTCGGATGGAGGTCAGACATGGGCTGCGTTGGCTGCTCGGCGTCACGTAGCAGCCAAAAGGCGCGGGTGCGTTGGTATCGTACATGTCCCAGCTTTCATCGCCCGTAGCCAGATAGAAGAGAAAGTCGTTGCGATGCGGGCGGAGCAGCAACGATTGACAGATGCTCACACGGGCACTTTCGTGAGCATGCGTCAGGGCATAAGGTCCATCGCGACAGCTCCGATGACCGGGCTTGTGGAGGCGACAATTTACGGTTATGGGTGCTTGTCCATTCCTCCCCGCCAGCTCGCGCATGTTGTTTCAAGATCGGCGCAAACGGCGGAGAGCAGCGTCTCGTCGTCGAATGCGTGTGGGCGTACCGTGCGTGGCTTGTCTTCCATGTCGATCTCGCCGTGGCTGAAGCTGATGAACCAGTGGCGCATGGTCTCGTAGCTCACACATCCCTTGCCCAATGCAGCGTTGATGGAGTCGCAAGCTTCCGTCGCTTTGCTGCCCCAAGACCACTCATAGTAAATGACACCACGTGTTGGGTGGGTATCGACTACGGGCACTGTAGCTCTCTCCACGGAATACGGTGGGTCAATATATATTTTACTAGAAAACTTAGAAAACGTTCTACCATACTCCTGAACCGCCTAGACCTGCCTCGAAGTAAGCAAGAGTTATTGATTTTTTTTGGAAAAATCCTACAAGACTTTTGGGACAACCTAATATGTGATGAAAAGTCCACAGTTATTGCTAAATCACAGGAAAATTGTCTAGATTTCATTGTTGAAGACATCAGGAAGAACAGCCTACATTTTACTTTCTGGGCATTAACTGAGGAAAGTTTTGAAATAAAAAGTTCTCGATGCTGCTAGAGATACTGCCTTTTATGATTACAACCAAGAGCTGCGCGTTTTTATTTCTCAAGTTTTTACTTCTCAGTATTTCTCACAATTGCCGTATTCCGAAATTTCCCTCTGTGTACATGGATGCTGAAGGGGTCAGACAGCTGCTGATCAGGAAGTAGATTGTTCTAAGATGATGAGAATAGACGGTAGAATTCGAAAAAAAAACGACATAATTGTGTTATGGTGGAGCCATACATAGGATCATTCTCTGATTCCAACGTAGGTAATTTTGTAGTCATTCGTTAACAACGGCATTTCAAGAAGATTGACGACAAACATAACATAGCTACTGACGGTCTAATCAAGCGCATTCGACATCAGTACAGATTTGGCAGGCAAAACAGCATTCCTATGAAAACAATTTTGCCACTTACTGCTAGAGGCACTTCACCGCTCTTACGGGGTTAAACGACATTTAAAACGTTGTGAAAGTTGGGAGCTCATTGGTTTTGATCACTTTCTATACTAGTCGCAAACTATAGTCTCATGAAGTTGTAATATTATTATTTGGTACTCTTTTGACTGGTAAGACAAAACTCGTGTCAGCACAGTTTCGAAAACCCTTAATTATCTTCTTGTACAAGATGACTGTTATAATCCGCCAGTGGGCGGGCATGCGACGTCGCACTCGTCGTCACCGAGTTGGCAGGAAACCGGTTTTGAATCTTAAAAAGAGGAAAATCGTTAGTGTCCAGCGAGCTCAGCTCATAACTTTCATCGTGTTGATTACCTTTTCGGCTTCTTACTATTCGTATTGTTCTCTCATGAATTGAGTTCATTTAGTAGAAGACCGTTATCTGCACTGCTTCACTTCATATCCTGTGAGCAAAGGCTCATAGTCTCCGTGATACATTGAAGATGTCTATAATAGAAGGGATTGGGAAGATGTCCCATCTCGTGTTCGATGTACCAGACCCAAAATGCAGGTGAAGCATGTAAAGGAGGGAGTCAGTTACGGCCACAGTTAATGAAAAGCTAGAGAAATGGAATAGGTTTGGCTGAAAATCTGAAGCATGTTGTTCAACGTTTACAGAGGAAATACGGAGGCGAGGAGTAAATCCCATTCGAGTCCGATGGCATCTCCGGCTTGCCGCGCCTTTTGCCGCGCAGTTCCACTGCGTGCGGCATGTGCGACGCTGAGCTGCTGGGTCATGATAGAATCACCCGTCTCCCTAGCCACCAAGTAATAGTGATGAATGGGTTCTGTTCTCATTGAACTTTTCCCAGCTTCTCCAGATGTCACACAAGCTTGTACTGCCGAATCCTCTACATACAAAAGTGTGCTAGTATTTAATCCCCTTCTCCATGAAGTGCCATAAGCTTTCAAACCTCCCAGGAGTGCAGTAGATATGGAAAACATCTTGCATTCAAAGACAGCGTTAGAGATGATACGGTTAATGAAAAACTTGAAAAAAAGTCACCTGTATGGAAACGGTATCTAAGAAGCCCAATTGTGGCGAAATTCCTTTGAAAAGCGCGCCTCCGAGCTATAAGGACGGCGCAGCGGATAACAGCTGACGCCTTCAAACGACAGACCCCATCTCTTAACGATGTGGTCTCTGACTGGCTGCGGTGGGAGTGGCCAAGGAGCTGCGCCGGGGTCGGAGCGACTATCTTTTTCAGTGTTTTGAGTTCTGATGGTTAACCGTAGAGTTTGCGAGTTTTTCTTTTCTATTCTTTTTTTCTTTTTATTAGATCTCACATGTAGCTTCGCTCGTCTGCAGTTAGCGATGGTATGCCTTTTAGGTTTTCGTATTGCTTCTACGCTGTTTTTGCCCATGGATTACTTAGCTACATGCCAATGCAAGACTCATCGGAAATACCCGCCTCCTTGATGGATAGAGGGCCTAATTCTCGGGTTTCAGGCCATTCACTTCCGTTATCTCTTCACCGCTGTATTACTGTTATATTCACTAGTTTTTTCGCAGTTCGTCCAAATTCCCCCTAATCACTGCCTTTAAGCGTTTTCCTACTCACGTCTTTCACGAATGGGCATTCGACTAGACTCCAATCGCCCAACAATTTCTTTGTTCGCACCGCGTCGGTACAACACCTCCTCTTATCCCTTAGAAGAGTCGTGTTGCAGAAAGTACGACTCTTCTAAGTGGGATTCTGCAAATTACTTATAAAATTACTAGAAAAACAAAAAAAAGATTTAACACTCCATCCGTTGCTTCCAAGCTTTCTTTCAGTAACGTATTTTCGTCTTGGTGATTAACAACTCATCTGGCGGCTTCAATGTAACCTGTCCCGAAGACTCCTTGACCGACTACGAACACGTTCATTCTCGAAAAAACCTATGTAGGGAAAATGCAGAAAGGTTTGTGTTAAATTACGGAACGATTATTAGGTGCAAATGTATGCGAGGCGGGCACTGCGATCCTTGCATTCACCTGCTGTTCATATTATAGCAAATCACTGAGTTGGAATGTCTTCAGATCGCTTAATTTATCCTTACCGTCATTTACTATCGTCTTTAGTTACCATTTCACATCGCTCCGCATGACTTTGGAAGTATTTTTATGAAGGCCTTGAACCATCCATAATTCTCATTCTTTTCGAAATCCCTCTGCGAGATGCAGTACGTGTTCAGAAAAACCAGGAGAACTGGGAAATCCTTTACTTTCAGGAGCAAAAACTGAAAAACTGGGAAAACAGAAGCTCGTTTGAATTTCCGCAGAACAATATTTGAACAGCCATCTGCGGGAAGAGTGTAGTTCGAATTTCCGGGAACAATGTTGATTTGCTTCCCACTCTGCCTCTCACTACGTCACCTTCGCCTACTTGCTTCAAGAGCCTTTGTGGTCTCGCCTTCTTGCACGCCTCACCTCGTCGGGGATATGCTACATATGTACTGAGTTCTGCCTGTTGACTCGTTGTCGGAACAGCAAAAATGCTGTACATATATCCAATAGAATAAGTGTATGTTATTTCGAAATAATCGATAATTGAAAAATGAAGGAACACAGACGGGCAACTATAGTTAGCCTGTGAGAAATGGATGAGATTCAAAATCGAGACTATGAAATTTGGAATCAGTTCAAGTGTTCTCAATACAGTAATAGTAATACAGTAATAATACATGCAAAACAATTGAAAGATTGATGTGTCTCAATCCTTTACTAATACAGCCGTGATCTTTTTACTAATTCGCACCGTTGTTTTTAACTTTCGTCGTTTCGTAATCCTTTACCATAATAAATTTGAGCGGTATTCAACATTATGCAAATTGAATGGCTTTTTTTACAAAGTATGTTCAAAAGTTCATATAGGCTTACCATTGTCATACTCACGGACATTGCTTTAATTTCGACCACAAGCATGTTTTCGTTTCAAATATGTTACTATTTTTTTCGTACTGCAGCTGACGTTGGAGCTTGGAACCTCTCATCAGGATACTGAACCACCCACAAGAAAAGTGAAACGTACTTGGTGAAAAAAGTTGTTACTACAGTTTAGTGCAAGGCGCACCAATATCGAAAACGGAGTAACAAAGCAGAGATATGATCTTCTCCTCACACAACCCCTACAGTTGGATTTTAATCGAAATTCATTTTTTGGATAACTCGCAGTTTTTAGGGTAGCTATAGCTGAATAGTGTCAAAATTTGTTCCGTTTGTTTTGAAGTAACAGTCATTGTCCACAAGAAGTCAACAGACGGAGCAATCATTGAGGGAGGTCACTCAACATGCGAAAGTGCTAGGTAGGTGCAAGGTATCTGTGAAATGAAGGTGCTAGTGAGAATTCTTTACAGAAGCTCCTTTACACCTCGTCGAACGTTACTTTCAGGAGGCTGCATCTCATCCTTATTCTCGTTTCTCCGTGTGAAACTGTATAACCCGTAGTATGCAAATGTAACATAAATATAATATACTGGTAACAGGAAAAGCTCAATTTCCGTCGACGTTTGCTCCTAGTTGCACATTCACAAAAGACGTCTCACCGATGTTCCGATAGGAAGCGCATACACCTCGATGCAAAATCGCCACCACTGCATAGAGGTGAGGCCTGCGATCGTAGTGCGAAGAAATGCAAACATTGAAACACTCCATGGGACGTCCTCTCTAGTAAAAAATCAGGTGCACTGAGGAATGTAATCAGTATCGGAGCAGTGCTAATCCATGTGCATCCTCTTCAAATCGGCCTCCAGGCAGCCCTTTTGCTAGGATTCCATCCGCTGACATAGAACCTATAAATAACAATCGAAGATCTGCTGAATCTCTCAGCGAGTGTTCTCAGCAAATACGGCACAACGGTCAAGTTCTTTTGAGCCAGTTTCGCAAACGCTTCTTGACTGGCTGTCCATCCTTCCTGCCAGTCAGTATAACTTGGATGAATCGCATCCTCATCGCTACGGATTTAACTCTCTGAAGCCTAATCAGAAGCAGTGCAACGCTTTCAGATGACGGTTTTCACCCTTGGAACTGTGCGGTAGCTTACGATAAGGGTCACATAATCGTTATCTGTACTTTCGAGTATGCATACTTTCGAGGAAACCAACAAATTGCTTAGGTTAACTGCTGACCATAAACGGTGGAATGTAAAATCAACGGAGAAATGAATGTGGTGGTAAAGATAAAATGAGAAATTTATCCGCAGTATGCAGAACTTCCGCCCGCATACAAACACCGAAGAGAATAGAACCTTAAATCTTGTTACAAACGACCGTGGCCGTGTGTGCTTGAAAAGAAATCCTGCTCAACAGTTGATACATATACAAGGACCGCACAAACAAACAATTCGCACACAGTAGTTGTTTTTGACCTCGCACTTAGATACAGTAGCGGTCAAAAATATACGCGGTTTCTTATTTCAACCATAACTTTGGCCAGCGTTTTCAGATCAAGTTCAATTTTTTCTGTGTTCCAAAGGCAACTGTCACTTAGTGAAAAAAGTTTTTCAGCTGATTGGGATGCAATGTGAAGGTGCAAAAAATTATTTATCTGATAACACTGAAAATGATTAACATCGTGTTTTAGTGCTGCAAAGTGCTGTCATATTCCAAGTGATGGGTAGCAATGTTTTAGACTCATTCCGTTCTACTTTTTGCACGTAGGCTCACTCCGTCGAGTTATAAGCTTTTATGGCTGATTGAATTTTTGGAAAGTTTTGGTTATTCAAAGCTTTCGTTGAATAATTTTTCGACCTTCACACTGCATCCGACTCGTCTGAGATACCTCTTCTCAAATTATCAGAAAAACGAGATTGTAAACGTCGACCAAAGTTATGGTTAAGGTCCAAAACCGCATATAATTTTGACCGCTACTGTAAGTATCATATAAACAGGTGTACAACCAAGTTGATCGGATTCCCATGTACTTCGGCACGACCATGCCCTGAGTAACTCATATACATATTTATGCGCTACCGCATGCATCCAACATGGCATGGAATACACTCTACGTCTTCATGGAGTATCCTTTCTCAGCAACCCCGTTTCATGGCAAGTTTCAACAGGGCTTCGGCACCCCCTTGGGTAGTTTGCCTGACCTTAATGTCATCGGGTTGTTCTTTTCTTGTATGTACTAATGCATGTGTGAGTAGGGAAAGAGAACTTCAAATTCTATAGGTATTCTACAGGAGGGTCGCACCAGTAGAAGAGTCACCTCGCATAACTGTGAATTTAATAAGTTATGGCTGCTCATACTGAGACACATACAGTCCATTTCCCGACGGCTGGCAGGGCGAGGTTTACGGACTTGGATCGATCTCTCTCACCCCGCCACACACTCTCACCCAAGTCTGTAGGCCACGCCCTGCCAGCCTTCGGGAACTGGACTGTAAGTTAATAACTTTTCTTGACACTGTTATGCCTATAAAGCTTCTCTCCAGTGCCATATGACGCGGTGTACATCTAAAACGGGTATTAGTCATTAGGAGGTGGAGAAGTCGCATCTTTAGTGTTGATTAAATGGAACTCATACCGTCGTATTAATTGGGAAAATTATCTGAACGCTGTGCTGGATCCTATCTCCAGCTTCTTTCAATCTTCCAACATTGTCTGCTCGACAACTCAGAGCTTGATGTTCAGTTCCTCAACGAAACACTTCAGAAATTTCTGTTCCCATTTCGACTTTTTCAGCCCTCACACTTAATGACTTTGATCTAATAATTCTGAAGGGTTAGCAATTCGGCAAAAATTCAACTGCTAGCCACAGCAAAACTTGGAATAAAATCACTCCACAGGCATCTGCGATAAGATGCGATGTGACCTTTAGAAATCCCGTAATCACCTTACCATCTACCTTCCACAGTCAAGTGCACACTTCTTATGTCACCGTCAAAAGCTGCTCCTTTTTGATGATTTTCCCCGAAGCTTCTCTTGTTTCATTCGTGCACAATTCCACTCATAATTTCTATGAGTCGATATTGGTTATATAATTCCCAGCCTTTCATCATAAATGCTAGCCACTGCCAAATATAGTTTTCGCAGTTCTTTTGTCGTTTTGAACTTTAATTAAAAATCTAGATGAAGCTGAATGACGTCCGGTCACGCGCATTCCTTTGGCAATTTGTGCATACATGAAATCCATAGCATTGCAAATGCTGCCATCCCCTCTTTTTTCATTCCCCGATTTCTTTCCCATTTTTTGGTAGTGGTCAGCTAATCCTTAGCATGACCTTCATCAAATTGAACGCTACATGGAACAGATTAGATGGAACGCTAAGTTACTAAATGCGGGTGTTGTGGATCCACCAAACTCGAGTACCCGTTCCGAGTAGAGCAGTAATTCGACAGAAGGACAGTCATCAGTCATCGCGAAACATCATATATAATCACGCCGCAGGGGAGTGTTGAACATATGGGCATATGGAAGAATGGAGTGAAATGGGGACCTGTTGGCGGTAGTGGGAGCTTCATGCAAGATTGCAAATGAATGAGGTCACTTTGCACATCCCTCTTACATGTATGGCCTCATCCATTCGGCTAAGCTGACTACTGATGTTGTAACTCTTTCAGATCATAACAACTAGCTAATGAGAATCTTTATTACGTCACTGAAACATGGTCCACTGAGATCGTGTAAATGAAGGGATCCTACATATGAGAGGTTTAGGTTATCCACTGTAGAATGCCCTTCTTCCGGGTGATTGCAAAGTGCCATCGCTCCCAATATTTTAGCTTTTCCACATAACATATGCTGTTTTTTATGAGCAATTTTTGGAAAATATCTTGTTGCTCATAACCATTTTCCGGCTCTGAGAAATTATTAGATTGAGTCAATATGAATCGAACAAGTGACAAAAAAATCGGACAATCGTACAATATTCGACTAGGTAAAAGAGATTTTTCCTCTTTTTCGAGCAGAGCGGCTCATGTTTGTCACTCCATGCCAGTGGCCATTCTTTAAAGGCACCGGGAGGGGGGCAAGGGCGGAATAACGTTTACGAAAACAATGGCGTCTGAAAACAAACATATGGGTTCGGTAGATACAATGTGTAACGAAACCAGCGTTGAAAAACGCGCCGTGAGACGGTATTTGGCCCCGGGGCGCGCTTCCGTCCGAACTGCAAGCTTCCGTGGCCGAGCCACGCTTCGTTCATTTTGAAGCTTGTCTTCGGCCTGATGTAACCTTATTTTTGAATTATTTCCTCTTTACTGTTTTCTAGTGACATATTTTACTTGTTTACTTATAGATCTTCTTAATTGTGCATTTCTATACCTGAAAATCTCAGAAGGGTCAGATAAAGTCGGGGGGAGACGCAACTTTGCGTCGACGTCGATGCTCCTTTCCCTTACTAGGCTTAGGCTGAAATTGATATCCCCTCCTCCCACATTAAAAAGCATCTGTCAAAGCATAGGTCTCATCTGCTTTAGCCTAACCCTAGGAAGGGAAAGAAGCTTTGACGTGGGTAAAAATTTTGCCTCTCCCCCCCCCCCCCGACTTTATTTGACCCGTAAGTACATCTAGAAACAATATAAGAAAGAACAAAGTGAAAACTAAAAGGAAAAAACAAATCTATATTAGAACCATCTTCTTTTGGCACCATGCCAAGGCGTCAAATTGGCGAGTTTGTGCAATGGCGGCCACTCAAGCTCGTCCACACTACGTCTGTTCTACCGTAAGCCAAAATTACCCCCTCCTGGTGTCTTTAAACTCGAGGTGACCAGCATGTTCCGACCTGTGCTCTGAGAGGACAGTTCACTACTGGTGCATGGCGAGCAATCCACTGTAGGAAGGACGAAATTAATATTCTCATGAGACTAATACTTTATATTACGGACTGATAGAGTAACTGCCTCTACCTTTTCTGTAGATCTTATCTTCTTTCAGTGGTGAAGTGTATTTGATGGAGGAGTGTCAATTCATTCATTACATATTCAACTTTACAAGTATGTGTCTATATTCGCTGACCCTTATCTTCGTCATAAGAAGGCCAGCTACTCAGCCAGGATCTTGAAATCTGTAGTAAATCTATCGTCACGTTTAGAAACCCACCCATGGGAGATCTGATCCCACATTGATCACCGCAACACTTGTCACACACTCCTAAATCCATCTAGTGCAAGCCTGAAGCGATTTCATAACAGAAGCAAAGAGATACTTTGCAATATGGTTATAGCAAAGGTCTGATTTCATTTTTTTTTCAAAAACTCCACAGCTCCCCATTATTCGTGGTTGCATACAGCAGATAATCGGTCACAGGTTTGGCTTTTGCAGCTACGTAACGAGCGATGAGCATTGTCCCAATATGTCACAAAAACCTTTTGTTACAAAGATGTTATTTTTAGGGACATGGGCATCAAAGCAAGCTGTGTTATAGAAGTGCATTCACTATCTACCTCTGTAGTTAAAAAAATCGTCTCTAAAGTCTTAGCTTTGCTTCCCCTTTCAGTAATGTTTACTTTTCACTACAGGCCACATGCAAGGTTTCACCTGAAAGAGAGAAAATTTGGCGAAAATACACTCTTTCAAAGTCTTCATACTAGCAATGGTGATGTGGGCGGGACCGCAAGATGTCTGGCAAATCGAGGCGATCAGATCGGTGTGGAAGCAAATATGATCGGGCACATCAGAATTTCAGAAGGACTGTAGTTTTTAGAGCTCTCTAATTTGTGCTGGAACAAAGAAACTTTCTCCTCTTTTTTGTACTTTTTCGGCATATTCTAACTAGTACAGTGTTTTCGACTAATAAGGAATTACGTTTCCGGGCACGATTCCTATAAGAGGTGAAGGCAAAGAGTTGCGATTACTCAGATAAGTGGTCTGTCCTATCTTATCTTATTCTGATCGCACTTTCGCTATTCCATGCGAAAGGAGATTCGGCGTGACCTCACTTAAGCTGCAGTTTTGGCCTCGTCAGTAGCTAGATGAATATTAGGTTGATTCATAATAAATCGGACAAATGGTAGTGATGATTTCTAGAGATCATAACTCAGTAACGAATTAACGAAAATGGACGCGCGAGGTACCGTTGGAATGAGTATGAAAAGCTCTTCAAAGTACCGCAAAATAATCACTCCAAAGTAAATTCATTCCGCCACAATGCCGCACGATTTCAAGCGGTCCACAGACCACATCCGCAACGTCATACTATTTATATCGCTATCTGGCCAGGAACCCGCGGATATCGGCAGACGTCTGATAGAAGCTCACAAGGAGCATGCCCCCGGCAGAAGTACACTGTGGTTGTAGCATTCGAAGTGCGTCAGGCGACTATTCCATCGAAGACGAAAACCGCGGTTGGTGGAGCGTACACGGCGTAGAGTACTGGGAGCTGCTCGATGAAGGTACCATAGTATCCGCCGACGTCTACGTTCGTCAATTACGAGAATTGAAGGCCAATGTCCAAAGTTCGCTACGGCGGCGGTCACATGTCTACTTCCAGCACGACAACGTGTCTACTTCCACAGACCGCACTTCGCAAGATCGACCAAGGCCGAGCTGCTGTCGTACAGTTGGACCGTACTTCTATACCCACCGTACTCCCCAGACCTGGCCCCTTCAGATTTCCACCTTTTCTCCCACAGCCAACGCCACCTGAACGGCCAAGACTTCGAAACTCGCGACGAGGTCAAGGCGGCACTCGGCAACTTCTTCGAGCTCCAGCTTCGGGCCTTCTAGAGCAAGGGCATCCATGATCTGCCTATACCGTGGCAGAAGGTCATCGATAAAGATGGAGTATATTTCAAGTGAATCCCTGTTGTCGTAAAAAAGTTGTACGACAATGATTAAAATTGGTCAATTTGTCCGATTTATTATGAATCAACCTAATACTTTTCGGATGTGAACAAATGACTCAAGTGATGTCAAGATATGTGCGACCTGCACATTGCAAAGTTGTATGGAAATTTTTGGAAACTTCTTTTGAATTTTTTTCCAGTAAAAAAAGAAAAAAGAAAGAAAAGAAGGAAGAAATTAGTTCGATGAAACAGTGGTGTCACACTAGTACCTACGTAGAGTTGAGGTTGTCGGTAGAGTCCTTTCAGGACAACTACTACCGAAGCGGCTACAATTAAAGCATATTAGCATGTGCTCCTGCAGTACAGAACAAAATTGTAGTACATAAAGCTGTATTATTCCACAAGTACGAGCTGTAGTGACCCGCGGTGGATGTAATCGGTGATGAAATGGGGAGCGCCGCAAAATGTGGGATTTCTGGTGCACCCATATCGGAGGAATGATATATGCGCCCTGGTGAAATGTGCCTGGTCGAGATGGTACCCTGCATGCTAAGACGCGGCTCGTACAGGCGCCTCTCTGCCCCTGCCTCGCAAGGCCTCGTTCATACTTTGCGCAGGCAGGGCGTAGCGGCGTTCGAAGGCAGCGGGGCGTGGCACGGGGAGGTGCAGAGACGACGCAGGCAACGAGACAGGGTAGCATTGGCCGAGACGCTGGGACACGTAGCCACGCCCTGCCGCCGGCCCCGCAAGTGTGAACGCGGCCTAAGCGCTTTTCGTCGATATTGATTGGCCATGTATTGTATCGATTTGTCGAGAAGTCTGACCAGAGAATATGCCAATGTTGGATTGAAGGCGATATTGGAGTGGGCGATTAGCAGGCGAGCAATGGTGCAATAGTTGCCCAACATGACACAATTTATTATACACTTAGATCGCGGAACTAGACTGAATGACACGGATGCGGCTACAACTTTTACTTGATACACTGTCTTGGCGGTGGCGTAATGCAGAGGAGTTATGCCGATTCATAGAGATGGATGTGCGGTGGAACGGGGTGGATTTCAAACGAAAGCCGACTGGAGACTGCAGCGTCATGACGACGAACTGACTGCCTTTTGGTGCGATCAGAATCATCAGTGCTTTTCATAATCGGCGGGAGACAGTGTGAACTATGTAAAGAGGCAGCGCGACTATCAAGGAGCAACTTTGCTTGAGGTCGAATGATGAGTTACGACACATAAGTTGGACCAGTGAACAGGTTACGTAACTGTGTGGCAAGATAATGAATCACAGAACATTGCCGTGCACAGAATATAAACTTGTACCCATGAGAGCACGCCACAGTTTTTTCCGGACATCTAGCTCAAACTGTCACGTCAACATCAATGGGTGCATCACTGAGCGAAGAGGGGAGAGGACGGCGTCCTCATGACGTGGGAAGTTAGAGGAAACAAGCTAAACAATTATGCGGGTTTTCATCGATTGCTGATTGGATGCTGTCGAATCACACTTTTTACAAAAAGTCATTGGAAGAGACCCATCAGGACACACAATGCAGTATTGGTTGAATTATACGTTTCCGAATGAGAACAATAGCTGCTGTTTGGGCACTTCAAAGAAAACCTTGTTCTGAGGATTGGTATGGATGCGTATATCAGCATATTGCAGTGTGCCATACTATGACGTCAAAGTCCCATCAATTGATGTTTTTGGTAAATCTAGAGGTGGTGTAATGACAGGTAGCGCTTATTTTCATGGTGCCGCGATTACATTAACACCCGCCCGAGCCAGCCAGGCCTTCCATCCCCCCGGGGTGGTTAAACTGGTACCAAACTCGTTTCGGAGGATAAAAGCACTGAATACACAGAGACTGACCCGTATAGGCCAAATCGCATTTACCTGCCACCACGATAAGATAGACTAGAGTGCACGACGCATCACAGAAAAGATTAATAAAGCTTAAACTTTTTTCTTTTAGAATTTTATTGTATCTAGCCTTGGGAATAGCTTTATTCTCTCCAGAAGTGTTTTTTTTTCTTCTCCAAAAACAGGCTTTTCTCGAGGTTTTTTTTTATCTTCCTGTTGGACATTGCATAACAGGCAAAGGCGCAGTCGATTTTTCCACTTGCGGAACCCTAAGTGGCTCTCTGTTAAATTGTAATTTCCTGAGAATGAAACATCCATTCGCATTTGGATACTAGGAGAATTGTTAAAAATCATCGAAGAAATCATGTTTGAAAGATTTACAGGGGGGGGGGGGGTAAAGATCAGTTCAACTCCATTTCGCAAGTAATCTCATAGGAGGTGGAACCTAGAGGTGACCCACAAAACTCAAAACTGTTCAAATTACCTTTCTCTTCACATCTCAGCAGATTAGCTGGTCTGACCTACAAATCGTCTGCAGCCCGTTTACTTCCATCACCTGCATCAAATCGACCTCACAGAAATGCTTTTCATGACAGGACAATCATAAATCACTCTTGGACAAATTCCTATGGTCAATCCATACGAACACAATTTACTATATTGTAAAAGTTCTTGAATCCTGCAAGTGCTAGATACTTCACGAGGTGGGGACAACGGTTTACAAGTCATAAGTAGACCTTGCCCACATTCTTTAGTTACAATATGGTAACGTAGGGTGTCCCAACTCTTCTCGCAGTCCGCTAACGATAAGCTCTCTCGAAGTTTGCCGCGATCAATTGGAGACTCTCGTGATGGATGGTTTCGGGAGCCAAAGCTTCCCAATCATTATGAAAACAAGCTTCCTGAACTCGTTCATTGCTCATTGCTAACACGTGAGCTACCGGAAAAAAAGAAACAAATACATCGTTGTCATACCACAATACTCCCAGAACTGGGAGGAATTTGTCCAGATGCCCTTCCAACTGCCACGTGCAAAGCGCGGTTTGACTATATCGATTCGGGACATCGCTTGACATGAAATAAACTGATTTCGACAACCTGATTCGACGTTGTGGAGAGGTCAGCCCCTATTAGACCATAACCCTTACTAGCTGAAGGTGAAACTATTGCCCCCTCGTTTTTAGGATGGAACAGACATGTGTTGGGTTGACCATTAATTTACAGAAACTTTTGACGTGGTCGCTTCACAGCGAATCTTCCGTTTTGAGATAAAGAGTGATATGGCATCCGAAAAGTCAGGCTATAGCTGCGTATGTTGACGTGTTCTTGTTTTTAGCTCACATATAGGCCTAAAATGGAAGCTCACACGATACAGATTTTCATCAGAGGAAAAATTGCAAAACTTCATGGGATATCTGTGCCATGTCATGAAATGACTTTATAGCAGCAAGCTAGAAAAAGGAGTGAATCTTCGTCTCATGGGGTGTGAAGGGTTTGATGCATTGCGGATGCTGGAGGAGACTGAAGCGGTCGAGAGAACCTCGAAGCTGACAAGAAAATGAAGTGAGCCAAATTCATTTACCTTACAGAAGGGGAAAGGAACAAGGTGGACAGGTATGGGGTTTCCCGTTGACTGCTGATTAGCTGCTATTGAACACGTTTTCTTCGAAAAAAGCTGGTAGGTTGTACATGGAAGCCAAGTTATGGGCAAAGGCTTCATTCTCGGGCGTTACCCGAGCCTGTCCCAACCCAGTGCTTTTGTCTATAAATCAGCATTCTTGAAACAGCATTTGCTTCGCGGGCTGTGCCCTATGTAAGTAGCTCAAAAACTTAAAACATCAACAATAACTGGTTTAGTTCTCCATGACAGGACCCGCCGGAATTTTTTCGCGATGGCGTGGCGCGTGCCAGACCAACGCCACTCCCCTCCAAAATAGGCGGAGCTTCCAATTAGTCATTTACTGCGGTTAGCAGCACGAGTCGGGACAACATTATAAAAGGCCCGTCCAGTGATAGATGAGGCACTGTTTCTCTGTTGAGATCAGATGGTACCCTTCGCATTCATACCGCAGCCCCATCTAGACACACTTCGGAGTAACCCGAACAGGGTCTGGATTGGTTACCTTGGTGTCGAGAAAAATAGAACTACCCCACTTCCATCGCCAATCTCCCCGTCCCCACCGGAGGTGAATGGTGGGGAATCGCAATTTCTTCCATGCCAAGCCAGATCATCCTGAGGCATCATGATTTTCCAATAATAGAACTCTATGCCTTCGCATCAACTTTCACAGGAAGCAAAACTGCTTATACTTGTTTATATTACTTGCAGGCTCGAAAGTATACCTCGTACTGGAGGATAATCGTTTTATACAACTGCCAGCGATTCTCAAGATGGAGCTCGCGATGAGTTTACTCAGCCTGATCTTCGCGCTTATGGTTGCTCTGAATCATGCACAAATGGATCGGCATCTTGCTGATGATCGATCTCAACTACCTCGAACTCTCCAAGAACCCTTGAAGGTCAGTAACCAACTCCTCTCATCTCCTTGTGGTGAACGATGATCAGTGTCAAAACTAAATCACGTTCATACATTAATCCTCGGAGTGGTAGGTTTTCTGATCGTGAGCGAACTTTTCACACTTCTTCTCCACCGCAGTCGAAGGGCTACACGGGGTGCTGACATGTGCTATAGGAAAACGGCTCTCTATGGAATAATGCGTTTTATAGAATTCGAGGTGTCTGCAACAGGCGAATGAAGGTTGATCCGGATGTCGAACCATCAACGAATCTTCCCTACTCTCCTGTTCAGCTTCTGACACAGAGGTGGTCCACAGCGCTTGAGTATGGGTGGCGTTTCAACGGCCCTCTAATGACATGTGTTAGGTGGTACGCCAAGGGAGCGTGCAGCGCGTTTTGCCGCTCCAACCATACAGTCGACGTGGGCATCGCTGTGTAATAAGCGATCGGTAATGTGGCAACGTTCCTGATATGGGATTTCACCCCTTGTTGCTTCTTTTGGTTTATAAGCTTATGAGTTTTCAAACGAGATTGACACTGGTATTTCTAGCCATCAACACAGTATACAATAAACTCATACAGTTCATCGGTGTATTTATAGGATCTGCGCCCCTTTTCAAAGTCAGGAGTATGCCCGAAGCAGTGTTCGAAGGAAGGGTACGTCCATTTGACTTTTCGGGGTACTTTGACGAGTTTTAGGTGATAAGCTATGCTTCCACACTGTTGGGTACTCCATCTGAACAGAATTTTCGTAGTGTTACCTATTCTACTTGCTAACGTCTTTCTTTAAAGCAAATGTGTAGTATCTTCACAACTTAGAGGGCACCTGCAGCTTGTTGTGACTAGTGCTGGTTTCCAATATTGTTCAATGATAAGAAATGTTGGCCATTACTTCATGGCAGATTATGGTAACGGTGAAAGGCACATCTTGCGATAATTAGATAAGTCGATCCATGTGGAGCATCGCAGAGGCGGTGAGAGTGCAGTTACAGAGAGATCGGGTGTGTGGCCTTCGGCTCGTCCGGGCTGGCACGCGGCAATGTGTGCGGCGAAGTGCGCGACGTCGTTGTTCGGGCGCGAACACGTAAGAATACGTAATGGAACGGATGAAGGCTGATTGTGAGGTAGTTGGGAATTCAATTGAACACAGACTTCTCATTCCTTCCGTTAGCTTCCATTAGTGGTTATAAGATGATCTTTTCTTGTGTAATACTTCTACTTGCCCCATAGAGATACAGAGATAAAAACAGATCACATTGTCATCAGACTTTTCAAAATTAAGTTCCTAGAGGGAGCAATAAGCAATTTAAATGCTAATAAAAGGCTGTTGCACGAATCCCTATAAGAACATAACATCGAAAAAGCTCAACACACGGAAGGGAGGAAGGGAGACCCCTTTTCTCAACAAAACACTTGAGTATCTTGGTCTGAATCAGCACGATTGCTAATTCGCGCTCCAGTCAACGACGACGAGGTCGGACGTAGCGTCGCGCACTTTGCTGCGCAAATGGTCGCGTGCCAGCCCGGACGAGCCAAACGCCCGTCTCCCCAGAGGGATCTAATGCCCCAGTAAGGTGAGCTATGCAATCTGATAATACCGAGGCGTACTTAAGGCGTTATGTATACGGTGTGGCAATAATAACGTACGAAATCAGGTAACTATAAAACTATCCTTCATATTCAGCTACATGCAGTCAGTGAAGATACTGTTATTTTCCTCTACCACTCAGCCATGACTTATGAAAAATGCATGCTTGAACCTTGCCCCAACAACGCTGCGTTACATTAGAACATCCTTATTTAAAAGACTTCTCAAGGAGAGAAGTATTATCACGAATGATATCGTTCAGTTTGAGAATATCGTCCACGGAAATTGAATCTTCTTTCATAGAAAATTCATGCCGTGTTCGTTTACTTAGAGCCGCATGCAAAGTTTCATCGGATAAACAAGAACTCGTCTAAAATCGAGCTCCCCTAACCACATTGAAATCCGACAGCAAAAGTCATCCGAGGAATGGCGGCCTCGAAGGCACGAAGCCGCGCTCATACGCTGCGGGGCGACGCCGGCAAAATCATGTGCCCGCCGTACGGCGACACTCTGGCGACTTTCTCTGTTTATGACGCTCGACCGAACCATGCTACAGTATGATGATCGTGACGAGATTAAACGCAGATCTGTGGCGAAAGTGCGCGCGAACTTGTCATATTTTGGCGCCATGACAATATTTTCGCCAGGGATTTGTCGGCTCATGGTGTAGTTTGATCGGTCGAGCGTTATAAACGGAGGGCCTCACCAGGGTGCCGTCGTGGTCAGCGGTGAGCAAATGATCTGCCTGCGAAGTATGAGCGCCGTCTCAGGAACATAGAATTGACAGCCACGTGGCCAAGGACGCCGAGAGAAGAAAATCAATATCGGTCGCGAAAATTTGAGCTGCTCTCTGCTCTATGACGGCTGCTCGGTTGTTATAATCAAGCCAATTGCTCTTTTTTGAGTTTTTCGATTTCTGCACTGGAGTAGGGAAACTTCTCGGTTCTTTTCATGTTTATGTTGATGTGCTGTCTTCTGGAGTGATTTCAAGAGGAATCGAAACCAGGGGATTTCCAAGGACAATTCCTTCACGGGACTGAGGAAGGGGATGGAAGAACCAAGGAAATAGAATGAACTCCATATCGCAGTAGACCAACTGTGATGAAGAGGTATAACGGTGCTATAATTATGGTGGAGGGCATTAGAGAACGTTGAACGATGAGACGTCATCTTCATGTCTAACTTCTTGAATGCTGTACACTGACATGCTTTTACAAGGCCCTCGTGTTAGTGATGTACCGTGTATGTCCTATGCAGACTGTAAAACCATAGGTAACAACAGCGTCACGGTTACCTCGCATCTGCAGTTTTTCACTTTTGAGAGAGATTGTGCTGGATACGGATTGACGAATCGGCAATGTCACGATTTCATTGGAGTTCACATACACATGGGGATACGAGTTGCGTGGGAGTTACTCCTGCAGTGCATATGTTCAAGATAACTTTATGATTATATTCATTCCTGTGCATGATTCAAGGTAAAGTTTGCAATACGTTAATCATATCAAAGCATGTCAGTGTACAGCATTTAAGAAGTTAGACACGAAAGCGATGTTTCATTGGGGCATTCGCTGTACCATTCAGTGTTCTATCCTCTCAGAAAGTGGTGTCAGTTGGCAGAAGCGCAGGGATGGAAGATCTAGATGGCTGGTGCATTAGGGCGCAAACTGGTCTATGGGGTGGAAGTACACTAGCCTCCTTAGCGCTGTCTGGATTTCGGCCTAAAAGCAAATGGATTGTTATATCGCCTACCTAGACAAGAAACTGGTTTCGATTCATCCTCACGTGTTGTAACTAATTTGGTGGATAAGTGTCCGCCTGGTTGGTACACCTTAACACTTAACATTTATTCCCGCTATTCATCTGACATATACAGAGAAACAGACCTTCGAAACCATACAGAAGTTGCCGCCGTGTCTTCTCCTGCAAACGTCTCGATGTTCGCTTCCCATGGCATTCGTGGTGATCCAACCGATTTGCTTCCATAAAGCTTCAATTTGACATCCGCACTTCCCATGGGGTCTATCTCTTGCACTAGCTTATTCGCGTGAATCCACTTGCGCTTTATAGCAAAGAAGACGACGTATTTGAGTTTCGCACTTCCACGTACTGTCTGTTCGAAATATTGTTGCGATGTCTAAGTCGAATTCACAGCAACTTTCTTCCCATTCTTTGCTGACAATTTTTTACACGATCCCCAGCTATTTTCGTAAATATCAATGTTTCACATTCATACCATAGGGGAGGCATCACACAGATGTGGAAGAAAGGCTGTTTGGCCTCGATCGGCATTAGTCGAGTTTTATATAGAAATCAAACATTTGTTGATACTTCACGCCGAGCTGGGCCTCAGGTTAATCTCATGTTACCGATTTTGAGGAAGACAGTTATCTCATGATCACGATTTATAGAAAGACATGGGGTTGACCCAACATTCACAAATGAGAGATCAGTTCATTTTCTTCTCTGTTGGCTTTGAGATGTTGTCCATTGAGTTGCTATACATCCATTCAGTTTTGCGTGCATTCACTCTAAGTTCTGCCATTATTACTTGCTTCAATGATTTTGCTGAACATCGTTTGCTAACACTCGATAGTTGTAGAGCATAAGAAAAGATCACTGGCGTAGGCGAGATTGTGAAGCGTAAAAAAGTGAAGACAAGGATCACCTTGCCGGACACCTCTTCGAATGCCGATTTTCATTCTCTTGGGACCAAGGGACAAAGACGACCGTCCAGCAGCAACAGCTGTTTTATGATTAGGGCTATGCACTTATCCACTGCAAACCCATATAGTGCACTCCAAATAGTCTCGAACTCGTCCGTTTGCTTTTTTTTCGGACGAATTTTCCTGCTACTCCTACCCCACGATGCGCCACCGCATGAGTGCGAATTTTGGGGTTAGTTGACAGTCAAGAGGTTAGTCCATAATTGAATATGATGCGTATGTTTCAAGGAAACTGTTAAACTTGAGACATCGATTCAGATCTTTGACTAAGTCTTCCGCGCATAAGGGGGCCAGTTATTTCATCACGCCCCATAGGATCCCTCCGGCTTCAGGTGTAGTGTTTCCCAGAATTCTGCACCAGCCTCACGAAATTCGTCTGCTGTTATTGGACGTCTCAACGAGCCACTCGGTGACAAGGGAAAGGGACTATTATGGGGTCGGTGGAGTTGGATTTAGAACGCTGTCGCATTGGTTGCAGCCTATTGCGACGCCGTCGTTGAGGAGCCGTCGGACGTCGAAATTGGGCTATCTGTCGACTCCCATAGGCTAGTTCGTATCAAGCTATTATCTTCACTTTGTCTATCACCTTTTGCACAACTCGAACGTTGTCCTTACGAATATCATCGGTAAGTGATCATCAAATTTGTTTGCATAAGTGAGAATGATAACGCATTAGTTAACCCAATTATTGGCTCGAATTTCTGCTTTCTTCTCCCTGTCATCAACGCCAGAGTGCGAGCAGTCGCGAGGTCTGGGGGATCTATTAGGTTAAAAGCACTCACTGAAAGTAACTGCCATAAATACTCACTTCACTATATCTTATAAAAATCTCTTTGTCACGACATCGTAATGATCTTCGATAGATTATGGTGGCTTTTTGAATACTTCCATTTCTTTTCCTCTTGGAGACACTGGGTGCTCCAAACCCTCTTCTCTATAGCCACTTCGACGTACTATTACACAAATTTAATAAATAAACTCAATAAGCTGGACTAGGATACTGATACAGTTACGTTGAACTTCGAGAAGCTAATAACTGCCAACCTCTGAAGCATTACTGTGATTTGTTCAACTGACCACATCCATCATTGGAAAAACATAAAGATTCTGAAAATATCGAATTCTACTTTTCACACACCATGAACAATCTTCTAAAAAAGGAGAGTTCTATAATTTGTCTGTAAACTTCAATCTATGGACGTCTAAAAGATAGAATCGGGCACAGTGTAGGAAATATAGAATCGGGCACAGTGTAGGAAATATCAATATAGGCTGATAGACATACTTTAATACATGCATATCCGATGGAAATTCTTCATCAACTCTTATTGTAATGTGATATCAGTAATCGGGCACAACTGCAATAAATTCATAACGCTCCGCTTTTGATCCTGAAATTGTTTAGTTTTTCGAAACCTCCTCTCGTCGTAATTTCCATGGATGGATTCGCCAGAGATTACTTGGATCGCCACACTCTTCAGTCTTTGGCCTTTATCTCCACATGCGGTGCAACAGCTGAGGTGAGAAAGCCTATTAGGAGGTCTGACCCAAATCACACTGACTTTAGAATCTTTTAGTCGAGAAAACAGCGCGAAACAAACTGCATCAAATTTCGATGTTGTGATTTTAATTAGCCCCTGATTTTCGCCCCATGCTAGTAGTTACTGCCCTAAGTTGTGGCCAGAAGCTTCTGCCTTCTATGGAAAATGCAACCTGCTATCTCAGCACATGTGTCGATCCATAACACTACCAAGGCCCCTCTTGAAAATCCTCGGTTTCTAAATGGTACATTTATTTGATGGTGCAATAGATTAGTATATGTTAGAAAGCATGGAAGGCGGCATCGAGTCCGTAGGAGGACATAGCTTTTATCCACAGACTAGCATATCTGTTGCGAAACTATGCTTTAATTTTGACTCGTGGCTGAAAAAAGAGCATTGAAATACTGGCAATGATTTCAACCCGTTAATCCATACCTTTCATCCATTAGGTTGTGCCAAAGTCTTGTAGGATTTTTCCAAAAACCTCAATACTCTTGTTTACTTTGAGACAAATCTAGGTGGTTCAGGAATACGATAGAAGGCTCTCTGAGCTTTCTAGCAAAGTATACATCGTCCCACCAGATCCCATAGGGACTGTTACAATGCCCGTAGTCGGTATCCACCAAACAACGAAACACGCGGTGTCATCGGGTCTCGTGGCACCGAAGCGACGAAAGCTTGCCACTCCTTCAGCGCTGAATTGGGCCAGGAAAGTGTGAGCTACGAAACCATGCGCCGCTGGTTCGTCAGCTTCGGCAACGGCAGGATCGACATGGAAGACAAACCACGCTCAAGGCTGTGCTATTTCTGCACGAGATGGTGATCGAGACCGTACCCGTTGCCGTATATACCCGCTAGCTTTATCAGCTTACCATCGTTGTTCGAGAAAAGCGCCGGAGAAGGTCCGTGGTCACCCTCCTCCTCCATGACAACGCCGTTGCGAAAAGTACCCAGGCCAAGCTACAGGAGCACGGCTGGGATGTCCTGCCCCACCCGTCAAACTCTCTAGACACTGCTCCTTCTGCCTGCCACCTTCTCCTTCCTCTGAAATCCTCTCTGGCCAAGCGAAAATTCGTTGATTATGACTTTCTTGCAAAGGCGATGGCTGACTTCTTCGACTCTCAGAACCCAGAGTTCTGGGAGGAGGGAATCAACGATACCTATTAGATGGTAGAGTGTTGTCGACCACAATGTAGAATAAGTTGTTGCCTAACTGCTGTTTGATGTAGGAAATAAGAATAAAAGTGATGAAAAACAGCGCTAGAATAGAAGGTATAAAGGAAGTGTGGGTGCAAAAAAGGAAGCAGTCACTGCTTTTCAAAATCCATCGACGCAAGCATTTTGTCTGGACGCAACCGTTGCTAATACCGAAAGTACAGTGTTCTATTCTCTGTAGTCGCACCGTCGTGAGATGTCGTGGAATCTGAATCATCTGTTGAATGGAGGGCAGGAAAATAACTAAAAGTTGTTCATTTCCAGCGAGTATATCCGACGTTTCCCTCAAAAACCCTTCCAAGCCACTACACTATGGTCACAGGACTCTATCCAGAATCTCATGGAATCGGTAAGGTTATGTCAAATGCAAAAAGAGCTCGGAGGCTTCACAGTACGCCAGTCAAAGCTGGTCGTGGGTTATCTTTGTCTATATGGAACAAACAAGAATCTCTTCTCTCACTCGGTCAAGCTTTGATGAAAACCAATCCTAGGTCACATTTTGGCACTGGCATTCAGATTTTTGAAAGAACTCCCACGGCAGAATATGACGTAGCGATAGCAAAATTTCATAATAAACTGCGAACGGAAGGAAATCGACAATCTAATCAGAGTAGGACGCGCTTTCAATGGACTAGTGAGATCAGCGTACGGTTATACATCGAGAGACTTTCGCAGCTCGATTGCATCTCAAGTGAAGGCACAGTACTGCGCAAATAAGACAGTATAAGTGATGGGGAAATGGTTGAGGCTAACCAACCGATATCGTTGAAGTCCATATCGCATAACTCCTCATTGTGATAAGTGCAGTACTGAGCGTTAGCTCAATTGGTATCTACAAATACCTATCACTGCGACTGCAAATTGTACCGCTGAACAAGGCTCCCAGGCTCCCTTTCGGAGGTCCAGGGATTTGCTGTCGAAACCCTTGTTACAATGATACCGACGATCAATGTAAATGGATCACCAGTGAACTGTGTTTATCCACTGTCAATTATACACTTTGGCTGAAGTGGTCACTATTGCGAGTTTAAACTGTCCACTTCCTGAACATCATGCACTACTATTTGGAAATTTGCATGTTCAAGCGGTCGATAGCCATTATAACTACAGATTACGTATAAAATGAGTCACTTGCTTTGCTATTACAAATCTAGGGCGTATCTTCATCGTTCATGCAGAGTGCAGTATCAAAAAACATGCACGTTATTCGGAACACTAAGCCATTTAGCCGTCGATACATCACCAACTGATATCAGAACAGAAACAAAATATGTTTATTCAGTGGAATTGAGCATCACGCGTTTTCACTATAGCGATCATATTGTAGAAGTAAGCGGTGTACCGGATTTGAGCTCATCCACTTTCTAATGGCTCTTACAAGCCTCCATAAGCCGTTATCGTCTACGATAAGTCACCAGTCACGTCACCGTTCCCTGCAATACCTGGGATGTGAACATTCCACTGTCACTGGAAAAGCGAAACGGATTCTGCGACACTTGCTTTTTTAGGCTCTTTATCGAATCTTATCAACCGATATCAATCCGGATCACCCGCTACTAATGTCTCGCTCCCACGTCTTAAAACATTTATGAATAGCAATGCTGTGAGACAAGCTGAAAAAGCGAAACGAAGCTCGCGACCCTTGCATTGTGACTTCTTCTTTCGAATCTAATTAATCATTATCATGTCCGATCACCCATCATTAGTATCCCGCAAAACACCTGTGAATGTCAGCGCTCTAGGATCCCATTAAGAGGTGTAACGATAAAATTATAAAGAGTAGGGCAAGCACATACCACAGATGCTCGGGGATCTGGCAAAAGCTGACGTCTGCGATCACGTTCACAAATGGGGTCAGCAAGAGGAATGGGATTTATCTTATTGAGGTACTGGTCATTTTGTGCTTAATTTCTTCTCACTTGTGTGTTACTCAGAATTCCTGCTCTCGTCTTCAACAACTGAGCAAAATGTCTATAAAGGTGCGATCGAGTAATTTCTTCTCTATCGCCTCGCAACTACAGCTGTATAGCCTCCTTTCGATCAAGCTCCACTTTTCTTCAACTCACTTGTGCATGAAACCCACTCAAACAAGACTACACTGGACAAGAGGCTTGAAATTCATCCATGGAAAGATCAGTCACATCCTCCCGAAGGCGGCTCTGTGGAGTAGCCGCCGCTCGAAGAGTAAAAGACTTGAGTGTCCGGCTGTCCATTACTCAGCAATGCCTCCCGATATGCTGCCAACGTGGTTTATTTCGTTTGCAAGTCCTGTCGTCCGCAATACCACTCAAAATCTTTTCGATTCCGCTGTTTAACGATAGTGATACTTGGGAATTTCTTCGATATGATATCTTTGAAAATGGAGCAGGGAGGAATGCACTTTTGCGACGTCGCACAGGAACCAGACGGCAGCGCTCGGTCAGCACCGTGATGGATGACCCGTAGCTCCTCTGCGCCCTTTTTTCACACATATTCTCTAGGAGGAGTATGTCTTGGTGAGTGTTTGAAAAAGAATATTACCAACATTGTGCTTCAGTGGATAATACTGTTTACGATCCCCAAATCTCAGATAAAATGGAAAACATGAAAAAAACAGTTCAAGGAGGATACTACAAAGGCGATCCGGTACGAGCTCTTCGTATACACATTACCTTGCAAGTCTGATCTTATTCTATCAACCCAGATTCTCAACCTTTAACTATCTGCAGATTTGGAATATTTACAAACGCCATGGCGGTAGAACGGCGTGCATCTTCTGGTCAGGCTGCGCCCACAACATCTCAGGTGCCCTTTTTCGTCTCTGTCCCCTTTAAGTACATATCTATAGACTTTTTGCAGGACGTCCAGATATCTCACCACCGTACAATAAAGGTCTACCATTTCGGCATCGTTTTGACATGGTAGGTTGCCTTAAATAGCGGAAGAAGCGCTGATTTGGTATTCAATAAGAGGAACTGTATTGCTTCAGCTAAATCGAAACATTAGGGAAATACTGTGTCACACGATTCGCAGAGAAAGATGGATTGAAGCACACCAGCAAGTGCTACAGTGTGCAACAGTGTCAATCACGACCGCGTATGACAGATCCGCTTGACTTCAAATGATGCTCACTGATGCTACGGTCTCATACCTGGTGTTTTTTGGCCGCATCACTTAATTTTTTCACCGTGTTCGGCTAGCGTTGCGTTTTTCCAACGTGCAGCAAAGTTGTCTTTGAAGAAGTCAGATATCTACATGAAAAAGGGAAATACTGCTCGAACATCGTCAGCATACCCCAAGCCCTGATATATAGCCAATTCGTACTTCACTCAGAGATTTCCATAACATCGAGAGATTCCGCTGCGAAGCGAAACGGGAGTATAGTTTTTTAGCAAAGAATGCTCCACCAGAATGACTCTGAACACGTTCGACAGTAGTTAAAGCACCTTAGCAATGTTCACGATCATTTCAGATTCTGAATTGGTTGCTGCAACCGGAATCCACCCGCCCCGGACTTATAACCGCTTATCTGGATCAGCCCGATAGTGCGGGGCACTATTATGCAGATGTAAGTGGCAAGTACTCTTCCTCACTAGCCTTATATAATGCTTTCAGATATTTAGGTCAGTTATCAACTCACTCAGTTGGATAATGACCTGCGATATCTAATTCAGCGACTCGACGCTGAAGACCTTTTGCCATGTATCAACCTTGTCCTTGTGTCAGATCAGGGTTGGTCTTATCGCTGTATTAATAAAGTTAGAGATCTGCAAAGAAATTCCACTTCAGGGATGCAGAAATTAAATAACACCCATTACCTCTCGCAACTTATCCCTGACCAGAATGTTCTCACAGCATCTGGTGTCATCGGAAGAGTACATAAGTACAAGTCAGGTGGGAGTAAGGAAGTTTGGAAACTGTTGCATGTTTACTCGAACAGTAGGTCCTGTGCACTTTTCCGAGCATTTCGCAACTCTTGGAAGGAACTGATCTCGAAATTCTGGATCCAACCCGCTACCCGCTGCCTCAGCGGAACTCGGGTAATGGCATTCCGTAACTCGCGTAAGGCCAGTGGCGCAGATTGCGCCGCATTTTACGGGCATTTGTAATTTAGTTTCGTTTAGCAGATTTGAAGGGCAGATCAAATGGCCACGGTGACCTGAGAGCCTTCCCTTGTAAGGTTTTCAGCGAATTTTAATCTGTGTTTCGTCATCATCATTCACATTGAGCCACTTACTCCTATTCCCCTCGGACCTGTAGGCGCATCTGAATTAAAATCATAGCCCAGAAAAGCTTGGGAAAAATCCCCGTTTCACTCAAGGCGCGATTTCAAAAAGTATACTCCGTGCAGAGCGGCGAGATGGCTGGACCAAGCATTACGAGTGTCATATCCCGAAGCTTATACTCTGAACAATATCACAACCTTTACCATACTCGTATCATGAATCCATAGCCATCTTCGACGGGCAGTATCATCTTCCCATGATATTGGCTTCAGTCTGTATTTACTGCGGCCGCATTTCTTATTCCTAGCTGCTTGGGTGTGGCTTTCGAGAGTTCTAATTGTAGAAAGCTCCTGATTTTTACAGTTCGCTCAAGTTCACATCATTGCGTGTGGCATTGCGATGTAGCCAGCGGTGTTCATAGCGTCTCACGCAGCAGTTTTATGATGGACCCGTTAGAAAATCATGCCAAAGATCGCACAGCTTGATGCCACATAAGCTTCTTCGGAAGAATCCTTCTTCGGGCCACCTTTACAGCGTGGTGATACTCAGGCACTCTGAAGCTCGGCTTGATGTGTCTCGGCTTGATGAACTATTAGGGATCACGGGTTCCAACAATACAAGACAGATCGATGATCCAGTCATAGTTAAGTGAAGTATGCTGCTGCAATAAACAAAAGAGGAAAAAAGTTGTTCCGGCTTTGCAGTCATTGAGCTTGTTTGATGACATGTGGTCGACTCCAACGGATCAGTATTTCTGCTCTAAAGCATGTAAAGTTTCTGTTATCTCGTTGTAAGGAATGCAGGAACTGCTTGGAGCGTAAATGGCGGCTCTCAGGAAAGTGCACATAAGAACGCCCACAATCAAATTCATCATTCACCCGGGATGGAGAATTTTCCTCCGCAGTAGATCTACAAAGTCGTGGATTAGTTTTGCGATGTTCCTTCAACAGGAGCCCTGTAAAGAAGGACCCGTGATTTTTTTTTGTTTCTAATATGCAGAATCAGATGAATTCCATATGAACATGTAATAATACTGCTTTCGATTTCCTCATAATAACAGTTCATCACGTGCGACCTGCAAAACGAACTCAATAGGTTCCTTTCTATTATGATATAAAATTGAGTTCATTACTTTGTTCAGATGCCAATGTGGATGATTTAATGAAACCGTTCGCGTGTGAAAAAGGGAATCGATGGAAGGTGTTTAGCAGAAATAGCATGCCGACGAGAAAGCACTATCAGAAGACAGCAAGGGTCGGTGACATCATCGTGCAAGGAGAGCCCGGCACGTCTTTTTACTCGTAAGTGTCTAGGAACAACAAAATCGTACGTGTAACATTGCTATTCTATTCCAGCTATCCATCATGGGACTTGCGTTTGTATGGTGATCATGGATACGACTTCATCAATCCCACCATGCATACCATCTTCTTCGCCATGGGTCCCTCGATCAAGAAAGGAGTGGTGGTCCCTGGTTTTCAGATCATCGAGTACTTCAACTTGTTTTTGGGTGAGCTGAACCGTAGTAGTGCAGTCATGTGCGAGAAAAATTCTTAAACTTGAGCTACCATAACAAAAATTCATGATATAACATTGCTGGGTTGTGGCTAATAAACTGGCGCCATGGTGATATATGGAGTGGCGACAGGAGTCAAAACGGGCCCGGGGAGAGGTTCATAGCTTGTTGTTGTACGAAACTGCCATGAAAAAGTGCGCCAATAAGAAGGATACGGCTTCTGCGTCATTCACCTATATGTTAGCTTGTAACTTTCTTTCTTTAAGTAAGCTATCCAATATTTTCAATCGAAAATTATCTACAGTAGTCAGCCACTAAACTAACATAACATAACTGTCGTCGATTTCGTACAAATCTTGAGCGAAATTACAGATCTGCTCGGTGTGTCTGAGAATGTGCCCAACAATAGAACCGTTGGTCTACTGGATGGTATTCTGACCAATCCACCGCAACGAAGCCCACGGCTTCGTTTTCCGTTTCTTCCGCTATTGTAAGATAGATTATAGATTAGAAAACATGCGAAGATACGATTATGTTATATTTTGGTCTTAAGGACGACTTGGGATTATCCAATTTCCACCTCACTGGAATTCCAAAACAGTGGTACTGGGTCAGCAAACCCTGCAGGTGCTCAGATCCCTCCGATGTGCATGAGTGTCAGCGTCGATCTAATAGAGTCTCCCGACGTGCTCCTCAGTTTTAATCTTCCTTGTATCAATTGTAGGCAATCATATACGGCATGGTTGATCCGTTGGTGATAAAAGTACTTATTCAGCACATTCGTCGCATATCCCGTTTGGCGTTTGAAACTTCCCATGCCCCTTGCAACGCTTTCATATCAGTTCCGAGATAGTCGAGAGGGTAGCCTCGACTCGAAAGCTCCCACGCTTTCGAGTGGAAGGGAGCAATGCAATTTCTACGGTTGAGAATGGCGTTGGAAACAATAATCGCGGGGTTTTCGTAAAAATTCGGTCATCGCACGATGCGATGTTTATGTAACATGCTAATGATCCCGACCATCTTTCACAATGAAGGCGTATGTGTCGCAAGAGCGAGAAGAAGGAAGAGGAAGAAGACTAGGTGTTACAGGGATGACTCGAGTGAAAGGAAAAAGGAAGCAAACGAAGTCTTGGAAACCTACTAGAAAGCAATTTTTCACCTATCACGTCAGCGAGAGGTGCAACAGTACGCTCAACGCGAATATGACCCGCAACGACACGTTGCTTTGATCATTTTTTCTGCGTTGTAGCCACAAAAGATGAAAATTACTTCGTATGACTGGAAAAAACCCGAAATGAAATTTTGGAATATATCATGTTTTATTTGGAAGAGATCTTGTCTAAGAAACTTCTCAGATGTGAGTCTAATTTAGTGACTGTTCTAACAACGGGTTCTCCGTTGGTCCAAGCTGTCGTTCGTGCTCTCTTAAAGTGAAGGTGAGGGTGAGCTCTCGTAGAGGTTCGACGGCAAATAAACTTTTTCATTGCAGGGTCCAGTACTAGCTAAGCTGATGTGCCTGGAGCCGCAACGAATGCCTTTCCAAATATTGTCAAAGCCTACACTTTGCTACCGGGATTATTGCGGAAACACGTTGATAACTGACCGAGAAAGAAGTGAGACTCTGAGTGTACCAGCTTTTCATCTAATAGTGCACCTCGGCTTTTCAGATGCACCGGTTGGAATTTCCGAGGTTCTAACAACAAACAGTGTTGACCGCTTCGCCAGAGAGTTTTGCTACTCCGTGAACTCAAAATATGGCGGGCTCTGCGGTAATCACACGGAAGGGGAAGGATCAACATTCAGAAGTCTCTCTGCAGATGCTGGTTCAGGTAACTTTTTCATTTTACAGCTGTGTGGCTATTGGAACACGCGAGTGAGCGTAGCGAGGGAGCCATATACGCCCCGTTACCCTAAACCGGGCCATTTTTGCCTCTGGGACCAGCAGTCCAATGGTCCCAGGGGAGTTTTTTCGCGGAGAGGAACGCGTCCCCCCGCCCCCTCAGGAGGTGAACGCGGTGAGGGAGCCGCGCGCGATGGGTTACGGTGGCCGCGCCCATTTCAAAGTACATCACGCACACGGCGGTGCGATAGAACAGGGGTGCCCCACGCGGCCGGAATAAGACTCCCACTAAGGAGAAATATTCCAGGTTAGGCAGCCGCGCTCAATTAAAATTGCGCCGCGCGCATGACGTGCGATGGTGTTGCACGACACACTTATAATTGAGCGCGGCCAGGGGTGCTCCATACGGCCGAAATAAGGCCCCATGAGCGAATTTCTGGGTACTGTGGCCGCATTTAGTCCAAATGCATCGCGTACGCGGCGATTAATGGAGTGTGACTCGGCGACAGTAATCCTCGAATAATTCTGGTCAGAGGTGCTCTATAAGGCCGGAAGAAGGCTCCCGTCATGGCGTGGAGAATTCCTCCAAAAATATAGCCGGAAAAATAGGGAAAAATTCAATAACCCCTAAAGTGCATTTTGCATTTTTTTTGCCCTTGCATTTTTTATATTAGGTTGTTCCAAAAGTCTTGTCATATTTTTCCAAAAAAAATCAGTAACTCTTGTTCACTTCGAGGCAGGTCCAGGCGGTTCAGGAATATGATAGAACGTTCCCTAAGCTTTCTAGGAAAATTCATATTGACCCACCAGATCCCGTGGAGAGAGCTACAATGCCCGTTGTCGATACCCACCCAACTCGCGGTGTCATCTATTATGAGCGGTCTTGCGGCACCAAAACGACGAAAGCTTGCCACTCCATCAGCGCTGCATTGGGCAAAGATGTGTGAGCTAGGAGACCGTGCACCGCTGGTTCATCAGCTTCAGCAACGGCGAGATTGACATGAAAGACAAACCACGCTTGGGACTGTGCTGGTTCTGGGACGCGGAAGGAATGCTTTTCCGCGAGGTGCTGGTACAAGGCAAGACAGTCACCGCTACCGTATGCACCCACCAGCTCCAGCAGTTCGTCGTCGCTGTTCGAGAAAAGCGCCGAAAAAGGTCCGCGGTCACCCTCCTACATGACGACGCCCGCTCCAATTTCCTCCGATTTCGCGAAAAGTGCCCAGGCCAAGCTACAGGAGCTCGGCTGGGATATCCTGCCCCACCCGCCATACACTCCAGACATTGCCCTTTCTGACCAACACCTTACCCATCCTCTCGAATCCTTCCTGGCTAAGAGAAAATTCCTTGATTATGACTTGCTTGCGAAGGCGATCGCTGACTTCTTCGACTCTCAGAACCCAGAGTTCTGGGAGGAGGGAATCAACGATTTTCCTATAAAGTAGCAGAGGGTTGCCGATAACAATGGTCACTACGTTGTTGCCTAATTGTTATTTTTTGGACGAAAAAAAATAAAAAGTGAGATCGAAAAAAAATATGACAAGACTTTTGGAACAACCTAATATATGCTTCGCCTCAGATAACTCGTCCAATCGGCAGAAAACTCTTCCTACAGAGAATTTACATACAGAAACAGTGTTACAGACACAGAACAGATCTATAACGGGCGAATAAGACTCCATTTTACAGAAATAGCCTCAGAGACACGGGAAAAATCAGGAAAAAATGGAATAATACCATATAAAGGACAGGAATCTCGAAAAACACATTCTTAGTGTGCTACTGACCAATAGCGGTCCGAACAAGACCCCATTCACCGGAAATAGCCTCAGAGAGACGGAAAAATTTGGAAAAACGGAATAATACCAAATAGAGGACGGAGATGAGCAAAAAGACGTTTCCGATTTGCCCCGCCTACGAAAACTCGTCCGATTCGGCAACTCGCCCTCCTTCATGGCGGAGTGTTTCACGCTGTAGCTCTTGAAGACCCACATCGCGATAGCTTGAGTGAGCCCACACCACCCTCACACTCCCGTGGAGGATTCGTCGACTAAGATCGAATTTTCCGAAATTCCCATCGAGCATTTCTGTGCGTTCCCTTTCCCTTCGAGGAAGCTTTTGGACCGATAAGGGATGAGATAATCTCTGAAAAGGTCTAACTATAAGCTTGTATATTATACTATAGAAGATCCATCATATTAGGTTGTGAGGAGAGTTTCGACCACTTTTTCGCGTTCACAAGATAAATTTAAATATCAGAGCGCGTCATCACGAATCAGCTGAGACATTGTGCTCCTCAGGTAGGCGAAAAATTGCTTTTTCAAATATATGATTTCTTTGGAATGCCACAAGATTTTCGAATTACCAGGGAATTTCCAAAGTACTGCGAAAATGGCATTTCTGAGATGACTTCATTTCACGAGTTCTTGTTTAGCCGAGTCCCAGCGAAGGTGACCAAATGTGAATGCTGCAAGAGGAGGGGGTGAAGCATTGGATGGAACACTTTGTCCCTGAGAAGTGCAGAAATTAGAAAGAGTTGCTCGAATTTTCGATTGACCAAATCGCTTTAACTAAAATGGCAGAAAGCGATGAGCGTCCATACTTGCAGGGGATGGTCACAAGTATTGGTCCTCAACAAGCAATCTTAGTTGATTACCTCAAGTAGCTTTGATTTGGAAGATGGAAAATTCCAAAAAATGGGTGCCGCGGGACTCCTCACGGCAGTTATGCGCAAGCGCATTTTTCACAAATCCTCGCCCAGTAATCGAAGCAGTTGCAGGCTGAAGCCTTCACTCGTCTATCATATTTATCAGATCTAGCGCTAACTAAGCTCCACTTTCCCAAACATCTGGAGAGCTCCTTCAGTAGCAGTGTGTTCAGAAAGAGGGGCGATTTGGAGTCGATTTTTTTCATTTCGCGCAATATAAATCATCAGCCCTTCATAAAATTGAAATATGCATGTAATTTGGAAATGATATCTTTAGGCAAACTAAAGAGATAAATCTCAAGAGATCAAGGGGAAATTTCAGCCCTCTTCTAGCAGACCTCACTGAATCACTTATGAAACTCGAATATTCGAAGGGAGCTAAGGCCATCTAAAGTGATCTTAAGACACCTTATAAGTACATGGATGATTAGTTAGTCATACATAACACCAGTGAGTCGGCCATTGAAAGTAGACTCAACTAAGTTCACAAGAACCTATTAGATTTAATGGTACGCACATTACGGATCAATACACTCACTACTTGGATACCTTTTGTAATTGACAGGGATAAGATCTACACGGAGCTTTAGTAAGACAGATGATCACCTGGTCAAAGTTATCAGGTTCCCCCATAGCAATACAGGTATAGCAATTAAAACTAAAGTTATATACACCGAAACACTTAGAATAGCTAACACATGCACTTTGTTGAAAGCTTTCAGAGTGAGGATAAGAGAGGTTGTGGAATAGATGGACCGAGGATATAAAAAGGGATCTATTGTGGCTCATATAATATTATCGAATGCATTAATAGAAATAAATTTATTGGTTACAAGTATAAGATGGAGGATAATTATCAAAGAATTTCAGTGTTGGTTCATAGGTTAGCCTAGAATGGCTAGGTGAGAAGCACTTATATTTCAAGTAGACACTTCACTAAGGTTCTCTTTCCAACACTCAGTCGTTACTAGGCCCCAATCCACTGGTTATTTACGATATATTGAGTATTGAATGCACACAAAAAACACACTACCCTTCTTTCTTGATCGCAATACCTAGGTTCTCTATTCTCAGCCATGTTTTTATTTTTTTATATCTTTTCTGCCATACAACATGTGATATTGAAGTACATTATAAATTGAAGCCATTATTCTTATCTTTTCTTCCTTCTATATTCAGCACCCCTCCATGCGTTGTCACTAATTGTTAGCCTACTAAGTCCCCCCTCAAGGGCTAACAACAACAATGGTACGTCGGAGGTAGAGGCGGGACGGGCCATATTTTCTTTTTTATTTTGAAATTTGTATTCACCCTATTCAGCTTTTTCATTGCTTCATACTGTGGTTCTCGAAGGCCAACCTTGCGATAATTTGAATGACATCGTATAAAGCCCAAACCAGGCTCTAAGTTCCGTCGAGTATTAATCGCTGAAGTTCCATTTTCCGAATTTCTCACCGAACACTCCTCGATGTTCTCTCTCCTTCAGAAGAAACTACTGGACTAACAAGTGATGAGGTGATCTCTGAAAAGGTCATATTTTTGGGGAGGCGGCTCAAATGTAAACATGACAGCCCGCAGCGACAGCTTCAGACGCGCTGTCGGATAGTAGGTTGGTATAGAGAAGGGTCGTTCGAGGCCCTCTTTTTGGGAGCGGGGATCATATTTTCCGAAACCTCTCCTCGACGCCAGGCGTGACCGTGATCCACAGCCTTGTTTGAGCGTGGTTACATTTTTGTAAGTGTCCACGCTCACCCTGCCTGACAGCTACCCATTATTACATCAAGGCATCTCAGAGCGTGACTTTAAAATTAATTGAACATGGTAAGTAGACCACGCCTCTCTGTCTCCCCTATGACCCTCTTTCGTAAGGTATCTTGTCTAAAAATTACCAATTTGATCGGCTTTTCCCTGGTTTCTCTTCACAGGCTACCCATCCAAAACCATGGTTGATTTATTGACCGCGATCGCCAAACCAGAACTCTCGCGAAACGTCCATTCAACAGATGAAAAAAAGTTGAAGTCAGGTGATGTATGAATGGGGCACGAGATGCCTGAGCCCTGTGTTAAGTCCTTCGCAGTGCTATGAATTTTTAGCACTTTCATGGATCGGAACAGCGTTTTTGAAGCTGCTCAAATCTTGTAGATGAACGATCTCGCCATGTGTTCAAAATTAGTGAGCGCTCAAATACTCCTATGCCGGTTACTAGACAAAGCTAGGATTTTTGTCACATTTATCGCTTCTTTCAGCTCATCCACAGCGGTGAGCGTTTTTAGCTTACCAATAAACCGTTATTACCAAATCTAGAAATCTTTTTCAGAGTCTTCTGGTAATGGTACAAAGAGGATCCCATGGAAGAATAAATTTATCACCGGTAAGAGAATATCATTGCTAGTTTGAGACAACCGCTTAACGACGGACGTGTACGCACTACGACAGGCGGCTTGTAATGCGATTGCAAACGAGGGCACCATACTGCTGGGCCGTCAAGCGAATACACGGTGATCGCTTGGGGCCCATATGTCGCCATATGTAGCTGTCGTGCAGTCACATTGGGACCCGAGCAACGACGTTTCTAGCTCGTGCACAACGCGTAGCATCTTTAACACCGCGCCTTGAGATCCTTCCGTAGGGGTAGAAACCAGGTCAGGTTAGAGTCGAGGAACCAAGAGCGATGAAAATGAGATGAATGAATTATGAAAGGTGATGATTTGATGAAGATCTCTATGATGAAAAGGAGAACTTGTGCTAGTTCGAAATTTTCCAGAGGAAACCGTCGACACCTGCTATGATCGAGTAGGATTTGGGCCAACTAAAAAAAATTTGAAAAGATCGTCTATCGATGATCAAGCTTAGCACTAGATAGGGATGCCATCATCATACATATATTGTAGCCGTTTTTGGAGAGATGGTCCCACTATAACGGCGGCTATCGGGGTTTGGAGGTCGTATTCTTCCAATACAGGCCTAATTTTTAAACCACTCAAGCGCATGATTTTTTTTTGGTAGTTGTATTTCGAACGTGCTATGAAAGTGTGACAGCGTTGTTTGAATTGCTTTATAAATAAAATCTGGGGCAAAATGAATCTATAGCAAAACTAATGAACGTATGTAAAGAAGCTGATAGAACATTATTATTATGACAGCGTTGTTTGAATTGCTGAATTGAATCATTATTATTATGACAGCGTTGTTTGAATTGCTTTATAAGCATAAGCGAGAGACTCATCACATGTTTTTACTTTCTATCAGCTTCTTTACATACGTTCATTAGTTTTGCTATAGATTCATTTTGCCCCAGATTTTATTTATTTATTTATTCTTTTGGTACATCATCAAGGACGTACTTATGTTCTTAGACCTTGGTATTCGCCCAAGTCCTACACTTGCATTCAGATGTGCTTGTTCCGCTGAACGAATACACACGATCTGTCGCTCAACGAATGGGACGAGTAATCTCGATCACTGGCGCGGCCTTCGACTTCGATTACGATGGCATTGCCGATGAGAAGCGAAGGTGACATGATGTTTGCTCGAGATAATCGACATAAATTTTCCAGGAAGTGAAGGAAGCATCGATGACAAAGTGATTAACATAGTAATTAACTGGTACCTTAATCGTGTTACAGTCTTAGGTGGGATAAGCGAGTTCACGGCTCTGGATTGATTTATAGACCTGCACTAGCGTGATAGCTTGAAAAGTACGTGTGTGTAGATAAATAATGCAAATATGCTCTCGGGATCTCAGGGAAGTTGGCAGCATTGGGAAAAACGTCACCTTTGTTACTCGCTCTTATTTTATATGTACACCAGAGCTACGGTAGTACTAAACCGTGCCTGATTATATGTTAAGGTCGTGAGTGCTGAAATGCCGACCTGGATGTGAGCCAATCAATGCGGGTGGGAGGTCAACTGGTCGAATTTCCGCTTGCGGCGTTGCACTCGCGGCGCTGTCAGTACGAGTCGTTTGGAATTCCGCTCAGGACGCCATGAGCTGGTACCGCGAGGGACCTTTAGAGATTGCAAGTTGGAAGCTCCGGGAGTTTGCCTATCTTTAAAGGTCCCTCGCGGTACCAGCCCATTGCGTCTTGAGCGGAATTGCAAATGACTCGCACTCGCCGCGCCGCTCGCCGCGGGCGGTCGCGCGGAATTTCGACCACTTGGCCCCCACCCAATCAATGCGAGTGCACTATCACGGAACTCCTATGTCTTCTGCTACTTCTGTTTTATATTAATCCGCCATACCCAGTGCTTCGCCTACGTTTACTTCTTTGAGGACTTGAGGAGGAATATTTAAGCCATTCTTTAGACCATTTTACTCTGTTTTCCTTGATGCTACCCAACTATTACTTCTGCTACTTTATCAGTTTGCACATTAATTAATTAGTCTCAACATTAACCTTTCCCTGAACTTTTAAAGGAAGCGGTATCAAATTCCAATTTATTTAGCTCTTCACCTTCGCATCTTTATCGCATTTTGGTGGCATGCTCTGGGCAATGGTCTCAGGACAACACATCGTGTTTACGGCCTTCAGACTTGATGGTCCTATCATTCATTTTCCCACATATGGATGGCGACATCAATTGCTTAGTGGGTCTTTTTTGATTCATTATTTGTAAAGTTGTGTCCGAACGATGATATTGTTTGCAGACGAAAGAGGACCTTCTTCTCGAGTACACAGCTCGTCTTCTTGACGTAGAATTAATCTCTGGGCTGCGTCTCATCTTTCCCAACGTGTCACATGAGCAATATTTGCGATTGGAAACTCACATTAATACCAAGCTGTGGTAGAAAAAATACTTATGTCATTCATCGGGTTGTCTTTTTGGGTATTATTGTTTCGGGTATGCCTTCCTATTTCTTAGCCATTTCTTCAAACTGATGAAGAACTTGAGAAGTTGAGCACACCTTATTATTCGATATTACTTCCTGGTTCGCGTCATTGAAATTTCTCGGATTCTGATGAGAAATTCCCTCATCCCAGCATCAGCATGGTTACTGACGCGGGACCTTATGCTTAGCTTTGTGGTGTTGATGAAATTTACCACGTTTATCTCGTGTATTATCCGCTACACACTTGTGGTGATGATCGAACTCATCAAGGTATTTCCTTTTGTTCCTCACTAAATAGATTTACAAATCCCTTGCTTCTATTCCTATTTAGTGCATATCTTCATTTGCTATTGCCAGGTTGTAGATTCAGCGACTTTCCAAATTTGTATGAATTCGTCATTGTTTCGGTGGTGAAAAAAATATAGTTTGGGGAAATGTTTTGTCACAACAGTTTTAATAAATCTTTTTTGCAAAATCCATTCAGAAAAGTGTCGAAACATCCAACAGCTCCTACAAACCGTGTCATGCGTCTCTAAGGACGATTAGAGATAGTGGAAAAGGTGTGGCACACTTGGGATTGAGCAGGCGTTTTTATATAGAAATAACCATTGAGACGTGATTTTTTCAATTTTAAGGGAGTTACTGAGTATTTCGAGCTCGTCTCGGTTAAGCACCTCTGGGTTTTTGAACATGAACAGCCTCAATAGTTCAGATCATTGTCAGAGTAACCTCAGCAAGCGTCGACCTCTATACATATTATTCATGTGCTTTACTTTCCGGACACTCAGATTTTCCAACTTTCATCTTTACTCTGAGAACCTAGTGCTGATCGTCATTATGACATTATGGACTTGGTTGATCCTCCTTAAATAAAGGGTTATGCTCATTTTCATTCATTCAGACGAATTATGTTTTGTCGAGCGCGGACATGCTCTCCGGCTCAAGAATACGAGGCGCCAACCCTCTATAGAATTGCGTTACGAGGGATTGACTTACAAATTTTCGGCTTCACATATGAACGTCACCAGGGAAAATAGAGCTGTGTACGTCATTAGCAGATGGAACTTTACTGCTGGCGTTATTCCTCACAAATCTTGAAACCGAGGTGTATTCCAAAGCTACCGATGAGATGTTCTAAAATACGCATCGGCGAACACAGTCTAAATCTTACAGTAGAGTTCTTTTCTCGGACTCCTCAAAGATAATGCAAGGTATTTATTTCACTTTCGCCCCGAATGTCAATTTCGTCATCGGCACCGCCCTCCGTCTTAACATCGAATTTTCATGTACTTTGTTTGACTTTTTGATGCTTTATGGGGCTCCCTTAAAACATTCATCGCTTTTTATGGTCTCCCAGAGCGATCCCATCTACGTCCTCAACTTCTATAGTATATAGCAGTGTGCACTCTTCAGTGTCCAAACAAGCTGCTCCTATACTCTGGCTCGTAGAGCCTCATGTTAAATAATGTTACTAAATTTACGTCATTGTTATGCCTTGCTACGAATAACAATTGCTTTGTCAAAGTTTAATCGAGAAAAAGAGAGGAAGCAGCGCGAAATGATGAGATGGGTAATGCAGAGATAGGGAATGGCGAAGGGTCACAAGAACACGCATTCCTTCATTCGAGCACAGGGCCAGTACAAGGTCAGAAAGTGTGACAAAAAGCCAGATAGAATTACATAAGCTTTTTCTGGTCTTCCTGAAAGTAAAGACAAGTAAGTAAAAATAGAGCGGTGACTATGCGCAGTGGGCTAGAAACAGGGTCAAGCCTCCGTTGAGGAATCCTCAACGGGGGAGGTCGTGTTTGGTCCACTAGGAGGGGGTCGTAATTGTTGAGGTATTGATAAACAGAATTTCTCGGGCTATTGATAAACAGAGTATGAAGTGTAAGGGACTCAATCATCATGGAAACCTCATGCATGGCGCGATCCGCAACGAAAACGGTCAACGTCAATAGCCCTTTTCATGGTCCGCTGATACGGAAACCACGTACAGAGACACCTCCAGAATTCATCGATTAACCGTGGGAAGCGATATCTATCAACGGGTACAACCGTGGATAGACACTCCAAGAACAATGGGATGAAAACGAAAAATTAGCTGATATGGTTTTATTTCATATCATACTACGATTGCAAGTATGTAATCTGATGTTAGCGGCCACTATGCGGACCGGAAAATTGTTTGTTTTCATCGAGAATTTGGATAAATTCTTCAGGCATGGCGCATTCCACAGAGAAGCTGACCGACGCTTCTCGCCCTCCCACTAGGCCTTCGAGAGAGCGAATGGTACATACTAAAAAAAATTCAGTAACAATGAATCGATTTTATGGAAGAATCGTGGGAAGATCTCGCAAATTCGACAAAAAAATTTTCCCAACTGCCTTTCTCAAATGTTTCTTCTTTCGCTTTGAAGATATGGCATAGTTCAGGTAGTCATTCGAAAGCAGCAACCTCGCAAACTCCGGGCACCTGAGAACGCACTTATATGGTTAAGTTGAAGGAAGTTATGACCATCTGGAGCGAATTACTTCGGAATTTTTCAAAATTTTCCACAACTGGAAAGCCATATCGAGAACTACGCAACCATTAGGGGAAGCAAGCGGCCAATAGATAGGTCTTAGGGAGTTATTAGGAAAACAGTTCACAGCTGTAGGTAAGGTTTGAAGTATTCGAAGGTGTTCAACATATATTGTTACTTTCTACCAGCTCCTTTACATAAGTTCGAACACCTCTGTTCTAAATTATTTTGTTCGAAAAATGTTATTTATTCATTTATTTCAGTACATCACCTAGAACGTCATTTGAGTTATGTATCCTAGTACACACCCATTTTCTACACTTGTATCCAGATGTGCTTAATCCGCTGAACGAATACACCCGATCTCTCGCTCAACGAATGGGACGAGTAATCTCGATCACTGGCACGGCCTTCGACTATGATTATGATGGCATTGCCGATGAGAAGCGAAGATTATATAATGTTTACTCGAAATAATCGACATGAATATCCAGGAAATGGAAGAAAAATCAATGACAAGGTTTTTACCAGAGTAAATAGCTCGTACCCTAACCGTAGCGCAGTATTGGGTGAGACGTATAGGGACAACACGAGCACGATAGCCTCATAAGTACATGTGTGTATGTGGGGTGAGTGCCGATTGGTCGAATTTTCGCTCCGCGGCGTCGCACTCCCGCCTCCAGTACGAGTCGTTTAGATTTCCGCTCAGGGCGCAATGGGCCGATACCGTGAAGGATTGCAGAGATTGCAGTTTGGAAGCTTCGGAAGTTTGCCTATGTTGTTGTTGTTGCTGTTTCGGCATATAAAGCTGCAAACGACTCACACGCGCAGCGTCGCTCGCCACAGGCAGCAGCGCGAAAATTCGAACAATTAGCACTCACCGGTGTAGATTTATGATGCCAAGGATACTCACGGAACTGCAAGGGATTGGGCATCATTGAGTAAAGCATCACCTCTGTAACACGCGCTTAAGTTCATACGTACACCGAACCTACGGTAGTGCTCAATCGCTGTCTGATTATGTAAAGATCAAGAGAGTTGAAATGCGGGCCTGGATGTAAGTCAATTGATGCAAATACACCATCACATGATTCCCATGTCTTTTGCTACTTCTTAAATGAATCAGTCCGCCGTATCCGGTGCTTCGCGCGCGTTTAGTTCCTTGAGGAGGAATACTTGAGATTACTTGAATGATAGAGCTACTGCGCAAACTCCCTTCAAAAACAGGAACCGTGACAATTCAGGTGTACAGTAGAGCGAGGATGGTAATTATGAAGACCAGTTATGCTGCCCTCACTGCCAGAAAGAGCATCTCCGAGTGGTGATCACTGATGCGACGCGTCCCAACAGGATTCCACGCAGAAATCAACAACGGAGTAGGGTTGCATGACTCAAGTCCTAACCATTTTACTCTGTGATCTTTGATGCAGCTCAACTACCACTCCTGCTACATTACCATTTTGTGCATAATTAATTAGTCTCAACATTTGTCTTTTATCTGACTACACTTTTGAAAATTTCAGAGAACTGGAATCAAATCCCAATCCGTACAGCTCGTCACCTTCACATCTCTATCGCATTTTGGTGGCATGCTCTGGACCATGGTCTCAGGACAACACATCCTGTTTACTGCCTTCAGACTTGATGGTCCTGTCATTTATTTTTCCACATATGGATGGCAACATCAATTGCTTGGAGGGTCTTTCTTGATTCATTATTTGTAAAGTTCTGACGTTCGAACGAAGATATCAATCACAGACGAAAAAGGACCTTTTCCTCGAGTACATAGCTCGTTTGCTTGACGTAGAGTTGATCACTGGGCTGCGTCTCATCTTTCATAAGGCCGCTTCCATACTTTGCGCACCGACGCCGTCACGCGCGTGACGCAGGCACGCGCGTGACGGCGTCGGTGCGCAAAGTATGGAAGCGGCCTAACGTGTCGCATGAACAGCATTTGCAATTGGAAACTCACACCAATACTAAGCTGTGGTAGAAAAAATACTTATGTTACTCATCGGGTTGTCTTTTTGGGTATTATTGTTTCGGGTATGCCTTCCTCTTCCTTACACATTTCTTTGAATTTTTAGATTAGTTTTTGTGATCGAAATTAGCAATGTGTTTTCTTAAATTCGTCTCTATAGAAAGGTTTGAATTCCTTTCTTCTTTTCCTATTCAATACACATCTGTTTCGTGTGCTATTGCCACGATCGGTTGTAATGTCATCGACTTTCCAAGTTTGCACGAATTCGTTATTGCTTCGATGATGACAAAAAATATAATCTGGGTAAATGTTGGATTGTCAAGGCAGTACTGATTAATCTTTTCTGCAAAATCCATCCAAAAGTTCTACAAACCGTGTGGTGCGTCTCTAAGGACGATGAGGCAGACAAAAAATGTGACAAAAAAGTGAGGCGTTCTTCTTGTAGAAGGAATCATCAAAACGTGACTTTTTTACCCTTTAGGAGCTTACTGAGCATTCTTGAGCTCGCCTTTATCAAGCACCGCTAGGCTTCTAAACATGAACAGCCTCTAAATTATGGGCAAAAGCTTCGGTGGCGGACGGGACTCGAACCCGCACTTTATCCTTTCCGGGGATATGTGCTAATCCATTACACTACCGACACCACCTTCACCCTAACTCAGCTTTCTGAATGGTATATTTACCATAGCTTATCAGCACTCACACGTATAACGTGTTGAGCCGGTTGGCCAATATCGGCATCGAACCGTGAAGCTGAAAGCTTTAGTAATGATTTTGATACTTTTAATTTTTGATAACTGCTGTTTATCGCCGCAGCTCGCGATGCGATAACTTTCGCATCGCGAGCTGCGGCGATAAACAGCAGTTATCAAAAATTAAAAGTATCAAAATCAGCCTCTAAATTGTTCAGACGCATTATCAGAGTGACCCCAGCCCCTCCATAGAGTTGTAAAATCAATTCGCAAGTGTTTTGAAGGTACATCAGCAAAAAGCAAAACAAGCATATGCATCAAGGATTCGAACCACGGGCTTGCGATTCCGATCCCAACCAAGCTACTGGCATTTGTGAAGATTCACTGAACTCAGATGTAGGTGCTATCTAGGCATACCACAGACCCACACTGACATTATGTTGAATAACATCGCAGTCGCATTTTAGTGCTTTACGAGTGAAATTCAAGACAGCATAGGGTGCCCACTGTAACCGTTATCAAGAAAATGCCTAGTTTGGCGACAGGCTGATCAGACCGCATTCATATTTTGCGCACCGGCGATGGCCGCTAAATCATGTGCCCCTCTCCGACCACGGCGGAACCCTGGCGGCGCTTTTTGTTTACAAAACACTCGATCCAATCACAATACAGTTTGATGATCATAATGATCATGTTATCTCGCAACGATAATCACGCAGTTTGGCACTATGTCGAAAATTGAATTCGAGTTCGCTGCTCTCGTCACGATCACCATATTATACCGTAGTTTTCAAGCGTTCTACAAACGGAGCGCGTCACAAAGCTGCTGCAGTGGTCGGCTGCAGAAACATGATTTTGCCGCCGATGCCGCCGGCACAAAGTATGAACGGTGGTCATTTACCCTCTGTGCTAGTGAGACAATTGTATGAGACAGTTATTGAGAAACAAGGATTCATCAGCAATATGCCATAGCTGTCATCAGCAGAGCCTATAGTACTCTCATAGGTACGTTTGTGTGCATGTGTATCCATCGCCTGCTGACATATAGGCGCTAATGTCATGCGATTTCTTACACACGTGCATGGACTATTTTATTCGGTGTGAATTCCATTTATTCCGAAATACTCAGAACAGCAAGGACTTGTACAAACAAAAAAGATTTTTTGAATAGATTAAAACATACCAATGCACAATTACAAGAGTCAGGTTATTGCACTGATACATTCATTGCTTGCCTTCTTAAGTGTTTGACTAAAAACGAATTCATAAAGTACAAATATAAATTAGACTCACAAAGTTTAAAAAATTTCTTCACGAAACTTTTGAATTTAGTTCAGTGGTTTTAACGCAGACATCATCTTTGTGTATACGTGTTGACAATTTAGTAACTTAGTACTTAATTGCATTTGCTTTTACTGCTATTATTCAATATGCAAATTGTTATTAATAGTTCAACCGACCAACATTCTAGTAATTTGTAAAATGATTATGTAAGTATAAAGAAGTGATCAAACCATAATAGATATGATAACAATTATCTATCGAATGCACATTATTTGAATAATTTCTCCCAATGAAAGTGGTCAACCAAGGAAAAGAAGAGTCCAGTTCACACAGGTAACACAAGAAACCAAAGAATCTTGGTGAGTCCACACAAATCTAATAAATCCAAATCAGTAAGTTTTAAATAAACTCAAAATAAATTTAAAACAATTTGGTTTCAATGCACAATTAATAATGGAAATGGATTTTGGTGTGTTTATGCCGCGTTGGTGGTTACATGTTTCAATGGGCGTGTGACTGCTCAATGTGGTGTGGATATGCCGAGGTTTATTCCCATTATCAAACAAATTAAAATATAAATATGTTTACATCTTTAATATTGTTTTTCTCCCTTCCCTTACTGATGAACACAGAGGGAGAATATTCTTCTCTGTTTGGTTTCCGTCTAAGGGCCCGTGCGAAGCGGAACCAAACTAACTCTTTGTTAAAGACAAGTAAATATGTAATTGTTAAATAGTTATAACAAATAATTATCTCCTTGGACAATTACTTACAAACATAATTGAAAGTGACTGCTTAAATATAAACCTTCATTGTTTTGAAAAAACCTTCGCAACTACTTCAATTATTCGGTGGGAAGTCCGGTGTGGATCTGTGAGGCACCCTGATAACACCAGTCTAGTCCCTGGCTAACGGTGGACTTCGATCAATTCTGAAGCTAGTTCCTGTTCAAATGAACTATGTAGGAGACACATACGGAACACACACGAGAATAACGACTGGAGCTATCGTAAGCCACAATCTTTCACTCATAAGGTCGCGTTCATACTTTGCGCCGGTAGGGCCTGGCTGCGTACACAGGCAGCGAGACAGAGTGGCACAGGAGAGGTGCAGAGACGACGAGGCAGGGCGTCACAGGCAAAGACGCGGAGACATGCAGCCACGCCCTGCCGCCGGCACCGTCAAGCATGAAATCGGCCTAACCATATCACAGAAGTCTTCACGTTATCAAGAGCATAAGTGATATGTGTGGTGATATATTGATAAAAAAGACAAAGAGAATCAGACCAAAACTCAAAGAATAGACAAGAAGTGAGAAAGGTATTTCAGGCAAAATCCATTAGTTCATCAATAGCAAAATGCTCTGGGCAGCAAACAACAGTGATTAATACCATGAACTATGAAGCGTCTATCGTATTGCTTCGTAAATAATCTCTGTACATTGCATTCGTTGATTCACTAGTTGGAGTCAATGGCGGTGTATGCTCGACTGTTTTCTCTCCTAGTGGGAGATTTTGTGGCAATAGTCGTTCATCGACATTCCGTTCAACATTCTGTTCGGGTAGACCAGCGGAAGCAAAAGTGGCTTTTCGGCCGAGTAACCAGAATGTTTCCATGACGCCTTTTCCCTGAAGTTATGTTAAGTGTCTGTCTAGTTGCCTTTTTAGATTTAAGATTCTGATAATAATAATCAGGTTGTGGGAAAAACCATTTTACCTTTATAATGACTTCCCCCCTTGGTTGAGTTTCATATTCAGCTCGATACTCATTCACAAGCAGATCATGCGCTTCTTTCGACAAGTGGATATGACCAGCTGAACAGACGAAGTTTCTTGCAATTAGGTAATTGCAAATATTTTCCTGAGAGAATCTTGGAAACCCTTGATTCGAAAGGGAATCTTAGTTTTTTCTGGTCAACCATCATCCGAGGCTGGTCTTTCTATGAAACTCACGTTTCCCATTGCTTTCCATACGCGATGCGGTGTTCACAGTGTCTCCAAATAGACAGTAACGAGGCATGCTCAAACCAACCACGCCGGCAACACAGGGTCCTGAATGCCAAAAAATAAGCCTTTGACTAAGTAGAATAATATTTATTTCCTGATTACAAGACACTTGCATACAAAGGGGATCACTGACTTTGGAAAATTATCAACATATTAAATTCCATTCCAACTCAGCCAATAACTTTCCATGAACTATGAAAGAGAAGGAATATGCTCACCTGAGTTAATACCGATTCGAAGTTGTACCCTTTCCCTTGGAATAGCCGATATCCTAAACTCATCAACAAATTTCATGAACGACAGCGATAGCTGAGCAATTTCCTTTATGTGAGCGTAACCATTCCTCGCCGGCAGACCAGAAACACAGAGGTATCCATCGCCAATAGATTCCACCTAGGTGATCGTTCTTGATTTTCGATTATCGCTTTATTTGCCCGAATGCATAAGAGCTCCTGGCTTTGTTTTATGTTGTGTATATGTTTACTACTTTCAGGTATGTGGTGAACTCCGCGCATCGCTTGACGCTGCTAGCAGCGGGCTACGCATAGATAATTGAACAGCTAATATTATTTAGCGAATGCAGTGTGCAATCTTGCTAAATTATTACTTAAGAATGGACTCTCCTCACATACGGCCATTATTTATGGAAATCGAAGTTCTGGTGACTCGTTGATGGTGTGGCCCATTCAGTGCACTCTCACGTGTCATTGAGTATAGCCGGTTCAGTACGACCCATCTACGCGGAATATACGACATCCACCCCTTTTTTACCTCAACAGTACCAGTAACTTTTGCGAGATGGTATATTTGCAACGTGTTGAATTCTATTCTATACTATGTATTCTCAGCTGAAGCGAAAAGATATTTTCCACATTTCCTCACACGCTGTGGAATGCCCTTCGCTCCTCTCCTCCTTATTGTAAGTTTAGATTCTAGTACGTATCGCCGATCTCTGCAGGTACGATCCCCTCCCGCCCAGTTGAATACGACCCCCTGTCAAGGAATCTCGACTATCTGTGTACTCTGGGCGCATTACTCTATTCCGACTGAGCTGTGGCTTACTGGAAGAACTGTAATGGCTTTGATTCGCTCGTTCTCCTTCCTACAACTGACCTAATCTATAATATACCGAAACGCTCTTCTGGCATCCATCACATCTGCGGCTTTCTTCTGCGCTCCAGTGCGGCTCAGCGCATCGCAGAATGGCTGAGAATGGTGTAAGCAGGCGTTCAAATAAGTATTGGCACTATCACGTCCGTGGAATGGTACAGCTACCCATTTAGTTGCTCATATCTGTGAGTGGTAATACTGGTTGTTTTTCGCTAAGCTCCCTTATCGCAATCATTTGTAAGGACGGACAGACCTCACCACAATCATTCTTTTGAGAACCGACAGATATATATAATTACATTTTGAGATACCGAGCGACATAGCGACAAATAGGCACACAAAGTTACTGAATTTAAGAATAGGAAAATTCAACTGAAGGTATAATTTCCTCCAGTCTACTTTCCTCAGAATGAAAATTCCATCCTCCTTCTCTCACTGAAAGTACAGAGAGACATTCCTTCTGATGTTTAGCTTTCAATAGGTGAATGGAGGTTGGACTTATTTGTTGTTCCTCGATCAGTCTTTGAAGTCTTTGAAGTTGCACTGTTAGTGTAATTAATATTCTTTTCTTCATGAGAAGGATGTGTAGAAGCATCGGACTGTAAACAATGGCTGCGAAAAACTGTTGACGAAGGTTACCTTGTACACAGAGTGCTCTTCAATAATTGAGTCGAATCCATTGTATAGGTCATTGAGGAGATTCACAATCTGTGATAAAAACAAGAACTGTCAAGAGAGCTTTGGACTGTCACAAGGGATTCGTACTTGATATGGTGTGCATTTGGCAGCCAACTGAGTAAACTTGACAACATCAGAGAAGAACACAGTGACGCTGTCGAATCCCTCAGGTTCAACCGTTTGACCTAACTTCAAACGATCCGCAACTTGTCTGCAATTTTAGGATTGTGCGAGGACTTGGAGTGGCGTGGCATGAGAAGTTGTTGAGCATGTGTTGCTTTCATCACTAGCGAGAACAATAATAAGGGACAAAAAGGTGTGGCTGGTGCAAAGGGGTGTGGTTTACCTGGGCAGCATCCTTCCCAGAAGAACATCCGCTTTTTTCTTCTCCTCCTGCAACTCCTTCGTTCTGTCTTCGACGTCTAGTTCTAGAGTCGTTGTGTAGTCTTCCAACATATTGAACATATGATCCATCAGATTGCTTTTCTTCTCTGGCATCATCGTCTTAAGGAATTCTTTCATATCAACATTTTCTACTTTTACTTCAGAAAATCCGTAACAGAAATATGATTCCATCAAGTATCAACACCAGTACATCTTATACCTTCAGATTGATGCACAACGTGTCAGCATTCGGTCTTTCGGTCGGCTTTTCGCTCCAGCAGTCGCGTATAAGATGAAGCTGCAAAATGCTTGAGCAGGTCACTCCCTCGTTTACTCCTTCCAAAGGCTCAAAATCTTTGGGTTATGACTGATAATAATGGCTCTTTGAAGTCGACTGAAAACTCAACGGGAGCAAAAGCGACACTTCCGCTACGCTGATTTATGTGTTCAATCTTGCATGATAACAAACGCCTGTGAAACATTCACACGGCGCTGCGCGGATAATCACAGGCACAGCGGGCACAGTTAGAAGGAACTAAGGCACACACAACTGATTTTGATAAGTTCAAATTTGCATCAAAATAAGAGCAGAGGGTTTGGCAGATGCGTTTCCTCTCTCCGTAGAAAATTATACCACTCGAAACGAAGTGAAATCCGAAGGCAGCGGATGTGATTGTTGTGGAGTGGTTGAATACATGCACCTCTTAGTAGGATAGCTATTGAATTTTTACCACTGCCACATTGATTTCGCCTTCGGTATTGAGATCTGGTCGTATTGCAGATGGTCCTCCTTTTTTAAGCATATATAGCAGTTCTGAAAGCAAAAAAATAAATAAATTCACTCTAAAATAAAAAAAAACATTTATCTGGATTGTTCCATTCCCACCATCAGGTTTTCCTTTTCGCTCATGCAAGTTCCAAGCCGCCTTTCGCGTCACGACTTCGGAAGCGATAATAGCAAATGAGTAAATGTCTCCTTCTTTAGACGCTCTTGGAGAGGTTTCGGGAAGTCTCAGATGCTCGGGAGCCACCCATAGCATACCTCAACAGAAAAGTTTTCCACTGATAAGCTGGAAGCTTCAATAAAGATCCGAATCAGTGAACGCCTTTCCTCCAATATTCGAAAGATACTGTGACAGTTCCTGAGAAACTGCTATCCCGAACTGCTCACGTTTTTTCTTGAGTCGATCATCTTCTCGCAATGATCCTAAACCATAGTCGGATATTTTGACTTGCCAGCTGTCAGTTACCATACAACACTCCGATCGGAGGCGACCATGAGATCCAAGGAATGAGTTGTGCAGGTAGCGAAGACCCTTCAAAGATTCAACATTGAAGCATCTTCAGACTTGTTAACGCTCTAAAAAGTGCTACCTCGGCAATGTCCCTCATTATGCACAACATGAAAAACGAATCAAACAACAGCGAACCTTTCACAATAATTTCCTAAAGAGAGGATTGTGATTTTGGATACGAATTTACTATGCAGCACATGTGATAAAAAGAAAGGCTACTCGGGTACGCAGGGAACACACCTGTAAAGTGCCCCTGGAACACATTCGCCAGATCGCCAGGTACTCTGCGCCATCGATAGAAAGGCCAATGAATCGATTGACGTTATCATGATCCAACTTCCTCATCTGCAAGAAATATCTGAAGCTATGCTGAGGTCTTGTCAGTAGATTAAATAGACTCTTCCCAACATGGAGCCTCCAAGGGCACTTTCACACTATCACGTGGTAAAGGTGATTTCGGCCAATGACATTGGCTCAGAGAAAAAATTAGGGCAACAAGTACATAAGCTGTCACTGCACCTCTCACTCTTCACTTGTCCGACAATACCTTCCAGTTTTCACCTGTTGTTTGTGATTTGTTTTTCAAAATTGTGCACAACCAATGGGACGCTAGCAATACATTCTCGGCCCAATTTTCCACTAGTTGGCATGGAGATAAAATCTTCAGAGTCTCATAGAATTATAGGGAGCTTAGCAAATTAGTACATGTGGCACTTCAGCTATCATTACGGGTTTACCCATTTAAAAGCAATGATATCGATTTCAACAATGAGTAATACTAAGACCTATCGAATCTCTTTAGACCTGAACTGTAAGCTTCGCTGGGGATGTGCTAGGAGGCGGGATGGAAGTCACTGATTTGAGTGTTATAAAGCCTCGTAATGCGATTGATCAAGGAAAAAAAGAAAGTAGCCGCCACACCAGTTGTTCTCAACCCGAGTGGCTTTTTCACTTGCAAGACCCAATCAAGGACATGTTGTGGTGTATTGCGACTGTCAACCAAATGTGGATCTAATCTTACAATATTCCACACCCAAGAAAAAGCAATAAAACCGCAGTCAAAAATGAATGGTCGTGGTCTCAAATTACTGCCCAGTATTTTGGGAGTTTCATGGAGGAGAGGAATTTAATGTCGTCTACACACTAATAATCAAATTAAAAAAGAAACTGGTGCGAAAAGCCAACAATAGAGGGTGACGAGCACAAACCCCTGCCAAAACTGTCAAGAATACAAACTTGCAGTTCGGATAGGAAGTCCTCCTACTACCAACTTAATCAGCATACATAATGCTTTGAAAAACCATTTGTAAATATCGCTGTAGCACAAACTGGCTGTTATATAATTTTAAAAAGATGGCGACGTCTCAAGATAGGTTGGTAATTTCAACGCTCCGACAATGGCACTGCTTTTGCTTTATCGCGACTGTACGTGGGTCACTATTTATATTTCGGGAATAGGCAACACTGTTATCATGGGAGTAAATCTGATGATTCCATCGTCAAGTTCGCCTCTTTTAACCATAGACCCCATCATCCAATTTGCCGCACGGCGCTATTTGTTCATTTTATAAATTTTTGAAAATGTCGTCGACACAAGCCTTTCTTGGTGAGTTTGTCAAATTGTGTGGGTTTCAACAGAAAAATATTTTCTGCAAATCCATGTGTTCAAGTAAAATTGAATGTTTGTTGGTGAAAATAATGTTTAGGGATGCCTCAATCTTAGGATGGGTGAATTGGCGATCTTGCTTAATCATATTGCACAGAGCATCGATGTTTTCTTAAGCAAGTGCTAATTTCGGACATCCTTCATGAATCTTGTCGGACAGCGGACTACGACAACGAATGAGTTCCCTAAGCCAACGATACACTGTGGTCTTTGATGGAGCTTCCGTACGGCAAATTGAATGATGGGGTATATGGTCAAAAAAGGCGAACTTTACGATGAAACCATCAGATTTACTCCCATGATAACAGTATTGCCTATTCCCGAAATATAAATAGTGACCTACGTATAATCGAAGTATACGGAAGATGAGAAAATGCTGCACAGTAGTACATATATGAAATGATTCGGTTGGAATAGGTCAAGTCACAGAAGTTGAGTAAAGCACCTAGTAGCATAGCTATAGTAGTGGGTTCGAGGATATTTATAATTAGGTCAGGCCGCGATCATACTTTGCGCATTGGCGCCGGCACCGTCGACACCGGCGTTAATCATGTTCCTGCCGCCGTCAACGGTGGCACACGGTGGCGCACTCCGTTTGCAGTTTTCTTGCCCAATCACACTACAGTATGGTGATCGTGGCCACGAACCATATTGGCATAGTGCCAAGATTCGAAGCGGCCATGTTCACCATACTGTAGTGTGAGGGGTAAGAATTTCGCAAACAGAGCGCGCCACCGTATGCCGCCGCTGACGGAAGCAGGCGCATCATTGGAGCCGGTGCCAGCGGTGACGGCGTCCATGCGCAAAGTATGACCGCGGCCCTAGCGAGATAAGGACATCGTTAACGAGCCCTCCTGTGTAAGAGGAAGGGTGCGAGTAGAGGAAAAGGGTGGGGGCTCGGGCGATAGAACAGATGCAGAGACACGAGCATAGCTTTTCAAAGGTGCGATAGAGATGCCAGCGGCTACCGAAACTGGCTCTAGCCGCATCATAGCTCGTTCCACAGCCGTAAAACCTGCACAGTCATCTCATTATCGGAGCCTTCTAGTTACTATGGCCCATTTCATCCGACAACATGCTTACCGATATGGTAATGGTTCACCTGATTGAGCTGGATGAGAAAGAACATATCTTCAGAATAGATAATGCAAACCTGAGGGAACCTGGAATAGTCCTCCTCTGTCAGACGAGTTACTGGGTATTTCGTGGTCACAACAGCATCATTTTCAAGGAAGAAGATCTCGTAATTGCCAAAATTCGATTCTGAGAACTTTGAATCTCCGGTCATCACCGATGGCCCTGATTGGAGTGAGCGCTTGCTTTGTTGTTGTCGCTAAACAAAGAGAATGAAATCTCAACCGACCAATTAACCACAATGCGACGGGGTAGCCGCCCAGTCATGCGCATCTCGGAGCACATCTCCCCACTGAGAACCAGTCAGAGGTTTGCGTCATAATTCGTACCAAGCTGGCTGGTTTCCTCAGTTTCGTGTGAGGAATCTGCCATAGCAAACGCTGCTGTTCTTGTTCTTCCTTTCGAATCCTGGAAATCGAAAAAACTTTCGAGCACACACAAACTCAAATAGATAAGACTATATACGATGCAGAGCCTCTTCTCCAGTTATGGTAACTACACATGAACCAAGTCGCATCTATTCTACCACCGAATTTCCAACTCTGCTACAAGAGGAAAGGTGGAGACCCTTTCCACATTTCGCTCTCGGGATGCCCCACTCTTGAGACTGTTTATTAACGTGAAGAGTGCAAGCATTGGGTAGAAAATTGGTGGCAATGATACTGTAGCTGGCGAAGTGATCCTGTACCGTTTATAATCTTGTCTTGTCACCACCAGTTCAAAATCAAGATCAAAGCAGGAAACATACGAGAGGATACATCAATCACAACCTCCTCGCAGAGTGATTAATGGCCCTCCACACAATGATCCCCGCGAACAATCAAAGATTGGCAGTAGCAGGCCGAGCTTACCTGGACACATAGACGATGAAAACCATGGAAGCAGTCAATAGAACTCCAAGCAGTGCTGATCCAACTATGACATATATACCGTACTGTTCCCAAAATGGCTTTGGGCAGTCACTTCCCGTATACCCACACACAGGACGAGCGAGTGGCCTGTTAAGAAAAAAAAACGCTAGAGTAAGAGTGAGTGAACATGTATTCTGAAGTCTTACCGTTGCCCACCGCGAGTTGCCCACATAGTCGCTGCTTCGTCCGTATAGCCCTTCGTCATTATCTCAAAAATGTGTCACCTCTCGTATTACAGTAATGCTACTGATACAAGCTGTTATTAGCAACTTACTGTTTTGCCGTCGATTACCGTAAAATTGATGGCTGTCACTTGATCGAAGTTTGAGTTCAGGACGTAGGTCGAAATTAGGGGAATTCTCGTTCCATTCGAGTCTATGGTAACCAATCCTGTCAGTCCTGGAATGACAAGCAGTTAGTTTTGGGGCTATTCGCTAATGCTCTCAATGGCTGCAATGGCTGTGTTAGTGGACCAATGTCATTTTAGAATCCCTCAAATGCCTCATTCCCGGTTCTGGAAACATTTGAACATTTTCACGGCCCGAGCGCCTGAAGGATTAACTTAAGGTTCTATGTAACAGTCAATATTTATTATATAAAAGCAATGTGTTTGTGTCACCTGATCGCGCAGTGCGTGACATTATGCACTGGGCACAGCTCTGTAGGTCGCTTTCTAGGACAACATGAGAATGCTTCGAACCTTTGAAACTTCGATTCATCGACAGAGTAAGAGTAGAAGCATTGGAGTATCCTCCAATTGGGTCCAGACTCAGTGACTGATTCAAAGATAACCCGTAGAGATAAAAAACATCGTAGAGATGACGTGCCCATCTTGCCATCTGAAATCCACAGCTGATCAGGACTTATCTTGTGTTTCAATTAGGTCGCGTTCATACATTGCGCCGACAGGAGGCAGCTGCGTTCACATGCAGCGAGGCAGAGTGGCACGGGGAGGTGCAGAGCCAACGCGGGCAACGAGACAGGGTGGCGCAGGCGGAGACGCAGAAACACACAGCCACGCCCCGCCGCCGGCATCGCGGGGTATGAACGCGGTCTTACATAGCCATCATCACAGTCACGTCGTCAAGTGCACTACGATCTAGCCTCTACTCAGTGTTGTTATCACAACAGTGAGCTAATCTTTATAGATGATTGTATATAGGCAGTGTGATAAAAAATGCGAGTCACGCATTGGTCTTCATTAGAAGATCAAAGAGCAGATGTCTCCAAGACGAAGGAAAAGAAGGAAAGAGACGTAAACGTTCCAACCGAAACACTGAACATTGGTTTGTGGGGCATTATTAGAGAAGAACCTCCTGTGAACCAGACAGGAGGTTCTTCTCTAATGAGTAACCAGGTAAGTTCTGTAGTACACGTACGCGTATTCTGTAAGTAACGAGTGATTTGTTCTGTAACCTCTCCGATTTTGAAGGTTCAAGCTTTGGAACCCGAAAATGGCGAAAAATGCTTTACTGGAAAGTGCCTGACAAATTCAAGAAAAGTGCATTATAAAGTTTTTTTTGCTGATGATTACAATGGATTACTGGACAGGTTGTTGCACTCGAAGAGCCCGAGTACCCCTTGTAGAGTGCAGCAGTATGTAAAATTAATCTGTCGCAAAGAGTTAATTACCCGGAAAAATATGTGCGGTATTATGGGTACGTTCATTACTTGGCGTTTGCCTTTGCCGTTTGCCGTTTGCCGCCCTTTCAAGGTGACATCCTACTGCAACCTTTACCCGTATAAGGTGTGTCAGAAAAGGGTGCGGCAGTTTTCCACGTGTATATCTCCATAAAAGTTACTGTAACTCATTAAACTGATGTCTCACCGCTTTTCCTTCGTTCGATAAGCATGCGGCTGTGTTGCAGTAGAGTGGATCACCGCGTACTCGTGGTACCACTTTTTCTTGAAAGTCTCTCACTGCAACAGGATCAGCATCATCGGCATTAATATCAACCTGAAGAAGCAGATCACAGTCAGTTCAAAGGCCCTCATACAAAAGGTTAATAAAAAATTTAAATGATTAGAAAATTGCCGATAGCATCCGCCTTGTTGCGTCTTTTACAATAGCGTCGTCAGCATGGTTGTTGGCAAGATCCTCCCAAAAGGGTGTCATACCATTGGAAACTGCAATTCAATAGTGACTCCAGCAGCAAAATCATGTGGTTGTAGATAAGGAGATTGTTCGCGGTACAGGGCTATTACATCTCAGCCACAGTGGGTTGGGGTGAAACGAGTTACAGGGGTCGCTGGTTATTGGTACGACCACGCCTTCTTCGCACCTAATTACTTTTGCCTCGCACATGGGGTGCGACGTGACCCCAATTAGCTACGAGAACTCACGAATCATCATGTTGTCCACACTGATCCATAAAATGATTAAAAAACAAATTAGACAAGCAATATAAATGGGACAATTTTTTGAAGAAGTATTTCACAACTTCACAATCTTTTCAAAACATGGTCATCTTAAACTCTATCCATGAAAAGCGGAATAGTATTGGTGATGGCCATGAACTCTGACTTTCAGTGGAACTTCTGAATGCATATTTACATCAGAAACAAAATATGACTCGTTCTAATATGGTATGA